>OY741976.1:8526027-9992774 GCA_963555595.1 Tethea ocularis | reverse complement strand
GAGAAAAAAGGGGAAGATTTAACAAAATTAGAGACGGTCATAAAAAGGGAGATAGAGGAGCACAGTAAGTTGCTGAAAGAGCACAGAGAGGAAATGGGGAAGCTGACAGACACGTTGAAACAACACCAGGTACAGATGGAGAGATCCTACGCGAGTGTGACTGCTGGCTCACCGAAAAAGCAGCCCCAAGTGACGACAGCCATGCACTCCCTGGTAGTGGCATCGAGGGATGAGCAAGAGACTGGGGATCAGGTCTTTGAGAAGGTGAGACAAGTGGTAAATGCGAAAGAAGAGGGAGTGAGGATCGACAAAATTAGGAAGGCAAGAGACAGAAAGATCATAATTGGGTGTAGAGATAAAAAGGAAATGGACAGGGTAAAAGAAAGCATCATGGAGAAAAACGATCTGAGCGTGGAAGAAATCAAAAACAAAGACCCGCTCATCATTCTATACGGCGTCCTTCAAAGCAACACCGATGAAGACCTGGTGAAGGCTATCCGGACCCAAAATAGACAACTGCTCCAAGGGATCAACGAAGGAGATGACCGTATAGAAATCCGCTTCAGAAGGAGGGCCAGAAACCCGCTCACCTCTCATGTGGTAGTAAAGGTCTCTCCACAAGTGTGGCAGCGTCTGACCAACGCAGGGGCTGTACACGTCGACGTGCAGAGGATAAGGGTCGCAGACCAGTCCCCTCTCATACAGTGTTCTCGCTGTCTTGGGTACGGACACGGAAAGCGATTCTGCCGGGAAGCCGTCGACGTGTGCAGCCACTGTGGAGGTCCGCATTTAAGGGCGAAGTGTGCCGATTACCTTGTCGATACTCCTCCTAGCTGCACGAACTGCATTAAAGAAAAGGTAGGAAGAGCAGAGCACAACGCGTTCAGCAATGAATGCCCAGTGAGGCGCAAGTGGGACGCGCTGGCGAGATCCACCGTGGCGTATTGCTAAGGGCACCCCGTATCAGATCATGCAGACCAACCTCCAGAAGAAACAACTAGCAACCGATGAAGCTTTCCTCGAAGCAAGTAAGCGCAGAGTTGCGGTTGCACTTCTCCAGGAGCCGTATGTGGGCAGGGCAGGAAAGCTGAAAAATTATCAAGGCGTAAGAATCTACCAGAGCACCGGAGAGGGAGAAGGAATCGTCAAGACAGCAATAGCTGTCCTGGACCCGACGCTCGATGTAATACAATACCCTCAACTCACCACCAACAACATCACAGTGGTGGGGGTCCAAACCAGTGCCTGGAAGATCACACTAGTTTCCGTCTACTGGGAAAAGGACCAGCCCATTGACCCATACTTAGAGCACATGGCTAAGATAGGAGAAGAAATAGGAAGAAGGAGGTTGGTAATAGGTGGCGACGTAAATGCATGGAATATATGGTGGGGAAGTGAGTCGACCAACCATAGAGGCGAAGACGTGCGTTCAGCTCTTGACGACATGGGCCTTCAGGTACTCAACACCGGCAATACACCGACCTTCGACACAATCAGGGGGGACACGCGATACCGAAGTTGCGTCGACATAACGGCCTGCTCGATGGATATGCTGACCCTGGTCGAAGACTGGAAAGTAGAGGAGAATCTCACGAGCTCGGATCACAACGGCATTACATTCAACATACAGTTACACAAATCAAAAGGCACACAAATAGTTAGAACCACACGAATTTACAATACCAAGAAGGCAAATTGGATCCAGTTTCATGAGAAACTGGACCAATTGAGAGCTGAGCAAAATTTTACACAAACACAAATAGAACAAGTCAATAACACAGACCAATTAGAAACAGCAGTAGATACATACACAAAAATAATCACACAAACATGCACACACTCAATACCTACAAAGAAACACACACAAACACTTACCATGCCGTGGTGGTCCGAAGAACTCGCAGCCCTAAAAAAAGAAGTCAAAACCAGGAAGCGAAGAATCAGATGCGCTGCTCCAGTCCGAAGGTCGAGAGTAGTTGAAGAGTACCTGAAAAAGAAAGAAGAGTATGAGTTGGAAGCCCAAAAGGCAAGAACAAAGAGCTGGAAGGAGTTCTGTGGAAAGCAGGACAGGGAAGGGGTCTGGGATGGCATATACAGGGTGATCGGCAGGACAAGAAACAGAGAGGAGGACATACCACTGGAGGCTGAAGGCATAGTGTTAGACGCAAAAGGTTCCGTTAAGGTATTGGCAGAAACATTTTACCCGGAAGACCGTACAGATGCCGATAACACCGAACATCGCAAAATAAGAGCAGAAGCAGAGAGAGTGAACGCTGGCTCACAAGATGACTCCTGTGACCCACCGTTTACGCAAGCAGAGCTAATGACAGCGATACATGCCTTCAACCCGAAGAAAGCACCTGGTGCCGATGGATTTACTGCAGATATATGCCAAGTAGCGGTGAAGAATAGCCCAGACCTCTTCCTAGCGATAGCAAATAAGTGCCTCAGACTCGGCCACTTCCCGGAGCCCTGGAAGGAAGCTACTGTCATCGTGCTGCGGAAGCCAGGGAAGACAACATACAAAGCCCCGAAATCGTATAGACCCATTGGACTGCTCCCAGTGATGGGAAAGATCCTGGAGAGGATGTTGGTTGCCCGAATGAAGTTTCACCTACTGCCAAGGATGAGTACTCGCCAGTTCGGATTCATGCCCCAAAAGAGCACCGAGGACTCCCTCTATACGCTAATGCAACACATCCATAAGATGATGAACCAGAAAAGGATTGTTACACTGGTGTCATTGGATATAGAGGGAGCCTTCGATAGCGCGTGGTGGCCAGCCATCAGAGTCCGACTGGCTGAGGAAAAGTGTCCTGTGAACTTGAGGAGGGTAATCGACAGTTACCTCAAAAACCGGAAAGTCCGAGTGAGATACGCGGGAGAAGAACTTGTCAGGAAGACAGAGAAAGGCTGCGTCCAGGGATCCATCGGGGGCCCGATCCTGTGGAACCTGCTCCTGGATCCGCTGCTGAAGGACCTGGAGAGAAGAGGTGACTACGTGCAGGCGTTTGCGGATGACGTCATCTTGGCCTTTGACGGGGAAACAGCCCAGGAGATCCAGAGACGTGCCAATGCCACACTTGAACATGTTCGGGCGTGGGGAGTCAGGAATAAAATGAAATTCGCGGCACACAAAACAATGGCCATGACGATTACCCGAAAGTTAAAACATGACACCCCACACCTGAACATGGGCGGGGTTGACATTGGCATGTCCAAAGAAATTAAACTGCTGGGCCTCACCATAGACGAAAAACTAACTTTCAACGCCCACACCGCAAACGTCTGTCGTAAAGCGCTAAATTTCTACAAGCAGCTATCAAGAGCCGCAAAAATCCATTGGGGGCTGGAACCCGAGATCATAAAAACGATCTACACGGCCGTGATCGAACCAACGGTGATGTACGCCGCGAGCGCATGGGCGCCGGCCACCAAGAAGATTGGAATCCAGAATAAACTGAACGCAGTGCAGAGGGGATTCATGCAAAAGATTACTAAGGCATACAGAACAGTCTCACTAAACTCAGCGCTACTACTCGCAGGGTTGCTTCCCTTGGACATTAGAGTCCGGGAAGCAGCCTTGCTTTTTGAAACAAAGAGAGGCTACTCCCAGCGAGTAGTAGGAGACAGAGAAGTAGAAAAGCCGATGCCTTACGGATCCATGCCACACCCCGCAAAACGTGAGGAACTGGTTTTCACATGCCTGGCAGACGAAACAGCACTGGAACAGCACTACGACGACGGCTTGAACATCTTCACAGACGGAAGCAAAATCGAAGGGAAAGTTGGAGCGGCAATTTCCGTCTGGAGAGGTGCCGAAGAGATTGGGATGAAAAAGCTCAGGTTGGAGGAGTGCTGTTCCGTCTATCAGGCAGAGCTTCTAGCACTGGCAGTGGCGACAAAAAGGGCAGCTAGAGATAAAAGCGACAGCTGCAGCATATACTGCGACTCGAGATCCGCCCTCGAAACAGTGGTTAACACCTCCTCCACTCACCCACTCGCGGTAGAAATTAGAGCACACATCACGGAGCTCAACGAACAGCAGAAGTCACTGAAACTGTTTTGGATCAAGGCTCACGCGGGGCTGATAGGAAACGAGAGGGCGGACGAGCTAGCGAAGGAAGCAGCGTTGCGGCTCAAGACGAAAGCGAGTTATGGGGGCTGCCCTGCATCCTTCATAAAGCGACGAATCCGAGCGGAGTCTCTCGACGAGTGGAACATGCGCTATAGAGAGGGCGGAACAGCCACCACAACGAAAGTGTTCTTTCCTGACGCAATACGGGCATATCGCGTATTAAAGTCGATACAGCTGGGTCCTACGATGGTGCAGTTGCTAACTGGGCACGGCGGATTCTCTTCGTACTTGTATCGATTCAAGTGCAAGGAGAGTCCGGCGTGCCGCTGTGATCCCCAGGTTGAAGAGAGCGCCCTGCATGTTGTAACAGACTGCCCAATTTTTGGCAGACGTAGGTCTGACTTAGAAATAGAAATAGGAGTAGAAATAATATTAGGAAACTTGTGCAAGATATTAGAAAGCAAGGAAATTCGGGAAAAATTCATACTGTACTGTACTGAAATAGTTAAGAAAGTAGCAAGTAAAAATAAATAAACTGTATAGTCTTAAATAAACATAGAATAAGTAGAAATAAGGAAACACTTCTGCATATGTAAAATATGCAGAACGTGCCCTAGACGTAAGAAATTGCATTTAAATATAACTAGAAATAAGGAAAACATATGTATAACATTAAGATAAATATAAGTAGCATGTAAAACCTAGATATTAAGAAAATTTGTAACACCTTAGAATGAAAATAAATAAAAGTCTCAAAAATCATTACACCCTGAAAAAAGGTCTCCGGTTCTGTCGGAGGTAGTTTAAGATAGCTCGCGGGCCGGGCCGATAGCGCCCGGACAGGGAAAAAAAAAAAAAAAAAAAAAAAAAACCTAACCTAACCTAACCTAACCTAACCTAACCTAACCTTTTTTTTTTTTTTTTTTTTTTTTTTTTTTTTTGTGACCCAGGGAAATCCTCATGGATACCCGACCGCTCCGGGGGGAATGGCCGGGTTATGTCAGACTCTTACTGACTAAAACCCTGGGGTGTTCCTTCTCTCGCCTTTTGCCGGCGGGGCCGCGGGACATTCCTCGTAGGTCTTTCGACCGCCTGCCCCGTCGACGGCGTCGCTCCCCCACGCGGGGAGCTCTCCTCTTCGGGGCGGGGCTCAAACTGTTACATACAAAAACCAGTTTGAACCCCGCCCCCCTCCGCTGTGGCGCCCGGAACACACGGGCGCCTCCAGCATGGGACCTATATTGTCAGCGGCGGATCCCCCGATCCACTGCTGACAGGTCCCCGTTAGGGCGGCATCCGGCCCGCGAAGGCCCGACGCCGCCCCCCACGCCTCCGGCGGCGAATCGGGAGCGAGTCGATGTCATCTTCCCGCTCCCGCTCCGCCGCCTCCTTCTGCGACATTACTTCGCCGCAGAAGGCTGCGGCCGCCTGCCAGGACTCGTCGCTGTCGACCATGGATTGAATCAAGGCCGGCAGCGACAAGTCCCTTCCCACCACCGCGGACAAGGCGGCGCGAGGCACTGCCCAAGCCGGGCACGTCTCGCGCGTGTGCTGCGCCGTGTCCGCCACTCTAGCCACGCAGTGGTGGCACTCCTCTGTGGGCTCTCTACCCGCCACCCGGCACAGGTAGCCACCGAAGCAACCGTGCCCGGTGAGCATCTGTGTCAGGTGGAAGGAGAGAGCCCCGTGCCGCCGTTCCAGCCACTCTCTCAAGATCGGCCGGACGGCGGCCACCAACTCCCGGCTCACCACTGCTTCGCCGAGGCGGGCCGCCCAACGCTGGAGGAGAACATCTCGAGCGTCCTCCCTCCAGCGCTCGATCTCCCTCGCATGAGGGCGGCCACCCTCGGCCTCGGCCTCTTTTCTTCGCCAGTACACCGCGGCGAGCACCTCAGCTTCGAGGTCCCACGGCGGTGTACCGGCGAGCACGCACGCTCCGACGCACGACACGGTGCGGTACGCCCGGGCTACCCTGAGCGCCATGGCGCGCTGCGGACGTCGCAGCACTGCCAAGTTTCGGGCGCTCATGGCCCCTGCCCATATCGGCGCCCCGTAGAGCGCCATGGAGCGTACCACACCAGCGTACAGGCGTCGGGAAGCTCTTCTCGGGGCCCCCACATTGGGGAGAACCCTACAGAGGGATCCGGCAGTGGCCATCAATTTGGGGGCCAACCGCCGGAAATGCTCTTCGAACTTCCATCGACTGTCGAGGACGAGTCCTAGGTACTTCATCGTCGACCCAACAGCGATGGAAGTTCCTCCCACCATTATCGTGGCCCCAGGAGGTGGCGCACGCCGGGGCCCATGGAACACGAGGGCCTCAGACTTATCTAAGGCCACCTCTAGTCCCAGGGCGCGGATCCGCGCCACCACCTGGGCCACGCCCGCCGTGGCGAGGAGGGATGCCTCGGGATAGGTGCCGCCGCGGGCCGACACGAGGGTATCGTCGGCGTAGCATGTTACGTCGACCCCCCGCAGCATGGACCCGCGCAGCACCCAGTCGTAGCCGATGTTCCACAGGAGTGGACCAAGAACCGACCCCTGAGGAACACCGCACGACATCTCCCTCCTCCCGGAGCCGTACTTCGTCGGGAAGACTACCGCTCTCCCGACGAAGTAGTCGGCCACGACCCTCTGCAGATACCGCGGCACGCCGTGGTACTGCAGAGCACTCTTCACAGTCTCCCAGGGCAGCGTGTTGAAAGCGTTGCGGATGTCGAGAGACACCGCAAACATCACGCCACCCTGGGAGACAGCCTCCTCGGAGAGGTCCCTGACCCGCGCTATTGCATCGAGGGTCGATCGGCCCCGGCGGAAGCCAAACTGCTCATCGGCAAGGCCCGGATCCATGGACTCGACGAGGCGAGCCGCGAGCACCCGCTCGAACAATTTGCTCACCTCGTCGAGCAACACGATTGGACGATACGCCGATGGCTGCTCCGCCGGACGGCCCTCTTTGCGGAGCAGGACCAGTTTGCCCGTTTTCCACTTACGGGGGAACCGGCCCCGCTCCATGCACGCGGTAAATAGGGACCCCACCCTCTCACCAATCTCCTCCAGCGCGATTGCGAGTGCGCTTCCGGGCACACCATCCGGGCCTGGGGCGGCCTTCTTAGACTTTAATCTCAGAATGGCCGCCCCGAGTTCCCCCTCCGACACCGGTGGGGGGGGAGCATCCTCCTCGGCAGCTCGCAACACGCTGGAGGCCATCGCAGGAGGCACCCATTCACCTCGCCGCGGGAAGAGGGCGCCAACCACCTCCTCGAGGAACTCTGGCTGGAGAGTGCTCGTCAGGGGAGGGGCCCAGGGGCGGAGCTTTTTCCGCACCACCCTGTACGGCCTTCCCCATGGATCCCTGTCGAGGATCTCCAGCCATTCCTCCCATGCCACCTCTTTTGCCCGCGCAATCGCCACCTGAAAGGCCCTGCACGTGGACCGGTAGGCAGCATAGGAGGCATCCTCCTCCTGGGGGTCCCGAACCCGTCTTCGCCTGCACCGGGTGTAACGGCGGCGCGCCGTCCCACAGGCCACCCGCATTTGGTGGAGCTCAGCGCGCCACCAATACACCCAATGGCGTGGGGGGAGGGTTCTCGCTCTCGGCATTGACGCATCACAGATGCGGGACAGTGAAACGCCGAGGCGCTCCGCCTCCTCATCCACATCGGCGGAAATCCGGGAACCAGACCTCCAGGCCTCTATGACGGCCGCTTCCCCGGCGGCCTCCTTGTTGAGCCGACCCAGCACCCAACGCGGACCGTCCCCAACACCAGGGGACCGAGCACTGCTCTGCAGTGGGTCAATGGGGAGCGCAGAGACATCAAATCGGATATATCGGTGGTCCGATAGTGTCTCCACGTCCACCACCACCCTCCAGTCCCGGACACGGCGCACCAGGGAGGCCGACGCAAACGTAATGTCAACGATCGACCCACCCTGTTGGCGTACGCACGTGTCCTCCGATCCGGTGTTGAGGACTACGAGCCCCATGGACACAGCCCACTCCTCTAACGCCTCACCCCGCGCATTTGCCACCGGAGAACCCCAAGCCATAGATTTGGCGTTAAAGTCTCCAGCGACTAGCACGGGGAGGGGGGTCACTTGCCCAACCATAGCCCTGACCTCATCGAGCACTTGCTCAAATTCGGAGAGACTACGATTGGGCGAGAAATAGACCCCCACTACTGCAACGCCACCCACGATGCCCAACACGCAGCCTCGACCCCTCGAAGAACGTTCAAAGGGCGGAGCACCGGCGGAAGCACGGGTGACGATGGCTACCGAGTCCTCACGGTCTCCAACCCAGTCATCCCGGGCGGGAACAAAATAAGGCTCGGCGACCACGGCTATTTTGATCTCCCACTCCGCCATTGTCTGGACCAGCAGGTCCTGAGCTCTGGCAGAGTGGTTGATGTTCGCCTGCAGTATGGGCCAGAGGGGCATTAATGACCAGTCTGCATGGGCTCCTGCTCTGCGCGGGCTGGGCGCTGGGTCGGCTCAGGAACTTTTTTGGCGTTCCTTGCCTTACCTCTCTTCCTTTTGGCCCTAGGCCTGGCACCATCAGCGCACCCAACTCCACCAAGTGGGTGAGCCGACGGTTTGCCTGCCGCCGAGCAGATAAAGCACGAGGGCTCGGCCTGGCAATTCCTCGCCAAATGCCCTGGCTTTCCGCAGCGGTAACAGAGACCACTGCGATCCTCACCTACGCACCTGACGGCGAAGTGGCCGCCCTCGAGGCACCGATAACATCTCATCGGTCTCGCCTCGAGGAGCGTGACCTTCGCCATCACCCAGCCTACTTTTACACGGCCGGCGTCAATCACCTTTTTTGCGGCTGCAATGGGGCAGCTCAACCACAGTGAGCCGCGGGGGCCAAGGACGCCAGCCCTGATATCGTCAGCAGCACACCCTCCTTCTTTTGAGATGGCGGCTACCACCTCCGACTCGGTCACTGAGTCGTCGAGTTCGGAAACTCGAATGTCGACTCTCCTCACCGGGCGCGAGATGCGCACCAGGTCCTCGCTCAGAACCTCCCTCAGCTTGGATGCTAGGGAGTCGGCCTTCTCAGAGCCCGCATTCCCATTAATTTCGAAAATGCGGGCACCTGTGGCCGTGGTCCTCGAGCGCATATCCTCTATACCGAGGCTATCGTAGTCAATGAGCCTACGAGCCTCGGCAAGGACGGACCTGTAGGTCGCGCCTTTCTCCTCTGCACCCGGTAGAAGGGTGACGGTGATCGCCGCCGTACGGGGGGGGCGAAGTTTTGCTACCGCCTTTTTAGGAGGGCTGGGGGGGGCAGTACTCCCTGCTTTTTCCCCAGCCTTCTTTTTACTTCGTTTCTTCGTCACCGTCGTCCACCCCTCCAACAGCGGTGGTGGAGGTGACGGCACCGACGTTGACGGGCTCGGCTGGACTGGTGTCGGCACGTTCTTTACCGCCGAAGTTTTGCCTTTTCCCTTCCCTTTGCCTGCCTTTGCTGGCTGGGCGAGAGGGGTGGGTTGTGGCCGAGCAGCCGGCTTCGGGAGTGCCGGCCACGATGCATCAGGGGCACCGGGTGCCGCCGAAGTAGAGGACTGCGGCGATGTCCTCGGCTTAGTCTGCGCAGTAGATGCGGGAGTTGCAGCCCGCGTAGAAGCCGCAGCGGCCGCAGCCTCCCTCTTACTATCAGCCGCCAGAGGCGGCCTGAGTCGCGGCTCCGGGAGCAAGCGGCTCTCGATGCCCTCAAATCTCGCGTTAAGCATCGCACCAAACTGTGCAATGCTAGAGCGCGAGATCTCCTCCAGCATTTCCCTTACCGAGGGCTCGGACACAGCCACCGGTCGCTGTCGAACTTCCGCCTGCAACTCCGCTAGTTGGCTAGAAAGCCGCGAATTGGCCGCTTCGAGTTTGGCCATCTCCTCAGTTATCGTGCGAGCCCTCAAACTTGCGGCCGCCTCCTTTATTGTGGCAGCTGCATCCTTGAGGACCTTCACCGACGTGCCCTTCAAGTTTTTGGACGTCGTAGCCACATTTGCAACCATATCTGCGGAGTCCATCACTAACTTGTTAAGCGCCGCCATTGTCTCTGCGTCGCCCACTTCGGTAGTAGTTGGGGGTATAAGGCTGAGGCGGCATGTGGCTCTGGACTCCTGAAGAGTCTTCGCCATGCCGACCACCCTTTCCTCCGCCTCGAGACGCAGCTCTTTAGCCTTAGCAGCATTCAACTGCGCCTTGGCCTCCGCCAAGCCAACATATTGGCCTGTTGTAGGCGGGCGGCCCCTGCCTCTCTTGGATTTATGTGCCGCTCCCCTGAGCGGTGAAACCAAGAAACTTCCCTCCTCTCCCTCACTAGCGGGGCGCTTTAAGAAAGCAACCCGCCGCCTCTCCGTCTCTGCAGTATGATGCGTGTCGAGAGACTCGACACTTATCATACTGCTGTCTGTATCCGTGTCAGATAATCTTGACATGAGCACGCTACACTCTCGCACTCGCAAACTCCTCACAATCTCCGTCTCCTTCTTCCTAACCTCCTCTTCATCTTCCGTCTTATTTGTTTTATTATTATTAATATTCATATTAAAAACCCACGAGAATGGGAGAAATAAATTCGACCTGGGCAGAGATCCCGTACCTCAGGAAGGTCTAGGGTTTAACCCACACTGGGGGCGACAGGTGCCAGTGTGGGGACACGCACTAACGACCGGAATACCGTCCGGCCATACATCCCCTCGCGGTGCGGCGCCGCTTGAGATTCGGGTAATTTTTTATAGAGGTTTTCTTCCTCGCGACCCAGGCGGTTAAGCCAAGGCCCCCGGTCCACGTAGGCCTCCTGCCATCTTTGTGGATTACGGTTTGACCGGCGGGAGCCTTGAAAAAGGCTTTTTCTCGGAGGCAGTGTGAGTGCACTCCGAACCCGCCGCTCCCTCCACGCGGAAAACAAATAAGGAAAAATGGGAAGGAAAGTAGGAAGGATAGGGCAGTCGGCCTCCTCAGTCGTCTCTCTTGACGAGAGATGCACTGGGAGCGGACGTACCCTTAAGGATGGGAAGTGGAACGAGGGATAGGAAGGGACGTGTTGCTCTTCGTCTGGTCTCTCACCCCGAGCCTGCCCGGTATGGGTGGCCCTCCGGTATAGCCTCGGGGATCACAGAAACACGCAAGCTCCCCCACCACGGCAAGGTGGCAACACAGTCGGGGGAGAACCTAACCTAACCTAACCTAACCTAACCTAACCTTTTTTTTTTTTTTTTTTTTTTTTTTTACAAGGTGGAAAATGCTTTACGCATTCGACCCCCCGCCTTGGGAGAGGCGGAGGGGATATGTGGGACTCCCTCATCTCCCCTTCTCATTATGAGAAGGGGTAGGTGCACGGCTGTGCACACCTGGAAGGTGTGCTCAGCCGTGTCGTCGGGATCACCGCACTCATGGCACCGTGGGCTTGGCTCCCTCTTTATGTTGTGCAGGTGATGACCGAAACAGCCGTGTCCGGTCAACACCTGCACCAGCCTGTACGACGTAGCGCCGGCCGCCCTCCCCAACCATTCGTCCATCACTGGGAGGATCGCCCCCACGGTACGAGTCCCGTACGGGGCGTCCTCCAAGAACCTTTTTTTTTTTTTTTTTTTTTTTTTTTACAAGGTGGAAAATGCTTTACGCATTCGACCCCCCGCCTTGGGAGAGGCGGAGGGGATATGTGGGACTCCCTCAACTCCCCTTCTCATTATGAGAAGGGGTAGAGAGGTTTACCCACTAAAAACCACCTTGGCGTACCCTCACACTCCGGTTGCTTGGGCACCGTGGAACCCGCACTAGGCATTCTCCACGATGCCCACCGGTCGCCCCGGCCTCTGCCAGGGCTTCCCGCGTTGATAGGGGGATGGCCGAATACGCATGGCCAACCCCCAGACCGCTGAGTGACTTGTCACGGCAGGCGGAGGACTCCCATCCTCCGCCCGCAGTCACTAGGGATTAAGGCGCGCGGCAAATTGCCGCCGCCTCAACCCCGGCCGTCTACGCCGGAGGGGGTGCGCGAGAGGATCTTCCTCGCGCTCCCGCTCCGCCTCCTCCTTCTGCGAGATGATTAGCTCGCAGAAGGAGACCACCGCCTCCCAGGACCCCTCGCTGCTGAGCATCGCAGAGACGACGCTATGCAGCGAGAGGTCCACCCGCTGAATTGCCTGTGCCATGAGGCCTCTCTCCATATCCCAACGACTGCACACCTGGAAGGTGTGCTCAGCCGTGTCGTCGGGATCACCGCACTCATGGCACCGTGGGCTTGGCTCCCTCTTTATGTTGTGCAGGTGATGACCGAAACAGCCGTGTCCGGTCAACACCTGCACCAGCCTGTACGACGTAGCGCCGGCCGCCCTCCCCAACCATTCGTCCATCACTGGGAGGATCGCCCCCACGGTACGAGTCCCGTACGGGGCGTCCTCCAAGATGGACTTCCACCTCTCGCGCAGCCGGCGCGCCGTCATACGACGGGAGGCCTCTACCTCCTCAGGGTCCGGGCGTTCACCTCTTGCCCGAGCCCTGGACCTAACGGCGTAGGTTTCCGCCTGCACCTCAGCATCCAGCTCCCACGGAGGGGTGCAGGCGAGGAGGCAGGCCGCCGCGTGGGCCACCGAGCCGTAGGCCCTGGCCATCCTCTGGGCCACGGCCCGCTGTGGTCCCCTCAGAAGGGCCCTGTTTCGGGCGGACAACCTGTCCGCCCATATTGGGGCCCCATACAGGGCCATGCTCCTCACCACGCCGGCGAACAGCCGCCGGCACGAGGAGCCTGGCCCCCCTATGTTGGGCAGGAGTCTGCCCAGCGCTTGGGCGGCGCCTCTGATTCGGGGAGCAAGTCTCCTGAAGTGCTCCCCGAAATCCCACTTGCGGTCCAATGTGAGCCCCAAATACTTGATGTGGGGCTCAACCCGGACCGTCTCTCCTCCAAGTGAGAGCGCCGCACCCGCAGGCAGCCTCCATGCCCTCCCGCGTCCCCCGAAGACCATGGCGTCAGTCTTCGGGAGGGCCACTTTTAGGCCGAGCTGCTCGATCCCTCTGATCATCAGCTCGGCCGCTGCCTCCGCCTCGCGGAGGGTCTCCCGCCCATCTTTCCCGCGCACAGCCACCATCGTATCGTCTGCATAGCAGACGGTGATTGCGCGCGGGAGCGTTTCCCCTCTGATGGCCCGGTCGTACCCCAGGTTCCAGAGCAAGGGGCCGAGTACGGAACCCTGGGGCACTCCGCAGGCCATCCTCCTCTCCCCCCTCTGCCCGTCCTTTTTTTCGTAGAAGTCCTCCAAGAACCTTTTTTTTTTTTTTTTTGTTTTACAAGGTGGAAAATGCTTTACGCATTCGACCCCCCGCCTTGGGAGCGGCGGGGAGGATATGTGGGACTCCCTCATCTCCCCTTCTCATTATGAGAAGGGGTAGAGAGGTTTACCCACTAAAAACCACCTTGGCGTACCCTCGCACTCCGGTTACTCGGGCACCGTGGAACCCGCACTAAGCATTCTCCACGATGCCCACCGGTCGCCCCGGCCTCTGCCAGGGCTTCCCGCGTCAAAGGGGGGATGGCCGAATACGCATGGCCACCCCCCAGACCGCCGAGTGACTTGTCACGGCAGGCGGAGGTCTCCCATCCTCCGCCCGCAGTCACTAAGGGTAAAGGCGCGCGGCAAACTGCCGCCGCCTCAACCCCGGCCGCCTACGCCGGAGGGGGTGCGCGAGAGGATCGTCCTCGCGCTCCCGCTCCGCCTCCTCCTTCTGCGAGACGATTATCTCGCAGAAGGAGACCACCGCCTCCCAGGACCCCTCGCTGCTGAGCATCGCAGAGACGACGCTATGCAGCGAGAGGTCCACCCGCTGGATCGCCCGTGCCATGAGGCCTCTCTCCACATCCCAACGACTGCACACCTGAAAGGTGTGCTCAGCCGTGTCGTCGGGATCACCGCACTCATGGCACCGTGGGCTCGGCTCCCTCCTGATGTTGTGCAGGTGATGACCGAAACAGCCGTGTCCGGTCAACACCTGCACCAGCCGATACGTTAACGCGCCGGCTGCCCTCTCCAACCATTCGTCCATCACTGGGAGGATCGCCCCCACGGTACGTGTCCCGTACGGGGCGTCCTCCAGGATGGACTTCCACCTTTCTCGCAGCCGGCGCGCCGTCATACGGCGGGAGGCCTCTACCTCCTCAGGGTCCGGGCGTTCACCTCTTGCCCGGGCCCTGGACCTAACCGCGTAGGTTTCCGCCTGCACCTCGGCGTCCAACTCCCACGGAGGGGTGCAGGCGAGGAGGCAGGCCGCCGCATGGGCCACTGAGCCGTAGGCCCTGGCCATTCTCTGGGCCACGGCCCGCTGTGGCCCCCTCAGCAGGGCCCTGTTTCGGGCGGACAACCTGTCCGCGGGTGGGTCAGGGCCCACCTGGGGAACCTTCGGCCCCGGCCTCTTGTTCCCCCCCCTGGGGTGGGCGACGGCAGGACGCCATTGGAGACCCTCATTCTGATATAAAGATGATCAGAGAGGGTCTCAACGTCCTCCAGGACGCGCCAATCAGTGACGCGCGCGGTTATGGCGGGGGTCGCGAACGTTACGTCCACGACTGACCCCCCCCGCCGCCGCACGCATGTGTTGACGCTGCCCCGGTTCAGGATGATTAGTCCCGTTGCCGTCGCCCAGTCCTCGAGGGCGGTCCCTCGGGGGTCCGTGACTGGGGAACCCCACGCCGAACTCTTGGCGTTAAGGTCCCCCATGACCATCACCTGTGACGGGGCAGCTCTACCAACTACCCCGTTCAGGACCCCCAGGAAGCGCTCGAAGGCGCGTAGCGGCTTGTTGGGGGAGAAATACACCGCCACTATCACGGTGTCACTCCCCCATTTGGCCGCCACGTAACCCGGGCCGCCTTCAATCCTCGAGAGGGGGGGGAAATCCCCATGTGCCGGAACCGAAATTGCCACTACTCCGTCCGTCGCCCCTGCCCAGTAAGGAAGGGGGGGGACGAAGTAGGGCTCTGCCACCAAGGCGACGCCAATTCCCCACTCCGCCATGTGTTGCATCAGGAGATCCTGTGCTTTGGCGGAGTGGTTGGCGTTGACCTGCAGGATGTCTAAGTGCAGGTGTGCTGGCATTTAGACATCCATGCGGTTCTCCTCATTTCGGCCAGTGGCCGTTTCTGCGGGGGTGGGGCGGGGGGGGCGGGCGTCCATCATCCGCACCGATTTGCCCCTGACCTCGGGGGGGGAGCACTTCGATCCCCCCATTGTGTGGCTGGCTGGGAGTTTGGCGTGGTGGCACACTGCGCACCACTCCTTCTCCCCCGAGCATTCCCTGCGGAAGTGCCCCTCCGCACCGCACCGGTAACAAGTATTGCTCCGGTCGATGCTTGAGGGGCACAGCTCCCTCGTGTGGCCAACATTCATGCACCTGTAACAGCGCATGGGTGTTGGCCCAGCCACGGTGACGGTGGCCTCCGCCCACCCCACCTGGATTTTTCCCCGCTTGATGAGGCCCTGTGCGGTCTCCACTGGGCACTGGACAAGAACCAATCCAGTGCCGTCGTAGAGGACACGGATGCCCCCCACCTTTATGTGGGCCTCATCACAGCTCCCCTCTTTGACGATGGCCGACGGAGGGTCAACCTTTTTTTTTTTTTTTTTGTTTTACAAGGTGGAAAATGCTTTACGCATTCGACCCCCCGCCTTGGGAGCGGCGGGGAGGATATGTGGGACTCCCTCATCTCCCCTTCTCATTATGAGAAGGGGTAGAGAGGTTTACCCACTAAAAACCACCTTGGCGTACCCTCGCACTCCGGTTACTCGGGCACCGTGGAACCCGCACTAAGCATTCTCCACGATGCCCACCGGTCGCCCCGGCCTCTGCCAGGGCTTCCCGCGTCAAAGGGGGGATGGCCGAATACGCATGGCCACCCCCCAGACCGCCGAGTGACTTGTCACGGCAGGCGGAGGTCTCCCATCCTCCGCCCGCAGTCACTAAGGGTAAAGGCGCGCGGCAAACTGCCGCCGCCTCAACCCCGGCCGCCTACGCCGGAGGGGGTGCGCGAGAGGATCGTCCTCGCGCTCCCGCTCCGCCTCCTCCTTCTGCGAGACGATTATCTCGCAGAAGGAGACCACCGCCTCCCAGGACCCCTCGCTGCTGAGCATCGCAGAGACGACGCTATGCAGCGAGAGGTCCACCCGCTGGATCGCCCGTGCCATGAGGCCTCTCTCCACATCCCAACGACTGCACACCTGAAAGGTGTGCTCAGCCGTGTCGTCGGGATCACCGCACTCATGGCACCGTGGGCTCGGCTCCCTCCTGATGTTGTGCAGGTGATGACCGAAACAGCCGTGTCCGGTCAACACCTGCACCAGCCGATACGTTAGCGCGCCGGCTGCCCTCTCCAACCATTCGTCCATCACTGGGAGGATCGCCCCCACGGTACGTGTCCCGTACGGGGCGTCCTCCAGGACGGACTTCCACCTTTCTCGCAGCCGGCGCGCCGTCATACGGCGGGAGGCCTCTACCTCCTCAGGGTCCGGGCGTTCACCTCTTGCCCGGGCCCTGGACCTAACCGCGTAGGTTTCCGCCTGCACCTCGGCGTCCAACTCCCACGGAGGGGTGCAGGCGAGGAGGCAGGCCGCCGCATGGGCCACTGAGCCGTAGGCCCTGGCCATCCGCTGGGCCACGGCCCGCTGTGGCCCCCTCAGCAGGGCCCTGTTTCGGGCGGACAACCTGTCCGCCCATATTGGGGCCCCATACAGGGCCATGCTCCTCACCACGCCGGCAAACAGCCGCCGGCAAGAGGAGCCTGGCCCCCCAATGTTGGGCAGGAGTCTGCCCAGCGCTTGCGCGGCGCCCCTGATTCGGGGAGCAAGTCTTCTGAAGTGCTCCCCGAAATCCCACTTCCGGTCCAATGTAAGCCCCAGATATTTAATGTGGGGCTCTACCTGGACCGTCCCTCCTGGAAGTGAGAGCGCCGCGCCCGCAGGCAGCCTCCATGCCCTCCCTCGCCCCCCGAAGACCGTAGCGTCGGTCTTCGGGAGGGCCACCTTTAGGCCGAGCTGCTCGATCCCCCGGATCATCAGCTCGGCCGCTTCTCCTTCAGGCAGTCATCCATGAGCTGCCTGAGGCGACTCCCGAGGTGTCCCAGGGCGACCGTGAGGACACGACCAGGGACCCCGTCTGGTCCCGGGGCCTTTTTGCAGCCCCTGAGTCGGTCCGTCACTCTTTCGAACTCGTCGTCGCTTATGGGTGCGACGGCGAGTTCGGCCTCCGCAATGGCCATCGTCGGGGGAGAGAATGCTGGGGCGGGCGGGAACAGCCCCTCCAACACCCTACTGAGGAGGTCGGGCTCCATTGAATCCATGGGGGGGGCCGTGCGCAGCTTGTTGCGCACCATCTTATACGGCCGCCCCCATGGATCCCTGTCCAGGGTGGCCAAGAACGAGCAGTGTGCTTCGTCCTTGGCCACGGCGATCGCCACTATCAGGGCCCCCTTTGCCTCTTTGAGGGCCCTGTGGAGCCCCTCCTCCTCCTCCTCTGTGTGCCGCCTGCGCCTACAATGCTGGTAGGCGCGGCGGGCACAGTTGCTGGTGGTCCGCAGGGCCGCTATTTCTGCGGACCACCAGTACACCCTCTTGCGGGCGGACGGGCGTCCGGCCCGGGGCATTGCCGCGTCGCACACCCTCTGTAGTGCGGCGCGGAACCGAGCCGCCCTCTCGTCGACTCCGAGGGTGGCGGGAGGGGCTGCACACCAAGCCTCCTCCATCGCCGCCTCGTCCGCCCTTTCCCTATCCAGGTGGGTCAGAGCCCACCTGGGGAACCCTCTTCGGCCCCGGCCTCTTGTTCCCCCCCCTGGGGTTGGCGACGGCAGGACGCCATTGGAGACCCTCATTCTGATGTACAGATGATCAGAGAGGGTCTCGACGTCCTCCAGGACGCGCCAATCATTGACGCGCGCGGCTATGGCGGGGGTCGCGAACGTTACGTCCACGACTGACCCCCCCCGCCGCCGCACGCATGTGTTGACGCTGCCCTGGTTCAGGATGATTAGTCCTGTTGCCGTCGCCCAGTCCTCGAGGGCGGTCCCTCGGGGGTCCGTGACTGGGGAACCCCACGCCGAGCTCTTGGCGTTAAGGTCCCCCATGACCATCACCTGTGACGGGGCAGCTCTACCAACTACCCCGTTCAGGACCCCCAGGAAGCGCTCGAAGGCGCGTAACGGCTTGTTGGGGGAGAAGTACACCGCCACTATCACGGTGTCACTCCCCCATCTGGCCGCCACGTAACCCGGGCCGCCCTCGATCCTCGAGAGGGGGGGGAAATCCCCATGAGCCGGAACTGATATTGCCACTACTCCGTCCGTCGCCCCTGCCCAGTAAGGAAGGGGAGGGACGAAGTAGGGCTCTGCGACCACCGCGACGCCAATTCCCCACTCCGCCATGTGTTGCATCAGGAGATCCTGTGCCCTGGCGGAGTGGTTGGCGTTGACCTGCAGGACGTCCAAGTGCTGGTGTGCTGGCATTTAGACGTCCATACGGTTCTCCTCATTTTGGCCGGTGGCCGTTCCTGCTGGGGTGGGGCGGGTGGGGCGGGTGGGCTCCGTCCGCATCGATTTGCCGACGGAGGGTCAACCTAACCTAACCTAACCTAACCTAACCTAACCTAACAAATATCGTATAATTCATGAAAAGATCGACGAAAAATTCAAAGTCTGGGGGCTCCAGAATCATGAATGCATGGAATCTGTTTTCGGTCTGCTGTCTCTTACAACCGGTAGAGCTGTACCCCCTACGTGAACAAGAGAAGAGAAGAGAAGAGAAGAGAAGAGAAGAGAAGAGAAGAGAAGAGAAGAGAAGAGAAGAGAAGAGAAGAGAAGAGAAGAGAAGAGAAGAGAAGAGAAGAGAAGAGAAGAGAAGAGAAGAGAAGAGAAGAGAAGAGAAGAGAAGAGAAGAGAAGAGAAGAGAAGAGAAGAGAAGAGAAGAGAAGAGAAGAGAAGAGAAGAGAAGAGAAGAGAAGAGAAGAGAAGAGAAGAGAAGAGAAGAGAAGAGAAGAGAAGAGAAGAGAAGAGAAGAGAAGAGAAGAGAAGAGAAGAGAAGAGAAGAGAAGAGAAGAGAAGAGAAGAGAAGAGAAGAGAAGAGAAGAGAAGAGAAGAGAAGAGAAGAGAAGAGAAGAGAAGAGAAGAGAAGAGAAGAGAAGAGAAGAGAAGAGAAGAGAAGAGAAGAGAAGAGAAGAGAAGAGAAGAGAAGAGAAGAGAAGAGAAGAGAAGAGAAGAGAAGAGAAGAGAAGAGAAGAGAAGAGAAGAGAAGAGAAGAGAAGAGAAGAGAAGAGAAGAGAAGAGAAGAGAAGAGAAGAGAAGAGAAGAGAAGAGAAGAGAAGAGAAGAGAAGAGAAGAGAAGAGAAGAGAAGAGAAGAGAAGAGAAGAGAAGAGAAGAGAAGAGAAGAGAAGAGAAGAGAAGGGAAGGAATGGGAATGGGAATGGGAATGGGAATGGGAATGGGAATGGGAATGGGAATGGGAATGGGAATGGGAATGGGAATGGGAATGGGAATGGGAATGGGAATGGGAATGGGAATGGGAATGGGAATGGGAATGGGAATGGGAATGGGAATGGGAATGGGAATGGGAATGGGAATGGGAATGGGAATGGGAATGGGAATGGGAATGGGAATGGGAATGGGAATGGGAATGGGAATGGGAATGGGAATGGGAATGGGAATGGGAATGGGAATGGGAATGGGAATGGGAATGGGAATGGGAATGGGAATGGGAATGGGAATGGGAATGGGAATGGGAATGGGCACTTGTCGCGTTTTTCTTTTTGTTAATTTAACAATAATATTATTTGATTTTGCACTACTTTTGCATGCTAACATTATAGCAGAATATGCCGAGCTATATAACTTTAAGATCTATTTATGTATACCATATTCAAGCAAAATATAATTTCATTTAATTTAAAACCAAAACACACCGTCACTTCGTAAGTTCCCGCCAAAAAGTGATGTTTGTTGTTGTGATTTCCATAATTATATTTTTTGCAAATTTGGAGTGATTCTAGTAAAAAAAAATATACGAACAAAAATGTGTGAAAGTCAAAATAGCCCTCCTATTTTGACTACCCAACTTTTCTGCATCAGAAACTGATCTTTTGACAATACTAGTTAAAAATTATTCAAATATTTAAAATACAACAAATATAAACATGTTCAAAAACGGTTTCCAGCTGTACCACATGCCACACAAAGAGGGAATTTAAAAAGATGCTGTATATCTTGTGCTGGCAAATTGGTTTTGACTAGGTAATAGTAGTTTATGATACTGTTTCATAATAGGGGTTATTAAAATACGAAGATCTAAAGGGAGATAAAGAAAACTACTGTTTTAACATATAAACTTTAATAATAAGATATAAATTTAATCAAGTGCAAATTTTAACCGTATCATATTACTACCTTAGGTTACATAATGTTCTTTTCCTTTGAATGTTCGTATAACGGTTTTGAAACAAATATCTGAATGTATTTGTTCCGTAACACGTATTTATCGTGTTTCAGTGAGACGCTAAATGGTAATGGTTATGGTTATGGTAACGCTACAAGCGCAGGTAGTGTCGGGGCGTGTAGTGGCGCGTGAGGTCGCGCTCGCTCATGGTGGGCACTCGCGGCTTCAGCTCCGGTACGATGGCGCTTCCCAACACCGACAAACCGTTATTGTGCCTGTGGGTAGGGATTACAATTATTATGACATTTTTACCCACCTCGTCATGGCTCATTGTATTTTTGAAAAGAGAATGCAAAAATATTTTTTTTGTAAATTTTGTATAGTACCTATATAAAGACGAGAATCGCCTGCAAAAGGTTTTCACGATTCTCCTCTATTTTCAATTTAGGCGACGTTCGAGTGGTTAATTAAACAGTTTCGTTTCAGAATACGAAGGATTTCTCTACAGCAGGGCTGGGAGACATCGGTACATAAAAAAAAAGAATCCACGAAGTATAGTGGAGGTAAAGTATGTAACGTGAAAATATTCACTTATTTCAGCTATAAAATATTACTATTTTAATATGTGCAATAATTATGTAACGGATGTGAAATAAACCCTTTCAATACCTTGTCATGGCGGGCTCGTCGTCGGGCAGCCAACAGTGTAGGGAATACCCTCGCCGCGTCTGAAACAACCGCCTTCGAGGTGTAAATATGCTTGCCAGAAATAGAATCAAAGACAAATTGTGAACTCGCACAAAAAAGCATACCTTAAAAATGCAAAGCAAATACTAATACAAGCTACGTGAAGCCAAAATGTCACCTATCTCAGCATGAGCTCCATTATCGACGTTCATCATTCGGACAAGGCGTCAGCGTGAACGGATTAGAAAAGCACCGACTATGGCTCCCTGACATGGTCCGATCCCGTACCACATGGGTGCCCACTGCCCACGTCCCGTCCTAACGCGAGATACTCTTAATTACGCTCCATTCACTCTGACGCGACGCTTCGTACTTGCGACGATTTACCTTTACCGAGCTCTTCACTTTGGTGCGCGACGCGCTGTACGACTCGAGGTCAGGCAGTGGCTCAATAGACTTCTTCAAACTCTTAGAGGCAAGAATCGAAGAATCTGAAATTATAGTACCTATAAATAAATCTGGCGGTTGTCTACCATCTACAAACGATGTCTTTAGAACTGATAAGTAACAATATAACAAAATAATTATGTATCAATTTAAAAATAGGTATATAACTATATACAAAAGACTGACTTATCAAATCAGCTACTCTTTAATAAATGTCAAAACGATCGGTTACATGGAATATTGTATGAAATACTCTTAGTGGTTCTACTGGTAATTAAAAATCATAGAAAACATTAAATGTACAACATATTTGATGTTTCCGTATTATTTTTGACACTGTCATCTAGCCTATTGTCAAAATTGCTTTGCTAAATAATATATGTCATTGGGTACTCTATTACTTACCTAAAGCTTCCTTCTTCATGGTGAGTGTGAGCTTTGTGTCCGAGCGCGCGAGATGGCGGTGTCGGTGATGCGCCGCGGGCGGCAGAGAGCCTCGCCGCGCCTCGCCTCGTCCCCACGCCTCGCCTCGCCCGCACGCCTCGTCCCACCTGCAAGCGCCGCGCTCTGCATTCCCGCTGCAGCACGGACACGCGCAGTCCTGACAGTGGCGACACCGACAATCCTACACATGACAGCGAACAATCACTCCCATCCTTTTGTCATAAAAAAATTAAGCTTCAGCGAAACTTGAGCGCTAATGCGTCAACAACGCGAAATACTAGCTTTGCATACTGCACAATGAAGAACGCTCACATTATGATGATTCCGCTAAACTGGCGTGCTTTCCCCTTCGCATGCGTTGCAGTCGTGATAATGGCACTCTGATTTTGCGTGCCACGTCACTGACACTCGGGCCTAAGCGTCTTTTGAAGTACTTACAAGCCAGTCAATCAGCTCAGGTGGCTCCGATTGATTCACTTTACCTGATAATTGGAGTGATCGGGAGCATCGCCGGTGCGGGCGGCGCGGTCGTGCGGGAACCGCAGCCGCATCTCCACGTCAGCCGGCAGCGTGGCGCGGCACGACCCCGCTACCGTCACCGACCACCCACCTGCGGTACGTCAAAGCTTTTTCACTTCGTCGTATAGAGAACGAAATAAGGGGACAAGTATCGTATCGCGAGTGGTCACCTACCAGATGCATTCGGATCGGTGGACGGCAGGTGGGGCGGCGGGTGCGCGGGTGGAGGCGGCGTGGCGGGCGTGGTGGTCTCCCCGGCGGAGTCTCGGCGGCGCGAGCGCTTGTGCCGCTGCGAGTGCGAGGACAGCCACTTGGGAGCGAGCGAGCACAGCAAGCTGCCGCCGGATTCGCCGCTATCGCCGGAGCTGGCGCCACCACTGCTGTCGTTTGACTTGAAGTCGGGTAGCTTCACCGGTGCCCCACCACCCGAATCTTTCCCATCGGTCTCAAAGAGAGAGGGATCCACTTTTCCCTTATCAGTATTTTTTTTTATATCGACTTCCACGTTCCGGGTGTCACGAACGGAGCGTTTTACTTTATCGACAAGTTGACCCTTTCTTTCCAGCGGTTTGGCAGTGTTCGACTTATTGTAGACGTCCCGGCGCTTATCGGGGCGGCGACGCGCGGCGGTGCTATCGATGACCTCGTCGGAAGTGACGCGACGTGCAGCCGAAGCGCGGTCGTGTTGCATTATTGAAGACTTGCGCTCTTTAATTTTATCTGAATCGAAACTCTTCGCTTTGGTACCTTTAAAATATTAATCGAAGTAGTTACAAAATAAAGTAGGTATGTATGTAGACGGGACGCAGCGAGCGATCCTATTGCCACCTATTGACCACTTGGTGCCTGTTGGTAACGAGTATTATTAAAGAGAAGCTGTTTTTTTGATAATCCTCACCCATGCCCAATCAATCTGAAATTTAGCATGTGTACAGACTACTTTAAGTACCCGGACACACAATCAGACGGGATTTTTTAGTTTCCTGAGTCTATAGGCTACAGGCTACAGTAACTGCATCCTGCTTTTGTAATTTGTATGGTATCAGTTTTAATTACGATATCGCTTACTCCCTGAATATGAATACTGCCATATCTATACTAATATTATAAAGAGGAAAGATATGATTGTTTGTTTGTTTGCATTGAATAGGCTCCGAAACTACTGAACCGATTTGAAAAATTCTTTCACTAATAGGAAGCTACAGTATACCCAAAGGTTATAGGCTACTTTTTATCCCGGGAACGCGAGTGAAACCGCGCGGAACAGCTAGTCAAGAATAAAATATGTGCATGTATGCCTGTACTATGGATTATTTTGAGCAATTGTTTGATAAGTAAATTTATTTATTATTATTCCCAAATAAAAAAAAATACACTGTTTGATGAACTTGTCGAGTAAACTACACCGGGACAAATGGAATTGATCACTGACTGCATGACCAATGTTTCTAGTTGATAGAAATGAAGCAGCCTTAATAAATAGTATTGGCAAAGAAATTAAAGTACCTATACTAACCGAGTATTGGTAAACCTCGATTGTGAACCGATAATGATCGACTGCATCATTCGGAAAGGTAATCTGAAAATAATCCGTTTTTTCGTCCGGATTTGTGCCACAACTAAAAAGCCTCGAACATAATTATTAAAGTTAAATGCTGGAAAAACATTTGACTACTAAAATGTAATGTGTGCATATGTTCCGGGGAGATAAAGTTAGCGGTGATCAATGAAACAAAACTAGAAATCTAGATCATTTTATTACTCGATTCTACCTCCGATTACATAAATGCAGTCACAAAATAATAACAAATATGTAAATAAAGTGCTCGATAGAGTGAGTGATATTACTTAATAAAATAAATAGGCCACTACGCAAATCTACTCTACGGAGACGGAGCGGGGGCGCACAGTGCGGTGCAGGGTCGGCGCGGGAGCGCAGAGTACGTGCGGGCTACCTGCGGCCAGCGGCCAGGCGCGGGACGCCGGCGCCACCGGGCTCGTGGCGGCCGACTTGCTGCCCGGCGACGTCATCGTCGTGGCGCTGCGGCGGGCCGGCGCGCCGTCCGCGGGCGGCGACGTGGCGGCGCTGCGGCGGGCCGGCGCGCCGTCCGCGGGCGGCGGCGGCGACGTGGCGGCGCTGCGGCGGGCCGGCGCCACGGGCCGACCCTCGTCGCCCACGTCCGGCGCGGAGGCCCGACGACCATGCGTCACGTCCTCGTTGGAGGAGTCGACGCTGAGGCTGCTCCTCTCCTCGGGTATGATATCGAACACCCGCTTGAACCTGAGCGAATTGGAGCGCGAGCGGGGCTCGACGTGTGGCACGGAAGCGCGACGTGCCGGGCTCGGTACCGTCTGAGGGTTCGCTCTATCGCTCGTGTCATGCTCTTGTGTGAGCATTATTGTAGTTCGGTTTTCGTCATCGCCACCGTCGACCGACCGGCCGTCCTTAGGCGTCCGCTGACTCCGTTCTTGAATAGGAATGGGTATTCTCGACTTTCTACTTTTAGATCCGTTATCGTGGTTATCGTCGGAGTTTGCTGTCTCCGGGGAACTCGGAGAACCATTTACGTACTCCAAAATTTCCAGTATCTCTATGCATTTATTTCCATCGTGTATTTCAGATTTTTGATATATACGTCGAGGACCCCGATCGTCACTCGTTAGCGCCGGGCGCGTTAGCAACGATAATTTACCGTGAATCTGATGATTTTCTTCCTTGAATAATCGCTTATCCCTGTCTTGAGAGTTAAATTGGACGGTACCATTTTTAGCAATTTTAAACGGGTCTCTATCAGAGATCGAATGCGAGTGTTTTCTCCATGTTTTTGTTGATATACTTTCGTCTGATCTAGCCGCCGTCGGCCGGTTCGGTCGTTGTTTAATACGCATGTATTTGTACTCATCCTGAGCTATCTTCGCGATAACGTCATCGATCAAAGCGTTAATAATAGTTATGCAATCTTTCTCTACCTCTCTTCTAGATTTGCACATATCGGCGTATCGTTGTTTTTCTATTTCGCGTTTCATCTGTTTTACTTTACTTCTTCGAGCGCACTCCATGCGTAGTTCTCTCTTTCGTTGCCGCCTGTAAAGCCTTTGTTTAATATTCTCAGGCATATGATCTGCTACGTTGATGTTCTCTTTCTCGCAGTCAAAATTATTATCTTTTATTCTGATAAAAAATGATTCCCCCTTGTCTTTGTAATTAGTGTTTTCACTCGTATAAGCACTCTCCGGCAGTAAATCTAATACATCGATTGCCGAGCGCACTAGTTCACCACGTCTGTTATTAAATGATCTTCGCAAAAGGATCGATCTCGGCGAGTTGGGATCGTCTAAACTGTCTACGAGACTCGTGCAATCGGACCCGAGAATCTCAGCGTCGTCGGACGACGATGTATTCACTTCCATTGAATCGGTATGTGGAAACGCCGAGAATCGCGGAACAACCGAAGTTTCATCTTCATCTTGAAAATAATTACCGGCCCCGACACTGCTGATCATTTCGCCATTATCCACCTGCCTCTGCGTGCACATTTCGATTGCATCGGTAGACATGAGGTTCCCGTCGCTGTTATTATCTATGTAGACGTCGACATTTGATATTTCTATGTGAGATATGCCCGGCATTGCGTTATCCGGATAGGTAGTTTCTGTATCCAGATTGTGTAGTTCATCTTGGAATAGTTTCTGTATCTGTTGCAGTACGGCTTGGTTGACGTTGTCATGCTGTAAGATGTTATCAAATGTGTCAGCGTGGTACTGTCGGTCGGCGAGTTCGCGGGGCGACGCAGACGTTAGGTTGTTATTAGACTCGAGGCTCTGCATCTCCTCGCGAATAGTGACGGCGTCCTGATGTGTGTTGCTACTGTTTTTATTTTCATCGCTATTATAGAGCTCCTCGTTTCCGAATATAATTTGATTATTCGAAGTAGGACTTAAGTGGACAATAGTGTTCACACCGGTGTTTTGTAGTTTTACCTTAATTTCCTTTTCTACTATACTTATTTTCCTGTCGCTTCCGATTGAGGCATTCATACATTCCAACTGATCAGTTAATGAGTTTAGGCTTTCCACTAATATATTCGACACATACTCATCGATATTTATGCTGTGCATGTTTCGATGATTCGGTGCGGGAGTTTTAAGCGTCCTATTAGAATATTTTGCAGGTAAATCTTCTATAAATGTTGGAAGCGGATTCGAGTTTAACGTTTCAGATACGACAATCTCTAAAACTTCATAGGAAGGTGTATCGACAGTAAGTGGCCTATCATACGGGAAGACGTTATTGTCTTCGTTTTCAACGCTGACAGATCTCTCACTGATTCGCCCGTCGATGTGAGCGCTCGTCGGTGCACGATCGTAAAGTCCAAGCGTTCCGGATCCGGGCGTCTCTTTTGCCGTCGACACGGTCGTCGGAAATGTGTCCGAGGAGTCTACGTCGGAGCGTTCATCCGAGTGGACCCGCAATAGGAAACTATCGCTCTCTGCGGGCGTGTCGTCGGGTGGCTCCGACTTGATCTCAACCGTTGCGGCATCCGATGACAGTCCGTCAAAGTAGCGGATGGAGCCGTTTACGTAGCTCACGTCGTTCAATTTGGACGCGTCGCTATCAGTGAATGCATCGGTGACACTTTCGATACGACAGGACGAACGATATGTGGATTCCGACGATTCTCCAACAGGTCGATTTAAGTTACACTCCTCGGTTCGGTGAGAGGTCCCTCTCGGGGGCACGCGGAGAGTATCATCGCTTCCGCAGAAATCTGTCGGTGAGCCGATGCGCTGACGCTTGGGCGTCCCCCAGCCGACGGGGGAGGGCCGGGGCGTCGGCGTCGGCGTCGGCGTCGGCGTCGGCGCCGGGAGGTAGGCGGACGAGTGGCGCAGCTCGCAGTGGGAGCCGTCGAGCGAGCGCGGCTGGCGGCAGGGCCGGTCGCACTCGCCCCCGCACTGGCAGCAAGCGCAGGCGTGGCCGGGGTGCGGCCGGCCCCACATGCGCCGCAACATTGCCGACTTGCGCATCACCTCGCGGTCGCGGTCGCGCTCGCGTTCGCGCTCGCGACGTGCGAACCGGGGCGGCGCATCACACAGCGAGTTGCACGATCCACGCGCTGGTGACGCAGACGCGGGAGAACGATCGGTCGGATGCTCGCTCTCATCCGAGTCCGACCGCTGCTGAGCCAGTCGGTATCTGAAAGTGAAAACTATTATGTTAAATAATTTTATTGACAATCTTTGATATTCTTTATTTCCTAAACTATATCTTATTTTTCGCGGCAATTATACTAGTGAAATCAGTAGTTAGTTGTATTTTATTTCTCTTCGATGGAAACTACGGCAGGTCGATAGTTAAATAATGAACACATGGATTGACTATTGGATCAATGTAACCACAAAAACAAGCAATAATGTTTTCCTTCTAGTCATTACGTGCTTTTGATATTTTATTCAAAATAATCTTGACGCATTTTGTAAACACTCACTTCCTCATGATGGTTTCCGGGACCGAGTACCGGCGACGTAAGAGTCCCGGCGAGGCGCCCGGCTGCGGCGACATCTCGGCGAGCTGTATCTGCGTGAGCATGTTGCCTCCCGCTATAGCTCTCACTCCCACTCCCACTCTCGCACTCGCACTCGCACTCGCGGTCGACTCCTGACGTTGACACTCCTGCTCGCACGTGTTTACTCGAACGCACGCATACGATGCACGTGTTACCATGCGACTGAAAATTATAAATTGTATCATTAAGTAATTTCAAATATATATTATTATTATAATTTAAATAGCTTTCCACCTCTAGCTTTCACCTCTTTGCATTAAATTAAATAAAAATTCCATTAAGTCAACACAAGTGAACTTATTTCTACATAGTTAAGAACCTTGCCGAACACTAACAATAACAATGAAGTTTTTACTACCTAGTACTTAGCGGTATTCAACCATGGCTCTATAGAGGATATATCCTTCTATGCAAAATTTCGCGCATTCCATCACACCACCTGAGACAAGACTTACCTAGAGCCGATTAGTTTAAGCTCTAGTAAAGCATTTATTACCATCGGAATGACTCCGGTAAGAAACTCAGCAAGGCTTTGCTTTCGTTCTCTTTATGTAGTATATTTTAATTGACTTTGATTTATTGTGTGTATGTTATGTCTTTAATAGCTTGAGTAGCTCTGAAATAAGTTATTACAAATGCAAGTTGTGTGAAGTTGTTATTGGATTGTAAGTTTATGTCATTTTTCTTCTTTACTTAGGTATTTGTGTAGCGACCCCTATCGGCTCCATGCATAGTTCACACACCAACGGGTAGATGGCGCCACAATAAACTACGTAGAACGTACATGACCGACAGAGTTTATTCGCACATTAGCATATATACCCGATCCCAACATCGACAGTTGACCCGTGGTCCCCAGCCACGATGACGCAGCCTGGCGGAACATCTTCCCTTTTCAATGGACCTTGCTCCTCCATAGGACCCCTTGGAGTTTACTGCCTAATGCTATGCCCAGATAAAGTATCTTGACAACTGTTCAAACCTTCTTAGATCAACTAGAATAATATGAGTGTCCCCCAGTGTTAGCAACTGGAGAGAGAATCTTATGCATTTCGTTTAGTAGTTACTGTTATTGGCGGTAAACCATTTCCATTGAGTTGTTATGGTGCCATTTTAGTTGCGTAAGGTATGTCATTTCTTTTCACATGTAAGGCAGATCATTAATATATGCAAGAAACAAAAATGGGGCTAAAATTATCCTTGCGGAACGCCAATTTTAACCAATTTTCTTATTGGCGACTAAATACATAGATATAAGATCAAGTGATCAATCCATAGTGATGAATATCTAAACCTATGATGATTTACGCACTCTAATGCCTTAGAAAGATCACAAAATACGTTAAACAAATCTTGAGCGTTCTCTCAGGTCTCAAAATCATAAAATCGGTTATATAAGATTGACACAATCTCTCGCTAGCCATACTAAATGGTTTTATCAATAGATTGAAAACTTTTATGAAATAATCGGACAAGTGTAGAAGAACGTGGAGAGAGCGGGCTAGATGTATGTAATATGTAGTGAGTAAACATGTGCTATATGAATATAAATGTTGTGCATCGATCGATCCAATCCGCATCCGTGATTAACGGTAACGACGCGATAAACGGAGCGAATAATTCAATAGAAAATATGCAAAAATGTATCGAGATCTGAACAAATGTACCTCTATAAGAGCCGGAGCGGTTATGTGGCGCAGAAAGCATTCATAATAATATTAGTAAGTGACCACCATATCTACTCGAGCAATATTTAATACATTACACAACACAACACACCGCCTAACAAAATATAAAATAAGTATGATTTTAGATCATTCACTGACATATCTCAAACTCAAAACTAATTTATTCAGTTTATGCCCTGATAAGGCACTTATGGGACCTAAAGGATCGCGGGTAAATGAGACGACATTTTACATCCCTACAAATTATATTGTGAAGACGAAAGTATGTCACTCAATACTGATGCAATGGATCGACGAGGTTTTTGGCATAGCGAGTGATAGGTTATGGGCCTGACAGTAACATGGCTATATTATGTTCCGGGATCGCGCGCGGGTGCTCGGTTGTTGCGTGTTCCACAGGGTGGAAGCCTAGTTAAAGGTATCCTACTAATATAAATGTGAAAGTTTGTGAGTATGGATGTAGGGATGGATGTTACTTTTTCACGGAAAAACTACTGAACGGATTTGGACGAAACTTGGCACATAGATAGATCATACCCTGGAGTAACATATAGGCTGCTTTTTATCCCGGGAAAACATAAGAAACCTCGGGAACGCGGGTGAAACCGCGGGGCGAAATCTAGTTATGAATATTTTAGTAAAAAACGCTAGACCTATGTATATAAGTCGTCATTGATTAGCATCGCACATGTTGATTAGCAACGGAACTGTGAACTGAAAAACGCATTTTAAAGTGTAGTGGGGGTTCACTTATTTAGCGGCACATCGTTAGAAATGTTAAATTGTCAGCAAGTCATCTGAGAGATACAGAAATAGAACGTGAGGTGGCGAGCCCTTGCGATGTTGCGGGCGCTACAACAGTGAAGCTTACAGACAAAACAACCAGCGCTGCAGCGCGGCGCGGCGGCCGGTGGCACTAAACATCTGCTAAGTATTAACTTATTTATGGTAGCAAGTAGCAAGTAGGTACGTAGCGTACGGCGTCGCGGCATCGCCGTGTGTCGCCAACCACTCTGTAACTGGAAATGTGACTCATTTATACATTACACTGTCTAAGTAAACGACAACTCACTTGATTTTTTTGAGCAAGAGATTGCTAATGGGTCGTTTATGAGATGCCTTGAGATTGAGACTTGTTTAGTAGCGTCTTGTCATTATTTAGGTAATCACCAGTTTATATGTAAGAAGATTGTAATCATATAAGCTGGTAGCCCTAAAAAGCGCGATATAAAGTAAAGGGTCGTAAATGGTGCCGCGGGTGAAGGTCGCCTGTTTGCGTCCCCTCACCCGCCGGCCGCCGCCCGCTTGTCTGGTCTGTGCCCTCGCGACTGTTTCTCGCTCGCTCGTTACGTTGATCTTTCCTTTACAAACACATTCACTCTCGGCTGGATCAGTTCCAAGCTCATGTAATTAATATTGTTCCTAAACTTTTTTCTACTTCTAATAGACATCAATTGTTTTTTATTAAGAACCTATAAGTACGGCAGTAGGTACTAATATTTATTCTGTGCTATAGGTCTGTGTAATCATTGTAGGATTCGAATTCGCGAACTTCATCTCGGCATTCGACGTCACTACCACAAAGCTATTATCGCCTTAAGCTAATAGAAATTCTCAGCGTTTTTTTTAATAGGTACTTATATGTCTATTCTTACATTCATTTTCATAATATTAATGAACTTTAAAAAACAAAAGTAGCCTATTCAGATCTAATAATAATAACCAAAATAATTTTTCATACCACTTGATAAAGCCTGTCTTCGTCTTGGTGGGTTTCGTTTCACTCAGACAGGACTCTACATTATCTAAACTAAACTCTCAACTCTAAGAGCCCCCCTCGTTGCGCTCAGGATCCAATATGCCGCCCGTGACATAAAACCCTGCTTTATCCCCTTGGTTTACTTTAATCTACGAATATAATTCAAACAATCTAAAGGTTTTAGAAAATTTCTAGAGCTGTTCTCTCTTCACATCATCTGGTTCCTACTTATGCTGGCTGGCACACGCACGCACGTCCGTCGCGATCTGCCTCGCCTGCTTGCCAGCCAGCGCGAGCGGCATGCCTTGCCCATGCCTTGCCCATGCCATGCCCATGCCATGCCTCGCCTGCCACGGGGCTGTATGCACGATCTCATATTCATTATATTTTAATAACATTTCACACGACCATACACCACTCCATCATTAAACAATCGATAAAAGTATCAGTACAACGGAACGTCGTTCACGAGACTTATTTAACGAATCTTGAAACATAAAAAAAAACAATTATAGGAGGACTTACTAGGTATTTCAAATGTCTCACAAGATGGTTCCAAATAATCCAAACGAGGCTGCACTAACGATGGATATTCCGTACTGCAGTAATAGACGTAGAACAGGCACTGACTAACTTGTAGTCTGGTATGGTATCTATCGGGCGAGCGGTAGGTATGCGTGATTTAGTACATTGGTTCGCTAGAGATGCAACGGATGCAGGGAAGGCGAGCGCGGAGAGCGTGCTGAGAGTTGGCTGAGGCTGGTCGGGTCCGGGGGCCGGGGGCCGGGGTAATAGCCATCGGCTACATATTATTTCCGTGAAGCAGCTGGCAATACCGTGGTGAAGCGGAACGAACCAAACGCTGTATTCGCGTGCACATGCGCCGGCGCAGATTTATACACTCTTATTTACTGCTCTGTGGAGTAGCGTACACCGTTACAATCATATAAGTTCGAATGTCGAATTGGTAATGATCATCAACTCCCTGCCCTGTTCCCAATCATATGTGGTCGGAGCAATATTACTCTTCGATCCGTCATATCGACATCCACTCCATTCTTACTCATATCATCTTTCACACAATCCATCCATCTCTTTTTTGGTCTTCACCTTCCCGTATATCCATCAACTCTCAAATTCATGACTCTTTTAGTTACATGGGTTACAGCCCTCCTCATAACATGTCGGAACCAGGATCAACGGTTCCATCTCAACTAATCATTCACTGGTGCTACTTTCAAACTTCGTCTTATGTACTTCGTCAATTTTTATTACTCTACACACCAATTTTAACATTGTCAGCTTGGCTGCGTGCAATCTTCTTTCATCCGTCTCTTTTATTGACCGGTTCATTGGGCAGTAATAGAGACAGGTACATTAATACAGGTCTTATCACGGCCTTCTAAATATTCATCTTTAGCTTTAGAGGCATCCGTGGATCACAAGTATGTCCAATTGGTATGAATTCTACTAATCTCTTATCACAATGATTACAGACGACATAATATGTATGACCTTCGAATGACGCAAGTGAGCACGGTGAAATTGATTAAAATATTTTTACATGAATTTCTTTGCAGCCGATATGTACATTGACTCGTATCGTATTCCTGCCTATACCTACAGAAATTGATCGGAAAACTAGTTTCATTTGTCGTAAAATTACTTTCACCAAAAAAGAGAACCTTCAGAACTACTCATCAGACTATGGGACCACCTCCGGAGAACCTCTATATTAACTAATGGTAACGTTCTCCATGGTTATCATTTAGTTCGGCTTTTTGAAACTACATAAGTTTTATATTACTAAGGCAGGAAATCACTTAGCCTACAGCTAACAGTTGAAGAAAGAATCGAAACTCAAAATGATCAGTACCCCGAGTGAAAAGAAATTGTCGTTAGTTAACGCTGCGTTTACCACATTTCTCTATACAAATTGGTACGGCGCCTCTCGCGGAATACGCATGGTACTAATTTCTGCACTATAAAATTGTAATAAATGCAAACGCGAAAGTAAGCGTTTACCAACTTCAATTGTTTTCACTCGGGCACAGACTGGAGTGCAGTAAGAGAGGTCAAAAGATTATGAAGCGATGATGGATGGAGCAGTGAGACTGGAGATTATCTTTGTCGAACAAAGAGTTCCTCGAGATCAGCGGAGCGCCGCCTGTCCGCCTGTTACTGCACTGATTCACGCGTCAAATATAATATAATCCTCCTAAAGGATTATACAATGCTATTTTCACTATGTCAACAACCCACAGCCCGCATGACTTATTTGTATTAAAAACTTACCTTTTAGCGATCCAAAGAGGCGTCCGTTCGATTTCTTTAAACAATTATCGATTTTTTAATTAGGTAATGAATTTTTGCGGTCTGTTTATTTGTCGTGAATTTATTTTGCGTGTGATGTAACGCAGGAACTAAGAAACAACCGGCTGCGCGCGAGCCGGCTGCTGGCCGTGTGCGCGACCGACCACCGACTACCAACTAACAAACTGCCGCTGCCCGCTCCCGGACTACTAACACGCACAATTTCAGCAACTAATATCATGAAACGATAATAAACACTCGCTACACGTACGATAGCGAGAGAGTTCCTCGCTTACATTTCACACTAGGGATTAGAGAAGGCATGTAACACACGTCTGAATGCTATCAACCCACTAGCATCGCTCGCGAGCGCATTGTCACCGAAGCATCATGTAACGAGGCTGTGGTGCATCGTAATTCATAAATTATCAGAATTCGAACCAAAATTATCTGAGAGATATGATACAATTGTGTTCAATATAACTGACGAATTACGCGTTGTTATCATAATGCAATGGTTTATTGGAATAAAAGTTGATATCATAATTGCAAAACGACACCATTTTTCACGGTTCTATAAGATAACAAGATTAATTTTCAGAAAAAAATACCGAACTGTGTTATTACCGACATGTAATGGGTTGGGTTCATATTTATGCAAGTAGATAGAGATCTAGCACTGCATAAATTACATACTTATTCAATAAATCTATGATAATTAAAGATCTGTAAAAAAGTCTTACGGTGTTCGTTCTTTTGAGTTTTTAGATGTTCTTTATATTTCTGGCTGTGGGAGCTTGCAGACTTCGTTCTTTATTATGTTTGGCTAGAAAGTTAGGACGAACCACTTTGCCGGGTAGTGTTATCTACTAGGTATCAATCTTACATTTTAACGTGAATCTTTCCAAAAATAGAGCCTCTAATTATGTAAAAACAATAAGCTACGTTTTGAATTGGAACGATTGCTTGGAATTGTATAAACTACAATATCTCCCAGTTCCATCCAGATAGGTAGAGTAGATCTATAACTTGAACAGATGATTGAATCGTTTAGAGCTCGAGTGTGCATTTCCGGTAGTTGTGGAGTGTGGGTTCCAGCAAGAAATAGGTCGTCGCATCGCGGCCGCAATATTAAAATCGCGCCAAGTATTTAGGTTACACTCTAACGAGCACAAATTAAAAACAAAATATCAAAATTCATAGCTCTCTGTGCCAAGTGTGTCGTGCCACTCGTGCCACTCGTGCCACTCGTGCCGCGTGTAGGTTCCAGGGTGCCACTATATTATAGACATAGTAACTGTTTATTAATCTGTACTATAGAGCACAAGCCGCGGCGGCGCGGGCGGCGCGGAGTGTGAATACTCCGGAGAGTGAGTGACGGACGGAAGCGACACATTACCGAACAATAAACGTGTTACCTACATTACATTACATGACACGTCCGAACCTGAGTGACGAACCAGAACAAACAATAGATACCACCCGCGGTGTTCGCGGGAACCGATCCACCGACATTACCGAGACACCTACACCTGCTAACGAAACTAATCACTTTTTTTTACTAGAATAGATAGACGGTCAGTGATCCAGATTTTTTTTATGTTTAGCCTATGATAGTTTGTATTAAAATGGATGGATTTAGAAAGAGAAAGACCGAAGAGATGGATGTATTAAAATGAAACATGTTACGAGTAAGAAAGGAGTGAATGCCGATATGACGGATAGAAGGGCAGAATGGAGGAAGAGTACTACCTACTTACATTATTATGGCGATCCAAAATAATTTGCCAGAATAAATTAAAAAATATTTGACCAAAAAAATAAATAATGATACAATATACCTATATACATATAGTTAGCTTCATTCATGTCATGGTCGCCACTCGCCACTCGCCACCAATACATAACTATTCGCTAGTTCGTGATTTAAAATCAGCACTCGCATCGCAGAAAAAATAACTTTGCTCACTTGTTGAACAAATAACTACTGTGGTCACATACGGGTGATGGCTCTAACGTGGCAATGTTGCAGATCCAACCCCTTCCTATATTCTATGATGGCCGTATTCGGATGTGAAAGAGGGTAGAGGTATGTGAACAAGCCCCACCATTGGCGGGTGTTAGTCAACAGTCAGTAGGTACCAGGTGCCTGGGGTGAACCTATTGTACGGTGACCGCTAAGCTTCGGCTCGAACCCACTAATAGTTCCACTCAAAGCAACTCGATCCATTCAATATTTGGATTTATTGGAACGAAGTTCCTTATCGCGCGATGCGAATGGAATGGGGGCTAGACGGAAAAAATTAAGACCAAAAGTTGTAACGAACGGCACGACACTTCGACACACGTCACTTTTTGCTATAGTTGTAAGCCGTGCGGCGTGCGCGTGTTTCTCTGTCTGTCTCTCTCTCTTTATAGAAATATATAAAAACGAGGACGAGGACGGGGACAGGAGGACAAGGGGACAGGGGGACAAGGGGGTACGTGTGTCCCTAACAGGATGTGGGGATTTGGTGAGCATGACATTAACCATAGATTTCTAATCCTTTGGCTTGAAATTTTAAGATGTCAAATTATTCCATCCGCCCATCGCGCAGTGAAACATGACAACGATAAACAATGCTAACACACGTGACGTGTGGGAATCATAATCTTTTGAGAAAAATAATGTGTACCAATATTTCTCATGATTTCAGTGTCAATTAAATGCTATAGTTACATGATGGTGATTATTTAGTCCGTGGAATAAACTGTTATTATTGTTCCTTTGTGTTGCACAAATGTGGAAGGTATGCGGTGCGGTGCGAGTTGAGTCGAGAGGCGCGGCATCTCTCTGAGCAAGTCAACCAGAAGCGCAGGAAATAGCCGCATTAAGTACTCTCGTGGTGCGCATCCCTACACTATACTACACTACACTACAGTACAGTACAGTAGGTACACTATGCTAGCTGCGTGCCTAATGCTCTTGACTATGTACGGCATGTTTATTTCAGTTTGTAACATGACACTCCTCGCGCCAATTCTTGTTTCTATTGTAATCTAGTTAATCCAGACTGTCCAGACGAACCAGTTGCGTCTTTGCATTTAATTAGCTTAATTTGTACCTACTTAGTAGTTAGTCAAAAACTCATGGACAGACTGAAATCAAATAATCAAACGACGCGACGCTACCAGTTATATAAATGGTACTCTATGAAGCAAACAGCCGACAGCTGCACTTGAGAGCCAGTTCCCTTCTAGGCTATGTGTGCTTACCAACCTATCGGTATTAGAATTGCACTGATCGCATAGTGATCTTCTTCTATAACTACATATTGGTGTGACGGATGGTAGTGTGAGAGGAGTTGGTTGTGTAGGAGTATTCCAAGATACCCCGTTGAAGTTGTCCAGTTACGAGTCTGTTGGGAATGTTTGGAAGTGAAAGAGCGTTTGGTGCTAGTGGCATGTGGCGTGTGGCATGGCACTCACCAGCAGCGGTCGAGCAAGGAGGCGGGCTCGGCCCACGCCTCGCGGATGGTGAGCAGCACCTCCTGCAGGCTCGGCGACACGCTCACGTGCCGGACTCCTGCAACAACGCAACACACACTGTGTGTACATAGTGCCTACCTTTTGCTATTTGTTTCTGCCGAACCACTTCATTCAATAGATGTAATACAGGACGAGAGAAATATACTGTAAGCACTGATTTACAAATCATAAATGTAAGATTTATAAAGATAAATATTCCGACAGATATAAAGCTTAGCTGTTCCACAAGCACGTGTTAGGGACTAAGTTATTTTTACTCTTATTCTGAGGAGGTAAGTCATTAGTTATGTGTCATCTAGCATCAGATAGTTAGGTATTTGAAATTTACAGATATATTTTAAATATGATTGTATGTGTGGTGGTATTTTAGCCCTGCTACCTACTTAAGTATTAACTGCACTTGGCTAGGGCAGGGAGGGTCGACGTCCTCGGTCGGACCTACATTTAGGTCGCTGTCGTTACTACTAGTATCTATATATTACTGCTGATCCATAAACACACTTGTTTGCTAATGATTAATTTTTCATGTCTAAACACCTCATTGAAACCTACTAGAGCCATTAAACTGGTATATTAAGTGATGTGAGTGGTAAAGTCGGTGTTTCATTACACAAAGTCCACCTTGACAAGTGATTAGTCGATAAGATCGCAACTTTAATGGCAGTGCGGTGATTATCGCTAGATAAGAGGCAGGTATCGACAGCCGAGTGACGCAGCGCCGCCCGCGCCAGCCCGCACTGCGCCCGAGGCGAGGCGCGAGGGAACCAGACACCAGTACTGTACCACTACCACTACCAACCGCACACCTGACTCTGACTGCCTCTCGGACCTTACTGCTCACGGTCACCGGCATAATAAAAAGATGTTGACGAAATAAACAAAGAACTTCGACATTTTAAGAGATACAAGTAAATGGAAACCAACAATTCTTAATCATAATGAACATATCGTACTTATAACCAGAACATTAGAACGGCCAGACACGTGAGGGCTCGTCGAAGGTAGGTTGAGTCACATGTCACATGGGACACTGAACAAAACGAATGTTACACAGCTGAATACGAAAATACATGTACGCGGGTGGATATCTTGCAGCGATGTTGAGGGGATGATGATACTCTGTCTTACTTTTAATTAGATCTAATCATCAGCTCTACAGGAGACTGTAGATCTTCTGAAGACCAGCCGTGAGCAGCCAGGCCAGAGCGCGACTCGTGAAGTCGTGACTATGGAACGGTCTATATTCCTACTGTGGTAATAATGAGTCAGATCCGATCAAATTCGATGACGCAACTAGTGTCAAGGTCAAAAAATAGCACCCGATTGCACATTAAGTAATCTGTGCCGATGACCAGCTGCCCTTCGTACACTTCTTACGCCATACGGAGCCAAGGTCAATTTACAGATAGATAGGTATCGGTAGGTATATGTATATAAAAAGTTTGGTAAAATATAAGCACAAGCCTTCATACTCTAATCTAATTGAACTCATAGTCGTTATATTGATTCTTGTAAGTGCCTACCTGATATTTGTGTGAAACATGAAAAAAGTAGGTAAGTTTAGTGTGAAGGGCGAGCGTGGCGCAGTGGCCAGCAGTGGCTGACTCATGGGCTATTTGAGCGCAAAGCGTCCGCAAAGCCCTTATCGCGAGTGAGGTTGAACTTCCGAACGCCCTCCCCCTCGGCGCGTCGCCCACCACACCACTCACCTCGCTCCTGTGCATCGAATGTAACTAACACGTTTCAGCTTCAATGAAAGCTCATACTATGACACATAAATAAAGCTCTGACACAATATATGAACATATTACAATACATAGTTACGTTTGCGTCAGTCGGGCCATATGTTTCGTTAGTGCGCTCAAAACATGTTCAGCGATTAATCTTTCCATTTAGAATAGTAAACTAATATGGTCACAAAGAGATGCGCTGTTTGTTGAAGTAACCACTAGTATCCACACGGATTGTGTTATGAATATTCATAAGACAATCCGTGAACAAATCTAAGAGCAACGATTCCAACTAGATAGGTATCTAAGGAAGCTATATTTTACCACAGTTATGTGAGTTCTCATGTTCAAATTGTTTTCCGATATTTTCATCAGAGTCTCGGATTTGTTTTTCTATCTCCGCAACGACTGGGGAAAAGTAATAATATACGCGTACTACATTATATCCTCCATGGCACTACGTACTAGTAGGTATTAGTATCTATTGTTTGTTAGGTACAAAATTAAACAACCACTGATTGTGAGACAACGGCTTGACTCATCTTCCTATCGAAATAATATTAAGGTTGAATTTGATTGATCAGTTTCGATTTGTGACACGATATTGCAAAAAAATAGTGAATATTGTAGGCTGGACATATTATTATTTAAATAAAGATAAAATACGAGACTCGTAGCCACGCTGCGATACGACCAAGATATTGTAAAATTGGGAAACAAAGTAATGATTCGGTCAAGTTCGACGTGAACGAGAGACTGCCCAGACGTAGACGTGCCAACGAGCCCAGCCCATCCAGACCTCTACCAAAGAATCCTCTACCAATTGCTTCGAGTGGTATCGCATAGATAGTATCGTGAGAGCGGACGTAGATTGATTCGCTCACGCTCAGCTCAGCTCTGTTTATCCGCATCACCGACACACCGCATTTTATAAAATTATACCTAACATAACATAACATTCTACCATTAAGTTAGCATATAATTCAGATACTAAATGATAACTGTAATAAATAACGCAGGAAACGTTGTTTGATGCACCTACAGCACAGCACAGTGTATAATCACACGAGATGAACGTAGTAGTAGGTAATCCATAAGAATTCTTATATTTTTTTACTAGGGAGCGTCTGCCCCGCGTATTCAACCGCGTTTTCGAGGTGTAAATTACGTTTAATATTAAATTATTTCAACTACATCTATGTGAAAATATTCACCCAAATCCGTTCAGTCATTGTTGATGCGTGATTGAATCACAAACATTGTTACATAACAGGCAAAAAGTGAATATATGAATTTTAGTAGGCATCCCACGAATGCCAGCCAACCTAGCGACAGTAACTTACTGTCGACAGTTCTGTTACTTTCTCTATTACCATCCCAGTATCCCAGCTAATCTAGAAGTTAATGTTAAAAATAAATTACAATATAAACAATCAATTAGCCAGTTTCATATGTCAATATTATTCTAAACTATCTGATCAAGTAGGTAAGTGAACTCAGATCAATCACCAAACGAATCCCGCTAGCAAATAACGTTAAATACCACCCACCGACACCCACATCACTCAGTACCCCAGATATGAAATAATACTACCGTTAATTAATACAATTTTTGCTTACATACTAATGGAACTAAATAAAGTTGCCCAGTGAAACTTATCTTAATTGATTTGGACATGATGGGTGACAACTCAAGAGTAGTTAGTGTGCAACTGACAGCTCATGTTTTTATACAATTTGTTCTGAATATTTTGGTTAGTCTTAAAGCGGACCTAACTACATTATTGCCTTTACATTTGACCACAAAACGATGACATCAATAAGGACTATTAGGCGCTTTATACCCTACTCCTGATTTTTATATTATTCTATTTATAGGTAGACATAATATCATCGATCAAAAAACAATATACAGACGATGATCGAATTGAAATGGTATTTAATTTCATACTCTCTTATTGTTCAACATCTAATGGAAATCCTTTGAACTGACAATGGATCATATACTGACACAGGCATGAATAACTTTATTGCATGGTTTTCTATTGGTGCATTTACGGTGTTAATGAAGCCAAAAGAGAACTTGGCTCCCATTTCACGTTTACGTTTTTGGTGGGTGGTTTTTATTTGTGTATTTTTTCATTGTCTGCCTCAGTGCGGTGGTCGCATAAAAAGTAAATGGCTATGATACGGTGGTCGGATACCCTAATTTATGTACGTATGTGTGTGTTGTAAGGGTTGATGGCCGCGATCGATGAGCTGCTAGCCGAACCAACTGAACTCCAAATGCTATTTAGAGACTCTAGCATATCCACCACAAAAAGAACGATCTTTTCTATCGGTTTGTATTCGGTCGGGTATTAGATTAAGTACTTTTCTCTATAAAGCAATTTGAATTAGAAAACGAACGTATTTACAGAAACGTATAAGTAATAGGTATTTTTTGATTTGAATAGTCGAGTTAGTAAGTAGGTGTCACGTTGGTTAGTTAGTGCACTGCATGGTTGTTTGGTATGTTATGAAGGTGAGCTAGTCCCGCTCCGCGCCGCGCCGCGCCGTGACACCAGCTTCATTGGCAGACGTGGTGAACGTTGTTCCGTTCCGACTGATAACAAAGTGGTTCTTACTTACTGCAGCGCGCCGTGCGTGACGTCACTGCCACTGATAACATCCACGCCACACTCAGCTACCAACACTAGAAGGTTGAAACTACATTCATAAAAGTATCTAAAACTACGGTCGCAACAAAATCGAACTCTCAAATTGAAAATCGAGATAGCATTACACAAAGAAGTTACCTATGAAGCCAAATGCAATTTTTGAAACTCTCCCTCCTCTTGATTATCGAATGTTTGTGTACCGGGGTATTGATAAGTATAATGAAACGTCCTCCTGGCCGTCCTCTTATTCGTTGGTATATACTCGATCGAAGGCGATCAAAGCAGTGAAGGAAAAAACTAAGTAATTCTGTCCGAAAGCAAATGATTTTACAAGGATTTTACAGAACTACAATCTTCTATCTATATCTAGACTAATACTAGTACTAGGTACCTAGTTGACACTTGACAGTAGACCACCAACAGTGTGTACTCTACGTATAATACAATTTACGAATGTATGTCTGTTGGTAATGTCAGAACAAGGAAGCAAGTTGTCGACTAATTAATTGAGACAATGGGTCGTATAGAAGTGGGCCAGTCCGTTACTCGTGGTAGTAAAAAAAAGCTTTCTCGGCGGCCGCCCCCGCCCCCGACCCCGCGGATACAAGCTCGCGGGCTCAGGACGGGGTCACAGTTCGAGCGACGTTTACCCTTATATTGGCGATAGTGTGACGACATTTCTTATAGTGTCCAAATATTAGGTCTATTGAAAACAACTAGTGCTCACCTAACAACTGTAATGGAGACAAAACACCTTTATTGAGACAACTGGTGATCACAGAAAGCGATTGGTCAGGTAATGCTAATCACGTAGGCAGACGCTGACACTTAACAAAAGTACAGATCAAGTAATGGCATGTACCTACTTAGGTATGTAGTTGACACATGTCGGGTCGTTTGGTTGGCCAGAGCCGGTCTCAGGAGCGCAGCAGTGACTCACACTGGCCGGCGGGCGGCGAGTGTTTCAATGATTAATGAAACACTACATACATGCATACATTGTGCACAACTGGCTTCTCTTGTCGTGACCTAACGCACCGTGGTAAGTAGGTACTACATTATTGTGAGGTTCTGCTTTTATGAGCTTGATGACGCGTGTTGATGAATGACGTGCATTGTGTCTTAAATTGCACAGAGTTTTCTTAAAAGGCTTTGGGAAATAGGTCTTTGAGTTTGAAACCGCACCGATATTGTGCTAATGAAAAGGAATTTTAAACATGTTTTAAACATTTATTTTCTAAAAGGAAGCATGTCGCTGCGAGATGCATGCGAGCCACATTAAATAAGAGGACATTTATGAATGTAGGAAGCTAAGTAGAGGACATAGATAACTATTATACTAGCGGTAGAGGACATGATGCAAAGCTGTGGACCTTGGACGTCTCCAGCAGACATTATAGTTACAAAATAATAAAAAATAGAAGAAACAGGTGAGATAACATGCAAGTATGAATGCATTACTTAGTTAGTTAGGAAACAATAGTCAACCATAACTAAAGCCATTATAATAATTCCCTTTTGACGAGAAGTTGTCTCGTCTCTCCTTACTGTGCTTTGATTGTTACTTTTTCGCACGTGGACCTACCTACCACCCATTATGGTGTGTTAAAAATGACCTATTTTGATGGTTTAGTTATCATTTTAAATACCAAAATTAGGTACCTACATATAATTTTGATACTGTTGTTGTATACTGTTGATACTGGTACACGTCATGTAGATGTCATCCATGAGGACAATGTAGCAGATCTTTATGGCGATTTTGACAGCAGGAGTTATTTATTTATAGTTTGTGGCTGTTTGTTTGTTGTGTCTGTTTAGTTAACACTTCATAATAATACTTCTTAAACAATTAATGAATACTACCTAACTACCTATAAGTACTGTTATAGTAAGTTGCAGTACCGACTACCTAGTACTCGGTAGGTACCTACTGGTGCTGCGGCGACGACGTCGCGCTGGTTACCGCGAGTGACCACAACAATGACACACCTCAGCTCAGCTGTTCTTCACTGCGCTCAATAAGTCATTTATAAGATCAAACAGTTTGGTGCCAATAATCATTTGTATTCCACATTGGGCCAGTATGATTCGATCTGTACCTGTACTACACTATACTTGACGCCATGTTTTCATCTCATTTACTATTTATTAGGTAGGTACCTTCGCTGTGATTTAAATTGGTTTTATAACCTGCACAGAACGAAAATTACAATATTTATGAAAATGAGGTTGTGAATGGTAATATTAAGGTGATGAAAATGAGATCATCTTTGTAGGACTCTGGAGTCCACCTCCTACCGCCCGCCCTTGTGGACTGGACATTACTTAGACTAAATTCCTGGAACTGTTGTAACGGAAATAAATCGATAGGTGGTAGGTAGGTACTGACTGTTTGCTCGGACGTCGTCGAGTGCGGAGCGGTGCCGATCCAGCCGCGACCTCACTTTCCAAACTTCCGCCTGAAAGCCGAGTGACCCTCGTGCGGAACTTGGCAAGTCGTCCAGCGTCCAGTGGTTCCCGATTTCGAATGTAAAAGCGCATTCGACTCCCAATAGGGATTTTACGAATACACGAATTCCGTTCGAAGCGGTATAAAATATGAGAACACTAAAAGTGTTTATTGTGTGTCGTATGTATGTAACGCTCGTCTCAGTTCAGCCCATGGGGCTCTAACTGCCGTGCGTTGTCTCACGTGCGGCCCGCGACGGAGGCCGAGTGACACTGCGGCGCGGTGCGGCGGAGTGGCGGCGCAGCGTGGTGTGGAGTGGTGCCGAGTGGTGCCGAGTGGTGCCAAGTGGTGTAGCGTGGTGGTGGCGAGTGGTCGGCCTCCGCCTGCCGACCGCTGCGCTGCGGAAGGAACTCGCCGGCCATTAGCTGCTCACTGCTCAGTAAGTAACCTCAGAGACCGCATCCGCACGACACGACACGACTCGGCTGACCCTCTCTCTACATTGTGCAATTTGTAACCTACGCTTACGAACATTTAGCATAAAAGATTCAATTGTCAAGTGGGTACTTACCTGTTCGTTTTCATCTACATTCATGGCTTTACCGATAATATGAAGTTACCTACCTAATAGGTAGCTAAATATTCACCTCGAATAGGGGAGTTTCCTGGCATATCAAATCGGCAACTTTTTAATAAATGCAAAACGATCGGTTACATGGAATATTGTATGAAATACTAAGCTATGACGTCATCGTTTCACAGCATCAAATGATCTAAAAATCATAGAAAGCATTAAATGTACAACATATTTGATGTTTCATGTTTACAGATGTTTTATGCATTGGTTAGAGTTTGGTCATTTATTTTTGACACTGTCACCTAGCCTATTAGGTACCTACCACTAGGCACTAGTCTAGATAGTATACACAAATACCTACCTGTGATGATCTACTTACTTAGAATCTACTTCGATTTTGTTAATGTTAATGGTTTTATATCGACCTACCTACACCTACTCACGTAGTAGGTAGGTACCATTTGAATACAACGTGCACAATAGATAGGTACCTACTTACTTACCTAAGTAAGAAGTTAGCTACCAGCGCACCGCACCGATTAACTAGTGGACCTAAATCGGAGTCGGTTCAATGACTTCTGTACCTACTTACTAATTATTAATGATTCGTTTCTATGTTCTTGGAATCCTCGTAAATTTAACTTTAACATAGTAAGTACCTACCTAAACTAATTAATCAAACTACGCATGCATCTTCAGCGTAGGTAGGTAGGTAGGTAAGATACCCAGATTATTTTGTGGTTTCTATAGGTACCTATTTATCTAAATAAAAAACTATTAACAAAAAATAGAACCGAAGAAATAAAATTTCAGATTATAGTTCCTAGAGTTAAGTTATACTTTTTTTTAGAGCCTTTGAAGGCGGTTCTAACTTAAAAGTTCTAAGTTGCTGGTTAATAGATTTTCAATTTTTAGTTTCTTGTTTTATCACCGACCTATTTTAAGCATATTAGCGGTATACCTTCCATCATCACATCAAAGAATAGAATTAATGCTCTAAACGGTCCTACCTATAATATTTAAAGCATCATTCCCGGAGTTCTTCCAATTCGTATAGAGAAAAGTGGTAAACGCAAACGATGATACATGATACATAATAACTAGAGATTACCAATTGATTACCAACGGAAGAAGAATTTGTGAGACATTTTGTACATGTCATAAATTAATCACACGCATTAGCGCCATCTATGGTCCGACTGGCTAATCGGAGTGAGTTTCCAATATTTTTTCTGACCCAGATGTCGTTATGTGTAGGCGATTGTGTGACTTGATTCCGATAGCGATGGCTCTCGTAATCATCTTGTAATTTTGGTATTGATTAGGTGATTGGTGAGCAACCACTAAACTGTCATTGTAATTACTTCTCATAACAATTAATCATTTGACATTAGCCATCGGAATCAAAATAGAAAATACCAAAAATAAAAGACGATTACGAGAGCTATCGCTATCGGAATCCTATTACGAGACAGTTCTGATCAATATAAATATGGATTACGGACAAAGACACAGATTGTTCCCACAATTCTCTCTAGAATATAAAATATCTTATAAAAGAATATTGCTCTGTGAATGGTTTAAAAGTTAGATAATCGTCAACAACAAGGCGCCCATGTATTTTGATAGAATGATTAGACTCTCGCTACAGTGCTGCCACCTCATGGAGCTTACTACAGGAAAACCTCAATACGCGTAGCAACCTCAGATTTAATTGGTTTTGTAATCTGATGTAGCAACTAGCATAGCAAAGCGTCACAGACGGTGGAGAACCGGCTCGCGGCGTTCGGGAGAGTTCGGAATACTTCGGTACGCTTCGGTTCGGTTCGCAGCGCTTCGTGCCACTCGCCAGTCGCCTCCCTACCTAACGCAGTAGATCGTCGCCCGTCGTACGTCTAGCGATAGCGTAGCGGTTATAACCTATTCTTTGGTCATACATACGTATCCAATCACACACTAAAGTTGGTAGCTACTAAAGTGCTCGATTATTAAGACAATCTTGTTCTTGTGTTGTTATTGGTATTGTTTTAAAAATATCTATTCATAGGTACATACAAAGACGTGAAAATAAAAACATTTTAATTTAACTGGTATGTAGGTACGTAAAGTGATTATTAGTGAGTGGCTGACGGACGTGACATGTGGTGTGACGTCTACCTAAACGTCACTTATCACAACGTTACACAGATAAGTTTGGTTCGTGTGTTAACGTACGATAACGTGCGACGCGCGAAGTTACGCGGCGTGTGAAGTCGATGCGAATACGATAGCTCACCCGGCGCCGCCGCCCCGGCCGCACACAATCAACAATGAGCAGAAATAAGAAGCTACTGGCAGAAGTGCTCCCAATGGACATTATTCGCGAGGTAGAAAAGAGGCCTGTGCTCTACGAACGCGAATGTCCGGAGAAGAATAACATATTTTCCAAAACTACAGCATGGCACGAAGTTGCAAAAAACATATTCCCGGACTGGGATAGTTTCTCAAAGGCAGAAAAACATAGTAAAGGTGAGTCTACAAGAACGGCTTGACTTATTAGTACATTATCTTCCCTGTGTTAGTACTAACCGGAGTAACCGGAACTATGTAGATAAATTAATAAGAGGGGACGAAGTTCCGTTAATAAGGTCACCTCAGTGATAAGAGTAGGTATTGTATTGTATCTCATTTAAATTCCTCAACGAAAAGGTGTTCAATCGAACGTAGATATCACAAGTTTGCATTACATTTTATATTACATTCGGTTAGTTTTAATAATCACTTAGCTACCTAGTTTTAATAATAATGTGCTTTCAACGTCTCGTTTTGTATAAGGGTTTTAAGAAATTGTAATTTTCCTAAGCGCCCGCCTAAACAATCCATTTTGTCTATTTCAGTCATAGATTTAATGAAGAAATGGCGAAACCTTCGAGACACGTTCAAGAGACAGTTGGAGCTGGAGAAGAAGTTAAGCAAAGGCTGCAACCTAAAAAAGAAACAGTACGTTTACTTCAAGTACATGAAGTTTCTGGTGCCACACCTCCACATGAGCGAGAGGCGCGATCCTGTCGTCGTCATCGCCGACAAGCCGCGGCCGGCGACCCCCGCTGCCGCCCCCGCCGCCGCGCCCTCGCGCACGCGACCCGCGCGGGCACAGGTGCCGGCGCACACACACACCGCGCCAGATGATATAGACGAGGACAAGCACTTCGCCCTCTCGTTGGTATCCTCCTTCAAGAAAATGACGGACGACGAGAAGTACACGGCTAAGGTGAAAATTTTGAAAGTGATAAAAGACGTGCGAATGTCGAGCGCCAGCGAGATGCCGGACAGCTTCAGCATGCCGGACGACATCAAACATGACTCTCTGGATGATCAGGGGGTGAAGGAGGAATTCTTGGAATTAGAAGACGAAAATGATATTTCAATCGATGAAGATTCTGACGAGTATATTCTCTGAGCACAATATATGGTAGAAAGAAAAGATACACAGATAATAGGTATCAGTTTGTCCCGTTTCCAAATTCGTATTAATTCGATTTCATAATAGTCTAATTTATAATATACCTATGGTTTAAACCAGCAGAACCGCAGGGACAGATACAAACTTAAAATTACTTATTTCACGACATCCACTAAAGAATTATTTTTCAAAATTCAATTCCTAAGGGGATAAAATTCCTAAAGGCAAAAAGGTAAGTATCTGTTACCTACCGAACAAATTAGTTTACCCTAGACTTAGTATAGCCCAGGGAAATCTAGTTTGGCCAGCATACTTTAGGAAACATGATGGTAAGCGCTTACCGTCGTCTATCGCCATTTGCAATACCAAAGGTATTACCAATGTGTTGCCGATCTATGACAATGTCCAAAAGAACTGGCTCTGAAGTGCAACAAGCAATTGCCACACACGCGTAGGTGCTTGGCGACAACTTTCCCTAAAAATTAGAAATATCGGGAATCGGGATTAACTGTGTGTGTTTTTAGAAAGAGGTCAGAACAAAGCTTTTGTTCGAAAAGCAGTTGGATTTGGGAAGTACCTCCACCTTACAGAAAACCATAGCCAAAAAAACTTTTTTGTTTCGCTACGTCGCCCGAGCTCATCGGGAAGGGGGGAAAGGTCGGACGCGTGAGTGGTAAATGGTCTGTGCCTCGGGTATCGCGTCTATAGGCTACATGCTTGTTTGCCGATTTTGTTGTATAAAACGATAACAATAAATATTTTTCATGTAACTGATTGCCTTTTAACATCCATTAATTTAATTCATTTACATATTAAAATCCTAACTAATATTATAAATGTGAAAGTCTTAGTTTATTTTTTACCTTTTAAACTAAAGAACCACAATAATCGGTCGCGATCAAGTTTGGACGCAGGCTTATGAAATGGAGTACTTTTTATCCCGGGAACTCTGGTGAACTCGCGGGGATCAGAAAGTAAAAAAAAAACTAGTACATCCTGACACGCATAAGATAAAGCCATCAAGCTTAGGACAAACTAGTGTGCCTCGATATTGGGTTTGGTCGGTAACACATCACATATAATAGGGAATCGCGGCCGAAATCGCGGGGTAGAAAGCTAGGAGGTCAATAAGATCACTGTAACGTAACGTCATTCTGTAATTAACGACGACAATGACAAAGTAGAAGGACACTAAGACGGTGATGAGCACGAACAGCAAGGAGACGCAGGCGTAGAGGAGGTCGTCTCGGTCTCGCAGCAGCATCGCGACGGAGAGGCCGGCGGCGCACGAGACCGCCGCCACCCAGAACACCACCATCGCCCACTCGTACAGCTCGCACAGCGCCGCGCTCTCGTACAGCGCCGCGAACAGCAACACCGCGTGCAGCGCGCACAGCGTCACCCCCAGCACGCCGTGCGCGTACTTGACTCGCAGGGCGATGTCCTCGGGCACGCCCAGGGCCGCCAGCGCGCGGCAGCCGGCGCCCGAGTACCCGAACATGTACAGCGCCGACCACGCCAGCCCCAGCAGCGCTATCGCCACCACGCCCGCCCGCAGCGGCACGCTCATGCAGCACACGTGCAGCGTCGGACAGTTGTCCATCAAGTACCCCATATTTATTGATTACATAAACTATCAATTATAAAATATACCGCGACTGACATAGTAAGATCTTATAAAAATAGTAATCATTCAGTCAAAATACAGTTTGATAGATAGATTTTGACGTTTCGTTTGGATCTTCTTTTTGATTCTTAGTAGTGATAGGTAGACTTCTTAAACATTTGCCAGATGAAAGATACCCAGCCGCCCCGGGGGGAGCAACCAGGTTATGCCGGACTCGTACTGGCTAAAACCCCACGGTGGTCGCCATCTGCGCTGTAGAGGGGGGCGGGTTCTCGTACAGAACGCATACTCACTCCCCCTCCACGCGCGGCGCTAGATAGCCCGTCCCGGGGGAAGTGTGATACTTCCCCCCGCACCCTCGCTGTGCTATCGCACGATGGATCGTGACCACGACGACCCATCGTCCTCCTTGGGATCGCTTCTGGACGCACAGGGCCCCCGCCCCGATTGCCCACGACCCCAAAGGTCCCCGAACTAACCTAACCTAACCTTAGATGATTATTTTTTTACTACCATACAGGAACTTACGGAGGAGGTCAAAACTGAAATTACCACCGGCCTTACCATTGTTTTATTATCAGTTAAAAGTAATTATTATTTTCTAACGTCGGTTGGGTCATCGCAGAGGAACTACCTAATGTGATTTAATTTCATAATGAATTGTATTATATTTTGTTTTTTTTAATTCCTATAAGTTAGTTTATTAACGTGATAGTTACCTCTGACGGCTCTTCGCATGAGACAGGCGACGACGCGGCGCACATCGGCGGCGGCGGCGGCGGCGAGCCGACCGCGCGGCTTGTGCTTGGTGATGCGGTCGCGATCGCGTTCGGTCGGTCCACGTCGGCGGCGGCTGCGGCTGCGGCTGCGGTTGCGGCTACACTCCTTCCTCACGCTCGAGCAGCTCCCCTCGCTCGACTCCTCCTCCACCACGTTCGATCTCTCGGCTCGTCCCGTCCTCACTTGCACGGTCGGCATTTCTATCGGCGGCAACGAAAACTTTTCAGGGTTCCAACACTTTCGCGGCCAAAGATCGTCGGAGTCGTCCTGCGTGGACGTGTCCCTGGGACTCGGCAGCCGCAGGGGTGGTAGAATTCTATTGTACGGTATCAGCCTCCTCGAGTACTCGGTGCCGCCGGAGCTGGAGTTGAACCGGACGTCGCTGGAAAAGAGCGAGGAGGACAAGGAATCTCGGCGCGGGCCGAAGTCGAAGGTGCAGTTGCGAGTCCTGGCGACGGTCAGGAGGTTGAGCGGTTCCTTGTGCACCGTAACGTCGCCCAGGTCGTAGCTGAGCTTGGAGCCGGCGGTAGTGGGGGCGGTGTTGTACAGGTCGTCGGAGGGCGAGCTCCAGAAGTGGAAGGGCGAGACGGGCTCCATGTTGATGAAGGCGCGCGCGATGTGGGCGGCCGCGGCCGGCGGCGCCGCACTCACGGTGGGAGGCTCGGGGGACAGCACGCCGAACGGGTGCGTGAAGTAGAACAGGCACAGTGGACGACCCTGCAATTATCCAGTATCTATCCTGTACACATAAAACCTTTAAACATGAGTTACTCCACTGAGTTACTCTTATGTTTCAACGAATGTTCTAATTGGACTCAAGTCTTAAAAACCTCGAGGGTCCATAAAGAAAATGTGGAAATGTGTTTAAGAGCAATTAACTAAGCCTTAACTAACCTTTAGCTCATCAGTTGAAGTAGACGCATCGGTTCGACCTTGCATTTTCAACTGCACTTGAGTCACAAATTCAAAAAAGTTAAACTTATGAATTCCATTGTAATGGAATGTTACTCCACTTCCGGAAACTCGGATAACTTATCGCTTAAACTGAACACGAGCATATAGATACCAATCACTGTACTGACTATGCCTATTGAGCCTTTCAATGCGTCCACAAGTAAACACCCCCACGTGCTTGAGACAATTAGTAAAAGCCCACTCGGCGCACATTTCACATTGTCCCATGACAGTCCACCGCAGGCACCGAGCAGGGCACGCGGCGCGAACTAGGTCAGCGCGTAACTTAATGTGACAATGGTGGGTGATGGGTAATCATTTGTTTATCGGTGTTTACTGAAGGAACGAACGAACGAACGAACGGGTTCGGTCTAGGCGAGGTCGGGGTCGCGAGGCAGCGAGCGCGGTGAGGTGGCCGACTGCCGCCGCCGCGGCTGGTACCGACTCCCACCGCACCGCCGCGCCGCCGTCGTTGCCGCGGGCCCGGCCCATTGAGCTACAGATGATCACCAGGGAAGCACTTCGTTCCTATCTACGAGAAATACATCACTTGTCTAGAATCCTGATAATCATTACATTACAATACATACATTACAAAACATGTCAAATATTGGTAAGAGACAAGAGTAAGTGAGGGTACCTCTCAGTGGAAAAATACGTGTTTTCTATTCCGATTACAGATTACTATTAGGTTACATTATACACGGTTGTAGTTCCGAGATGCGCTACGCGCAGCCTAGCCCTAGCCCTTAGCCCACGATCCCGAGTGCATCCCTGCGTGTGTCTGCAGCCGGAGCCGCCGCACGCGGTACGAACCGGCGACGTCGCTGCTCCTCACCTAATTTCTACGTGTTGCGAGCGAGTATGTACCGAACCAAGATCGAACCGACCTCTGACTCAATAATAATAAATCCTAAATCCTGCTACGCTACATACCGATTTACCGGCTAGGCATTCCAAATTCAACTTGCAATAGCAATAGCACCTACTGCTACTGCCAGATTCATCTTTGAGTAGCACGAACTAAAAAAAATATACCCTACATGCCTACATTATCCTAACTAATAAATTAAATAACTGATTGTTTGTTCTGTGGTTTGTTCTATTGAGTGTTTATCAAAAACCCTTATTTTGACTTTTTGGCGGGAACTTGCGAAGTGACGTTGCGTTTTCGTTTTATTTACATAAAATCATGTATTTTTTGAGTTTTATTGAATGTTATAGGTGGTATTTTATCCAATAAAGATCAATATACACCGGTGGAGTGAAATGAAATGATTACGTGTATAGTGGCTTTTCAAGTTGCCTCAAGAAGTCCGTGAAAAGTTTTAGTAGAACGGCTACCATTGTATGTACTAAAACTTAACTTAAACTCTATGACTTGAAGATGATTTAACATGACTTGAACTTTAGTAGAACTTTGAAACATGACGATTGACCAGAATTTAATATAATATGAATGAAGAATATAAAAATACCTACATTGCTCAACTTGACACTGGCAAAATACATAAAGTGTGATTCCAAAAAGGAAAAAAAAACCCTTATTTTAGTGACATCTGTCGGTTTGAATGAAAAAAATTAACGTTTCTTCTAACGTGGTACAGACAGGGTACTTACTTACCACCACCGTAGCCAGAAAACTAACTGGATAAAGAAATGTCAATATTATGTCGTTAGATGTCTCAGGTGTAATGAGAAAAGCCAAGAAAAGCACATGTATGAAATGATAAACTGGCGATATCGTAGTTATTTATGTTATATTACACTCTGTAAAACTCAAATTACACGATTACTAGATTTTTCACGTTTTGGTTTTCAAAAAAATAAAACGTAAACGCAAAGTAACGTTACACAAGTTCCCGCCAAAACAAGAAGTCTTGGTTTGGTTGGTAGTGTTGGTACACAATCGATTGGTATGGTACATTGTTCAAAACATTAGTGTTGCCAGCTGCTATGCTATTTGGGTACGCTTGGGTTTTAAAGCGTACTATTTGTTGACTTTAAAAAATGGTTGCATAGGACTACCTGTACCTGTGTAATGTATTTATGGAGTAAAATTTGCTAACATTAATAATAAGGGTTCTTATCCTCCATGAGCCGTTCCATCTTTCCACTCTGTATTTATCCTACTAATATTATGAATGCGAAAGTCTGTGAGGATGTATGTACACTATGGATGTTTGTTACTCTTTCACACAAAAACTACTGAATAGATTTGGATGAAACTTGGCATCTATACCCTGGAATAACATACAAGCTTCTTTTTATAAAACGGCGCATGCAAAAAAACATGATATCCAAGAGACTAGGACTATAATATTTACGTAGGTATCTTCTGTTTGGATGAAAATTATATTCTGATAGCCGTTGCCCACGTTATAAATTAAACATTAAATAATCAAATAATTGAATGTAGCATTTAACATAATAACATATCGTAAAATATGATAATGATTACAAAGTGATAGTTGTCATGAGTATGTTAGCGACACACTTAGTGCTTATTAACTAGCAGAAGCCAGATGGTTTGCTGCCACTATTCGATTGATTTAAATTGAATCGGGAGTCGGGTGGAGCCAAGATACCACTAACGTTGCGTACTAGCTATTATAGTACTCCAATATATAATAAGCCTTTTATTCGGACAATTACAATAATAGGTTTGTTTTTCTTTTTTTTTTAATTATTTAATGTTTGTTCCATTTTTGCGTGTCCGTTTGCCAGTCGGCAAAGGCCTCCTCCAACCGTTTCCATTCTGTTCTCTCACTGGCTACTCTGCCCCATGTTGTTCCAGCAACCTGTCTTATATCATCATCCCATCTTTTCTGTGGTCTACCTCTCTTCCTTTGACCTTCTCGTGGGTACCACTGGGTAACTATTTTGCTCCATTTGTCTTTGCCTCTCATCATATGTCCCGACCATTTCCATTTTAGCCTTCTGATTTTTACAGTTATATCTTGGATCTTGGTTTTATGTCTGATAGTGTGACTCCTTATTCTGTCAGCTTTCTTGATTCCTAACATGCTTCTTTCCATCGCTCGTTGGCAAATGGCAAGTTTATCAGTTGAGTTTTTTGTCAGTGCCCATGTTTGATTCCCGTATGTCAAGACGGGTAGTACACAAGTGTTAAACAGTTTGCTTTTCGTAGATATATGCAGATTATTGTCCTTCATCACTTCTTTTAAGCCCCAGTATCTTTTCCAGCTATTTGCTATTCGCCTCTCAATTTCTTTATTTATTGAGTCTTTGGGTGTTATCAACTGTCCCAGATATATGTACTCCTCTACATAATTGATTTGCGTCTCGTCTACTTTTATGGTGCTTTTTTGGCCGTTGGTCATTACTTTAGTTTTATCAGGGTTTAATTTTAAGCCTGCTTTTATGCTTTCTGTAGATAGTTCATTTAGCATCTTGTTTAGAACTTCTGGCGTTCTTTCAAACAGCACAATATCGTCAGCAAACCTTAAGTGTGTTAAGGTGCGACCGTTGATGTTTAGCCCTAGATTTTCCCATTCAAGGTTTCTAAAGATCATTTCCAATACAGCTAAGAACAGTTGCGGGGATAGGGGATCTCCTTGTCTTACACCTTTCTGTATGTTGAATAGATCACCTTTCTTTTCTAGTTGGATGCACGCTGAGCTGTATTTGTAGACATTTCTAATTAACCTTATATATTTGTGCTCTATCCCCTGTTCTTTTAATGCACTCTAGATCTTTGTATGTATTAGGGAGTCAAATGCCTTATTATAGTCGATAAATGCTATATAGTATGTAAGCTGATATTCGGCATATTTCTCTAAAATTTGTCTTACCACATGGATATGGTCTAGCACTGAGTAGTCCTTGCGGAAACCTGCTTGTTCTATTGGCTGTTGGTAGTCAAGTTTCTTTTCAATCCGTTTGAGTATAATCTTTGCAAATATTTTATATATATTGGACATCAAGCTGATGGGTCGATAGTTTCCAATATCATATTGGTCTCCTTTTTTGAACAGAAGGACTATGTTGGATTGGGTCCATTGTCGTGGGATAATCTCTGTGTTGATGACGTCATTGAAGAATTCTGTGAGAATAGGCACAGTTACGGATTTTGTTTGTTTTAGGATTTCGTTGTTTATGCCATCTGGACCTGGAGCTTTGTTTTTTTTTTGAGTGTCAATGGCACTTTCAATTTCTTCATGAATAATACCAGGTATGTATGAGTTCTCTAACAGTTCTATTTCTCCATCCGGTGCGGGGTTTTCATATAATTTCATGTAATATGTTGTAGCAATGTCTAATATATCTTGCCTCTTACTTTTCTTTATTCCACTTTTATTATTCATCTTTACAATCCAGTCCTTTTTGTTGTTTAATTCTTTATATGCCTTCTTGATTCCACCTGTTTGTTGAATGTGTTTCTCTATTGTTTCCATTCTTCGTTGAATCCTATCTTTTCTTAAACTTTCTTTTATTTCTTTGCTGATTTTTGTTATTTGTCTTCTTCTATCATTAACGTTTTTTGTTTTAATTAAGGTGGCTCTTCGTTCAAAAAGATTAATAGTTTTTGCTGTCATCCATTCATTAGTTTGCTCTTTATTATTGGTCTGTTGATCTATAGTATTTTTAATTGTATCTTCTAACCAGTTGTATTTTTCTTGTATACGCATATTTGCTGTTTGTTTGTTATATTCTGTGAGTTTAGTCATTAGAGAATCTGCTATTTGGTCTATTTGATATTTTCCTAGCTTCGAGTTTTCTAAGTTTTTTCTTGGTCTTGGTATTTTGGATGGGGTTGTCTTCAGTTCAGCTCGGATCATTCTATGATTAGTATTAAAATTGAATTTGTTGATTACACTCATGTTTGAAAAATAATTATTTCTGTTGGTCATTATAAAGTCTATTTCATTTTTTGATTTTCCATCTGGTGATATCCAGGTCCACATTTTCTTTTTCTTTTTCTGGAACTTTGTATTTAAAACTGTTAAGTTATTCTGTAATGCAAAATTTATAAGTTTCTTTCCATTTCTAGATCTTGTTTTTTTGCTATATGTAAATGGTCCCAAAACTGAGTCTTCTTCCGGTTGGCGTTCTCCAATTTGTCCATTAAAATCGCCCATAACTATCAAATTCTTATTTGAATGAGTTTGAATTGTTTTATTCAGTTCTTGGTAGAACTTGTCTATTGTCGCCATATCTGCTTGTTCTGTAGGAGAGTATATTTGCACGATGGTCCAAGGATCTCTGAATTCTGGTAACTTTAGGTTTAATAATGCAATACGCTCTGAAATACCATAAAATCCATCTATGTATTTTGACAGATCTTTTTTGACCATAAATCCAACTCCATGTTTACCGGGGGTCTCTCCTATATAGTATAGAACATATTCTGGATGAGCAACAATATGTTCTCCCATTCTTCTAATTTCGCTCAAACCAAGGATATCCCAGTTGACCAGTTTTAGTGCATATGTCAGTTCAGTAAGGTTTTCTTCTGATCTCAGAGTGAGCACATTTAGAGCAGCTATGTATATTTTTGAAGTCTGTCGATTTTGTTTCTTAAAAGGGGTTATATTGCCCTTGCTATTATTTTCCTTCATTTTGGATGGAGGGTGTTGGTCTAAAATTTCCCCCACGGTGACCAATCGGCTTGGGGGTGGTGGAGGTGTAGTTGTTATTTGTTTATGTTTTGTTTTCCAGTCTAGGTTACTATTTATAGGTATTTTTTCCTGACAGGGAGTAAGATCGTGCCCGCATGAGCTGAAATGCATCCGTCTTTTGGATTTTAGGATCGATATTGCTATTTGAGTTCAGGTTAAGCTCGGGGCTTGGTGTTTCATTCCTTTTTCTCTTTTCGCTTTCACGGAAGTTATTGGGTTGTTCTTTGCGTTTCTCCAATGCCTTTTTTGAGAGGTCATGTGTGATATAAGTTTTTGGTTTCATCTTTTTCTTATTCCTTAAAATTTGAATTTTCTTTTGTAGTGTAGTAGTAGCAAGAAGAATTGGTCTTGGCTTTCCGTTGTTTATCTTTTTACCGAGGCGTTGTACTCTATTTATTTCTACCTTTTCCAATGATACATCCAGTTCGCTAACTGTTTTCAAGGTTAGGGTGAGTAAGTCATCATCTTTTTCATCGTTTACTTCAGGTAACCCGTGAATTATTATGTTGTTTCTTCTGGCGCCTATGTCCAGAAGTTCCACTTTCTTGTTTAATACTTCTACTTCACATTTCAGTTTTTCGTTTTCCTCTATTAATGGTTTCATTCTCTCATCGATCGTTAGTAATATTGTTGTGGTTATATTTTCAGTTATTTGTAATGTTTGTTTTTGTAATTCGTCTTTCATTTTGTCAAAAAGAAGTGACATTTCGTATGACAGTTGAGTAGACATTTTGTGTAGCGAATTATTATTGTTAACGAAACGTTATCTTGGTCGTTCAACACGCAATGGACGTCGAAAACATAACCGCAATGTATGTCAAAGTGAATGAACGAAACTTATTTAAACGTTGGCAGCCTTGCTTTCTTGATCGTTCGTTATGTTTTGACAGATTTGATAATCTTGATGACGAATTTTACGTGGATATTGCACTTTTTATGGAACGTATTACCAGTTTTGGTGTCTTTTTATCACTTAATATCACTGAGTTGTTAAAACTTGATGTTTGTTTACTGGCGGCACCCAAGACTTTCGTAATTATGATTTAATGAAGCGGGAGCAACTGACAGCACGACCGTATAGCTTAGTAACCGGAACCGGATTACTCCACTCCGGAGTACTCCAATAATCAACTATAATTTACATACATACTACCTATTATTAATGCGCAGCTTTTAGTTCAGCAAAATTTATTTAGAATTTTGACTTATAATGACTCATTATTAATGAGTGCTATATTCAATGTAAAAGGTGCTCCATGTAGATCAGAAATATAAGTAACACAAACTGGTCATCTTCTGTTTTATAGTTTTATTGTAATTTAATATTGTTTTTTTTTCTTTTCAAAAATTAAAAATCATTGGTTACCCGGATTACAATAAACTTTTGTAGATATACTTGTACCTTAAATATTATATGGTATTAGTAGAACAATATTAAGTATTACTGTTGTGTTATCATCTAAATTAGGGACCAACTGACATGCAGTTATTACGAAACAAATAGAGTGAGAAGAGCAGGTGGTTGTATAAGTGGTATAGGTTAGCAAGAGCATGATATGACTGACAATGTGAACCATAGACACGAAGCGATGCGACGCGCTAATCACTGATATGGGGGTGCGGACCGGCCACGACCAGCAATACCACGCTGCCCTACCAAACTTGCGTGGCGTGACGAATTCCAAGCGAGGAGAAGAGTGATGACTCCGGGATCAACGCCCCGGGTTTGGAGATAACAGCCCGTTACGCTGCATATTTTATTATATAACTTGTTACGTATCCACGTACGGATTCAGCCTCTAATAAACAATACATCAATTCTGGAAGATTCGTAAATTGATGATTTCGAATCAGAAATTATAAAGGATATACATATTAATATGCAACTGACCTCTACTCGTAGTACTGGAAGTACTTACCCATTTAAAAAACTTTTTGCCACCCCTTAATTTTTGTTCCGGCAATTCCCACAATATTTGCAAAAATAAAGATTAGCTTAGTAGTATTAGCTCTGAAATTGTAACCATTTAGGTAGGCATGTATGTACTTACCTAAGACAAATGTTTAGTATCTGAATACTGAAAAGTCAGTGCCGCTAATGTTTTTCCATTCGTAATTAAAAAAAAAAAAGAATAATATTAAATAAAACCTGTGGATTAAACAAATACTATGTGGCAGTGTCTACAGACAGGAGACATGTTTTAAGATTTTAATAATTTACTTTTTTCCCCTTTTTTCACTAACTTCCTATATTTATTTATTTTCTGCCTACCTGTTTAAATTACCCTGTATCAATTGATTGCACTTTACGCTCACCTTGTCATCTTTATCTGTTATTATTAGCTAACAACGTGGATGCAAAATGATAATTGCAATCAAGATAGATAATTATGTTTATAATACAAAACGCACTACAAATGAAGTACTGCTAGATTCCCGCCTTTTTGACAGTTGTCCGTAGTGTGATCGCGCGCGAACACGCATTCGCGGCGAGTCTTTCGATACCGATGCGTTTATAAGCGTAAATAACGAAATGTAAATTAGACTAATAACTGAAGTGAAATGAACAATTGCCGTTTGATTTAGTGTATTGTGTCAGTGATAAAAGAAATTTATTGGTTTCGCTTTCGTCCCAAACTGGGCTAATGGTGGCGGACAACTGATAAGATATAATAAAATAAAATTATTATCCATATAATTTAATCAATTAATAATAAAATGAATGTATACATATTATTATTAGTATACGATTACGTGCAAAAAAGTTTAATGAAAGCAAACATATTTTACACTTGAAAATCTAAGTTCAGCGAGCTTATCTTTTTGCTTGTAAATGGCAAAAAACTATTAACAAAAAATAGAACCACCCTATTATCCCCTAACTCCTAACCGTTAAGAAGTTGTACCTTCCATCACAAGCTCAGCAGCAACATAAGATAATGACTACCAGGCGCAAATATCTGAAATTCTGAAAAGCTTTAAAGACAGCACATAAATAATAAAATCTCAGATTTTCCTAAATTGACTAAATATTTTACATAATTATAATTCGTGTTTAATTTATTCCTACTGCTCTTTGTATTCTTCTACTAAAATGTTTTTCACAACCTCGATGTTGACAAACGCATCATTCGAGATGTTTAGTTTTGGAAAGCATTGAATTACGGACTAAAATATAATTCAAAGGAAGTTATCTATTATAATCATAGAAGTGTGCGTAGGATAGGATCCTATGTGCCAAGGTCCAGCATCATCACTGCCAAATGCGTTAAGTTAACGGGTGCATGTGGGAGTACTTGTAACGTTTCTGGGTACTTGACTCCTCAATGCTAATGTTTACGACTTGGTTACCGTAACAACTCATTGTTTTGCACTTACACGTTCAAATCTTGAAAACAACTAAGTATCTTTGAATTCGAAACAGTGGAATAAAATTAACTATGATTCATGTACCTGCGTCTCATTTACATAATATGCAGTATGGAAAAATGATGATTGGTGAAAATCGCTTTCTAAACATGTGGCGACACTGTTTAATTGACCATGCAATTATGCAGGTTTACTTAGAAAGAGATAATTTTGCATTAGCTATTATTTTCAACTCGTGGATCATCTGTTTTAGACGCTCTCAATGTAGGCAGATTAAAATAAACCGAAATGTCAGTTAAACATAGCTTGTAGCAGCAGCACCCCTCTCATGTTTGAGTTAATAAAATGATTGTTTTAAAATAGTACGCTGTTGGTTAATTTATGTATGTTACGGAATAATATAGGTTTTGTAATGGTAGGAGAAAATGCTGAATAATAGGAAATTTATGGGCTTTAAATAATAGTTTCTAGCCACGTCATTAACGCCAGGAAATTCATCAAGTAGTGAGTGGTGGGTGACACATAGACGGCAATAACTCTAATCGCTTAGTTGCGCCAATGCATCGGTAATACAACATTCTCGTGTGGTTGTGTGGACTGGTGGTGGTACGCAACTACGTACTGCGTAAGACCAACTATCTATTTGTAATTGTCTTGTAGTCAATGACAGAATATATCATAACCATCATTCTAATAAGTTTTATACTTTTGAGCTGTTTTTAGGAAGATTCCATCAGACACTTTAATATTTGTTAAATTAGCCAACAATATTTTAAAATGCAGCCTTGCTGAATTAGTGGAAGGCTGACTTCTCAGCTTAGTAGCTTTGACCTTTACAAGTATCGTCCTTGGGCTTAAACTGGATGAGTGGCTTTGACTTTGAAGATTTCTTCCGATGTGTTCCGACAGCTGCACTTGAGAGCCAGTTCCCTTCTAGGCTTTGTGTGCTTGCCACCATCAGCCACATCATCACTGACCACGATGAGATTGTGGCCAAACACAGGCCTATACATAGTAAAAAAAAAAGTTCAGTTATCTTTAGAACTCAGGTAAACTGCAGGGAAAAACTTGTTACGATTATTTAATAAAATTACGAAGTCACTATCACCAATCACAATTTTTCAGTCATGCCGACTTCTCAAGCGTGATACCCAATCTTTTGTGGACACAATTTAGTGCGAGTGAAGCAGTATTTTCAGTCTTTATCAACTGATTACGGGGTGATACGTTATCTGAATTAACTTTCTATCTAACATAAAAGCAAGGCAATGAAAAAATATGATCATTATGCTCTTGATTCTTGCATATTTAAATTCAGAATGGGTCTTCTTATTTCAGTAACAATACTTACTATTTGTACTAATGATAGGCACAAGGTATAGTATCTTGTTCAATGTAGGCTAAAGTACTAGAAATAGCTCATTAATGTCACCTATGGGAAAAATAGTGTATAATAATGATAGATGCATCCCATGTTTATGCAAGTTCAATGCATGCTATCGAGTTTAATATTCAAAGCCAGTTGTCAAGGTGAACCAGATACCTACACCTAAAAATAACCCCGAGATAGCGAAGTAGCAACGAATAAAATAAATAAACCGCATGCGTTAACCACCGTCGGCGAAAGTGAAGCCTTTGGGTTTGCATCTTTCTAGTGTTAAACATTTGGCAAACAAGTTATCAGGTACGTGCCAACTGTAGTGTATACATATTACTATCAGTTTTACTAGGAAATAGTTACGCTGTGTTACTATGCAGGTAATTATTTTCATCTGTGCGGCATAGGCTACTTAGTATTAAAATTATGTATGGTGTGGACTTAATACACACAATGGTATATTGATGCCCAAGATTCTAAAACAAAATAAACACCTTAAAAAACAACTACATAGTAAAAACGTGAAATAATTATTTAACATAAATAACGATTCAGTGAAATGTTGGGCAAAAGTGTAAGTGAATTCAACGAAATTAACAAAGGAAGGGAATAAACACTGCAGTGCAGCAATACAAAATTGTGTGTGTTGTGTCATGTCGTTTATAAACAGACCGTGAGATGGCATCGCACGTGCCATTGTTTGGTCAACGCAAGATCACATGGATCGTGGAAGTCGGTGAAGTGCCGGCTTATTCTTATGCACCTTACGAAAAACATTTGAATCATAGCAAATGTAAGTATTCCACCTATGCATTATTTTTAAACACTTGTCTAACGGCAAAATATTTGTGCATAATACAAATATGCTTTTTTTATGCGAAATTGTGCGTCTGGCAGTTTATTACATTTTCGCGGCTGAATTAAATTTGAAGAATTTTGCCAGGTTTAGCTAGTTTGAATAACGAAGACAAACTTGATGATTTTACAAAACATCTATCTTGTTTGGTCGTTGGTCAAAATATATATTTTGTATTTATTGGTATGAAATATTACTAATATTCATTATTCGGTTCCTGATTCTCCGAGGAATCGGCGTGATCTATCTATGTGCCAAGTTTCCAAATCTGTTTAATCATTATTGGTATGTGATTGAATTACAATCATGCACATTTTTTAATTTTAGTAGGATATGTGTGAGTATACTAGTGTTTATTTTAATCCCACGGGAATGCGGGTAAACCTCAAAATGATTGTTCGTAAGGGTAAACCACCATCTATCTACGTGCAACACCATCTAACGTAAACGCGCGATGCTAGCAAGTACTAAAAGTAATTTATTCACAGCTATGAGTAATCTAAACCAAAGAGTACATTTATATACCTATTATTATGATCTAAACCAGCTTCCAGCTAAACCACGGGGACTACCACCCGCGATCCCTTATGAGTGGATTTTCAAAAAACCTTTCTTAGTGGTTGATGTGTCAGTCAGTTATCAGTCAGACAGAGGCTTTAAATTTTATTTAAAAATCTAGGTTAATATTATTATATTGTACTGAAACTGTTGCGTCAGGCTAAATAATTAATATTGTAACGCACCTACCTAATATAAAAGAAATCTGAACAAATAATAATATCTATAGATAAAATATAAAACTACACTGCATATGCTTACTTCTTGTACTCCGGAGAACCGCGCGCAGGGTAATTTAATTTACTGCAACCAAAGAATAAAGAATATACTACGTACCTGCAACCATATAATTTCAGCCAACTGGCACACTTTTTAAAACCAAAATTCGTAAGGTAATAAAACCAATTTTGGTTTTCGTACGAATTTAGTATAAGGAGCTGGCATCACTCCTACTCGTTCCATCCCCCTCTTATGCGAGCAGTCAGGCAGGCAGGCTTGTTATCTCACTCACTCACTCTATCTGTCTGTCAGTCACTATGTCAGTCATTAGAGGTTTGCACCGGAGCGAGATTTTAACAACCGATTGAATTCACCGGTGATCGGGCAATCTCCGGTGAAAAACCGGAGGTCACCGGAGAATAAAGAAATTTTGTTTCTTTTTTATAAATTTATACATTCATAATGAAGAAATAAGAATAATTAATAGATATACTTTATATAATCATTTATTAAAAAAAAAAAATTTATAAAGTAAGCAAATGCTGATTTTGATTTAAGAAACAACATGTCAACAGCATCATAGCGTAACATGTTTCTTCTATCATTTAGTATTTGTCCTGTCGTCGAAAATACTCTCTCTGACCTTACAGAAGCAGGCACAGCTAGGTATTTAAGGGCTATTTCGTCTAAAGGCTTTAAATGTTTATTGAATTTCCAGAATTGCACATCTTCATCCTAATTGTGGCTTTTTTCAGGATACTGTGTTTCCGTATACATTTTGACTAAATTAATTGCCGTGGCGGATGTCATATCTGCATTATTGGTGTTTCTTTTTAGAAATCCGGGCGACCAGTTTCTCTTGTACTATTTTCACTTGACGTGGCTATTTCTTCTGCTGTTTGAGATATGTTTCGGATCCGGAAAATATTATTTATTTCTGTCTACAGCATTTTTAGCAGCCAATTTATTTTGCAATTGTCTAAAGCTGTTTCTAAAAACGGGATGCAGTATAGTAGAAATTCGACAAACAGTTCGAGATTCGTATTCCAATAAGCGATCATTCATACAGTTTTTCAATGTTTGTAAAAATATTTCACCTACCGCTGAAGAAATTCTGGGACCCAAACTTCGAATGTTATCGAATAGCCTGTAAATAATAGGTATAATCAAAGTAGAGGTTGGATACTGGTCTACGGTTATCATTTGGGTTGCTTGCTCAAATATATCCAGCAAAAGCACCATATCTTGTAATATTTTTTCTTCTTCTGGGCTAATTATTTGAGGTGCTTGAGGCAGTTTTCTCTGTGCGGCGGTTATACTATCAATTAACTTTAAAATTCTTTTTATCATATAATAAAGGCTATTCCAACGAGTTGGAACTTCCTGTAGTAATTTTAAAGGTTCTACATCAGGATTTCTCTCCTTTTGTTCTTTGCGGAGTGTTAGTATAGCAGTATTCGATTTTTTGAAATATTTAACAATTTTTTGCCAGGGACTTTTTTGCCCAGAGGCTAAGTCTGATCATTCAGCGAGGCAACGCCGCAATTGTCATGGGTAACATGCCAAATTTTGAAGTAGATTATTTTTGTAATTAGTAGTTATATAGTTTAGTTTTTATTTGTTTAGTTTAGTTTTTATTTATGTAAATAATTGTAAATATGGATTTAGGATTTAATTTAAATTTATTAAATATTATCTATACTATCAATAATAACCAATTATTTGGCAAGTTAGTTGCTAGTGAAATGAATCACATTATCGGACAAGACCGCTTTGAATTAAAGACTGAAATAATTAATCTAATTCGAAAGAAACAAGTTGGTAAATAATTGTCTTGCATGTTAAATAATTATAAAAAAATGATTGTTGAATGTGTCTTTTATTTGTGTAACTGTATTATATAAAAAAATAGATGCGACGATCACCGGAGATCAATCGGTTAAATACCGATTATTTCAATCGAGTACTTTTACCGGTAAATCACCGGTTATTCTCCGGTACTCACTGCTCCGGTGCAAACCTCTATCAGTCATTCATTTCGTTGTGTCGGATGCTACCTCTATCCGCCTGTGATAGATAATGTTTTCCACGCTTTTTAGAGATAATTCTCTACCTTTTGTGTTTTTTTGTGTGTGTCAGTGAAAAATAAGTGTCTTAGAATCGTAGCAAAAACTTCGATACAACACTCGACGGCGGCGTTCACCCAGAAGTGTTTCGTGAATCGTGTTTTGAAAAGTTTCGAACTAAGTTTCAAGTTGGGAGTGGCGGTGTGTGTGTGTGTTGTCATGTCTCAGAAAAACTTTTTATCATCACAGAAACTCGATTGAAAAGGCATCGCCGGCTACGGAAAAGGCCAGGTGAAAATGGAGCCAAGTTTCGTAGGTAAGTGTGCCGCCGGGGGCGGCGGCGGTGGCGCGCGCGGTCATCCGTAAGTTACTCAAGCAAGTTAGACCTTGAGTAAGATATATGAAGGTGCAATAATCTTGTGTGATGCAATGGTCAGGCCTCGATGGCGGAGCGTGCACCTGTGCCTTAATTACACCTAAATTAGTAACAATCCGGCGCGGGCGTTATCTTATCTAAGTAAAGTAATAGTGTGTACACAGCCGCGATAAATTTAAACTGGCTTTTCTCTCGCATTCTGCAAGATAATCCTACATGTAATGTGATAATGTGCTACTTCTCATGTTGCAAACATCACTCCATTCATTTACTACTGCTCTTTAAGAAAGTTCATAGTCTCTTGTTGGTGCATAAGTTTAACTAGGTATTTACATTCATAGGCACCTTACTAAAGTTAACATCAGTGAATCTGCTTAATAATAAAATTTTAAATGCTGTAGATTTGTTCCTAAGCTGATTTCAGTAATTGATCAAAGGAGAGAGTCAAAGTTATACCCCTTAAGGCTTCAGAATATTATGAACCTGACTTATACTTATAACTAACTTTTCAACTGTGGTTTGTATCTGCGGGTGCCATTTGCAAGCCTTTGGTTGAGTAGCATCAAGAACTTGTTACTAAAAATATCTTAATCTGTTAAATTACAATCCAAAATAATTACGTCTATGTCAGAAATGTTATAAAAGTTATATTATGTATTTTGTTATGTATGAAACCTACTGATAGGTATATTTATATTATAAATGTGATTGAGGGTAGTTCATATACTCGTAGACTATTTGATGTACTAGTTGAACAGTGTATAGGTAGGTATTAACATTCCTGGCAGCACTGCGCACAATCTGTCATGCACCAATTGTGTTAAAGAAAGCTGCTGACTACGAAATATAAGCGAGCTCACCTTTCAGTAGATCATGTTCTTCCTTACAAACCCAACTGGTTTGTGACATCATCTTTTATACCTACCTACCTCCGTCTTCATCTTACAATTATGTCATATTATGTAAGTAAGTAATATTATATTATGCTTACTACTTGCATCATCCTATCCTATTCTACTAATCATATAAGTCAATCAACAACTGAGTGGCTTTATTTTAACCTTTTGAGTGTCGTTGTCAGAATAAATGGAAAATAGAAAGAATGAAAATTGAGGAAAATCGTGAAAAGCAGTAGGCGATTCTCATCTTTATAGACTGAAAAATAAATCTAACAAAACCTAATTGCTGTAAATAAAAGCCTTTCTGGAAAAATTGATGCGGCACCCGATCGGTCTGACGGATAGTGAAAAGGTTAAACTCTTATACTTTTAATTCCAGGAAAACATAAGACCCCCTCTGGAATTTGAGGTAGTAAGTTAATTAGTAGCTAATTGGCATAGGATAAGTGTACTAGGCTAGGTACATGATGGTATCATTCTTATCATGACATTAATAGTCTAAAATAAAACAAAAATGTTGTCAGGTTTATTTAAAAGTTACCTATCAATATATTTACGATTTACAAATATAAAGGGCTAAGATTGTACCACCCCCTGCAGCCAAAACTAACCTAATATAAGTATGTACTTAGTTCTGAAAGTCTGTGAAAAATTACAGTGTTAGTTCAAGGACTGAAGTTTTAAGGAAAACTATCTTTAATAAGAATCTTCTAGTTTATGAGCTTTGGACGACAGAAATATCATGTTGGTTAGGTACATTGTAAAATTAAGTCCATTAAAGCAGCCTTTGATAAATGCGTGAGAATGTCACGCGACTTCTGTGCGTACAGTGGAGCACTCGCGCGGGATTGATGTGTACCGAACTATCGGGTATACATCATAATTATGTATATTATACTATTTCGGCGATTTATATGAAGAGTAATGAAGACGTCCTACTGATCCTTTTACTTATACCACAGTGTAACTATAATCTCCCTATAGTGGTATCTCGTTTGATGTCGGGCAATGCCGCCGCCCGTATAAATAGTTATGGTGTCGCATGCAGATGTGTCAGGATTGTCACAAAATGGGAAATAAAATAAACGTGTAATTTAAAAGTACATAAATTAATTAATTAAGGAATGTACTTTTACATAATATCATAATTAATATTTAAGTACTATAGGTACCTATATATCATAGGTACACTCCGTGCAAAGTTGTTGTTTTTTTAACGAAGTCTCTTAAAACACGCTCGCGTCGTCCCTCATCGTTTGAGTCTGCAAAGTACATTCGTTACCCAACTGGTAGTGATATTTAAGCTGTACTTATACTGTGGTAATGCGGGCGGACACCGCACACAGGACATATCCCGGAGGTATCCTGTAATCGAATTAGCACAGTTTTTCACATGTTTGTATTCGACACCTTTCGAAGTAGCGGCTGTGTGGTAGCGCGTCGCGTCGCGTAGCACGCTCATGAATCTGGGAGATGTGCGTTTGCGTCAAATGCTTATTACCTACTTATTCATTCCAAATGGATGTAGATGTTACTGATTTCTAATTTTCCATTAATTAATAACTGACACTTAGTATCATCCAAGCCATTTGTGTATGTTTGTTACTCATTCGTCCGGCATTCTCTGGAACAAGATAGTACCTACATACTGTTGTGGAAGATTTTCGAACGAAACTGAACTTTATTGCTTTCTATTAAGTAAATATAGATAATATTTTAATAAACAGACTTTAAGGATAACACTTCAGACAGGAGTGTACAGTAGCAGGACGGACTAGTATGCGATATGAAAAAAATACGTGATCTCATATCAAATATTTTTGTTTGAAACAAAAATTTGTTAAGTCATTCAGTTTGTGCAAGGTTTTTCGTTGTAATAGGGCAGTGAAGTGAAGGTCGAACAAATTCAACCGCGCACCAATTTCGATGATAGTCTCGAATCTATGTCTTGAAAGAAACTATAGGCAAGGAATTTTATTTGTAACGTATTTACAAGTAATAGCAATTATAAACAAGCAAGACTATAATGTAACAATATGAATCATAACAGGGTCAATTATCGTAGAAAACAATCGAACTATAAGAATTGTCAAATGCTGATAAGGGAGCGGGGGCCGCGCCGCGTGAACTTATGACATGTTTCGGCGAATGTGTGTCGTGCGTGGCGTGTTGTCTTTACAATTACCGAGATGATGTCATCACGTCTCACACAGTCATTACAATGAGTGACTAACTGCCAGCCGAGCTAGAGTGGAGTGGAGTGGAGTGGAGCTCTATCGGCTACCCTAGGCGCGATGCACGCGTTCGCAACATACACCGAGACATGCGCTCCTAATTTTATATACATACAAATGCGTCAATGTTATTTTTAACTAACATTTATTATTGTATTTCACGCGGCAATTAAACTCTAATCAGCGATGAGCAGGCCCTGTTACGGCGCTGCTAAACGTCGCTGTAGCGTATGTGCAGGCTCTATAAGTATAACTCTCTTGCTTTGCTTGTAAATTATTGTAGACGGTAATAAATTGGGTCGTCCTATCATTAGGGGCGGGGGCATTTATCTCTATCTCTACATAGTATAAAAGGAAGTTTCCCTCCTAATTAAAATTTCGTATATTATGTCAATTTATAAAGATAATATTTCGGAACCAAGTCGCCAAAAATTTCACTTTCGTGGATAACTTTTTAAATCTAAATTACACGGTCGGTCGCTATAGTCTTCTTATAATTATTTCAAAGTTGTTGCCTCAGTGGGTCCCTGATAATATCTGTTTTTTCGGCGAAATTCTATATTACTAGGATCGGATACAACAAAAATCGATACGGGTTGGGTGGATAGGGGCTGGTTGCAGCAGTCATTTAAAACAAACTCATCCAAAACGAAGCTTACTGCTAGTTTTTTCAACTTTATAATAGGACTAGCTTTCCCCGCGGTTTCGTTCCTTTTCATTTCATTCCGGGTTAAAATGTCCCATTAGTGAAAGAATTTTTCAAATCGGACTAGTAACTCCGGAGATTAGTGCGTTCAAACAAACAATCTTTACAGCTTTATTAGTATAGATATAGATTACCACAAACTCACAATGGTAAAAGATAAGCACAAAAAGTCTGGAAAGAAACTGGCAAGTGCAGCTGCCGGAATACCGTAAGTAAAGTGCTTGGCGACAGATTTACAAGTCTAGTACCTACAGAAACATCAACTAAGTACTAATGATTATAAATGTTTAATCCTTCAGTAAGCCATTCATTGTTACGGAACAATAATGGATACAAACATTGGTTGCTATTTGTTATTCATAGGAGGCATTGTCGTATCCTACGGGCGACGCGCGGCGCTGCTGCTTTATTTGTAAGCGACGTAACTGTCCCGGTGTTGACGACGGAGTTGATGACCTCTTCTGATCCAGGAACACCGGGATACTCATTGAGCGTCCTAACCATTTCAAAAATAACTGTTCATTAAGTAATAATAGGTAACCATGATTGATATAAATAAAACAGCTTGGACCCCTAGTTAGACGGTTCGAGCCGGGGTTTTCCACCAACCGCTTACAGTGACAAGTATACAGTTGTCATGACAATGTTTCTTGCTTCTGTGTATCCTTAGATTATCTGTACTTTTAGTTTAGGAAGGATCCGCTAAGTACCAGCTAGGCACCATTGTCTCAATAGACCTTCGTGCTAGGAGACCAGTCGGTGATGTTTCACTTTCACTAAAGGTATTAGGTACGTAGGATATATTTTGGAGATTCTAAGCTTCATTTGCTTCATCGCTCCTTAATACGAACTGGAAAGACCTTTATAAATGTCTTACCCTGCCAGAGTGAATAGGCATTTTCTGGACAAGCGTGCTACATCCTCGGTCTATAGAGTCGTATACGTAAGCCCAAATATCTAATTACTGACTAATGAATGCAAATGTGCAATAAAACATACGATACTTTTGATCACGGAAAAATATTGGATGGTGGATAGAAGCGCGGGTGAAATGGGGAGGTGGTAGCTAGCTTTGGATTAGTTATAAGATCATTGACTCGCGCGCGGTGCAGCGCGGTGCAGCGCGGTGCAGCGCGGTGCAGCGCGGTGCAGCGCGGTGCAGCGCGGTGCGGCGCAGTGTTGGTGTTGACAGAATGATGTGCAGCAAGCAAGCACGTGACACGTGTGATGGCAACGCAACGCAACGCAACGCAACGCAACGCAACGCACTTGCTGACGGCTGACGTTGACGTAACGATTCACGCGTCACTGCGAGTGCGTGCTGCTCATGAAGAGAAATTACCGGCTCCGGGTAATTACTTCACTGGCGAGACAACGGAATGTTTTGGCATTCACACGCGTGATCGGATGCATATTTTTGTTACTTGGGATGCGCCGCGACTTCTGCGGCCGCCTATACGTTGTCATTGAGATGCCACTTCGCTTACGGCCGGCGCGTCTCTTCTCGATTAATTTGTAGAAATTATTCCAATTCCATTTCCTACTGAGGATTGAGTATTGAGAATTGAAGATTATGGATTTACACCCATGAATGATGACATTACGCAATCAAATGTAGCATCAAACATTTGTAGAGGTCGATGTAAAGCGAACTTTCTTTTTGTTAGTGAGCGCCCACGCCTCGCCTCGGACCCGGCAGCGGCCGCCTCCGCACAGGGCCACTCGATAACGAGTAGATCTTTCTGTCTGTACATATACACGATAACATTGTCTTTTGTTGAAGACGCTTTTAATGTTAAGGGTTCATTTCAATTTCCGGATAACTCATGTCATTTAGAACTTTATCATTCTGTTTCACGTTGCATCGCTCGACTGACTGAAGTAAAAATAATAATTATTATGATGTTATGTTATGTAAGTAAGTAAGACACATGTTGTGTAGTCTCTCTTGGCGAGGGGGCGAGGGGCGGGGGGCGGGGGGGCGGCGCGTCGGAAGGGGAGCGAGCTGAATAAATAAACAAAGCCACGAGTTGTAGTCTAGTTAGTGGACGGACGCTAGGACAGGTGCGGTGCCCTTTACTCAAATTTATGCTACAAAACTAAACACAATGTGAGGAGATACTTATAGATTAATCAATTCTTACTATTTGATTTTAATTGTTAATTTTGTATGCCCAAAAGGCGGGATATAGAGGAACCCTATGTCCCTATTACACTTAATACTATTTGTACCTACCTATAGTCCATAAAATAAATTTTATTATTATTTTATTATCATTACTGGCGACCCGCCCCGGCTTTGCCTTCATACAAACCTTCCTCGTTTATCGGCATGGTTTAGAAGAAGCAAGCTGAGAAACGGACAGACAGCGACATTGTTTTATACTATTTAGAAAATTCGCAAAGGAGCAACACTCATGCATGATTTAGTTACACGTATTCTATCAAACATTAATTTCTTTCAATAAATAGAGCCATTCAATTACACTTTTGTGCCTACTCGTAGTTCAGTTAGAGTATGTGGTATTGTCGGGTATGACAGCCAGCCAGGTGGGACAATATACTATCTAATGTAATGTAGAAAGAAACATGCAGTATTAACATAACTTATTGAATTTTATGTGGGCATGACTGTAGGTATTGCTACGAATCCCTTATTTGTTTAATGGTGCGATTGTGTCACTTGACATCACTATATTATTTTGTAGAGACGAGTTGACTGTAGTTAGTTAGTTAGGTATTCAACTATTAGACACACAATGTTTGATCACTGCGATGCGAACTGTGCTTGCATTTAACGTTAAAGGAGCAATTTACACAAAAAAATAACCTTGACAACGAGTCTACAATTATGAAAGCGTCTACGTAAATTGTAATATAACTTCTTGTGTTATGTCTTTGAGATTCATTTTTGCACGACTAACAGGAGGAGCATAGTCTAAGAAAGAAAGAAAAGCTAAAATAGGTAGGTGATTCAAAAACAAATTTGAAACGTTGCTGAAATAATCTTAATCAATTATATTTGGTTATGTTTAAAACCTGCATACCTAAAATTCATAATGGAAGGACAAAACGAGCTAAAACTGCAAGAAAAAGAATACTATTTGTAACAATTAATCAGAGATGACAGTTGTGTAGGTACCTACTGTCTGAGATGATGATGAGATGGAGGTATGTAGGTAGGTAGCGGCTCGGGCGCGGGCGCGGAAGGTCGCGAGAGTGGCACGTACGGCGCACATTATGCAAGCAAGAGCAACAAACAAACCAACAAACAAAGCGACAATAAAGTGCGCCCGAGCGCGTCTAACGGCATGTCTGCCTCTATAATCGATCGATACATCATGCTTATTGTATACAGTTTTCAGGTTCCTCTCTCAGGAACGGGACTGTTCCATAATCTGTCAGACAGAGCCCACGGTCGCTCCATTCATGTGTCTCGTGATCCTTTTACAATTATTGACTGCCATTTACTGTGCTATGATAACTCTACTGAAGACCTGGGAAGCATTCGTTAACTCCGCGCTGACGCCAGTAGAGCACGAACCCGCCGATAGTGACGGTGTGTTCATCCGGGTATAAACATGACCTGATACAGATAGAAGTGACAAATTTGTTCTCCTTGTTGCAGATGAGCGGGAGGATGTTCAGAAAAAAACATTTGCCAAGTGGATCAACTCCCAGCTAGTGAAGGTACGTGACGTGATCGAAGTGGTGAAGGATTTTATGAAAGTGGCTTCAGTCGCTAGCGTGACAAGATTGATTATAGTTTATTGATTTTGAATTGATCAATCGGTAACTGTTGAATACTGGCGGAGAAGGTTATTAGTGATTGTCAAGTAAGGGGATCGCCCGCGCTCTGTGCACCATACGTACGTAATGTAGTTAATTGTGCGGCGCGTGCTCTCGCTCGCTAACTATTGATAGCGCCACAAATTGATGCGCATCATTTTAAATGGAGCAATTTACATTCTCAATTTTCGTACAGATTATGAACGAATTAAGGACAATTTGTAGTTCGTAAAATGTTCACGGAGGCACTGACGTTAAAATTTGAACATGCTTTGAATTAGGTCAAGCTAGTAACCACAGATTTGGATGTATGTTTTTGTAATGTCGAGTGAGTTGTATGGTGTGTATGTTTGCAGAATGACAAGCCGCTGGTGGAGGACCTGTTCCTGGACCTGCGGGACGGAGAGATCCTGCTGTCGCTGCTCGAGATACTCACCGCACAGCAATATGTTATTATACCTACTCTATAATATACATACAGTATACATACATACACTCTCTGTCTAGTCATCTGTTGCATAATTAACAACGATAGCCAGTCGTATTTGAAACTAGCTGACCCGGCAAACGTTGGTCTGTCCAAATTTCACGTTCATACAAAAATCGCAAAAAAACACTCACCTCAATTTTTTTAACTTTTCCGGACAACTTTGTCAATTTATCTACCTAAAATAAAAATAAAATATTACTTTAGCACATAAGTATTGTTTACCAATGAACATAATATTTTTCCTGAGGTAAATTTAATAGTAGCCTATACGTTATTCCAGGGTATGATCTATCTATGTGCTAAGTTTCATCAAAATCCGTTCGGTAGTTTTTGCGTGAAAGAGTAACAAATATTTTACATTTACAATCTCAGTTTATAAATGGATGGTAGATAATAGGCATTGGATTGGCATCAGATAAATGTTTTGGTGGTGTTGTGTATGTAGTATAGCGTTGTGTTGTATTGTGTTGTATTGCGTTGTGTTGTATTGTATTGTGTTGTGTTGTAGAAGCGCGAGCGCGGGCGCATGCGCGTGCACCACATCAACAACGTGAACACGGCGCTGCAGGTGCTCGACCACAACGGAGTCAAGCTCGTCAACATCAGCAGCAACGACGTCGTCGACGGAAACCCCAAGCTCATACTAGGTACACAACACAACACTACCTTACACAACACAACTTTACACATCCTTTACACAACCTTACCTTACCTTACCTTACACAACCTTACCTTACCTTACACAACCTTACCTTACCTTACACAACCTTACCTTCCCTTACCTTACACAACCTTACCTTACACAACCTTACCTTACACAACCTTACCTTACCTTACACAACCTTACCTTCCCTTACCTTACACAACCTTACCTTCCCTTACCTTACACAACCTTACCTTACACAAACTTACCTTACACAACCTACGCACGTCTTGGTGCCCTACCGAATAACACCAGAAGTAAGTCAAAAATCAAGGCGATGATAGCACAGCGGGAGTGACGTCGAGTACCGAGACGCAGGTCACGAGTTCCAATCTTACTATGAGCTTGAGCTTTCAGTGAAGGAAAACATCGTGAGGAAATCAGTCCTGCTTACCACGCTCAAGTTGAAAATCTGTCGCTAAGCTATTAGGTTATGGTCAAGTCTACTGGTGTGTTCCGACAACTGCAATCGAGAGCCAGTTGCCTTCTAGGCTTCGTGTGCTCACCAGTATCGGCCACATCATCGCTGACCACAGTGGGAGTGGTCAAACACATTGTAAAAATAAACCATTGTGTTGCAGGTCTGGTGTGGAGTATAATCCTGCACTGGCAGGTGCACTACCACCTGAAGGAGCTGATGTCGGAGCTGCAGCAGACCAACCTCGAGAAGACGCTGCTCGCCTGGTGCCGCACGCACACACAGGTACCCAAATTAATATTTACTGCTTATCGTTTCGCCTGCGACTCCAGACTTTACCCGAAAGGGCCCGCAATGGTCTATTTGAATAAAATTTATCTTTAGATATAGCGAATTGGCGAAAACTGAATTCCATTGAGTATATATTGTGTATTGGTGCAGAACTATCAGGGCGTGAAGGTGACGAACTTCACGACGTCGTGGTCGGACGGGCTGGCGCTGAACGCGCTGCTGCACCGCTGGCGGCCGCAGCTGTTCGACTACTCCGCCGTGCTGGCCCGCTCGCCGCACGCGCGCCTCGACCATGCCTTCTCGCTCGCACACACCCATCTCGGCATCGACCGTCTCCTCGACCCCGAAGGTAGCTAACTACACTACACTACACTACACTACAGTATACTACACCACGCGCGCGACCACAGAACAATCGTGCCTATCTATTCCTTTTCTTGCATAATGGAGAATGTTCACGACTCGTTTAATAATCAAGTAAAGTACGTAATTACGTCTATTTGATTAATTAATCTAAAATATATGAGGAATTCCACAGTGAAATGATAGTCCTGGCAATTGGCATAGGATACGAACTAATACTGCATATTGAGTGTGCACTCACACCTGCGAATGTGTCGTCGCCTACCTGTGTTGACATGGTTTGGTTACAAAAGTAATGTTTTTCCAGACGTGAACACTCCGAACCCGGACAAGAAGTCAATCATGATGTACCTGATGTGCCTGTTCCAATCCCTCCCGCACGCCAGCGAGGACGTCGCCGAGCTGGAGAGCTTGACCTCGGAGCCCACCACGCCGCTCGGCGTCAACCCGCCGGAGGTAGGCCGCCTACGGAAGGTACTCGGGAAGTAGACTGCAGGTCGGGATATTGAAGCGAGGCGTCGTTTGTCGCAGGCGGGAGTGGGGTCGGCGGCGGCGTCGGCGTCGGCGTCGAGCCGGCCGCTGTCGACGGCGACGACGGCGTCGGCGGAGCTGGGCGGGTACGACGGCGCGTTCGAGGAGGTGCTCGCGTGGCTGCTGGAGGCCGAGGAGCGGCTGGGCGACGAGCCCGTGCCGCCCGACGCCGAGCTGCCCGCGCTCAAGCGGCGCTTCCACGAGCACGAGCGCTTCCTCGGGGAGGTGGGCGAGCAGCAGGCGCTCGTGGGCGCCGTGCTGGAGGAGGGCGCGCGGCTGGCCGGCGCGGGCGGGCTCTCGCGCGAGGAGGCCGCCGAGGTGCGCCTGCAGCTGCGCCTGCTCGCCCAGCGCTGGGAGCAGCTGCGCGTGCGCGCCGTCGACCTGCAGGCGCGCATCCACGGCGCCCTCATGCGCTCGCAGCACGCGCAGCTGGAGCGGTTCCGCGCGTGGCTCACCACCACCGAGGACCGCATGTCGCGCCTGGCCGCGCGCCGCCCGGGCCGCGCGCACGTGGCGGCCCAGCTGCGGGCCGTCGCGGCGCTGCACCGGGACCTGCAGGACCACCAGCCGCTCGTCGACGCGCTGGCCGACTGCGTGGTGGTCGTCGACGATGACGACGACGCGCACGACAGCGGTAACACTTACACTCACTATTATAAATAAATATTTTGACACATTCACTCTATACTAATAATAAAGCTGAAGAGTTCGTTTGCTTGAACGTACTAATCTCCGGAGTTACTGGTCCGATTATTGGATCCTACTTATCCCTGCAGGTTATAGGCATTTTTTTATTGCGGGAACGCGAGTAAAACCTTGGGGAATATCTAGTAAGGGTATATGCATGTTATTTTTTATAGCAGTTCGGCGAATAAATACGAAATATAAGCAATTTAAACTACCAATTAGATAGACAGATCTGACATGGACTGTGACATCAAAGTAAAGCAATATAAACTTCTTTGTTAGAAAAAGATAGAAATCAATCTTTGATGGCTTTATAATCCTTGTAATTTTTATAGTTATTAAAAAAAAATTTTTTTGAATCTCTTTTTATTTAAAAACATGCATTTTCCCTATGATGTAACTAAATTATACGAGCTCCTTTCTTTAACTAGCCTGCCTTCGACTGAATTCCACCTCGGTAAGTAACGAGCCAAAAATATATCGTTCGCTCGACGCAGCCCCTCGATTGATTGATTGTATTTTGTGAAGCAGGTGTGGCGGAGATCGAGGACCAGCTGACGGCGCTGAGCGAGCGCTGGTCGCACACGTGCAGCTGGACCCTGCAGCAGCTGCAGCGGCTGCAGGCGCTGGACGAGCGCTGGACGCAGCTGGAGGCGACGCGCGCCGAGCTGACGCGAGCCGCCACCGCCACCGAGACCGAGCTCAAGCAGGTAACTTGTGGCTCTGTTACGGCTAAAAGCCGAAGTACGGTTATACCTAGTTCTAGCTGGCTACACCCAAGTACCAACCGGTAGCAGTTGGTTAAACATAGGTAACTATCGTTTGTGCATTCTTCTATCTTGTCGTTTTTGAACGAGATTATGAAATCTAATATTATTATATTTAAATTTGGTAATTAAGTTACTTTCCAGTTGTCTCAAAAAGTTGGTGAAAAGTTTAAGTAGAACGGCTACCATTATACTAAACCTAACTTAAAAGCATCTTGAAAGTGATTTGATGACATGACTTTAATATAGCTTGTGTGTGTGTGTGCGTGTGTAGATGGAGGCTCACGGCGGGCCGGTGGAGGTGGGGTCGGTGCTGGAGCGCGTGGGGCAGCTGCAGCGCATCAAGCACGAGATCTCGCTGCAGCGGCAGGCGGCCACGCGCCACCAGGAGGCGGCCGCCGCGCTGGTGGCCGACTGCGGCGGCGCGGACTCGCAGCCGCTGGACCTCGCTGAAGCGCTGCACGACCGCCTCGACGCGCTGCACATGATACTCGACGTGCAGGCGCAGAGGGTCAGCATTCACTCTACACTACACACAACTACACACAACTACACACAACTACACACAACTACACACAACTACACACAACTACACTACACACAACTACACACAACTACACACAACTACACACAACTACACTACACACAACTACACACAACTACACACAACTACACTACACACAACTACACACAACTACACACAACTACACTACACACAACTACACACAACTACACACAACTACACACAACTACACACAACTACACACAACTACACTACACACAACTACACTATACTAACCGACAATATTATATACACGAACATTTTTTTGAGTGGGCGTGGTAGACCAAATCCGAAATTATACGGAGTAGCGAAAAATACCGAAAGGAGTCTCAGGGGCTATTTTGAACATTTCCCAGAAATTGGCTGTGTTTTTTATTTCCAAGTCAATGAGTTTGATTCCTTGCGAGGCAAATTTTTTTTTGAATATCCAAAAATACAGTTGTAAGTTTTTATCAAAATCGAACTCGAGTCTCCTTTCAGCATGTTTAGTTATGTATACTAGAATCTATACTAATATTATAAAGAGGAAAGATTTGATTGTTTGTTTGTTTGCATTGAATAGGCTCCGAAACTACTGAACCGATTTGAAAAATTCTTTCACTAATAGGAAGCTACATTATTCACGAAGGTTATAGGCTACTTTTTATCCCGGGAACGCGAGTGAAACCGCGCGGAACAGCTATACTTTAGGATTTGGCCTACCATGCCCACTTGAAAAATTAACCGTGTATAATATCAAAGTTACCGATTACTTATATCTTCAACTTGTGAAGTGAATCATGTTGTTCCATATGACTTGTAAGCCAAAAGTATTTAATCGTTGATGTATCGTTTTCAGATAAAGGAGCTCGGCTTCGAGTTCGACATCAACACGACGACAGAGAGCACGGAGTCCCCCTCGCCCATGGATACCGAAGGGACGAGTACCATCACCACCACTTTGACTGCCACCTCCACCTCCACCTCCAGCAGCTCCTCGATCAAGGACGACCACCACAGCTCCTCGAAGAAGCCGAGGCTCTCCGACACCAAGTCCAGCGCCGACTTCCAGGTCGGGTATAAGGCGTACGAAAATTGGGCCGAAGGCGCTGAAAATGATTTGGACAATGTAAGCTACCCATAGTTCCTAATACTATATTCGTATTTCTCGTTTTATCTACTAACGTTATAAATGCGTGAGATGTGAGGATGTATGGATGTTTGTTGCTCTTTCACGAAAAAAAATACTAAATGGATTTGGATGAAACTTGGCACATAAATAGATAACTGCGCGGGGTGGTGGCAAGCTTTAGTAGAGTGTCGCTCGGGAGGTTCCTTGTCAGGTCGGTTGTCAACGATCACAATGGAGACATTTGTTCGTTTGTTTGTTTGTCAGTGTCTGCGCGAGCTGGAGAGCAAGGGTGGCAAGCGGAGGGAGATCCCCGCCGTGGTGGAGAGGGTCGAGAAGGAGCTGGACGTGCAGCGCGCTGACTTCGCCAACGTCGAGGAGATACAGCGCCGCCTCGCCAGGGAGCCCGCCTTGCAAGGTACACCATACCCTACCCTACCCTACCCTACCCTCCCCTACCCCCTACATGTATGAGACATGCTCCCCATCAAACTGCATAGTTACACTCTTTTTACTTTCCTTGCAAGAATTTTTGCTACTAATGGTCCATTACAATAAACCATTAGAATTTTTTAAACATACTTTGCAAATGTATCCCGACAACGATGTTTCTTTATATTTCAGAGGAAGCGAAACAGCACGCGGAAAGCATTAACGAACTAAAAAAGCGCTGGGAGAAAATACAGCAGACCGTCCTAGACATCCGAAACACGATGAACCTGCTGGAGGACAAGGAGAACTTCTACAAGAACGTGGAAGCGCTCCGGAGGGAGGTGGACGACATCCACGCCTGGAAGGACACCATGCTGGCCGAGAAGCCCTCCAACAACCAGCTCATACATCTGCGAAACAAAATACGAGCTCTCAAGCGACTCGAGATGAAGCTGAACGAGCTCAACGCGCAATCTATTATATTGCTCACGAAATCGATATCGAAAACGCACAAGGACGACATCGAGTCGGACTCGAAACGAATCAACGAAGCGTACCAGCAGCTGCTGCTGTTCCTGACCGACCGAGAGGCGGAGATAAAGCTGGCCATCGGCAGGAAGCCGGGGGAGAAGCACGAGGACGACTTCAAGAACTTGCAGATTAAAATACAGAACATGGAGTCGCAGATCATATCGGAGCACGCGATGATATCCAACAAGGAACAGATGGCGAGGAAGCTGGAGGAGTTGAACCATATCCGACGGGAGTTTGACGAGCTGCAGTCCACCTACGACACCGTAGTGAAGGACCGCAGGGAAACGTACGAGAAGGGAAGCGTCCAGGAGCTTAACTTCAGAAGCAGCTTGGAGAACCTGGTGACGAGATTTGGGGATTCCAAATCAATATTAGAGGCTAAGATTAGCAAACTAGAAAAGGGTTAGTTCGGTTTAAATATATAATCAATAAAATAAACCGAACTAAAAAGTTCCTTGATATGAGTTTTATGTTGGTATTTTCAGGTATACAAGTGGTGCAGCAGCTAGAGCAAGACTCGAGCGACCTGAAGCGGTGGCTGGACGGAGTGGACGCGTTCCTCGCCGACAACACGTACATACCGATTGGGGAGGTGGAGCTACTCGACAAACTGCTAGATGCTAGCAATGTAAGTACCCCAGCTGTACTGTACATAAGTATTTTTACACTATTTAGGAAAAGGCAAAAAAGCCTCCATAGAATCCTACTAATAGGTATCATAAATGTGAAATTTTGTGACTGGGTTTGTCACTTCATCACACTTAAACGGTTGGACCAATTTGATGAAATTCGGTATGGAGGTAGCCGATACCCTAGACTAACACATGACTATTTTTTATTACGGCAAAACATAAGATTCTTCGGGAACACGGGTGAAACCGCGGTGCGGAAGCTAGTTATAGGTAGGTTTGAATTTTGGGTGGCTAGAATTCTTAAAACTTATATTATAGGACGAGCTCTGGGTCGTCAAAATATAAACTGCTTTAATTATATTCCAGAAACTCGACGAGGAGAAACAGACCTACAAGAGTAAACTCGAAAGCATAGAGTCGGCCAAGGAGGCAATACTGGAGGACTGCGACGACGCGATCGGGAAGGCCGTCCAGGCGGACGCCAAGGAGCTGAGGAGGCGGTACGAGGCCTCCAGCGACGAGGCCTTCAAGCTGAACGAGAAGCTGCGGCGGGCGCTCGAGCGGACCGAGGCCGTGTTCCGCAAGATCGAGGACATCGACCTGTGGCTGGGGCACGTGGAGCAGGCCAGCCCGCGCCAGGACGAGTGCGCCATCACCGACTCCGCCGACCTCTACCAGATGAAGGCGCGCTTCCAGACCCTGAAGGACAAGTGCGACGACAAGACCCAGGAGTTCCGGAACCTCAACGAAGCCGGTAACGACATCCTGCTGCAGGCGGAGGCTCGCCCCCCGGCGCTGCTCGCCAAGCGCGTCACGTACCTGAACGCGCGCTGGAACACCGTCACGCACGGCGTCTACGAGAGATACAAGTACGTACCCGCTACACAATACGTCACGTACTGACATTCCATCACCTTCCATCCCTCGACCTCACCTGCGCCTGATGCGCTTCCAAGCTCCAGGCTTCCAAGCCATCTCATGTTTCACTGACATAAAAAGTACCTTATTTATTTGCCAAGTTTTATCCAAATCCGTTCAGTAGGTTTTGTGCAAAAGAGTAGCAAACATTTTGACGATCATCATTTTTTTTACATTTTATATATCAGTAGGATAAGTAAATTTACTAACAATAATGTATTCAGGTAGCTTTTTATTTTGAGCGACGATGGGCGAGGCTGTGTGAAGTATGTTGATGTCGTGTTGTTATTGCCGCGCTCGCAGGGTGCTGGCGGAGGCGTGGCACGAGTCCGGCGAGCTGCGCGCGTGGCTGACGCAGGAGGGCGCCTGGCTGGACGGCCTGCAGCGTCGCCTGCGCCGCTCGCCCGACGCGCCCGCCGACGCCGAGGAGATCGCCGACGAGCTATACGTGAGTGCATACCGCACCCCTCCCCACCCACACCACCCCACACCACACCACGTTACATGACGTCATTGTGGCAGGACCTCGAGAACTACATGCAGAACCACAGCGACGCGCGCCTGTCCCGCATCCAGGACATCGGCCGCCAGCTGGTGGAGGCGCACATCATGCCCGCCTGGATCCAGGCCGAGATCGACGCGCTCACGCTGCGCTGGAACACGCTCCGGGCGCAGGTACCGTGCGGAACACTCTGATATGCTAGTAGAAAATCACACGTCAAACTCGACTCAGTTCGGGCCCCGATAAGGCACTTACGAATGACAATATTTTCAATTATTACTAGAGACTCCACGTGCACCTCCCCAGTTCACGTTCGAACATCGATTTTGTTACGTCCGCTTCCTAACATTACATTCATTTCTTATTAGCATTTGCATTTTTTAACTATCGAGATTCATCAGTTAAAGATTGAACAAATTGTACATTTGATGGTCCTTCGAGCCGGATCGACAAAAACTAATCGTGCCGGTTCCGTTTGACTCGTACTCCGTCGACAGCTTACGTCCGCGTCCCGCACCTCCACATTAAGGCTATGGTCTCCTATTTCATGCTGTACGCTGCGTCCCGTTAGGTCGTACGCTGCGTCACAATGTTTACTATAGAAATGTACTATTGTGGTCTCTTTCACACGTCGACGTTGGCGTCAAGACGCCGTACGCACTAGTACGCAGCATCTAAACGCTGTGCGTCGCGTCTCTAGTAATTTCGAACAATTGCAGCGTGAAGGTCGTCTCTCGCGTCATACAAAATTATGAGGTTTAATAAAGAAAAAGACGAATAGCAGCCATTAAAACGCCATTCTCTGTTGCGGATGTATTGACCGCCGACCGGAACGGAATTAAACGTTGACGCTAACATCAGACGCCACGTTTGGCATAAAATAGCAGACCATAGCCTAAAGCTACGAGGTTGGCAATGGCTAGATGGCGTGTGTAGTTGATGTGAAGTGTTATGGTGGTGCAGGCGGCGAGCCGCAGTGTAGTGCTGGAGCGAGCGGCTCGCGAGGCGGCGCGCTCCGAGGTGTCGGTGGACAACCTGCAGCAGTGGCTCGCCCGCCTCAGCGCCGCGCTGCACGACGACTCCACCAGCGCCGAACTGCTCCAGGTACCCATCCACCCACCCACCTAGGCTGCCTTCACGACGTTAATGTTACTTCACACACCGATGGATAGATGGCGCTGCAATATATCTACGCTATTCAACACGATGATAGCTCAGTGGTAGTGACGTCGAATGCCAAGGCGAAGGTCGCGGGTTCGAATCCTACAATGAGCTTAAGCTTTCGGAGAAGGCATGGTACTTTGTTGTACCCGCCTGGCTGGCTACCAACCTCGAGTTGAAAATCTGTTGCCGTGTACCTTTCGGAGTGTTCCGACAGCTACACTTGAGAGCCAGTTCCTTTTTAGGCTTTGTGTGCTTACCATCATCGGCCAAATCATCATCGACCACGGTGAAATTGTGGTCAAACACAGGCCTATACTTAGTAAAAATAAAATATGTATTTAGTATCAGCATTGCACCCGTGCAAACCCGGGACGGGTCGCTAGTAGTAACTAAATCAAATAAACCGGGCTTGCACGAGCAGCTCCCTTATATCGAAGTGTGCTTAACACATTTTAGGGGCAGCTATTGATAGTGAGTTGTATTGGTTGTGTTGTGTTGTGTTGCAGGGCTTCAGCGATGAGTTGGAGCAGCAGCGCGCGCTGATGGCGTCGGTGGAGGGCCAGGCGGAGCAGTACCAGCGCGCCGGCAAGCACGAGGCCGCCGCGCGCCTGCGGGACCAGCTCGACCTGCTCAAGGTATACTAGTACCCGCTACACTCTACACTCTACACTCTACTGCCGTTCAAACGGCATTTATACACTACGCTCATTGCGATTTCGACAGATCATTATAGAAAGTACGTTAGTTTAGGTGATGAAGGGTTTATTTTGTTTTCCTAGTCGGTGACTACTACAGGCTTAGTAATCTTTTCTACAGTCTAAATGAAAAAAATCAATTCAGTATTAAAATATTATAGTATAAGTATTTATATAAAATAAAAAAAAAGAGTAGCACAATTATTTTACAAATAAAAGATCGCGGGCGACCGATCTGCCGTTCTCTGGCTCGAGACGGGAGCCGACGAACTAGGTCGCTGACAGGCTACGAACTAAACTAATCGCTTCCGGACGAACTACTATGCGCAAACCTACACTCGTACTAAGGCTGAGATCTATACAGCATACTTAGACTTTGCTCAGACTTTACTTCGAGTTAAGACAAAGTTTAATCCTTCCGAGTGTATTCTAAGCAAAGCAACTTTGGTACAATTAATGGTTAAACAAAAATATACTTTATTACAACTCGTAAATGAGCCAAGTTTTACGTAAGTAAAGTCCAAGCAGTCTCTATAGATCTCAGCCTTAGTGTTCGGTAAGGATGTGAGTACTGTCCTCCCGCAGCGCAAGTTCCTGTCGGCGGAGCGTCGGCTGCAGGGGGAGGTGGCGACGGAGGGGGCTGCGACGACGAGGGCGGAGGTGGGGGCGGCGGTGGGGGTGGGGGAGGGTGCGGGTGACGTACCCCGACGGCTGGCGGCGGCGACGGCGGCGCTGCGCGAGGTGCAGCGCGGCTGTGCTGCAGCGCTGCCGCTGCACGCCGCCGAGCCCGACGCCGTGCGCGACCAGCTGCGATCCTGCCTCGTGAGTCGCATCATCACTGCTACTATTCGCAATACCGTCATCTTATACGCTTCCTCTTTAAACGTTTTCTACCCTTGTTTAATAACGTACTCGCGGCTAGGACTAAAAAAACAAAGTAACAGAAAAAATCAAAACAACGATAGAAGATAAAAGACGGAGCGGTAAACTAGCCCCGATGTATTGTTACCTACTCTACCGCCTACTAGACTAATCTTCACCGGTATTCTAAGCAGTTGGTGTACCACACAGTTGGTGTATCACGATCGCTCCTACTCGCTACTTACAAACATATTTGCATTTAACTGATTTATTTTGCAATCAGTTTCAGTCATCTTCAAATAAAAGCAACCTGTAAATTGTCAGTATAAAATATTTCCAACTATTTGCATATAGTAGAAAAATAATTAGAAAATCTAACCGGATTCGATAAAAAACTGATGCATCAAAGATACATCATAGCCATTCATTGTAAAAGTCACATGACAACGCAGTGGATTCTAGACTTCGACAAAAGGTTAAAGAAAAGTCAGACGGTTCATCCGTTGGTGAGCGAGCAACACAACATTGTCGACACGTAGAGTTTTTTTAATTTAGATTGTTCCCTACACACAGAGACAGATTACACGATTTACACGATTACAGAGGGTTCCCCAAGAAAGGTTTTAGACTACAAATTTTGATATAGTATGACCACTCCAGTCCAAAAATATAACTATTATCGTAGAGGGTGAGGGTATAAGACTAACCGATAAATGAACTGATATAAATAAATACATAATTATCGCATCTATGTTCGTATTCTGTTGATAGCATTAGATTCGGATGCAATAGGTGTAGTATCATATGTAAGTAATGAACCCAGATATCCGCTGAGTATACAAAGCGGGCGCGCTTCAGTGCCGCCATCGCCGCGGCACCGCGGCACCGCGTCACCGCGTCGTATGCGCAATACGTACATCACTACTAATACCTGGTTTCATTCATCCGTACCACTACATGTCTACTATTTGTTACACGTTATAAAACATAACACAAGGAAATCATGGGTGATTATCTTCTAACGGCTGAGCGTATTTTCTTGAAACATATACTCTCGATTAAGACACCTTTCAAACGAAAAAAAACAGGAATCAAAATCGGTCATCCGTCCAGGAGCTATGATGCTACAGACAGACACATAGATACACACTACATATTTATAACACCCTTCTTTTTCGTCGGGGGTTTAAAAGGCCATAACAAAATCTCGAACGTTATGTAATTTAGGTCATAGCAGGGATTAATTCCGCCTACAAACTACCCTTAAAGTCTTTCATTCCAAATTCATATCAGTACTAAAACCAATGCCTTCTTCTGGTGAGATTATTGGCTGGGAATTTGAGAATTATATTTCTTGTTTAGTTAACAATTTGTATATGTTAACGGAAAAGTATCTAATCCGTCATTGTAGATACATTTCCTAGGAAATCCATACATTTTCTAAATATCTATCGGAGTATTACATTCGGGATATTTGTAAGGATAGCGGTATTTGGGGGGTTGTAAGTGAAATTTATTTTTGTGCGAATACTTTCAAATTTATGCAAAATAAAAAAAATAACCCCAACCTATTTTTTTCAATAGAATTTATATATTTCCTAGTATCATTATTGAAATAAAATTTCCTAGGAGAAATACACAGGAATTGTGTACAATTCCTATATTTCATACATTTCCGGTGACATATACATATTTCTCATTTCATAGTATAGGTTACGAATGTTACAGCATGATATAGCTAGTTAAGATTACTACATTACTCAAGTTAGTTGGTATTTGGTGACAGAGGTCGCGAGGCAGCAGTGCGAGCTGGTCTTGTATGTCCCATCCTTATCCGATACTATTGTGTTACTACTGCCTTTATATGTGTGTGCGCGTGTGTGTGTGTGTGTGGCCGGATGTTACGCGCCGGAACTATGCGGTCTCTTTGTTAACGGTTTGACCTTAAACTTGTTTCATATTGTGTAAGTTTGACATCATTCACAATTGTACCATGTTAAACGAACGTCAAATCACTACATAGTATAAAACAAAGTCGCTTCCTGTCCGTTTGTCCCTATGTATGCTTAGAATCTTCTATCTTTAAAACTACGCAACGGATTTTGATGCGAACGAATAGATAGAGTGATTCGAGAGGAAGGTTACAGAAAAGCTGAGAAAAACCGGGCGAAGCCGGGGCGGGTCGCTAGTGCGAAATAAAAATGGTCGACCGGTATCATGAAAACAGAAAGAAAGTTTGTGAGGATGTATGGATGTTTGTTACTCTTTCACGTAAAAACTGCAGAACGGATTTGGATGAAACTTGGCACATTAATGGATCATACCCTGGAATGACATATAACTTTTTATCCCGAGAAAACATTGTAGTGTGTACAAGTATAAATATTAAGTCTTATGATTAATAAAGAACATTGATAACGGAGCACTCGTCGTGTCAATAACTTCCCACATTACATGGCGACCCTGCCAGTAGGCGCACTATAGCTATGCACCCGCGCCTGCGCTCGCGCCCGACGCGACGCGACGTTGTATAAGACAATGTGAAGAACGAAAAATCAAATATTAAATCAGGAAGAAGGAAGCAAGAAATTTATAATATGAAGAAAATGAAAATTGTACAAATAATGATAATAAATACGGAAGAATGAAAAAATGAAGATAAAAAATATGGAAGATAGAAAATTTTAAAAAAATGAAGATAATTAAATATAGATGAACGAAAATAAATTAAATATTATGAAGAAAGAAAAACTTAAATAAATTAAATATTATGAAGATGAAATAAATAATATATCAAGAAAGAAGTAAAATAATGTAAGAAGAAAGAAAACATGAAGGAGCGGTGTCCAGGGTAATCCCGGCCCACGGAGTCCAGGGTATAGCCCGGCCCAATCATCATGATGTGCAGACCACCTTCGTGTCTACGTGCATCACTCACATCGTGGATCGAGTTTAGGAGTTGGGAGACACACGACGTGCATCCGAAAAAATAATTATATGTGGAAGATTTTCATATCCTTTTTAAATGGTAAAATAAAAATATGTTTAGCTACTTTATACAATATTTACGGTAAATAGATTATAATGATTTTGTAGTATTTTTGGTTGATTTAATTTGTTGAGTTGAGCGGTTATAGTTGTTTTATGACGAATAATGAGGGTTAATTCGATTTTAGACGCAGAAATTTTATACAATTTTATTTTAAAGGGTAAATAATAGTTAATTTTAGAAGGGTTTTCGTTTATTTTTTATTTTTATTTCAATATTAATATAACAATGTCAGAAAATTTTGATTTTGAATCGGCTATTGCCTTATTGCCAGTTATGACAGGAGAAGAACAAGTAACAAGATCATTAATTGATGGAATAGATTTTTATAGCAGTATGTTAAATAATTGTTCACAGAATTTATTAATTAATTTTGTTCTTAAAACAAGATTGTCTGAACATGCTAAATTTCTTTTAAAACAAAAATATGTTAATGTAGAAAGTTTAATAAATGATATGAAAATATTTTTGTTGCCGAAAAAATCACCAGTTGCCTTACAGACGCAGTTATTAAATTGTAGACAGGGTAATAGGTCTATTAAAGAGTTTGGTACAGAATTGGAAAACATTTTTGTAGATTTAACTTTATCACAATCCGATGGCGATAGATTTAAAATTGAAGTATTACGTCCAATTAATGAAAAAATGGCAATTAAGTGTTTTACAGATGGTTTAAATAATATTCATATAGGTATAATTGTAGCTTCCAGACAGTTTAGTTCTTTATCACAAGCCATTCAGACTGCAATAGATGAAGACAATATGTCAGTTAGTAGAAAACTGTATTTTATACACAAAGATCAATTTTGTCGTAATAATAATGTAGGTAAAAATTATAATCATTATCATGATATTATAAAAGATTCAAGTTTAGTTATAAAACCGAGTACGTCATACAGTCATCCGGTACAAATGAACGGTCAGGTTACGCACGATCAGCAAACACACGCTGTAGCTGAGTCCAAGTGTAGAGAGTTGAATAATTTAAACAACGTTGATTTGAAATTTGATACTTGCTCTGATTTAGACGACTTTGATATTAATACGTTATTCGAAGATGAGGTAGAAAATAAATATTATGACATTGTAAATGAATTAGATTTGATAGAAAGCAAAAAGGAAAATAGGAATTTAAAGAGAATAAAATATAAGAAACCTAAGGGTTGCGTAGAGATATTATTTAGAAACTTTTTTGAGGATAATATTAAGGATAAAAAATGTTTTAAGTCTAAAGAAGGTATTTGTGTTTATGTTCCTTCGAAAGCAACTTTATATGTAGAGAATGAAGCACTATCAGTAGGACAGTTGCTAGCGGAAGATTTAAAATTGTTATGTAGAGATAAAAATATAAAGGTATTGATAGTTAATAAAGATAAATGTTTAAGAAGTAATATAAAGAAATTAATACGTATTATGAGAAAATATGAGGTAGAATTGCCAAGATTACAGATAAATGATAAAGTAGTAAGAGTTGAAAATAGCGTGAGTAATAATAAAGAAAATAATGATAAGAGAGAAAAGAAAAATAATGTTGTTAGTATATTATCGCCGCAAACAGGTCAAAATATTGTAGAAGATGATATAAAAAATAAGTCTAATGACAAATGGTCAGAATTGAGACAAATGAATAAAAATGATTATCATAGTGAAGATAGTAAATATTTTAGTAAGATGATAGAAAATGAGACGATTTTCTTAAATAATTGTAAAATGTATGATAGCAGATCGGTAGGCATTACTTAGTTTAGAAATAAATAAACAGTAGATATATATTGTATGTAATGATAGGTATGTTACTAATAGAGAAAGGATTTAGATATTATTTTTACTATAATTTTTATATATTTTTACTTTTGGTTTGTTTAAAGTATTTGAAACATGAACGATCTATGTTTGACATTCCAGTCTCAGATAAAATTACTTAGTTCATTGAATTTAATTTGATATGTTTGTTTATATTCCCACATAGTCAAAGCTCAATCATGTTGATGAATCAGTATTCATATGATTTTTTTAAGATCATTTAATATTATGAATAAGAATACTTATATTTTTGAAATTTTATTGTTATATCGTAATCATTTTTTTTATCAATTAGTATGGTTTTAATTTTCATTTCTTAAAAAATAAGAATGTATTTTACATTTTATTTTTTTTCTTTGAGGGGGAAGGTGTAGTGTGTATGTAGATGTGTACAAGTATAAATATTAAGTCTTATGATTAATAAAGAACATTCATAACGGAGCACTCGTCGTGTCAATAACTTCCCACATTACAACATAAGATCCCTCAGGATCGCGGGTGAAACCGCGGGCCGGAAGCTAGTGTGTAATAAATGCGTAAGTATAGATGAAGAGTGTACGTATAATAAAAAAATAATAATATGTCAGGTAAACAACCCCGAGCGCAGCGTCGCGTGCATCGCTCCGTCATCACTTACTATTGAAAGGATTCTGCGATTTATTTAAACCCGCGCTACGAGGCCGACTCTGCTCAAACTTGCGGAGAAGGCATATCCATTATTAAGTAAACCGAGCCGAATCGTCACAGTATTTTAAGTGATTAGTGCAACTATTAAATAATAAATAAAAAAAAAAGATCCACAAAAAAAGAAGCCTTGCTGAGTTTCTTGCCGGAGTCTTCTCAGTTCAAGTGTATTCCGAACCGGTAGTAGAGTCTAAAAATTGTAACTGTTCACATTCATGAGTGCCATGTTAGGGCCTAAACTGGATAAATGAGTTTTGATTTTGATGATTTTTTTTATTGCAATGGGCCCTAAATATTGAAGTTGAACAATTTGGCTAATTAAATTTCCCACGGATTTAATATTTATGTGTTGTCAGTGTTTTGTATATGAGTGTGTGCTTTTATTGTGTAAGCGACATTGAACGCCGCCGCGCCGCGGTGGTCGGTCGGTTCGTACATGATTGCGACAGATCTATGCGGCTGCCACAATACCGCCCGGTCTACCGCCGCCGCCGGTAGTTACCAGTGAGTGACCACTCACTCCCCATCATTTAATCACTCATTATCATTTAATGATATCACCGACTCTACACAAAACGAAACACGAACTTGATACAAACGAAAATGAACTGGGACTCAATGTACCTAGTTTTAATTTTAAGTGTCGCTTTGTATAAATGGCTCGTGAGTATGTCTCTTAAACTGCAGCGTGAGGCGTGTAGCTTTGAAACATTGTTAATAATGTATAATGCTTTGTCGTGCAGAGATTCTACCGCACGCTGAGCGAGATCAAATCGGAAGTGGAATCGGTAATCAAGACCGGCAGGAAGATGGTCGAGGAGAAGGCGGTGGAGGAGCCCCAGGAGTTCTCCAAGAGGATCGACACCCTCAAGGAGCTCTACAACAAGCTCGGGGCGCAGATAACAGAGTCCAAGACCAAGCTGGAAAACGCGCTGCTCACCGCCCGAGAGATACAGAACGACCTGCAGGCGGTGACCTCGTGGCTCGACGGCCTCGGGTCCAACGTCGGCAAGCAGACCCTCGAGCTGGAGATGTCCCGGATGGAGGCCATCAAGGACAAGCTCAACGGCAACTACGCGGAGTTCGCGAGGAACTGCGACGCGGTGTACCTGGAGAAGCTGAGGGCGCAGATAGACGTGATCAACTCGAGGTGGGAGCACCTGAAGCGGCACGGCCTCAAGCGCGGGAACGAGGTGGAGGGGCTGCACAAGTACCTGGGCGAGATAGAGCGGGAGCTGGAGAGCCCGGAGACCATGTCGGCCGCCAAGCTGCGGCTGCTGCAGGGCGAGGTCCGCGCGCGGGCCGCCCACGTGGCCGAGCTCGACAACAAGCCGCTCGCCGACCTCTACGAGACGATCCAACACAAAATCGCGGTAAGTGCCAATTATTTTGTATCGCGCTATTTTTTGGGATCGTTTTTTTTGTACTTTTGAAAACTATTTTTACTCGCGGATCCCAAAAAGTTGCGAGCTGTATTTTGAGCTTTGTCGTTTCACCGTTTATAAATATGAGTGCACTTAGTCGCTTCGTCTCGTCGCACCGCACTCGGTGAGTCGATTCATGGTTTCTGCATTCGTCGGTGTTGAATGAAATAATTGGACGTTAATACCACTAGCTCAATAACAAACTAAACGTACTGATCGTTGTCGTGTACTAAGACCGAACAAAACATGAGAGAACATGACCGATATACTCGTACGAGAGGAGTAGAGCCGCGAGCGCCGACGCGGGTGTAAATACTTCCATGTTGTAAATATCGCCGGTTTGGTGTTGGTGTACATTTTGTGTGGTGTCAAAAGAATGCTTTGTGTTTCACGGCGTAGCAACCATTATACATTGGCGCAAGTTCGAGCTTAAAAAGGAGTCACTTGGCGGGAATCATGCTTAAATCACCTTCTCTCATCAGAGCTGTACCGTTCACCCGGCGCTTGGGACCATTAATGACGCGGTGGTCGCGGGCGCGACCGGGCCTCGACTGGCTGGAGTTGCACTAACCTTGTACATAACTGTCGAGTGGCTTGTAACACCATAACAACCGTATAAAACGACTAAACCAGCCCACCGGTTTGTGCTTGCAGGCCGCCTCGCACTCCGACACCGACTCGCGAGTCGTAGAGTACGAAAACGTTACCGATACTATCAAAAGACGCCTCGAGAGTCCTGTCAACTCGCCCGAGACCGAGAAGCCCGACTTTAAAAGGTCTAAAATACCCCTAGCGTTGAAAAGCCCCGTCCCGATTAGGAAGGAGATTAAAGAAGGAGGCAACAGGAGTAGAGGGTCGTCGTTAGAGAGAGGAAAGAGAGTATCGGAGAGTCCCATGTCGGACAGCCTGTGCAGCACGATGTCCACGGACTCGATCGACCCCCCCCACTCCCGCTCCCCCTCCCAGATGAGTTCCGTGCCCTCCACGCCCGAGACGCCCAACAAGGAGAGCAGCACCTTCAATCTCCTACAGGATAGCGACTTATTTACGCAAATTTCTAAAAACAAAATCCACGCCAAACCTGAGCTCGCACCGCGACAACGACCCCGGCAAAAGTCGGATCCCTGCCACGTGGTAGCCGTAACCGAGCACGAAATAATCAAATCGACCGTCAGCCCGGTCGAGCCGATGGAGATATATCCCTTCGAAGCGATAGACGCCGTCGTGGAGTTCATTCCGCAGAACGTCGAAACCGTCGAAATTATCGACGATACAGAATCCGTGAGCGAATCGGACGAGGAAGTCGGTCGGAAGCCCTCGGTAGATTTAGGATCCGAACCCAAAACGTTCGTTATCGAAGTGAAAACACTAGAGCAGCGCATGAAGCCAACTTTGGGAATATTGAAGCGAAAGAACAACACCGACGATGAGAAGCAGAAAACTATGAGGGTGACGATGGACATCCCTGACCTGATACCGACGAGCGAGAAGCCCGAGGACGTGTCCATGTCCACGCCGCCGCCCACGCCCACGCCTCCGCCCACGCCCACGCCAGCCGCACTCCAACACGTCGACCACGAGCCCTCGCCCTCGCCCTCGCTCGAGTGTCCGCTACTGTACGATCTGGCCGTCAGACAGAAGGAGGCACAGAAGAACCTGCGCAGGGATGAAGTTAACGAGTACCTCATACTAGACGAAGTACCCAAAGACCAGGCGTCGCTTCCCGAACCCTCCGTCACCGAGGAGACGTTCGGCAACGATAAAATAGTCGATGTCAGGAAACGGCAGACGGTAGATGACGACAAGCCGACGGCAGCAGAAGCGGTCGGTCAGACCGGCGAGAAGTCCAGCAGTAGCGTGCCCGAGGAGGAGGTCATATACTCTGAAGTCGAAGACACACCGCAGGTAATCGATTTGTTGAAAAATTTTAAACTACACTGATTACTTTATTTTAAGGTGACCAATAAAATACAGTCGAGCTGCGGAAAGCTAGGGCTACGTCGTCTCTATAGTATAGACAATTGATCATTTGTCATCGTAAGCGAAACTACGTGGCGTCTCAATCAGTCGACGTCTAAATTATATTATCAGTATTTATATAAAGAACCCTAATAATAATCTGTGCTTGCAGTCGCGGCTTTCCTCGTCCGAGTTCGAGGACAAGCCGCCGCTGTCGTCGTCGACGCCCATCAAGCAGCCGGACGACAAGGCCAAGAAGCAGGTGCAGGTGGTCGCCATGTCGCCCAAGCTGGCCGCCAAGCAGAACCCCGAGGGCGGCCAGGACAGGGAGGACAAAAGCAAGCCCGCCTCTCCCGCCCCCAAGCCCACCAAGGAGGGCAAGGCCCCCGCCAGCCCGATGCTCGCCATCAAGTCGCTCATACCGATCAGTAAGGACAGACTGAAGACCGTCGCTAGCGAAAAGTATCAAAGGACCGACGATAACGGCAAGGTCAGTGATAATTCCCAATCAAAATTTTTATGGGATCAAGATCTCCTCTCCTCTTTAAAACGTGTTCTCTATTTCCTTGAAACGTTTCAATGTGATCGGGTGCGCAGACGTCGTCCCCGACTTCCCCGACGTCCCCGTCGCCAGTGTTGCCGTCGGCGTTAGAGGCTTCGGCGTCGCTGTCGGCGCGGTTCGGCGCGGAGGGGGACGCCGAGCTGGCGGAGTGGGAGGCGGCCGCCAACAACATGTCGCGCCGGATGGACGTCATGCTGCTCACGCTCGGCGGGGTCAACTCCGAGCGGGACCCCGGGAAGAGGCTCGAGGTACATGCCACCACGTTTCGTTTTTATATCAGTAGCTCGACAAACCGACGAGCCGTACATCCGACGGTAGGTAGCCACTCCCTCCCATCAATATTCCCCTGGGATTACCATAGCAGTGGAGCTGCATATTTTACGCCCTTTTCAAAGAACCTGATATCGCAGCGCTGATAGACCGCTCATTGTACATCCCAACAGTTGGCAGTAGCTTCGAATCGCGTGAGAACAGGATCTAGTGGCCCCTGTGGCTGACACTGACACTGACACTAGGTGGGAGTGGTAGTGGGAGTGGGCACCGCATGTGTTATATGTTGTATCGTGCACAGATAGTGAAGCACCAGCTGGGCGGCGTGGCCCCGGACGCGGCGGCGCTCATCTCGCGCGGCGACTCGCTCGTGTACGCGCGGCACAAGCACAACGCGCTCCTCGCCGACTACATACAGACGCACTTCCAGGTATACCCACCCACACAGCCACGTGCGTCAACCCTCTCGTACACATACTTGCGCAAATAATTAAGTACGACTTTTTGGCGGGAACTTGCGAAGTGACGTTGCGTTTTCATTTTATTTTCATAAAATAGTGTATTTTTTGAGTTTTTTTGAATATTATCGATGGTATTTTGTCCAATAAAGATCAATTCAAGTATAGTAAAAATACCTACATTGCTCAATTTGACACTGGCAAAATACACGAAGTGTGATGCCAAAATAAAAAATAATAATAATAATGAAGTACCTACCGACGCGCTCTCGATCTCTCCATTTGAAGGATATCTCTGACGACTCTACACTCACACAAACATAATACTATGATTATACTAAGCATCTTACACGTTTATCTATTTTTGCTCATTGATGAAAATTGGCGATTCCTTCCATATTTTAATATCAAATTGTAAATACCTAATAAATATTTCTTACGATTTAATTCTTGTTTCAGATTTTAAAATACTTACCGTCGACTTATAGCTGTGTTATTTGCAGGACAAGTTGCGCAACAAGTGGGCGATGGTAATGTGCGAAGTGGAATCGAAGCGCAACCTCGCGATACAGGCCGAGGATAACCTGAAGGAGCTGAACAAGCTGCTCGACTCGCTGCACAAGTGGCTCAACCAGACCGATGCTAATATCAACACTCAGGTGAGAGGGACACGCTATAATCATCTCTAAGCGTATGTAATAAAGTTTATTTGAAGTATGTAGTGTAATCAATTAAAAAATGGGACCACCTTGGAGCTAGACTCAACCCAACCCAAAAAAATACATTTAAAATTGGTTTATAACCAATGAAGTCATGCGTGAATAAACATAAATAAAAACTTACAACCTACTTGAGACCTCCTCCTTTTTTTTTGGAAGTCGGTTAAAAATATTTGTAGAAATATGCAGTTGAGGTTTTTTTTAGCTGATGACTATCTATTTTGTTGTGATTACTGTGCCAATATGTTGTTTTATAATTTTGGAACCCTTTGTTTTATTGGTACTTTTGTCCCTGATAGTTCTTCGAAACAATTTTATATACAGGTATTTTTGTACTAGTAATCATCATTCAGTAACGTGTCAGCTTGCACATATCACACGCTTATAGGAACTTTTCCACAGACTAATTAAACTGGTGTTCTAAAGCTGTATTCGTTTGTAGAGGGAGAGTATGAAGGAGGAGTGGGTGGAACGCGAGAGCGAGATAGATCGCGTGCAGGAGCTGTGCCGCGAGCTGAAGGCGCACCACGTGGGGTACCCGGAGAAACGCGTCGCCGACCTGCTCGCCGCACGGGACAAGTACGACGCCGCACTCATCGCTAACGCCAACGCCAACGACAAGAAAGCCAAAGTACGAGACTCCTAAATCTATATCTATAAATACTAATAAAGCTAAAGAGTTTGTTTGTTGGATCTTACCGGTCGGATTCGATTTTTTTTTCACTTGGCTACTTTTTATCTCGGAAATATGGGTAAAACTACGGGGGACACCTAGTCTAAATATATGGAAGGAAAATGTGAATGACCGTTCTATCAACGCACAATTATCAAAAAATCTAATCAAAAATCAAAAACTCATTTATTCAGTTTAGGCCCTAATAAGGCACTTATGAATGTCAACAGTTACAATTTTTAGACTCTACTACCGGTTCGGAATACACTTGAACTGAGAAGACTCCGGCAATTAGAATAGATAGGTCGGTAGGTGCATATATCAGTAAGGTGCAAGGTGCGCTGCGTTACGCGGCCGCCCGCGCGGGTCTTTACAAAAGTGGTCCGTCGCGGGGAACTGCCCCGCTTAAGGTGATACTAACATATTATACGACTATTTTATGAAAATGTATTATATACCTTGGAGGAATATGTTCATGATTTCTTTTATTATTATTAATCAGTAAATTTACTACAATTTTTGTCGCAAATAACATGTTGATAACTTACGACCTATAACTGAGCTGCAATTTGAAAAAAACGTGATAAAATTTGAATTTCGCGCTCCAACCGACGCCTCTACCTTAACGCAGTTTCAGGCCTAAAATCAAATCAAAAACTCATTTATTCAGTTTAGGCCCTAATAAGGCACTTATGTCACAGATACAGTTTTACAATAGACTCTACTACCGGTTCGGAATACACTTGAACTGAGAAGACTCTGGCAAGAAACTCGGCAAAGCTTCTTTATTTTGGTGGATGTTTTCCAATGTGTGTGTGTGCGTGTTGGTTGGTCGGTTGGTACAGGAGGCTACAGTACTGGCGGCGCAGTGCGGCGAGGCGGTGCGCGCGGGGAACCTGGCGCGCGAGGCCGTGGCCGCCGCCCGCGCCGCGCTCAGAGCCAGCCCGCTCAGCGGGAACCACTACGACAACTTCCCCATGCAGGAGGATGCGCTCGCCGTTAGTATACATACTTACACTTTAATATCCTGGGACATTCTTCACACACGGTTATCTGATCCCAAACTAAGCAGAGCTTGTACTATGGACAACCAGCTAACTGATATACTACATATACTATTTTTTTTTTTGTAAATACATACTTATATAGATAACTAGCTGTCCCCCGCGGTTCCACCCGCGTTTCCAAATAAAAAGTAGCCTATGCAACCTGATCTAGATAAGGCAACATAATAATTGTCCATGGGAAAAACAGTTTTCTCTTAAATATATTCCAACATGCTTAAAAGTTTGTCCTTGTGCTTTATTTATATTGACTTCAGACGATAGGTAGGTAATTTCACAGGAAATTGTACCTATTCGTTTAAATCTATATGGTAAATCTGTGGGTATCATCCCAACTTTGCCCAACTGCTGGCTCAGTCACAACCAATCGCTACTATGACAGAAATCTAGAAATTTTACTTGAAGTCTGGTACCATTACATAAATTTGGTGGTCTAATATCCATTTAACATGCATTGTCCTGAATGACTGTCTGACGGATCAACGCATAGCCTAAACCGCTGATCGTAGAGACCTGAAATTTAGAGGGTGTGTTCTTCGTATGAAGTAGGCATCCTATAAGAAAGGATCTTCCGAAATCCTTAGGGGTTGAAAAACTGGGACAAAGTTTGTATGGAACAACGTGATTCCTTGGTCCAATCTACTTCAAATTTTGCATAAACATTCTTTAAGATAATTGATGGCAGACGTATTTTGTATTTTATTGAAACTCATCGCCTATCGGGGTTAAAAAAGGGTAGAAAGTTATTTTGGAGGTGATTTGCATCGAAGTTGATATCAATACTGCTTTTGAACTCACATAAAAGCTTGGTGCAATGCAATGCATATGGCGAACAATTGGGATGAATTTGCTGTTATGTCTCATGACCGTCTTGGCAACAATCATGGGACAAAAGAAAAGTATAAATTAGATGTTACAACACTCTACATTTCTGCGAGTTAGTTGCAGCCGGTCAAATATACCCATTTGTATTTGAAGTATATCGAAATGGAAACCAGTATGCCAAATTTGGTACAGAAGACCAACCCATCAAAAGGTTACGTTTTTCCCAAGATCTTTCTTATGGTCTTTCTTACGCTGATCAATGACTCTCAAGGTCACTGACCTAGGATAAGCATATTAGCGTTGTAGTTTCCATCATCGTTCCTATAACATTTAAAGAATTATCCCCTAACTCCTAACCATTAAGGAAGTGTACCGTCCATCATCAGCTCAGCAACATAAGATGATGACTACCAGACGCAAATATCTGAATAGCTTTAGAAAGTATGATGAAAAACATTGTTAGTGCCTATAAAATTTAAAGAGTTCCCTCGATTTGTCTAGGATCCTATCATCAGATCCTGACTTGGTGACCATGGGACTACTTGTGAAGTATACCCTTTCAAACAAAAAATATTTTTCCAAATCGGTCCAGGCGTTCGAGTATTCGGGGAACATACAAAAAAAATGATTCCGACGAATTGATAACCTCCGCTTGAAGTTGGTTAATTGACTGACTGATCGCGGGTGGCATCGCGGGTGGAAAGCTGTTTAGCATTAAATAATAAAGCTGAAAAGTTTGTTTGTTTGTTTGAACGCGCGAATCTCCGGAGTTACTGGTCCGATTCGAAAACTACGCTGTCGGCTGGTAGTTTAGCCATTATTTTGTCGTTGATGGCGTCAACGCTTATATTTCTGGCAGCTAATTAAATTAAATTGCCCTCTCACACATCCATTAATGTTTTTTTTGGCCGATATTGGCTATATCCGGATATACTCTACAGATCAGGTCTTCAATGTTGGTCACGATTTTACCAAGGTCTTTGTCAATAGCTATTTTTTTATCTGATTCAGGTACTTTCCCATACCCGATTAAATGGAGCTTTATTGGGAAATCTGTGCTTCCTCTACCCAAGTGACTCCTCATTTTGGTATACAGTTTCAATAATTCAACAGACTTTCATAATGAGGAAGATTTTAAGCAAGATTTAATAATATCTGCTCTAGTTTCCCTAACAGGCAACGTTTATCTGAAATCACCAGAAAACATCAAAGTTATTTCACCCATGGCTATTTGTGCATTTTATAATTCTGAGAGTTCTATCTAAAGCCTCTAGATGAGCTCTATGAGTCATGTGCACTCATCCCATATTATTAGGTTTGCATCTTGTAAAACCTTGCCCAATGGTCCATTTTTACGTATAGAGCGTACGCTGTCTTTTTCAAGAAATACCGTAAGGGTCTGTTTAGAAGTGAAATGAGCCGTCCTTCTACCTGTCAATAGTGTAGCAGCAATAAATATCTGATGATGCAACAGCAATGGCTAATTTCATTGACTTCAAAACTATCAGATTAGAGTTCTTACATAGTTATTTTATACTTATTAGTGCCTTTGTGGTTTTTTTTTTGTTAAAAGTATTTTATTTTTCATTTTTTAGTTTCTTATGTGTAATCAATGACACTCAAGGTCACTGACCTAGGATAAGCATATTAGCGTTGTACTTTCCATCATCGTTCCTATAATATTTAAAGATTTATCTCCTAACTCCTACCCGTTAAGGAGTTGTACCTTCCATCATCAGCTCAGCAACATGTGACGACTACCAGACGCAAATATCTGAATAGTTTTAGAAAATATATGAAAAACATTGTTAGTTAGTTAGCCTATAAAATTTGAAGAGTTCCCTCGATTTCTTCAAGATCCCATCATCAGACCCTGACTTGGTGACCATGTGACCACCTGTATGTATAGTTTTCAAATCGGGTCAGGCATCTTCGAGTAATCGAGGAACATACATAAAAAAAGATTCCGACGAATTGATAACCTCGTCTTGATGACAGATAAAAATAACAAAAAACTGTTACCTAGGCGACCGCTGTCATCCATTGACAACCGCGTTGCATCGCTCACCCATGCTATACATGCTCCCGCTTAACGTTCTTTTTATCATTGCTCAGCTCCTGAGGGTCGTAGCGTGATGTTCTATAGCCTATAACCTTCCTTAATAAATGAGCTTTCAATTGCAAAAAGGTTTTTCCATATCCCACTGGCAGATCCAGAGATTAGCGCGTTCAAACAAACAAACAAACAAACAAACAAACAAACTCTTCAGCTTTATTATTAGTATAGATTACACCCAGACTCAGGACAAACAGACATGTTCATGCATACAAATGTTTGTCCTGGATGCGAATCGAACCCACGACCAGCGACACGACGACACTACACTACTTCATTACATGCCCCCCTACACGCGCGCCCCTCTACATTATTGTTTCAACACCCTTACCGAACAGTTTGTATGTACTTGTAAGTATTCGACCAGTAGCGTCTTCAGTATCTCACACATTGCAGATTTGTTGGTCGACTAATAAAAAAATACTCATTTACTCATAATAAAGCTGAAGAGTTTGTTTGAATGCACTCCGCAGTTACTGGTTCGAATCGAAAAGTTCTTTTCTAATAGGAAGCTACATTATCCCCGAAGGTTATAGACTACTTTTCATCCCGGGAACGCGAGTGAAGCGGCGGGGAACAGCTAGTTAATCGTAAAGTAGCCATAAACACCTCGAGTAACTGCTAAATTGATTGTCCACAGCGTATAAAAACGTCGATAGCAGAAATCAAACCCACGGTAGAGGAAGCCGAGCGTGAATATACGCGCGTTGCCAAGAAATGTCGCGTGGAGCCCGAGCGGGCCAAGCGCGTGCGGGACAAGCTGCGGGCCGAGTGGGCCGCGCTCAACCACCACTACACCGAGAGATACGACCGGTGAGACTACTCTACACGCTTATCTCAATGGATTATCTTACTTTCTACTTATATTATGCGAAACTTTATGAGTGTGTATGTTTGTTACTCTTTCACGGAAAAACTACTGAACGGATTTAGATGAAACTTGGCACATAGATAGATCATACCCTGGAATAACATATAGGCTACTTTTTATCCCGGGAAAACATAAGACACCACGGAAACGCGGGTGAAACGGCGGGGTGAAAACTAGTATTTTAAAAGTTGAAAGTTTGTGAGTGTAGCTGACACCTAAGTAACTTTTGATTCGTCGGGAACGCGGGTGAAACCGCGAGGCGGAAGCTAGTGTATAACATAGTGGATGTGTGGTGTGTGTAGATGGAAGGCGTGCGCGGGCGTGTGGGCGCAGCTCTACCTGATGCTGGACTCGTGCGGCGAGTGGCTGGACACCTACGTGCTGCACCTGGCGGCCGCGCGCGCCCACGCCGACAAGGACCACGACCAGGATCTGCCCTTCAAGGACCTCAAGCAACGCGTCAGGGACCTCGACAAACAGGTACCGTATCGTATCGTATCCTGTCGTATCGTATTGTATCGTATGTAATGTGTGTTTTGGTGCAGATGTCGTCCCGGTGGTCGCAGATGGAGGCGGCGCGGTGCGCGGGCCGCAGCGTGGTTAGCGCGTGCAGCGGGGCGCTGGCGCGCGACGTGCAGGACCAGCTGGAGCTGCTCAACCAGCGCTGGCTGGCCGCCGCCGCCGACCTGCAGGCGCTCAACGACAGGTGCGTGCAGTACACAGCACAGCACAGCACAGTATGGTATAGTGTAGTGTAGTGTAGTGGGGCTCACCGTCTACTGTGTGATACAGGATGAGCTCGCGGGAGAGCGGCTGCGTGGTGCGGAGCGGCGGCGCGGCGTGGGCGCGCGCGGCGCAGGCCTCGCTGCAGCTGGTGCAGGACCTGCTGCACACCACCACGCCCAACCCCACCGACCGCACCAGCCTCGCCATCCGGCTCAGTCTAGTCAAGGTACCACACCTACCTAATTATACTCACCCTACATTAACTCCTGTAAATCAAACTCAAACTCAAAGATCAATTATTCAGTTTACGCCCTGTTAAGGCACTTGTGACAACCGTTACCTGTGTGTCCAAAACGACCTGCAGCAGAGTCATTATGCCAATTTTCTACCCTACTCGGTGTAGCGACACCTGTCTCCTAAATAGTACACATACTGATGGATAGATGGCGCCAAAGCTATAAAGTGTAGAAATCAAAACAGCCAAACAATTTCGGCGACACGTGCGGCTATCGACTGCCTGTATAGCAGGTATAGTAGCACTCGCAGGAGTAGGTGCGAGGGCCCCACGCCTGGCACGAGGCCAAGGCTGCACTTGTCGCCGCTATGACTAATTACTCTCAACTTTATCAATGCTCACATTAATACCATTTTGCCATGTTCCTTTGGGCAATGCAGCCGGCCGATTTATTTATTTATTTATTTATTTATTAGGTCTGCCAACAGTTGTCACATTAATACTCATAATGGTAATCAATGTTAAATATCTTAAATCGAATGCACACAACTAATTATAGGCAAACACAACATGTATAAACTTATAACAGTAATAAGAAAAAGAAAAATAACAACATAAGACAATACTGACTACTTACTGAAAAATACTAACTAAAAAATACAAACACGCTTACAATAACTAACTACTAAGCACTAACTGCTTACTAGACAAAAGTTAAATAAAGTATAGTAACTAAAAAAAAAAAAAAAGATAGGTACACAAATGCTTAAATTACTTACTTAATTATAAACCATTCCCTAAAATACACTTGCGAAATGCGGCAAGTGTTTGAAAATGCAAGTCAAGATCGCTGTTATCATTTAGTAACTTGCAGAGTCGTGGAATTGGCGAGCTCATACCAAGGGTAGTTCTCCGCAATGGTGGGCAAAGTAGTTTGATTTTATTACGGGGGCATCGGCGAGGTACTCTGAGATAAAATTTTTCTAAGAGCTGAGGGCAATCAATTTTATTACGAAACAGTTTGTATAGGAACACTAGATCAATGAGATCCCTGCGTTTGGATAATGAGGATATTTTAAAATGATTGAGTCTATCTTTATAAGAAGAATACCTTGCAGATACCCCCAATGAACGCGCCAAGTGCCACAGAAAGCGTTTCTGTATCCTTTCCAGCCTAAGATTATGTACGGCAAAGTGCGGACGCCACACCACGCTACAATACTCCAAATTACTGCGCACAAGAGTATTGTAAAGTAGTATTTTAGTTTTAGATTTACGAAAGACCTTGCCATTTCTAATTATAAAACCAAGCATTTTGGATGCTTTTTTGATTATTAACTCCATGTGCGGCCTAAAGGTAAGTTTTCTATCATATACGACGCCCAAATCTTTAATAACATCAACTTCATGCACACAATCACCAGCAATTGTATAGGTAGATGGGAACGGTTTAAGTTTGCGCGAGAACTTAACATGGAAACATTTGATAGGATTCAGAGTCATATTGTTATCGCTACACCATTTGGTTAATCTATCTAGATCCGACTGAAGCAGTAAAATATCAGCGGTGGAGTCAATGCACCTACAGAACTTAAGATCATCAGCATAGAGAAATGGGAGAGAATTTAAGAAGCAAGAAGGGATGTCATTAATAAATATGTTAAATAAGACTGGGCCTAAGTGTGACCCTTGTGGAACTCCGGATGTTATTTCTTTTTGTAGTGATTTGTAACCATTGACGACCACATAGAAAGCACGATTATTTAAATAAGATTGCAACCACTTCAAAAGAGATCCAGCGATACCGCAAGCTGATAGTTTCTCGATTAAAATTTGGTGTGAAACGCGATCAAAAGCTTTACTGAAGTCTGTGTATATTACGTCTATTTGTTTATGAGCATCAATAGCTTCCACTAGGACTTCAGTGAAAGTGACAAGATTGGTGTTTGTCGATCGGGCAGCTATAAATCCATGCTGATGCTTAGAGACTGTTTGTTTCAAATGAAGTTGGATTACGGGGCAAACTATTGATTCGAAAATTTTAGCAAGGCATGAAAGTATGGATATAGGCCTGTAATTACTTACGAGGGAGCTGTCCCCGTCTTTGTGAATTGGGACCACTTTTGCTAGTTTCCACGCGTTTGGAAATATACCAGAGCTGAGCGAATAATTGAAAATAATATAGAGGGGAGCAACAAGCCCTGTGGCACATTCTTTGATAAAAAGTGCAGGGATACCATCTGGTCCAGCTCCCTTACTTACATCCAAGCTTATAATTTTTTTAGCTATAGTCTGGCTATCGATACTAACAGATGATAGATGTTGGCCTCCCATTGTATGTTTGGTGTCACAGGATATAGTAGTAGCGTTACCCTGACAATAAACTAATGAAAAGTATGTAGCGTATAAATTACAAATATCTGTGCCATCCGAAGATGTTTGAATGCCATCAGTTATTGAGGCTGGGAAGCCACTACGCCTTCCACGCTTTGCTTTAATAAATGACCAAAAGGATTTTATATTACTACCAATTGAGTCCTCTATCTTTTCAATGTAATTATTATAACATGTAGAGGCCAATTTAATACATCTTTTATTAATTAATTTCAAAGAAATTTCATCTAGTGGGTTTTTGAATTTTTTATATCGTTGGCGTATTTTGTACTTCTCTTTCAGTAACTTAATTAGATCACGGTTAAACCAAATGGGATACTTATTTATTTTATTTTTAAGTAATGGTATAAATTTTAAAATACCTTCTCTAATAATTTCGTACAAAATGGTAAGCATTTCATTAACATCGTTGCAGTTTGAAAACAAATCCTGCCAATTTTGCTCCTGAAGTAGATTGTTAATTTTGACATAATCAGCCTTACGAAATTTAGGAGTTAAGTTGTCTGAGTTACTTCTAAGGTTATTTTTTACAGTTATCGGCAAATTTACTATAATTGGAGGGTGTTGTGGATCTACTTTGCTAAGTGCATCAGGAGCAGCAACGACTTTACATGATGAAATGTCCGTAAATATGAGATCGAGTACTTTACCTCGAATGTTGGGGACATGATTGTACTGTGTGAAGCTGTTCAGGTTAGAAAAGTCAACCAGAATTTGTCCTAAATTTGAGGAAGTATACACACATAAAGGGTCGTAAACCTGTTTCCAGTTGATACAGCTCAAGTTAAAATCACCGAGTATGCAAGCAGGTGTTTTACAGTTTTCAAAAACAGAGTTACAATTAACTATAAAATGGTCCAATATCGCTTTACTAACTGGAGGTGGGAGGTAAACAGCACAAAAAACAATACCACGGCAAGTACCCATCGTTGGAAGATCGAGAGATATCCAAATGTCTTCGCATTTACTCTCCCACTTACACATTCTTTTAGAGTAGATTTTTTTTGAAATGGCTATTAAGACACCACCTCCCTCTCTTCCAAAATGAAAACCTGACGTTTCCCGGTCTCTCCTGTAAACTACATATCTTTCGTCAAAAAGTTCATTACTTAATACGCCTTCAGTCAACCACGTCTCAGTTAAAACGATTATATCATAATTACAACAGCTAAGATTGCGATAAAATTCGTGAGTTTTCGTTCTTAGACCACGCGTATTTTGATAATATAAATTTAAAGATGAGAATTTTGAAATTATAAATTATCAATACATGCATAAAGTTTTACATTATGTTAACTAGTCTATCTTACTTAAAGAGTCCAAATCTTTGATAAGTTTGAATTCTGAGGTGTCATCTTTCCGCATGAATACACGTCCACTCCTCACCCAAACATATTTGTAGCCTCGCTCCTTTGCCTTGATTCGAGCAGCTGCGTGAATAGCTTTGTTTGTAGGAGAGAGATGCTCAGTAATGTAAATCGGAGTTTTTTTCTCAGATGATCCAATGTGAGTACTATTGAGCTTGTTATCAGGATTAGCTTTATTAAATTTGATCGATGCTGCCAGAAAAGTATCTCTAGCTAAAGGTGAATTAAACTGTACTACAATTGATCGAGGACGTGTGCTCATACGATTCAATTTGGCAATACGATTGCAACTTAAGACATTTACTTCATTGATGTTGCAATCTATTACTTTGCTTATTTGTTTGACAATACTGATAACATTTTCATTTTTTTTTTCTGCTACGCATTGAATCTCTACGTTACAGGAGCGTGCATGCTGTTCTAGCTGACTTAATCTGGTTGTTAAGTCTTGGTTTTTAGAGCGCAAATCAAGATTTTCGGCTTTCAGTCCCTTTACTACCTCAGATGTGACGTCCTGTACCTTTTTCATCTCTTCATATTGGTCGTTAATGAAATTCATCGATGTCTGCAGAACCTGAATTTCTTGCTGTAGTGGTTTCAATTCATTCGAGATAATACTCTTAATTTTTTCTCCAATACGCAAATCCAGATTTTTCATCTCTTGTTTAAATACCTCCAGGACTACATCTCGAACATCGTCTCGCGTTATAGTGGCCACAGTGTTCATCGCAGGTGACGTTAGTGCTATTCTTTTCTGAGGCCTCGAAGCAGCGTTAGCGTCTGTGCGTGAGGGAGTTTTGTCGCTATTGTTATTTCCCTTCTTTGGCTTACTGACGACACAGTGAGGGCAAATCCAGTCCAGTTTTTGAGCCGAGGAATTATTTAGTGTGGTAGTGTAAGAAATGCAGGCCAGATGATAAGCCTTATCGCATTTAGTACATAGTATATAGTCACTATCTTCCAAGTCTAGCGTACAACATCCCCATATTAGAGTTGGTTCAGACATGGTATGCGTGAATTACTATTGTAGGATGATTATTTAAAAATGCCCGACAAAGTTGTTAAGTTTGGTTTGTTAAGTTTGGTCTCTCTGAGGCAAATTATTACTCAATGCGCATGACCGTTCTGCAACTAGCTTATTCTCTTAAAGTGACGCGGCGCCGATCTCGTCCGGCCGGGTGGATGTACTGCGCAAGCGAAATTCACGGTTGTGTACAGCACGTAACCGCGAGAATCCTGTGAGCACTTTACGTTTGACACTGTACACGTAGTTGACAGCTGATTTCCACCGGTCACTTATTTATCACTTATTTTGAATTTAACGCTCAAAAATACACTTTTTTCGACGTTTTATATAGGTCACTGGTATGGTCACAATAGATCAATAACGATTATCGAAAGTTTCGAGCGAGATTATAATTTTTTTAGCAATATTTCTTAGAGCCAGTACAATAACAATGTTAACCGTTAGAGGTCAAAGACTATATTATATTTGTGCCAATTCAATTGCAAGCAAGTTAAAACTTTACTGCTATTTATTTAATGTGCACTATGAACGTGCGCTGCGCTCAAAGCCAGTGTCTGTTTATTTTGTTAGTGCGATGTTTGGTGATCGTAGATTAATTTCACTTCCTACTTCGGCGTTGTCTTTGATACACAACAGTCAGTATTTGTTTTACTCTCTAGATTTACCCTAAAGCGCTTATAACGTGTATTCATTTTTTAATGAGGAATAACAACAAAAAAATCTAATTAGTCCGTCAGTTAGATTATCAAAAAATATTGGATACGTATTTTTTATTTTCATCCGAAAACAAAAAATAACGAAGATACAGTGCGTAAAAAAATTCCGGTCTGCAAAAAGTGTACTAAATAGTAGTTGTACAACGTCACAAGCCCCACTCCTGCACTTTGATGGGACTTATCTTTGTAATTTCTTATTGATTTGATAAAATAAAAAATACGTATCCAATATTTTTTGATAATCTAACTGACGGACTAATTAGATTTTTTTGTTATTATTCCTCATTGTGTCTCGTTTAAACTAATACATCAATAATCAAATATGTATGGTCATATCAAACTACCTATTTCCTTTTGCACAAAAATGTAAGATTGATTTATCCTATGCATTATTGAACAGTGATCTCATTTTAATAACAAAACGGCGGTGAAGCGTGCGCGACGCATAAAGCCGGCGACTCACGTGCGGTACGTGTGTTTTTTGTCGCGAGTCCCCGCGCGGCTCGTGCCGTGACGTGTGTGGAGAGATTTACATAATCGCCGTATTCCCTTCCGCTGTTTATGTAAACCTGCTTCAAGTTTACGTTTATGCGGAACACGAGCCAAGTCCGCGGTGCGGTGGATACAGCCTTGCCATGGATTTAAAAGGATATAGGAATAAGTAGTCGCCTAGTGGAGTATCCTTTGAATTTTGCTTGCTCTCTCAACAATCGCCACTCAATTATATAAATACTTTATCTTGTAAACATATTTGTATATAGGTATATCATATTATAAACTTTTTTTTTTAGACAGTTATCTGATCCCAAACTAAGCAAAGCTTGTTCTATGGAAACCAGATTACTGACACACTACAGAATACTGCTTTTTTTTTGCACACATTACAAGGATATGTATCTGTATCTAGAAATAAATTTTGGGAAAAATTTAAACTTCACAATTTCTATTTCCCCATGTGATTTCAATTTTAATGAACACGAAGCTGCAGCAGTTAAAGTGCAAGTAATGTAAAAGTGAAATTGCAGCTTCCGTGTTGGGGCGACATCGACACTATAATAAAGGTATGCGTACATTAGCGGTGTCGCGCCGCGGTCGCATTTGGCGCCGAGCCAGCGTGCGCGTGTGTGCGTGCGTGTAGCGTGCGTGTAGCGAGCGCATGTGTGCGTGTAGCGAGCGCATGTGTGCGTGTCACTAGGGAGGCGGCTGCAGCCTGCTGGGGACGTACACTAATGATTACACGCACTCTCAACTATCTGTTACCTTCTGCTTTATATATGACATGTCGTTTACCTGACAATTTGCCAAATTAATGGAAGTTAACAATTATTTCTGCTTCCAGATACATGATAACTTGTGCCCTTTGATTTAATGTTACGGCGATGTTTTAATGAACTTCTTACAAGTTTAAAGCTTTTACAGCTCCTTCCTTTTGAACGGTTGAATCCATTAAAAGCCGTTTTAGTTTTACGATAAAAGTTTCGATCGTCTAATTAGTTCCTAATGCGATCCAATTAGAATGTTCAAAATCTTTTACACTGTACTTTTATATAAAATACACTGTAATTAAGTATAAAATTATCGGTGTTGTTTGAACGGCTTACCCTCGCCATAATTTCACCCCTCGCCACTGCAACCTATTGTCAAAAGAAGAATGCCTCCAGACTCTAGCTAGAAGTTTGGATTAAATGTTTTCGGAACTTTTAACTAAATTGAGAAGTACAGCTAAATCAGCTTAGCGTCATCTCAAGTGTCGTCGAGTAATAAAGACGTGTATAGTAAGTAGTACATGACGTATGTGGCGGTGACGTCGCAAACATGTCGCTGTCAAATTAACGTCGCGAGCGAGCGCTTGATACGGTTTCCCTAATGGCGGGTTTCGGAGATCATGTCGTGCGAAATATACGTGCCGACAATAACATGTCTATTACACATTGTTACTGACTAATGTGGAGAGACATTGCGTCAATAATGATAGAAATAATAAAGCTGAAGAGTTTGTTTGTTTGAACGCGCTAATCTCCGAAGTTACTGGTCTATTTTGAAAAATTCTTTCACTAATAGAAAGCTACATTATCCCTGAAGATTATAGGCTACTTTTTACCCCGGGAACGCAAGTGAAACCGCGGGGAACAGTTAGTAGAAAATAATTATGTCGTCAATCATCGACTCAGTCTTAACACCAACACGTTGAAATATGAAACTTGCAGGGGTAGTTCCCTTTAATGAAGGGGTGCACTATGAAATGATTTTGTAAAATTCAACTCCATGCGAGTGATATCCGTGTGAGGTGAAAATGTATATGCCAGTGGTAATTCGCGCACCGCAAAGGTTCATACTCCTTAGTATTATTGGTACATGTCTACTTATACATGAGGGTGGTACTATACGTAAGTAAAATCAAAAATCGTCAGTAGGTATCATGAAGGAGAGACAATGAAGGTTTAAGAAATTTATTTTCTCATAAGAATAGATACATTCGCTTACATGAGAATATTAAATTACTAATATAGGTAAATGACCGTACTTTGGTACACAACAACAAATAACAAACAAACAACATTAAATGTCGTTCAAGCTGGAACATAGTGGAGTACGCTAAGCGTTCAGCGGTAGCCGATGGTTGGTACACTGTAGTTGGTACAAAGGGCTAGGAATCACCTTTGCCGCGGCGCCCTATCTCGGCGCGGTCTGTGACGTCACGCGCACGCCCCTCAGGTTGGCCCTCGCCGCCGCCGCCGCTCGTGCTCGTGATGAATCGTCCAATTTGTGAGTTTTTACAGAACGAATCTCCCGGGGATCTTCTAACGATGCCCCACACTTGTGATTACCGCTGAATTTCGATGAGTTGAGGCTTGTTTGTTACACCATTATTGTCAGACTATTCTTTGACTCGCTCTCATGCATTTATCATACAAAAGACTATTCATTTCTACAAAAAAGAAAATTCTACATTTTTTAAATTGTAGAAATTTTCAGTAGACTTTCATCGGTAGCCTTCTACCATATTTAATTCATAAGAATGCATTCCGATAGGTCTTTTCCCGCCGAATAATGGTAATCACGCATCTTTGCCAAAAATTGTTTGTTTTCCTTGAACCAAGTCATGCCTCGTACGAGCTGTGGATTTAAAAATATCTACACTCGATTCTATTTTAAGCGGCTCTCATAAAAATAGATTTACTATTTAGATGTTTGATTGTTTATCAACATAGCGCTGTAACTATGTTATATCAGCACATATTTTACATTTTATAAGTTTAAGTATGAGATCAAAAGAATTTTTCTCAACTTCTCTTTTCAAAATGTCTGTTTTTGTACACTAATAACTTCGTCATTCATCACCCTTAAAACAGAGCGAGAGCCAGAAATAAAATGTTTGAATACCGAAAGGGACAGCACGGTTTTCAATGACGCACACGATTATTGCTCCTGTCATCAAGGCAATAACTTTGCTGAAAGCTCAGCTCGGCTCTTTCGTTATTTGTATTGATTTACACAGTGTTATGATGGTGGTACAAGTATCAAGATATGTTCAATTAGCTGCTCTACAATTTGAGTTTTAGCATTATTTTATTTTTGGTTGCACTATATTCTTACAAGTCTCACAGAATTTATATTCAGAGTATTCTGGTACCTCTTATATCTTTATTGATAAATAGTGAAGCATCTGAAACTGAAGAAATCTAAAAAATTATCCAATATATTAAATTCGTCCGTATATGGAAAGGCAATGTTCAAAGTAGATTCCTAGTGGTGCGTGTATCGTGGTCGCGGTCGGTATCGAATCTATTTCTGAATCTATGAAAATATTCCTGTCCCATCACTTGTTTGTACTCCACTTCCAACACGTCCTTACAGCTGAAACATCAACGTTCTATTTTCGAGCTTATCTTCACGAATTTTGAGTCGAAAGTTGTTTTTTGGTGCGTCATTTCTAGTTTTCAGTATAGCGATGAAATATAGTGGTCTCCTCAATGTTGGCTTTAGTTTCCCGGCCGGCATTTCCGTGAGTGTTTGTTTCTGTGCGATTCCCGCGCGTTTTCCGTGCGCTCTCGCTGCGGTTCAACGGTTACTGCATGCGCACGAGTCTCACTTGATTTATCGACGGGTTTACATATCTGGATTTGTTTTGGGATATTATTCGGAAATAATTGAGTGCTTTGTGGTGCTCGGTGCAGGCAAGTGGTCAATAGTCTATGGCATGATAAATATTGAGAAGATAATATTGTCAACATATTAAAAATAATTGACCATTCTATAGGTAAGTCAGTGGCTTTGGTATTCATGAAATCTGTGAAAAAATATAGTATTTTTTGTTTATTTACTAAACCATCATGGTGTGAATCTCACACCGAAGCCAAATACGTTATAAGTATAAACATGGCTTAGTAAATCTCGTTAATTGTTTACATTAGTTGGTTTAATTATTAGCAGCGATAAATAAACACTGCAATTAACTTGAACGTTAATTCTTGTTAATCGTTGCTTCTCGGAACAGCAACAGATGTACATGTGCTCTGTAAGCATGTATAAATGCTATATAGGTATATTATTATAATATATATTTCCCGTACAGGGGTCTAAAAAGGCCGCCCGAGGAATATTGCTAGATGCAATAAATTTTCGAATTTACAGCAGAGCCTATCTAGTTCCAATTTTATATAGTGAAAATGTTACTCATTTTAATCAATATTTTTAATCTGCTGTAAAATCGAGAAATGAATTGCATATAGCAATATTGCATATAGCAATATTGCTGGAGTGGCCTTTCTAGACTCCTAGTTGTTGCTCGTGAACTGCACTTTAGGTTGATACAGGTTGAATACCGGCGGCGGCGCATACTTACAATATATTGTGACTCTTATCCCATTCCATCGAGTGCAGGAGAGTCCTCGAGTAGAGTGGAGCATATGCACGCTCCGTGTTCCGTGTTCCGTGCAATAAGTGCAGTAGGGAGGCGAATCGATGTCCTAGCGCGTGTTCCCTCGTAAAAGTGAATTTATGTCGTCTGCCGCGAGAAACGTGCCTAGTGTCCCGCCCCTACTATATACACTAGGATTTACGATTGATGCAACCTGCATACTTATACTTTGGTTATAAATGCCTCTATGGTTTCCATAGTACAAGCTCTGCTTAGTTTGGGATCAGATAAACGTGTGTGAAAAATATCCCAGGATATTTATTTCGAATGGGATATACCTATTAGGGCAGATTGAAATCGATATACTTTTGGTGAGGTTTTGAAGAAAGTTAATTTCTGAGATAGAACTCGTGCTTCAATATTCTTGGTTTTCTAAACTGAATAAATTGGCTTTTGACTTCAACTATGAGCCCACCCACCATGTCGATTATGTTTAACTAGCGAAGCAATTATGTACATCGACTTACATTAAAATAGTAAATAAGAGAGAACCAAAATAAAAGGAACCGATTAGTTACTATTAAGTTTGCCACGAAACGGATCCAGCTCAGCATAATGCAATTGCGGGTGTTAATAAACAAACTGAAACGTAACCTGTAATCAGTACGTATCTGCGATACTGGGAAATATTTTCAATTTACCTGATGGCGGCAATCTGGTTGTCGATCTTATTAACTCAAGTATCTCGATTTTTGCACCCCTCCGTATATAATATAGGTACTCTTATGGTCTCGATGGGTGATCAAAGAGAAGTTATGGTGCATAATTAGTAGGTACTTTGGTCAATTAATCAAGCTCAGGTGCCCTCCGCAGCGGTAGGAATTGCACTCGATGCGGGATTAGACGCCCGCCATTTTTCATAAAACGTTACGATCTGCCGACGATAACGTATCGTAAAATAGATTCTTCTCGCCATTTTGATTTCTAACAGTTTAGGTACCTAACTCATCTTTTGCGTATCTTAAAATCAATGTATTTAGATATTTTAGAAGTGTACTTGTGTTACTTTTAAAAATACTTTTCAAATCTACTAATAGGCCCCATTTATTATTTATAATTTGAACAGTTTTGGGCTTATTCTGTAATTCTATAAGGAGATGACATTGTCAAATTATATGGAATCTGTTATCGCCCTAAACGTACACAGTAAAGTTTAGCACCCCCTAAACAAAATAGTGGTGGTGACACAAAAATACCCATTAGTTAGTTCAGGTGAGGGCGTTGCGACGCGGCGGCGTGTGCCGGGAGATAACGCGCTGCCATGATTTATGTATCACGCATTCACTCCCGCCAGACTACCAAGTTCCCGACTCCCGACTCCCGACTCCCGAGTGTCACACAGTCACGTGGCATCGCGATGCGCCGCGCTTTGTCCGCGGATATTTGGAGGTGTCGCTATCGCGGGACTCGCGACACTCGGGCCTCATCTTCATAAACTTCATGTACCTAGATAGGGGATGTCTATTTTTAAGTTGTGAATTATGAGCCAGCAAACAACTTAGTGTTTTTGATCTTCAAATAGAGATGCAACGTTTTATTTTTAAGGAATGTTGCTTTTAATTCGAATTAAACGACAAATGTTAACGTTTCGTTTGGTCGATAGCTGTGCTAAGCAAGGGTACTAGTGAACCTTCGTAATTGTGCAGGCTCGCGAGGAGGAGCTGGCGACGAAGCTGCGCGACATGGAGGTGCTGCGCGACAACAAGCAGCTGCCCGCGCCCGACCTCGCCGCGCAGCTGCACGCAGACCTGCTCAAGGTACATTACTGCCGCCTACAGGAGGAGCTGGCCACAACAAGCAGCTGCACGCAGACCTGCTCAAGGTACATTACTGCCGCCTACAGGAGGAGCTGGCCACAACAAGCAGCTGCACGCAGACCTGCTCAAGGTACATTACTGCCGCCTACAGGAGGAGCTGGCCACAACAAGCAGCTGCACGCAGACCTGCTCAAGGTACATTACTGCCGCCTACAGGAGGAGCTGGCCACAACAAGCAGCTGCACGCAGACCTGCTCAAGGTACATTACTGCCGCCTACAGGAGGAGCTGGCCACAACAAGCAGCTGCACGCAGACCTGCTCAAGGTACATTACTGCCGCCTACAGGAGGAGCTGGCCACAACAAGCAGCTGCACGCAGACCTGCTCAAGGTACATTACTGCCGCCTACAGGAGGAGCTGGCCACAACAAGCAGCTGCACGCAGACCTGCTCAAGGTACATTACTGCCGCCTACAGGAGGAGCTGGCCACAACAAGCAGCTGCACGCAGACCTGCTCAAGGTACATTACTGCCGCCTACAGGAGGAGCTGGCCACAACAAGCAGCTGCACGCAGACCTGCTCAAGGTACATTACTGCCGCCTACAGGAGGAGCTGGCCACAACAAGCAGCTGCACGCAGACCTGCTCAAGGTACATTACTGCCGCCTACAGGAGGAGCTGGCCACAACAAGCAGCTGCACGCAGACCTGCTCAAGGTACATTACTGCCGCCTACAGGAGGAGCTGGCCACAACAAGCAGCTGCACGCAGACCTGCTCAAGGTACATTACTGCCGCCTACAGGAGGAGCTGGCCACAACAAGCAGCTGCACGCAGACCTGCTCAAGGTACATTACTGCCGCCTACAGGAGGAGCTGGCCACAACAAGCAGCTGCACGCAGACCTGCTCAAGGTACATTACTGCCGCCTACAGGAGGAGCTGGCCACAACAAGCAGCTGCACGCAGACCTGCTCAAGGTACATTACTGCCGCCTACAGGAGGAGCTGGCCACAACAAGCAGCTGCACGCAGACCTGCTCAAGGTACATTACTGCCGCCTACAGGAGGAGCTGGCCACAACAAGCAGCTGCACGCAGACCTGCTCAAGGTACATTACTGCCGCCTACAGGAGGAGCTGGCCACAACAAGCAGCTGCACGCAGACCTGCTCAAGGTACATTACTGCCGCCTACAGGAGGAGCTGGCCACAACAAGCAGCTGCACGCAGACCTGCTCAAGGTACATTACTGCCGCCTACAGGAGGAGCTGGCTACAACAAGCAGCTGCACGCAGACCTGCTCAAGGTACATTACTGCCGCCTACAGGAGGAGCTGGCTACAACAAGCAGCTGCACGCAGACCTGCTCAAGGTACATTACTGCCGCCTACAGGAGGAGCTGGCTACAACAAGCAGCTGCACGCAGACCTGCTCAAGGTACATTACTGCCGCCTACAGGAGGAGCTGGCTACAACAAGCAGCTGCACGCAGACCTGCTCAAGGTACATTACTGCCGCCTACAGGAGGAGCTGGCTACAACAAGCAGCTGCACGCAGACCTGCTCAAGGTACATTACTGCCGCCTACAGGAGGAGCTGGCTACAACAAGCAGCTGCACGCAGACCTGCTCAAGGTACATTACTGCCGCGTACAGGAGGAGCTGGCCACAACAAGCAGCTGCACGCAGACCTGCTCAAGGTACATTACTGCCGCCTACAGGAGGAGCTGGCCACAACAAGCAGCTGCACGCAGACCTGCTCAAGGTACATTACTGCCGCCTACAGGAGGAGCTGGCCACAACAAGCAGCTGCACGCAGACCTGCTCAAGGTACATTACTGCCGCCTACAGGAGGAGCTGGCCACAACAAGCAGCTGCACGCAGACCTGCTCAAGGTACATTACTGCCGCCTACAGGAGGAGCTGGCCACAACAAGCAGCTGCACGCAGACCTGCTCAAGGTACATTACTGCCGCCTACAGGAGGAGCTGGCCACAACAAGCAGCTGCACGCAGACCTGCTCAAGGTACATTACTGCCGCCTACAGGAGAAGATGGCGACATGGAGGTGCTGCGCGGAACAAGCAGTTTTTCTCATCCATATTATGATAAAAGAACATTTTTGAAGATTTCATTAATTCATTATTAAATGTGAGACGATGTGTAATCCTATCTACAGTTTCTTAGCCATAAACAGTCGTAATCGAGCCCCGCGGTGTTCTGTACGGTTTGTTAGAGATATGCTAGAGCGAGGCGCGCGACACTCGACTGGAGGGTCGGCTATATTACGATACATGCACAACTACTAGCATATTATCGCTCGTAATTGTATTTCCGCGTATTACCACGGTCACGAACACTTATAAACTATGATTACTTTGATTTTAAATGAAAGATAATATGAAAGATAAGTTTAACTCCCATTATTTAAGTAAAGTAACGTTGAAGGCGGGCTAGTGGAGATCGAGGTCTCGTACAATCGGCATTATGCACTATACACTTCGTTGTATGTGTGTGTCCCTACAGTATACTAATACGTGTAATGGAACCGCCGTATTAGTCTGCTCACGTTGTGCCGATATATCGATCTCTGGAGTACTAATACCTAACCTACCTATCGATCATGGCCCACACTGCATCAGTTGCTTGATCAACTGAAGACTATGCTAGATTTACTTCACTGCAAGTATCAAATAAAGTAAATGATTCTTTAAATATCTCAACAAGTAATTGTTCTTGGCTTCTGAAACAAAAATTAGTCCTCTAAGACAATGAAAGAGCAACCTCATTAAAATCGTACAATAAACACTGAATTTGGTGAAAATAAAAGGGTATTGTATTGTCTGTTTTGGGGAGGCATCGGATACGCCGCAAAGCTACAAGACACGTTACTGAAGTACCACAAAAGATTTGACCGAATCCTGTAAAGCGGACATCGAACTGCGAGCTTACACTAAACTGACTCCAATCAGTGGCGTAGCTAGGTGACCAGGGGCCCTGGGGCAAAACAAAACTGGAGCCCCTAAACTGTTTAGGTTTTATCAATATACTGGATGACTTTTTTACCGTCTTGAAATTTTCAGGGATTATTGTACTCATGATTATGAGCTAAGCTAATGAAGGCTACCTTAAGGGATGAAGCCACGCGAATATGGAGACCATCGCAATTTTTTGAGATATTGCTATCAGCATTAACAGATTTTGAAAAAATATACAGTCAGCGAGAAATCGGTGATTTTTAAAAATATTTTTTATTAGCTTAATCAATCCTGTCCTGCGTTTGGATTTGCTTTCTAAAAGGATTTGGGGTAGCAACACTGCACAAACCACAGAAATAATACAGAGAATTTCCCACAAATATGGAATTAGAAACTTGTCGTGAATTTCTCTATTCATATTTAAAAATTTCAATAAAAGGTTTTGGGGCCCCCCCGAGTTTAGGGGCCCCGGGACACTGACCAGCCTGGCCCGCCGGTAGCTATACCAGTGACTCCAATATAGCTTTTTGACGCAGCTGCTAAATAATAACACTTTCCCTGGGGTTTTATTCTGGTTCCCGAAGGATGTATTCTCGGGTATAAAAATTCAATGTTTTATTTCAGGTTATAATTTTTTTATACGACAAAGTACGTCAACTTTCGTTCAGCCATGAACATAGCATGTATATTATTATTATAATAGGCTAAAATACAGGATGCATCGAGGTCTGTGGGTTAAACAGTGTCATGTATCACTGAATGATGAAGGTGTATAAGGTCCCGAGTCCCGAGGCGACAGTCCCGAATGAGTGAGGTGAGTGCACCGGGCGTCTGGGGGATCCCTGCCGACTGCTGCCGGCGATATGGACACCAAATAGCTTCCTTAAACTTGCACGCTCAAACACAACATAATAAACTGTGCGATAGTTTTGTAAAGCTCTTCTATTTGTTTTACGAAAACTTTTACTAAGTCTCTAGAAGGATCGGAGTAACTTATTTTTTTTTATGTTAATGTATTAGCAAATGTAAAGGTTCATTATTAAAGTTGACACCGATTGATATTTTAAACATTTCAAAAAGTATTTACAATTTTAATTTCTATTCAATTGAACTTTTGCTCGATTAGTAATACGTTATCGTCCCCATTCAATCATAGCAATCTCCCTCATTCAGGTGTACTCAGTTGCCGTTCCGATCGGTAGGAATGATTTAATTTCATTATAATGCTAATGCAGGGTGACATGTCGTGTTTATGAACCGTGATCTTGTTTCAATAGATCGTCATGTCGAGTGATAGTTTTGATTTTGGAAAATCGAAGCTACTCGATGTAGGTCGACGTTCAACGACAAGAAAACGGTCCGATAAATAATAATCAGGCGTCTACGATGACGCCTAATAAAATTAATGGTAAACGCCCGATTATAATTTATCGGTCCGTTTTCTAGTCGGTCAACTTGGACTTGGAAAACTATCGGTTCGTTATGCCCCCGCAGGCGCAGAGCTCGGTGGCTAGCCACTACAAGCAGGTGCAGGGCAAGGTGTGCGCGCTGGGCCGCCTGGTGGCGCGCGCCGACGCCGCCCTCGCCTTCACCGCGCGCGCCCGCGCCGCCCTCGTCGCCGACCCTGCCGCCGCCCCTGCCTCTCCCGCCGCCCTCGATGCGCTCGCTGTCAGTACCCTACACTACACTATGTTAATAAAGCCTTACAGATTATATACTGCTCTGGTAGACGCTGTTAAAAGAGTATGATCTAGGAGTTATTTTTTTACCACGTATAGGCCTGAGATTGTTGTCAACTACAATCTCACCGTGGTCAATGATGATGTGACCGATGGTGGTAGGCACACGAAACCTAGAAGAAAACTGGTTCTCGAGTGCAGCTACCGACACGGAGCACACCGAAAGGTGCTTAGCGACAGATTTTCAACTTGAAGGTGGTAGCCAGCCGGGCAGGTACTACAACATACCCTACCACCGTGTGAGTTTAGAGTACCGTGAAAGATCATCCCGCTCGGCGCTTTTAGTTCATGGAACTAGTCTTACTTCGATAACTTTTTATTAGTATACCAGCTATTGCTCTTGCAGCTTTAGGGCCTATGTATTACTTCAGTGCTTTATCAACCGAAAAGACATTCATAGAAGAACAAAAGTTGCGGACGTAGCCTTAAAGACATTTGAGATAATTACCGCTCATACTATTTAAAAGCACTTAGATTCTGGATGCGATGGCCTTTATCTTTCATTTGGCACACGTTCAATATAAAAGTAGTTACCCTCGTTCCTCGACAGGCATCCGTGAAGGAGCACGAGACGGAGGTGCGCGAGGTTATAGAAAACTACAATAACATGGAGCGCGAGTGCATCGCCGGCAACCAGACCGTGGCGGCCGAGGTGCGCGACAAGATAGCCAAGCTGACGGACGAGTGGGCCTTCCTTCGATCCCGCTTCGAGACCGCGACCGCGGGCCCCGCGCGCGCCCAGTCCCCGCGCGAGTCTCACGCCGCGCCGCCGGTCCCGGTCCCGCCGGCCGAGACCGCGCCGCCCGCCCGCGAGTCCCGCGAGACTAGCCTGCCCCTCCGTCGCTCGGCCGAGCCCGACGCCTCCGACTCCGACTCCAGGAAGAGCTCCATCGACAGCCAACCTAGCGGTGAGTCTCCACTCCCACCCATCGAGACCTCCTACCTCGTCGGAGTCACTTGACTTACCTATATCTGTAGTTAGATAACCGATCATTATGAGAAAAAAAGATAAATGTACTGTTTGAGTGTTGCCTGTAATTTGCGCTTGTGGTGATGGCCAATAAAGGAGTGGGTACTAACAGCTTGTTTCATTCACTAACCGATAAAGAACCGCCGTTTTGATTATACTCGTAGTTGAATTTCAAAATGACGGGACTTTTATACCTGCACTTAGATTTAGTGGGTTGTATCTGCTTGTGTGGGGGTTGCGGTGCTGATTGTAGAATGTATCTATAGTAGACAATAACGACTAACAGATACTGGATGTTTACAATAATAACATAATGGTAATTGATGGATGGCTCCTGGCTACTAACACGCCGATTTTAGTCGAACAATGGTGCGAGACGTTAATTTATCATTGTTAGGAGATTTTAGTCTCAACATGGTAGATTAATTAACAGAGAGGTCAAAAACTCTGACTTTCAAGCCCCAGGTCGTGAGTTTGATTCCAACAATAAATATTTGTGTGCATGGACATGTCTTTGCTGATCCTGATTCTAAATACTTAACAATAACTATTTAAATTAAGATCATATAGTTTTCTGTGAAGAATATACCAAATAAAAAAAAATCATTGAAACTAAAGTTGTGAAGCGAATACCGTCGCTAAACAGTGGACACAACTAAACAAGCAACAAGAGTCGTGTAATCACAGCGCTGCGGCGTCGCTGGACGCAAATAGGTGACTAACGTACCCCAATGCAAGTGGGACGATACGGACAGGGAGATATATCCACCCGGAGACCGGAGCTTCACACAGTAATCGCCGCTAATCGACGATCGTGTTCTACTCATTTGTTCACATATTCCGTCAGTTAATCCCTTACTAATGGTAATGTTGGTTAAAGGATTCCTTTAGTTGCCATGGATGAAACGAAATCAATCTCATTGTTGGCTACTACAAATGTGAAATTCTAAGCTTATTTCCGCTGAGCCGCCCCCCGGACGGTACGTACGCGGCGAGGGGCGACGCGAACTTGTGTCGATATGTGACAAGTTTTTTCATTAAACTCCCCTTTGTTGTCCATTTGGATTTATGCGTTTTTCTGCAAAAAAAAAAATGGTTACAACGCGGATCGTGTACGAAATATTTTTTTATTGTGTTCTGCTTGTGTCTTTTATCGTTCAGTTTTATTTTATAAACATTAGGAGCTTTTGGTAATATCTATTGATCCACAACGAACGGTTTTGGGCCATTTGCATCCAGTACGTTCAAAGCCTAGACAGAAACTGGTTCTCAATGGCAGTTGCTGGAGCCCATCGTTTGATGCACGGTTGAGGGTGGTAGTCCGACTGGTGGATTCAACATAGTGTCGTACTTTGGTTTCCTCACCATGTGTTTTTTATCAAGCTTCTTGAAGGAGCTTTGACTGTCGATACGCCTCTAATATATAAAACTATTTTCCTAAAATACACTCCTCAACGTTCAAGTTATAAATCAACTAGGAGGCGCGCCTATAAAACGCACCCGTCATAACAATAAAAAACGTTTGGTTGTTTTCAAAATACGAGGCTACCCACAAATCACGCTCGAGCGCTTCGCCGTCAGCTGCACTAGTGACGCGACCGTTGAACGAAACGGACGCGCCTGCTCGAGTTTTAATCTACCTACACCTGCAATGCGACTTGGCCTTATTATATACAGTTTTCTTAAGTTAAGATCGTAATAAATATGTTCAATGTTCATAGCAAGGAATGGTATAGCGGCTAAATAATTCTTTTGTTAAGAAATTAATGTTGGAACTAAAGCTGTTCCCAAACGGTGGGCTAGAATAATAGGAAGGCATCTGCATGCCGAGACGTGAGCTCATTTCCACTACAAACAGACGGTCGGTGGCCCAAGGGGAGTTTGTGACGCGGCACATATTTTCAAAAGTAGAGACAGTTGAAAAACTTGTCGTAATAGGCGATAAATATGTAATTTTGGCGAGTTAATTAGACTGCGGTGAAGTAGAAGAAGTATATACATACTGGTCAAGTGTTACATCCAGCTAGGGATTTGGTTTGAAGTTATCCTCAGGACATTTCCTATTATTGATAAGAAATGCTACCCAAAGATTGCATACCTCTTCCTAATATGAACAGTCACCAAGTCATCAAACGATTAGGTCGACCTTTTGACGATAAACAAGTAAGAAATCCTGTATATTATGTTAGTGCGTCGTCAGTTCCTAACTTGTGCCGCACGAAATGTTCTCACAAAGCTTGTAAATTTCCCTATTATTAGCGAGTTTGCGACTAACGTTCACTTTAAGTGGAATTTGGCTCTACCCGTTCAGATATTCGAGCGCACACAGCGTTTTAAATTGAAAAATATTTTCACAAACTTCTGTTTGTGGAAGAATCCTGGCGATTTTATTGGAGCATAAGAAAAAAGCGCTGACAGAGACGTGGCCTAGTTAAAGTCTGTCTGTCGTCGGCGTCGTCGGGCGTCGGGCCTCGAGGTGAAGACGAAAAAGCTGGAACAGCAAACAATACGTGATTGTAGTCGCATTGTATGCGTCCTAGAAACACGGGACAAAGCGCAGTTTGTGCAGGCGGCCCCCCCCCCCCCCCCCCCCGGCGCTCCGTGTGGCCCGCCCGGTGACGCGTATGTCGGAAATATTCCTGGACATGAACCTCCCTACAGTTGAGATGGGGTATAAAATTCATGGCTTGTTTAGCTTTAAAGCTATACCCGATTGCAACACTTTTTTCGAGTATGATTCCAATTAGAAATCTATTTTAATAAGTATAATCTGGTGATCTAATGGACCAAGTCATTTCTCAATATGAAGGATTTCATATCCGACGCCAGCGCGATCAGTGTTTTAATTTCTATTTAAATGTACAAGTGATGGCAGTGCGAGGTTGAACTTCAGAAGAAAACTTTATACTTCACCTCGGATAGAGGTACAGTTTCACAATATGGGGCGATGAGAGTGGGCGACCGTCGGCGCGGCCGGTGCGCCACTGTAAAGAATCTTCTGTATTCCTTTGCTTGTGTTCTGTACATATTATAGTTTAGGTATCAAACTTTTTGCCTTACTGTTACACTATTTTTTGTAAAATAATTCCTCTGTATACTCAAGGACTAGATTCGTCTCGACCTGAGTTTTGATTTGTAAAAACTATCCTGCTCGGATGCATCGATAAATAAATTGATCGATTTTTTTGCCATGAGAATAACATTCGAGATAGATAATTAAAATAGATGTTTTAAATTTATCGACAATCCATACTCGCTAAGCCTGGCACGAAATTCTGCGATCACTTAAAATTATGGTGACTATTAGGTATGACCACTCAATATACCCGTGACGTAGAGGGTCCCATCCGTGACGTCCTTTAATTTAGGCTCCCGGTGACTCTTGTACGATTTACATTTGTTAATTAGCATATTGATTAGTACGGACATCCCATAGAACATACCGACTGTAATCAAAATAGCCTATTCTGATCATTTATTGAAGTTATAAGTTCCTCTCACTTTCTAATAAAATACAACTTTCACAATGAGTTGGTGATGTTTTTCGGATATCCATAAAATAATCCTCAAGTGACATAATAAAGGTCTTTGGGAAATTCAACTCCCACGAGGTTGAGAGAAATCGCATACAAAAACTAGGTTTAAACATTTAATTTTTTGCGTCAAATCTGTTGTCATGTACCTAATTACGTATAGTGAAAACAGGCCAGCTCGGCCACGCGGCACGCTCCGTGCAACTTTTAACTGCCACTACACAATGGAGCTTGAATTTTGATTGTTTCAATGTCGTCCAGTGTGTTGTTTGCTTTATGTCCGGACCGGTGCACCGCATCGCGGCCAGCCGGCCAGTGGGCTCGCTGCGGCTCGTACTAGTTAGTATGTGCACTTGTTATACTTTTGTTTCTCTCCTTTGTAACGGTTAACTTTAGGGTGGTTATCCGCCAGAGATGTGACAGGTATAGTTAACAGTTGTCTTTCATGTTTGTAGACAGTGTTATTATTCTGTGGCACTGATATTAACAATAATTCAATAACATTTTCAATAGGTTTTTTTATGTATTCTCACAAATTACGTGTGTGTTTGTGTGTGTAAGTGCTCTACAATATATCTAAGTATATAAATAATAGATAAACCATGCAGTACTTATTACATAGGTATGTGAAAATCTGAAGTTGTGTAGTAGTATTATCGACTGAAAGGCTCACACTTCCCCTGTCCGGCTCGTCCGGAGTGTGCTGTCCGGCTCGTCCGGAGTGTGCTGTCCGGCTCATCCGGAGTGTGCTGTCCGGCTCGTCCGGAGTGTCCGACACGCCGCGCCGTGTGTGAGCGACGGAAATCGGCCCCCCTATCCGCCAAAGTCCAGTATCTATGTATAACGTTTATAACCTTGTAAGCTTCGTCCCTTTTGTGTGAGTTGACCGCACATTAAATATCTTACTGATGTCTAATATTAAAACCAATAAAACATAACACCTTCTCAAGTCATCATTGATTTTATAAGTAGATACCTACTTACTTATAGTGTACTATATTTTAGCAATCCTCCAGCAGCGTTTCTTACGACAAAATACACGAAATGTAAATAATGCTAAGAAAAAGTAAAACGGAATAAGACTTGTGTTAACCAGATGGAATTATCTGTAATCTTGCCGATTATTTAGGAGCGATAAACATGATTTACTCATCTAAATGATATTCTTAGTATTTCAGGATTATTACGAGCGAGATTATGAATAAATACGAAAAAATGTAATCAGTAAACAATCCTATTGCTATTATGAATGTGAAAGTTTGTTTCGATGGGAAGATGTTCGTGACACTTTCACGCAAATACTACTGAACGGATTTGGATGAAACTTGGCACATAAATAGCTCATACCCTGGAATAACATTAACTTATTTTGTATCCCGGGAAAAATATAAGATCCCTTGAACACAGATAAAACTGCAGGGCGGAAGCTATAATTATATATTAGCCCGCTGTAAATTAAAAGTTCAAAAGCTGAAATATAACTCGACGCTGAATAAATGCCATTTTCAGACTATAAATAGCTATGGATGTAGGTAAAATCTAGGTGTCATCTAGAAATGTAAAGGCTAGACTAATATATCATAAAGCTAGCACCACACTAGACTGGTAGAATAGCGGCGTGCTTCGACGAGTGCGTCGCATTGCAGCCTCGCTCGTTTGTCACGGGCGACGCGGACCGCTCGATCCTTACTGCTCTTACATCTACGCTACTGCACTCTTATTCACATTACAATACGGGCTAATTTATGTTATTTGCAAGTGCAAAATAAAATTGTTAAAGTCGTGTCAGGAATTTGTAGGCGAGTAGGAATTTTATGTTTCGGATGGTATGGGATTTTTAAAGTGAAATTATTTTAGTGTTATGTAGGAGTCGTGTAGCGGAAGATACGAGAGTCGTAACGTATAAGAGTTCAATGTGACGGGTAAATCGCGTTGGACTACTATAAATCAGGGATATTACATTCACGAACAAAATTATTATTGTGAGGAAATATTGGGATAATGTAGAAGAGGCTTGAAATGAGTAGTAAATTCTTTGGTGAATACAATGAAATGGTTGTAATATGTAATTTAGACATAACAACCAATAGAAGTAAGTTTCATGATGGCTTTGCGGGCGCGTTCCTCGACAAACTGAAACAAGGGGGTGACAGCAGCAGGGGCGGCAAGGGCGGCAACTTTACACGTAAATATTCTTTGCGGTAAAGTTGGGACTTTGCTACTTTGACGTTAATGACGATGGGTAGAGCCGCGGGGCGTCGCCACCTGTCCGTCTGTCTGTCAACATTCACTTATTCACAAAGTATTAATGCGTTGGGTTATTGTTCAGTGTTTATAAGTGACACGATTTTTTCCTACAGTTTAAACATAAGTCGTAGTGATTTATTAGTGATCGATCGAACACTGACACTGACAAACTTACGAGTATTGTATGTTTTGAAATGTTTTCGCTTTCCAGCAGTAGGTAATCATAGCCTGCCTTGATCTTTGTGGAGAATAACCCTCTCTTGTACCTAATCATTTGTTTGACTATTTTTATGACAATATATCTTTCTCCCCGCGGTTTCTCCCGTTATATATGTCGTTAGTAAGAGACCATGAAAAAAAATAAAAAAATATGTTTTATATCTCTCCCGTCCAGGAGAGCCAAGATCACTTGAAGAAGTGTAGTGTAAATGAAACTGTAACCAACATAATATGGCAATCCAAAAAGAACAGTCCAAGTCTTAAATTCTATTAAATATTTCTTTGGGATTGATTCGTCATTTTATAAATTAAATCTTGGATTCACAAATAAAGCTGCATGTATACTGTGGTAGATCGCTCACAGACGGGCCGCGGCAACTCGAGTCTGGCTGCATCACGCCCGCGTCATTGTGACCACGTACCTAACAACCAAGTAAAGTCGCAGCGAAAGCAATAGGCGGCCGCGAGCGGTTGCGCTCTTTACGCTAATCGGATTCACGTCAGTTCCTCGCAGGTTTTAAATTATTCCACCAACTTGAGATCCATTATGTTATGAGAGCTTTCAGGTTACGGGTTTCAGGAATCGTCTACAAAGCGCAATAGATTAAGTTACAGTAACTAGTAAATTACGTACTAGATTCAGCTACAGGTTTATGTTATTTTCCAGAAATACACTAAATAATAACAAAACACTGTGTGACTTATTCAAATGAGAATTTAGTTATGTAAATCTTAGAATTGGAAAAGAATAAATAAATATCCGGGGACATTCTTCACATATGGTTAACTGATCCCAAACTAAGCAGAGCTTGTACTATGGAAACCAGATAACTGATATACTACTTTTTTTTTTGTAAATACATACTTATATAGAATATCTTATTTTTACGTAACTATACCTACTTAGCTAATAAAATCAAATTTAGTAAGTATGTCGATTTTTTTCAGACATACTAGTTTTAGTTAGTAGTTCAATTATTTCCAAGCGACAAATTTCATATTAATGTCTCTATTTAATTCTAACACCAATTTGTAAATTCATGATCACGTCGCGCAGGTCCGCCCGGGTTGCCCGGATTGCCCGGGTGGGGCGACCCAGTGCACCCCGGGTCCACATTATGCATGCACTTTTCAGCGCATGCATTTTAACGCGATATGCTAATAACTAGATTAGGAGGGTTGTTTTGTTGTTAATAATTTTGCAAGTCTATTAGCTTACTCGCCAACCTGCCTATAGCGATTAGCATATTTACCCTCCCTGCGCGGCTGGAGAGTGGAGACACCTCTAGGGTGATGTGGCATTGTGTCGTGCTTGCTGGGGGACGTATTCATCACTTTGTACCCTTGCTAGTTTGACGGCTCAATACACTCCAGAACAGTCTGTATGTAGTCAGACTTATGGGTTAGTCGTGCAGGTGTATTTATGAATTATTTAGGAAAAATATATCTACCATATAATGACAGTTTACTGCAATTAAAGAATCAGCCCTAGGTCGTCATTATGACATGGCAGAACAGTTAGTTAAAGGGTTAGTGGACAAAAGTGAGATTAGAGCCGAGCCTCCCCGCTCAGCACAGATTACAATAATATAAGTTGCTAACCCTCACGGCACGGTTTAGGGTAGATAATAACCGCTTAGATTATTATGTGGTGTTTCGGGTGCTATTTTAAACTTCTAACACAATTAATCTGGTTGTGGTTCCTAAAGTATGTGGTTTATTTCATTTTATTTGCATGTTCAGTTTTCCTTTTTGTTTTAATAATTTAGTTTTCATTTCTTTCCAGGTACGTAAATACAACCTTTATAGTTTGTGGTAAGGTATAGTTTAGATCGACGTCCGAGTTCTTACCGCTGTTCAAATAATAGCCGGTCGATTTGGAATGCTCAAACAGCATTACCCGGGCGCCGGGAACAGTGGTTATTGTAAGAATGCGGATTACAACCGTCGTCCCGGGAGCTCCTCCCGAGGGCGCATTGAACACCGCCCGCCCGCGCGCCCGCGCGCCCGTGGCCATCAAAGGAATATTATTTGTTCCTTCTAACTATCTACACGTCTTGTTTCCTCGCTCTACTTTACACGGAATTTGAATAGCACTTAAATAAATTGCAATAAATAATGAAGTGTTCTGGCTTTAGGTAGCTACTTCAACGAGTTTCAAAGGAGTACTGTTATTATAACACTACAAATACAAAAATTCATGAACTACGCCGTCGTTTGTTCATGTTTAATCTAAATATGAAATGACGGTTCCTCCCCTCCCCCACCTAGCTCCCGTCCGCCCCGCGCTCGGTAAATATCATAAAACAGTTCAAATATTCATAAAAAAGGAGCTTATTACCAGCTATGGACGGGAGATGATATTTTTACGAGTTGCACCGAGGTGCTGCCACATCAGGTGGAACTTTCTTTTATGGGTATAGTGTAGTGGAGGGGAGTGTAGTGGAGTGGGTGTTAGTTAATAACACCTGTCTATCAGTTGAACTCCTTTGAATGTCTTTGAAAAGATATTCCTTCGAAGTTTTTGGGTGTCTGTGTATAAACATTCTATCAAAAGTCCGAAATAATGTTTTTACCACAATCTAAGTGTGGTAAGCGATGATGTGTTCGATAGTGGCAAGATAAAATGCGTGGAAGGGAACTGTCTCTCAAGTGCAGGTGTCGGAACACACCGATAAGTGCTTCTCGGCTAGAACTTGAGGGCAACAGTCAACTAGGGGGTAGTACAGAAGATCGTTCACTGAGCTCACGATTCCTTCACCGTACACAAACTTTAGTGATTTCATTCGATGTCATCACCACTGATCTATCAATCATAGTAATAACTAGCTTCCGCTCCGCGGTTTTAGTCTCGGTTCCTTGTAACCTATGTGTACCTGTAGGTATGTATCTACGTTAATCAAGGGTGCCAGCTACTTCCATACCAAATTTCATCAAAATTGCTTCAGCAGTTTGAGCGTGAAGAAGTAACAAACATACTTTCTCATAAACTTTCGCATTAACATACATGGCGTGACTCATACAGCAGTTCATTGTGTGCTGCGCCCGCGCACCTCTGCCGGCACCGGTAGATATCTACCGAGAGATGATACTGTGAGTCACTGGTGCCAATCCTGGGACATTAATCACTCCTTTTCTATGTGTACCCAAGTATGTTTTAATAGCTGTGAAATATATTCTATTCTTTTGACATTGTCACAGCGCGTGATTGATGGTCCCCGAGGTTGATAATGTCGCTTAGAGTGACAATAGATGAGATTTTTATAATTTCCTGAAAATAATCTGTAACTATTGAATTTATAGCTAATAAGCTGATCAGCTTTTGCGCAGTGGTTTTTTTTTGTGCCCGGATAATAGGTTATGTTTTTCGCCCCGTCTCTCATTCAAAGTCAAAGTTATTTATTCAATTTAGGCCCCAGGTGGGCACTTATGAAGGTCAAATTTACAGAATTTACCATGTACTTAAAATAAAATCATCTGTTATAAAAAGAAAGACAAACTCACTTTCTAATTTATACTTATAGGATTAGGAAATATTCCAGGATTTGAAAATATTAACATAAACGCAAAGCTTTGCATTCAACCAATTTCATTCAAATCGATTTGTATAAAAAACGTGTTCAGTTCAAATGCTTTCGTTATTCGTAACCAAGAATATTATAACAGAGAGGGCCCCAACCCCTTAAGCCTTAAATGAAAAAAAAATCCGTCGAACTGCAACCGTGAAAAAATACCGTTCGTTTAGCTACAGCCTTTATTAGTTGGAGGCGTCAATGAAACGACGGAGACATTCACTACCGTCGTACCAGGAAAAGTCAGGTTGAGACACCAAATATAAAAATATGCGAGTGTGAAAGGGAAAGAAGACGACAGGGGATGATTTCCCTCTCGTTTGGGCGGGCGGGTGGCCGTCAGTGCGAGTTGGGCGCCCGCGGGACACGCGCGGTCGCGACTGATGTTCCATTTTCAAACAAAATCACGTGTTTAGTTTATGTCGTGTGACTCGTGTGTGTTGTTTGTGTGTTTTACTATGTTGTGTATGTGTGTGTGTCTCGCTGTCATTACCTAGGAACTGCGCTAAGGTACGGGTACATATTTTGTCATTAGTCTTGCCTTTGTAATTGTGGCATGTATATGATTTATTTGGGTATTCAATTTGAGGCTGTCATATTGTTTGTATACAGACATCTGTGCGGCTGAGTTATGTAAATTTAACTTTGGGTTTACTTTCAAATTTATTTGCCCGATGTCTTTATTTATTAAATAGAAATGAGATCCGAGCGCTTGTCAAAATCAAACAATTTGTTTAGGACGCCCTGGGTAACTGTGGTGAAATCAATCGAATTACGTGTAATTAAAAGAAAACACCTTGTTCTAAACTTAAATTAATTACAATAGGCTAGTAGACACTGTCAAAAATAAATGACCAAACACTAACCAATGCATAAAACATATAAAAACACGTGGAAATATCAAATATGTTGTACATTTAATGCTTTTTATGATTTTTAATTACCAGTGGAACCATTAAGAGTATATGATTTGATGCTATGAAACTATGACGTCATAGTGTAATATTTCATACAAAATTCCTTATAAACTATCGTTTTGACATTTATTAAAAAGTAGCTGATTTGATATGTCAGTCAACTACCCTATTTTCGAGGACCAAATTCAAACGTTTACTTGAGACTACCTACATAAGTAACTGACTTCCTAAATACCGTACTATTTATAAACTACCGTCAAATTTAATCGAGTAACAAAACTTCTGCGAAAACATACAAAACCTTTAATATAATTTCGTCCATCTTGAAACTGAGTAAATTGTTTTGATGTCTTTAAACGTGTTTACTTGAAGCCTCGGAATGGTATCAGGTACCAGAAGATCCTCTTAAAGGCATAAAACTTTACCTCTCTCATGAACAAGTTGGTATACTTTCGTGTAGTGTTTGCTCTCACATGTGTTTGCTGAAGTTTTGGTTCAACTCGAGGCGGCTAGTTCACAAGCAACTGAGTTAAGTTTCTCGCTAACTCTTTTATTGAACTAAACGATTGTTTCATGCTCAGGTGTAGTGTAGTCGAATGCTGAGACGGTCACAGGTTCGAATCTTACAATGAGCCTGAGCTTTCGGTGAATCATGAGGAAGCAGTGGTACTTTGTAGTACCCGCCTGGCTGGCTACCACCCTCATGTTGAAGTATCGTTAGCCAGTTCTTTTCTTAGCTATTTGCGTTTTTAAACTACTAAGGTAGCAAATGTACGGCCAAACTGATGGTAAGCGCCGGTTACCGTAGCCGACCCTGCAATCTCTTCACATAATCACATTCTTCTTGAAGAACAATGAATTGTGCTACATGCAATTAATTTTCGAATTCGTCAATTCTAATGTAATTAATTAAAATGAGTTTATGATTTTCACCAAACAATATTAAAATTAAAACATAGTAGTAATATGGCTTTAACGACCTGTTTAGACCCCCTGAGAGTCCGCGGAGAGAAGCTCCTTTGAAACCGCCGCATCAGCATGTATGTACTGGCAAGATTATGATCAAACACGAGCGCCAATATAAATAAAGTTTTAAGTGACATATGAGTAAATCTCGAGATATAACCGAGTGTTATGAGTACGCGTGGATGCCGATACCGGGTCCGGGTCCGGGTTCCGATCGGCTCACTGCCGGAGGGTAGCAAGCAAGCACCCTTCCGCTATTATCTTATTATTTATTGTGTTCGTGCGCACCCTCCCTTTGTCTGCTCTAAAACACCCGAGTGTGGAGTTTATGAGATCTGCATTGTGTAAGTTTAACGTGTCTTCAATTACTTTTCATGGTATTGAGAGCATTTTCTATTACGCTCTGGATATTTTGCGATTTATTTCGGAATCTATGTCAGTTTTGTCATTATTTCTTCTGTTGTAAATGCGAGCGTCCTTATTAGTTTGTCTTTCTTTCACCAATTGATGTGATTTTTTGCTTAGAGTTAGGTTATGGTTAGGAGAATAACATAGATTGCTTTTTATTATAAAATACTAATACAATATGCATGTGTATATGTCCTAGGGAAATTAAAATATCAGGTACTTCATGAAATCCTATAGGGATACCTTGAAAGGTAAATAAATATATCTATCAGGTAAAACCGCGGGGCGGAAACCTAATAAGTAGGTACTGAATAACTTTTATTATGAGATCATTGAAATTGCTAATTTAAATTCAAACTTTTCCTCCATTTAGGAGGTGAAGTTTGAGGCTTGATTTTTCAAAATATAGAATTTCTTCACGATTTCCGATTAGTGTTTGACTCCAACATCACCACGGTGAGTGATGGCATGACCGAGGGTGGTGAGCTCACAAAGCGGACAAAGTAGCTGGCTGTCAAGTGCAGCTGTCAAGTGCAGCTGCCATAACACTCTCCTAGCCCAGGTGCTTAGCGACAGACTTTCTACTTTATCTACGTAGTACCTACTACGAAGAGTACAGTGCGCCGCTATTATTTACATTATTATTTAGGTACTAGCAGTTCCCCGCGTTTCATCCGCGTTCCCTTAAAAAGTAGCTTATAAGTTATTCCAGGGTATGTTCTTGTATCAAGCGTGAAAGAGACAGCAAACTTTTTCACATACTAACAAACATTTATAATAGTGAGATTTATAATCAGGGGGCCAATTCCACTAATAAATTTTGATTAGATTGGATCGCAGCTGAATGACGACTTTTGCACGTTTTCGTATTCCACTAATATATCTGACAACGACGAACGAACGATGTTTCGGTTGCCAAGGGCCACTACGATCATAATAATCCAATCATGGTTCGGTTTCGTTTATTTAGTGGAATACTGTTTTAAGTAAAATTAGAATTGGATTGGAAACGAACTTTAACTGAATCGAAATTGGATGTCAACCGTTGTAATTTAGCAGAATTGACTCCCTGAAAATATGTCTAGATTTGAGTTACAAAGCAACACACAAATTGTCGCTATTATATTATTAACCTCGTGGCCGGCGTCTCTCGGGTGATTTTTGTTGAGATGTTCATACAATAACTAAAATAAAAAAAAATATAAAGAAACCCCCGAAACTCACTAGAAAATTTGTGATAATTTTCAAACGGCTGAACAGATTTTCTTGAAACATGGCTAAAAAAAATTGGGATAAAATTATCTATGACACAAAAAAAACTAAACGAAAATCTGTTCATCCGTTTGGGAGCTACGGTACCACAGACAGACACGTTAAACTTATAAAACCCCATCGTTTTTACGTCGTTTAAAAATATCATCCTTTTCAACTTTCCCGGTGCATATGGTGGAAAGATCGAGCCGGTTTCAGGTGAAGCCCCATCATACATGTGTCAAATTATTTTTTTTAATTATGTAGATAAAAAGGACTTATTACCTTTTTACCCATAAATTACTTATTAGTACACAATACAAAATGATTATACCTAGTGTTCGTCCATAAATATAAATTAACACTATCAGCGCTTAATTGAAGGCAGATTTATGCTCCTGTCCTAATTAGGGTCCGTGTTCACATGTGATTGTGTTACACACGATTTATATTATGTATTTGCGAGTTTTATTAAAATTTGGTTTCAGCTTATTACGGACGGGCGGTAGTAGATTAGGGTTCAGTAGTATCAGGATTGGTGGGGCGCGGCGTAGGGGATGAAACAACGTTATACCATTGCTTCACATACCTAGATCTGAGTTTCAAACTACAATTCAGCCAATTTTCTTCGTAAACGCTTCGGTATTTTGATGTGAAGGAAGATGTAACAGACAGACACACTTAAAGAAAAGTAAGTCTTCACGTAAATATTGAGAATAATACATTTTAAGAAAGAAATATTTCTGTAAAATTAATTAATTTCAGCAGGTTTTCATGATGTAGAGTCGCTAATATAAATACAACCGCGCCCGCACCCGCGCTCGCTCCCGCATCTGCGCCCGCACCCGCACGCTGCTGAGGTCAAGGACAACGCTCGACTCTCCCGCATCATTAACCCGCGAGCGGTTTCATTACGTACGGTGCTTACACTAAATAGATAAATATAGAAGGAATTTAATGAACTTCAAATTAGTGCCCGTAGGTACCTACACATAAGCGCTCGTACTGAGCATACCACCTGCTTGGTATCTCTAGCTTGTCTTACTTGCGCGGTGTTTCTACTACAGAATATCCAACAGGACTAGCTGACATTCAGCGTTATGGCAAGATGGAAAGACTTTTATTTATGATCCTACTTTTAAAGAGAAAGAAACTAAATTTATTTGTGGCATACTAGGCCTAATATGTACGTACAGAAATCAAAATTAAAAAGAAAACAGATAACCCAGTAAGCTGGATGTTGATATACCAGCGCTAGTCTTCTGTTAGGCCCGCGCGGCCGGTCTGTGACGTCACGACACAGTAAACTGTTTGTTACTTTATTTAATCTTTTTGTTTTTTTATTTAATCCTAACTCATTTTATAAATGCGAAAGTGAGTTAGTTATTTTTTTCTTTTCACGCCTAAACTGCGTTACCGATCGCGATAGGCACACAGATTGTATAGAAAAGGATATAATATAATAATATCCTGGAACATTCCTCACACACGGTTATCTGATCCCAAACTAAGCAGAGCTTGTACTATGGAAACCAGATAACTGATATACTACATATACTACTTTTTTTTTTTGTAAATACATACTTATATAGATAATTACACCCAGACACAGGACAAACAGACATGTTCATGCACACAAATGTTTGTCCTGGATGGGAATCGAACCCATGACCAGCGGCGTGATAGGTGGTGTCTTAACCAATTGCGCCAACTGGCTTGTCAAATATAGGCTTATTTTTGTCCCGGGAACGTGAGTGAAGTTGCAAGGGACTGCTAGAATTAAATATAAATGATATTCTTCAGCCTCCACGTTTTTCCCGTAGATGTACATATCACCACGCGTGTGTGGGGTACGGCATGAGACTTTCTGTATGTATCTACTCAGTGGTAGTTGCGAGTATCATGAGCATGTGATGGTTGGTTGGTAGGCAGGTATTAGGTATTTGAGTGTTTGTCAGTTGGTAATGTTTGCCTGCGACTTCATTTGTGTCACAATGTGATTTAGTGGTAGTGATAGTTTGTTAACTTAACGCTTTTGGCTTTAAATTGTTTGGCGATATAATACTGGACGAACTAATCATTTGTCAGTATAAATAAATACGCTCGTCTTAAGAAAAAACTTGATTTTGGAGACTTTAAAATGAATATAATCTATTATATAAAAGAGTAGCGGTTTTTTGGGTAAACATCCCCCTGCCCACACCGCTGAACCGATTAATGTGAAATTTGGCATGTGCATAGATTTTGTCACGTAGACCCCATTTAAGAAGCGATTTTTCGAAATTCCTTTCCGCAGTGGTGGAAACGGGCCCTTTGTGCGATTTTAAGAATCTTAATATCTCTGGAACCATAAGGTCTAGGAGTCTGAAATTTTTAATGTAGCTTTTTCAGTAAAAAATATTAGATATGGGTGCGAGCGTTTCTCAAACTTTTGTCTATGGGAGGAAAATTTAAAAAAATAAGGGATTTGCTTTGTTTCCGTTAAACCTTGATAACTTTGTGAGTTTGAATGTTACAAACTCAAAATTTATATTGTAGGTAGTTTAATAATACTGCTAAAATATATTTTCGGCGTTTCTCAAACTTTTTTTCTTCGAGGAAGATATTACTGATGGAAATTATGCATTTTTCAAACTCTTATATCTCTGCAACGGCTGAAGATAGGTAAATGAAATTTCGTATACGCATTATGCTATACAAATACTACAAATTTCAATTTGATGTTTGTCAAAGTTTTGCCCATAGACAAAGTAAAAATGTTGAAAATTTACTTTTAACATCCTGTTTTTCTCAGTTAATATTCATAGCAGAAGCTTGATTTTTGGAATATAAGCTTTTTACAGTATTTGTTTTGAAATGTACTGTTAAGTTTCTCAAACTTTTCATGCGGCATAAAGTTATAAAGGGTGAAATATCCAATTTTTGCACTTTAATATTTTTGTAATGGCTCAAGCTAGGGACCTTAAATTTGGAATATAAACTATTTAATACAATTGAAACAATATTCAAACCAGTGTTTCTCAAATTTTTCATAGATGTCAATTTTATGACACCTTAAATTATTTTCTATCAACCTGTATAACGGAAGTACTATACAACTGAGAAGCATGATTTTTTGGAAATAAGCTACTCTTAACAAGCACTATAAGAATCCTAAAGCATTTTGCAATACTATTTAGCAATGAAATGTTTGACCCCTTAATATTTTTGCAATTACTTGAGCTAGGGATCTAACATTTTGGTTGTAGACCATGTAACATAATTGTAACAACATGCACATCAATAATTTCAAACTTTTTAATCATAGACAATTTTATGACATTTTTAATTTTTTTTCATCAACCTGTATAACGCTTTTCCTATTCATTTAACAACCACGAATTTCTGGTTATAAGCTACCCATAGCAAGCACTATAAGAATCCTAAAGCATTTTGTAATACTATTTAGCAATAAAATGTTATAGAGGGTGAAATATTTCGTTTTTGCCCTTTAATATTTTTGCAATTACTTGAGCAAATGATCCAAAATTTTGAATAAACACTAATTAACACAAATGTACATGTAAATGCACAACATAGAAATCAAAATTATTCTAAATTTTAGTCATAGATATTTATATGATTTTTAAAAAAAGTTCATGAGACTGTAATAAGGCTACGCTATTCATATAAGTACCATATTTTATGAATTTAAGCTATCCCATAGCAAGCATTGTTTAAAGCACACTGAGAACCCTTCCACTCACAGTATTGCTCAACTTTCATGCCAAAATAAAGTAATAAAGCTTATAGGTATTTTTCTTCAATATTTCAAACAAGTGATCTAAAATTTCTAAAATTATAGCATTTAGTCTATATAAAATAACTATCTGTTCCCTCGCGTTCCCGGGATTAAAAGTAGCCTATAACCTTAAAAAGAGTATTTGTTTCTATGAAATCCGTAATAGGTATCTACAACAATTCAACTTAAAAATACAGTTTATCATCAAACTAATTACGTATAGGACTTCACCCGTATTTCAGGTGAAGTCGTGCATAGTTCGGTTCTTTTCGGTATTGCTCGGGTTACATCGGGCGATCGCTCATCCATTACCATACCGCGCTATACATGATTCCCGCTTAGCGTTTTTTTTATTATTGCTCGGTTCTGAAGGATCGTAGCGTGATTTAGCTTATAACCATTCTTAATAATTGGGCTTTCAATTGCAAAAAGATTTGTCCAAATCCGAATGGTAGATCCAGTGATTAGCGCTTTCAAACAAACAAACTCTTCAGCTTTATTATTAGTATAGATAGATAGATTAATCATGGATAGGTTTATGTTGGTAGTTCTTGACATCTGTATCAATCTGTATTGTATGAGACAATCATTTTAGAAACTGTCCTTAGTTTCTCACAAGTCCTGAAATAAAAATACCTACCTACTTATCTCCGGGTTTACCGCTCTGCCAATTTTCATTAAACACTGTTTCAACGTTTAGAAAGAAAGAAGAAAGAAAATCTCTTTCATGCCATCCGAAGCTTATAAAAAAGAAACAATATCGAACACATAATGAATTCAATATACCTACAAATTTAATAAAAAAATATAAGAAGGCTGTATGGTTCTGAACCTTTGACTGTTTTTTTTTTACATAACAAAAACTTAGGTAAGCTACATCATGGATTGTAATTTTTAACCAGTGTTTAGACGTGAAAACTGAACTCCACATGCAAAATATATTTAGGTATGTAGCATTCAATCGTCACAGAACAACTATACCTACATGTCCCTGGATATTTACTAGCCTAAAAGTTTCCTCTAGGAACCTGAACCTAAGAGGATACCTATCTTTGAAAAGCGCTTCATAATCTGTACTGTGGTTCTCAAGGTATGAGAATATACTAACGGACAAATTGACCTACATATTATTTGGTTGGGTAAATTGAGAACGGGGTGTTCATGAACTCTAATGCGGGTGAAACCGCTGGGCGAAAGCTAGTGAAATATAAACTACCAGCCTTTATGAGGATATTTGTGTGGAAATTACAGTATGTCTTATACTAAAATTTACCGTTAACCCCCTAACCCCCTTAACTAAAAAAATACTAGGCAAAAATTTTTAATAAAAATACTGATGTTCTTTAACTATAGATTACAGGAAACTTTTAAGAAGTATATGGTATTCAAAGTACCATAGGAATTTCCGGAACCCTCGGTGCGCGAGTCAGACTCGCCCTTGTCCGGTTTTAAGTATCTACAATATTATAAAAAGATATAATAACTAAACAAGACTACAAAATATGTTTTTCATAATTTTTCGTTGATATCAACTTTACTGGCCAACGTTAATCTGTTTGTAGGAGTTTCCTCATGAATACAGTTGAGTGATGTTCGGTCCGCGTTGAAAGGCGCGTTGAAAGGCAATTGCCGGAGTTCTACAAGTCGCTCGTTGTGTTTATAAGCCAATTTCGCGAGATGACGTCAATAAACGTAATTGGGTTCTGAGAAAAAATGGGCGCTCTGTTGCCCAAGTCGATCCGTCTGTCCATCGCACGCGGAACTTTGAAATTAATCCGAAATGAAGGTGGATCGCGTTTTAATTTCACTCTTGGGAAATAATGATAGCGCATGCGCCGTACGCCCAGTATGTATGTAGGTACACGGTTACTGTTTGCATTGATAGGCATCTACTGTGAAAGAAGCTTTCCTTTAACTAGTATTTGGTATTTCTTAAAAAAAAATGGAATTTAAAGTTTGAAGTTTCTTTGTAAAGCCGAGGGTGAAGGAAAACATCGTGAGGAAACCATAGCACGGTGGTGGTGGTAGGGTACTTTGTAGTACCCGCCCGGCTGGCTACCACCCTCAAGATGAAAATCTGTCGCCAAGCACCTTTCGGTGTGTTCCGACAGCTTTACTTGAGAGCCAGTTCCTTTCTAGGCTTTGTGTGCTTACCATCATCATCACTGACCACGGTGAGATTGTGTTCAAACAAAGGCCAATACATAATAAAAAAAAAAGGCTGTACCCTTTTTTTTGCGACAAGGATATGTTTTGACGCGTGGGCAATACTTATCGAGACTAACGCCGCTATATCTTGTGAAGTCACTTTTTGAGAGTTCACTCTCTCCGTTTATTACTGTTGTATGTTGTGTTGTTTTTGCTTGTTATTCAACAATATCTCTCGAACTTCTCTCTTTCAGCATATTATTATTTAATTAAAAGTTGTTAAAGTCCTCCTGTCGAAGTCATTCAACTACTTCGCACTGTAAGTATACCTTACCTGAAAATTATCAAAAAAATAAAATCAGACATAAATAAATTTATTTATTTGTCTTTGGTTAAAGTAAAAGTAACTGAATCATTAAAAATGTATTTTAAAAAAATGAATCCCATTAAAACCTGTCTCCCCTTGTCACGGGCAGGTATTATTGACTCCTCTCCCCCCCGGCCTTCGTTCCCCGGTGTCCCCCGGACCCCCGCGGACGGCACAATAATAGTCATACATATACTTACCCGCAGGCGCCCTTCCTCACACTACAAGCTGAATAACTATGAATGCGTGGATGCAAAGTAGATAACACGTCAAGTTCATTAGGGTGGAGTTAATTCGTTGTACTATTGTTACGCTAGTATGGCGACACCACCTATATACGCTACTTACATAGGCTACTTTTTATGTCAGGAACGCGGGTGAAATCGCGGGTAACAGCGAGTAAAACAATGGTACGGCCGCCGGCGCCGTGCCGCTTTTTTGCTCGACTTGGCGGGGGCACTACCGTGCCCCCAGATATACATAAAAATAATTGGTATTGTTATTAAGTAGGAATGTAACTAACTGCCTATAGAACTAAATACGGGCATTGTTTACCAAAAATCTCACGAGCATGTCACGCTGTGGCCAAAAAACCTACTTACTAACCGATCAACAAAGCGTGCTGGAAACGAGCGAAACTGTCCCGCCATTAGTGTGGTGACGTCACGTAATGGCGGCCGGCGCGGCGGGACGTCACACCGCCGCGCCGACATTACCCCGCCAGAGACAAAATACAATATGAGAGGAAAGGTCGCCAATAAATGCCTAACTGTGACATTCTTTCGCATAAACTTGCCCTAATTTGATACAGGAATGTTTTGAATTATAAATACTTACACATAATACAATATCTCACATGGATGTCGTGTGTATATGTGTGTGAATCATAGATCCGAGACAATAATACGTATTCATTTTTGATTATTTAACTGGTATGGAACTGTCATTTTTTAAGTTGCTTGCACACATTAAATTTTTGTAGAGCAATATTAATAAAATGTTTCTTAAAAAGTAACTCTTGATTGTTTACAGACGATTCTTTCCGCCTAATTAAATGTTTCTTAAAAAGTAACTCTTGATTGTTTACAGACGATTCTTTCCGCCTAATTAAAATCTGGGTTTTGCAACCGCCTGACCTATTTAGAATGAAGGTGTGGGGAGTGTTTTTTTGCCATAGAAAATTATAGCTACTCCCAGGGAAGCTAATCTCTAAATTTATCTTGATTCTGACACGCCTTGTGTTCATATTAATTTTCGAATAAAATCATTTTATTCATTTGCGAAAATGGGTACAATAAGGTATTTTATTATGAATGTCTACATGTCAAAATGTTCCTCCATATTCTACCTCTTCTTGGCATACAAATAATCACAAAATAATATTAACATTTTCGGGTTAATTTAATATAATTCATTACTTTTTATAATAGGGATGATGACTGGGTAAGAAATAATTAATTCTGTTTAGTCCGTCAGCAGGTTATCGAAAAATATGTGTCCAATATATTTTGGTAATCTAAGTGACGGACTAATTAGATTTTCTTAGGGTCGATTGCAGAAAGCGCGGTCATAGAAAGGTTATGGTTAGGTTAGGTTATAGTTAACTTTAACCGCCGAAAGAAAGCAAACTGGGATGCTCGTGTCACTTTAAAATTTTAACCGTAACCATAACCGACCGAAGAAGATCGGTCATCGAGAAAGTGACTCTACGGTCAAAGCATGGTAATAGTTAAGTTAACATTGACTATAACTTTAACTTAAATGTACGAGCAACCGGCCCGTAGGCATCATCCTTATTGTTTATATTTCTAACAGTTACCTTTCAAAGTAATAAAATGAATACCCTCAAAACACAACATTTAAATTCCATCTCGCGTAGAAACAGAAGCAACTTAAATCGGCCACACGTTACTTATAGTAACAAATGAGTGGAAGCGTCAAGTGCAGAGGCCCTCAGCGGGCCCTCGGTGGGCCCTCGGCTCCCCTCGAGGATTATCCCGAAATAAGGGCTCATATTAAAATTCCCCACGCTCCACGGTGAGATGGAAATTTCTTTCCTTTAATATTTTCTTTGAAAGGCCTTGGAACGACACGGCGCGGCGCGGCGCGGCGCGGGCGGCCGGTTTTATTTGTTGTTTTAATACGTTTTATTTTATGATTGGTTGTTTAGGTTGTCGGCATTCGTAGCGGTTTGTAATTGACAAGGGATGCTTAGGTACATATGGTAATAAACTAATGGCTCTAAGATTCAAGAAAACTGAGTTTCTTCGAATTATAACATAGTGCTGAATAAATGGTTAAAATAATAAAAAAAAATATGACCATTTTGTCACTCATTGTTTCTACTATTGTTTCCCACGTAGATTTAAAAATTACACACAAAAAAGCAATATAATATCTAAATATATATAAAAACATTTAACAAAATATAGCATGTCAACCACCACACGAATTTCGCGATGTAGTCTTTCATTTCTATGATTCCTACACCGCGTCGTGAGCGTTTTCATTAGAGTCATAACACGAATTTCGCCATGTTCGTGGATGTTTTACTATGACCACGACGCGTTGTGAGCTATTTTTTCGCTCAATGAGCGTTTTCGATCTTTGAGCGTAACATATACACTAAAAGCCTAAAAACAGTATCTACTAATATCTCAGACTTCCAGCATACGCTACAGCGATAACTCCAACCAGAAGCAAGTTAGGTGGTGTGCAGATAATCGACAATATGTCCACTGCAGTATACCTCAGTACCTACCTCATATCGCCCGCACTATTACCGCTGGGGGGCGGGGGGGCGGGGGGCACGCGGCGGCTAGTTCTACGTGACACATATATCAATTTTGATCCCAATAAGTCGCGTTCAAGTTATAAGATGCTAGCGGGTGTAGATCACATACCGGGTGATTTTGATATGGTATAGTAGGCGGAAAGGGCATTGATATACAGATCATGATTAAATAAAAAAAATAACAATAAATAAGTTGTGTTAAAATCCGCTGCAGTGTAAATCTGAGTATCTATTAGATTACTCCAGTACTAATATATCTGTTTTGCCCTGTCACTACGTTACCGAGTGCGAGTAAAGGCTTTTATTAGACTAGCTTCCGCCCCGCGGTTTTACCTGCGTTCCCGAGGGATATTATGTTTTCCCGGAATAAATAGTACCCTATTTGTTATTCCAGGGAATGATCTATCTATGTGCTAAGTTTCATCCAAATCTGTTTAGTACTTTTTACGTGAAATAGTAACAAACATCCATGCATCCTCGCAAATTATCCTCAAATATTTAAAATATTATAGGCAAATGTGAAATTCTATTTAAATAAATCTTAAAGAATCGTCAGATTTAATAACTTAAAAATAGAAGTTTAAGTTATCGCTGCCAGCTTATCACTTATCCCGCGAGTAATCCGAGCAATTGGCACACCTCTCACCCGCTGCAAATCTGGAGATTTGCGACCAAATGACGGCTCGTGTGGAGCCGCCCTAAGATCCCTCGTTCATATCACTTGGACTTAACGCCTGGGTATCTAACGACTGGCTAACAGATCAAACTTTAAAAGAACGACACTGGATGTTCAAAAGGAAAGCAAAGGCTTTCCATTGATACTGGACCCAGTATGAAAGCCTATTTATCCAATAATACGATAAATTCTACCACCACCAGTTCAAAGTCAAAGCCATTCAGTCAGTTTAGGCTCTAACTGATATTTTTTTGAATTGACAATAATATTTTCGTCATTTCAGAATTCTTGCGCAAATTTGACGTGTCAGTACACCAACAGCATGTATATAATGTAGGCAGTACCCCACAACAGGCGACCGGCGACCCTAGCCTAGTACTCCCCGCCGTCTCTGGGGTGTACTGTCGATTGTAATTCTACCCACATTTTTTATGGTTTACCTTCTGAAGGGCACACAAGCTGTAGAGCAGCAGAGCTGTTACACAAATACTAATAAATAACTAATGTCCGACCGAAGCTTCTTCGTTGAACTTTTGGCCGAAGGTTTCTTGAAAGCGCCGAAAATGATGAGACCGCGGGGATCACACCTATTTTGAACTGAATTTCTTAAGCCTTCGGTTTCGGCTAGAAATCGATATTCAATCGGACACTACTAATAACGAAACCTAGTTATAATTATTATGTCATGATGTTTTTTGAGTTCCGTACCTCAAAAGGAAAAAACGGAACCCTTATATGATCACTGTTGTCAGTCTGTCTGTCTGTCAAGACTTTTTTTCTTAGGAACGCGTGGAGGTATCAAGCTGAAATTCATATCAAATACTCAGGTCTACTTGGAGCTGTGAAAAAATCAAACTTCTAAGCCAATCAAAAGATACAGCCGTTTATTCCGCAAATTTTTTGACATTCACAAGGGTATCAAAACCTAAAGGATACTTCCCGTGAACTCAGAATCTTGAAATTTGGTACGAAGCAACGTCTTATAGCAGTTATAGCACAGATAAAGGAAAAATAGCGAAAAGCATAATTTTTTGATTACACTCAATTACAAAGTTAAATTTGTACGGAACCCTCGGTGCGCGAGTCACACTCGCACTAGTCCGTTTTTACTAAACTAGCATACGGCCGGGTATAGCTTGCAACACCAGGGCATCACTCCCTTACCAACAAGCGAACTAGGTATAACCATAAGTTAGACATAAGTATGTTGGGTACTCCCATGGGCGCTATCACCTCTCCCTCTCAGGATATATGTCCGGATCATTCCGTCCGGGGACTCGTCCGGACATGTTATCTACGTATCGCTAATTTCCCCTAATAGGTCATGATTATGAGTTAACAAACCAGAGCGCTAAACACTAATTATATTATTTCGATGTATTGAAATAGCCCTGCGAAATTATTAGTTGAAATTATATACAACTAGTGACCCACCCCGGCTTCGCACGGCTTTACTTTACTATAATATGTATGTATTATACATATATACCATCCTCTTGAATTACTCTATCTATTGCTCAAAACTGCATTAAAATCCGTTCCGTAGTTTAAAAGATCTAACTAAGCGAACAAACAGAGGGAGCAACTTTGTTTTATCCTATGTAAAGATTTATTTTCTAGAATATGTTCACATATTATTCGCCCGAGATTTGGTGTACAAATTCATACAATAAATAATACCTAGTTGTAATAGTTGACTACATGAACAATACCTACTTATTGCAATTTTTCTAATAACTTACACTTCCTAACTAATATTGCTTGAGTTTGTTGGTTACCTTTTCACGCCTAAACCACTGAAGCGATTGTGATGAAACTTGGCACGCAGCCTATGACATGGAGCAGAACGTAGGCTACTTTTATCTGGAGAACGGGTGAAACCCAGGGGGACAGCTAGTTTTAGATAATTAAACTCCCTAACATAATGAAATCCCTAAGTTTCTGCGAAAAAAAAATGCTTTTCCTGTCAGTAAATTACAAGTCTTATGAAATGATGCTGAGTCGGCCGCCCTGCCTGCCCATTACCGGCTAAATAATCGCATTACTTAACAAAGTTTGCATTATAAGTAACAATGTACATGCTCTCCACCCTAAGCAACCCTAAGCGGCAGAGTTAGAGTGTAATTTTGCATTTGTTCCTTTATATATATTTTTATAAAGTAGCCCTTTGAAGGTTTTCTTTTGTGGACTAAAAATGTAAGCAACCCTCTGAATATTGGTAACTAAGGAACAGAGTTTATGAGATAGTAGGTAGGTAGTGGTCACTCGGAACTGTCTTATATAAAGTATCTCATAAAAATCTGTACCAAAGTACAGTTGAGGAAAATATAAAATTGACGATAGTTTATCCTGTTGGGCGTCGCCACCATTTAATACAGCTTTAATAAATTTCCCTTTATAGTGGACAACCGTGTGACGGCATTTAAACGCTTTTGTTTCTGGGAACTTATTTTGAAAATTTCATGTGGAAAAACAAAGTTAACTAGCTAGCAAGCTATCAGTGACCTCCGCTGTCAGATGGCCGACGCCCAATAGGTAAAACACGCGTAGATTCCTGGGTGCAAAAAAAAAAAACATTTCAAATTAAATACTACATAGGTACATTGAAACTGTAAGTTGGAGGGGCGCGTCATGTTATCGTAGTTTTTTTTTTTTTTTTTTTTTTTTTTTACTATGTATAGGCCTGTGTTAGACCACAATCTCACCATGGTCAGTGATGATGTGGCCGATGATGGTAAGCACACAAAGCCTAGAAAGGAACTGGCTCTCAAGTGCAGCTGTCGGAACACACCGAAAGGTGCTTGGCGACAGATTTTCAACTTGAGGGTGGTAGCCAGCCAGGCGGGTACAAAGTACCCTACCACCGTGCTATGGTTTCCTCACGATGTTTTCCTTCACCGAAAGCTCAAGCTCATTGTAGGATACGAACCCGGGACCTTCGTTTCGGCATCCGACGTCACTACCACTGAGCTATCATCGCCTTAGTTTATCTCTACATCGTAGTTTACACGACAAAACTTATACTCAGTCATTGTTTAGGGTATTGAAGTTAAAGCCATTCGGTTGAGTAAAAATTCTTGGCTAAATTTACTATAAGTATGACGTATATACCTTTGCGTTTGTTTGTCATAAACCAGTGACACGTACGCGCACGGTGCGTGGCGGCCGCGGCGCAAACAGAGCATGAGCGAGCACCGAGTGCGCTACGTAGCTCAGTGACGTCACACCCACATTCCCCGCGCCTTATTCCAACAATGGTCCTTATTGACCTTATCGCTTTATCGGCATCTTGATTGCGGGAACTCCTGCAATCCATTCATTTGGAAAATCAGATTTGGTTTTTTTATAGCATTTATGTATTGTTCGGAAATTCTTCACGTTTTTGAGACGATTATATTTTTCTACTGCTTTCACATTGGTTTTAGAATGCAGGGTAATGTATAGGTAGGTTATTTAAATAGAAAATAAATAATACATAAATGTAGGCAATAAGCAAAACGTGTCAATAATATACTACGTCAATATATAATTATGAAAAATACCTACAACTTTGCTATATGTACCTACTTTATCGGTTTTTAATAATAAACTAATTTTTCCTTTTTTAAATACCTTCCAGGTAAATCATAGGGCGAATTTACTATCATAAAACTGACGTAGTTAGTTCCATATATATACATATTTTTGTACAGACAGATTAAATAACTTTTAGAGTGATGGACTCCATTCTATGAATTGAAGCTCGCTGGAACTTGAGTTAGCTAAAACTAACATTCAGGCGAATAGTATTACTTTAACAAATACTGTTACAATATATCATAACTCAAAAATATCACATTTAAAATAATGGCAATGAGAAACACCTTTTTTAAGTCGGTTAAAATATATATGACTATCACATTGTCATACTGTCTGCATATTCTTTGGTGCGGGTTCAGTGTTCGTAGCCTCGGAGAGCTTTAGTTTCGTAGCTTCGTAGCGTCGTAGCGTCGTAGAGCCAGACGGGACACAGTCGCCTGTAGTCGTCCCGTACTCGCCTTATCCTGCTATCATTGAGTTCACCACATTCAGAGCCTTAAGGTAATACAGACGCTGTGTAAATGGTAGGAGGCCATTTAGAAGTGGTGAGTGCTATGATGGTTAATTATACAATGTGTACCAAAAATGCGTGGTCATATTTAAGGGTGATGTTCTGTATCTGATAGATAGCACCAGTATAGCACAAACTATACACTAATACTGAATTTGTGTCGTTTTGCTTCACAAACCAATCATATATGGTTTAAAGATCGATGCAAATCAATGAAACTTACTCAATTTTTTAAGTGCTAAAATCTATCTGAGGACAGAAAATAAACTTTTCTAGTTTTCTTCTCAGTTCTACTTTATTCTTTCTTCTACTGAAAATAACAATTTTTAATTTGTTTATACAAAAAACAAGAAGGCGCGAGTCTTGACACGAAACGTCATAATGAAGAATATCGATAACTTGGTGTTGCCACAAGTAGCGTGGCGTGGCTTTCAAGTCCTAATACACAGGTTGTGCAATAAATATATATTGTAGTGTGGTATTTATAGTCTTTATTTTTGTCCACTGACTAATCAGTAGGGGTGCAACCAAAGTCCCGACATCGCGACACCCAAGCACTGACAGTAGTGATACTACTAATTTGACAGGATTACATTTCATATAACCTTATTTTCTTAAATATATAATAGAATCATATGAAAATGAAAATGAGATGCATTTTTATTAGATAAATATTTTTATGCAATCCACCGTGGTAACGTGCAGGTGCACGCGCTAAACTTTATTCACGACTTTTGGGCTCCTGGAAATCGACAGATTAAATTTTTCTCGTTATTCTTGAATTATTTCCTATAAATAATAAAAAAAAAACAACCGCGCACGAGAATGTCCAGGTGACGTTATTTTTTTACAAGTTTACGACCCTCTCCCCTTGCGTCACGCTCAAATCGTCAGATTTGTGAATTGTACACTTTCAGCATGTAATTAACATTATTCTGTCACGCTGGAGTGGCTAAAAATCTACTCTTGGGCTCCCCTACACCGTTATAAATAATCGCACGATACGACCACAACAACAGTGCTAATGACGGAACTGACATTCAGCAAGTCCAGGCTGCTGGCCGCCTAAATTTATATAATAACCATAAAAACAAAAGTCTGTTTGAAAAACTAAATGAATCATTGAAATGCATGACATTTTCTGATGGATTGTTCTTTGAATTTTCTACACACAGGTAATAATTTGATTTGTTTTTTTTTATTGATATATGTATGTACCTACTCATCGTTGACCTACCTACTCATAAAATTTGGCGAAATGGAAACAGAAGAACCAGAAGATTGTGGCGTTTTCACGGGATATTTCCAAGATTGTAAAAGGCGCATAGATCTAATGCTTGTGATACCAGATGACGGCAACGTACCCGCGGATGAGGTTCGAGTAAGATTTCTCATAAACGCCTTGAAACTGGGTCTCCAGCTGGAAATAGAACCTGGACTGATGAAGGAACACAAACACCTCATGTTTGTGAAGGTGCACGCTCCGGAAGCTGTCATCGAAGAACAAGGAGAACACTTTAGAGTCCGCAGATATTTCAAAGACGGCCATGTCGAATTTGTCAATCCTGGGAATCGAGTGATCCAGTTATTTAGAAGATTCCTGCCCTGTATTTTTAATTTCTATGAAAAACAGTGGATCAAAATCGCGCGACTACAATACCCTGGCGCCATGAACTATTCCACTCTAGAACGTAGTTTGATCGTGTACAGAATGCTCCTCCTTTTGCCCTTCGGCAACTACGCTAATTACGTGGGGCTCAACAGATTGATTAAGAACAACCTCATCTTGGACGCTTTTGCATTGCACGACGGACCATACTTCTTTGTGCCTGAGCAAAATATATTAACGCAGGTAAACGGCCGCCAAATATTATTTGCCAACTGGGTCGGTGGAGGAAACCTTTTCAAGTCCCATCCCGTTAGCATGATACAGGAGTATTTAGGAGAGAGAATAGCATTCTATTTCGCCTTCACCGAGTACTTTGTTCTGGGGCTGTCAGTACCCGCTGTTGCGGGAAATATATTTATATATTTAGGGGTATATGACGGTTTCAAGGCCATTCAAGAAAGGCATTCATGGCTAACAAAGAATTTATTTGATCTTTATTGTATGGATTCACGGTATCGTAAAAATCATGCCATGTGTCCTACATGTATAGATTGGATAAAATGTCCCTTTCGTTGGTACGATACAATTTGCGCCGAATTTGTTTTCAAATCCATGATGACCAGTCCAATGTTATTATACTTTTATGCAATACTTACTTTGTGGTCTCTTATGTTTGTTTATTTTTGGAAACGAAGAGAATATTACTTTCGGTGGCTCTGGGAGACTGATGATGAAGCATTGACCTACACGTATAGGCCTGAATACAAGATACCAATATCGAATCTTAAAAGGTCAAGAACAACAGGAATGTGGACCAACTTCGAGAGTATTTCAACAAGAGCTACCAGGATAGCGTTCAATCTCATTATTTTGAGTCTATGTTTGTGTGCTGTTTATTTCCTGACGCTATTATGGGCTAACTGGCAATACGACATGGTAAAAATGTCACCCATGAAAATATACAATATTGACGTATCATTATATTACGGAATTGTAATACTTACCGCATTATACGCGATCATGGTGACTGTTTTTGGAAAAATGACAGTGTTATTATCTCGTTTGGTCGTTCAATTTGAAAATCACAGACACCAGGAGTCATACGAAAGGTCTGTCATTTGGAAAATGTTTGTATTTACATTTATTGTCACATTTTGGTATCTGGTTTTCCTCGCCTTCGTAAAAGGACGGATGTACACTTACCCGGGAGACGCCGACAACATGAAGACCCCGGGTGGGATCGGCATGATGCACTGCACCTTCCCCAGCTGCGTCGATCAGCTGGCAGTCACAGTCGTGGTGTTCGCCTTCGTCAGGTTCATCGTACCGAAGGGTCTGTTTTACTTGCTACCTATAACGACTGACTACAACCAAGGTATTGTAACGAACGCTAAGATTCCGATATGGGAACGAGAATACAAAATGACACCCATCACCGAACAGGATATCAGAGAGATGTTTCTGGAGTTGACGATGCAGTTTGCTTTCGTTGCGTTATTCAGCGGCGCATTTTCGCCAATAACGTTGTTTGTATTAATAGCTAATGTATGGGACATAAGGTACAAAGCTCGACTGCTATTAGTGGGTCGTAGGCGACCCCTGCTCTTCAAATGTTCGGGTATTGGCACTTGGCTCACTTGCTGGAAGGCGATCGCTTACTTGGCAGTGCTGTTCAACGCAGTTATGTGTGCGTACAATACTAAAACTGTAACAGACTTCATTTATAATTTACTGAAGGATAGGGAAGGTTTGGATTACTACAGATATCTCGTAGAACCATACTGGGATAGTTATTTTAAAACTACAAAGTCCCCGATGCTGGAGCATTATTCATATTATAAATATAATAAATCAATATATATGCCTGAAAGCTTTTGCCGTTATCCCGGTAAATACCAAAGGAATGCTGACAACACCGGTGACGAAGAGTCGTCGTACGTAGATTATATAAAGTATTTCGAGTTACTATTCGTGTTTTTGTATGAACTCGGGTTCTTTGTATTGATATTCCTCCTGCCGCACATTGTTCCTGCTCGTCCGAGGGATGTCGAGGAAACGCTCGAAGTAGAAGAAAGAATTAAAACTGAATGTTTTATACGCAGAAAACGTGGTCAGAAAGCAAGTTTGAATAGTGGTTGAAATAGTACATATGTATTCATTATTATGTAATGATTAGGTGGGTACCTTGTTTATGGGACATTATATTTTTATTTAATTATGTTTTTGATGTTTTATTGATGTTATTAAGTTTGTAATGATATGGTACGTATTTGTCTCCGTCAATCAGATCTTGAGATAGGATTCTGTTCGAGATTCCATGTAGGTATGGATTGAACCCACTGCCAACCATTAGACAGGCCAGTGGAGTTTGGTTAAGTTACTACCTATCACGTGGGTACACGACCGTGGGTTCGATTCCCATACAGGACAAACAGACATTGTCTGTTTGGCCTGTCAGTCTAGGTGTAGTTTTTTTGTAAATATTCGCGGTTTCACCTGCGTTCTCGATATAAAAGTAGTAGTTCCTTTTCAGATAGATTTTGGCAGATAGTTTGTGTGTTACACAGTGCCGTATTCCATTATTTTTAAACTTTTCTTCAAAAATTCCTCGACTCGACTGACAGATTTTCGAGGTTTCCTTCAAAATTTGCTCATTGTTAGTATTTTTAGTTGAACTTTTAGAGGTTCCTTGGCAACACTCAAATGAGTGTCTTTCGAGAGAGTGTTGAATTAAGCCGCAGTTATTTTTATTTAATAACATTGGAAAATGTTATTAAATATGCACAACTGTATCTTTACTGAAGCGGTATCGTTTATGGAATTAGGTATGTAAAGTAAATATTACCTATGTTGATTCCGAAACCATTTCGCCCGTGAGTATTTTTTTTGTATAGGCCTGTGTTTGACCACAATCTCACCGTGGTCAGTGATGATGTGGCCGATGATGGTAAGCACAGAAAGCCTAGAAAGGAACTGGCTCTCAAGTGCACCGAAAGGTGCTTGGCGACAGATTTTCAACTTGAGGATGGTAGCCAGCCAGGCGAGTACTACAAAGTACCCTACCATCGTGCTATGGTTTCCTCACGATGTTTTCCTTCACCGAAAGCTCACGCTCATTGTAGGTTTCAAACCCGCGACCTTTCGTCTCGGCATCCGACGTCTCTACCACTGAGCTATCATCGCCTTAAAATATAACCGAACTAAGAACCGACTTAAAATATAAAAAGTAAAAGAGTTTTGTTATTTTTTTTAATTCTGTTTTGTTTATAGGCTAAAAGATAATTAAACCATTCTTTACCGTGTGTCCGTGTGTTTAATGTTAGGGCCTAAATTAAATAGTTTAAAAATAACATGAGCAGTCCCAGGATGTCCAGGAACTGATCGTAAGTCTCCTGCATTGATTTGTACAACGCACGAAGTGCTGCGTTGAGGGACTGACCAACCTAAAGTTATTCTAAAAAATATATATATTCTATTATTCTATCATGTTTATAATTATCTATATAGGTATTCGTTCCTGAAAAAAAAACACGATTTTACAAAATAAGAAAAGCCCAGCGAAGCGGTCGCCCAGGTGCTTTAAATAAAAGTTATTTCCTTGCACGGCAAAACTTCTGTAAAGAAACAATAAACAAATATGAAAGTAAATCAATCCTTTGTTTATCCAGCTCGCGTTACACATACCGGTCTATTTTTAGCTTCAATAACAGGTAGGGACCCTGGCAACCCTATATTTCCTTTTGTGTTTGATGTTCAACAAATACCCCAAGGATACCCGGGTAGCTATTAAAGGCATTGTTCGCGGGAGCCGGGAGTATTATCCGGATTACCCGGCTATCGGCTATTATAACGCCAACAATAATAACGTTACTATGGTGGTATTCTATTGCGGCGCGCGGGCACGTCGCGTCGGTTAGCTAGGCATCTCCAACAACGAGTGGAACCGCGGGGAACAGCTAGTCATACTATAATTTAAATGTGAAAGTTAAGCTGTTTGGGTCAAATCCATGGAGCATCAAATTACATAAGTAAACAAAATACCAATTAAAGAATGGTATAATAGGGTAGTTGACACTGTCAAAAATAAATGACCAAACACTAACCAATGCATAAAACATCTAAAAACACGTTGAAATAACAAATATTTTGTACATTTAATGCTTTTTATGATTTTTCATTACCATTAGAACCACTAAGAGGTAGATCATTTGATGTTGTGAAACTATGACGTCATAGTGTAGTATTTCATACAAAATTCCATATAAACTATCGTTTTGACATTTATTAAAAAGTAGCTGATTTGAGAAATCTGACAAGTATTAACACTTGTAAATGGGTACCGGAGCTCCTCGTCACGTAGCTGTTAGTGATGTATGTTAACCGGTGTGACTATAACCGGAGAAAAACCGGTTAATTAATTAACCGTTAACCACCACTTAAATAATTTCAGTTAACCTACCTAAAATTTAAAGGTATTTCAAATCGGTTTTTACCGGAGAAGACCGGTTAATAAAAAAAAACCTCTAAAATTACCGGTGACGAATTTTGTAATCGGTTACATCATTAGTAGCCGGTTATTCGCCGACTCTTGTTAGTCTAATCCAGGCGGCTACAGCTCCGCCCTCTAACTCCCTCGAGTGGTGATCATTTCAGCTATTTTACAATACGCACGCTCTCAAATGCGGTGTTAATTGATTTAGTTTCATTTTATTCATGTTTTTGTGATTTTGAGTTATGTATTCAGTAGATATTTTTTTGTTTAATATTTGTTATTCAATCACGCATAAACTTTTGAACAGGTTTGGCTGTAACGTAGAGATAGATCATATCCTGAGATAAAAAAATGGATACATTTTGTCTCAAAATACGATTCCACGTAGCATTCTGTGAGTTTTCCATTCATGACATTTTATTAATGAAAAAATAGCTTTACGTCCATTATGCCTGAAGAGGCATTTCAATAGTAAGTGCCTGCACACATACATTATCACCATTTATATGTAATCCCCTATGTGACAAGCTTTGTCACAGACATTTTGACATAATTCATGTCAACATCAGACACGTCTATTACGGCGATTTTTGCCATAAAATTAATTTTACGAGCTCTCCATTTTTCCCCAAGCCACACATTATGGTAATCTTCAAAAAGGACGTAAAAATAGTTCTTAAAACATTGGCATTCCTCCCACTCAGCGTCGTCCCGTTCAAGCGGCCCGAGCTGCCTACAGTAATCCGACCGCCCCCAATTAGTCGTAACTCGTACAAAGTCCTCCCCCTCCCCCGGTAACGCCCTGAGGCGAGGTTCGTACCCCATTCGGGGGTGCCCTCAGGCGTTGTTACCTAAATATTACCCGGCTGAGAGCCCTCTGCGCTCGCCGATTTGTCTGGTAAGGTTGTTGCAGCCATCTGAGGCTACCAACTTAGTCCTTTCAAAAAAAAACAAAATTGGCATTCCCTTGTTGCAAACACATAGTCGGTGACCACTTACCAGCCGGTGGATCTGCCTGCTTATCAACCTTTTTATGTCCATTTTATAAAGTAAATCTACAAAACTAATAGGAAATACAAACTCATCTAGGTTGAGTATGCAAAGTAAAGAAGCAAAGTAAACTACGTAATCCGGTTAGCGCGGCCTGTTCGCAGCCGATTGTGTCGCTGAACTGTAATTAGATACAGTAAGCTTCTGTTTCTATTGCATGCTTCGGCTCCTTGACTTGACTTTGCTTATCTCTACCCTGCTGAAGATAAGCCTCTCCCAAGTCACGCCACTCCTTTCGGTCCTTCGTATTCCTCATCCATTAATTCCCTGCTATTTTTCTTAGGACGTCTGTTCAGTGAGCCGGAGGGCGTCCTACTCCACGTTTCTCTATCCGAGGTCTCTACTGTAGCACGTTTTTGCTCCAGCGACTATTGGTGCGTTTACAGATGTGGCCTGCCCACTGCTACTTCAGCTTGTTTATTTGAGTTGCTATGTCAGTCACCTTTGTACGCCAGCAAATTTCATAATTTCTGACTCTGTCACGTAAGGATATTCCAAGCATAGCACGCTGCGCGAATTTAAAGCGGTGGACAAGTACCAATGTGAGCGTCCATGTCTCAGCTGCGTACGTCCCAACCGGGAGGACGCCTTGGTTATGAACTTTGGTCTTAAGGATTGCGGTATGCTGGAGGTAGTGATAATGTGGTCGATGGTAAACACACAAAGCCTATAAAGTGACTGGTTTTCAAGTGCAGCTGTCGGATAACTCCTGTAAGTGCGTGCTTGGTGTCAGATTTTCAACTTGAGAGAGCCAGTCAAGCGCGGACTACAAAGTATCCTAACACCGTGCTATCGCCTCACGATGTTTTCCTTTAACAAAAGCTCAAGTACATTGTAGGATTCGAATCGACCTTTTTTTCGGCATTCCACGTCACTACTACACATTGACGGTCTTATTCATAAAAAAGTTACGAAACGTCATTTAGTTAAAATTCCGAAGTCTTTATCTGACACGTGACGTATGGTGATCGAAAGAGAGAGACGGAGGACACTAGGTATAACACTGATTTAGTTATATAGCGTTTATTAATAAGGGGGTAAGAATTTAAGCAGTGAGTCAGAAACCGCGCAAAAACACAAATATTATTTGTAACAAAATAAGCACAAGTTGTTGAGTTAATTTGTAGCTCTTGCAGCAAAAAGTTTTAGTTAGATGAAATATGGCGGGAGCAAGTTGTGCTAAACACAAAATAGTCCGCTTCGCGCCGCCCCTTGCCGCCGCTGGTCCGCAGTACTGCAGCAAAGTTGTCGATTTACTTTTATAAACTCTACAGAATTCAACAATATAATTTTGTTCATGAATTTTGTTGAAAAAAGTTTTGCACGGCATATGACTTTTTGTATTTATTAGGTACTAGTTGTTCACCGCGATTTCTCTTATATTATCGAGATAGAACGAAGCCTTTGCTTCTCAAAGCTATAGTGTATCTGCGTGCCCAATTTTATCGCGAATGGTTGTTTCTTTGAAGGGTCAAATAATAAACAAACAAACTTAGGTACTTTGCATTAATAATACCTATTAATAATCCTTGGGGAAGGCCTTTGTCCAGCAGTGGACGTCTTTCGCCTGATATGATGATGATACCTATTAGTGAGGAAGTAAGGATTATTGTTCTACAGATGATTACTATTAGCTGAAGCCTTGAAATAACGTTCTAAGTGACAAATTAGAACGCAAACGTAGGTACTAACATTTCCATAGTAAGCATTTCACCATTCTTGATTACGAACTCCTAAAAATGCAATGCTCGCTCCCTTTTGCGGCAATTAAAATTGTTCACAAACACAGATTGCATTTAAATCAAGTCTGCGTGTATCCAAACATACTCGTATATGCACCGTCGCCGGGGCGTCAGCTTTCAAACGTTCGATCGTAGGTTCGTTTCCTGTCGCCGGTGCTCGGAGCGCCGCTGTCATAACTCTCTACAGTCATCTTTGTTTTATTTTCTGCTTTATTTGTGTGTTTCTGTATGCTCCTCGCATATAGCAAAAACTCCGATGCTCTTATAAAGGGAGATTGCTCGATTTTTGTTTATTTGGCTTGAAAATCTTTTTATATTAAGGGTATTAACTTAACTCCCAAAAAGAACAGTGGTATAAGTTAGGAGTGTGTATCTGTGGTATTATAGCACCTGAACGGATGAACCAATTTTGATTCAGTATTTTTCGTTTGACAGCTGTCTAAATCGAGAGTGCTTAAGAAAATCCTCTTTACTAGGTTGTCGAGGGTTTCTTATTTTTTTATGTTATAGGCTTTTGTATATCCATCATCTCACCAACACAAAGCCTAAAGGTAACTGGCTCTCAAGTGCAGGTGTTGGAACTCACAGGTCGATACTTGGCGACACATTTTCAATGTGAGGTGTTTTGCCAGCCAAGCGAGTTCTGCAAATTACTCTACCAGCGTGACTCGTTTCCTTGCGATGATTTCCTTCACCGAAAGTTCAGTCATTGCAGGATTCAAACTCACCACCTTCGTCACGAAGTCTGTAATTAAATATCTTTATTTGATTCCGTATTTCAGGAATCAAGATTCTAATTGAATGATAATTAATTACGAGAAGTTATGAACCCATATTGTGTTATGTACCCTGTATTTTATGTGAGTCGAGTTGTCTGCAAACAACTATGGAATATAATTTGTAATCTGACGTTTGACAAATGAACTGGATTTGTATTCTGACGTGAAATGAATATAATCTATCGCGTAGTGTGGACAATCGCTCGCGGCCGGGCGGCCTCATACACATCGGCAATTACGCGCTTATGTATATGTTAACGGAAAAGTATCTAATCCGTCATTGTATACATTTCCTAAATATCTATCGGAGTATTACATTCGGGATATTTGTAAGGATAGCGGTATTTGGAGGGTTGTAAGTGAAATTTATTTTTGTGCGAATACTTTCAAATTTATGCAAAATAAAAAAAATAACCCCAACCTATTTTTTTCAATAGAATTTATATATTTCCTAGTATCATTATTGAAATAAAATTTCCTAGGAGAAATACACAGGAATTGTGTACAATTCCTATGTTTCATACATTTCCGGTGACATATATATACGCTGTAATTTTGGTTAGGTATATCAAAGTATTATTATGGCTAATGTAATATTCTCAAACTCAAACTCAAACTCATTTAATCAGTTCACTTATGTAATAACTGTTGGCAGACTATAAATAAAAAAAATATTAGATAATTAAATTTCGAAAAAAATGGCCCATACGAAAGTATTGGTTGCGTTAGACCGAAAAGTAGAGATTTACAATGTAATTAAAGGCTTTTATTATAATAAATACCTACTAACATTTATTTACATAAAATACGATAACGGGATACGGTCGTGGTCCGGAATTTGTCCAGCAGTGGACGTCTTCCGAAAATACAATCAACATAAAAATTCCTCGAGGCGTGTGCTGCTGCCGATCAACGGCAAGGTTCCCAGCACGCTGCCAGCATTTCCTCTCTGGATGGCCAAGCTAATGCGTTGGCGGAAAATACCCTGCGCGTCGATCTCCGTAGGCAGCTATAAAAAAATGCAAAACAAGTTATTGAGTAGAGATGCTTTATTCATGTCGAATTCTCTCGGTAGGTATATCTTGCCGTCATAAAGTTCAATGAAGTTCAAGTCCGTAGACAGAAGTATGTCCCCAGTTGATTCCTATGCTAATTTATCTATACATATTGTATTATATTGTATTGTATTGTATTGTGTTGTGTTGTTTGTTACAGATTGGAGCGGCCGGGTGTCGGGGCGGCGGCGCTCCTCGCAGCAGTCGCCCGCCGCGCTGCTCGCACACTTCGACACCAGCGTGCTGCAGGTCAGTACATCACCACATGCTACCACATGCTCCCACACCCCACCACATGCAACCACACCCCACCACACGCCGCCACATAACCCCACACGCCATCCAGCATGGCATGCGTAGACTAGAGAAGACTCGAGTCTTCGACCAATAACAATCGCGGATTAATTTCATCGCCTGATTTAATTGGCCGATGATTCGAGTCTTGTCTACGCTTACCATGCTAAGGAGGCAGGAATTAGCTCTTGACTTGCGAGTTAAGATTACCTCCAAATAAGGAATAAAACTCTGTCCAGAAGTCTGATGGCATAGAAGTAATTTCGACTTGTCAATTAATATAAATTGATTTTAATAAAGCCAACCCCAAAATGAGACATGTGTTGAATAGCATTAGCCCATCAACGTGACCTACCCTTGATGGCGCTCCGCAGCGCTTGTGAATAGCATTAGCCCATCAACGTGACCTACCCTTGATGGCGCTCCGCAGCGCTTGTGAATAGCATTAGCCCATCAACGTGACCTACCCTTGATGGCGCTCTGCAGCGCTTGTGAATAGCATTAGCCCATCAACGTGACCTACCCTTGATGGCGCTCCGCAGCGCTTGTGAATAGCATTAGCCCATCAACGTGACCTACCCTTGATGGCGCTCTGCAGCGCTTGTGAATAGCATTAGCCCATCAACGTGACCTACCCTTGATGGCGCTCCGCAGCGCTTGTGAATAGCATTAGCCCATCAACGTGACCTACCCTTGATGGCGCTCCGCAGCGCTTGTGAATAGCATTAGCCCATCAACGTGACCTACCCTTGATGGCGCTCCGCAGCGCTTGTGAATAGCATTAGCCCATCAACGTGACCTACCCTTGATGGCGCTCTGCAGCGCTTGTGAATAGCATTAGCCCATCAACGTGACCTACCCTTGATGGCGCTCCGCAGCGCTTGTGAATAGCATTAGCCCATCAACGTGACCTACCCTTGATGGCGCTCCGCAGCGCTTGTGAATAGCATTAGCCCATCAACGTGACCTACCCTTGATGGCGCTCTGCAGCGCTTGTGAATAGCATTAGCCCATCAACGTGACCTACCCTTGATGGCGCTCCGCAGCGCTTGTGAATAGCATTAGCCCATCAACGTGACCTACCCTTGATGGCGCTCCGCAGCGCTTGTCATCGAATCGCACGATTGAGAATAAGGTTGATGACTAAAAAAATCTAATTAATCCGTCACTTAGATTACCAAAAAATATTGGATTGTGTATTTTTTGTTTATGTATGTACGTCAAAATTTTGCGTGACGTCACGTCTTAGTACACTTTTTACAGAGAGGTGACGTCACAAGCCCCCACTTTTAAACTTTGATGCGACTTTGTATTTTTTTATTGATTTGATAAAATATAAATACTTATCCAATATTTTTTGATAACCTAACTGACGGACTAAACAGAATCAATGATTTTGTACCCAGTCATCATCCCTATTAAACGAGTAATGTTTGGTGCGTTATCTCTTCCGCGCTATTAGTTCCGCGACTCCTTTGTAAAGGTCTGCCTGAGTAACTGGACGCTCCATTAAACTTCAAGTTTGAATGTGTGAAATATACACACACTTTTACATTCTATATATATTTATTTTTTATATTATGTGGTTACCGTCGCCTATCGCCATTTTCAATTCCAGAGGTTACCAATTGCATTCGGTAGGTGCTTGGCGACAGATTTTCAACTTGAAGGTAGCCATCTAGACGGATACCTACTACCTACAAAGTACCCTAACACAGTGCTATGGTTTCCTCACGATGTTTTCCTTCACTGAAAGTGCAATCTCATTGTACGATTCGAACCCACGACATTCGTCGCGGCATCTGACGTCACTACCACTGAGCTATCATAGTCTTATAGTCTTCTAAATAAGCGTGACTGACAGACTGACAGACTGACTGACTGATCTATCAACGCACAGCTCAAACCACTGGACGGATCGGGCTGACATTTGGCATAGGTACATAGCTGTCACAATGTAGACATCATAATGCTTAGAAATATAAACCCTTAAAAGCGTAAAGCGAAAGTAACTCTGTTTGTTAGTTTGTCTGTTTATTTGTTACCTCATCACGCCTAAACCGCTGAACCGTTTACGATGAAATTTGGCACGCAGATTGCCTATTATATATAGAAGGACATACTTTTTATCCCGGGAACGCGGGTAAAAACGCAGAGCTGGTTTTAAATATTGGTTTAAAATGTTTTGAGTAAAACCAGAATCATAATGATGTAACTAAAGCCTTCATTGTGTGACAACATGTGCGAGTTTCTCACGAGTAACACTAAAACCCTCTTGCCTTGCTTCTATATATTATAGTGCGACACGATAAACTAATAAAATTGAATTCGACATGTAACAAAACTTAGTTGCCTACAAACTCAAACTTGAAACTCATTTATTCAGTTTAGGCAATCATAAGGCACTTATGAATGTCGATAGTTACAATCTACATACATATTCGATCAAAAAATATTCTCACTATTTACACCACTGCAGGACTGTCCGAAATTTTCATTAGTAACGTCAGAAAACTCGTGAATATATATTTCTAAAATTAAAAATCTTATTTGGTCAATCCTAATAATAAAAAAAAAATAAGTAGTTATAGTATGACACAATTTATATGAAGCATTGGCAAAATTCATAAAATCGATCGTTCCCAAAAAGAGTGCGCCTACAACATTGCTCATGTCTTAAAAAATTATCGGTGAAAATGATCTTGTTGAACGTTGCATGGCGCGATAATGAATGATTTTTATTAGTTGTGTAAATCGGAAGTGAAGTGTACGAAAACGATTTGCCGATGCTACATCTAAGTTGTGTCGTACTGTACTAGCTTCTGCCCCGCGGTTTCATCCACGTTCCCGGTGTATCTAATGTTTTCCCCGAATAAAATGTTATTAGTTGGCACATAGATAGATCATACCCTGGAATAACATTTAGTTTTCCTATAAGTTATTCCAGGGTATGTGCCAAGTTTCATCCTAATCCGTTCAGTAGTTTTTACGTGAAAGTGTGACAAACATCCATACATACTTACAAACTTTCGCATTTATAATATTAGTAAGATTATGTAGTATTTGGTATTCCCAGAAATATTTTGAACATTTGATGTTAATCTACATGATGTAAAATGCCATGAAATCTACCTACCTCAAGAAGCAAACCAATATTCTCGGCCTCTTTTATAGCCTTTTAACTTTCCATATACCAGCGCCATCTAGTTATGAACGTTGGAGTTGAAATGTTTTCTTAACTTCCAGTTGAGTTTATTCTATAAAGTTTACCCTTCTTCCACCTGGGTTCTACAAAAACAATTATTTTATTAACTTTGAAGCCTGTTCTATTTATTAGCTAAATACAATAAGATTGTTGATGATCTGAAAAGTTTAAATTCATAGGCGTAGCTTCAGAAAATATTTACTTTATCTTTTTTCCAGTGTTCTTGAGATACTTATGTCTGATTGTTATTAACTTCAATCTTATTGAAAAACATTCAGGTATTTTGTGTTAAAACGAATTATGTTTTTATTATTTACTAGCCCCACGGTTTCACCCACTAGGCCACGCTAGGAGAAAACAAGCAAATGGATTAATTTTCACTTTTTTAAAATGATTAAATCCCTTTTATTTGCACACCTATAGTCCCTTTGTAACTAATAATTTTACTTGTGCGTTACTTATTAAATTTAAATTCAAATGAACTCAAAAAAACTAACTTCTTTTCCCCTGACTATACATTCTGAAATATGATATAGCAACTGCCTATCTCAATTATTTAGGACGTAAACAATAAACTTGGAGCTGGCAGTCGGTGTGGGTCTACCTTGCCTGCCTTCTCCCCGCTGGCGGGTTGTTGGAATTATTCTACACGTTTAATTGATATAGATTGAGCCTTTGGGACTATCTAAAGAGAACCAGTAGGTACGTGGATTATAACTTGGAACAACAGCTTAATCGAAAGATATAAAGTACACAGTGATTTTGGGAAGGCTAGGTTTAGTACCCCGAAAGGACATCACTACATAGTGTAAAACATGTATATAGGGACAGACAGACGTGAAGCGACTTTATCTTTAAAATTACACAACGGATTTTGATGCGGCTTTTTTTAATAGATAGAGTGATTCAAGAGGAAGGTTTATGTGTGTAATAAGTGCATATTATAGTACAGAAAAGCTGAGAAAATCCGAGCGAAGCCGGGGCGGGTCGCTAGTTGAACAATATTTAATAAATATTAAGTCATAAAATTACATGTTTTAGTATTTTAGAGTGGAAACAACACTAAAATATTTCCATTAAAATTAAAAAATATATAAACAAATTAGTTTAGCATTATCAATATAAATAGCAAATATCTCCGCTTTATCTTATATCTGAGTATCTACTAGATTACTCGAGTACTAAAATAGATATCTCGCCCCATTACTGCCTTTTTGAGTGCGAGTAAAGGCTTTTACCAGATATTTACGCTAAACTTGTAATTGTCATAATTCCGTAATGGTAGTACACAGGCACCTGAAGTTCTGTAGGGTTATTGATTCGTAGAATTGGCTATCAAACCCTCCCAAAATTACCTAATAATTGGTTCCATTAGCAATTAAGCACAGTTTACATTATGTGTTATCAGAACGTAAAAGAGAAAATTAATATAATTTAATAACATACAAACATAAAAACCAAATTCCAATCAATTTAAAATAGTATTTAATGACGGCTGTAATTGTCTCTATCTCTATTTACTAAATAGCTATAGAAAGGGATTGATTATCTCAAGCCTCTAGAGATAATCAATCATTAAACTTGATTGATGACCATGTGCGGCCGTTAAATTGAAACTAATTGCTACAAAGCTTATAAAATACTAGCTGTTCCCCACGGTTTCACTCGCGTGAAATGTAGCTTCCTATTAGTGAAATAATTTTTCAAATCGGACCAGTAACTCCGGAGATTAGCGCGTTCAAACAGACAAACAAACTTGAATGAAAAATTAATTGCATCTAGCAATAATTAATTACTCTACAGGCCTTTTTAGTCCCCAATACCCAGATCATCCTGTATATCTGCGAATTTAAGGGGTCGTTCAAAAGTTCAAATTACACCTTTACACAAATTAACGTCTTTTCAAAGAAATGTTCGTCAAAAACTCAATGGGTAAGACAGTAACAAAATCCAATTGAGCATTAAATAACGCTTCATTGAGTCTCATTCGACTCGAGACCCGAGACCCGAGACCCGAGACCCCAGAGCCCAGATCAAATAAAGTGTAAATGAGTGTCGATCTCGTCGAACGGGACGACTGAATTGTTTCCTTACAATTTCCTGCCTTTAGTTACATTGTATTGTAAATTTTCTAAGAGGGCGCAACCAATTTGGCGCGAGCCTTAATGCTGAATTTAGCTCAATAGAGCCATCTTAAATAGGTAACTTTTGACAGGTATAGGTAGGTACGTCCATGTGTGAAAAAGAAACAGACATAGAGCGGTAAGGAGAGACAACATGACAAAAGAGATCTATTAAAATGGATTTACTAGAACGTCGGAGTACACAACGGTATGCGCGGGATTGTGGACTGTACTCTTTTTGGTACCTATATACTTGATCGAAAACTTATTTCCTGTGCGATTTCTGAGTGTTTTGAATTAACCAATTTTATAGAAAAGTTTTTACTTAATAATTTTATTTATTGAATCAATGTATTATTTATGATCTGATGTACCATGCGCGTATTGATTTTTTCTTTAAAAAACCGTCCATAGAAGTACAATTTTGGCAACATATTCTGTGTCTATAGTGCACACAATATCGGCATTATCTGTCTAAAACAGCGAATTACTACAATGGCCCCGATTCTGTTAACAAACTAAACAACATATCTCTTTCTAACAAATAAACATAACAAAGGGATAAAATAAATTTTAGTGCTGTCTAATTAGTTCGAGTGCTTATTTCCACATCAATTTAAGCGCGATCTTGATTGGTCTCGACTAAATAGTCGTTTTAATTATCTTCTAGCTTTTACGGTTGTTAGAAAGAGAGGTGACATTTTTAAATAGGCGTCGAAAAACGTACGATTCGTTTCAAATGACATACTTACTATAGATTTTTTTTTCAAGGAGTAGAGTTAGTAGCCTCTGATGTCTGCATCTACCTTACCGGACAAATCGGCGAGCGCGGAGGGCTCTCAACCGCTTACTATAGATTTAAGCTCCTCTACAATACTTACTCAAATCAAAACTCATTTATTCCGATTAGGCCCTAATAAGGCACTTATGAATGTCAACAGTTACAGTTTTACAATAGACTCTACTACCGGTTCGGAATACACTTGAACTGAGAAGACTCCGGCAAGAAGATCATTTATAAACCTTTGTAATAGCCGTATTGGTGCCTACCATTGTTGTACTGTGTTTTAAATCCTGAACTGTGTCCACTTATCCGCTAAAACATTCCGAACAGCCTAGCTACCTATAATTTATTCCAAAATTGTATTGTTGATTGGAAAAGGTTGACCGTTTCAAAGCTCACTGCTGCGAAAGGCAGTGGAATCCGATATGTATAACCCTTCGCGTGCGAGCGACGACGTTCAGGAACAATCCTGTCCCTATGTGTCCAATAGGTACATATTTAGTGGAAACATACGTGCTACAAACACGTCCGGTTATGCGGCGTTCTTTATACCTAAAGAACGCCGCATAACCGGTCGCTATAAGTCGCTATAAGTTTCGGCATTAGCTACCGCTAATGCCGAAACTTATAGCGACTCTACATATACGTTTAGGCCCAATTGCACCACCGTCGTATAACACTAACCCCCGGGTTAAATATGTAAATTTGACAGATTCTCTAGACAAATTCTGTCACATAGCCATATTTAACCCGTAAGTTAGTGCTATACGACGTTGGTGCAATTGGGCCTTAGAGTGTCAGCTGCCATCTAGGCAGTGTAACAGATCGGCAACACATTGGCTATACCATTGTTAGTGCTATTTGTTTATAGACGAAGGTTGCCATTTTATTTTATTAAGTGGGCCCTTCTAGTTGTCAGCTTTCTGACATTAAATGAAATATTACAAACGACGCGTTAGTATTTTGTCGACAATATACAATGGCTGTGAATTTCAGTTACTCTAAAATCTCGTGGCTAACTCGATTATCAGAAGGGTTATAATAACTAAAATAAAAAATAAAGCCCCGACACACTAGAAAAGAGGTGGTAATCTTCAAAAGGCTGTGCGGATTTTCTTGAAACATAGCTAAGAATACTCGATAATAAAATTTTCAAACTAAAAAAATTTAATCAAAATCGGCTCATCGATTCAGGAGCTATGATCACAAACACAGACAGATACACAATTACACTCAACAAACCTATAACACCCTTCTTTTTCATCGGGGTTTCAAAAAATGAAACTATCTCCCGCAGCGCTGTCGTACACAATATTAATCTTTATGTAGACAGAAAAGGTCACAGCGAGGTTCTGTAAATCAGTATTGGAATGTGGACGTTACGAGCAGCGCGGGCGCGGGTCGCGGGGTGCGGGGTGAAGAGCGCGGGGGGAGGGTTGCGGTCAGATGACCTCGACGCCTTCTATTGAAAAGAAAACTGATCCTATTCCGATTTTCTTTATTGTTTTTAGGGTTCCGTAATAGAAATTTAAAAAAATCTGAATTTTACTTTACTTATCGTAGACTAGCTTTTCGCCCCGCGGTTTCGCCCGCAATCTCCTATTTTACCTCTAAAGGTAGGGTCGAATTTTCTAAAATATTGTAGATTAAATTATATTTGTGCTATTGCATGGCTATGCTATATATAATACATCTTTTATTAGCACCATTTTATTGTGTAAATTGCAAACAGAATAATTTGTGTGCGTATGCGCGATACGCACAGTATTTTTTTGCCTATTCACCTGTAAATTAAGTCGTTATAAATCTAAAATATAAATTAAATATTGAAATATCTGTTACAATTCCTGGTAACGTAGTTAGGTACTTAGAAGTTATGTATCATTATCAAACTATTCAATCCACTGCCGCTAGAGAAATACCCACAAATCACGCTCTGATGGTCCCATGCACTCTAATTTTCTTCCCGTATGAAAGTGATTCCAGCCCAAAACACGTCTCACTATTTCCCCCAAAACATAACCTCAGATAATTTATATTCCACGTACGGAACCCTAAAACGTTCTCGCTTAGGTCTCGACGAAAGTGCGCTATAGTAGGGGCTATAAGAATAAAATCTTGGTCCTCTATCAGGGATATGCGGTAAAAGAATATTTTTTACCCGAAACTGATCAGTTTTTTCCGCTTCAGCGGTTCGTCTGATAGTGGTGTATTGATGTGTGCGTGTACGCTGTACGTGTACGTGTCTCTAGGGAAGTATTTTATTTTAACTGGAATCTAGACATTGATTCTACCTTCTATTTGTGAACATAAATAAATTTTTTATTTTAATTTGATATTCTATTCAAATAAGTTCATAAAAAGAATGTCATGTTTTTAATATTTCATTAAAATCATTTCTTTACTTAATGCATATGAAAAATTGTCTCTGTTTGTTGTGGTTAACATCAGTACCGATTTTGACAGGACTTTTACTGGTACATAGCTTAAGTTTCTACTTAAAAATAGGGGAGGTACCGACTGAGTAAAGAATAAATAATAATGTGTTTTCCTCATTTGTATCAGATTCGCGACTGGATATCGGTGGAGGTGGACATGCTTCGGGCGCAGTCGGTCGCCGTCGGCGATGTCGACGAGATCCTCAACCAGCTCGACAAACAGAAGGTCAGTTACAACACAACACACATATCTACAGTTTAAATACCCTACCTTTTCCTTCCCTTCCCTGCAGAGCAACTAAATTTTCCATTTTTTGAGCGTAAGTACTTAATAACACGGGCGGCGGAAGGCAAACCCTCAGCGAGCCGGATGACCCCATAACATTAGTTTAGATCGAAGCTGACGAAGCCCGTAAAAGTACACAACCGATCACGCTACCGTCCTCGACGGCGAGGACCGCCGCGACGTCCCACTCAGTCTCGTCCCGTTCAAGCGGCCCGACCTGCCATTAGTAATCCGACCGCCCCCAATTAGTCGTAACTCGTACAAAGTCCTCCCCTTCCCCCGGAAACGCCCTGAGCCGAGGTTCGTACCCCACTCGGGGGTGCCCTCAGGCGTGGTTACCTAAATGTTTCCCGGCTGAGAGCCCTCTGCGCTCGCCGAAAGTTGGTAGCCATCAGAGGCTACCAACTTAAGTCCTTGCAAAAAAATAAAATAAACGGGCGGCGACATCGCTCAACAAGAAACGCGATTCCACACTGTATGGACAGTATATTTACCCTGTGGTACTACTATAATTACACTGACGTCATTTAAATTGAAAGTCTACAATAAGCTCGAGGAAACCATAGCAAAGCGGTAAGGTACTTCGTAGTCCCGCCTTGCTGGCTACCCTTAATCCTAACCTACACCTATCCAAAATCCTCTACATGTGGATTTCGCATTATTTACTAATTTATTTTTCTGACTAATTATTATCCGTGAAGCAAGCGAATAAACGGTATATTTACGGTTGTAGACATTTTCATCTCGTAAGTTTGTTGCGATTTTTAAAAGCTACATCCTTTGTTTAAAGTTTGTGTGAAAGCATTTAGAGCAAGTTCGCTGAAGCTCGAATAACTTGCCAATTCTGGCTTAAATACTGGCATGCGAAGTATTTTGTGCGGCAGGCTCTAACGTTACGAGGCATACATACTTACTAACTCTCCTTTATGTATCATCAGCTTGTTTGTAGTTTAGGAATTTCATGGCCGTTATAAAAAACTACAATCCTACATAAGCATGAGCTTTCGGTGAAGTAAAACATCGTGAAGAAACCATAGCACGGTGGTAGGGTACTTTGTAGTACCCGCCTCGTTGGCGGTTGAAAATTTGTCGCCAAGCACCTACCGGTGTGTTCCGGCAATTGCACTTGAGAGCCAGTTTGCCTTCTCGGTATTGTAACAGGTCAGCAAACACATTGGCAAAATCTCTGGTATTGCAAATGGCGATAGGCGAAGGTAACCACTTACCATCAGGTGGGCCCTATGCTTGCTTGCTACCTTAGTAGTATAAAAAAAAAGTTTCAAAGCTCATCCGGTAAGCTCGAAGTTAGCTTTTTATTGGAATGTGCTTGATGTTATTACGTGACTAATTTAAAGCAATACCATAATAAAAAAGCTCTTTCTAGTAAATGGCATTAGAAAGTGACGGATTTATTGTGAACCTGGGGTTAACTAAACTTGCTTTAAACCGTCTACGTGAGACGAATAAAGGGGGTTATTTCCGGAACTACCTAACTATTTAGAAGGTTCCTTCACTAATAGGAAGCTACTATTCACTTTAGGAATGCGGATGAAACCGCAGGAGACACCTTGTGTAACCTTCAAGAGATATAGTAGCATAGCTATACGAAATAATATAATTCTAGTAAATCTAATGTTTCCCAACAATTTATTTCGCTGGTAATATTTAATTAAACAGCCTTTATATCTTTAGAATAACCCACAAGCTGATTTCATTTCAATTTGTACCTCTTAAGGCTTATTTCACATTGGGTTCTTTTGTAGTGGCCCAAAGTTGGGTCGGTTAACGAAGATATTGAATTAAGGGGCGGCGGGAAGTGAGCGCGTGAAACGTCCCGTGAGGGTGCCGTCCGGCAATAATACTGTATAGCTCGGGAGCTGGATACGTTTTTTTTTAGAATTGCAAGGCACGATATGGTAACCTGTATCTAGTAATGCGATTATTATAATATGTACGAATATAATTTTAGTAGTGTTCCTAAAATTATTTGTATAGGCCATTTGACAAACAAAAAAAAACACAAAAATATGTAATTTTTTATTTTTATTTAACATTAAAACCACTAAGAAAGAGTAGATCAATGGCTGCTGTATTTCTTAAAAAAAAACCATAATAAACTATAATTTTGATAGATTTTCTACTTCTAATTACCATCATGCTATGATTTCTTGTTTTACGATGTTTTACTTCATTGACAGATCCACATCACAATTTGACATGTTAGCAACTCCACATACGTCTATCCGAGCCTTATCATTAAGATAACCAGCTCGTTTATCTGCAACCCACCACATACAAGAAGCCTATTGCAATAAACACACCCTTAAGCACACCCCATAACTGTGTTGCAGAAACGAGAGCATTTTACGCTTATCTAAATAGTTACTGAACGTTTATCAGTTGGCAATCCTGATTTATAATACCTAGCTGAAAGTTGGCTAAGGATATTAAAAAAAAAAGTATAGTGTACCTATTAGACGTGAGATGTTTTTAGTATCAGTAATATCCTACTAATCTTCTATAAATCAATATTATATATGCTAAGGACACTGTCTGTTTGTCTATTACCTTTTCATGTCTAAACTGCTGAACTGATTGCAATGAAATTTGGCCCGCAGATAGCCTGTGGTATAGAGGAATATAGGTTACTTTTATCCTGAAAACGGATGAAACCCCGGAAACCTGAACAGATTGAAACACATAAATAGGTATATCATGGAATAATATAGGATACTTTTGTATCCCGGGAAAGTAAGTAGTAAAAAAAAAATTTTTACTTTCAGAAATTTTTTATTATTATTTTGATAGCCTCCCGGTTTACTCGTGATAGTATTCCAGTCTCGTGCGGATCCCGCGCTCCCGCATTAGCACCCGTCCCGCGTCCCGCGTCCACGACGCACGGGAATCGTATAAACGCACCAAAAAACTATATTGATCAATACACCTCATGGTTGGTAATGAAGCTAGACGCTTAATGGAAGCTACCTGTTTATGCTGCGTTTTTGGGGATTTAAAGGAGTTTTTGACATGGAATGCTTTCTATATTGCAAATCACCTATTCATTAATAATTTAAGAATCGGTGCGTAAATTGCAACTTTCGTCAATGGAAACAATAGGGATGATGAGTGGGTAAAAAATAATTAATTCTATTTAGTCCGTCAGTTAGGTTATCAAAAAATATTGGATACTCCCTCCCTATTTGCCTGAACGATCTTTCCTACCTTTCCAAGAAATTAACTGAATAAAAATAGTTTTGAGTTTATATATACTATTTGAGTATGGATACACAAACGCACAAACCGTGTTGATTCTAAAGTTGCAAATTCTTCGCCCTATCTCTACAAACTTACCTGAATATACTTTTGGTTCATGTATAAAGCAGCTGTGAAATTTGTACCGTCTTCTGTCACTAGATGGCGGTTAATTCATTTTATTGAACTAAGAAACTTTAACCTTGAAATTTGTAATGTAATAGTAGTTTATGATACTGTTGCATAATAGGGGTTATTAACTACGAGTGTGAGTTTAAGTACCGAGCCGTAGGCGAGGTTCTTAATAGTATCACACGAGTTTTTAATACCTAATTATGTGCAGTATCATACAGTACTTTATCTAAACTCATATAAATAATGTAATTAAAAAAAAAAAATTCTACCAACTTTGCAAAAAAAAAAAAAAAAGCGACAGTTTTTGTGACATTTTTGGTCAAAATGATATATGTAGGCAAAAACAATAAAATAAACAGACACAATAATCATATACCTAATCAAATCCGTGTGCCAACTCCCAAAAAATCTTGCCTCTAAATTTCAAGTCAACAAATTTGTCACATTGTCATCGTCAAATTGAATTGATACTGATTGATTATACTATTGATAGGTCCAAAGTGTACTTTAATAGAAAAAATGTTATTTTATAGCATTATCTTGGGAACACAACTGTACTATAGTGTGCCTAAAGTGGGTCATTAAAGTAAATATCCCATAGAGACCAAAAGCAATTCAGCAATCAATTTATTTTCCAATGACTGTGTAAAATATAAATATGGTATAATTACGTATGGCTTACATTACACTTAGGTCCACGTTCCAAACGGTCCGATATAGCCATATAATCATTACAATATACTACCACCGGCTCGGAAACTCATAGTGAGCACCCGATCATAATTTATCGAACCGTTTTCTAGGACCTTAGACCTTAGTGATTAATATGACCTTTCCTCAAACAAGACGTATGTGACACGTGACCTTTTAAGGAAAAGCAACATTCACAATACGTCCCGGCGACACTGTACCTTTCCTAAGAGGACAAATAGTGAGGTAGTAATTAGTCGATAGTTACATCCTCATCCATATATCGAGCACGTCTCTAGTGCCGGCATGATTGATGATTCTAACTATTTGCTGATTATACTTAATTGCTTTGCTTCTTGACTTCTTCTTAATTTATTAGGCTACTAGCGACCCGCCCCGGCTTCGCACGGTTTTTCTCGGCTTTTCTGTACTATAATATGCATGTATTATACATATAAACCTTCCTCTTGAATTACTCTATCTACTAAAGAAAACCGCATCAAAATCCGTTGCGTAGTTTTAAAGATCTAAGCATACATAGGGACAGACAGACGGGAAGCGTCTTCGTTTTATACTATGTAGTGATAGTGCCTTTATGTTTTATATCAGGACTTTAGATCTTATGTTTTCCCGGGATAAAAAATAGCCTATACGTTATTCCAGGGTATAGTCTATCTATGTGCATACTTTGATCAAAATCCGTTCAGCTTTATGCTTGATTGAGTCACAAACTATTCTAGCTAATATCACGTCTTTATTCATGTAACATGTATCTCCATACTGTGGTCTATCTGCATGCTAAATTTCATCGCAATTGAGCCGTTGAGGTGTTAAAAAGTAAAACTAAGTTTAAGTTTTCCTACGTATTATAAAATATGGATGGGAGTGCTACGATCCATCTACGAGCTACGTCGTAGCGCGCTACGCCGCCGTAGCCTACTACGAGGCTACTACCGGCGTTTAACCCTCGTGTTTTGTTTAAATATCGGTTTACTAGTGTGTTGTGCGCATGCGTTACTTTTAGTGATGGGGAAGTATCGATAGTTCATATTTTTTTATTAGCATTTGCTATGACGTTTCACTTGAGTTCTTGCTGTTACGAATAAATCACGATTAATAAAAAAATGAGTTATTAAACTAAACGTTATCTTGGGGAAGCAATTAAATTTCTCGAATATGGAACACGTTGTGTATTACTATTTTAACATGTACCTAATGATAGGTCTTAAGACTCATTAATTTATATAATAGTAGGTACCTTTTAGTTCTAATTAACCTTAGTGATTTTGTTTCGTAATTGATAAATAGTTTAGTCATAGATCATAAGAAACCTATTGTGAGATAGAATAAATATAAAAAATATTATTTAGGAAATAGTTCATGTCACACTATCAAATATTCTTTATCTAAATACGCTAGTGATAACACATTGCATTAAAGTTGACACTTAAATTGATAGTAGGTAAGTAAATCAACAATACTTTTCATTTCGTAGAAACTAAGTTCCTATTGGTAATAATAATAATAGCTCCGATTCGAAAAATAATGAAACGAAAGTGTGAAACTAGTAACAATAGGGTAGTTGACTGACACGCTACTTTTTAATAAATGTCAAAACGATAGTTTATAAGGAATTTTGTATGAAATATTACATTATGACGTCATAGTTTCACAGCATCAAATCATCTACTCTTAGTGGTTCCACTGGTAATTAAAAATCATAAAATGCATTAAATGTACAACATATTTGATATTTCCACGTGTTTTTAGATGTTTTATGCATTGGTTAGTGTTTGGTCATTTATTTTTGACAGTGTCATCTACCTACTACTATTTCGACAAAACATATCGATAACAAAAAACATCGATAACTACTTATCGATACACTTCCCGTCACTGTTCCGCCCCACCTACCTACACTTAGTTATAGAGGGGTGAGTGTGGTGTCGGTTGCTAGGCAACGAGCCCAGCCGGCGGGAATCACGTGCTATCATAACAGTCCACAGTCCAGTGTCCACCCAGTCAGTCAGTCCGGCCGTGAAGTGAATGCGGTGCAGAGCGGACGTCTAGCCTGGCACTATGATGATTTCGGTATAGTTGTTTGATGACAGGCTTTTGGTTTTTGCTTGATGATTCATTTAGAATATAGAGCTCGCCGGGGAGGGGGGGGGGAGACCTGAAACAACTGATCAACTAAAAACTGCATCCATATTAATTTTTTACTATGAATGTAGTCTGTGTTTGACCAAAAACTTACACAAATTATTAGGATAATCGAATCCGATCGTCCAGGTATATGATTTATACCTAACCTACTGATATCTCCAGCAGCGATATCCCAGAGGAGAAAGTTTGATGTTGCTGCTAGGTATATGAATTGTTGTGAATTGATTAAATCTTTTATTTAACCAGCGTGTTTAAGATACCATATTTGTTTTCATTGTAAATAAAATCTCCAAAATCAATAATATTAAAATAGGGCCACTTATATTGGACTTATACTAAACCCAACACAAAAATAATTATTAAAATCGGCTCATAAACAAAAATCCTTTTTTTAAGTTGGTTAAAAACCAAAATTCTTTAGGTATCTTTCCAAATTATTTCTATAAAAAAAGTCAATGATTTCTCCACCTGAAACCTGTAGAGTACGCGGGAATATTTCCAAGAAAAAGTACTTATATAAGATTGCTTTTGAAAATAATATCTTGCAAACATTTCCTTCGAGAAAAAACCAACATTAATTTCAACATCGAAGAGATCGCAATGAAGCATTTTAAGTGTAAATATTTCACAAAATTAAGACAACCCATTTTTAGCTCCTCTTTCATATTCGTTCCCACCTGCTATTGTGTCCAGGTTATCGAGAGCCGTCTGTTCTTAATACAATTATCTTATATCGCCTTATGGAGTTTACGTTGAAGAGGTGTGGGTAGTTCTTATTAAGTTGGTTTGTTTTCAGTCGAGCGGAGGTAAGGGAATCGATAAGGGGCAAGAGACGCGAGGCGAGGGGGCGCGTCGCCGGCCGGTACTCTAGCGCCGACCACCGAGGGAGGCGGACGTCTCGACCGTTCTTATCCCCGTTTTAAACTTTAATTGGACGGTTGCGACTGTTGAACGAATGGCGAAATTATTCTATCCGCTTCCAGACAATGGGTTTTATCACTCGAGACTTTAATTAGCTATTACTTAGATAAATGTTGAAAGTGGCCTGGATTATTTTAATAGTTTGTCTGAAGTTGTCAACATGGAATATGCAAAGTTGTCTTGTTAGTAGTTTTTGACTGAGAGCTGGGGGCGTCCGTACTTCGAGTGTAATTCTTGTGAGGGCACTTCAAACTGAAAATATTGTTATGGTTCGCATGCTCCGACTTAAGAGAGGTCTTACGTTGAAAAACCCATCGAAAGATACGACGCAGTTTTCTTTTCACGGGTGGATTTCTGGTGTTTTTATATTTTATACTTGTTGGTATTTATTGATCTGAGTTTAATGGTCAAATACTAAGATCCACGTTTTAGCTGTGCTTTCACAGTTCAACCCATATGACATAAATACTACTTAAAGACGCGTCCTCATTAGGTTCACAGTTAGCGGCAGACTGTTTGCTTCCAGTTTGCCTCCGTATAATTTTTAAATGGAGTGTCCATACCGCGCGTAATGTACGCATTTTGTTACGTTTCACTTGTCGACTCATTCAGTTAGCGGCTGATACATTGAGCTAGCGACTGATACGCCGGCTCAGTCAGTCAGCTAATAATCTGCCGCTAACTGTTAGTGGCGTGTCATTATTCGGCCGTAAGTATTCTGTCCTAGCAGTCATCACGCAAGTACAAGTATCATGAACAGGACAAGCAAAATAAATAGTCGACATAAAAGTTTTCTATCTACGAAGTAATCAAATATCCAATACGTTCTCATAGTTTATTCATTACATTTTCTTAGCGAAAGGATCCGTTATCACAATAATAAATATCGAGATATTTCTTGGAAGCAGCAGAGCTACGTAATTGAAGACAAGAGAGAATATGTGACGCGACATGTATATTTAAGGCGATGCTATACGTGAAATGATGATTCTAAAATGCGTTTTTCTCTGTATTCTTTGTTCCAAGAGAGTTGGAAAAGATTTAATATGTTAAACTAGAGAATATGTGACGGGGAATAGTTTTATTTAAAAATTGAGATATTTCTTTAATTTAATTTCATTAGTAACGTCAGAAAAAATCGTAAATATGCCCCTTTTTAAAACTAAGAATGCATTCTTCTCTTATTTGGGAAATCCAAATAACTTGAAAAATATTAACATACATTCTGAAATCCAGTAGAAAGGGAATAGTTTTCTTACTTTCTCATAAAAAGGCTTAGTTTATTTTTAAATAACATAACCATTTTTTGTACTAAAATTACGTCTCTCCTGTCTCGCTTGTCTCCGTCAGTTTAGTAAAGGACACATATAGTCTCCTCTTAAGACAATATAATGGTGTGTGAGCATCTTACATGAAGAGGAAATATTATGTCCGCTTTGTATAGGTTTTTAGCTACTTGTTGAGCGAGACGTATGTATGTACATATATACTTACTCGAATATTCAGTGTCGTGTCATGTAAATATGTATTTGTACTTTGTCATCGTGACATGTGTTATTTTTTGCAGACAGTTGACTACATTTTTGACTATAGTACTTTCTTTTGGTAAAAACTGTCATGTGAGTTAGGGTCGGTTGCTCGTACATTTCAGTTAAAGTTATAGTCAAAGTTAACTTAACTATTACCATGCTTTGATTTTAGAGTCACTTTGACGATGACCGATCTCCTTCGGTCGGTTATGGTTAAGGTAGATTTTTTAGTTAAAGTGACACGAGCAACCCAGTTTGCTTTCTTTCGGCGGTTAAAGTTAACTATAACCTTACCTTACTATGACCGCGCTTTATGCAACCGACCGTAAATCGATCAATTTTTTAAAAGCTTGCACATACATATCTACCGCCTTAATTGGCTAAAAATAAGCTTTACTAGAATGTATTATCAATATAAACAGACATACGAAACTAACAACAGACTTCATAAGTCCATCTGAATCCCATCCAGCCCGATACAGCCGCTAATGACTTATATTTAACGAGCCTCCCCCCTCCCTCAATATTACCACTACCCACTACCCTCCCTCCACGCAACTACTAAGGGATGCAAGAAGTGCCGTGCTCTGAGTGTTTATAGTAAAACTAGCTGTTCCCCGCGATTTCATTCGCATAAAAAGTAGCCTATAACCTTCGGGGATAATGTAGCTTCCTATTAGTGAAAGAATGTTTTTGAAACCGACGTTAACACGATTTTTCTTTATTATTAGTAGGTATAAGTATAAATTTGGATGCTTTTAGCCCGTGTTTGACCACAGTAGGTTTTAATTTACTTGCGAGTGTCAATCATCATCATCATCATCATCATCAGCCTATATTAGTCCACTGCTGGACATAGGCCTCTCCAATTGCACGCCACTGAGCACGATCCTCGGCTACTCTCGTCCAGCTCTTTCCAGCCGCCTTGCGAAGATCATCGCTCCACCTAGTCTGAGGGCGTCCTACACTACGTTTGCCGATTCGCGGTCTCCACTCAAGAACTCGTTTACCCCAGCGGTTGTCGGTTCTTCGGCTGATATGGCCGGCCCACTGCCACTTCAGTTTGCTAATCCGCTGAGCTATGTCGATGACTTTGGTCCTCTGTCGGATCACCTCATTTCTGATTCGATCCTTCAAAGAGACTCCGAGCATAGCCCTTTCCATAGCTCGCTGAGCGACTTTAAATCTGTGGACCAGCCCAAGCGTGAGTGTCCACGTTTCAGCACCGTATGTCATGACGGGTAGGACGCACTGGTTGAAGACTTTCGTCTTCAGACTTTGTGGAATTGGCGATGTGAAAACTCGACGTAGTTTTCCATATGCTGCCCAGCCCAGCCGTATTCTTCTATTGGCTTCTTTCTCGAAGTTGTTTTTACCCAACTGCAGTATTTGCCCGAGGTAAACATACTCCTTAACAACTTCGAGAATACTGCCCTGTACAGCGATTGGTTCCGGATTAACATGCTCATTGAACATGACCTTGGTCTTATCCAAGTTCATCCGGAGACCAATGCGTTTCGAGGAATCAGCTAGGCCGTTCAACATATGTTGCAAATCTTGCAGCGTTTCTGCTACGATGACGATGTCGTCTGCAAATCGCAAGTGTGAGAGGTACTTGCCGTTGATGTTAATACCGTGTCCATCCCACTCCAACGTCTTGAACATATCTTCCATGGCATTTGTGAACAATTTGGGGGATATAACATCCCCTTGTCTCACACCACGATGCATGGGGATAGGTTCAGACTGCCGGTTTTGGACCTGGACGGACATGGTAGCGGCATTGTATAGACCTCTCAGCACTTGAATGTATCGCCAATCGACTTGGCATCGCTGCAAAGATTCCAGAACAGACCAGATTTCAATGGAGTCAAAGGCCTTTTCATAGTCCACAAACGCTAAGCACAGGGGCCGATTATACTCTTCGGTCTTCTGTATAATCTGCCGCACTGTGTGGATGTGGTCTATGGTCCCATATCCCGATCGAAACCCGGCCTGCTCCGGCGGCTGGAACTCGTCGAGTCTTCGCCCAAGACGATTCGTGATGACTCTTGAAAACAGCTTGTAGACGTGGCTTAGGAGAGAAATTGGTCGGTAGTTTTTCAGAAGAGTTTTGTCTCCTTTTTTGAAAAACAACACGACAACACTCCTACTCCACGTCTCTGGAGTTCTCCCATCAAAGAGGACAGTATTGAAGATTTTCTGGAGCTCCTTCATAACAGGTGTACCACCAGACTTCAAGAGCTCAGTAGTAATACCGTCCTCCCCAGGGGCTTTTCCATTTTTAAGCTGTTTAAGAGCCATCTCGATTTCGTCGAGGCTGACTTCTGGCAAGTCTTCGGTAAAGTGGCGCGTCAACGTGGCTCTGCAATCCTCATTTTCAGGATCAGGTTGTGATGCATGCGAAGCGTATAACTGGCTGTAGAAGTTTTCAATTTCCGAAATAACTTCTTGCCTGGAAGCAACGACAACTCCATCCGTGGTGGTCAACTTTGTCAGATGGCTTCTCCCAAGAGATTGGACAAACACTTTGGACCCCCGATTTTGCTCAATTGCTCGTTGTATAGATCGAGTGTTTGAGCATCGGAGGTCGTGTCGTACCAGTTTGCCAATTCTCTTGTTTAGAGTATGCCTGTCTGACGAAGTGACTGGTGGGTTTTCACGTCGTTCCTTCATAAGCTCGAGAGTTTCTTCCGAAAACTTCGACTTCCTGCCTGTACGCTGCATTTCACAAAATCTCACACCTTCCTCCCTGAGGATTTCAACCACATTTTCAAGGGCCTGGTCAATATCAACGCTGTTTGTGGTTTCCACGGCAGCAAATCGGTTCTCCAGATGTGACTGGAACGTTTCAGATCCCACTATGGTTTGGAGCAAGGTAGGTCGGAGCCTGGATTTCATCAAACGGACACGTTCAAGCTTAAAATTGATATTCAGAGAGCCTCGTACAAGTCGGTGATCGCTTCCGGTATTGAACCTGTTGATCACTGAGGGATGATTGGGAGCACAAGGGATGATTGGGAGCACAAGGGATGATTGGGAGCACAACACCATCTAGTGCTCCAAGCCGACCTCACCTGCAAGTGGTCATCCTGCTGTATAACGGACGAGGCGACGGCGACCGACAGATGGCGGGATATCCATCTCAACACGCGTAGCTACTGAAATACAAAAGGCCGGTGTAGGGCAGCAGCGACACCGGTACAAGTAGCTACGCACTGCGATTGCCAACCCGCCTGCTCAGCGTGGCAATTATGAGCAAACCCTCCATGGCGAGCCAAAACCAACCACGGCCCCCAGTTCCCGGTCGCCCTGCTATTCCTGATCACGGCAGCGGTCACGGTGACGATAGGGCAGGGGGTGCGAAGAATCCCCGGGTTACGGATGGCTGCCAAAAACAACTGACCTTGGCGACGTACAATGGACGCACGTTACGGCTAGACGAGCACCTGGCGCAACTCGAAATCGAGCTCGGAAAGATTAGGTGGCACATTCTTGGGTTATGTGAAGTCCGAAGAGAGGGGGAGGATACCGTAACCCTTGAATCAGGCCACCTTCTTTACTTCCGAGAGGGAGACCAACTTTCCCAGGGTGGCGTAGGGTTCTTGGTTAATAGAACCCTCTGTAACAACGTTGTAGAAGTTTCGAGTGTGTCGAGCAGGGTTGCGTATCTCATAATAAAGCTGACCGAGAGGTATAGCCTCAAGGTTGTGCAGGTTTACGCACCGACCTCGTCACACTCGGACGATGAAGTGGAGGATATGTTTGGAGATATTTCAAAAGCCCTACACTTCACCACCAAGGCCCACTACAACGTTGTCATGGGGGACTTCAACGCCAAAGTGGGAGTACAGAACTGCGGCGAATCGGTAGTAGGATCCCATGGTTATGGTTGCAGGAATCATAGGGGGCGAATGCGAGTGTCAAAATACTACTTAAATACGCTACCGTCCTCGACGGCGAGGACCGCCGCGACGTCCCACTCTGTCTCGTCCCGTTCAAGCGGCCCGACCTGCCATTAGTAATCCGACCGCCCCCAATTAGTCGTAACTCGTGCAAAATCCTCCCCCTCCCCCGGTAACGCCCTGAGCCGAGGTTCGTACCCCATTCGGGGGTGCCCTCAGGCGTTGTTACCTAAATGTTACTCGGCTGAGAGCCCTCTGCGCTCGTCGATTTGTCCGGTAAGGTTGCTGCAGCCATCTGAGTCCAACTTAGTCCTTTAAAAAAAAAAAGGCCGTATTTTTTAATTGCGTTGACTTAAAAGTTTCTAAAAGTCCGTAGATTTTAGTATGGCATTCCATGAATAAGTATAATTATTATAGTGATCAGGCTTTTCCTTTTGCAGCACGAAACACAAAAGACAACAAAGATTATATTTACTTAAAATGACTGTCCTGTCCGTCCTGTACTCTACCTACTGGATGGACACGGCAGTAAACAGAGGTTAACCGCGTCCATTAACCCGTGTTAATTTTGTCATGCAATCAAATATTATAATTGGTAGATAGATTACATTTCACCTGTTATTTATGGACCAAATTTTCATGATAGGCGACGGTAACCACTTACCATCACGTAGACCACCTGCCTGCTTGTCAACCTTCTGACATAAAAGTCCCGAAGACGTCGAAAGAAACTAACAATTAGAATATCAATATTTATTAAGTCAATTTTAAAAAAAGGGATTTATCAAAAAAATAGGGTTAATAATTATTGTTCTATATTTTCATTTTGTATTTGTTACTAGATTCCGCCCTGCGGTTTCAACCGCGTTCCCGAGAGATCTTATATTTTCCCGGGATAAAAAGTACCTTATATGTTATTCCAGGGTATGATCTATCTATGTGCCAAGTTTCATACAAATCCGTTCAGTAGTTTTTGCGTGAAAGAGTAACAAACATCCATCCATACATCCATACTCTACCCATTTATAATATTAGTAGTACAAATTAAATACCTACAAAAAATTCCTTAACATGGGCGGAATCGCGGGTAAAGGTGGGTGGGTAATATACATAATACTCTCTAATTACTAGAAAATCGATTTCAGATTGTTGGTTGTACGATTTCTTATTCTGTGGCAGAAAATTAGTTCTAAATTTGGAAATCCAAATATGTTAATTAGGTTGGAGTGATAAGCTGCATTGTGGTTAGAACGCGCTGCGCTGCCTCATAATGAATGTTCTGTTCAGCTCTGATGCTGATGACTATAGGTTTTTGAATTGATCCACGATACGTAGATTTTATATCTAACTAATATGTACAGACTTAGGGTCGGTTGCATAAAGCGCGGTCATAGTAAGGTTATAGTTAACTTTAACCGCCGAAAGAAAGCAATCTGGGTTGCTCGTGTCACTTTAACTAAAATTTTAACTGTAACCATAACCGACCGAGGGAGATCGGTCGTCGTCAAAGTGACTCTACGGTCAAAGCATGATAGTTAAGTTAACTTTGACTATAACTTTAAATAAAAAGTACGAGCAACCGACTTTTAGATAATAGAGTACATAAAGTGTAGTCCTCTTTTTAGACTTAATTAAGTGAAAACATGCGAGCCTCCAGCTTCGTTACACGAGTATTGTAGTCGCTAATGAGCCGGCGTCGCTGGAGACATTTATATGTGCTTCATTTACAAGACACTGAGGGGGGGGGGGCGCTGGAGGATTCTTGAAAAGATATTTGAATAACATGTGAACATAAATGAAAATTCTTATATATAAAAATGAATCCTTATATAAAGGTATACTTGGTCACGAGATCACGCGTGAACGGCTGGACCCAATTCGCTTATTCTTTTTTTGTTTGTTATTGTAAGGAGAAGGTGCTAATGAAAAAAAATCGGTAGGTGTAGGTAGGGTAGGTAGGTGTAGGTAGGGTAGGGCAGGTAGATGTAGGTAGGCCCCAGTTTATTTTATTATTAAGCCAGGACAATGTCTGCGGGCCCAGCAAGTAACTTGTAAATATGAAATTTTAGTGGACTGTATGTTTAAATTTGAAAAAAAAAAAAAATAGTGAACAATAAGTTGTCTGGAAATGCAGCTGTAACAACGTAATTTGGATTAAACGAGGGGTTCAGATAAAAGGATGGAAATTCACTTATTTGGTGTTAGTCTAATTCTGCAAAGTCGTCAGAGTGCCTCCATTGATGTAGCTGGCAAAAAACGAATCCAAAATTAATCATATAATCGAACTAACAAGTTTTCTCTTTATTTAATCCTCCTTAAATTATGTATGAACCATACTAGTCAGACGGTTGAAATTTCTACAGAATATGTAAATGTCAATGAGGAATAACAACAAAAAAATCTAATTAGTCCGTCAGTTAGATTATCAAAAAATATTGGATACGTATTTTTTATTTTATCAAATCAATAAGAAATTACAAAGATAAGTCCCATCAAAGTGCAGGATTGGGGCTTGTGACGTCATTGTACAACTACTTTTTAGTACACTTTTTGCAGACCGGTAAATTTTAACGCACTGTATCTTCGTTATTTTTTGTTTTCGGATCAAATTAAAAAATACGTTTATATAAATATTAATAAATAAAAATACTAATTAGATTTTTTTGTCGTTATTCCTCATTGTCAATGTGTGTGTTGCCGCTATAACAAAAAATAACAAAAATGTAATTACTAGGTATAATAAACAAAATAAAGTAAGATGGTCGGTACGGAACCCTTTGTGTGCGAGTTCGACTCACACTTGGCCAATTTTTAATGTACCTATCAAAATACCTTTCAATTGGACCTACAATAATTCTCCAATCACCAACTTTGCCAACTCCTTCCAACATTTGTGATGTTGGTACCAGGGTTCACCTACTCGTATCTTATATATAATTCTGTGTGTGAATGAATTAGCCAGTATAATTTGTACAAGCATACATCACGCGAGCTCGAAGGTGCTCAACGGTTATTAATAATTCACTCGTGTGTAATGTGCCCCAACTTGGGACTGAATCATCTCGGGCGAGATGTTTGAATACCCTGCTGTATGTTTTATGAAATATTTAAAAAATAATAACCAGTCAAATATATACTTACGCACGGCCCATCAAAATGGGTCACTTAGTATGGAAATGTACTTACTAAGTGACCCGTTTTCATTGTCCGTTAGTGTATATAGAGAGATAATAAGAATTTCATCATAGAAAACTACTAAAGATTTCATTAACAGGATTGTAAAACCAAAGTTACATGTTGATAAACCACCATAAAGATACGAAGACTTGACTAAATCATCTCGTTTGTCCCCAGGGAGTACTGCGAGAGTTGGAACAGAAGAAACCTCAGCTGGACGAGCTGCTGCACACTGCTGAGAGCTTGAAGGGCACCGAGAATAGGCAGCAGTTGCATGGAAAAGGTCAGTCCTTAGATTTTATATTCCATACTTAGACTTAAGTTGGTGTGAATAATTTTTAAACCTATATATGGAGAAACAGGGTGGATGATTCCTCCATATATTGGTATATACCTATGCTGATGCGCGAATAAACTTCACCAGCGCGATGTACGTTGTATGTATATTATTGTGGCGCCATCTATCCATCGGCGTGTAAACTAATTAATTAGTAAATTATTATAACCATTTTTAGGACTATTATAAGTGTGCGTTTTTATAAATCCGGGATTCCAAAGCAAAAAAAGTTGATTAGCATTCTTGCTCGATGACAATTTTAATTAAAACTCAGAGTAAAAAGTTTGCTGGAAGTTTCCGAATCCAACTAATAATAAACTTTCTAAGTTTTAATTTTTCCTAGAGGACATAAAGGATCTATGCTCCTGTAAATTAAACATAAAGCTTTCAAAATTTTCAAACTGTAAATATTTATTTTCGGGTCGGATAACATTTTTTATTTTGTAATTAATTACAGTACATACTTGTAAATTATGTATGAAATAACATAACGATGAACACAATACCATAAATAAATCCATTATAATTTATAACTCAACAAATAACCTGGGTAACCCTTACACCTTTTATTTACAAAAAACGGACTTTCAAATGATGAAAGGGTAAAGAGTATTCTTCAGAATCGTTCTAATCGAAACCCATTAAAAAGTAACACAAAAGGAAGGTACCTACTTGACGAACAAAATGTAACAAATGTAAAGTAAGGAGTAATTTGCGAGCACTCGATAAGATTAATGGTCGCTGGATTTTGTAAAGCGATTCAATCGCTTTTAATTTATTACTAATACTTTGATGATATTTTTAAATTACAAGCCACTGAACGTTTGATTTTTCATGGTTTGGTACTCTCTAAGCCCACATCTATATACCCTTAGAATATTAAGCTTCAAAAGTTGTTTAAACCGATAGAAAACAGCGTCCAAAAAGTCTGATTTCGTGCAAGTTTCAGCTAATCTGTAATATTCAAATTCAATTTTTTTAAGATGATGAGATGCCTCGTCGATTTCCTTGTGTGGGACTTGACAGTGAAGGAGATCCAGCGGAATTAGTTATTAAATATTTTTCTTCTATATTATCTTATAATGGATTTCCGCAAGGTCACGCCTGGGCCAATTACTTTTAATTTTTTTTTGCTCTAGTGTAAACATCAAGTAATGTACAAGTCCTTTTGTTTTACAGCTCCACATATAGTATGAATCATGTTAAACTTGGTTACATAGTCGGTAGGTATTGACTGTTTGGGCGTTAAGCAACCCTCGCGTTGACCTTGTAGCTCTCTCGCCCTTCGTTCTGCCTTAGTGACTTACCAACCTCTTATGAGGAACCCTTCGCATGAAAATCTATACAGTACTCGGTACCTAGTGTATAGGAGATATATGTAGCTTAGAATTTGTAGTGCGTTTTATTTTTGACTAGCTATTTGTGCGGTTTCACCCTCGTTCGTGGAATGAAAAGTAGCGTACAGTTGGGGATAACGTATTTTCCTGTTAGTGAAATATTTTTTAGAATCGGATTAGTAGTTCCGGAGAAAGCCCTCCAGAAACACACAAACTTATAAAAATAGCTTTCTCTTTATAATATTAGTATATTCTAGTATAAATAAGCGTTCCTCCCTCTACCCACTTTAGGGATTGAATTTCCAAAAGTGCTCACCTACTTAGTTAAAAATTTCAATATTTTTTGTAATACCTTTTTTACATGATTCTCCGAATAAAGATTTTTAACATTACTATACTAGTAATTAAACATACGGCCCTAATGGTAAGCGGTTACCGAAGCCTATAGACGCTTGCAACACCAGGGTTATCACTCGCTGCCGACCCTGCAAGAATCTCTTCACACCCCTCTTAGTGAACCTGATGCTGCATTTCCTAGGGAACACCACAGCGACGTTTATAAACAGCAGATTAACTTTTTAATAAGAATATCTCTATTTTCATAACAAGCAATTCCTTCTACCATGTACAGGCTTAATATTACCAACATAACCGTCTACTTATACTCTAGCCAGCATCAAGAATGCATCCCTAAGATCCTCAATAACGCCTATCCTTACAAATCTGCACTCTGTTCCTTATCCCTAAAATTCAATTTCCAACTACTTAACATTACACTGTAATCCTCGAACGACGAGTGTTGGAGAATAAACTTTATGAGTAGGACGATAAAGTAGATAATCGTGATGTTGTGTAGTTAATAGAAGTAATATTTAACAAGCAAGTGTTGCCTCAGTGGGGAATATGAATCAATTTATCCCCCGGAACAGGGAGTTATGGACACTTGGAGAATTTCGTTTGTGAGATTCATTTCGCTACCGGCGAAGCATCTCTGAGGATTATTGCTGTCTAGTGCCTGCCTTAGTATTATTATTAGTCCTAGTCTAGATCGAGCTAGGCTTCAAAATAATGTTGTGTTTTTTTGGTGTAGAATTAAATAGGCTGGTTGGCAAGGAGGTTACATACCGTAATATTTTCGGACTGTCTATAAAAATGACTGAGAAATAGCGATTAAAAGTCGCGTGATGTCATTATATACGTTGGCTGCATAGACTTTGACGTCACAGTTCGATTACTCCATACAAATAAAAAACACTTATTATCTCCCCTAATTATTTAATTTATTTTTAGCAAATTCATTGTTGTTTTGATCTCATTAATTTAATTAAGACTGGAATAAAGGTATCGTGCATATTCCCAATGAGGTTTAATTCCTATCCAAGATAGATTTTCAACATGAGGGTGGTAGCCAGCCAGGCGGGTACTACAATGTACCCTACCACCGTGCTATGTTTTAATTACGATGTTTTTCTTTTTAGCCTCTTTGTAGGAGTCGAACTCGCGACCTTTGTCTTTACCTATCGCTATCATAGCATATTTTCAAAACCTTAGACTATGAAATCGCACATCGACTTTTACTCTGAAATATAAATGTAGTATGTCAGTTATCTGATTTCCATAGTACAAGCTGTGCTTAGTTTGGGATCAGATAACCGTGTGAACATTTCCCTAGATGTATATTATATCAAACGAAACGCGTTAAAATATTCCTCTTGTAACAGTCTCTTGAAATACGTAGCATTTCGTAGAGGGCGGGGCTACGTGCTACGAAGGGTCGTAGCGCTAAACAGGACGAGGGTCGTAGACGTCGTCTACGAGTGAGCTGCCTTGAAGGGTGGTGACGGTTATCGATTGTTGAAGGTTTTTGATATCGATGTATTTATTTTATTAAAATTATTAATGTAGTAAAGCAAACATCATTTGGAACGCCATGAAGTACGGATATGACAATTTTATTTATTTTTAAATACTTAAATTATTACGGTAAGACGCCAATTACAATATTACTTACAGAATTTTAAATATAATGTATCACATCAAATTATTTGACTATTATTGACAATGAGGAATAACAACAAAAATATCTAATTAGTCCGTCAGTTAGATTATCAAAAAATATTGGATACGTATTTTTTATTTTGATCCGAAAACAAAAAATAACGAAGATACAGTGCTTTAAAATTTTCCGGTCTGCAAAAAGTGTACTAAAAAGTAGTTGTACAATGACGTCACAAGCCCCAATCCTGCACTTTGATGGGACTTATCTTTGTAATTTCTTATTGATTTGATAAAATAAAAAATACGTATCGAATATTTTTTGATAATCTAACTGACGGACTAATTAATTTTTTTTGTTGTTATTCCTCATTCTACTAACAATGTAAGTAAAGATTTCACGCAAACTACGGTTTTCTTGCAGAACTACAATAGGGGCTACAAAAAATGTACATGCAAGTAACTATAAGTTACCTCTTATATAATACTTAATTTGTTTTTAAGTTTCTCCCAATGCACAAATCATATTTTATTAGAAAAAAAAATCTACGATAATATGTTATCTTTCTTTTTAAGCATTTACCTATTATTATCGATATAATATCACACATCACTACCCCCTTTGAGGCTTGGTCGACGTGTAAATATGAACTAGGACCGCGACACGGCAGTCGCGAGACGCGGCGCGGGCACAAGCGGTCATAACTAGCATTCCCCATTACATTGCTGTTTGTCCTATAGTCCTATTCACCAGCGACCGGCGGCTGTTTATCCACCCTGATGTGTTTGTTCCAATTATAACTTGCACTAGAAATGGTAATAAACTATGTTTTATCTGACTGTTTTGAAGTCAGCAAAAAATATATATTCTATAGTATCTTAATCTTCGGTTTCTCCAGGATCCCATCATCAGATCCTGACCTGCTGACCATGAGATCACTTGTGAAGAATTATACCCTTAGAAACAAAAAAAGCACTGAAAAACTTAATTCCTTAGGGTAACGTCACACCTGCGCAAGGTTCCGCGCGGAAAGTTCCGCTAAACACGCTCGCAGTATTTTTTAAGTAACATGGCACATCAGCCGAACGTAACGCGCTCTAATACTACGACCGGTGATTCAGTTGCGGAACTTTTTACTTCCGCAGGTGTGGCGCTACACTTACGTACAGTTCCCCAAATATAATACGATGTAATTACGTCACACCGGAGTACATTCGAGCGTACAATACATAATCAGGATACATAATTGGCGTAATATCTGGAATTAGGGCTTCTATTCACAATAATTATCATGATTAAGTTAATATAATGAATGTCATTCGTAGACGCAACTATTAGTAATGCTCGTTTGTTCGTTATAATTTTTATTTATTAACTTGTTTTAACCTGTGATCCCCTATTTTTTCATTAGTAGTGACTTTTCGGGAAAAACGCTTCCTACACTTCACAAACACACTCCAAAGATCATCTCTTTAGAAACCGCACAGTGTGAGACCAATTATGGGTCAAAAATAATCTCGGAAAGGGGTTTTCAGATTTTGTTATATCTTTGTAGTGAAGTCCTATCGAAATCTGCCGTTTTTACTAGATTCACATTCTCAGCGGCCGTTCAAGCGGCCCGAGCTGCCGATTAGTAATCCGACCGCCCCCAATTAGTCGTAACTCGTACTAAGTCCTCCCCCTCCCCCGGTAACGCCCTGAGCCGAGGTTCGTACCCCATTCGGGGGTGCCCTCAGGCGTTGTTACCTAAATATTACCCGGCTGAGAGCCCTCTGCGCTCGCCGATTTGTCCGGTAAGGTTGTTGCAGCCATCTGAGGCTACCAACTTTAGTCCCTTAAAAAAAAAATCTCAGCGGCCGCATGGATTATTTTTTACCATGTAACCGTAATCAGAGATGATGTGGCCGATAGTGGTAAGCAGCACACAAAGCCTAGAAGGGAACTGGCTCTCAAGTGCAGCTGTCAACACACCGGTTGGTGCTTGGCGACAGATTTTCAACTTGAGGGGTGTTAGCCAATCAGGCACCTATAATTTCCGTAAGATATTTTCCTACACCATACTGAAGTTCTTTGAATTGTTTTACATTTTCAAACTAGTGTGGAAAGCACACGTCCATACAGACGGAGTATACCCAGACACCGCCCTTCTTGCATACAAATATAGGAGCGGCGAAATTCGAAACTGATATTCACTACCAAATACACATCGAAAGTTCTGGAATATTCGGGAACATTCTATTAACCTGATTAATATGGTTAATATAATTAAAGGCGCTATTGTCCTATTCAACAGCTGATCAAGTTGGAGCTTAACGCGTGGAGTGGGTTCTGTACTATTCCGTTTCATAAGAACGATTATTGTTTCGATTTTCTTGTAAACTGTGAGTGACCTAACATTTAAAATAAATACGGAATGTAGTACTCTACTTTTAATGTTGGGTAATAGTTAAATTAGACTTTATACAATTTAAAAGTTCAATTAGTAACTGTTTTTTCGTCATGTAAATTAAATAAAGGAGTAAATAAGACAACAAACAGGACAGACAGACAGACACGAGAGTGATCCTGTGACAGTTCCCATTTATTCATCCTCTAAAATCAACATCAACAAAAAGAGGAAATTCTTCAAATACAATACAATAAAAATGGGACCGAATTGATGATCTCCACCTTTTTTTAAGTCGGTCAAAAATACCACACTTTTTATAATTTCCTATTCACTTCAGTATTAAGACTACAATTTCATTGAACAACAAATGATCAATTATTTGAAAAATTATGAAGATCGTATTCTTAAAAAGCAACCTTATCACCTTAATATAAGCATCTTATTCCCTGTTATAGTTACCTTGGTTCGTAGTCTACATTAAGGTCCATCTCAACTAATGAGGTAGGTAACCTTGGGCACGTCACGCTCACAAATCAGACGCGGCGGCGTGCCTGTGGCGTGGAGTTGCCGTAGCGTTGCCGTAGCGTGGCCGTGGCGAGGAAACGTGATCGTTAACCTATTTCGTCGTGGGACTAGCTCGCGAGGCGGTGGGGTTGCCGTGTCGAGAAATAATGTCCGTTAAATTGCATTTTTTTTGGTTCCGTACTTATGTTAAAATTGTTAGAGGAAATCTTATCTACCTTAATTAATCTTGAAAACTTAATAAATTTACTGAAATATTGTAAAATAATCGTGCAATATAAATTAAACAGTTAATTAGTAAATATATTAAGGACTTGCTGTCTTCCGCGGTTTCACTCGCGTTTCCGGGATAAAAATCCTATAACCTTCGCGGATAATGTAGCTTCCTATTGGGGATTTTTTTTTTATAATCCGACTTGTAGATCCCGAGATTAGCGAGTTTAAAAAAACAAAATCTTCAAGTTTTTTATTAGTATGTAGATATGTAAATAAATATCTTTAACACCCACCTATTCCAGGATACAAACAATTATTAAGTCAATACATCGGCTGCGACACCTTATAACTGCTAAAAAAAAAACCTGTATAAAAATTAGTTCACATTGTAAATAACACAATAATCTTTTTTCCGTGAAACTACAAATAATGTTAGGAGCCAGATGGCAACCCCGGGAGTCGGGAGTCGGCAGTCGGCAGGGCGGGCGGACGCCCCACGTCAGTCGGCGCCCGCCTTCGCGAGAGGCCGCACGCTCGCCGCCCGCCCGCCATGTCCCGCGCATTACAGAGGCCTATAATAAAACATATCAATGCTTTATAATTATGTATCCTAGTGTCATAGTGTTAAGGTGTATTTTACAACGAACCGTGAGTGCGCAATCAGTGGTTTCAATGTTTTGTGATGAGTCAAGATCCTTATTGTTGAGTTTTGTTGATTAAGCGTCGGTATTGTTGTTATTTTGTTGGGCCTTTTGGTACCGACGATCACACCTTACCTTTATTTAAGGTGAAGTAGTTGAGTTTGCAATTCTGTTTAACGAGGACATATTATAGTTAACAGTTAACCTAGATTTAAAAGTTTACCCTATCGTACAGGAAATTTAAAATTATTTATTTTTCCAGTAAGTAAAATAACTTGTTGCTCAAACAATTTCGACTCTAAAACTCTTACATACAAGGTTATTTAATCATCAACTGCAGTTATTTAGGGGGTGGATGTACTTCTAATGTCACTTTTCATACATTTTGCCCGAGGAAAGCAATTATGTATTGTGTGATTTTGTTTTTAGATTTCAGTGTTACTCTATACTAAAATTTGTTCAGGCCTCTTATAATCAAAGCTAAGCAAAATTTGTGCCTAAAAGCCTCCGAATACGTGTTTCATGTCTGAAGTACTTTCTATCAAACAAACCTCTCCTACAAGATATATCCTTCTGCTACGAGATTAAATAACATTTCTACATTTACTGAATCTACTTGCAATGAGTTAATGAGGACATGATAAACAGATTTGAGGCGATGATAGCTCAATGGTAGTGACGTCGAATGCCGAGGCGAAGATCGCGGGTTCGAATCTTACAGTGAGCTTGAGCTTTCGGTGAAGGAAAACATCGTGAGGAAACCATAGCAGGGTACTTTGTAGCACCCACTAAGCACCGTTCGGTGTGTTCCGACAGCTGCAATTGAGAGCCATTTCCTTTCTAGGCTTTGTATGCTTACCATCATCGAGCACATCATCACTGACCACAGTGAGATTGTGATAAAACACAGGCCTATACGTAGTGAAAAAAAAAATCTTTGCGTTAAGGCCAAAACGCATTTTTCAGTAGGCATTAAAAAAATTGATCCCAAACTAAGCAGAGCTTGTACTATGGACAACCAGATAACTGATATACTACATTTTTTTTTTGTAAATAGATACTTATATAGATAATTACACCCAGACTCAGGACAAATAGACATGTTCATGCACACAAATGTTTGTCCTGGATGGGAATCGACCCCACGACCTGCGGCGCAATAGGTGGTGTCTTAACCAACTGCGCCAACTGGCCTGTCGTAATTAATAATAAGAATTTATTTTTAATTTTACTATTAATTCATTTTCCTTTAGAGATATTATATTTGGTATTGATTTATGTTTTATATTTGAAAGTATAAAATAGGGGTTTCACCGACACTGAGGTAGAATTTTGATTCCTTTTTATAATACGTCAAACACAGACTATAATTTCAATGTTTTTGCTTAAAGTATCCACTAAGCATAAGTAATGTAAGTGGATATATGTTTAATTACCTCTTGACCTTTCAGTGTGAACTGTAGGGACGTCGATCTATTATTTATGCAAAGTCAGTTTCTCATTTTAAATAGACGGATAGAGAGACCATACTTTCTTCTACTCGTACGATTCATAGTTATTAAATAAACAGTTTATCCTGTATATATTAAAGTAATCAAAATGTTTTTATGTATCTTACCATTTGGGCTAAACATTTGAGTGCACCGTTTGTTCTAAGTCTGATATAAATGACTATAATATAATGAATTCGTTTGTATTTTGAAATCAGACGGCTAAACTAACCCCGCGGCTTCACAGGCGACACCGTAATATACCCTCTTCGAAAAATCCTTCATTAGTGCACCCCTAAATTACCTATTCAAAAATATTTCCTGCCGAAACCACTGCTCTTAGACTTTCTTTTTACAATGTAATAGGCAAGTGTTTGACCAAAATCTCAACGTGGTCAGTGACGATGGCCGGTGGTGATAAGCACAGAAAGCCAAGAAGGGGCATTTGGATCACACCGTTAGCTTGGCGACAGATATTCAACTTAAGGGTAAACGTTCGGTTGGAGCGCGAAATTCAAATTTTATCCCGTTTTTTGCAAATTGCAGCTCAGTTATAGGTCGTAAGTTATCAACATGTTATTTGCGAGAAGAATGGTAGTATATTTACTGATTAATAATAAAAGAAATCATCAACACATTCCTCCAAGGTATATTAGTTTCGCAAAATTTATTTAATTTGAATTTCGCGCTCCAACCGACGCCTCCACCTTAAGAGTGGTAAGCCAGGCGGGTACTATAAAGTATTCCGCCACCGTGCAAATTTTTTTCGCGAGATATTTTCTTTCAATAAAACCTCATTATAAATTTCTGACCTACGACTTTCAAAACGTAATTCGGCGTCACTACCACTGAGCTGTCATCATGTCAGTCAGGGATTATCAGTTTATTATGACGTACAGCCAGTGGCCTGCAGTGTAATCATCACGTTAGAGCAACAGTACTGAGTGCCAAGTCTACAAATATAACCAGCAATTACAGAGCACAACGAATCCGGCGTTTGATCGATGTTTATTATTGTTGATGTATTAGGTACATTGACGTTGATGATTTTAAACATTTTCTGGCCGCGCGATAGCAAATAAAGAATAAACAATCGAATGGCTGAAATTAGTATATTTTTATGTAATCAAAATGGTGGCAATAGGTAGGTACGATATGGCAGTAGTGATAAAAAAAATTGTTGAATCAAATCACAAGGAATGTCATCGAATAGATAGATCTCTTTTTATTAATTGGTAGGTTACAAAGAGGATACAGGTAGGTTAGTCTTAGGAAGGTCTTAATTATTTCATAATGCTTTTGGGTTTATTTTTACTCAAATTGTTTTTTTTATTTCTTGGGTGAGAACTTATCTATCTATACTATAATAATAAAGCTGAAGAGTTTGTTTTTTTGTTTCAACGCGCTAATCCGGAGTTACTGGTCCGATTCGAAAAATTATTTCACTAATAAGAAGCTACATTATACAACGTAAATGAAACAGCGGGGGAAAGCCAGTTTAAGTCTTATATTAAAACACGCGTTTTTAAATTTTCGTCTGCCTTTTTATGTGGGCTAATCACGGTACTAAATCATATGGAACGTCTGCCTCTAACCTTTGAAATAAAAAACAGTATGATAACAACTCTATTTTAGGTTTAAAAAAAATGAAGGACGAGACCTACCCTAATTAAAGCGTAGATAACGAAAAAAAGCTGTTTTCGTAATTATGTAGACCTTATCTTTTGCCTTAGTTGTTAGTACATTTACTAAAATATAGGTCAGTTGATTAGGTACACTTATAAAATGCGAATTAATTTATATAATACCAGCTGATCCCGCGATTTTACACGAGTTCCCGGGATAAAAAGTGTTACTCTCAGACTCATAACTTATCGCCACAGAGTATAGATGGATTCTTACTAATCTGATATCTCTGTATGCAATAATCAACTTTAAATAATAAAAAGTATAACCTCCTTCAAAATCAAAAAAATAACTAACGCAAAAAGAATTATTTAAATTCGTTCATAAAAAAAAATATGCGTGAAAAACATTAAGAGAATCTCCTCCTTTTTTTTTGTTCGTCCGTTGCTTCATTACTTTCATTTTTATAAATATTATACGTAAATATCATGAATCAAAACGCGCTTACCATAAAAATAATATCAGAATTCCTTTAAACAATCTCTAAAAATGTAAGTGCGAGTAAATCTACCCAAAAGATAAAATACTCTAGAGTTAACAAATCAAAGAGTTTTATTCAAGAGTAAAGTTATACTCTTGTCGGTGGAAGACGAAGAAGTCTCGCTGTATTCTTCGATATTTGTGTCGAATAAGCAGTAGGGATGTAGCTTTATGTATATCGATACAAATATTTATATTTAAATAATAATAGTACGTGAATTCATTATGCTGTCGAAATGATTAAATAATAAGAATGTGTGGACACATACTTATTCTTCACATACGAAATAAGCAGAGCTTTTACTATGGAAACCAGCTAACTGATTAACTTACTACTTGTTAATATATACCAAACTAGTAGTTAACATCCTGACTTAGAGCAGATAAATATTCATTCATACATTTTTTTATCCTGGGTGGGAGTAGAACCCGCGACCTGTAGCGTAACAGTCAGTTTACCTGACCTAAACCGAAGTGTCATGAAAACTGGCTCGTCAATAAAAGTACTAAACTAAACAAAATGACATTTAATGCTAGCTAAATAACATTATTTATATTTAAAAAAAAAATAATAACTTGTAACCCAAATTACTAAACGTATTATTTACATAGTCAAGTTACACTATCCGTTCAATGAATATCTCTTTTCGGACAAATATTTTTTTGATTTATAGTAATCGATAAAAGTAACGAAGGCCCTCGTCCCACCACTATTCATATTCCATCTCGGCGCTTGGATGTAGTCCAAGCGAGTGCTGCCGTCAATAAATATGTATGAATCGGACATGTCGTGCTTTATAAGGGGATATTATGCGACGGTCGTGGTCCTTCCGAGCGCTTTTACTTATCACTACTTTGAAGCTTTTATGGAGAGCTTTTGAGGATTTAATTAATGAGTATACTTATGACACCAGTGTCTCTAAACCTTGTTAGGTTTTGACGTGACATGTGTAGTGTAGATATAAAGGTTTTTTGCCTTTTCATAGCCTACCAGAAATCGAGATGAGCGGTAATAGATTTAGACTTAAGGAGTGAAAGCTAGCCAACTATAAGTATGTATTGACCAGGCCTACTATAAGGTGGCGTTACGTTGAATACATGGTGGTAGAAGCTTCTCTCTGCACTTGCAGCCCCCTCCACAAGTGACAAGTGTATTTTAAACAAAAACTGTACTCACATTCAAAAGATGTAAGAACCTTTGCTGAGTTTCTTGCCGGAGTCTTCTCAACTTCGACGTTCATAAGTGCCTTATCAGGGCCTTAACTGAATAAATGAGTTTTGAGTTTGAGTTTACTCCACAGTGCTTCGGTTACCTCACGAAATATTCTTTCACTGTAACAAGTTCTAAAGCCGAAGCTTTAGAACTTTTTAGCCAGAATTAACGCAAGTATTAGAGTAAAATATTGAACTATCGTGTTCTGGACAAACCTAAGTTAAGATTCGAATCTTGGGTCCAAGATAAGTATCTCACATAATATATTATATCTGGACCGATTTATTTAGTATTTTTCGAGATTTTTCTATCTTAGTATTGTTCGAGATTTTTCTATCCTGCCATATTATTTTGCAAGTGACCATATCAAAATATCTTTGATTGTAACTCCATATTGAATTGGAATAATTGAGTTTGAATTGATGGTACCCCGATTACAATATATCAATCATTCGAGTGCATACGATCGACGCTGACGCCCGCTACACGTTGGTCGCAAAATGTAAACACAATAAACCGCTGTGCCAAATATTACACCAACAGGCGCCCACGCCTCACCACTACCGTTCTGGAGACGCGATAGTCGTGCGTGAGTCGCGCGTGTTTACAAAACTGACTTTAATTAAATCTTTGTCAAACTTTTTAAATTTGATTACAGTTTTGTTTATATCTCGAAGTCAAAACGGAGGGTTATGTATTTGACCTATATGTATATCATTTCCTATGTTGTCTAACTACTAAATGGCTGAACCGATTTTGATGAAGAATAAGTCGTTAGAGTCGCCTTTATTGCGCGAGTGTCAATGGGTATGTTAAAATTGAAGCGAATGTTTCTGAATAATTTCATTTGAAAGTTATTTCTCTTCTTGTGTTAAACTTTGGGGCGCATCATTATTTACTGTAGCCTCCCGACAGCTTACAAAACAAAGTGCATTCAGTCGACATTGTTTACAAAACCGGAATCCAATTTAAAAACTAGGCTATGTATACAGCATAAAGTAAATTTTACTCGAGCGAAAACAATTTTCAATGCAAAGAAAGATGGAAACTGCACGTACACACATCCACACGTTCACGCGTGCACACATACACATGGTGTGTAGTGTACTAGTATAGTCCAGCTGCATGATATTGGTACATGATGGTAACGCGGCGACAGCGCGTGGCGCCTTCTGCCGCACCGCGCCGCGTCGCGTCACGCCTCGAATATTAACTAGTTGGAAATAGTAGCGATAGCAAATAATAGCAATAGTTAGATTTACTACGTGTCGTAGAAGCACTGAGATTTTAATTTCTTGAAAAACGAGCAGCAAGAAAAACAAAAAAAAATTCATAACAGCTTTTTACTATGAAAGTAGGTATATTAAGGAGTACTTTCCTGCCAATATCAAAATATCCAATATTTTTTGTCTGGCTGTCTGTTTGTTCTGGCTAATCTCCGAAAGGGCTGGACCGATTTTGACGAGACTTTCACTGGCAGATAGCTTATGTTATAAGGAGTTACTTTGGTTGGGTTATTTTAGAATAATAATTAGATTTCCGCGCAACAAAAATATCCCGGAAACGCGGGTGAAACCGCAGGGGGGGTAAGTAAGTAAGAAAAAATTAAAGATTTAATAATTATTTTTTTTATAAATAATGTTTTAGACATTTTAAATATTATTAGCAAAAATATAAGTAAAAATACATTGAAGGTGCACAACGTACTAATTTATTTTGAAATAGTTAATACTTGTAAGATTTCGGTGTCTTAAAAGCTGGCAACATTATCAAAGGCATCACTTAAGGCATATTATAGAACAAACTAGTGCGCAGCTAAAGTGATTCTGGTGTCGCTACTCGCCGCATCTGCGCCCACCCTGTATAATGCGCATTTCCTTACCCAGCCCCGTTGAAAGCCCTTCACAATTTTACGAAATCACCCTCGCAACTTTATATCGAGGTAATGTGAACCGTGATACTTTGTAATAAAGTTTTAATTGTAACGGTGGAACATGCACTTATCTTGAGATAAGCCGCACACCCTCACGCTATTTTGCTTCAACGCTACGAAGATTAAAACTAAGATCGTTTCATGGTTACCTTGTTTATCATAAAGGAATATTAAAAATGTCTAGATTATCTAAGCTCTGGGGGTCTAAAACGGTCGTTCGAGCAATAATGCTAGACGCAATCCTTCAATCCTATAATTAGTTCAATCCTCCAATATTTAGTTCAATCAATTAGTTTCCAATTTAGACAAATGACACCATAATCTACTGTAAATTTCAGAAATGAATTGCATTCATTGAACGATCGTTCTAGACCCCAGGGGGGCTAAAACGGCCGCTCGAGCAATACTTCTAGCTACAAGCATTTCTGATATCTCCTTTTAATAAATTAATCTCAATACCATTTCCCAATGTACCTTAGTGTCAGAATTTTGCGAACGTGTTTAACGGTAACTATTCATCGAAAGATTGTTTTTTTCTAGGAGAGAAGGAGACAGGAGAATAGTGATCAGTTTTCCAAAATATTAATTGAAAACATAGATAGATAATTCTTTATTGTCACACCACATTAAGATTTGTACAGCAATACAAGAATTTTGATATTAAATTAAAGTGTTACAATCGGCGGCCTTATCACTAAAAGTGATCTCTACCAGGCAACCTTTGGATGGAGAGGAATTAAAATTATCTGAATATGACGGGGGTGTACAATAAAAAAGTAAAAAAAAAAAACTTAAAAATAGAGAAAACATAGATAAGTACCTACATGCTAGTAAATAAATAAATCTAATACATAACATTATTTAGGGGTTTGAAAATTCATTTAATGTATACAATACGTAACACTGTTTATATGTGCATAGTAGGTACAACGTAAATTGCGTATAAATGACGTACGAGGCAATGTGTTCGAACCTTTAAGGCGACGATATACGAGAAATGATGATTCTAGATTAAGGTTTTCTCTGCATTCTTTGTTGCAAGAGATTTGTAAGAAATATATGTTAAACTAGAGTGTATAGTTACGACGAGGAATATCTTTTCTTCAAATATTTTATCTACTCTCATATCGTAATGTTCTTATTATGAAATCAAAATCAGTACTTTAATGACCCACTTTAGGCACACCCGTGTATAATGATTCATTATAGTACAGTTGTGTTCCCAAGATAATGCTATAAAATAACTTTTTTCTCTTAAAGTACACTTTGGACCTATCAATAGTATAATCAATCAGTATCAATTCAATTTTAGATGCAAATGTACTTTGTGTGTGGTTACATGTGACAAATTTTTGACTTGAACTTTAGAGTTAAGAATTTTTGGGAGTTGGCAACACGGATTTGATGAGGTATATGATTAGGGTATATGATATTAGTGTTTATTTTATTGTATTTGCCTAAATATATTTTGACCAAAAATGTCACACAAAAAAAGCAATTTTTTTTTTCGGAAAATTGCAAAAAACATTTTTTTTTACCTTTAAATTACATTATTTATATGAGTTTAGATAAAGTACTGTGTGATACTATTAAGAACCTCGCCTACGGCTCTGTACTTAAACTCACACTCGTATTTAATAACCCCTATTATGCAACAGTATCATAAACTACTATTATTTTTCATTAGTAACGTCATAAAATCGCGAATATGCCCCTTTTTAAAACTAAGAATGTTCTTTTCTGTTATCTGATCCATCCAAATAACATGAAAATATTAACAGACATTCTGAGATCTATATATATGAGAGAATAGAAAGGGAATAAATAGTTTCATACTTTTGTTTTTTTTTTAATGACAAAAATAACCGTCTTTTTTACTAAAAGTGCGCTTCGCCTGTCTCGACAGTTTAGTAAGGGACATTCACAGAGAGCATCCTCTTAACGTAGGTACACAAACTGAAATAGTTGATGTACCAAAGTAAACCACAGACTAAACATTGAATTCGCTCGATAGCCAATAATTTCATAAGATTACGACTCCGCAATACCTTAACTACAGTTGCTTGTAACCATTTATTACTGAAGAGCTTTCCATAATTTATAGTAAATAAAGCTTTTGTACAAATTATAATTGTTTTTTTTGTAGAAGCTACATTATAAATGCGGAAGTTTGTGAGTATGGATGTATGTTTGTTACTCTTTCACGCAAAAACTAATGAACTGATAGGGATGAATTTGTTACACTGATAGTTTATAAACTAGGGATTAACACAGGATACTTTTTATCTCGGGAAAACATAAGATCCCTCGGGGACGCGGGGGAAACCGCGGGACGGAAGCTAGTATTATATAAAGCTAAGTAGCTGCACTTGAGAGTCAGATTGTGGTCTAAAAAAAAACATTTTGTTAGAAAAAGTCCCAGGCCTTTTGTAGGTATTGCGCGTCGTAGGAGAGCTATCATTTCTTTATTCATAACGAAATTTTGTTCAAACAAATCATTCGTGTGCCAAATAAATAATTCAGCACAGAAAATTGCGAAATTCGTTTTTGAATTAGACCTTCTCACATTACAAAATTCCAAAAACTTATAACAACTGTAACTTAACGTAACTCCTCTGGGAGTAAATTCTGTGCCGTTCAGAATATTAATAATAATCCGCCTAAAAAACACGACCCGTCCAACTTCGGGCGTATTATGTATTTTAATATTACAGTAGTTGCGGGTTCGAGTCTCGGGGGCACGATAAATCTGCAACATAATCCCTTGGCTAGTCGCAGATAGGGTTCACCTGCGTGCGTGCGTCGCGCGCCGCATACCTGTGTATAATGACTCATAATAATCATACGGCTTATATTTTATCATACGCTAGGGTGAATATTGGGTTTGTAATAATTAGCCTTTTTCCTAACTCTTGATTAAGACAAATAATAAAGCATTCATTTGAATTCATTTTAATTACTTAATGTAGTTTTCAAAATTTGACCACAAGCAAATTTTACTACGTTTAGTGATGATGTGGTCTTTGGTGGTAAGCACACAGAGCCTAGAAGGGAACTGGCTCTCAAGCGCAGCTGTCGGAACACACCGGTAGGTAAACGTAATCTGACTTTAAATATTAAATACTTGTTACCTATATACGAGTATGTATATTGTATACTTGCTGTTCCCCGCAGCTTCACTCGCGTTCCCGGGATAAACAGTAGCCTATAACCTTCGGGGATAATGTAGTTTCCTATTAGTGAAAGATTTTTTCAAATCGGACCAGTCCCTCCGGATATTAGCGCGTTCAAACAAACTCTTCAGCTTTATTATTAGTATAGATATCTAACTTACCAAAATCTTCATCATAAAAAAGTTTAAATAAAATCAAATGGAATTACTTCTCTGTGCACTTCGGTTTCTAAAAGTACCTAATGACTTTTTCCAGCTTCCAAGCCCTGTTACTGTCAACTCGTCATCTTAATTCAATATCTCAACATCGCATCCGATTTCACAGTTCAGAGCCAAAAGAAGAGGTCAAGGGAGTGACTTCAATCTTATTCAGATTCTTATCCGATTTGATAACGTAGGTACAAGGCCGAGGGATTCAATATAAACCTACATCTGTGCCTACATATTGAAATATTTACATATACCTAACTTGGTTAAACTATTTGTAAATTATCTGTTGTTCGAATATAGAACGCCAAATTCTTTCTCTTTGATAGAACGCGATTTTAATTAGCTTTTTTTAAATAAACAAAAAGTACGTTCTTAATTTGATTTGTACTTGACAAGAAATAAAAATACATGAAGAATTTTTAATACAATGCTCAACATGACACTGGCAAAATACACAAAAGTGTGATGCCAAAAAAAAAAGATCTACAGGATTGTTGCCGATTTAATATTTATGTAGGTATATATAATTAATTCGTAATGCTGGTTTCGGTCGTGTATGTACCTCCGGAAACATTACGTAACGATGCAGAGCTAAAATAAAACATTATATTAATATCAATATTTTTCATCTTAACTCGAAATAACTTGAGCAAAGTTCGTCGCACCAACGACCACTAGGTCAGATTCACATCGGAAATAAGGTCCGATCATTCGATATTAATATCGGTAACTGCATCTGGCGCGCCGCCAACTATCGGAATAATCGGTATCGAGTGGGCTTATTACGTAAGTAATCGACAATCGTACGATCAGTGACATTGCGACAATTCTTGGACCAATAATATGCGATACTCCGTATTCTTCTTATTTCTAATTTGGATAAAAATTGTGGTGAGTGTTATCTAAAATATCTAGCAATAAATACTTTTACTAACGTTTGACGTAACCAAAGATCAATTGCCGGACATAAACGGCTAAAGGAGTTCGGTGCGTCATTCCTTGCAGATACGCATCTATCGCCATTATATTGAAGTCTAGCATCCCGCGTCGTGAAACAAATCCAAAACTGTCAATGTCAGAGTGACAGATCAATTAATGACGGGGTTACCACATGAGGAACTAAAATATTCCAACAATAAATAAATCGGTTGCCAACAGTAACTGTTGTAGTTCAAACATATTGATTCAGTAATAACTCTTAAGTCTAACCCATTACATATGCTGCGTACATTATTCAGGTGCGGGGTAACTAACCAGATTTATGATCCAAGTTCGCGGTTCGCTGGGAGGCTGTTTAATTTGATTAATGGCGTTTAACGATTTGTTATGAAAAGTTTACGAGGTGTCAGTATTCAGCACCCGGTTTTTTTGAGTTATTTATTTTTGATATTGTTCTAAAGTGTGTGTGATATTGTTTATTTATTGCATCGTTAATGTGTCTTATACACTTAAAACCTCTATTGCCTTGTACCCTATAAAAGTTGGCAACACAGATAACGACAAAATAGCCAATATGCCATCGGATATATTGTGAACCATTTGACTAAAAAAACCTATTCGGTTACTCTTTATTCCCTTTTTTAAATCCACCCAGTAAATATATTATCTCCATAAATAATTCACTAAATAGTACATACCTATGAAATTAGAAATAACCATAAACAAATTAAAGAACAGCAGAAATGTACCTGCATGTTAAACACCAAACTACATAAAGTATACAGAGTGGCTCATAAAAATGTAAGCACGGAAAAACACGAGCAAGTTTTCGTTACGTCGCGAGAGATCTCGACGAGCGCGCGCTCTAATTACGAATAATGACCTAACTTTGCGACGCCACGGTCCAATAGGCGGCTACACTCTGTATACAGCGGCCAGACGTTAGTAGACGGTAAATTATTTTTGATTTCAAGCACTATTAACAAATAGGAAAAATGTGAAACGATTTTTTCTTCAACTTTACAATTTAGACGTCAAAATGTCGTAGAAGTCGCCTGGTTGACAAACTGTCGCAGTGAGCAAAGCCTTTGAAATGGCTATGAATATAAAAAAGGGCTGTTTATATTTTTAGCTTTTTTTTCACAGATTACTGAGTAACAAGTTCTTTTACCCTTTATGCCAGACATCAAAGCATTCATTGAAAACACTATTTGCGTCGTTTCTGAACTCGGAAATGTGAAAATCCACCGAAATTCACGTTATTTATCGTTTCACAGCTTGTGTATTTGGTTGTGATCGTTTTCCTATTAAAATATTGCACAATTCATAAGTGAAGATACTTTATAAAAGTATACTAAACTGTAGTTAAATATTTAAACACTTTTGATATACTTACTTATTGTATAGTAAATTTTAACTGAGTGTGTAGTGAGTGTAACGTTTTGATGTCTTTATAAACTAGAACAATGTCGCAAGTACCTCAGCAAGGATTCGTGCCCGAGAAAGTGCAGGAATTTAACCGCAGGGCGTCCCAGGACATGTCTGATTCACCGCCCCACATGAAACCACAGAGAAACATACAGGAACCTTCGAAAAAAGAACCGAATCAGAATGGCACTGACAAACCGATCCAGCAGCAAGACAAACCTAAACCTGATGATAAAACCAAACCTGATACTGGTTACATTCCTCGACAAAACCAGGAGAGCAAGAACCCTTTCTCGCCGCACTTTTATAGAAGCAGTCGTCCGCACGGTCACTTCGAGATGGGTCCACGTGGTCTGGACTACTCCCCTCACCGAATGGGCATGGAGTTTTCCAACCGCATGAGGGATTATGGACCTCAAAGGTCTACGTCAATCCACGGCCATGAGTTGACTGATGGGCCGATTAAGCCTGAGTATTTAGGCCATCGAAGTCACTTCGGGAGCCAGGTTGCGGCTGGTGGGATCAGCCACCCTGACGTGGTGTTCAGACATGATTACTATAGTCAGATGGGGTTCTCGCCGCCTCGTGCTTCTAGGTTCTCCAGCCAGGAGTACTTGAACGCTCCTGCTCAGTATGGCAGGTGGCCGGACTACAGAGCGGAGTACAGGCAGCGTCGTCGCTCGCAGCAGGATCTTCAGTCCGTTGGACAGAGCGGTGAACCAGGTCAGTCACTACTCATTTTTTTTAAGGTTCATAAAAATTTCAGCCTGTATATAAATATCGTATACGTGTTTAATACGTTCTTATTATTTCGTGTTCGAATAATTACGCAGTATTTTTAACTCGATTGTTAAAATACCGTAATTTTAATTGAATAATATTATATTAAATTACTTGTTAAATTTATACAATTTGAATACATTCCGTTATTATTTTTATTACAATAGTAAATTTTATGCTTTTGCGATAAAATTTGGACTTTTCTTCGCAGGTATTTATGCTACTAATATTATAAATGCGAAAGTATGTCTGTATGGATGGATGTTTGGATGAAATTTTGAACACAGATAGTTTAGAACCTAGATTAACACATAGGATACTTTTTATCCCGGGAAAACATAAGCTCCCTCGGGAACGCAGGTTGAACCGCGGGGCGGAATCTAGTAATGAATATTTCTTCCATATTGCTTAAAATACTTCTTGTTCCGCAATGGTACCTAAGTTTTCAAAACTTGGAATACCTACTTATGTTAGAAATGCTCGGATATAAGCGGATAACTATCGAGTAAGGCGATTTGTTCAACTTACACGCAACTCACGCGTGACAAATCGCCTCTCTTATGTCAAACTTTTCGTAATTCCCTACTTTTTTTTCATACTTTATCATTCGCCTCCCCTTCAATATATTATTATTTTTTTAGGAAAAGTTTTCGAGGTCGCCAACACATTGTTTAGTGGTACAGCTAATGACATTTTTTTTACAAGAGACAAATTTTTAGTAACTAATTTTGCTGGATCTCCTTCTCTGTCACAAGGAAACTCAACAGGAAATCGGAATTGGTTGCTAAATAATTGTCTTTATAATTTTTGTAATGCCCGAGTCAATTAGTCAGCTCATGAGCAACGGCGAGGGTGACCACTTACCTTTAGGTGACGTTATATGACTTAATATTCTGGAATATTATACTTGTTTTCGCATAGATATATAGTTTATAGGGAGATATCTTATAGGTTTTTTGGGGGAGGCTTTTATCCAGCAGAGGACGTGTTTCGGCTGATATGATGATGATACTTTATAAGCCGGAGAGTGACGTAGACTACTTTTATTATTAATCGGCGTCACTCGGGAACGATTAGCTGGTTTTCTCTCCAAAGATTTTCTTTCATACAAACTTTGTCATGACAATTACAAACACAATAAAAATATAATTAACCAAATAGAATTGCGCTTTAGCAATTGATTTTTATATAAACAAAAATAATTGATAAAAACTTTTCTAATCATGTACGTAATATCCTGTACATCACCTCCACGTCCATAATTTCCGCAAAACAAACAATTTTGACAAACAATAATCAATCTAACTTCCGCAAAGTTATACAAAATTACAAAATCGGTGAATATGTCACAAAATGTAATTTCCCTCGAATCAGGCAGCGACTGCCACAGCGTAGATAAGTGGCACAGACTTACGAAATTAATTTATCGGTGTTTTAATTAAGTTTAATGGAATCGTGTTTGCTGTGGTCCGCCCGACGAATTCCATCGTCTTATGATTTGCATACTTGGGAAGGTTTGGGACGAAGTATTATATTAGCTTGCGGTTTCGCTCTTGGGGAATGAAATATTGCAACAATTATGAATTACGTTGGTTGATATTAGTACCTATTTAAGAGATAGTAGGGATGGAAATTCCTTAACATGTTGACTCATTTTAGGTTATGGGTTTTACGTAGACTATGAATTCAAACTCTAGTCATTTGTTTAGTTTAGGCTCTGAAAAGTCACTTATTAATTTTGGAATTTATAATGGACTTTACTACCGGTTCGTAATACCTCTGGCATGAAACTCTGAAAGGTTTCATTCTTAAAATGTTGACGATTTATGGTTTAACTAAGACTACAGATTAATAATAGTGCAAAGACTACTAAAATCCACTAAATTATTGTCTTTTGCTACATTAAAAAAAAAGTCAAAAGGCTCAGAGCCATGTCATATTTTTTTTAAATATTTATTCTTGCTATGTTAAAGCACTTTTTCTCTACCATCTTGGTATACATCCCGATTTAAGACAAACAAAATGTATAATGAATTAAGACAGAAAGTTTGTCTGTATGTTTGTTTGTTTGTTACAAAATGTATATCCTAGGTGGGAATCGAACCCACGACAGTTAGGGTATCTTACCAACTACACCAACCAGCCCGTCATACAAACCATGACATAATTCTGTACTTTTTCATCCCAAAAAGTTGTGATTATTTTCCCGGGTACTTCATCATCTACGAAGACCTTAATAATGTCAAAGATCTACAGCTGACCTACAGACCAATAAGAAGATAAGAGTTACCACACGGTAAGCCATGCGCTGAGGTCAACGACCCGGGCTCCCCCCACCGCGCGCCCTCGATCGATTCCATTCATACGAGAGACGGTAGAACGTAACACAACATGTTAGATACACTACTATGTTACTCAGGGTCAAATGTACTTTGCAGCGTAAGGTAAGGTACAGTTTAGGGTACTGTTTTGGGTTAGTTTGCGAGGTTCGGGTGATAGGAACAGGTAAGCGATAAAGTTTCAAGTGGATTGCGGTTGCTTACTTGTTTTCTAACTTTGAATATGTTTCTCCATCTAAGGTAAACGATGGGTTCCTGTTTTTTCATTAAAATTTTTTTTTCACCCTGGTTCCCAAGGGTTTTGTGGCCTTCCCAGGATGATTATGCCAAGAATGTTATTCCAGGGTATGGATCTATGTGACAAATTTTACCAAATCTTTGATTGAGTTCTTATGAGACATTTATATTATTGTAAGATTGTTTTTTTTTGTAATCCAACAAAAATAGACGTCGTTATTATTTTTTTCATATCCTTTTCTTAGCGTCTATCAGTTCCATATTCATTAGCTGCTACTTACCATTATCTCAAAAAACGTATACGTTCTCAACAAACTCCAAAAGAAATAAAACAACTTCAGAACCCAACTTGTATGTTTAAAGTACATCAACTATTCTCGTACGAAACTGAATAAAAGTTAAACTAGCCCGCCGGTGTAGGGTCGCCATGGCAACCGCCCCGTGACATCCTGTATTATGTTGCCGGTCGAAACATCCTGTATGTAGAATACTAATGCAGAATTAATTCGCTCTCCTATTGAGCAGTTAGCGAGCTCAAAATCACACTTGTTGAAAACTATTACGCTGTAATGTAATACAACGTACAAAAAGATTTACTTTCTACCCCGCGGTTTCACCCGGGCAGCGAATAATTGACATGACGTAATATTCGTTCAATCTATTGCTTGGGTCCTCGAGAATCCCTACGGAAACGGTTTATGGAATTTGAGATATTAACCTTACCGTCGCTATACATCTTTGAAAATATGATGTTTGTCCGTAAAAATTTAAATTTATTTGACACTAACAGTAGTCGCCATAACCTAAACACAAGAAACAAAGATAAAATTGTTACACCTAGATTCAGGCTAGCAAAAGTCAATAAGTCTTTTCTCGGGAACTGCATTTGTTTTTATAATAAAACCCCATATGAAGTAACTAAGATGTCGTACAATAAATTCAAACAGTATGTTAAACAGAAATTAATCGACAAGGCCTACTATAAGGTGGCTCATTACGTTGAAGACAAGAATACATGGTTGTAGTAGCTTCTCTCTGCACTTGCGGCCCCCTCCACAAGTGACAATTGTATGAACTCTGTGTATATTTGGAACAGGAACTGTAATTACATAAATTTAAAAAAGAAAGATCCACAAAAAAAATGTAGCCTTGCTGAGTTTCTTGCCGGAGTCTGCTCAGTTCAAGTGTATGTGGAACCGGTGGTAGAGTCTATTGTAATGTTTGTAACTATCGACGTTCATAAGTGCCTTACCAGGGCCTAAATTGAATAAATGAGTTTTTGATTTTGAAAACGATTATTGTACTATCGTTTATTTTTAACTCTAAACTTTAAACTCTTTGAAGCCCAATGAGTCACACCAATGTTTATTGTTATCATCACATCTAAAAAATAGGCAATTCGAAGAGAAAATAATCTGTTTGTTTTTTTTTCCTATTTTCAAAAATGTCTGAGATTTTAATGTTAAAGTACGGCCTGCGCGACAAAATCCGACAAAGCGACCGCGCTAAAGTCTCGGCGACTCTCTGTCTGCTGTCTTTACTTGTGTGATTTTTTTTCTAGACCGCGCTTTGAGCTGTGCTTTGATATATCTGTCAGATCATCGTTTCATAGGATTGTATCCTGATTTTTTTTGTACTGTTTGACCTTAATCTTAACATGATATGTGTTGTACCCGAAGGTGGTAAGCACACAAAGCCTATAAGGGAACTGGCTCTCAAGTGAAGCTGTCGGAACACACCAGGCAGTCAGGCAGGTTCTACAAAGTATCCTATCATCATTCTATGGCTTATTTTTAAGTTTTCCGTCACCGTTCAAGCTATTTTCTATTCGGTTCTTCTTGTAAGCTAAAGCTAAAAGTTAAATTTCAATACACCTTAAGTAGTTAACAAAAGTGAGAATATTGTTCAATTTACTCCGTACTATGTAATTTACCTCGTTCGGCATTTAATATCTGTTGCGGACATTTTGACGTTCAACAAAGAACGTTTCTAAGCTCGGTTTGATATCTCAAAGGCTTTGTAATTGACCCTAATTTCTAATTTAATACAATTTGAACATTATTTAGTGGTATTCTTAACACTGGTAATTGTGGCCTGTCCATTGCCACTTTAGTTTAATTTGCGAGCTATGCCTGTACCTATAGCGAACCTTAGCTATCGGTATAGGAAAGCATAAAAAACTATTGCAGGGTGTTAGAGTACTTTGTACTACAACTCTCAAGTCAAAAGCTACTTTGTACTATAACTCTCATGTTAGTCTGTACTACCATTATAGTTTGTACTACTCTATAGCAATATAGCCATAGTTCACAAAACTAAAATTCAACTACAAAATCTCCATGACGGGTCAGGAAACTAACTATTGCAGGCAGGTCGTGAGTTCGATTCCAATTCAGGACAAACATTTTGTGTGCATGTAATTAGTATGTAGAAAAAAAAAGTAGTACATGGAGTATATCAGTTATCTGGCTTCCATAGTACAAGCTCTGTTTAGTTTGGGATCAGATAACCGTGTGTGAAGAATGTCCCCGGATATGTTACCTTTATTAAACATGGTAGTTATTAAGTGTCCATAAGAACTATAAAAGTGGCATTATTACGACATACAGTAATAATACCTAGCCATTGTAAAGTTGATGCCAAGTTGTGCTCGTTAGCGATCCTTATCTCGGCCCGCACTCGCCTTGCCCGCTCCTTATGACCCATTCATGTTATATAATGCTATATTAATTGCTTTATGTAGTTGTGAATTTATGTATCTATTCTATTATACAGTTTCAGTCAAATTAAGGCGATGATAGCTCGGTAGTGACGTCGAATGAAGTCAAATCACTTGAAAGGAGACATTTTATCAGATTTTATTATGCCATAAGGTTGAGAAGCAGGCATGCGGTCCACCTGATGGTAAGTGGTTACTATCGCCATTTGCAATACCAGAGATATTGCCAATGTGTCGCCGACCTGTTACAATGCCAAGAAGGCAACTGACTCTCAAGTGCAATTGCCTGAACACAATTGATTTTCAACTTGAGGGTGGTAGCCAGCCAAACGGGTACTACCGAGTACCCTACCACCGTGCTATGGTTTCCTCATGATGTTTTCCTTCACCGAAAGCTCAAGCTCATTGTAGAATTCGAGCCCACGACCTTCGTCGCGGCATCCGACGTCACTATCACTGAGCTATCATTACCCTTAATAGTATTACTTATTGGTAGGAAGAAACTGCCTAAATGATACCCTGTTATAACATAAAAACATAAAGGTCCCTCGGGAACGCGAGAAGAATCAAAAAATAGGTTCTAGACAATACGTCTCTTCAATAAAGCCTACTCGAAAAAGGCTTACTTCAAAGTCTCCAGGACAGGCTACAGGCTTCCTGACATTATTCCAAAACTAGCTGCTTAATATTCACCAGACACATGCTGATACGATCAGAAATTCAAGGAGCATCATAAAAATATAATAGTTACATGTTATAAGTTCCCTTTATAAAAGAAAAGGATAATCCTACAAGAAAATAAAGGAAAATCCAATGTCTTAATCCAGTTTGTGCTTCAGATTGTAAGTAATTCACACCGACGTGAAATGCAATACTTTCTTGGTAGAGAGGGGGATCTGTTACGTAAACGAATATTGAAGGTTTGTCTATGTTTGTAACCGACTGCGGTGAAGCCAAAAGAAAAGGGTTATGTGTTTGAACTGTATGTATGTATATGTGTCCGTTCACTCGTAACTACTAAACGTCACAACTGATTTTGCCGAATGATACGTCATTGGTTAGAGTAGTATTTATTGCGCGAATTTAACCAAGTAGGTGAAATAATCAAAATGGCGACAAAAAGTATGCGATGGTTTTCGAAAAATGCTGAAATACGTAGATCTTAATTTTCAAGGAATACAACGTGTACCAAATATACGTGGTTGTATTTTTGGATCATGAGGAGGAATTTATTAATATACAATAAGGATGATGACTGGGTAAAAAATAATTAATTCTATTTAGTCCGTCAGTTAGGTTATCAAAAAATATTGGATACGTATTTTTTATTTTATCAAATCAATAAAAACTTACAAAGATAGGTCGCATCAAAGTTCAGGAGAGGGGGTTTATGACGTCACTTCTCTGTAAAAAGTGTACTAAAACGTGACGTCACGCGATATTTATACGCACTGAATCTTCGTTATTTTTTGTTTTCAGAACTAAAGAAAAAACATGTGTCCTATATTTTTTGGTAATCTAACTGACGGACAAATTTTTTTTTTTTAGTCATCCCCTATTCGTAGAATGAAAGTCTAGGTTTTTTTGGATATATTTTTTTCTTCGCGAGAGCGTATGCCCGCAAGGATTCCAGGATTCCAGTAAAAATTGTTTGAAGCACTGAAATTGTGTTTATAAGTATACTGCATTTGAGTTAGTGATGTTACATACATAACACCAAGATTTTTTGTTAGGTACATACGCGTTGTGTAAGTACATTAAAGTACATCCTGGGTGGAAAATTTGCGGTGAGAGTGTTCTTGAGAAAAACTTTTTTCCATTTCAAGCTTATTTTTATGTAATTTTCGAGTGTATCTTTAAATAGCAAATATTTTAGCTTGAATAATCCTTTCAATAAACCATAAATTCAGCTTTTCACTATTTTAAAGTCGGGACAATCCTACGAGGTATCTACTATAATGCATGGTGATCCTATGAATCGGTAAGACGCATGGAAACGATTGGAAAACTGCATTCACCAACTTGTACTATCAGTATCGAGGAACTTGCCCCCCCCCCCGCCCCTCCTCACGGCTTCAAGTTTTTGCGTACATTCAACTTGTGCGATTCGACTTGAACTATTTATTGTTTTGTTTTAAAATAGCCATTCCCCATCGAACAGTCTGCGCGATTTAAAAAGATTCAATCCTGCTTCCTATCATATATTACTAATATTAAAATGCTAATGTTTGCGTTTGTATATTCCTCGGGAATAATGTAGCTTCCTAATAGTTAATGAATTTTTCGAATCGGACCAGTAACTCCAGAGATTAGCGCGTTCAAACTAACAAACTCTTCAGCTTTATTATTAGTATAGATAGATATAAGTGGCACAAGAATATGGTAACGGTTGTATGTCGAATGAACCATAACCGCCCTACCTTCTATTTACACAGACTAAAAATTACTATACCAACGGCCCGACGGTCAAACAGCATACTTACAAATGTAAACAGAATGCACATAACATTACTTCTCTTGGGTATAAACACACACATACACACTATGTTGATACCCTCAGATGATGTCGGAGATAACGAGTACCCAATTAGCATATGCCTCTTTTAGGTTCCGTAGAGGTTTCAAAAGGTCAGTACTTGCTAATATGGGCTTCGTTTTGATGAAAGAGATGATGATCTCCAAACGGCTGAACGGATTTTCTTGAAACATAGAAAACACTCAATTAAGAGACATTTCAAACCAAAATAACTTAATCAAAATCGTTTGGCATGGCACAAATAGACACTATAAACTTATATCACCCCACTTTTTCCTCGGGGGGGGGACTTATGATTAACTAGCTTCCGCCCCGCGTGTCACCCGCGTTCCCCAGGTATCTTATGTTTTCTCGAAATAAAAAGTAGCCTATATGTTATTCCAGGGTATGATTTATCTATGTGCCAAGTTTCATCCAAATCCGTTCAGTAGTTTTTACGTGAAAGAGTAACAAACATTCATCTATACTCACAAACAAACTTTTATTCTTAATTTATGATAATTAATTAAAAGTGACAAATGAATAATAGGGTAGTTGACAGTGTCAAAAATAAATGACCAAACACTAACCAATGCATAAAACATATAAAAACACGTAGAAATATCAAATATGTTGTACATTTAACGCTTTTTATGATTTTTAATTACCAGTGGAACCACTAAGAGTAGATGATTTGATGCTGTGAAACTATGACGTCATAGTGTAATATTTCATACAAAATTCCATATAAACTATCGTTTTGACATTTATTAAAAAGTAGCTGATTTGATATGTCAGTCAACTACCCTATTGTGATATCGTTTCACATTATAATAGCAAAAAACTTCCATGTACTCTCAAACACTCCATCATAAAAGCAGGTCGATAAAGTCAAGGTTAAAGTAAACTACTAACCCAGTAAAATAACCCAGCCCATCTACAGCAAATCAACTGCGATATTTATAGCTCCAGAAACCAGTGACAGCGTGCGTGACCTCACCAATCAGAGCCCATTTCCTCAATCTATAAAAACTATTGATAGCTTGATTGTTGTTTTACGACTTAACTACTGTCATTTGAAACTATACCAACTACTCCAGTTTCTATATCTACTTTGAGCAACTTTCCGTGGTGTAAAAAAGCTTTTTTAAAAAAATCAAAAATATATATTCGCAGGTACTTATGAATAGTCTGACTTCAATATAAAAACGGTCAAAGGCTCTGAGCCATACAGCCATGTCATTTTTTTTTACTTTATTTTATTTATTCTAATTTTAAATTTATGATATTGTGTCTTTAGCTATATATGCGTTTGATGGCGAGCATACAACCGAACTGACAACCTCCTCCTTTTTTTTGAAGTCGGTTAAAAAGAAGACACTGACTGACGGATGAACGCACAGTCGAGCTAAAATTTGGCATACATATAGCATGACGTAGGCACGCTAAGAAAGCATTTTTGAAAATTCAACTCTTAAGGGGGTAAATAAGGTAATTCGGGTGAAACCGCGGGGCGGTAAGCTAGAATCTAATACAAAAGTGTTGGTAACCTCGCCACACTCTCATATCTCCTAGTGTTTTATTGGAGTGCTGTAAATCTGCAGAGTACCCACTTTTAGCCGTTTTATTGTTGGTATTTGCGGAGGCAATTGCGAGCGCAGTCGTTATTCAAAAACAAGCCAGCTGTGTTACAAACAAACTGCTTTTTTTCTCTATTTACTTACATCTCTAATAGGTTTTAAGTTAATGTCGTCTGTACGTTTATTTTGTAAATATTTTAATTTCTTTTTTTTTTTATGCTAAGCTCACAAAGCTTAGAAAGGACGCTTGGCGATAGATTTTAAACCAGTAGTTGGTAGCTAACCTGACGGGTACTACAAAGTACCCTACCACCATGCCTTGATTTTTTCCTTCCCTGAAAGCTCAACCTCATATAAAAGCCATTTACTCAATATAAGCTCTAGAAGCGCAATCATGAAGTTTAAAAGCTACCAACTATCATAATTCAGAAGTCGTCGTTAAACTGAGAAGAATCTCAAAATAATTTTATTTTATGTGTATAAAATTGTGTTATGCTTTTTTGATTTGAATAGTCTCTACTTCTCGGCTTGCGTTTGGTTTCATACTCGCACTGAGACTAGGGATGTCGAAAAACATACCTATTCACTCTGGAAATGTGACAATAGGTTTACTATTCTTCTTTCACACAGCAATGGAGCAGCTTCATGATATTTTGTAGACATAGGCCTCTCATAAAAGTGTAATAACATAAAACTACATGTCCCGTTTCCCCACATTTGTGTTCTGCTCCCGGTCTATAATGTCTGACGTCACGAATAATTCCCGTAACTTAAGGTGGAGGCTTCGGTTGGAGCGCCAAATTCAAATTTTATGACGTTTTTTGTAAATTGCAGCTCACGGTCGTAAGTTATCAACATGTTATTTGCGACAAGAATGGTCGTATATTATATGTCAGTAATATACCTTGGAGGAATATGTTGATGATTTCTTTTGTTATTAATCAGTAAATATACTACCATTCTTGTCGCAAATAACATGATGATAACTTACGACCTATAAACTGAGCTGCAATTAGCAAAAAACGTGATAAAATTTTAATCTCGCGCTCCAACCGAAGGTATACCCTAACTCCGGACGCGTTCAAGTCTTGTACTCTTGTTACACATTCATACAGATAGGATGCGTACATCAAAGTTTTAACGACTTGCCCTACAACTGGAATGTAGATGTCAAATTCAAATATTATAGCTCATGTGTCATCGTGACGTCATTGTGTTTGAAGTCTTTGAAGGGACTCGGTTTATACATTGTTTCACACGTTGGAAATATACCAAAAGTATTGAACGAGACAGTCGGAGACATAAGTTTTTATTTTCAAATTTGTTATAAAAAACTTTTTTTTTCATTCATTTGTTTTGCTGCTTGCCACATCATTTAATCGTCTAAAATAACACACATGTTTGTTTTTTTATCTCAATCTATTGGGAGAAATTGTCCTCCAAAGTACTGAAAAGTGACTAAATCCTCTAAGTTCTGCAGAGAGTTTTCTTCAAGCTAGCTAGTTAGTTACTGGTTTGATTATATGTTTAAGGCTACTCTCTAACGTAGGTTAGGAGTCGGACAGTTGAGTACCTTTCCTTGTAAGTGAGATTATGTTTAAATAAAGTCTATTTTAAGAAAAATCTAGTGAGGTATCTTTATCGAGACCATATAGTAGAATTCGATATTGCATTTGAATGACATCATTTATCAGAGGCCTTTCATCCCCAGATTGCATCTCCTAGTTCGTTACACATTTCTTTTTAATTTTAATCTCCATCTAAACCATGTTTCCGCAGTAACATTTTAAACGAAACACAAAAGAATAGTTTATTTCAAAAATTAGAAGGGTAAGGTATAAATATTACCATTCTTCATCGCCATTTGACATTTAAACTGTCAAAGCAATCGTTGATTGATGTCTCCACTTCCCGCTTTTTATGTTCTTCAATGTCGACGCACATTCTTCGTAATAACTGTTTCGAAGGCAATTTAAATGTCGTAAAATGGCGGCGGCGTCGCCTTCCACGTGAGTTATAGAGCTGTAGTGCTACATTGCTCGGTATTAATGCCTTATGTTTCATTAACTCGGAAGACGAGCGCGCTTGTAACTTATTGCTGGCGTTTTTATAGAATTAACTTGTAGGTAAGGAGGTGGGTTGTCGGTGAAACAAATTGTGTTGACCCTTGTTGGTATAGAAACGGATAGGTGACACAAACTGGCGAAGATATACGTAGTGTTACAGTTTCTATGTGCTTATAACGTTATAAAGACTAACACGGAATTAGGTATTTTACCAAACCTAAATTCTATAATGTCTCATCTCTTCTTTGAAAAAGATAAAACTTAAATCTCGCAGAAAACCGAGGTCGACAGGTTAATGCCCCGCGAGCTACTCGTGTTTGCGATTGTACTAGTAATTTTAGTTCCTGCCGCTGCATGCATTGTTAGCTATAACTGTGAACAGCTGTTTGTGATCATAAACTAGGTATACGTAACTGGAACTTTATTGCAATTTTAGTTTTATTACAACCGAATTAGATTTACTATCTTCTGATGTTGGTTCGGTTGCTCAACTTCGCCGTTTGTGGGTAGAAATAACACGTGGAGTAAACACGTGGCTTTGATTTATTTATGTGTGACTGAATCAAAAACTGACAGCCACAGCGTTCTGCGGTGTTAGACTATTGAAACTTCCTTCTTATGTACTACTTTTACATCAGAAACAATCGGTTTGTCTATATTTGTCAAAAAAAAAATGTATGGGAGGTCAGTGGCAGCCACATAATGCTTCGGTGGCAGCCACACTTTACAGCGCTATTTTCTTTCAGTGTATACATTTTATCTCTTTTCGATTGCTAGTAACTTTTCGCTAATAAATAACATATGTACCCACGTTTATCCAATTTAAATTCTAGATACTTCTTAATATGGAACCATAATAACATGTACATAGAACCTAAACTTGAACGTATGTCAGTATCCAAGTAACTTCAGAAACTACATACTTTTTGCATAATGGCCTTGCGAAAATTACTTTCACGGTTCGGCTGTACACGGGAGGAATATTTTATATCCTGGAACATTCTGGAATAAGCTGGAATATTCAATACGAAAGGATATAAATACCCTTCGGATTTTAGCGAGCTCCACGCTTCGATATCCAATATTATGGGTGAGAATTCATATTTTAATGTACTCTTAAACTGAAAGCTGTTTTGAATTTAGAATCTAATCTTCATACCAAACATTCTAAATAATATGAAGAATTGAACTCATCTAATCATACTAAAAAAAAGGCCGGTCACATTTCCGAGAAAAAAAAATTGTGTTGCGTTCCTTCTTAAATGTTACCTTTAAATAATTTGAAATAAATTCAGACCAATCCAGAAAAAGCATCTTCCGGTTCCAAAATTAATCCAGGCTTAAACTTGTCTTCTAAATAATTGATAGCTTTTAAAAAAAAACAATTGGATGGCTCCTGATCTACGCACCCCCGGGAGGCTTGCTCAGCTCTGTACCCGACGATGCGCCCCTATTTTGTTAATTGTTATCGTTGAGCGCGAGAAATGACAAAGGGTTTATTGCTTTTTAAATATATTGCTTTATTTATTGTAAATGTTTGTTGTTTTATGAAATAATTGGCTTGTTTTGTAAATTGAATCATTGAAATTACTTTAGAATGTTATAATTTAAATTGAATTGCTTGTATTATTGTTTAGCGTTATTTTATCACTTCCATTGCTTTAGGGGGTGGAATTAGTCATCAATAAACAAGATTACAAGTTTATTAAAAAATATATATTATAATAATACATATTTTTGTTTTGTCACCTTACCTCATAAAAGATTTACGTTAAATAGTTTGCGAATACAACCTAAGAGAAATCACAAAAGAAAACAATTTATTCAGATTTCAGCTTTGTGGAATTAAATTAAGACATTTCTTATAAAATACGTTTTCGTAAAGTTATTTCCGTCGTCAAACAAACCTCGTTGAAGTAACAAAAAGGAAAATGACATTACAACAAAAGGAAATATTGAAGCGACCCAAGCGGAATCAATCAAATTAGACAATAAACGTGAAATTATTCAAGTTTTCATTGTTCATCACTCGTGTAAAATGATATAATTACATACATATTGAATAATTTAAACGCTTTGAAATTGAAATCAGAAGGTATTTCTGTAACTTTTGATTTATTTGAAATGTACATCATAACCTGTATAAACATATGAGAAACTTTTTACGCCGCCAAAAAAAAGGGATTTGGTACTTAGATATCGATATAGATGTGAGTAGGTAGGTATCCCAAACCTCATTAAAGAAGTTTTTACTGAGCTTGGAAGCTAAATGTGGCCTTCGCCTTATACGAACTTGCAGTATCTAGCAGTGGCGTGGGGTGAAATTATGGCGAGGGTAATCCGATCAAAAAACACCTGTAATTCTATAATTACAGTGTATTAAGCATGATAAAAGTGGTTTTGAAATGATGAAAATGTGGGACTGGGATTCCTAAAAGGTAAGCCGATGGGAATCGGCTTGTATGGACCCTTCGCAACTGGTATCTAGTATACTATAAATCTATGTATACTATGATTATTTAACATTTCCCTCACGATATGGGGTAGTTACTCATAAGTCATAAGCTGCCTGTTTCTGGGTGGTTGAGTTAACGATCACTCGGAGAGGAAAAGTAATAATGTTTCTGAGAAAATATTCCTGAGCTTCGCTTCGCTCGTAAATGTTATACTGAATCTTTAGTAGGTATATTACTACCTATATTATATTTATGAAAACGACGCTTCTGTTTGTCCGAATATTTACTAGTAGTTTTGCCTTGTTCTGGAATGTACTTAAGTTATTTTCACAGAGTTAAATTTAGTACTTTTTAACCGACTTAAAAAAACAGAGGTGGTTCCCAATTCGGTTGTACTTGTCTATGTTATTTTTTGTTTTTCTACGCATAACTTTTTATTCCAGGAAACAGCTAGTAAAAAATAAATTATCGCTATTTAGAACATAACATTTAAAACTGAACTGAAATCTACATTAATCTCTACTACAGACACATGTGATCTAAACACTTGTAGTAATAATACATCTCTAAATAGTCCAGTTTATTGGATGTGTTTACATGAAGACAGATGGCATGGGATTGTTCAACTAGTGTTTATTTTAACTGTCAGCGGTCTGATGCCGCGCCCAATTGAACGAGCAACGACCTTCTTTGAAAAAAAGTTGTTTTTATTATGTTTAGTCTATAATTAAGTTTGCAAATTATTATTTTTTTACTATGTTTAAGCCTGTATATGACCACAATCTCACCGTGGTCAGTGAGGGTGTGGCTTAAGGTGGTAAGCACTAAAGCCTAGAAATAAAATATCGTTATAATCTAAATACCTTTAAAAGAGGAATTCTTATATAATATAATCTGAATCTCGGAAACGGCTCCAACGATTTTCATGAAATTTTGTATGCAGTTTCGGGGGAAATAAATCGATCTAGCTAGATTTCATTTATAAAAAACATCGTTTAAAAAAAAGAAAGAGCAAAGCTCGTTCAACCAGGTACTATATAATTGTCCGTGCAAAAAACTATCTCAGATAAGACTTGTATCCTAAAAAGAAAATCCCGTCTTTGTTCAGTCGTTCCGGGAATTAGCTCAGACCAACAAACCAGATATATTAAAAAAATAAAAACGCGTATTTGTATGAAACCTTTTTGTCGACATTCATCATAATAGACAGTTCTATTTTATTTATACTGACTTTCTATGTTTTGTTTACAGGTAAGAAACACATTTTCGGCGTCAGATTTTACTGCGAGATATGTGTAAGTTATTTTTTAGATCTTATTAGGCCATATTTACGATCTTTACCACCTATTATAATTAATTAACTAACCTAACCTAACCTATTTTCAAAACTAGAGTGGTTTATTTGACCAATTTGAGGTATCTCAGATAAGCCAGCTCAAATTTAAGGCACAAAGCCTATAACGATTTCTTCATACAACCTTGTACTCAAAGCTTAGACGCTACAGGGGACCCTTTGATTTATACTTCATTTAAAATGATTAATAATTATCATAATTACAAATTGTTAAAATCTATCTCCTTTTCTGGTGTAGAATTCACTTACATCAGATAAGCCTTTTTGTCAATAATTTTCCATTTAGGTTAAAATTACGTGTGATAGGATATATTTTTTTCAAAATTCAATCATTTTATTCAATACAATTGAAACATGATGAACCAAACTAAAATATATATTTTTTAGGACAAATAAACGAAAAGATTCTTTAAAAAACTTGTGTCTAAACACAGCATATTTCCCCCATGTTCCAGCCTTAAATAATTCTGAATTTTGCATTCTGCAACTGCCTTAAGAGATAACAACCAGCAATCTCATTTTAAAAAGTTCCATTCCGACACAAAATTAGCGTCTACTCCTACAAAAGTCCCGGGAACTCCTAGTTCTTCGCCTAATTCAATCCGGGACTTTCTCTCGGGACATCTGAATAGAGCTGCACTCGGCTGGGATGAGTCCGGGCTTTAAATAATTTTGTTTTTACAATTGCTTTCTGTCGGGTGTAACAGGCTGAGATTGAACCAGTTATTTTGTATTCTGATTGCATTTCTTATTTATTTATGCTATAAACACGAGCTAATTTGAATTCGTTCTCAATCGGTTAAGAATTCTTTCTCATGTCTGGATTATATAGTTGTTCTATATATTTATTCAGGCCAGGCATGAACCGCGGATTCGTTAAAATTCCAGTTATTTATATGTGATTTGATTTTTGTTGCCAGTATCTATTGCAACCAATGCTTTTACCATGAAAAAAACATGAGCCAAGCGAATCAAATCAATTTTCCGGCATACAAAAATATTTTCAACATTTTAACAATCTTTGTGTAGAATTTTTGTATTTTTTTTTCGTCAGAAGGTTGACAAGCACGCATGCGGTCCAAGTTACATAGTTACTAAGTTGTTATCACCATTTCAAGGTAAATTTATTCTATAACGCTCGCGATACTAAAAATACTTATTTATTGGTCGCGTTGTCTTAAAAGTTTGATTTACAGGTCCTAGGGACGTAGAACTTAGTACTTGATATTCATTTGAGTTTGATGTTACCTCTACGCGGTCCTGAGCAAGACACACAGACAGACGATGTTGTCAATGATCCTTTAAGGAACCCTAATAATAATAATCAACTAAATAAAGAGTAAAACCTCATTTAAAGACAATAAAATTAATATGGGACCACCTTGGAGCTTTACAGCAACGCAAAGAATTATTTAAATCGTTTCAGAAGCAAAAAACTTATGCGTGATCAAACATAAAAAAAACATACAACCGAATTGAGACCTCCTTTTTTGCAGGAGGTTAAAACAAACATTTACATTCCTATATTGGAATAATCAGAATAATTATGACCTAAAGTACAACACAATAAAAGGATTGTGTCGTACGAAGCGACAATTCTCACATTACTATGAACCAGTTTTGGCACCGACCCACTGTGCATTGCACTCGGCCCACTGTGCACAGTGAGCCGTTATTCGTTCGTATTTCCTGCAGTTGCAGTTTCATTACTGCATTTATTAATTAATAATTAATATGTAGTGAAATTCCTGTGACTTCAGCTTCAATTCCAGTCTAGAATAGATCCAAGAAGTTGCTTTTAGTTATCAAAACTTTTCACCCGCGATATTCTATTTTCTTTTACTAGCTATTCCCTGCGTCTTCACTCGCGTTCCCGAGATAAAAAATAGCCTATAACCTTCGGGGATAATGTAGCTTCCTATTAGTGAAATATTTTTTGGAATTGGACCAGTAACACCGAAGATTAGCGCGTTCAAATAAATAAACTCTTCAGCTTTATTATTAGAATATATATATATATAGATGTATAGACCTGTGTTTGACCGCAATCTCAATAACCGAAACATTTTGCTATTCCTAACTCCATGTAAAAGAGTACAAATGTCGTTAGTAGGTAGGTATATTGTAATAAGTCGAGTGGTGAAATCAAATCGGAGCGCGTCCGCTTCACACAAATAGCAACGTTTTAAGCTATTACACCTGTCACTGTTATAGGTGACATTACGTGTGATGGCGAATGTCTTTTTTTCATGGCAATTTGACTTGTCAGAATCTTTGAATGTTGAATACAATTTTTTGTGAGATACAGACTAATTATTTTATAACATCGTATTTGCTAGATCTATATATAAACTAATAATAAAGCTGAAGAGTTTGTTTGTTTGAACACGCTAATCTTTGGATCTACCAGCTGTGCTACCAGTGGCATTCGAAAACTTCTTAGTAGGTAGCCTATGTTTTGTCATCCCGTATGTTTACTACGTGCTAAATTCCATCACGATTGGTTTTGCATTTACCTACGCTATAAATATGATTACAAAAAATCTAAATTTTAATTTACATGGAAGCAATATTTTTTTTCTTGACAATGAATAGCAATAGACACTAACTTCATATCACAATACTTAATACCACACTGTATATAAAAGTAGGAAGTTCAGGGTAAATCGCATAGTCACGGGCGCGCGGGGAGACGCGCCTATTTTGAGCCAGACACGAAAATGGCGGTGAATTTGAAAGCTTTCAGTGGGATGGGGTTGTGTGGGGTATGGGGTTCAAATGTTACGTTCTATAGATTTGTAGGGTCTATACAGTTAATGTAATTTGAGAGCCAGTTACCTTTCAGGCATTGTGTGCTTACCGCCATCGGCCACATCATCACTGACCACACAAATAAAAAAAAATCTAATTTGATTTTGAACCGATTTCTGATATTCCGCCCTCGTTTTCAGTAAAAACTAGCTAGCTTATAGCGTTCTGAAACAATATAGCTTAACTACATTCAAATTCAAAACATAACTTAATCTCTTTCTAGGCTTTTCTGTACTATAATATGCATATATTATACATATAAATCTTCCTCTTGAATCACTCTATCTATTGCTGAAAACTGCATTAAAATCCGTTGAGTAGTTTAAAAGATCTAAGTGAACAGACAGCGGAAGCGACTTCATTTTATACTATGTACAATATATGAACCAAATTTAAAAATGTACATTTCAGTAGTTTTTACAAATCCTACACTATTGCTACGAGATTAATCTCGGCCGCTACGAGCTACGGCTCAATTAAAGTCCAACAAATAAACCGTAGCGCGTCTACGGCACACCTACGACGTAGCTCGTAGCCGCATTTCACAATTAACTTTAGTTAGTACTCAAGTAGTTAGTTTTTACTGTTTTTTCCATTTGTAAGTTTAGTTAGCTTTGTTGTTATTTACGTGGTCTGCTTGTACTTGTAGTGTGTGCTGTACGTTTGAATTGTTTTTAGGGTTCCGTACCTCAAAAGGAAAAAATGGAACCCTTATAAGATCGCTCGTGTGTCTGGCTGTAACAGCCAATTTGCTCCGAAACTACTGGACTAATTGAGTTGAAATTTGGTATACATATGTAAGTCGGTGACCCAAACATGGACGTGTTACGTAAATAAAAGAATTTTAAGCTTGTGGGTCACTTTTGGGGGTATATTAGATTTTTTTTTAAAGTTTCGTAAACCATATCGAAATGAAAGGACTCGTTGTGAGAATTTTTTTATTTATAGATCATGAAAATTGACCATCCCTTCCACACCGGTACACCGGACACACCGGTATTCCTACCGGTGTGTCCGGAACATTTTTATAGTTCTGTTTTAACCGTAGCAGGCTCGTAGTACATTTAACTCTACGACATATTTCACGCTCGTAGCACTTGTTCTACGACGCGACGGCTACGAGCTACGAGACTCAGTTAACTTTACTTTGTGACAGTTTTTTCTGTTTGTTTAACCGTATTAATAGATATATAGCTCTAGTACAAACCATTTAAAGTTGAAAATCTGTTACTAAAAGCCAGTAGCCTCTTTGTGAACATACTGACAACAATGACTGAACAGATTGACAACCTAAGCTGTTATTGCTTATTAGCTTTCGCCCCGCTGTGTGACCCACGTTCCCGGGATAAAAAGTAGCCTATGTCCTTCTCCATATCATAGACTATCTGCGTGCCAAATTTCATTGCGATCAGTTCAGTAGTTTAGCCGTGAAAAGGTAATAAACAAACAAAGTAAATAGTAGGTAAAGGTCACTTATCATCGCTCTGCCTAGTTACCACCCTTTTATATTTATTTTAGACTAGCTTTCTCCGCGGTTTCACTCGCGTTTCCAGGATAAAGTAGCCCATGTCCTTCTCCATATTATAGACTATCCCCGTGCTAAATTTCATCGCGATCGGTTCAGTAGTTTAGCTGTGATAAGGTAACAAACAAACAAAGTAAATATCACCTTTCTATATGTCTTAAGTCTCAATGAAAATTAAGCTTAAAACCCCCTTTTACAAAGACCATTTTAAAAGCAGCTATATTCTATATAAGTTTGGCATTTTTACGTTTTTGACTCATGTAGGTACATTGAATCCTTACATAAAGTAACCTCCTCGCTTACAGTCGCGTGACCGGACCTATAAACGGTTGATTAGCATATCTTCTGCGCCATTAGCTTTGGTATAGCGTGGTATAGATCGCGCCGGTGGGCTGGTCGGCTAATAGTAGGATGGTGTTATGCAGGAAGGTGTATGATTTATGTATTAAAGGCTTTAATTTTAGCGGTCTGTGTTTTAGAGGCTTTAGTGTTTGGGGCGGTCTATATTATAGTGTCAAGTAAAATAAAGTTTGTAAATCAATAGATATGGTTTTTTTTCTATTACTGAGACTTGGTTTGTGACATTTTCAACTCGTTTATGCTAAGGCTTTTCCCATCGAGCTGAAAGGCATAAAAGCTATTCCGCCGTCAGCATTCGCTAAGAAAGGATTTTTGAAAATATGACCCGACGCATAGCAGTGGACGACACGGCAGAGGATTTAAAATTTATCAATTTAATTGAATAGTTATCCAATCGAAATAAAGTGTCTAATTCAGCGATGCTCTAGAGAAAACTGCGCTGCGATTCTCTGAGGCCGATCATCGAGCATTGAAATATATATCTTATTTCGATTGGATAACTATTAAATTTAATTGATAAATGTGCGCCGGGTAAAATTAGAGATCGCAAGTGAAACGGCGGGGCGGGAAGCTAGACCAGTTTATATTTGTTGGTAAAAGTTTGAAACCTTTTGTCACTTTTTTATGCAATAAGCAATGAAGTTCGCAAATTGTGCATGTCTAACAGTTGTTTAAAGTATCAAGAAAGTATTTCTTAACTTGCGCCACAGTCTTGTACAGCTTGGAATTATTTTGTTAGTCACCGAGCAAAAATGTGTTTTACGGTTTTTTGGTTATAATTTAACATCGTGAGGAATCGTGATTATCTTTGTCACCAAGGCTACGATAGACTTTTTGGCGGGAACTTGCGAAGTGACGTTGCGTTTTCATTTTATTTTCATAAAATAGTGTATTTTTTGTGTTTTTTTTAATATTATCGGTGGTATTTTGTCCAATAAAGATCAATACAAGTGCACCAGTGAAGTGAAATGAAATGATAACGTGTATAGTGGCTTTTCAAGTTGTCTCAAGAAGTCCATGAAAAGTTTTAGTAGAACGGCTACCATTGTACTAAAACCTAACTAAACTGACTGACTATGACTCGAAGAAGATTTAATTTGACTTGAACTTTGAAACTTGACGATTGACGAGAATTTAATACATAAAGAATATAAAAATACCTACATTGCTCAACTTGACACTGGCAAAATACACGAAGTGTGATGCCAAAATTAAAAAAAAAAAGGCTACGATAGCTCAGTGGCAATTAATGCCTTGAAAGTTGAATCATAAGGTTGAGTTTTCAGTGTTAAAATATTCGCTGATATGTCCCGCCAGTTAACTTGATAGCCCTCTTCTAAGCGATGTGTGATCATCTAATGGTGTATCATAACTAACCATAACTATATTATGTTTTTATATAAATATCAAAATTTCATCTAAAACTGTCCAGCCGTTTAGGAGTTAGGTAACGAACACACGTAGAGAAGAATTATATATATTAAGATACCCAAAGGAAATCACACTGTATAAGTCCTACATGCACATTACGTTTTGACGGGTGATATATAAATCACTAGCTTCCGCCCCGCGGTTTCACTCGCGTTTCCGTGGTATCTTATCTTTTCCCGGGATAAAAAGTAGCCTATATGTTATTCCAGGATATGATCTATCTATGTGCCAAGTTTCATCCAAATCCGTTCAGTAGTTTTTCCGTGAAAGAGTATCAAACATCCATCCATCCATATTCACAAACTCGCATTTATAATATAAGTAGGAAGTAGGATCATAAGACAGCTATCCTAGTCGATCACTTATAGCATCTTTTACTATAATCTATAACCTTAAACTAGGTCATAAGCTAACATACGACACGTGTATTAGATAGTCTAGCAGGTAGGTAGTACCCGGGCGGGTGGTGGCAGGTAATCAATGACGGAGCCTTCGAGCTAATCTCGTCTTTCGATTTATAGCTTCGTCACACTCATCTCCTCAGTAGAATTAAACTGACAAAGATTAGTGTAGCAGATGAGACAATTCATATCTTATTTTTATTTGGTGTTCGGTTATTGTTTTTAAAATACAATCATGATAAGAAAAAAGAAGAGTTAGGGGATTTTTTTTTTATGATTAAGTTAATTTTTATTAAGTAGTTAGTTTTATTTTAGGCAGTTATTTTTAACTAATCATAATGTCTAATTAATTCTTTGCATCAATATCTTAAATTATCTGCTGATAAAATTATATTTTTAACCTGATAATAATTATATGCGGGCCATTATTCACACACGGCTGTCTGATCCAAACATTAGAGCTTGTATTATAGAATAGTTTTTATTTGAATTGAAATCATCGACAATAATAGTTTTATTTTGGATACATGTTATTGAAAATGAAAATAAATATAGAAGGTGGACCAAACAATCTACCCGAATTGGTTTAAATACAAGACAACATTTAATCTAGTAATGAAACCGATTTGGAGTTCTTTATTTACCAAAAAAAAAACCCCAGATACTCTATGACAAGGAATCCGGCTACGCATTGCTGGCTCGACAAATTTGACAATACCCGACGCGTCGCGGCCCATAGATTTCAACTACGATTGTTGCCGGCTCCCTCATTTGGATTAGCCCCTCTATCTTTGCGATTGTTAATCTTCATGCTATTAGACGGTAATTGAAAAAGAAGATATTAGCTGAAGTACGTCTGTGAAATTATAATTTTGATTAGATGCAGCTAACTTTGGAATAACTTTTTTAATTAAGCTTCGTTACAACGTAGACGCTTCAAATGGAATTTTATATAATCTTAATTGTTATGTAAAATCTGAAGATGTTTAATTAGTTTACTTTAATCAGAGTTTAACTATAGCTTTCATGAATTAAAAATGTAGTAGTTAGTTTCCATCTTCGTCGCAGATTAGGCTATATACTACGAGCTGTCCTCCGCGGTTTCACCCACGTTCCCGGGTAAAAAGTAGCCTATATATAACCTTCGGGGATAATGCAGCTTATTATTAGTGAAAGATTTTTTCAAAACGAACCAGTAACTCCGGAGATCAGCGCCTTCAAACAATCAAATTTGTATTGACCCCTGTCAGCTACATAGTTCACACACCTATGGATAGATGGCGCCAAAATAATTTATATACAACCTACATTACGCATGTGGAGTTTCTCATGAACCGTAATAGGTAGACAGTTGATTTTTTCACTGACTCTTTATTTCTGTTGGCGCTATCAAATACTGAATATACATTATGTACGGTACGAAACCCTTCGTGTACGAGTCTGACTCGCACATAGGTGATTTTATTTAGATTTGTGTGTATGTCACATGGTCAAAATATAATGTACCATAGTGTGAATGGGGCTAAACACATCTGTATTTAAATATCGCAAGAACAATTTTAAATTTTAATTATATAAACAAAACAAACATGGAATGTATTATGTATCTACAGATTTAAAGCGATATTATTTGATTACCACTTAAATAATCCAATTTTGATAACGAAACATTCGCAAGAATTTAACCCTTTGTAATACCTACATACCTAAACACAATATAGGTATTTACGTGGATTTTAAATCAAACTAGACCCTTCCTCTCAGCCCATTACCGTACAATTCCGCCATTTCCCCTTATTTCCGCTTGGCCGATATATTTTTTCCATTCCTTTCTAAGTAATAGAGTGTCCACTTGCGAACCTGTAGAAGGCTCTGTTTCTACACAGATACTGAAGGGGTTATCGTCTTAAAGATGGTCAGGTTATATCGATAACGGCCATTATCTTTTCGTACTTTCTGATTATTTGAGGTATTTTCAAAATATTCCTTTCATGAGATTGTATGGAAGGGAAGATTTGTAATGTTATTCTTTCACACAAAAAGTACTGGGGGCTAATTCCGCTAAATTACGTCTGTTGTCATCCAATTGCGATTCAGTTAAAATTCGTTTCCAATCCAATTCTAATTTTACTGAGAAACGGTATTCCACTAAATAAACGAAACCGCACCACGATTGGATTACGATTAGATTGAAATCGTTGTTGCCCTTTTGTATTATAATCAAAATTTATTCGTGGAAACGGATTTGGATGAATCTTGCCATATAGACGGAAATGGCCGCTGGGGCAGAAAGGTTTTCGAGTAGCGATCAAGTACCGGAAGACGCTGCATGAGCCACCACACACCCCCTACAAGGTGGACTGACGATCTTGCGAGGGTTACGGGAAACCGCTGGATGCGGGTAGCGCGCAAGACCGGCCATCGTGGAGATCCTTGGGGGATGCTTTTGTCCAGCAGTGGACGTGTTTCAGCTGACATGATGATGATGTTGATGGGACTCTTTAAAATCAAACGAGGCATGTGCGTCATCCATTGACTCATCCTGTTGAACGATTCAAGCTCCGCAGAACATCGATGTCAATTTCATCGACACTTCACGTCACGGCAGCCCCCCTCTACCTCCCTAAGGCGGTAACACACCCCAACCATCAATTCGGCAAGGTCATTAACCCGTAAGGCTACCATTCGAGCTAATATCCCGTACAATGTGGTATTTTATGGCCACGTGGCTATCACCAGTTTTATGTTGATGGTAGATTATTTCAGAGCTATAAGATATGATATTAACGTTAATGAAATACAGATTTTTATGAAAAATATTAGCTTTCCGCCCCGCGGTTTCGCCTGCAATCTCCTTTTTTATCCCCTTAGGGGTTGAATTTTAAAAATGCTTTCTTAGCGGATGCCTTCGCCTTAATAGTTATCTGTGTGCCAAATTTCAGCCCGATCCGTCCAATGGTTTGAGCTCACCCCTAAGGTCAAATAGGGTATCGCGGGTGAAACCGCAGGACGGAACGATAGTATTAAAGTGATGTTAGGAATTTTATACCTTACGCTAGATTATAAATCTTATTTTTATCTGTTGAGTAAATAAATAACGATTCAACAATATACTCGTATTTTAATGCCATATTATTAGTTGAAAAATATCTATGACGAACAAAAATATAGTGTAACATTTATCAATAATAATTTATCTTCCCATTCGATAATAGATCGTAATAAATGCGAGTTTGGAAACAAATTAATTCTAACAAAAGACAATGCCTACATGCCTACGTCGTCGGTCGCGTCGCATCGGTGGCAAAACAAATAGCCCCTCATTAGAGTCGGTTTGCTATTGATCTGGTTGATCGAATGCCGCCGTAATGGCGTTTACCTTTATTAATTGCTTGTCATTTACCTCGAGTGATATTACTGCACTGTTATTTATTGATGTGAAACGTAAATTCAATTATTGTATAAACATTGATGTAGCGTGCTTTAGTAAGTTAACGTTTTCACTAAACATATTAGTAGTTTATGCAGCTTCACTTTTTATATAACCTTTTTGGTTATCAAGTGGCGACCACGAACTGGAAGACGCAGCATGTGCAGGCCCCCCATAAGGTGGACTGACGTTCTTGTGAGGGTCGCGGGAATCTGCTGGATGCGGGTAGCGTAAGACCGGCCATCGTGGAGATTCTCGGGGGAGGCCTTTGTCCAGCAGTGGACGTCTTTCGGCTGATATGACAATGAAAAATTTATCTCGTTGAGGACAAAGTGGAATGATTCCATTCAGACTACTTAAGGGCCTATAGCAGACGACTATAACCATACCGAAAACAGTTGGTTATACACGAATACTTTCTAGAAACTTCCTATAAAAATCAGAGCAAGTATAACCGACACTTGCTGTCCCAATCCGTTAATTTATCAGCGGTAAGTCGAAGAGACGGACAAAGATACGGTTAAACACGCGGTGAACCAAGAAGTGAGAAGTTGACTTTGAGCACCGACTTTCGCTATGTCACGTCAGGCACTAATCTGTGACCAATAAAAATGGCAAAACTACGAGTAATCAAAGACAAATGTGGACAACAACCTTTAATCAACCTAGATGTACGCACATTTTTATTATGTCATGTCCTCAAAAGTAATCGACATTTCAATCAACTTATTCGATGTTTTTTGAACAATAAAATAAATTAGAATCGCGAATAATTATAGCCTTCGGTGAAATTTGTGAATAATTCATTGATGTCGGTGCTTTGACGGGGCCCTCAAGGGCTCTAATTGGATTTTGGTACGACTCTAAGTGATTGGGTTAAGGTTGACTTTGTTAACTCGTAAATTGAGTTTTGAAAAGTTGAAAGAAAACAGACAGATGCGTATTAAAGATTTTACTGACAGGGTTTTACTAAAATATGATCCAATTTACCAGCGGAAAATTGGTATTTACAAAATATACTGAATCGCTATAATATTATTGCTAATAACAGTTACGTTAACAGTTTAGATGGCTGGTGGTTATCGATTTAATATAGGCAATTCAGGGAAATTTACCTAAAAACTTTAAGGATAATACGTAGAGGTAATAAAGCAAGAATTCTATTTATTCTGAAGACTAGCGACCCGCCCCGACTTCGCATGGCTTTTCTCGGCTTTTCTGTACTATAATATGTATGTATTATACATATAAACTTTCCTCTCGAATCACTCTATACATTGCTGAAAACTGCATTAAAATCCATTGAGTAGTTTAAAAGATCTACATACGATAAATTATGATTCAAAATATTTCACCCCAAATCCTTATGCTAGGTTTACCGCAGTCAGGTAGCAAAGCTGGAACTCTTTCCTGTCACATTCATTCATCACGTCTGTCACTCAGTTGAGAGTGACACGGGTTGGAGGCTACACGTCATATACATATATTCCCACACATTACCATGTATACAAGATACTGCGTATATTCTCTTGTGTCCAGTATTCAGTAGAGATTAGGCAGTACCTCTGGTATTGATAGCAACTTTTTTTTTATTTAACAAAGTTGGCAAGCGATATAACTTGCCAAATTTCATGATCCTAGATCAATGGATAGGTAGTTAGAAGCTTATTGTTTTACAGTTCCAAGGGTCTATAGACAAGTATTTGATATTGATTTCAAAAATAGTACAAGCTCTGCTTAGTTTGGGATCAGATAACCGTGTGTAAAAAAAAAAATCTGCTTGATACAGTATGACACAACTTAGAAGTAGCATCGGCACATCGTTTTCGTACACTTCACTTCCGATTTACACAACTAATAAAAATCATTAATTATCGCGCCATTCAACGTTCAACAAGATCATTTTCTCTGATCATTTTTTAACACATGAGTAATGTTGTAGGCGCACTCCTTTCGGGAACGATCGATTTTACGAATTTTGCCGATGCTTCATCTAAGTTGTGTCATACTATACCTTCATGCGTTCAGACAGACGGAAAACCAAGTTTCTATAAGGGTTCCTTTTCTTTTGAGGTAACCCTAAAAATAATCTTGACCCTTATGAATACCTTGTATTACTTACATACATATAATGTAAGTATTAACTTCCGTTTGTATGTACAGCACGACCCTCGCAAGAACCGCCCGAGGGTACTGTTTAGACAATATTATAATTATTATGTTGTAGGGTATGCTACTGCCTGGGGGAGGACCTTCATTACTGCTTACTTACCATAAGGTTACCTGTAGATAAAACTTAACTAGCTTTTGATACGCGTGTTTACTCGCATAGCACCATTTTTTACACAACGTTTTACAGATTTGGATGAAGCATGGCACATAGATGTCAAATCTATACTAATAATAAAGCTGATGAGTTTGTTTGTTTGTTTATGTGAACGCACTGATCTCCGAAGTTACTGGTCTCGTTCGATTTTTTTTTCCACTAATAGGAATCTACATTATCTTATTACTATTTATCCCGGAAACGCGAGTGAAACCGCAGGGAACACCTAGTACAATATAAAATCGCTCAGGACCGTGGGATGGAAATAGTTATAATATTTGAATTAAAAGCCTTAGGTATTGAGTTTTTACGTAAAAAGAAGTATCTAACTTGATTTTCTTGTTAACGTTCATATCTCATCCTCCAGCTCGAACACAGTCCGCACTTATAAAAAAAGAAATCTTCCACGCGCAACAGTGCGATAGTTTCCATACAAAGATAGTACGTTGGTCGTTCTCAAAGCGCACCGCACTTTCATTTAGCGTATGTAGTGTAACAACTTAGCCTGGGCGTCTGCGAAACGTTCTCTCAAAGCAGGAGAAAAGAAAAACGACGGATTTAAAAATGAGTTTTTAAGACTGGAAATCTTACAAAAAGTTTTTTGTGATGTTTTTATTGGTATATTGAGGTGAGTTTATTGGAGTTCCCTAAAGTTAAATGTGGTCACGTTTATCAGGTTGGGGGCTGGTTTTTGTTGAAAAAAAGCATTGTATTTGAAATTGCTTTAATTAGCTGTTCATTTCAAGTTGGTCGACGGATTGCAATGCTTGTTTCAGTTTTTCTTTTTTGTACGTAAGACGTCATTTGATGACGGCCATATTGAAATAAAAAGCTGTTAAAGCTTGTTTGAAATGTACAGACTGCAATAAAGAAATGTGAATTATTTTTTTTACTAATAAAAAACAATAATCATATTTTTTCTTTTTAGCCTTTTTTTTCAATTTAAATTCAACGGAACCCTTTATTTTTTCCCGTGACCGAATAAACTTGACCGTTTTCGTATACAAAATGAATTATGCACAACTCATTAGTATTTTTCCATTACAACAACTTTCCTGCGAAGGCATTAAGAATAAATAAACATTTTTTACATCCAATTTTTGAAGTAATTTCGACGTCCCGCCCTATAAATAATATATTTATCTACGTAAACAGAATTTTTCATGAATGAACTTCAAACGGCAAGAAAATTTGAGAGCAATAAAATACAATGAAGAAAAAAATATATGCGAATAAATCCTTTGATATATTTTTTCGGTATATTTGCCGAATGTTTACATTTATAGAGCGGTGGAAACGTGAGCCGCTTAACAAGATGGCGGGATCACGGAAAATGGCCGACTGCGCTGCTTATATACCTACTCGAAAGAAAATAGTGGTAGCGGACGAGATACTAGTTTTTATGAATCATCTTTAATAAGCATAAAAAAGGTCCTAACGAGTCCTATAACATAAAAATGTTATGAAGGAGAACAGAACTGGAACTGACTAGACTAAACTATCTAAGAATTTACTATGACCAAAGAATCTATGACGAAATATATTTTAGCTTTCATAAGGCGACGATATACGACAAATGAGATTTTTTTAATGAAATTTTGAACTAATATTTAGTTGCATTACGGAGTTATACATAGGATACTATGGAAACGTAGAGTTAGTAAATAATGAAAAAAAAACGCCAATTAAATCAAATGTCTCCAAAAAAACTTAAACTTTTTAATATATAGTCTGGATCATCAATCTACGAAGGCATACAAAATATATATAATTGTTCACAATCCCCGACGCGTCATCAATCACACGCTATTATCGGTCTTCCCGCCATCTTTTCATGAAGAAATAACGTCAAATTACGTTCTTCATAACTTTATCTCATCAGTAGCCACAGGGAATTTCTTCTTAATTATTCAAAGATGTCTGAAAGGTTGCGTCACTAAATAATTACTATACACAAGTCAGTCGAGTCGCTCGAGCAACGCACACATAGACATCGTTCACTGACACGATATCTCGGAACGGTTCGGAACAGTGCACGATATCCGCTTCAGATTATCATCATCATCATCATGTCAGCCAAACGACGACCGCTGCTGGACATAGCCTCCCAAAGGATCTCCACGATTGCTGGTCTTGTGCTTCCCGCATCAAGCGGTTTCCCGCGACCCTCACAAGATGTGGGGGAGGGGGCTGCCCGCGCTGCGACTTCCGGTTCGTGGTCGCCACTCGAGAACTTTTCTGCCCCAGCCCACTGCCACTTTAGTTTGGGAATTTTTCGGGCTATGTCGGTTACTTTGGTTCGCCTGCGGATCTCATCATTTCTGATTCGATCTCTCAGGGAAACTTCGTGCATAGGAGCCCCATCGTAAGCGACCACGTCTCTACTCCGTAAGTCATCACTGGTTGAAGACTTTCAATTTGAGACACTGCGGTATTTGGGACGAGAAGATATTACGTAGCTTCCCGAACGCTGCCCAGCCGAGTTGGATTCGACGATTGACCTCTTTCTCGAAGTTGGACCGACCTAGTTGGATAGTCTGTCCTAGGTAAATGTAGTCGTCTACTACTTCGAGTGCAGAGTCTCCAACCTTTACTAGAGTGGGTGTAACATAGTTGTGCGACATTATCTTCGTTTTATCCATATTCGTTTCAGTGAGTAAAACCGCAGGGCGAAACCTAGTCCATAATTAGATTTATTAATGCTAAAATAACTATGTCTTTTACATTTTCATGAAACATTAAAATCTGTCATTTCTTCTATTTGAAGAAAAAAAAATTCATTTCTTTCCAAACCTAGTTTCGATAAAATCATTCGCTTGGTTCCAGTATGTTTTTATTTACATGTAAAACAAACTGATACAAATGGAAACTATGTTTACGTTGGAATAAATCATAAACTTTCGCATTTAATGTAAATGGAGAGCACACATATATCACAGGGGTCGGTCGGGTTCTGACAGATGTTTAGATATTATTTTTACCAGCCAGCGCGTGGTCCATTTGGATTCACCCCGCGCCCGCGGCCGAGCGCAGCCGAACTATCCCGAATATTCCCGAATGATAACCCGGCGGTGATGAGTGAAAGCGTTTCTTCTAACGTTATAACGTAACGTGCTGATTTATTACACCCAAGTACATCAGTGCCACGGTATTTGCTGTTTAGGTATGTATGAAAAATTGGTCAAAACACTGCATTATTCACGAAGGGTTCCGTACCATCAACTTTATTTTATTTTCGTTCTTTATTGTTCTGGAGGCGACAGTACACATTCTGTGAAAATGTCAACTGTCTGCTTATTACGGTTCATGAGATACAGGATTGTTAAGGTCGAGCAATTAACATATTATTCTAAAAGGTTTATTTTTTTACTAACAACAAAAAAAGTTGCAATTTTGAATTTTTATCCGGGCTTATATCTATACGAGAAGGCGCGTAGAACTAGTTGTATAAATACACCTATATTCCATTCCAACAGTATTATTTTACAATACAGGCAGATTTATGCGGCAGGTAATTAATATGAACACCCTGTACGCGCTCTAAGCGGCTTACCTAGGCTGTGGGTAATTAATTACTTTAATGTTGAGTTTATATTAACACTAAATACTCATTATATAACAATTGGACACCTAAAATAATTACTTATGTACTTGCAAGTCCGATATCCGATAGGAAACTCGCACTTCTGCTAATATAGGTTACTAGCTTCCACCCCGTGGTTTCACCCGAGTTCCCGGGATAAAAAGTAGCCTAGGTCCTTCTCCATATCATAGACTATCTGTATGCCAAATTTTATCGTGATCGTTTCAGTGGTTTAGGCGTGAAAATGTAACAAACAAACAGAATTACTTTCGCATTAATAATATTTAATACTAGCTGTTCCCCGCGGTTTCACCCGCGTTCCCGAGATAAAAAGTAGCCTATATGTTATTCCAGGGTATGATCTATCTATGTGCCAAGTTTTTGGTTTATTATCAGTTGAGTAATGATAGTGATTTGAAAATGATGGAACGGAACCCTTAGTGCATAAATCAGGCTCACTCGACCTGAATATATAATTTCTGTCTTACACAACCTTGTTTCAGCACACATTTTAAACGTATCTAAAACACGCCGACAAGCAATTATTACGTGCGGTACTCTCGACACATGCAATTTAAACTTGACAACAGTAGTAATTACACGCGGATTTGCCCGTTAATGTGTGTTTGTTGTTTATCAAGAAATATCACTTGGGGCTTAGTGATATTGTAAGGGGAACGGGTAGGGCTGGTGGAAATTGAGTGTTAAGTTACTTACCTTAAGATGGTTATTCGATTGCATTGTTTTTGTGTATGATAGTTAGGTTTTATAATGAAAAAAAAATGATACATATAAGGTAAGTAGGTATGCTTATTTTCAAATTATTTGGAAGGTTATGAATTGGATCGAAATAAATTTTTGAAAATTAATTTGTGTTTTTTTAAGTTAAATTTACGAAATTCGAATTTTATCAACTTTTTTGCTAATTTCAGCTCAATAATATATCTATTGATTATTGTATGTATGTATAGCATACATAATACTGACCCGTCAGAGCTTAGCTATCAAATTGATTCAAATCTCTAAATACTTCACCACACCATTAAAAAAGCAAAAATCAAAATAACGAATAGGGTAGTTGACTGACACATCAAATCAGCAACTTTTTAATAAACGATAGTTTATAAGGAATTTTGTATGAAATATTACATTATGACGTCATAGTTTCACAGCATCAAATCATCTACTCTTAGTGGTTCCACTGGTAATTAAAAATCATAAAAAGCATTAAATGTAGGTACAACATATTTAATGTTTCCACGTGTTTTTATATGTTTTATGCATTGGTTAGTGTTTGGTCATTTATTTTTGACACTGTCAACTACGCTATTGTCTTTTTTACATATCACTAGCAGAATTATCCATGAATGATCTCATAACAAAGGCTTCCAAAATATTCTTTTAAAAATACTGTCCCAATAAAATGAAGTATAAATACAGAATTCTTTCGCCAACGCGAAACTGAACTAACATGAAATCAACGTTAAAAGGAAACAATTTTGATTCCAGAATTCCAGATATAATAATAAGAGAGTAATAGACCGAGCAACGGGTCTATCCGACGAGTCCCTTTTGTGTTTTCCTTTAGCTTTGCGACTAATTCCTATTGTATAAATACTTTGAGAGCTTTTTGAGGCCGGTTTATTTTTATTTTTTATGAAATATTAACTGTCTCCTGCGGATTTACCTGCGTTTTTGTGATGAACAAAATTAATTAATTACATTACCTACGCTGTTAGGTATTACACAGTTATTGGTGAGGCTAGTAGTCGATAGATGCAACAATACTATTAAGAGTACTGTTTGAATTGTAATTAAAATTGTGTCACTCATATTTACAGAAAACCTGAACGAAAATCCAATTTTAAATTAAAATATATCCGTTAATAAAATATCCTGGGACATAAATATCCTGGGACATTCTTCACACACGGTTATCTGATCCCAAACTAAGCAGAGCTTGTACTATGGAAACCAGATAACTGATATACTACATATAGGTAATACTTTTTTTTTGTAAATACATACTTATATAGATAATTACACCCAGACACAGGACAAACAGACATGTTTGCATGCATTTGCAACATTTGTGTGCATGCACACAAATGTTTGTCCTGGATGGGAATCGAACCCATGACCAGCGGTGTGATAGGTCGTGTCTTAACCAACTGCGCCAAGTGGCTTGTCAGTTTGGAAATTAGAACAGTTTTTGTAAATACTTATTGAAAGAATAGGTTATCCGAAATTTATCTAGCGATTGAAAAACTAGTTATTTTTTATTTCTATCCATTAAAAAAACCGTAACAATTAACGATTCACATATTTCACACTAAAAAGGTTTAATTAAAGAATTTAAAATGATTGATAGATGTAATATAAAAAAGGGTGCAGGAACGTAACATTTAAAAGTCCCCCCTTTACTCTCAGCCATGGTCACCCTATCGGCCTTTCCATTATTCATGAAAACTCGTGAAAATTTATTACATGGAAGCTTTCCTACAGAACCACGCTCTGAGCGGGACACTCACAAATATAAAATTACGGAACAAGGACTTTGATAATGTGTTTTTATGAATTCCCTAAAACGTTTCTTCGTCAAACAGAAGACGCTTTTATGAAATGGACTTAAAGATAAAATAATAATATTACAATTTGTAAAAGATAAAATAAAGTTGTCTAGGAGTTTGAAACTGCTGGGCGAAGTCCTGATTTGGGCAAGACGTTTCTGATTGGCATCAATGCCTCTACTTTAATGATGGGCGTGAATATCAAATAAATATACCGGGTGTAAGAGACAGCGTAATGAAAACTTTGGGAAAAGGTTACACTGATTTATAGAAATCAATTATGACAAGTCATCGGTTACAGATATCGTAATTTTTGAGCGCGCAATGTACGCTATAACGCTATCACACACAACACGTGCAGACTTGCGTATTGATTTGAATTTTGATTTACATTGCAGTTTTATGTCTAAATTAGTAGGTACTCTAGTTAATAAATAAATATCCAGAATGTCCCATTCTTCACACACGGTTATCTGATCCCAAACTAAGCAGAGCTTGTACTATGGAAACCAGATAACTGATATACTACATATACTACTTTTTTTTTGTAAATACATACTTATATACATGATTATTTTTTTTAAATCACGTTTAGTTAGACTTGTATAATGATTTTATAGTATAATCAAAACTTAAAATTCTGAAATAAAAATAATTCATGAAAAGATCGACGAAAAATTCAAAATCTGGGGGCCCCAGAATCAGCAGTTGAATCCATGGTATCAGTTTTCGGTATCCCGTCCCATACACCCAGTATATACCTAATTACATGGTAGTACTCGTATAATACCCCACAAAAAATTGTCTTGCATGAGAATCAAACTCTCGACCTGCGGCGTGAATAGGATCTTTGACACTACGCCAACTGGCCCGTCTTCTCTACAACCTATAAAAACCTTATTGATGAACATGGGGCCATAGTCAAATGTTTTCATAAATTTAACACATAAAATAACATGTAAAGCTTGGGGTGAATCCCTAGGGTTCTAATACAAATGTATTTCCGCAAAATAGAATCCATTTTACATCCTTTCTCAAAACATATCCCTTAAACACACAAGAAATTATACCCTTCCATTTCAATAAATCCGTTCAAAATATTACTCGTATAGCGGCTGGTTAAGGTGGTGTTCCATTAGCTAGGATAAAAAACGTCTATATAAAGAATCGATATGCAATGAAGAATAAATATTAAAATACACAGGTCAACACCTATCCAGGATATTTTTGTGCACGAACACATCTTTTTGTCCCATAAGTCTGGGTGTAATCTATATTTATGTATCTATAGCATACTATCCGTGATGACCTGTTACTGGCTTCCTGATGAATATTTATATTACTAGTCTATAAGTGAATCAGCTGTTGGTCTTCCATAAAATAAATAAATACAAAAGCTGAATCCCGGAACCTATCGCCGTTACAATGCCAAAAAGGCAACTCGCTCTCAAGTGCAATTGCCGGTAGGTGCTTGGCGACAAAAAATTATGTTCATATATCTGTATTTATTTTAGCAAAAACATTTTTATGTCCGTTACTGTCCACCAAATCAATTAGGACTGAAGTTTTTATACCTCTCTAAAGGGGATAATGTGCAACACATTTTTTTTATGTTCTATCCCCACCAGTGCGCTATTACCTTTATAATCATTTACTTCATATGTGACGTCACCGATGTCGTCCCGGACCCCGGGCAAGAGTTCCCGGGGTAATAGCGCGGAAGGAAATTGCTTAAAGGAATTTCAAGTTATCGAAGCTTTTGTTGTAGATAGTTAATAGCATCAATATGTTGCCATACTCGCCCAGTAATATCTGGAGTCTTATTATGAATAAACAAAATTAAATATTTAAAGAAACCCCAGAAACTCTCTAGAAAATTGGTGATAACACAGGTGAGAAACATAGGTTATTTCATCATTAAGTCACCTTTCAAACAAAATAAACTATTAGGCCACAGACAGACACACCCCACACACACAGACAAACATGTCACACTTATAACACTCCATCGTTTTTGGGTCGTGGGTTAAAAATAATTGGACACTGATGCCTTTTCTTTACAATTACTTAATAAAGACTTTTTCCAGAACTGATGTTTATAAATAGACTAAATTCTACCATTTTAGAAAGAGGTATACTTTCCCCCTATTATGGGTATAATATATCAATATTCCATGTTTTATATGAATGTTTATTTTTTTATTTTCGTGATAAATATAATATCTTGTGAGATTCTTCACACTCGGTTATCTGATCCCGTAATAGGCAGTGGTTACCTGTTCACACCTAAATCGCTTAACTGATCGCGATGAAATTTGGCACGCAGATAGCCTATGATATGTAGGGCATAGGCTAATTTTTATCCCCGGAACATGGGTAAAACTGCGTCGGACAAATATTTTATATTAAACTTGGTATTCCAAACAACCTCTCTGGCAACATTTATTTCATTTCAAAATATGGCAATAATAATGTACAAAACCAAAGGTTGGCAACACCTGACAATATGTAAGCTGTCGATGACATAAGCGACCTCTCCCTCACTGATACAGACCCAATAACCCGGGAGTTATTATGTCCCGGGATATCGAGTCCTGGGCTACGGCCACATCGATACGTTATTGGCTATGAAAGTTTGATACGCGGTCCCGGGATTTGTTTACGATGTCTGAAGTGGCGTGATGACGTAGCATAGAACTCATTTTGCTGAGAATCTGTTGTCTGTAGTATGCCTGTGTGTTTCATACTGTGCTAGAAAAACAATAACTATTTTATAATATTCGTATTTTTAGGGTTCCGTACCTCAAAAGGAAAATGGTACCTTTAAGGATTAACCTTGATCACTTGGAGGTCCATCTGTCTGTGTTTCAAGTTTTCTTATCTCAGGAATGCGTAGTATCTAGTTGAAATGTACTAAATACTTAGTTTTACGGTCTCTTGGAGCTGTAAAAGAATCAACACAATTTATTTATTTATTAAATAAATAAAACAATAAATAAATAAAAGAAATCCTTTAGCATATTTTGTTACTTTGCAAGTAAATCAAAACCTAAAGGGTACTTCCTTTGACCTAGAATCATGTTGGTAAAACGCAAGCCCTCACAGCGCTAGTAAAAGAATTAAACTCAATCTTAAAAAATAAAAACATTTTAGGCCCTGATAAGGCACTTATGAACGTCGAAAGTTATAAATGACCCTACCACGGGTTCGGAATATACATAAATCAATCTGATACTTCATTAATTTGTTGTTAAATCACATAAAAATATATTTGCGGTTATAAATTTTCATTTGCCGTGGAGATCCTCTAATAAAGATTGTCCTTAAAACTAACTTATCTGTACAAAACCCTAGGTGCGAATCCAACTCGCAATTGTCTCGTTTTTTTAGTACAGTAGTTTAGAAACTAAAAAGAGCTTCTCCTATGGAAACCAGATAACTGATATACTACATAAACTACGTTTTTGTAAATACATATTTATGTAGACAAAGACACCCAGATACAGGACAAACAGACATGTTCTTGCACACAAATGTTTGTCCCGGATGGGAATCGAACCCACGACCTGCGGCGCTATAGGTGATGTCTTAACCAACTGCGCCAACTGGCCTGTCTAATATGTACAAGTTTGAGCTTATTTCTAGTATCCAAACTAAGTTAGGATACTAACTTCCACTTAATCATATAGAGAGCTCATCAAGATACTATATGCATATAACCCACACACATATTATTGTGAGCAGGAAACCCACGCACACATACAAACATCCCTCTTATGAATGGTATGTTCCCCTCAGGCGTATCCGGTGGATTATGTTATATGTATGGGCACTTATTAAATGTTATAGGTACTTCATTTATAGAGGAAATATACTGAATATACTCCTCATATAGCCGGGTAACATGCTCTATATGTTAGAGTGAGATAGATATACGCCGGATATAGATTGGTCGTATCGTGGAGCTGATTGCCACGTTACAGGTCTAGTCTTCGATTCTGTTCTATTAAAACGGTATTTTTTCATGATTTTATTATGGTATGAATGTTAAGTTGAAACTTTGTCGTCAAGCACTTACCGACATGTTCCGGCAATTGCACTTGAGAGCCAGTTGCCGCAAATATCAGAAGTATAGTAGAATGCTTCAAGAACTTAGGCACCACAGATGCAATTAAATGTATTGGCGTTCCGTGACGGAAGATCCGCGACGAAATTTCCGCGTAATGTGGAGCTGGCCTTACATAATTGTTTAATTCTATAAAGACCCGAAAAAATAAATAGCATCTCAAATAGAATCCCACATAATGTATTTAGGAGAATGGCCTGCGAACTACGAGCAATAAATACTGACAGCCCATTCTCTGTTCTCCGAGTGAGGACGAAAATAAAAGTACTCTCCGAAAGGCGACGTGTTTTATTGAAATTGATGGATCGCCCATTCGCCTTTACGTTACATACAGGTATCTACTTGGGTGTTTCTTATTAGGGTTTGCCCCACGAATTTACTCGCGTTCCTAAAGAGTAATAAGTTCTTTCGAAATAAAAAGTATTCTAGTGCTGAATTTCATTCAAGCCTGTTAATCCGATGACCCTAGATTCGGTTGAAGACGAGGCAAATACATTACCTAATCGAAAATCATTATATTCGAAATTAAAAGTATAGTGTGAAAGTCATCAATTCCTATTTGGACTATAGATGCCGTAGCTGCGCTCGGGCGTCTCGTATGGGAATTGATTCCTTTCGACCCTTGTATTCATGGGCATGTTTTAAAAATCTAAATTGCACCCTTGAGAAGCCGGGGCAGGTCGCTAGTTTTGTTTAGACTACAATAATATATTTTTGCTTATAATAATATATTATAGCTTTTAATAATAATAAGAATAATTCGAATGTAGGAACGTGGGCACCTAAAAGTAAATATTTCACACCACAATTGCAATTTCATAACGAGATTTAGTTATATTTTTTATAATAACTAGCATAAAATGCTAGCGTAGTAAATAAATGAGAAACGGCAGACAAAACAAAATGGCGTCGCGCCGCTTCGAGCCGGTTGGAACCAAAAACCGGATACTGGGCTTAATTAGAAAAAGGGTTGTGATGCTGTATTTATTATTTAGATTACCTAGTGCCGGTTTTGTTTTTTTTTAATAAAATGCAGGCTGATGTAAGTAAATATAACATGACAGACATTTTTGTGTGTGTGTGTTTTTGTCTAAGTAGGTAGCAGTGGCGAGGGGTAAAATTATGGCGATGGTAAGCCGTTCAAAACACACCTGTAATTTTATAATTACAGTGTATTACTAATGATAAAAGTGGCTTTGAAATGATGACTGGGTTTCCTAAAAGGTAAGCCGATGGGAATCGGCTTGTATGGACCCTTCGCCACTGGTAGGTAGGTATTTAGAGGAAAAAAAAGGGTATATGTGGCTATCAGCCCCCGCTGTCGAGATTAGAGATCGCGCGTCTAAACGGTACGGTAATAAGTACACATATTTTTAACCCAGGAACGCGGGAAACAGTAGGTACTATAATAAACCTTTCGCTCCCTCCATACCTTCCTACAAACATATCAGACTGCCAGAAACCTTTAACGGTAAATACGTCACACCCCATCTCAGGCAGTCTCCGTCTGTCAGTCTTCATTGAGCAGTACTGGCTGCCATTTCACATCCAATCTCGCAAGCTCGTGTCTTCCGAGACAAATTGCATGTAGACACTCGACTGGCCCCATTATCATTTAGACGTGTGCTCAGTAAGTTCATTCATCTTCATGATTAGAATTAATTCGCATTGAGTAATTCTCATTTATTTCATTGATCTATGGTTTTGAGGAAGTGTATTCCCAACCGGTAGTAGAGTCTATTGTAAAACTGTAACTGTTGACGTTCATAAGTGCCTTATTAGGGCCTAAACTGAATAAATGAGTTTTTGATTTTGAGGCTTTTTATATACTCGACCGTTACGAGTTTGTATTAGGAGAGAAGTGGCATGAAAGAGCCAGTTTACTAAATGGAGCAAAAATATAGTTTTAATGGAACTAGATAAGGATTTACGTCACACCCTACCTCAGGCAGTCTCCATTCCGTCAGTCTTCATTGAAATCATCATCATCATCACCACGTAGTATAAAACAAAGTCGCTCTCAAGTCCAGTCTGTTTGTCCCTATGTATGCTTAGATCTTTCGGTTATTTTGAATAAATAGAGTGATTAAAGAGAAAGTTTTTTATGTATATAATACATGCATAATATAGTACGTGCGCAGCCGGGGCGAGTCGCTAGTAAATAATAAATATCTCTTCGTTATGGATGGGAGGATTAATGTATTATACATATAAAGCTTTCTCCTGAATCACTCTATCTATTGCTGAAAACTGCATTAAAATCCGTTGTGTAGTTTAAAAGATCTAAGCGATCAAAGCGGAAGCGACTTCATTTTATACTACGTAAAGATTTATTATGTATTTTCTCATTGAAATATTTATCATTATGTATTTGGCTCTTTCGTAACATTTTAATATTGAAAGAGCCAATAACAGTTACGAAAGAGCCAGTATATATTGTACAATTGTGAAAATTATGCCAAATAACGAAAGAACTAGCTCTCAAGTGCATCAACACACAGCAACTTGAGGGTGGTTACCATCCATGCGGGTACTACAAAGTATCCTACCACCGTGCTGTGATTTCCTCACGATGTTTTCTTCACCGAAAGCTCCAGCGGGTTGCGCTTTTTTCTAGTCAGTTGAAAAAACTTTAGTTCATCGTTCTGCATTTAAATGAGCAACTGCACTTAATAGTTAGATTCTATTTTTCAAACACGACTTCATCCACTTGATTAAAAACACTTTGTTCCAAAAAGAAGAAAAAATATAAAATCAATAGAACTATTCTGATGGCGGTCGGGCACGTCCGGCCCTGACAGGGGAATTCAATTTGCGATAAAAATTATTCCTAAGACATTTTCAAAAGGTTTTCAACGATATCGCTTGATCAACTATCGGAGATACGAGTTTCTCGGCATTCAACGAGAAACTACGCTGAGTTACTTACATAAATAAATAATAATAATAAATATCTCGGGACATTTCTTCACACACGGTTATCTGATCCCAAACTAAGCAGAGCTTGTATACTATGGACAACCACATAACTGATATACTACATATACAACTTTTTTTGTAAATACATACTTATATAGATAATTACACCCAAACAAACAGACATGTTCATGCAAACAAATGTTTGTCTTGGATGGGAATCGAACCCACGACCATCGGCGCGATAGGTGGCGTCTTAACCAACTGCGCCAACTGGCCTTTCAAATGTTACAAAATTAGCTGTTTCCCGAAGTTTCACCCGCGTTCCAGGGATAAAAAGTAGGCTATAGCGCTCGAGGATTATGTAGCTATCAGTGAAAGAATTTTTAGAATCGGACCAGTAACTCCGGAGATAACCTCCTACAAACTTTACCTCTACATTGTAATCACAGCTTTAAAAGCATTACAGGATATACGCGAGCAGTTTCCTATGGATGCGTTGAAAGTACACATCGTGAGGAAAACATTGCACAGTAGGGTACTTTATAGTACCCACTTTGCTGGCTCTTACATATGTTAAAAATACAGATATTTTACGACGGCTTCACTTGAAAACCGGTTCCCTTCTAGGCTTAATAACCAGAGATTACGATCAAACTCAGGCTTATAAATCTCGATTAGTCATTATGTCCAAAAAATGGTGACACCCCATTGTAGTTATGATTTATTTTTATTTCAAAAATGATTTATTTTATTTTTTATTCGTCGGCCATTTGTATAAATACGGATTCACATGAAAGGTTTCATACAATTTATTTCTTTCTTGTTACAGGTAAGAAGGCAACAAATACAATATATTTTATATTCGTGTAAGTATAATGTGGACGGAAAGGGGCCACGTGAATATAACCCAAATAAACGTCTCCATGAATATGGGAGCTGGGTTGAAGGGAACCTCCCGTAACATTGTGGGATTCAGACCCTCGCCCGAGGCTGGGGTCGCGACATGAGCGGAGCGGACGCGGTAGCGATGAGCGACTACTAATAATTCACGGAGTAGGAGGAATCCAATTATTTAATTTTGTAAGTAAAACTATGATTGGCTTAGTGTTTGTGACGTCACCGTGGCGAAGATCAGAACTTTTTGTAATCCAAGTTATCTAACGCCAAACAAACCTGTCGTATAGCTTTCCATAAGATTATAACCAATGCATAGAAAAAAAGAACCAAAACCAACACGTAAAAAGACCGTGACAGAAGATTAAATGTAAATTGTTTCAGTCTTACCAACTATTAAGTTTACACCATTGCCTACATATAAATCATTTCATACAGAATTTATTCCCATCGCACAAATTATACATAATGACATACAATTTCTTACCCCGCTCACGCCCCCGCCCCCTCTTCCTCTATGCTTATGTAATGACGGCAGCCTACTCACCGTTGCTCTCTTCACGGAATGAAAATATATTTTGGATGTTAATTCTCCCTCACCTCCGACGCTCGCTCCAGTGTTCAATCATTTTAACCACTTTTATCAGTGCTAAGTGAATTTCAACGGTTGTTTGTGCAGGCGCCGGTCTCGTTATTGCTTTTCTGTGAAGTATGGTACCTAGTACCTACTGTATATACCTTTGCTAATATTATAAATGTGAAAGTTTGTTGGTTTTTCTTTTACGCAGTAATTAAGAAACGGATCGACGTGATCTGGGCAGAGCAGTGCCTATGTTCCTTAAAAGAAGCAGGTTTTGTATCTCTGGAAAATTTCATCGAAATTGGTCTAGCCGTTTGAGCTTGAAGAAGTACCTAACAAACATACACACTCACAAACTTTCGCTTTTATGATATTAGTAGAATGTGTACACCCATATCTGTCACATTTTGTTACAAAATTCGGAGCGAACGTTAAAAAGGTTCCATGAAAATCTATTCAACGTAGATAGACTCTACACATGTGAAAAACAGCGCTAAAATCGAGATGCATCCTATATGAGGGATTTGAAGTCAATAAAACAGATTTAAAACCAGTCCACGATCGGTGCACATAAATTATTCATGTACACCCACGTGGAGCCGCCGTGCCGCCGCCGCTGCCTGCAGTTTTATAAATCGCATGTACCTAATTGAAAACTGTTCATTTATAGTATTTTTTATACTGAACATGAACGATTGGTCCGGACGATTATTTTGATTTGTCGCTTGTTTCGTGTTTTATTGTTGTTATTTATCAATGTATTTTTTATTGGGCAGTGATTTATGTAAAATTATTTTTCGAGTTCCGAAATTCAAAAGAAATAAAACGGAACCTTTATAGGATCACTCGTGTGTCTATCTGCCTGTTTTCTGTTTTTTACGAACTTATAATAATCACGTCACCTCTCTTTCATGGTAATCCTTATTGAAAAAATCCGGACAAGGGCGAGTCTGACTCGCGCACCGATGATTCCGGAATTTCCTGTGGTACTTTAAATACCATAGACTTCTTAAAAGTTTTCCTGTTATGTTTTATTAGAAAAGAAATATAAAAAGTTTTTTTTCGTTTGTAATTAACAGAATCGGGCCTATATCTATCCTTACATATATAGTCTAGAAACAGACGAAGTATAGCAGTCTATTTACTGTTCTAAAGGACACTGCTAATGAAGTACCGAGAGAGACATTAATCTTGCGTGCGTGGTCTGTCGGCTTCGAGCGCCATTACCTCCTACCCTGCGGCCATCTTGGCCTTTAAGAGCTCTTCATAAACGCTGTGGACATGTAGTCTTTGTATGTTTAGATAGGCTTTGAACTTTGTGCGATGATAGCTCAGTGGTAGTGACGTCGAATGCCGAGACGAAGGTCCTTTATACTACTAAGTTAGCAAGCAAGCATACGGCCCACCTGATGGTAAGTGGTTACCGTCGCCTATTGCCATTTGCAATACCAGAGATATTCCCAATGTGTTGCTGACCTGTTACAATGCCGAGAAGACAAACTGGCTCTCAAGTGCAATTGCCGGAACACACCGGTAGGTGCTTGGCGACAAATTTTCAACTTGAGGGTGGTAGCCAGCCAGGCGGGTACTATAAAGTACCCTACCACCGTGCTATAGTTTCCTCACGATGTTTTCCTTCACCGAAAGCTCAAGCTCATTGTAGGATTCGAACCCACGACCTTCGTCGCGGCATCCGACGTCACTACCACTGAGCTATCATCGCCATAGAGCTTGTGCGAAAGTGAAGCCATAGCACGGTGGTAGGGTACTTTGTAGCACCTTCTGGTGTTTACCGACAGCTGCACATGAGAGCCTCTTCCCCACTACGCTTTAACTTTGACCACATCATCACTGACCACGTGAGATTGTGGTCAAACACTGACCTATATAGTAAAATAAAATAATGTGTGTTTGTGTGGTTAATTACGTGGATTTGTTTGAAAGACACATACAAGCTGTAATTGAAACCGTAATGAATGGTCCTTTAGCTTTATAAACCACAAAGCCTAAGCTCATTGAAGGAATCGAACCCGCGACCTTCGTCATTCGACGGTAGGACCACTGAACTTGAAATTCTAATTTGTATTCTAAATGACCTACACACACACACATGTATTTTAAAATTATTGTAGTAGATTTCAATAACCACAAATAAAAATATATTAACTATTGAAAAAATACTGTAATTTGTTAAATTCACCCATTTACTGATTACTCATAGACTTTATTCCAAAAGCAACAGTTACAATTTTCCGCGAATACTTCATTTATTCGACATCTTTATGTATCCGGGATTATTTTTCCAATCACCAAAATTACAGATTCTCAGCTCGTAACGAGCCTCCCATTTTAATGTCGTCTACCCCCCTCCCTCAACTCTCCCTCCCCCCCAACCTTAACTAATTAACTTGTTCGTTCCATTGTCCTTTTTGTAACACTTTTCTTTTTTGCACTTTTAATTAAATTACAAGAGTAACGAAACGGAACGTATATTTTAGATACTTGTGTAATTGTTGGTATTCAACTGACTTTTTTTATGTATTACAGTTAATTAATCCTATCACGCCGTAGGTCGTGGGTTCGATCTTCACTCAGGACAAATATATGTGGTTATGAAAAGTCTGGGTGTAAAATGAACTATAAAATAAATGCGAAAATGAGAATGCTTAATTGATCGCGATGAAATTGAGCGCGCAAATAGCCGGTGATTTGGAGAAGGACATAGGCTTATTATAGATTTTTAATAAATGCCAAAGTTTGTTACTTCAACTTCTTCACGCTCAAACGGTTGGACCAATTTTGATGAAATTTGGGGGTAGGCGACACCCTGGGATAACACATAGGCTTTTTATGCCTCGGGAACGCGTGTGAAACCGCGGGCGGATGCTAGTCATATATTTTTACAAAAAAAAAAACGATAACACCTATATGTTAGCTGTAGCATTCAAAATACAAGCTCAGCTTAGCTCAGGATCAGATAGCCGAGTATGAATGCTGTCCCAGTATATTATTGCATTCGAGATGTCTGAGGTATTTAGTTTCCGATGTTAGCACGTCCAGGTACCAGCAGATTTATGTTCTACAATGTTACACAGTGACAAAGGGGACTGATAGTATTGTAACCTATTGCCCTTTATCATATACGTTGTCCCACTGTTGCTGTTCTAAAACCTATAAATATATAGAGTACCGACAGCATCTTACTTCATACTAATAGTAAAAATGCGAAAGTTTGTTAGTATGTATATATGTTTGTAGCTCTTTGACGTAAAAACGAATGAACGGATTTGAATGAAACTTGGCACATAGATAGATGATATCCTGGAATAATATATAGGCTACTTTTTATCCCGGGAAAACATGAGATACCTCGGGAACGCGGTTGAAACCGCGGGCGGAAGCTAGTTATCAATAATCCTTCAATATTACCATAACGAAGATATATGTTTAAAAAATTAATTCTATTTAATATAATTTGTACCGAAATTCTTAGGTCAAATATTGTCAATTTGGTAAGATTTGACCGTTTTATGCAGTACTCTAATGTACCTACAGTCAATCGTCATGTAGGTATACTTATTTTTCGGTATGAGACCAGTCACATACTCAGGAACATTGAATCTGAAAAATGTGAAAGTTTGTTTCCTACTCTTTCAGGCAAAAACTATTAAACGGATGTTAATGAAACGTGTCACAATGATAGATTATACCCTGGAAAATTATAAAGGCTGCTTATTCCAGGATGCGGGTGAAACCATGGGAGATTGCTGGTGTTATATAGACAAATAATTTTGACTGAACTTTCAAAATAACATGCATCCAAAAAAACATTACCTCTCCATAATATTAGAAACTAGCTTCCGCCCCGCGGTTTCGCTTGCGTTTCCGAGGTATCTTATGTTTTCCCGGGATAAAAAGTAAGCTATATGTTAGTTCAGGGTACTATCTATCTATGTGCCAAGTTTCATCCAAATCCGTTCAGTAGTTTTTACGTGAAAGAGTAACAAACATTCATCCATATATCCATCCACTCACAAACTTTCGCATTTATTATATTAAGTAGAAATATCTAATGTTCAATGTAGCTAAAAATCTGGTATAGTATGACACAACTTAGATGATGCATCGGCAAAATTCGTAAAATCGATCGTTCCCGAAAAGAGTGCGCCTACAACATTACTCATGTGTTAAAAAATGATCGACGAAATTGATCTTGTTGAACGTTGAATGGCGCGATAGTGAAGTGTACGAAAACGATTCGCCGATGCTACATCTAAGTTGTGTCATACTGTACATTTTGTACTGTGCACATTTTATCTTGATAAACCCTTGGACACATAAAAGGGTTTCAATTGCCGACATTAGGTAGGTATACCTACTTACTCAAATTATCTTTAATTATGCAAAGTGCTCGGTCGTGTTAGTAATGATCATTTGGTAATTAAGGCTGGTATCTTTTGTTATCCGCCATGTTGATAATTTCTCGAAAGCTGAGCTGAATTCTTTAGGTATTATTATTTTTTTTATTTTACTATCGGCAAATAAGTATACGCTTATTTCCAAGGTATCCTCTTAAGGGGAAACGTTCGGTTTGAGCGCGAAATTCAAATTTTATCACGTTTTTTGCAAATTGCAGCTCAGTATACCTTGGAGGAATATGTTGATGATATCTTTTGTTATTAATCAGTAAATAATAATACTACCATTCTTCCCGCAAATAACATGTTGATGACTTACGACCTATAACTCAGCTGTAATTTGCAAAAAACGTGATAAAATTTGAATTTCGCGCTCCAACCGAACGTTTACCCTTAAGCGGTTACTGCAGCTTACAACACTCAATTTAAACGTGAATTTAAAGTCTAAAACTATTCCACCCTGAAAATTTAAATACATAAAAGGAAAATGTGACTGTCTGACTGATCTATCATAAGGCACAGCATAATAAGCTGAAATTTGGCATAGCGATAGATATTATGTCGTAGGACATCTTGAAGGATTTTTGAAAATTCAACCCCTAAGGGGGTTACATAGGAAAAGCGAGTGAAATCGCGGGGCGGAAAACTACTATAATATCTTGAAAATTACGTTTCAAGCTGCGAAAATTAGCAGAATCTTGTAAAAACAAACAATGCCTAGTTATAAGCTTATCCTCCTTCATTAAGCAAATTACCTCGGGGGGTTGAGGGTACTAAAGGGGGAGGGCTATTCATCCGATGCCGGCTTCTTTGATGTTTCTCTGAGGTAACATTTTTACATAATACGGTAATAACTAGTAACAATACGGTTTTATAATATTTTTTTTTTTAAGTCTAAATGAGATATTAAATAAATCCTACTATTTATTATAAATGCGAAAGTTGGTGAGTGAGTATGTTTGTTACTTCTTTTTGCTCAAATGGCTGGACCAATTTTGATGAAATTTTGTATGGAGTTAGCTGACACCCTGGATTAACACATAAGCTACTTTCTGTCCCTTGGGGAAGCGGATGAAACGGCGTGGCGGTAGCTATTTATCTATTTAGTTTGTGAGGATGTATGGATGTTCACGTAAAAACTACTGAACGGATTTGTATGAAACTTGACATATACATAGACCACCCTGGAATAACATATAGCTAATTTATATCCCGGAAAACATAAGATCCTTGGAATACGGGCAACCGCAGGGCAGAAACACATAGACAATAAACAGTGCCAGTGGAAACGGAATAATTTTCCAGATATTTTGCAATAATAACACAGAGTGAGAATCAACCAGACTACGAGGTCGGGCTTCACTTGTAGCGGGTTATTATGAACTTCAAAGTAAACCAAGAGCGTGTGCATTGGCAGTGGCACTTGAGAACCAGTTGCCATTATAGGCTTTGTTAAGGTCAGCAACATATGGGTATTGATTGACGGACGGTATTCTTACTTGTCAATAAAATAATAAGAAATGATTTTTTTATTATATTGTTTTGCTATGTGAATAAAAAGTAAAGAGTTTTTGTAACTTCGCCAATTAAGGCTCCGAAAGTCTGGAGAACTTCAGCATTGGAATAAATACATTTCTTTCACAAAAACATGCTTACTCTTAAGAGTCAGTCTATGTTCAAATAAATACCTACCTAGCCATTAATAATTCAACATACTATCTCGAGTGCAGTGATTCTTATACTCCCCGACTAAACCACAAACATCCGTAACAAGCGATATCCATAATCGTTCCGCTTATTAACCCGCTCTCACTTAAGCTCCACCCGTAAATACACAATCGAACGTAACTAACTAAAACAAACCAAATTAATTTACAAACTGTACCTGACTGTACTCGACTGGAAAGGTTAAAATCACTGAGTTTATACGCACATATTATAGGTATGTAGTATAATTATACCTTAGGGCTCGGACACATCACCACTGCGCGGTGCCGTCGCCGTGAAACGGCACGATCGTGCCGTAGACGTGCCGGCTCACGACGGCCGCTGCTAAGTTCGTACGTGTTAGTGCAAAAGATGACTACAACGACGATTTGTTAATTTCATTAGTATAGGCAAAGAATAAATAATATACTACGGTATAGGCATGTCCCATTCAATAGACAAGGATTATATCAATAGGGAATAAGCATGAATTTTTTTATAGCATTTCTTAACAAAATATGAAATTATCGTAAAAAAGATTTTAAAAAGTGAAATTAAAATCAAAATCGGCCACGAAACACGGAAGATTATAAGCATTTTAAACTACTAATTAGACAGCTATTAGACATAGAGATCGGACATAGTATGTGACGTCATATACTATGACGGCCATATAAACTCTATGCTGAATTCTGTTTTGCTAGAAAGAGATATGAATAAATCTTGGTTATTTTGTGCTGTTACACGGTAGAGGCACCGCGCCGTAGTGATGTGTCCGGGCCCTTACCATTAATATACCTAAATTCTGCCCTCCAGCTTTACCTACATTCTTGATTTAATTTACTCCCGGGATAAACGTATTTTTTATATTTTACTAGCGACCCGCCCCGGCTTTGCACGGCTTTTCTGTACTATAGTATTGTAATATAAACCTTCCTCTTGAATCACTCTATCTATTGCTGAAAACTGCATTAAAAGCCGCTGAGTAGTTTAAAAGATCTAAGCAAACAGACAACGGAAGCGACTTTGTTTTATACTATGTAAAGAATAGGCTAGTTGACAGTGTCAAAAATAAATGACCAAACACTAACCAATGCATAAAACATCTGAAAACACGCGGAAGCATCAAATATGTTGTACATTTAATGCTTTCTATGATTTTTAATTACCAGTAGAACCGCTAAGAGTAGATCATTCGATGCTGTGAAACGATGACGTCATAGCTTAGTATTTCATACAATATTCCATGTAACCGATCGTTTTGACATTTATTAAAAAGTTGCTGATTTGATATGCCAGGAAACTACCCTATTGCATAAGTTATATTCCTGTTTGTCATATTTCCATTTTCCTCCCATGGTGAGTAGGTACGTAAGTACCAGGTAAGTACCTATGACTCGTGCGAAAACTCATGCATTCAATTTTCTATTAATTATTTTGGTGAACTTTGTATCTAAAAAAATTACATCGCGTAGGTAGGTGAAATCCGGAAATGATGTCATTATTTCTCTTTATAACCTCCATAAAAAAAAGGACGGGAAAAAAGGATTCGGTTGTATGATTTTCTTTAAGTTAGTTCACGCATAACTTTTTTTCTTTTGAACTGATTTTAATAATTCTTTTTGTGTTTGGTTCTGTATAGCTCCAAAGTGGTCCCATATTAATTTTATTGTCTGATGGAGGCTTTAATTTATTTTTAAAAGATGATTATTGAAGAACTTTTAGGTATTTTGTTTATAAGTAAAAATAAACCAATGTCTCACGATACTTTTTTTAAATAATGTTGTAAAAAACCGCTCGGTATCACACCGCTACCTAAATTCTTATAGAACATCCGTCTAAAAATAAACCACCCCATATTTCCAAGGGTTAACAATAGGGGTACAAAGATCCCGGTACAAACGCACGGTGATCAATACGTGTTTGAGGTTAGCCCTCCGCCTGGACTGACGGAGTGGCGAGCTAATGGCACGTCCGCCACCGCGGCCGCGGCAGGTCGATTAGACCCCGTTAAAACAAGATTTGAGTGGCTTAGCGCCTTTTTTCTGCTTTCAGTATATTGCTTAGTGAATGAATAGAACTTTTTATTAAGATTTAAAAAATGTGGTAAAACTGTCGGTCACATGTTCACTTATGAAATTGTGGTAGGACAAAAGTATAATAAATAGAATTACTCCGAATCCACTTGAAAAGACGTGATTACCTTCAAACGGCTGAGTGGATATTCTTGAAACATGAAATGAACACTCTCGATTACAACACCTTTCAAACGAAAAAAACAGAATCAAAATTGCTTCATCCGTTCCGGAGCTATGATAAAAAAACGAAAAACCAAACGCGGGTAAACCGCAGAGCGAAAAGTAGTTTAATAAATATATTACTGTAACTGTACTGTGACTGTAACTGTTTCTACATACATGTATAGAGTCAACATACCTACGGTTTTGTTTTACTGGAAATTTTGCGGTTATGTAATATAATTTCTATTTTTTTTTAGTTTTATATTATACTATCTCTTTTTATACTGTCCGTATCTTATATTATCTTCTCGCATATTTATTTTATTTATATATTGATTTATTTATTTCTATTTCAGCTAACATAACCGGCTTTCCAGTTTCGAAAACAAACGCACAATTATTACACTTGAGGTCACTATTAAAAGGTTCTATTTTTAATATTATAATAACTCAACTAATTTTTGAGCTGAGTGTTGCCATTTTAAAATAACCTCCAAAGTAAAATATCATTTCTTTATTTAGAATAGAAATAACAAATAAGGTTTAAAAAACCACCCTAATATTTGTCTTTCATCCCTCACATTTTATTTTTGTTTTTTTTATGATTATTAAAACGTTTTAACGCTCACAAATATAAAGTTACCATAAAATGTACCTATAATACTAACAAAGGATTGAATAAATTTAACAGTTTGTATGTTAAATAATTTTGTATTAAATGGTATTGTTTCGCAAAAAAAAAAAGCTGTATATATTTTATATAGGAAACGTGACTGACTGACTGATCTATCAATCAACGCATAGCTCAAACCACTAGCTAGACGGATCCGGCTAAAATTTGGCATACAGATACCTAGCTATTTTGAAAGGAATTTTGAAAATTCTATTCCTAAGGGGGTAAAATAGGGGATCGCGGCGACCATGGGGCGGAAAACTAGTTTTCATTATAGATTTTATTGAACTGTTTTATTTTGTGGTGATTGTCTCATAATTTTTTAAGTTTTATTTTTGGTAAGTAGTTCAAATTTTAAACGATATGCTTTAAATTATGTGAATGGTGGCTCGACGAAATTGGAAATGGTGGATCCATTGTATGTATACTAGTGATGTGCCACAAAGGAAATCGAATAATCGAGATACAATAATGTGCAAATAGTGTGGTGACTCTCTCTCTCTCTGGCAGCCTGGGAATCTTGTTTGTAGTAAGCACATACATAGTTAGTACCTACCTATGCGGACAGCACAGTGGGCAGGTTTATCCAAGCTGCACCAAATTAAAGTTAAGGAAACTGGGAGATTCTATGCATACTGTGTTCTATGTAATTAGTGTTTTTAAGTAACACATTGTTACAGCCCGGACTTTAGTAAACTGTATATTTTATTTAATATTAACAGCTATAGCTAACATAATACACACACAGGCTAAACTACAGGCGTCGGCGTAGGCTTAGTAATATGGTTCTGTAGGGTACAAAACTCTAAATATCAATAAAATTAACAATTACAAATGCTTGCTCGCCCTCGCATCACAGTCCCATTGAATAATTTTATTTTATTTTATTTTCTATAGTTTATTTGACGATTAAAAATACTTGCAATGAGTTCATTTAATAAAGACACTTTTGAATTTGAATTTAACAATCCGAACCTCTGATACCCTAGCTAGCCTACGTTCAAAACTGTCAGATCCCCAAAAAATCCCAAAAAAGAATACGCTATGAAAATTTAAGTATTTTCCCCATTTCAGCCGACTCTGACACATTTTGTGCTCCATTGTGAATTCATTGAGCACATCGCGTGCACCCGAGTGTAGTATTATACGTGTAGTGTTGCTAGGGTTGTCATACATTAGGATTTATATATTGTAATAGATATTTAATTCTTCTGTACGTGTGTTTGTTATCTAACGCCTCCTAAAAGGTTGGACCGATTAGAATGAAATTTAGTGTGTATATTTTAATGGGATCGTGAATGGTTTGAAAACACAATTGGACCCGGTAGGTGGCGCTGCTATCGGTATACAAGTGTTTTCTGGGTAGAACGACGTCTGCCCGGTCCTATAGTATATTTCTTACTAAGCAATTGTTTATAAGGTCGTAAAAAAACCCAAAACCATGATTAACAAAAATGCCTTCAGATAAGAATTGTCACACGTAATAAAACAAAAATAAGAATTGTCAGAAAAGTCGTCATCATATCAGAAAGGTTTCTTTAAATGGGATCTTTTATGTTAACGTCTTTTATTTTTTTTTATTTTTTTATACTACTTACATTTTCTGATGGTAAGTGGTTGCCGTGTTGCTGACCTGTTACAATGCCGAGAAGGCAAATTGGCTCTCAAGTGCAATTGCCGGAACACACCGGTAGGTGCTTGGCGACAAATTTTCAACTTGAAGATGGTAGCCAGCCAGACGGGTACTACAAAGTACCCTACCACCGTGCTGAGTACCCTACCACCGTGCTAGTACCCTACCACCGTGCTAGTACCCTACCACCGTGCTTTCCGAATTGGTACACATGTGTCAACCCTAACGGACCTATATGTGTCTAGTTATAGTGCACGCGTGTGTACCTATTGTATACAGCGTGCTAATCGCGGAGAGAGTATGATGGGGTGGTGCGAGCTTACTCAAATTTTAATCGAATGCATTCTCATAAATACAGTATAATAATTTCGCTATTCATTTAAAAGTTATATCGTGTATAATACAAACCAATCAGTTAATAATTTTCCATGTTAGATACCTTGACTGCTTCGACACAGGTCATGGGTTCGATTCCCATCTAGGGTAAAAGTTTGTAAGCGTAATCGTTTCAATCGAGGATCAATTGAGTGCATGAAAATGAATGTTTTATTCCAATAATACCCAAGTAAAATCATACAGAATAAAGGATAATTTTGTATTGTAGAATAAAAGGGCTTTGAAGCATAATTATATCATGTTTTAATGATAGGTAGGAATAATATGAAATAAATTTAAATTACAAAGCACTTCGTAATCCGCCATCTCCATCACTCTAACCTAGAGTTGCCAGCCTTAATATCCAAAAGTTACTTACATCTTATGAGCAGTGTCTTGGGTCATTAAAATTTAAATAAATTAGCAAACAATATACTTAAATAATAAGAGAGAATTACGTTGTAGGAATAAAAAAAAAATGGTAATTAACCTACCTACCTATGCTATTTATATTTTGAATGAAAAAGTGAAAAAAATGCGCAAAAAATCCGCCATTTTCATTTTAATAATTTTAATTGCGCGTAAAGACACAATAAAGTCAAATCTAAAGACATATCATGCATTGGAATCGGCTCAGCCGTTTATTAGGCAGGTCACAATGGAACTGACATACACATACATACATATGCGCGAAAAACGGTCCGGTAAAATAAAAATGATCTTGCAAAAGTACAATCAATTTTCAATTAAAAATATTCAGCAGCAAAAGGGAGTCAAATCTTCTACAGCAGTGGGGTTGAGGAATAGTTCCTCGGTTTATATTTCGTGAGTCCCATTAGACGGGTGCCTCTGAAAACTCGTATAGCGCGAGTATGAATTTCGGCATTGTTTCAGCCATACATTGAACATTAGATTCAAATCCGCAGCCCAGCCTACTGCGGTGCGATTGACACCAACGGATTATACGCATTGGGTCTGTAGCGGTAGGTTTAGAACAGCCCTACCCAATCCTGCCTTCCTGTGTAGAAACGGACTCCCCATACGTCGATGAGTAGACTTGGTATATATACAAAGTAAGCAGAAAACTTCGCTAGTGCGATGTAGGTTTGAGCCGCTTTTCTACTGAATTTATCATGGTTTTTTATGTTTTTTACAGTGCAATTACATTTTTATGTAATCTACTAGTAAATCACATAGATTTCTTAATTTTTTATTTGATTATAAAGATATTGGAAATAATATTTTTGAGTATAAAGGACGGGTGAATACAGAACGCCATGAGAGTGATAAGGACGGAAATGATAGTGATAATGCGCTCGTGACAGTAACGCCATCCGGCGTCAAAACGTGTAACTATAAATCTTGTTTTATTTTAGTGGATTTGAGATGAGTTTTTGATGGCATTATAATGTATTCAAACGTCAAGCATTCTTATGAATGTAAATGCTAATAATGTCATATCATGTAAATGTTATACTTATTTAAGGTCTAAGACAATTACTCTGTTTTGGGCTCATAAAAAGCTACTGTAGTTGCCACCAGTTCAGAAGTCAGCCTTCAACTATAAAGAATCTGTTAGAAATTCAACAAGATTACCTACATTTTTTAGATTTTTTTGGACAACCAGACAAAAGTAATTGTTTATTTATTCCTATACCTGTATTACCTACATCGATTTTGATCTCTGTAGAATTGATTAGTAAAGTTTAATAAACGTAACAAAAATAATCTAGTTTTCGTAAGAAAAATATGTTTGCAATTATTTTTTCATATAACATTACTTCCCGAAAATTAATCTTTATAAGCGACACTATGAGATGGAGCAATAATACAGGCTGTGTTTTTTTTTTCAAAATAAATGAGTTCGTTTCCCGGACAGACAAATATTTTTTTTCAAAATCCTTTCAGCATTTTTCGCTATTCCCTTTACTTTAGGATTTGGCCTACCACGCCCACTTAAAAAAATCACCTGTATAATGGGATCTGATTCTAATATCATGGGACATTATTTCTTTTAATACATACTTACAAAATCTGAACTCAGGACAATCATACCGTCATGTTCATGCACACAAATGTTTGACCTGGATGATAATCGAACCCACGACCTACTTACAGCGTGACAGGTGGGATTGAACCTATCACGCTGACTAGCCTGACAATCTTTAAGTTATGTTTAAAAACGATTGAGAAACTATTTCCGCCCGCGGTTTCACCCGCGTTCCCGAGGGATCTTATAAATATATCTAAATTACTTGTCCTGACTGTCTATCGGGCTGAAAGAAAAGCATACAGATGAAAGCTATTCTGACGAAAGCCTCCGTTAAGAAAGGATTTTCGAAAATTCAACCCTTAAGGCACAAGTTAAAGAACCACCTATACATACTCTGTGCTTAAGGTGTAAAATAGAGGATCGCGGGGCGGAAATCTATTTAGTGAAAGTTTGTTAGGATGTCAAGATGTCTGTTACTCTTTCACGCAAAATCTACTGAATGTAGTTTGATGAAATTTGACACATAGGTTGACCCAGGAATAACATGTAGCATACTTTATATCCCGGGAAAATAATATCCCTCGGGAAACGTTTTTTTTATATTTTTTGATAATTGAGAACCAAACAATTTTAGTTCATTATATAATATGCATTTAAGGGATTTTATTACCTATCTATAGCATTGCCCGTACCCTTTTGTCCCCGGATTCTTACCTGGATACTACAAGGTCAAGGCATTTCCACACCTAGAATTATTTGACTAGTACGTGAGTGGCCAGCTAATGTGGACTGACCCTTACTTTGTATTCCCATTTGAATACGTCTGGATGTTTGCATTAATAATACATGACTTTGACAAAACGCCTCAGGGAGGCCGCAAGGTGGGGGCGAAAGGGCGTAGGGCCAAGGGGGCAAAGGCATGTTTGTTCCATTTCTTCATATTCCGCTCCCCAGGGGCACAGAGCTCAATTGTTTTTACAAGCATGCGATTTATATTATAATTGGTGTTTTCAGAATAAGGGAGTCGAGTTCTCGTTTCGTTTGTTTAATTTTTGTGGGATATTCTTTTTCATGTTTTTAAAGATTGTGTCAAGATATTTCCGGGCTTTATTATTTGAATTAATAAAATATTTATTTGTTTGATTCAGTAAAAAAATCTCGATGCGGCAATGTTATTTTGAAAGTAAACGACTGTGATTTGCACTTCTTCATTTTATACCAATGGACATAATAGACGTGTGATCTGATTTGGGGTCCCGTACTTAGTGGGCCCGAACAAAAACTTATTGTTGGGGCACCTTGTAAATAAACTTAGTAACGAGGTGCAAAAAAGGTCGCTGAAATTTACTAATTTAGTTTCTTGAGGCCATAGTACGAACAAATATTAATAATATTTAAAAATAAAAAGACTTCGACACATGTTTTAGACATTTTTGAAAAGTGGCTTTATTTTGTAAGCGCCATACGTAAGAAGCTGTAGTGCGTCTTTTTTACTAAAATAGCATTCTTCAATGCTACACCATTTTTACATGGGTCAGTCTGTAAAACGCCAGACTTTTTGGCGGGATACCAAATAAGACAACGCTGTATGGCTCTGTACCTTTTCCTACCTTTTGGCGAATTGAATAAACAACAACTGTAAAACGTCAAAAAGACGTCAACACAGAAATCATGAACATATTCCTCCAAGGTCCAAGGTATATTAGTAACATTTTCATGAAATAGTCGTATATGTTAGTAATATATCTTGGAGGAATATGTTGATGATTTCTTTTGTTATTAATCAGTAAATATACTACCATTCTTGTCGCAAAACACACGTTGATAAACTTACGACCTATAACTCAGCTGCAATTAGTAAATAAAATCGGACACATGCGAGTTAAACTCGCGTGGAGAGGGTTCCGTACATGTTTAACTAAGTTCCATAAATATTTTAAACCTGAACCAAATTTGTTGGTGGTAACTATAAAAAGTTTTTTTTTTTTGAAATCGTCTTTTCTAAAAATGAAACCTAGCTACATCGATTTATCGCCCTCGAAACCCCCTGCATACCAAATTTCATGAAAACCGTTGGAGCCGTTTCTGAGATTCAGATTATATATATAGGTATATATCCATGAATTGCTGGTTTAAAGGTATTAGATAGACTTCTCATAGGTTTTCCTGTAATCTTTAGATAAAGAACTATTATCTGATTTTTTTTCAAAATGTTTGGCGCAGTAGTTTCGGAAATAAGGGGGGGGGGGGGGAATGGTCAATTTTCGCCAATTTTTCGCCTATTTTCTTAAATAACTTCAAAACTATTTATATTAAAATTCTAAAAAAAATATATTTGACATCCTGATAAAAAAACCTTTCATTTGATATGTTACACAATATTGTCTGCAAAACTTTTTTTTTAAATTTTCTAATTTACCCCCCGAAATTAGCCCCCATGTTTGAAATTCATTTATTTACGTAACACGTCCATGTTTGGGTCATCGACTTACATATGTGTACCAACTTTCAACTCAATTCAGTCCAATATTTTCGGACAGACAGACAGACAGACGCACGAGTGATCCTATAAGGGTTCCGTTTTTGTTTTTCGGAACCCTCATAATAAAATTTGAATTTCGCGGTCCAACCGAAGGAATCACCTTTAGACGACTCCGGAAAGAAACTCTTTAGTGGATCGGGCTGTAATTGTGGTTTTGTGTTCCAGTGACAGCGCTACGCGAGCACTGGGACGAGGCGAACGCGCGCGTGCTGCAGCGCAAGGCGCAGCTGGACGCGATGGTGGGCGACTCGCAGCGGTACGAGGCGCGGCGGCGCGACGCGGACGCGTGGCTCGCGCGGATGGAGGCGCGCCTCGCCGCCATGGCGCCGCCGGGGCACACCGCCGACGTGCTCGAGATGCAGCTCAGGGAACAGAAGGTAAACAACACATACCTACCTATCATTAGGGTTAACTTCTCTAAAGTCTGCAGGACAAATTAATTAATATACCCATGCGTTGGTGGCATCCAATGTGGATTCAACGATTTGCTTCTTCGTTCCTTATACGAACTGCAAAGGATTGGAACTCGCTCCTGGGGTCTGTGTTTCCTGACACATACAAACTGGTCTTCCTTGATATCTTCAAGGCCAGAGTCAGTGGAAAGAGCCAGAACATGCATTTTCAGGCTCGTTCCAGCCGTCACTTAAAAAAAAAACGGCCAAGTGCAGGTCGGACTCGCGCACGACGTGTTCCTTACCTTTCTATAAAAATCACGTTTGTTGTATGAGAGCACCCTTAAATATTTATTTTATTATTTTTTTTTGTATTCGTTGTTATAGCGGCAACAGAAATACATCATCTGTGAAAATTTCAACTGTGTAACTATCACGGTTCATGAGATACAGCCTGGTGACAGACAGACAGCGGAGTCTTAGTAATAGGGTCTCGTTTTACCCTTTGATACGGAACGCTAAAAACATTTCTTCTATCTGATATGAAGCATCCCTGTACCATTATGTTCAACAATATACTACATAGGTACCTAGCTAGCTTGAATCAAGGTAGGTCTCCCATGGTTTCCTTTGCTATTGGGGAACTTTATTTAAGCAAAATCCTCAATACAAGAAACAAAGATAAAATTGTTACACCTAGATTCAGGCTAACCAATAAGACTTCGCCACCACTGTCAATAGCAACACCTACATCACTAAAGAAAATTTGTCAGCACCCAAAGGCCACACGCTACTTTAAGGAGCTAGGATGGCTCGGGTAAAGCTGGCAGGGGGGAATGCACAATACACCCCAAGCGGGACGTCAGTGCAGGCCTCATCGCCCCCATACAGAATAAGAAAATAAGAAGACTTCTCGGGAACTGCATTCGCTTTTATAATAAAATTCCATATGAAGTAACTAAGATATCTCATAATTAATTCAAAGAGTATCTATGTTAAACACAAAATAATCGACAAGGCATACTATAAGGTGGCTCATTACATAGAAGACAAGAATACATGGTTGTAGTAGCTTCTCTCTGCACTTGCAGGTACAAGCCCCTCCACAAGTAACAATTGCATGAAGTAAATGTACCTATATTTAAAACAAAAACTATAATTATATAAATTCAAAACAAAGATCCACAAAAAAGAAACCTTGCTGAGTTTCTTACCGGAGTCTTCTCAGTTTAAGTGTATTCCGAGCCGGTGGTAGAGTCTATTGTAAAATTTTATAACTATTCAAATCAAATCAAAAAATAATTTATTCAATTTAGGCCCTGGTAAGGCACTTATGAACGTCGATAGTTACAATCATTACAATAGACTCTACCACCGGTTCCACATACACTTGAACTGAGAAGACTCCGGCAAGACATATTGACATTCATAAGTGCGTTAACAGGGCCTAAACTGAACAAATGAGTTTTGAGTTTGAAATAAATTAATAAGTGCCATCAGTAACCTAAATGAACAATGAACCTTTTCAACACTTAGATAAAGTTCCAACTAAATTGGCAAAGTATATAAATCGTTTATACTGAATGAGTGGGCCATTAAACTAGAGTGAACTAACATCCTCACACCCTGAGAATTGGTTTGGATGGAACCGAAAACTTTTAACTGGAAAGTTTCCATAGAGCTTCGTAAACGCATCACCGGAAAACTTGACGTATTGTATGTGTGAAGGGAAATAAACTTTCTTATACAGAGTATAGGTACATGTTTTTCAACGGAAAGTAAGCGTCATTTGAGAATATTATTACCTAACTAGCTGCTCCCCGCGGTTTCACTCGCGTTCCCGTGATAAAAAGTAACATATAATCTTCGGGGATAATGTAGCTTCCTATCAGTGAAAGAATTTTCGAATCGGACCAGTAAGTCCGGAGATTAGCGCGTTCAAACAAACAAACTCTTCAGCTTTATTATCATGTCACAGTGTTTGTCACCAAAGTACTCTGTAACGGCTTGACAGATTTTTATGATTTTTTTTCTGTATATTCGGTAGGTCTTAGAATAGGTCGTAAACTATTTTTTATACCCGTTATTGATAAGGGTGGCCCACTAGACTTTATACAATTTTCGAGGTCACTGATAGTTATTTTGCCTTTTTACGTAGGTTGCTGTTATATTATCTGTGTTTTGATGAATCAGTCAGTCTGTCAGTACTTACAAGTTTTTATATATGTAGAGATTCAGGTAGGTACACAATACATAAACAATTTTTAATTAAACCTATCGTAAAATTGACTTCCAACAAATTTCTTCGTAGTTCCGAAGTCTGCACGGCTTGATAACTGATAAAATTACTCCCGCCTTGAAATTATAGCGTCGCCATTTCAAATAGTGATGTGACTTGAGTTTAAAACTCAACGTGTATTTTTTTCAAGCTATTAATTTTTAAATCTAATCGTAGGTTAAAAATGTATGTAGATTAAAAAGACGAAGAGGAAAATGTAGCTGTTAAGATTTATTGACAGCACGATTAATATTCAGTATATGATGTAACAATGTACCTAAATAAAAAAACATGTAACGCTACCAGTTAAAATTTCCTTACAATTAATTAGTTAATATACTTTCATATAGTATTAAAAATACTTACCGTTTAAACATAAATAACCTCTTATTGTTTGACAAGAAAGATGAAGAATAAAACATTTATTTCGACATACCATACATACCTACATAATAACTCAAAAAAAAAACAGGAAGGTATATTTTTTTTACCTAACTACTACGTTACGTGCCACTTTTGTCTAATAAACCTTGCAAAGCTACTGTACTAATAGTAAATAAACGCACTCGAGTACCCCCAGTCTCAACACTAGTGGCAACTAAAGCCAGGACACACTAACCGTGCCATAAATCCAACTTAATTGGGGCCCGCGCCATTCCGCGCGCCTCGGTATGTATGTAGTTACTCTGTTGCTTTCCGAGTGGTTTTTGGTATGTAAAACTACTGTCGAGTGTTGTAAATATGTTGTATCACTTTACATCCCGCCATAAAGCCACAATAGGGATGATGACTGGGTAAAAAATAATTAATTCTATTTAGTCCGTCAGTTATGTTATCAAAAAATATTGGATACGTATTTTTTATTTTATCAAATCAATAAAAACTTACAAAGATAGGTCGCATCAAAGTTCAGGAGTGGGGGTTTGTGACGTCACTTCTCTGTAAAAAGTGTACTAAAACGTGACGTCACGCGATATTTATACGCACTGTATCTTCGTTATTTTTTGTTTTCAGAAATAAAGAAAAAACATGTGTCCTATATTTTTTGGTAATCTAACTGACGGACTAATTTTTTGTTTATTGTTTTGATTAAATTTTGGGTCGTTTTTTTTTGTGCTTTCTCGACTACTTACTAAGTGATATTTTTTTTCTTTTCCAGTCGTTCCATGCAGAAGTGCACCAATACAAACACCAGATTGAACTCTTCGGTCAGCTGACCCAGCGCCTTATCGCTGTCTACCGAAACGATGACACCACGCGCATCAAGCGGTCCACTGAGGCCATCAATCATAGATACAATGAGCTTAATAATAGGTCAGCATAAGGTTTTTTAATGATAAATTGTGATTTTTGATGAAATAATCTAAAAATAAAATTTACTATATACGTTTTATACCAGTAGCGCCATCTGTGTGAGAGTGAAAGTAACACAATAATATTTAACAGTGCCATCTATGTTGCATAGTTGAAACTATTTTGAAAGTCAAGGCAATAAGGGGTATGTTTTGCTTCTCAAGAGCGCCATCTATGTTCTATAGTTGAAACTTTTTCACCTTACCACCATACACAACTTACCACGTATTGAATAGTTATAATAGTACTAATGTGAAACATGTCTTTAAGGTTTTAATGAAATGAAAAATTAAACAAAGATTGATGGATGCTTTTCTTTTGTAGCATCGTCGCTCGTGGCAAAGCACTGCACTCAGCGGTTTCATCGCTGCAGAATTTCGATCGCTCTCTGGAGAAGTTCGTCGCATGGCTGAGCGAAGCGGAGTCGTTGCTGGAAGCAGCTGAACGCGATCCTCATCTGCTCAAGGTATGTTTAGTTTTAATATCCGAGACTTGGAGAATGGAAAAAGATTTTCAGCATTGTATTTATTAAACATATTTACGTAGTTACCTATCTCAATTTAAAAGATCAATATAATTATAAATGTTGAAAATGGGTTGTATTTTATATTTAGAAAGATAGAAAGAAAGAAATACACATTTATTAGACACAATTGTTGAAGTAGCACAATCAACAGTTCGAGCAACAAAAAAAAATACAGAACAGTACCTTAAACAATGACTTGGTTCCTACAAAGTTGGGTCCAATTAATGGGCCCCAGCTAGGCATTATATTCTGCAGTTAACTACAGCACTGATTTTTGGCTAAAGCCACGAGTGATGCACGGACGACTGTGCGGACGAAATAATAAATTGAAGTATGAATTAATTGAAATTTCTTCGTAAATATAATAATGTCGCTTGCATATTAGGTGCAAGTAGCATTTGGACTTTACTATTTAGTTCCGTCAGGTTGTCACAGATGGCGTGGGAAAATATTCAATAGGTTCCACTTTTTCACGATAGAGGGCATTCATAAGAGAACAAATCTAGCGCCATCATTGGGAGTATTTTAAGTTCGCAATGTGACTCGAGCGTACGCCTAGCTGGCAAGGGTTGAAGATTCCAGTATTTAGTTCGTTTTTAATTACTAGATGTCGCTAGTAGTCTCTGAAAACTAGAAGAGAGTTAGTTTTGTTACATTACTTTTTCCAAAAAAACCATGGAGGCTATTATGACTCCATACATAACCGCTGTATATGTATACTAGTACGATATGTATTTAGTTAAGAATAGCAAGAAATAGCAATTCGAAGTTCTATAATGTCAATAAAATGAATCATTTACTTTGCTAATAAATAGTTAAACAATAATAAAAGACTTTCAACCGACTTGAAAAAGTCTTTCCAATTTAAATTAAACTGGGTTAATGTAAACAAACGTTTCAAATGTAACGCTTATGCCTCGAAACCGCTAGAATGTACCGCATAGAAGATGCGTAAAGTTTTAACCAAGTTCCCGGAGTTACGGAAGTTTTCGGGTTTTGTCGGTTGTTTTAAAATTATGGGGTGGCTGTTTGGGAACGAGTTGTGAAAGATTTTAATTATCGAACGTGCTCAAAGCCGTTGTGACTCAGCTTTAATTAACACAGTTACGATTGTGATGCTAAGAATCTATCTAGGCACTCGGTAAGAACCTGGCGGCCCGCAACTGCCCGTCTCTAAATAATAAGAACCCATTTGAACAACTTTTATTCTGGTAAAGTTGAAATCTTTTTCTTTTTTAAAATTAAGGTAGCTGTTTGAATTTGGAACGAATATTTGGTGCTTTTTAATTTATTACTACGTCAAATTCTGACAAGCCAGTTGGCGCAGTTGGTTAAGACACCACCTATCATGCCGCTGGTCGTGGGTTCGATTCCCATCCAGGACAAACAGTTGTGTGCATGAACATGAGTTTGTCCTGAGTCTGGGTCTAATTATCTATATATGTATGTATTTACAAAAAAAAAAGTAGTATATGTAGTTTATCAGTTATCTGGTTTCCATAGTACAAGCTCTGCTTAGTTTGGGATCAGATAACCGTGTGTGAAAAAAAAAACAAACAAATTTTGTGATTAGCACATCAAGGATATCTAAGCCTTAAATTTATCTTTATATTAATTTTGCATTCAAATTATTCTAGAACTGTACATTGGTTAATTTTTTATAAATGACCGCCATTTATTTATAAATTGGAAACCATTATTTGGATTTAAATATTTACAATAGCATAATGATTACGTTAAGGTAAGGTTTCCTCCAAAAGCGGTGCCATCATGTAGCGACCGCAATACAGCGGTAAATGACACCGTTACGTTACGTTCTTTAGGAAACCACTCCATTTGGTTAACATAGACAACGTTCTAGTGACGTCATTTACCGCTGTATTACGGTCGCTACATGATGGCACCGCTTTTGGAGGAAACCTTACCTTTATACATTACAAATAATCAATTGACATAATGACTCAGTCATCACAAAATTCCTTTCAATAGGTTTCATTCAGTTCATAAATTAAAACGCGTAAAATATATGAGCTTCTAAGGTTCCAACAAAAATATTTTAACTATTTTTTCCGCGTTCCCTAATTTAATTCTCTTAGGAGTGGATTTCCCTCGCTGCTGGCGTGTCGGCTAGATCCGCGCACTCACTCGTCAGATATCTGTCCCAGGATATTTACTAATTTATTTTAATTAAATATTTCTGACGTGATATATCTTTTTATTATTCAGTGAGGGCTCTGTAATATTTTAATAAGCTAGGAAGAACGATACAATGTTATGGAATATCTCATATTTTTGGTACAGGATGGTTGTTTTTATGGAGAGGTGTGTTACAAATTTAATATCACGCATAATTCATATTCAGGTGGTATTTATTTACCGGCTATCCCCGCGGTTTCACTCGCGTTTCCAAGATACTTACTACTAGCTTTGTGTACCTAATATTCTTTGTTGCAAGAGATTTGTAAAAAATAAATGTTATAGAGAATATATGACGAGGAATAGTTTAAAAAAAAAAATATAACGTCAGAATAAATTCGCCCTTTTTGAAACTAAGAATGTTTTTTTCTTTGATTTAGTCTATCCAAATAACTTGAAAATATTAAAATACATTCTTAGATCTATAAGAAAGGGAATAGTTTTATTACTTTTTTGAAAAAAGGCTTAGTTTTTTTTTACTGCCTTTTTTTTACTAAAAGTTCGCCTGTCTCGCTTGTCCCCGTCAGTTTATTAAGGGACGGAGTCATCCCCTTAAAGCTATTTACGAACTTATCTTTCAAAAGGCTATAAATACATAATTCTCCATTAAAGTACCTACCTACCTATATTACCATGTAATCCAACTTCATCGCAAGGAGTACAAAAGGTTGATAACATATTAAAGGGTATTTGAAAGTTGTGCGTAGTTTTAAATTGGTCGGGTTAAAGTTTGTAATACGTGCCGTTTGTTACTGACTAAAGTTAACTTTGTATTTCCTATCATATTTTTAGACTAAACTATTTACGTTGTAGCTTGGAGTGGGTGACAGTAGCCAGAGAGACATGAAAATGAACCAATAAGATTCATCATACGACCAATAGGCTAGTTGACACTGTCAAAAATAAATGACCAAACATTAACCAATGCATAAAACATCTAAAAACACGTGGAAACATCAAATATGTTGTACATTTAATGCTTTTTATGATTTTTAATTACCAGTAGAACCGTTAAGAGAAGATGATTTGATGCTGTGAAACTATGACGTCATAGTGTAATATTTCATACAAAATTCTTTATAAACTATCGTTTTGACATTTATTAAAAAGTAGCTGATTTGATAAGTCTGTCAACTACCCTATTCTTGTAAATTTATATAATCTGAATCTCGGAAACGGCTCCCAACGATTTTCATGAAATTTAGTATGCAGGGGCTTTCGGCGGCTATAAATCGATCTAAATAGGTTTAATTTTTAGGAAACACGAATTACCAAAAAAAAACGGTCATCCATGTACTAGGTACAGGTACTTAGGTAGATTAAATAGAGGGACTTGATTGCAAAATCTTTTCATTTATCTCTGATTACTGTCACCCACCAAACCTACAGCGTATATAAGTAGTATAACTGTCTCCCGGCGGTAAATAGGTAGAAACACGATTCGTAGCACTAATCGATTATAAAGCACTCTTACTTCTCCGGTCCGATCCAATCTTTTAACAAAGAGTAAGTAATCGAACGATGTACCTAATCGAACGTTATATCTGCAAATCCCCTTGTAACTAATTCAAAAAAGGTTCATCGATACCTAATACTAATTGAAGGTATGCGGAACTACGTGAGGGTAGAATGTAGAAAATTATATCCAGTTTTACCGCATTACCGGATGTAGCGTAACAGATAAGAGAAATAATATATTTGTGTCAGAGCTGCCTACTTACTCATGCGCCATGGGAAGTGTTGTAAATTTTAATAGATCTTACATTAGCATGAAACAAGAATATTTTATTAATACGTACATATTTTAATCTTCACGAATCGCGTACCTAACTGAAAAGTTTACTGTTTCACGCCTAAACTACTGAACTGATCGCAATGAAATTTAGCATGCAGATAGCCTATGATATGTAGAATGAAGTCAAATTTTTATTTTTATAATATATTAAAGGAAAGCGTGACTGATTGACTGACTGATCTATCAATGCACAGCTCAAACCACTGGACAGACTTTTTACCATGCATTTACAAACCATTTACCATCAGGTCGACCGCTTGCCTGCTTGTCAACCTTCTGACATAAATAAAAAAAATAATGTCCATCAAAATATTTTGAAGGAAATAAAAAAAAAAATTGTTTATGTATTATATAGATTATTTCTATTTTCTAAAGTCATAATAAAACCTTAATCAATATCCACCATAAATAAAAATAGTTAGAATATTTATACCACAGATTTTCAATATAAAGCGCCCTTCACACAAGCGCGCGGGTGTCGCGCGTGTATCAAATAGCCTACGTTCATACATTATGCGCATATTACCGGGACGGATGCGGCGCGCCTCGTGTCAAATATTAATATTGACGGTAGCAGGCGGGCTGGCGGGTCGTCAACGCACCTGCGATTGCATATTATTAGGTAAGCTCCGTTAAACTTTATTGTTTGTGTTTTTATTACATGCTTTTTTAATATCGGAGCTAAGGGCTTTGTAGAAAATAATAACTTTATGTAATCCAATACTCAAAATAAATAGATTTAAAAAGCAAAACCCTCAATAAATGGTATCAACAATACTTAGTTTAAATCTGTAAGCGAAGTAAGCACAAGCACACTAAACCGCCACACAAGTGATTTGACAAACTTCCTGACATTCCAAGTTCCAACTTTGTCTGTAAACTTGATCAACTATAGAAAAATACATGCGGTTCCATTGTTATGGAAAATTGTTTCGGATGTTGAATGTCGCTGAGTTTTGTTAGATCGTATGGAGGCACTCTTAAGGCGACGATATATGAAATATGATGATTCTAGATTAAGTTTTTCTCTGCATTCTTTGATGCATTCGATTTGTAAAAAATATATGTTAAACTAGAGAATACGAGTAGGTACCTATATGACGAGAAATAGTCTTTTTTTAAATATTAATATTATGAATGGTTTATCTCTGATTTGGTCCATCCAAAATATTAACATACATTCTGAGATGTAATAGTGTGCGCCTCACCTGTCTCACTTGTCCCCGTCAGTTTAATAAGGGACAGAGTAGAAAATATACATAAATACACAATTATTGAGTATGATAGAACTGGCTCAAAAAAGGCCCTTATTGGTAACCACATCATCACTTACAATAAGATTGTGGTCAAACACAAGTCTTTTAAATCAAATCAATACTAGACTTGAGCAAGGATTCTTTAAAATGTAACAAAATTTTTTTTCATAGCCGAAATAGAACAATTATAATTTTAAAAAGTAAAAATTGTACGACAATTTCAACATGACAGAGTACCCGTCGAACATTAACAGGACAATTGGAACTTCCACTCCAGTGGTCTGAAAGAAAGCTCTGATAATAAAAGCACCCTCGTCATTGGAATTACTGTCACTTTTGCATTATGACACTGATAACTTGTGGCCATTTTGAATTGTCTGTAAAACAATAAATTTTAGGGTTTCGTACTTACCCGAAGGATCCTATGGGAACCCTATTGCTACTCACGTGTCCGTCTGTCTGTCACATTTGTTCAGAAGGATTTTTTGACTTCCCATTGACCTATGAACTTGTTAATGTCTTAAAAATTAAGTTGCTTCCACTGTCTGTTCGCTTAGATCTTTTAAAATACTCAACGGATCAATGCAGTTTTCAGCAATAGATAGAGTGATTTAATAGGAAGGTTTATATGTATAATACATGCATGTTATAGTACAGAAAAGTTGAGAAAAACCGTGCGAAGCCGGGGCGGGTCGTTAGTATATTGATAAATCAGTTATTTTCTATGAAATTCCCTCATTTTTGTTTCCAACTTATATTCTAGATTTAGTACAAACACTAAGGGTGGGTTGCACCATCCAACGTTACCGTTAAACAGACAGACAGACAGTGTGTCAGAGCAACGGTTTTGCTCGCAAAAGACAGTTTTGACAGACAAAATCAAAATCAAAATCGAAACTCATTTATTCAGTTTAGGCCCTAATAAGGCACTTATGAATGTCAAAAGTTACAGTTTTACAATAGACTCTACTACCGGTTCCACGTACACTTGAACTGAGAAGACTCCGACAAGAAACTCAGCAAGGCTTCTTTTTTTGGTGGTACTTTTTTTTTTAATTTATGTAATTACAGTTTTAAATATACATAAACTTCATACAATTATCACTTGTGGAGGGGGCTGCAAGTGCAGAGAGAAGCTACTACAGCCATGTATTCTTGTCTTCTATGTAATGAGCCACCTTATAGTAGGCCTTTTCGATCAACTTATGTTTAACATACTCTTTGAATTTATTATAAGACATCTTAGTTACTTCATATGGGATTTTATTATAAAAGCGAATGCAACAATTTAACGATAACGTTGGATGGTGCAACCCACCCTAAATGTGTAAAGTCCGACATGCACTTGGCCGGTTTTATATCTAAACTGTAACCATAATATTTGACCACATTTATGGTTCATAAATTTTTCAAAATACCAAATTCACGGTTCCTTTTTCAAGCAATCTTTTAAATGATTTAAATTAATTCACGCCGGATCTCTTGGATCCGTCAAAGTTATTTCGGTCCTCAAATAATTAATTCTGCTTTAAATTACGATGTGACAGGTTGCAAATTCTCACGCCATAACTGGGAAGTTGGAGTTGATCCGTGATTATGACAACACCTGCCGCTCGTCGGTCCACACAATTAAACCTTGGCTAGACCTCAACCTGCAGCGTTGAACTATCCTTACCTCCTAGTTTAGTGGCTTAAAGTAACTTAAATCTTAATAATAGAGATTGTAAGTGAAAGGTACTTTTGTGCGAATACTTTCTAATTTATGCAAAATAAAAAAAAATACCTCAATCATTTTTTTTCCTAGTATCATTATTGAATTATAATTTCTTAAGGGAAATACACAGGAATTGTGTATAATTCCTATGTTTCCTACATTTCTATGTTAATTAATACACGTTGAATTTTTCAAGTGGGCGTGGTAGCCCAAATCCTAAAGTACAGGGAATAGCCAAAAATGCTGTGGGGAGTCTCGAGGCCGATTTTGATTTGAACTATAACTGTATGTATAGGTACCTACTTGGATTTAAAAAAAATAAATTTGCCTTACCGGGAATCGAACTCATTGATTTGGAAAAAAAACACAGTCTGTATTATTGCTCCATCTCATAATGTCGCTTATAAATATCAGTTTATTTTTTAAATTTTAGTACCTATTAGACTTTAAAATAACCGTGTTAAACATGGAATAGCACAGGATGTTACGCGACTTAGTGAAAAAATATACAATTTCCTGTTTCAAAGGGGAACCACATTAAAAAGTCATTAGTGGCGTAAAATGCATGTACCTACCTATTGTTGCAAGGACGATAGCTCTTTGTTTCAAAGTGGCGCTCGTTACCATGGCAACTAGTTACAGCTTTATGGTCTTCATTAACCACGCCAGACCACAACACACAACTCTGTAATTACTCTATGCATTAGCATGAAGATCGAGAAGTCAAATCATGGAATTCAAATAAATCCTCCTAATCTGATCTTACTTTATATTAGGTCGTGGTCAGTGATGATGTGGCCAAAATTGGTAAACATAAAGCCTAGAATGGAACTGGCTCTCAAATTTATACTACTAAGGTAGCAAGCTAGCATACGGCCCACCTGATGTTAAGTGGTTACCGTCGCCTATCGCCATTTGCAATAACAGAGATATTGCCAATGTGTTGCTGACCTGTTACAATACCGAGAAGGCAAACTGGCTCTCAAGTGCAGCTGTCGGTACACACCGGTAAGGCTTGGCGACAGATTTTCAACGTCTTAGGCTGAGATCTATAGAGCGTAGGTACTTAGACTTTGCTCAGACTTTACTTCGAGTTAAGACAAAGTTTAATTCTAAGCAAATTCATTAAATAAAGCCTTCTAAGTGTATTCTAAGCAAAGCCAAAGTGCACCAAATCGACGACTTACCAAAAACTTTGCTACAATTAATGGTCAAACAAAAATATACTTTACTAGCTGTTCCCCGCGGCTTCACTCGCGTTCCCGGGATAGAAAGTAATCAATAACCTTCGGGGATAATTTAGCTTTTTATTAGTGAAATAATTTTTCGAATCGGACCCGTGACACCAAAGATTAGCGCGTTCAAACAAACAAACTCTTCAGCTTTATTATTAGTACAGATTACAACTCGTAAAGGAGCCAAGATTTACGTAAGATCTCAGCCTTAGTTTGTTTGTACGTTTGTTACCACTGCACCATTTTCAGCGTATGAGATTTGAATAAAACATATATACTTGGAACATAAACCTCATAATATTACAAAGTGCAATTTCCTCGTAAAGATATTCTACTAAGCATCTAGATCAAGTAATTGCTCACACAAATAATAGTGAGGATTAAAGGAATCCCACTACATACTCGTCCATATAGTTCGAGCATATGTACACAGACGCGCAATGTCGGCCGAGCGGGAACGCGCGTGTGCTATGTGTTTAATTAAACCGATATTGGAGAACACTATGTCAATCTAAATTCTCATTGTGTGCGTACCTGTTCAAATATTTTATTTGGGGTACGCACATTGAGGCTTTATATTATTATTTATGGAATAGTTTCAAAGATTTTTCTAGTATGTGTTATGTATGCAGAACTAAGAGATTTACATAATATATTTCTTATGTTGTTTTTTTTATGTGACAGGAATTATGTACCAACCGTAGAATTTAAATTTAATTTTATTCCTAACAACGATGATGTGGCCGATGATGGTGGTAAGCAAACAGAACTCGAACGATTTCTTTAACCGAAAGCTCAAGCCTTTTGTAATATTTGAACCTGTGACCGGCGACGGTATACGCTGTCTCTACCACCGAGTTATCATCGCCTTAGTTACAAAATGGTTAAAGTAGATAACATGCACAACGCGGCTCCGTACAAAAAAACGCCATACTATTGTAATATAGGCGTCTGACTTGAAGCTAGCGTTTGTTAACTGGCAATAGTCGCAATTGTTTCGAATTCGACGATGTTTCAGCCCATGTGCGGTCGTGTGGAGTCTCTAGTGATGTGACTATATGTTTGAAACCATCGATAAAACATGAATTCTAAGACTTAAGAGGATGCTCTCTACGAATGACTCCTCCCTTACTAAACTGACGGGGACAAGCGAGACATGCGAGGGGCAGTTTTAGTAAGAAAAGACGTTTATATTTTACATTTTTTTTATCCATTTTTAATAAAGTAAGAAAACTATAGTTTATATATATAGTCAAAGGAAAACTATTCCCTTTATTTTCTATTAAATCTCAGAATATAAAATAAAAACTCCTTCTTAATTCAAATTTCCAACAGTATTCTTTCCAATGTCTTGCTTCAATTTCAAATATGGGAATTTAATTTGCCTCAGTTATTACGAGAGTTAAAGAAATGGCGGGTTTTTATAAGTGTTAAATGATAACGTAATGGAAAAACTTTCGGTCGTATACAAATAAAATTGTCGCACAGAAGGAAATTGTGCGATGAAGCGGAAAAAACTTTTCAACGACGCAATTCTTACCAGAAAAAAAATCTAATGTCCCAAAAAGAAAATAATAAGAAACCGAAACTCCACAACAATTCGAGTTTAGTAAACATTCCCAAAAAAGTTTCTTTATTAAAAATTTCTTTTAAAGTTGTCGATGAACAAATGCCCCGCCCTCGGCAAACAGTGCTGCCCACTGGGCCGATCATCCCTTTCTCCACGTTACGCCAAATTGATTTATAGTTTTATATGAAAATGGCGTCTCACGCATTCCTCATATCGTATTAAGGAATTACAAATACTGAATCCCTTGGCTTTACGCCCTTTGATCCCTGCCAAATGATCCCTTTCACTAAAATTTGTTTACGGACGGATTAAAAGAGATTCCCGTTTCTTTCTGTTAGGGATCGTAAAAGAAGGATTATTTTATTAGGACATTTCTTCTGTTTAATAAGTTATATGAAATAATGAGGGCGCACCGCTCTAAATTCTTCGGTAAGGCAACTTTATTAAGGTAAATTCGGGTCTTTAGCTCTCATAAAACGAAATAGGCTTTTAAATGATTATATATTATTTTTGAAAGGTAATTTTACACGTAAATAAGGTAGCAATATTTCAAAATTCACGGCAAGCAACATTTTTTAGGGAATTTTAAATTATCATCAATCTTTGGTGTAAAAGATTTTTTCTGCTCAACTACGTCTTACGCTCCTACTAGCGAAGTAGCTATATAAAATGGGAATATCCTGGGATATTCTTCACACGCGACTATCTGCTGCCAAACTAAGCAGGGCTTGTACTAAGGAATTACTTTTATGAAATGAAAAAATATATATTCAAATAAACCTTCACAGGCACTTAAATTATCAGATTCTAATGGACGGTTCTCGGAAGAATGCTTATTTGATAATTACACCCAAACTTAGGAAAAACAGATGTCCATACACAAATTTTGATGTTAGTCCTGATTGGGAATCGAACCTGTGACGTATAAGGCATAGGTAGAATCTATAAATAACCAGTTATAAAACACTTAAATATAATTTTAAAGCGGCATGCGGCAACCAATAAAACCGAACCAACTGAAAATATCTGCCACTTGAAATGCATTACGTACCGTTTGGTACCATTTGGTAACGTTTTAGGGGTCGTTGCATCCACTCCCGGGTACTTAGCGGTATAATTTATTTTGTTAGCCGTACAGAGTATTGCACTGACTTCACTTCTGTTTGGTTTGTTTTAATTGTAAATAGATGGCGTTATATTAATAATAATTGCATTATTGTTATGTGATTTTTTATTTATGCGCCGTTTCTGAGATGAAAATAGCTTAAGGGTAAACGTTCGGTTGGAGCGTTAAATTCAAATTTTATCACGTTTTTTACTAATTGCAGCTCAGTTATAGGTATGTCGTAAGTTATCAACATGTTATTTGCGACAAGAATGGTAGTATATTTGCTGATTAATAACAAAAAAAATCATCGACACATTCCTCCAAGGTATATTAGTCACATTTTCATGAAATAGTCGTATATGTTAGTAATATACCTTGGAGAAATGTGTTGATGATTTTTTTTATTTTTTTTTTGAATTAACAAAGTTAATGTGGGTAGGCGTATTACATTTCTGACAGTTATTTCATACATTAGTACCTATTGAGTTAGTTTATCGCAAGCTCTCGAGCTGTGCGCACCTCAGTGCAATCGTTGTTTCATCCGGTCCCAAACCTATCGTAATTTAACTGTATTGTGAAATTACAACAATATATCTAACGGGGCTCATGAGGAGTTTCTTGCATCGTTTCTTCTCCTCATACGGAACTTTTCCGAAGCGATGGTATAACGTTTCATTGCCAGCATCCCTGCGCCCATCAAATCCTGATACCACCGAACCCTAATTATGGTGTTCGTATCGCTTGGCTGTCGCTGACACCGACGGCGACGTATTTAATAATAGTCTCTTGTTTCCGCCTCTTGCTACTGTAAGTTCGGATGTAACCGGTAATCACCGTAGTTACAGGTCTGATTCAAAAAAATCTTTCACTAATAAAAAGCTACATTATCCCCGAGCGCCATAGGCTACTTTTTATCCCTAGAACGCAGTTGAAACCGCGGAAAACTGCTACTAAAAAAATTACCTGAGAAAAATATGCGCTCTAAACAACTCTCAAATGTTTTCTTTTTCACGTTAACGACACGTGTAGTAAAAAACGCCTGTTTTTTGCGCTATTTTATTAGAACCGTGAATACGGCGCGGCCGGCTAGGACGGTAGTAAATCGGTGATTTACTGCGAACACTCGATATAGATCGCATGAAACGTGCGGACGGTATCGGTTGTATTTTAGAATTGGACCCCTTTAAGTGCCAAGGTATACATACCTAACTACCTAGTTTTTATTGAGATGCTTATTATGGTATATTGAAATTATTAGAGGAGTAAACTCTAACAGTAGGTAGGCTATCTATTTATTAAAATAAATTTGGTAAGTAGGTACTATAGTTGATAAAAATGCTTTGAGATTATAAAATTAATTTATAGCTGTTATTTACACGTGATTTAAATGACGCATAATAATTTATCCGAGTATTCATAAACAGACTATACTCGTAAAGTGTGCGAGATCGTAATGGCTACGTTACAACTATAAACAAACCATCACAAGAAGCAAGAAGTCAATAATAAATAGAATAAACTCTAAGCGCTCGGCAATAATTCATAAAACTTCCACACACTGATAAAAAAAACAAACGTGAACCCTCCGAAAGCGTAGGACAAACCAAAACATCCCCGTGCGTCGATGCAGAGCGGGATGCAGGCGGCGCGACGCCAGTCGACCGGCGGACGCCGAGCGCGGCGCTCGTGGCGGCATGTGACACGCTGCCGGCGGAGGCCGTCATGACCGAGGGGGCGGCCAGGCCCCGGCCGCCGCCGCCCCGGAAACCAGACTCCTTAACCCTCTCCTGGACCCGCTGGGACGACCCACCCCCGCCCGCGCCCGAAACCAAAACCAACGACTTTAATTTCTACACGCCGCCGAATCCGATTCGAAACGAACGTCGGCCGCGGAGACCCCAAAGTGTTGTGTCCCCACGACCGGTCAACCAGCTCGCGCGGAGGCCTCACTCTATAGGTTCCATCGACGATGAGTGGCCCCCGGTGCCGCTGCTGCAGCCGGTGCCGCGCCGGCCGCGGCCCGTTCCGAACACGCTGTCGACTTTACCGCGCGCGAGTTTCAACCTACCCTCGTCGCGTAGTGACTATCAGTTGCAAAGACCGGCGATTATGACGAACGGCTACGGTGCGGTGCCGCCTTCCACGTCGAGGCGGCTATCGCTGCCGGGGGGTGTCAACAACCCGCCGAAGACTTCGGCGACGTTCCACGGGTTGTCGGGGCTGATAGGCCCCTACCCCACGCTGGGCACGCCGCTCACGCCGAGCACGCCGGCCGCGGTGCGTGAAGCCGTGCGGCATCTGCTGCAACAGCCTCGAAATGGATTCCCCATCATGGATCACAAGTTGTCGCTTTTCATCGAGATTCTGGATGCTCAGGAGAGATTCTCACAGGTGGGATTAATTTCGTTGTCGAGATGTATGCGTGTATTTATTTTAATACGTACCTGAAAATACTTCAAAATACGATAAAAAGTTTCGTGTACTTTTTCATAGGCGCTAATGTAATACGAAAGTGATTATTACGACAAAAAACGGTTACAAAGTGTGTATACACGAGGGATGATGTAAATGAGTGATGTTCGGCCGAACTTGGGAGTGAACTTGGAAGTGTGTCGCCGAAAGTTTGCGCCCGTCTCAATCATCCGCTGTCTTCTGTACGAGAATTTATAATGTTTACTTGCTTTTATTGAATAATTCAGTTAGTCGAGTCGGGCGACACGTCGAGCGTGTGTAGCGTTACTGTCACTCCGAGTAAACACTTAAAACTTTGCCAGTGTTGTTTTCACTGAAAATTTCATAAGAATATCTTAAAAAGTACACTAAATTCACATCCGGCAGGAGAACTAAGATTAAAGTGTTACGCAACTTTTTTAATACAACAACTTTTTTGCTCGAAGACTGATGGAATTGCTCGGTACCCTACATTTTATGAAACTGTGTAGGTACTCTTTCTGTAGTGTATTTTGATAAATAAAAAACCGGATAAGTGCGAGTCTAACTCGCGCACCGAGGGTTCCGTTAAACTTAACTTTGTAATTGAGTGTAACTAAAACATTTATGCTTTTCGCAATTTTTCCTTTATCTGTGCTATAAGACGTTGCTTCGTACCAAATTTCAAGGTTCTGAGTTCACGGAAAGTATACGCGTTCCTGAGAAAAAGGGTCTTGACAGACAGACAAGACGGACAACAAAGTGATCCTGTAAGGGTTCCGTTTTTTACTTTTAGGTACGGAACCCTAAAAAATTATACAAATGATAAGATTTCGATTTAACACACTCAAATGTATCTGAAGATTTTCCAAACAAAACTTACGATTTACAAAAAAACTATACTTACAATTCTGTTTAAAAGAAGTGTACATAATGAATAGTAAAGCGCTACATAAAAACTAAACACAAATTATATCCAACTAATAATTACATTACAGCCAAAACGAATAAACACCAAATAAAATTTCCCTCCAAATTCTGCTAATTAGAATTTAATTTGCACCAAGTAAGGTTTTCAATGCGGGCAACTCTAAAATAACATCCGTTTGACACCGTTACAGAATTCAATTAAAAAGTATGATTCTGAAACACTCGTAGACTGAAGGGAGAACCTCCCCTCGTATTGTCGGTTGAATTTCATGGAGCTCGTCACTTGACCCCGTTTTTAAGGAGGCTTTTGTTTCAATATGAAAAATTACTGGCAGCCTGAAATTGTGACTGTTTTAAAGAATCGCGCACATTGTGGGTGAAGTGAAGACGTAGGTCGTTTCCTTTCCAAAGCTCACGACGACGCCTTATTTTCTTAATCTTTTAATACCTACTTACGTTTATTTATATTGTGTTATCTTTATGAAATCATATATATATATATATAATCATATATACATATACAGGGTTACAGGTTAAGTCGACCTAGATCCGTTAAGGGCGTGTAGTACCCATCTATTCTGACATATTTCACTATAGAACACCCTACCCCAAACATAAACGTTTTCAAGAAAATCGACATTGAATTTTTTAAATAAAAATTGCCGATTGTTTGCCATTAATTACGTATTTAGTTAACCTTTTTTTTTTTTTTTTTTATACTACTAAGTTAGCACGCAAGCATACGGCCCACCTGATGGAAAGAGGTTACCGTCGCCTATCGCCATTTGCAATACCAGAGATATTGCCAATGTGTTGCTGACCTGTTACTCGGTATTGTAATACCGAGAAGGCAAACTGGCTCTCAAGTGCAATTGCCGGAACACACCGGTAGGTGCTTGGCGACAAATTTTCAACTTGAGGGTGGTAGCCAGCCAGACGGGTACTAAAAAGTACCCTACCACCGTGCTATGGTTTCCTCACGATGTTTTCCTTAACCGAAAGCTCAAGCACATTGTAGGATTCGAACCCACGACCTTCGTCGCGGCATCCGACGTCACTACCACTGAGCTATCATCGCCTCCTACCTACCTCTAACCTACGTAGGATTTTGGTTATTAAATTCATAGAGCATCTTAATCCGCATGTAAAAAATCAATAATAATAATAATAAGATGCACTAACTTCAAAATATCATAATTAATGGCAAAAAATCGGCAACTTTTATTAAAAAAATTCAATGTCTATTTTCTTGAAAACGTTTAGGTTTGGGGTAGGGTGTTCTATAGTGAAATATGTCAGAAAAGATGGGTACTACACGCCCTTAACGGATCTAGGTCGACTTAACCTGTAACCCTGTATAATCCTAACACAATCGATGGAAAAAATATAAGCATACATAGTCATACTAGACTATAAAAATCTGGATATTAGTTACATGACTATCAAAATTTGTTATAAAAAGTCGCGTATCTTTATTACGTCCAACAAATATATTTGTACTTGTAGGTATAATATAAATTTCTAGTGTTCATAAGCAAGAATAGTTATGCGTGAACAAACATTAAAAAATAAACCGAATTGAGAACCTCCTCCTTTTTTAAAGGAGGTTTAAAATAAATTAAACATGGTACGAACTCATCTAGTTCTTTTTAGACCGAGAAAATAGATTCGTCGTAAATGCGTAAAACCGCATCATATAAAGTAGTATAAAATAAATCCATCCCAATATCCTCATCAGACGCAGAGGGAACCGACTGTGACAGCCGATGTCGGTAGAATGAGCTATATTAATTATGTCCGAACGTTTGCCGACCTCTTACGTCACATCCCGATACAAACCTACTCAATATTACTCTGATAGATTATTTATTAACTGTCAGTTTATTTTAGTTTGTACCTGTGTTTACCAGAGAGATACCGCGTAATAAATTTCTTTGGATCGGATTAGATTTTTTTTAATTCTGTTATAGTTTTGAGACAATTTTTGTTTGAGCTCGGTGATTTTTGACCGACTTAAAAAAAGGAGGAGGTTCTCAATTCGGGTTTTTTATGTGTGTTCACTGTAATAATCGTTTTTAATAATTTATTTACCATCCTTTCTGATATATCCGGGGGGTTTTCTAAAAAAAAAAATATCATACTAACCTTGTCCTGTCAATTAAGAATACAACAAAAGAAACGTCCCGATTTGGCCCTTTTTTTTGTCGGGACATTTCAAATAAAAAAAAACTCGTGGAACCCAGGTAAAACAGTGGTGGAAACTAGTATAAAAATATTAGAAAGATACATATTGTGCAGCCTCTACTCCATGTGCTAGAATATAGGATAAATCGTGTCCTATAAAATCCGTGCAGCCACATAGCCGTGCGTATTTGTGTAACAAACGACGAAAAATACAAACTTCCCTGGTTTTTTCCAGAATAAAAAATGAACCATGTCTCTTTCGGAATTTCAGCCAAACTTCCTGCTAAAATTTACATGTATTGGACTTAAAGTTTAAGCGAAAAATAGTAGCAAACAAACATACCTACTTACTACTTACACATGGTATTATTCATTTAAAAAAAAAAAATATTATCCCTACATTTTAATAAAATAGAATCCTTTCATATGAGATTTTGATATTAAGTTGTGTAATCTTTTGGTCAAGTTAGGTGGGTCCGTAGGGAATCACTAGTTAAGCGAAATTAATATACAAAGTTTAGACGGTAAATCGTAGACGCTGCGTAGCTATTCGTAGCCGTAGCATGTGCTACGAAGAGCCTATAAGGTTTACTTCCAATATTCAATACACTTTAAGTTTGCTTAGATGTAGTACGTAATATTTGTGAAATATGAGGTATACTTATTTTGTACTCGACTTGCAATATTAAATTTGTGCCTTCGTTTTCCTATGGGGTTCTATAAGAAGGGTGCGCTTTAATCAAACCCCCGGTGTTGCATGTGTCTGTAGGCTATGGTAACCGCTTGCCATCAGACGGTCCGTATGCTTAGTAATATAAAAATAAAACTATTTTAATTAACAGTAAAAACGAACAAAAAAACATTTATCTAAAGAGTCACCGATACTGTGAAGTAAAGTCAATATTATTGTAGACGCGTCGTCTGTCTGTCTGTTGGAAATAAAACAACGCAGTTAGCACTCCTGCCGCAGTGTCTCGCTCCTAGCAATTAGAGATCGATAGGAGGATTTATACGTCACGACCTATGCCCCGGGGGGTGGGTAGAAATACTAGCTTTAAAAAAAAACTTGCTATTTTATTTTAAACGAGTCTTCTAAGTTTAAATATATCGGTGTGTTAGTCAGGGACTAAAATGAACTAATGAGTTTGGATCTTCAGTTTGGTAGTGGAAATTAAACTTTATAAATATATTCAATGTTTAGAACTGTTTATAGATTTGTGAGTATGGTAACTCTCTCATAAACAAAACAGAAATTCAGTACTTGGGGTTCTTCTTCTCTTCTTCTTCTATATTTAAGAGCCTGGCTCTGGTCGGTGTAGCCTCCTCCACTTCTCCCTGTTGACCGCTGCTTCCTGAACCTCCCTATATGACACGACGTCCACTTTTGCCTTCACTTGGTCTATATAGTTCAGTCTGGGTCTTCCTCTTCCTCTCTTTCCTTCTATGATGTTTTTTATTAGTTCGTCGTGACGTATAAGGTGGCCAAACATCTTTCCTCTTCTATTTTCTATCGTCTCTAATAAGGTTCTTGTACTTGGGGTTCATATGTAATAAATATTGTATTTGATATTCTGCTCTAGCCTTCTTTTATTATATCATATTACCCTACCCTGGAAGAAATCACTTTAGCGATAAAGCCGCCTAAATTGTTTTTGCCTGTTTTTCTACTTGTTGCCTATCTTTCGTGTATCTACTAATGGTGAAAACAAAGAGTATTGTATTGTATATTTTTATTTGTATATTTTATTGTAAAAAGAAGGCAGAAGTATCTACGGTAAAAAGTCGGCACGGAAAAGTGATGGATAGGCATGGAAAAATTAAAACAATATATAGATTAAACTTGCTTTCCTCCTCGCAATTATAATATACACGAGCCCCTATTTTGTCCCCTTATTATTTTTTTTTCTTAGCGGATGCCTACGTCATAATACCTATCTGTAGGTAAACCATCACATAGGTATGCCAAATTTCCCGTCGGTCCAGTGGTTTGAGCTGTGCGTTGATAGATCAGTCAGTTAGTATTTTCTTTTCATATATTTAGCAGTGGCGAGGGGTGAAATTACGGTGAGGGTAAGCCGTTCAAAAAACACCGATAATTTTATAATTTCAGTGTATTTTAAGCATGATAAAAATGGCTTTGAAATGATGAAAATGTGGTACTGGGATTTCTAAAAGGTAAGCCGATGGTTGAATTTATTATACATTTTAATTTTAATATACGTTGTTAACGCATCAGTTATTTCTAACTCTGACAAAATTACAAAACATTTATTAGCATAAATACGTTAAATCGTAATTAAGTCAACAACAAGTTAATGAATTCCGCCTGGAACTTAAGCTGAATATCTGTTTTTGTTTTTGTAAGGCCTAAATAGGCGTGGGTTTTCCCCCAGACATAAGTCACAATTTCCTGAATTCATTATAATAATAATGTTTGCAAACTACGCTTTCTAGCTGGGGAGGGGTACTATAGATAGCTTAATGTAATATCTAGTGCTTCTTTAATCAATTCTTACATATTTTTTTTACTTATGGACTTTTACAGTATAGGAGTTCGTAGGAATCTATTTTTATAAATAAAATATACTCTGAATTTTCACTGCAATGCAATAAGCAAAATAGAGGTAGGTAACCTACCCATCAAATATTTATATCAAATATCTATTCGGTGTTTGGTGAGTCCCACGTTGGGCGCCATTGCAATTTTATGTCAAATAATAACAGCTGTATAAAAGTATCTGCATATCTGTTTTTCCTTCAAGGTTAGACGAGTGTAGTATATTTTTAAATCAGGAGTTATTTAATCATATTTAACGTTTTTTAGTATTATTTATTTTATACCAATTTTATTATTCGTACGGATTACTTAGTTTTTTCTTCTTCTATGTAATATAAGTTATCACCTAAATAAACCTTATCATTACTCATGTGCATTTTTGTAGTGCAGTAAATAATCATCTTTAAAATAAGAGTAAAACCTGTTTCAAAGACAATCAAAATATGGTAAAAAAAGTACAGCTGAATTCAGAACCTTCTCCTTATTTTTTGAAGGAGGTTAAATAAATGTATTATTTTGAGATAAAACTTTAGATTCAGAATTAATCATAAAAACCTTTTAGTTTTAATGTCGTATTTTTGCGACCTCGTATCGTGCTCGTGTCGTATATTATAAACAGAACTAACTCTCGCGCTAAAAGCAAACTGTCTTTTTTATTTTTCTTTAAAGAGAGACTTAAAATTAGTGGACGCCTGCGTTTTAGTGGTTTCCGCTGGCTTTGCACATATACCAGAGGCAGACTCTAGGTACATCACGATAATTATATGATCGTTTGTACCATTTCGAACTTTATTTGCATGTGATAGAGTTTAAAACGCTGTGTATTCTTTAACCTTATATATAAATTACTTATTTACCAAATTGAATATACATCAGTTTATATATTTTAGCTAGATTAAAAAGGTATATATAGTTAGCAACATATTAGCCGAACAGATACAATTTAGCAAATAACTTTTATTCTATAACTGTCCATAAATTATGAAAAGATGAAGTTAAATAATATGTTGTAAAAGGTTTAGTAAACGGCTGGACCAATTTTGATGAAATTCGTTATGGAGGTAGCTGACACTTTGGAATAACATATAGGCTATTTTGTATCCCAGGAAAACATAAGATCCCATGGGAACTCGGGTTAAAATGTTGGGCGGAAACTAGTACCTATCAAAATAAATATAACGTGACAAGACCCTATGTAAAATGGAGTATCAACATTATTCCATCAATATCCTATCGCTTCTCTGAAGTTAAAATATTTGCTTTTCAGAGACTGTTTACAAAATAAAAGACTTCGCTTAGTATCCGAGACTTTGCCTTCGTACTGATGTAATAGTTTTTTTACTAGTTTTACAAAGATTTTGCAACTTACTGTAGTAAGAGTCAGAAAAATCGTGAATATGCCCCTTTTTAAAACAAATAATGAAATTTTTCCAGTGTTGTATTTTGCCAGTGTCAAGTTGAACAATGTAGGTATTTTTGTATTCTTCATGTATTCAATTCTCGTCAATCGTCAAGTTTCAAAGTTCAAGTCATGTTAAATCTTCTTCGAGTCATGGTCAGTCAGTTTTGTTAGGTTTTAGTACAACGGTAGCCGTTCTACTAAAACTTTTCATGGACTTCTTGAGACAACTTGAAAAGCCACTATACACGTAATCATTTCATTTCACTTCACTGGTGCACTTGTATTGATCTTTATTGGACAAAATACCACCGATAATATTCAATAAAACTCAAAATACACGATTTTATGAAAATAAAACGAAAACGCAACGTCACTTCGCAAGTTCCCGCCAAAAAGTCCTTTTATAACTTAAAAATATAAACATACTTTTCGTAATAGAAAGGGATTAGTTTTCTTGCTTTAAAAATAGGCTTAGTTTTTTTTTAAATAACATAAAACCTTTTTTTATTAAAAGTGAGCCTCGCCTGTCTCGCTTGTCCATCAGTTTAGTAAGGGAGGAGTCATTCGCAGAGAGCATCCTCGTAAGTCTTAGAATTCATGTTTTACCGATTGTTTCAATCACATCGGCACATCACTAGAGACTTCACACGACCGCACATGGGCTGAAACATCGTCGAATTCGAAACAATTGCGACTATTGCCAGTTAACAAAGGCTTGCGAATAGCATCCTCTTAATATTAACATGGATCCAGCAGAGCAGCTCTTAACTGTCTACATAATTGACAGTTCAATACAATATTCATAATTGATTTTCTGACGGCTAGCGAAGTGTCACTTAGCGCGGGCACTAAACGTGAGCCGTAGTGCCGGCACTATTCATCATGACAATTTATGACTTCGCTCGGGTCGAAGTGTTCTTCCGGTTTTCTTTAACTCCCGACGCTAAAACGACGGGCTGTTATAAGTTTGATGTGTCTGTATGTGCCCTCATAGCTCCTGAGTAGATCGACCGATTACGATTTAGTTTTTTTTTTTTTTTTTTGTTTGAAAGGTGTTTTAATCGAGAGTGTTCTTAGCTGTGTTTCAAGAAAATCCGCTCAGCCGTTTGGAAGTTATGACTAATTTTCTAGTGAGTTGCGGGGTTTCTTTAAATTTTTAATGAGGAATAACAACAAAAAAATCTAATTAGTCCGTCAGTTAGATTATCAAAAAATATTGGATACGTATTTTTTATTTTATCAAATCAATAAGAAATTACAAAGATAAGTCCCATCAAAGTGCAGGATTGGGGCTTGTGACGTCATTGTACAACTACCGTTTAGTACACTTTTTGCAGACCGGAAAATTTTAACGCACTGTATCTTCGTTATTTTTTGTTTTCGGATCAAAATAAAAAATACGTATCCAATATTTTTTGATAATCTAACTGACGGACTAATTAGATTTTTTTGTTGTTATTCCTCATTGTAGCTATTCAATCTTGTCATTCAAAGTTTCTCGACTGTCGAGGAAAAAATTACGTAATTACTAGGACTATATTTATAACTAGCTTTCCACGTGGTTTTACCCGCGAAGCCCTATTTTACTTGGTTAGGTGTTGAGTTATCAAAAAATCTTTCTCATAAATCCTTTCAGTTTGAGCGATTTAAATGATTTTCGAAAAGTCAATGCTCGGCACAAATTCGGCCAGTTGCAGCAATTTAGGCTTTGGTATTTCTCCTTTAGCCGAAAATACGCGATTTTGACGTTAACATCAAATACAGCATCCATGCAGCGCTAAATCGCTGATTTCTGATGCTGAAAATATTGTGAGTGATAAAACTATTCGGTAAAAGGTACCTACCAGTCTGGAGATCAGCCTCTAACTTATAAGAACCAACAGTATGTAATTTTTAAGGTGCTTTTTTTTTAAACCGTAATATCTCCTACTTATTTTCAATGTAAAAATATATATACATACCTACCGCTTGATTCACTTTTAAAGCCAGTTTTTACCTTAATTTTCTATTTAATTTGAAATTAAAAATAAGTATATCACAAGTTTTAAAATTGGTATGGCGATAATTTTACAATATGACAGCGTCTTAAAATCCATTCTCTTTATGAAGGAACAAAACCGTCTGGATAAACTAGTTTACATGATAAACATTTCTCCGTACACTAGTTTCATAATATTTAATACATTTTTCTTTCAGTTTACTTTGCATTAGCTACAAAAGAATTATAGCACCATTATTTCTTTTAGCTTGCGAGAGAATTTAAGAAATGTTTCTGTGATGTTCTCGTTTTGTTTTGATGCTCTTGTATTTTATTATGATCTGAAGCGAATGTAATGGAATACCGATCACAAGAAACCTAATACATACCGAGAATAAATTAAAAAGTGTTTTTTTTTTTGTATTTATTTTATGTAACGTTGTATTTTATAGTAATCTCTTTAAATATTATAAAGAGAGAGGTATTTTTCGGAACTAATGATATGTTTCTGAAGATTCTTTAGTTAAGTATACCTCAGTGCTAAGTTACTGTTTATGTCGGGAACGCGGGTGAGACCGAGGTAGAAAGTTAGCACAAATACAATCGCTTACATTTATATGAGACCTACTTCATTTGTATTCAGTACTTTTAAGTAAGTAAAGAATTAACTTTATTTAAACTCTTTTTTAAACAAATATTTTACGAGTGAATTTGTAACAAGGCAATAAGAATCAACAAACACGATTTATTAAAAACTAGCTTTTCCCCTCGGATTCACTTGCGTTTCCGCAATAAAAAGTAACCTATAACCTTCGGGAATAATGTAGCTTCCTAACATAGAAATAATTTTTCAAATCGGACCAGTAACTCCGGAAATTAGCGCGTTCAAACAAACAAACAAACTCTTCAGATTTATTACAGTAATTTTCAGTAGACATATTTTCTTGCTAGCTTCCGCCCGCTATTTTACTTGCGTCCCCTATTATAATGTCTAATAAGACATTTACGTAATAATATCATATAGGTACGTTATATATTTACGTGCTATTTTTTATTTAGACTAGGCTGTCTAGTTCTAGTTTTGAGTCACAGTCCGAACATTAATATTTATCATATTAGTGACATGAGATGTATATACAAACGCCCATCACTTGTTCAGTTCTACATTTATCCACTGAGTTATTTACTACGTATAGAGAAGACGCCACATATAACAACTATGTTCCGTTCAAGTGCTGCTATCCGGCCGCACTTTAATTAGTTGCTTAAAAACGAAACGCGTAAGCACCATGGAAATCACGGCGTTTTCGACCTTTTGGTCGCGAAAAAACGATCTAGCGCTACGTGTTTAAGGGTAAACGTTCGGTTGGAGCGCGAAATTCAAATTTTATCACTTTTTTGCAAATTGCAGCTCAGTTATAGGTCGTATGTTATCAACATGTTATTTGCGAGAAGAATGGAAGTATATTTACTGATTAATAACAAAAGAACTCATCAACATATTCTTAAAATTTGAATTTCGCGCTCCAACCGACGCCTCCACCTTAAACTGACTGGTTAGACGACTAATTATTGTTACAGCGCTGCAGCGAATATTAACAAAATGGAGCACGACCTTTGCTTTGGATAACTTCTCTATAGGTAGTAATATACCTCAGTGCATTTATCTGTCTTTGATCACAGACCTTTGATGGAATACCACATGTTGGCATAAACTCGCCATTTGGTGCCAGTAGGTACCAATGTTAAAAGCTAATGTCAATCATGAAAGCAATCTCATCGAGGTATACAATTACTTGTCCTGACAGACTGGTCTATCAACGCACAGTTCAAACCACTACATGGATCTGTTTTAAGATTGGCATATCTACAGATAGCTGTTACAGCGTAGGCATCCGCGAAGGATTTTTGAAAATTCAACGCGGAAAGGCGGAAAGCAAGTCTCCTAAATATATAAATTACTTTTTACAAAAAAGAGAACTGCCTTTTTTATACTACTAAGGTAGCAAGCAAGCATACGGCCCACCTGATGGTAAGTGGTTACTGTCGCCTATCGCCATTTGCAATACCAGAGATATTGCCAATGTGTCGCTGACCTGTTACAATGCTGAGAAGGCAAACTGGCTCTTAAGTGCAATTGCCGGAACACACCGGTAGGTGCTTGGCGACTAATTTTCAACTTGAGGGTGGTAGCCAGGCAGTAACAAAGTACCCTACCACCGTGCTATAGTTTCCTCACGATGTTTTCCTTCACCGAAAGCTCAAGCTCATTGTAGGATTCGAACCCACGACCTTCGTCGCGGCATCCGACGTGCACTACTACTGAGCTATCATCGCCTTATGCCTTCAAAACCACTAAAATTTAACTACGTAGGAACTCTGATCTGACACTGTTAGTCAGCGAAAAATATCTGCAATACTATATTTAATATTTTCCATGGAACACGAGGTACACTTTCGTTTTCTTCAAAACAGTGTTATTTTATACTTTTGAGATTTTTTTGATTTAGGTGGTTTTTTTTTGTAAAAAGTAATTTTTTAATTTTATAGTTTGCGATCTTCCTGGGATCCCATCATCAGATCCTGATTCGCTGACAATGGGACCTCAGGAGTATACTCTTTCAAATGAGAATTTTTAACATCGGTTGATTATTGCCATAAATATCAGTGAACATAGAACCTCCTCCTTTCTTGAAGTCGGTTAATAAAACGCACAGTTCCGAGCTCAAAAATATAATTAGTCTCACTTTGATAGGACAAAATTATGCCTTTACAACTTTGATTTAAAATTAATTTTTGAATCGTGATATTAGAAGTTTCTCGACTAAATTGTATCATTCTAAAAAGATAATTTAATTCTCCTAGATTGGCTGTAAAGTGTCGCCGCCACTATTTCTACTCTATATCGAGGCTAGTGTAGAATAAGTGAATTACACTTTGACTTTGAACATGGAACATATTTCAGTTCGTCTGAAAATAACTTTCATTTATGCCGTATCATTTGATTTACATTCACAGTTTTTGGATATATTTAGACCATTATCTCACTATGAGTGATAAAGCCTAGAAGGAAACTGGATCTCAAGTGCAGTCTGAATACATCGTTTGGTCCTTGGCAGATATTTAGTTAGAGTGAAACTAGCCTGATGGGTCCACCGTTGATTTTCCCATGGCCTTGAGCTCATTGTATTCGAGCCCACGACCTTCGCTTTCGTTTTCAATGCGACAGCTTTCGCACTCCGTAAATGACAACAGTCGTTATTGTATAAACATATCGTATTTAAAGTTAGACAACGTTATGGGTGCCACCTCCCCCCCCCCCCTCTTCCAGCTACCTTCAAACAATACATTTTTACTGAAACATCTTACAGAATCAAATTGTACAAAGGAAAACGACTTCAAAGCGCTCTGTGCCACATACATACGTATTTCTTCTACTACTGCCGTCTACGAAACGAACACCCAACAGAAATAGACTTAATTCCTTCGAGATAAGGACTGGAAAGTTCTCTGCGGCAAAATTCGGCGGCAAGTTTGACTTTCCGCGTGTCGAATGATTCCCAATTACTGGCGTTTCGAAGACCCTTTGTGAAATTGGAAAATTAAAAAATAACGCTTTATTTGTACATCGGTTCTTAATTATGTTGTATCTATTATCTTGACATTAAGACCTTTGAGTTTCCCCGCGGCTTCACTCGCGTCTCCGGGATAAAAGTAGCCTATAACCTTCGGGAATAATGTAGCTTCCTATACTGACAGAATTTTTCGAATGCAACTGGTAGATCCAGAGATTAGCGCATTATAACAAACTCTTCAGCTTTATTATTGGTATTGGTATAGATCTTCTATATCTATATAGAAGACTAGTTGTTCCGCGCGGTTTCACTCGCGTTCCCGGGATAAAAAGTAGCCTATAACCTTCGGGAATAATGTTCCTTCCTATTAGTGAAAGAATTTTTCAAATCGGTTCAGTAGTTTCGGAGCCTATTCAATGCAAACAAACATACAAACAAACAATCAAATCTTTCCTCTTTATAATATTAATATAGATAAAGTAAAATTTGTATGTTGGGATGTAGGAGGTTATATCCAGAGTTAGTGTTCCGATTCTGAAAATTAACTAATAGAATCCGATACAATTATAATACAATACAATTCGGCGCTATAGCGTTGCGTCAGGCTAGCACTCTAAGGGAGAGACCACATTAGTGCGTTGCGTTGCGTCGTCACAGCGTCAACGCTGCGTTGTTTTACAAATATTTTTAGCGCACGTTAGGTACGCGTTCTGTTTGGCAAAGCCTTAAACTGAAAGACTTTGACTTTGGACCAACACCAACATACTGATAATCCTTAAAAACGTAGCAAATTTTCCAAGTAATTTACAAAAAAAAAGAGATCGAAATAACACGTACACAGTCACGTAATGATGCGTTCAACAATTCTGTTAACTCATCTCCACCCACCAGCGTTGCGTGACCTTCCTACCCTCCCTCTTTATTACCAGGGTGGAGTTAAAAGGCGGGAGGGGTAGGAGACCTGTAGGTCTGTGTAGGTTGGTTGTTTTGTTACAAATTACGTCGCGCCATAAACAAGTTTAGTGGGTACGTCAAGTAAGACTGATGAACTTTTAACATGGATATCTGATGAATTGTATTAGGTATTTTGTAGGCAGCTCATTTGTTTCCATGGGAATTTAATGGTGTTCAGATTTATAATGATTTCTCAATTGTATTGGATGAGTTATGGGTATTGAAAGGCTTTTTTATTAATAATATTTTTTTTTTTTATTGGGCCTATGATGATGAAGAACTTATGTTTTTCTGGTATCTTTTACAGCATCAGATATATCTGATACTTGGACATCTGTGTGCTCAGATATATCTAACGCTGACTGTACTAACTCATATGATGCTTCTATAATTAATTTCATTTTTCTTTCTTGTTACAGGTAAGTCATCTCATTTCTGCCAAAACTAATTGTAAGTAATATTTCTAATTATTCTTAACGTATATAAAAGGCACTGTAACTGACAGGATTTTTTTTTTTGAAAACTTAACTAAATACGTAAATTAGATCGTGGGGTGGAAATCTAGTAAAGCTATAAACGATACGTACGTACGGAACTTTAAAAATGTATTCTCGTAAGTACACTATTTTGGTTTTACACTAATTTGTATCTCTCAAAGCGAGCCATCTCTTTCCTGTTGCAGTTTCAACTTGGTAAATAAAAAAAAATCACGATACAGTCTTTTAAATGTATGAATTTAAATTAAAAACTCAACCAAAATCTCCGCTCGTGCGCCAGCGTAAACAGAACTGTGGTCTGAGTTCTGCCACAAAATAAATCAGCACAGAAAAACTTTAACACCGTGAATTCTTTATATGTATAGGTATTATAATCTTTATTAGGTGTATTATAGCGTTGCGGCAACGTTCTCTCGTGAATTGACCTAGCCTCCAACCTGCTGCACAACACACTACACACAACCGATCACGCTACCGTCCTCGACGGCGAGGACCGCCGCGACGTCCCACTCAGTCTCGTCCCGTTCAAGCGGCCCGAGCTGCCTACAGTAATCCGACCGCCCCCAATTAGTCGTAACTCGTACAAAGTCCTCCCCCTCCCCCGGTAACGCCCTGAGCCGAGGTTCGTACCCCATTCGGGGGTGCCCTCAGGCGTTGTTACCTAAATATTACCCGGCTGAGAGCCCTCTGCGCTCGCCGATTTGTCCGGTAAGGTTGTCGCAGCCATCTGAGGCTACCAACTTAGTCCTTACAAAAATAAAAAATAAATAATCCAACCTGCTTTACCTAATAGCTTCCAATTACTTCTCGGGATAAAAAGTAACCTATGTTATTCTTCACTTCGATCGTTAACTGCGTAAAAGATGGACAAATAAACATTAATTATTATAATGTTACATATTAGGAATTTGTATGCTAAAGTGATAGGTACTATTTAATTTAGAGTTATTAGGTGTACTTACCTTAAAGACTATATACTTTGAATGTTTATTTCGCTGAGAATCGACCCCTAGAGTTCTATAAAGGTTACTTTAACCATTGACCTAGAAACGTTTCTAGAATGCCGTTTTCCAAGGCGAGAACAAATCGTAAAGAGAGTAACATCTACGTAAGTTACAGGTTTTTTTAATAAGTGGACCTGCTGTATCTAATTTATTCTGTGTCAAATTCCCACAAAGCAAAAATAGGTGAAAATTTCAGTGGTGAGGAAAAAATCGTGCGATTTTTCATCCGATAAAAAACTCTCTCGTTAGGTTCCGTGGAGGGACGGACGCCGGCGACGATTTTCCGCAATTGACCTAATTATGCTAAAACGCTCAAAATGCAGGGGCACGGTAATATGAAACATGTTTTAAATTTTTGACGTTTTTGGTCTAGTTTATGTTATAATTTTTTACATTATGTTGTGGTGTGATTACGTTTCGCTAGATGAGGAAACTAAATTTTTAAATTAATAAAGAGCAATTTTAGTTTAAAAAGTAGTGTAGTGTTCACGCCATTAAGCAGATTTTTATATTAAATTTTTTATACTATATACCTATTATTTTTTCCACTTCTATCTCTCTGTCATATAAAATCACATCTTTACCTTCTGTATATCTTATAATTAATTGCCACTCTGTTTGTGGATTCAAGTTCCCAGAGAAAGATGGTGAAGAAACAGAATTAAATAAGTTTTTAATTGTTTGAAAAAAGTATGCAATAGTAATGCTGTATGTAATCCGCTCTGAGACGCTACGCTGCGACGGCGTGCGTCGCCTTCGTGTGTGGCATAGACTACGTTGATCCGATGCGACGACGCAACGCAACGCACTAATGAGGCCTCACCCTAAATAACCCTAATAGAATAACCTCATAATATAAAACAACATAAGCCTAGCTCATCTCTGGTGAATCTAGGAGCACCTAAACTGAATAAACTTAGACGTTAATAATGAAATACGTGCAGTTCTAATGATAGCAGCACTTAAACCAGCTCTCAAGAGCTGTAAACATCGCTACAACCTAATGAGTAAGCTACAGTTTTAAGCCAAAACCGACTGAATACTAAGCAACCGGCACCAAACGCCGCTAACGAGTTCAGCCATTTGTGTATATGTATTCTTCTCATTCCCTTCGTAAATAACCTGACTATTCCTGACTCGGTTAATTTGCTGGTATAGTTATCATGAGAGATTATGATGAGAATTTCTTTGCATAATTTTTGAAATGCACAACTACAACATACGTGCTCCAGATGGATCTTATGTTTTCTCGGGATAAAAAATAGCATATATGTAATTCTACTCTGGAATAGCATATCATAGCAGTATAGCGTAGCATCTATCTATGTGCCAAGTTTCATTCAAATCTGTTCAGTAGTTTTTACGTGAGAGAGTAACGAATATTCATACGTCTATCTTCACAAACTTTTGCATTTATAATATTAGTTAGGATAACAAATAATCTGAACAAATACGAGTCTGACGCGCGAACCCATAAACCCCCTTAGGTGCTGAATTTTCCAAAAATCCTTTCTTAGCGGATGCCTTCGTCATAATAGCCTAAATCTATATGCCAAATTTCAGCCTGATCTGTCCAGTGGTATAGGCTCTGCGTTGATAGATCTGTCAGTGAGTGAGTTAGTCAGTTAGCTAGCAGTCAGTTTCTTCTTTTATATATCCCCGAGTGAGTACTACTACTCACTCTCGGACAGTCAGGGATAATGACGCTTCCTATTGACCTGTATAAGGTACTTCAATGCTCTTTCGGCCTACTATTACCCTCCCAAAATCACCCTGTATAATATTGATTTTGCACTCTGCATGAACTCTAAAAAAACACACTTTTTTTTTCATTTCGGGGCTGTCGTGTAACAACATACGTCCACGTGTCCAAATGTCGTCCATATACGTCAATGTCCAACATTGAATTATGACCGTAACATACCATACCACCGTCCCCTACCGCCGTCCCCTACTATCAGACGCGAATATTCTATTAACGAGTTTACAAACGTTCGTCATTTATTCATGGTCGGACGGCGCTTAATTTGCTTAGGCCCTTTCATTATGTTGTACGGAAGATCTTTGCGAATTACTTTGGGTTCTCGATGCGAGGCTGGAGATTTATGTGATACTAGCTTTTGCTCTACGGTTGTGCTCGCCTTCCCGGGACAAAAAGTACTGTGTTTTCGTATGTCTATGCAAAAAATTACATCGATCAGTTACTGCATTAACATTGATTAACTAACAAACACGCTTTCACCACCACATTTAAAATTTTCGTAAGAACTTATACCTATTACACCGCTGTTTTTAAATGTATTTAGGATTGCGTTTGGCAGTATTCTCTCAAGGTAAGTGATGGCCGAAGATTGTAATTACACAAATAAATTACTGGCTCTCAAATGCAGCTGCTGCAACGCCGTTTACTACTTGTTTTTTACGTTTTATTTTCATAACATTTCACATTAGATTCTTATCGATATACCTATTATCAGAATGGTATTTAAATTTAGATTTATTATACATATTAAATTTCAGTTTTATTTTTTTATGGTCAATATTGAATCGTAAAAATTTCGAGTGATACCTAAGTGAGTCACTCGTAAAATACATTCGTGAACCGGTAGTTGGCTACTTTTTGATCACATAGAATATTCAGTCGGTGCCCTGGAGCCCCAGCGGGTTTCATTAAATTTTGATTTTTTTCCTGCCTTATTTACCGACACCCCGGTAATTGAGCGAGGGGACATTACAATTCCTGTTCATTTTATTTTTACGGTTTTTTCAACACCTGAAATTTCAACGTGCAAATTGTGCAGGTACTTAGGTACAGTATGACACAACTTAGATGTAGCATCGGCAAATCGTTTTCGTACACTTCAATTCCAATTTACACAACTAATAAAACTCAACGTTAAACAAGATCATTTTTGCCGATCATTTTTTAACACATGAGTAATGTTGTAGGCGCACTCTTTTCGAGAACGATCGATTTTCCGAATTTTGCCGATGCTTCATCTAAGTTGTGTCATACTATACCTAATTTTTTTGCGATAATAACATTTGAGTCGTAATTATTATTAATACCTGAAGCAGAAAGATTGTAGCAAATATTTTGGTAGAATTTCGATCAATGGAATTTCATTTTCATTGATGAAATCAAAACAAAATAAAATCTGAAAATGAAAGTATTACCTGATTGATTTACCAATAATATTGTAGCAGTATCTAGTTCAAAAGAATAGAATAGAATACAATAATAAGTTATCACAAAGAAGAAATAACAATCGCTTCTCGTGGCTCTGTGCTTATTTTTAATTTCCGCTCGTTCGCGACCGGAACCGTTCGGAATACTTCGGAAGGGGAAACTAGCATCTCTTCATACGTGTTTGTTTTCTTGTTTTGTTTGCGTGTGTGTTTTTTTATCGGTTGTTGTGCTGTAGAAACGACTTTAGGTATTTTTGATTTGTGTAAGAAAAAGGAAAAAACTTGAAAACTAGTCGTAAATTAACTATGGTATAATTTTTTTTTTTTACCCTGAGCCTGGCATATTTATATGCTAATGAAGTCCGTTAAAAATACATGATAATAATAATAATCTTAGGCAATTAATAAAATAAGTTTCAAATGATATCAAAATCAATAACTCATTTATTCAGTTTAGGCCCTAATAAGGCACTTATGAACGTCAACAGTTACAATTTTAATGTATTTCAATAGTCAAATATCTGAGCATGCAGCACTATCAGTTACATTAGATTTTTTTCCTTACCACCGCCGTGCAATGGTTTCCTTTACCGAAAGCTCAAACTCATTGTACGACCTTCAACGTCCCTACCACTGAAATATCATCACCTTAAAAATATCTATACTTACTACTCGTAATATTATAAAGAGGAAAGATTTAATTGTTTGTTTGTTTGCATTGAGTAGGCTCCGAAACTACTGAAACAGTACCTTTCACTAATAGGAAGCTACATTATTCCCGAAGGATATAGGCTACTTTTTATCCCGGGAACGCGAGTGAAAACGCGCGGAATAGCTAGTATACAATATTTCCACAATTTGCAATACCGCATGCATTCATAAAAAACGCAGAAGCAATATCTCGAAACACCTGGTCGTATTGATATTTGAATATACAGCTTTGAGTTGCAATGCGGACCTCCAGCCGCGGGGCGTAAAGTGTCGCTTCTATAGCTATCGGCTACGAATGATGCCGATATATGACATATGCACTGTTTGCAGTTATATAACTGCGTTTGTGGGGGAAAGAGTAGATTATAAAATTTTATACTCATTCTTTCATGGGCTCAACATTTTGCTGTGTGAAAGTTCGATACCCTAACTTGAAATGAAATAATTCCAGGGATTTCCTGATAAGGCAAATTTAGGGACACGTGATGCAGCTCGTGGTGGTTTATGGCTTATTTGTTGTAACAGAAGATTGATAGAGTAATGTTGCAGTAAGGACAAATATATAACCTGATTGTTTGATGTCTATTTAGAAGACATTCAGTACAGAGTCACAAAAATTGGGTTAACAAGAAAAACGTATTCTATTAACAGGTAAATAGTGATTATAGTTCAAACAAGGGTCAAAACACTACAGCAAATAGAAATCAGCAACAATACAACCCAACCACGACTAAAGGCGATATCTCAAAGCGCACATGGGCCGGGAGTAAATAATTCGAGAGTTCCGTACCCCATTGATGTGTCAACATGACTGATGGCTACTCCCGGCGCCGCTCTGCAACTCGCGCCTTTGTAAGAGGATTATAAAGCTCGTATAGTGGCTGTATTGGATATGATGGAGTTGTTTGCTTATCGGAAATGAGCGGAAGATTTATAAGGTGGACTCGAATGTTCCATCATTCTGCGTTTAAAAGTTATTTGAGTTAAACCGTACATAATATCGAAAAGGTAGGATATATTTTATGACTCAAAAACTTGAAACTCATTTATTTAGTTAAGTCCCTACTTAGGTAATTACGAATGTTACACTTAACTCTGGATTAGAATAAACTTAAACCAACGAATACTACCTTTAACAACGTAAAACTATTACGTGGGTCGAATGCTTATTTGCTGCCTTAGGGTTATTTTTAAATCGTTTAAATCGCTTTAAGGGATATAAGTACTATACTAATTAATATGAACAACTTTTACTAAAGAACCAGCTGTGAAATCACAAGAAACACTCTTTATCATCTTTCAAACAAAACAAAAACTAAATCTAAATCGGTCCATCTGTTCAGGAGGACACACACAGACAGACACGTGAAACTTTAACAACCTGTCGTTTTTGCCTCGGAGGTTAAAAAAAAAACCAATAAAATATTTAGTATAATCTCAAAACCTTTTACCATAATACGAAAGAAAAATAACATAAAGTTGGCGACAATCCACTCTGGACGCGGCAAGGTTTGCTGCTTGCCGCATCAACGGCAACAGCACGGCAACATTGCGGCAAGTTAAACTGAAACAAGTGGACCGAGTGGTGAATCACTAATGGCTTTATGGAGTTATCAGTCTTGCCGTGTCAGCTTGGGACACACGGAGGCTTAGTGTGGCGAACCATTTGGCTGGCATGTTTTTTTTTAAACTCAAGTATATCTTTTCGAAGATTACTACAATAAACATGGTTAAATATTGATATTCAGTACAGGAGATAAAAACATAACAACTATTATAACATAAATGAAATATAATGTTATAGTTTAGTTCATATATATGAACATTAAACATACATAAAATTGAAGACAAGATATATACAGAACCTAAATCTAATTATTTACAAGAAATACTCTAAATAAATAAAAAATAATAATAATACTTACTAAATACTAGGTACATAATTTTTTTTTTATAAATAAATAATTTATTTATAAATGAAATATTAAATTAAAATTAAACTACAACTATCTATCCTATATACAGAGTAACTATAACATGGTTAAATAAAATATGAAACATCTGTAGAAAAATAGTACTTTAATCATTTTGAACCCTCATACGATATCTTAAGGAGTCTTGAGTCTTTAAAATACCTTGTAAAATTGACATAACCTTTTGACTATTCAGTTAAATTTAAATTGAATTCCCAAACATAGGTACTGGTCCCGACAGCTGCACTTGAGAGTCTGTCCCCTCTAGCCTTTGTGTACTTACCACATTCGGCCAAATCATCACTGACCACTGTGAATGCGATCAAAAAATTTTTTTAACGTACTTTTTGTTCATTATTCTTTTAGGTAGTGTGTAGCGTATCAACATTGTCAACTGAGGCAGCCTTGATTATGAGCTAGTGCTGCACGCTGTTAGTATAGTCTCCTTCTCTTTCCAAAGTGCCCAGCGCTAGTTTGGCGTGACAAGGACAGAAGATGCTGTAAATCTTAATTCACTGTACTTGTTTGTTGTTATAGTTTGTTTTCACTAAATTACATAGATAAGAAAATTACTATTACTAGCTATTTCCTGTGGTTTTATCCGCGTTCCTGGGACCAAATGTATCCTATATCTCCATCATCGCAATCGGTTCAACGGTTTAGGCGTGAAAATGTAACATATATACTATCACATTAAGAGAAAGAAAGAAAGAAAGAAATAATATTTATTCTAGACAACACACAACATTACATTATGACATACAGTATAATACATTGAACAATAAAAAAAAAAGTAAAAACAGAGTAACATACAATAATGTAATGTTGCGTGATGCCCGGAATAGGCCCCGACTCAGCATTGTGCAAAGGTTAATTAAAGAACTAACCTTTGCGCTGATTTTCAGTCGGCGCCCATATCCATGACGCTAATTTTCCATAACACTATTATGATACTAAGTATGATTTATAGATCTATCCTTGGATCATTTTAACATATCATGATCCCTGCTCTGTTCCCAATTATTAGTGGTCGGCGCAATATGTACTCTTCTTGCATTCAGCCCTTCTATTCGTCATATCGGCATTCACTCCTTTAATACTCATATCATCTTTCACACAACCCATCCATCTCTTGTTCGGTCTTCCCCTTCGTATATCCATCAACTTCTATATTCATGACTCTTTACCAAAGAGCCATCTCATTCCCAATTTGGACATATTCTTTGGAAACCAAATATACTGATAAACGCCTAGATTCAGGATTGAGATGTTTATGCCGCTCTGGATATAACCCACGCCTACTTATACGTACATTTGTTCCCACAAAAATCATGAAGTCTGTCTATAACCCAGCTGAAACCACGAGCTCCATTTTTCACACAAACATCCCCAATTCAAATGAATAAAACATACAATGGAAATGGAATTCAATGTAAGTTTCCGATATAAAAATTGTACATCCGTTTTTCTATTTAAAGCGCAAACTTTGCCCGCCAACTATTTTGGAAGCAGACCAACAGGCCGCCCGCTGCCGCCCGACTCGGGAACTACGAGTCAAACTGCAATTGCGACTGAAATGTCGCAGGCACGTGACACTAGTCGTATCCTCTATTGGTTATTTGAAACTGCTCTCGACTGCAGTTGCTAACTTATTTAATAACAGGAGTTATTTGATAGAGATTCAGAGTGAAACTATTTGGTACAGACATTTGATTGATGTAGTTTATTGAGTCGAAAGCGTATCCTGATAATAATTTAGACCTTTTATGCAGATAATTAGGCAAGAAGATTATCAGATACTAGCTGTTCTCCGCAGGTTCACTCGCGATCCCGGTTAAAAGTAGCCTTATAACTTTCGGGGATAATGTAGCTTCCTTCTTGTGAAAACAAAAATTCGAATCTAACTAGTAACTTCTTCAGCTTTATTATTAGTATAGATTAGTATTATTTTAATGTCAAAACTTTTTAAAAATGAAAAAAATTGCAAATTAAAAATATAATTAAATATTTAATTTTTTCTTACCTACCTAAGGTAAGAAAAAATTAAAACTCAATCAAAAAAAAACACTCGGAGATTTTGAAAAGAAGTAGTATCTAAGGAAAATATTATTTTTTTCATAATGATTTATGTTAAATCCTTATTTAATTGCAACTCATCAATTTGCAAATCCGACAGTCGCTCCTCTAGCGTAGGCCTAAAACCCTCTAAATCGTCGGAGACACTTCCCGAACGTTTTTTTTTCTCATTTTGTCTTTGAAAAGGATCGGCCCCAGTGCCTCCGTAATTACTTACTCATTTGAGGCCTTTGATTCTTTTTTAGGTCACAATTTTAACTCTCCCATTTCTGTGGGACATTATATTTTGTTATTTCCCTTTTTTTTTATATAGTAATATATTTGTTGGATGTTTTCCTCCCTTGGGGAGTATTGTGGAAATATTCCTTTGATAATTCGCGGATGGAAATGAGTTTTGGGGGTTGGATTTCAAACGTAAACTTTTCCAATATACTGCGAGGCGCGAGGTGACCTGTCCCTTATTTGTTTGTTTGTTGCATTTTTTGCTCGAATTAATTCTGTGATAAGACGACAATAATGATTCGAATTTTGATTTGTTTTTTTTACATCGTAGGTATATGGTATACTAGCGGTTCCCCGCGGTTTTTCTCGCGTTCTCGGTATTAAGAGTATAACCTTCGGGGATAATGTAGCATGGATTTTTCAAATCGGACCAGTAACTCCGAAGATTAACGCGTTCAAAAAAACAAACAAACTCTTCAGCTTTATTATTAAAATAGATATAGGTGTCACTGTATTATTGCGAACATCATTAGTTCATAATCTATCTCGCGTGATTGTAAACTATCCATACATTGTAAACTGTACCATACTGCTTACAATATAACGTATTAATTTTCGATAGTTCATAATATATCCATGTCAAACCGTTAAATTGTGAACCGTGAAAGTCGTCAAAATCTCATAAACCCATTTTGACACGCCTTTTCAAAACGGGTCTTCATGATTGTGAACAACTTAAGTTGCTTATAAACTGCTCGGAATTATATATGAAACTTGAACTGACTTTACCTTCATAATATATCGTTACTTGAGTAACTGTTCGTATTTAATTGTCGGGGTAGCTACCCTTATGTACTTGTAAATATGTGACGACTTTTGGTTGAATAATTTTAAGGTCAATGTTCACCGACAAGAAAACGATCCGATAAACTATAATCGGGCGTTTACGATGATTTTTCTACGAAAATTCATGATAAACGCCCGATTGAATGAAAAGTAGACTATGCACTTGGGGATAAAGTATAGCTTTCCTATCAAGGAAAATAGTGAAAGAATTTTAAGAATTAAATAAATAAATAAATATGGACTGGTATTGAAAAGCCAGCTGGCGCAGTTGGTTAAGACACCACCTATCACGCTACTGGTCATGGGTTCGATTCCCATCCAGGACAAACATTTGCGTGCATGAGCATGTCTGTTTGTCCTATGGCTGGGTGTAATTATCTACATAAGTATTGTATTTACATAGTACAAGCTCTGCTTAGTTTGGAATCAGATAACCGTGTGTGAGGAATGTCCCAGGTCCGAGGATATTTATTTATTTACTCAGCATACCTGAGTGACGAAGCGTGCTTGTTAAGCAGTAAGCAAATCTGGCTTTTTTTCTTTGCGATGGCAGCACTATCTAAACAGGTCTGTTATCTAAGGCCCGTAAGATCAATCGTAGCTTAAACCACGACAGAGAGTTTAATCTCCCGTCTCTGATTATTTCATAAGATCAACAGCAGTTGATCGATGAATGATACTTTAAACTATCGATTAATTTAAACTATCCTTTTTCAGGGTTTAACCTCCCGATAATGGATTAAACTATCATAATTTGACATTTCCCTCAAGATGTATGACCCTGACACTGGCAGAATTGTGTAAAAAACGTATGTAATGCCATTAATCAAGAAAAGAAGTGAACTGTTACACCAATGTCAATGTCAAACACCATAAAAAAAACTTATTAGAAAGTACTGCCGTATCTATGCGATTAATCGAAGTTTAACCGATCTGTCCATATTTGTCACTTGATCTTAGAACAATAGTTTAAACCATGGATTACATTTTATCTTAGATTTCATAAACGATAGTTTAAACGTCGATCGATCTTACGGCCCTAAGTAAAGTAGGTACATCTGCGAGAGTTAAACCTACGCGTCCGATTCGGAAATGTTCGGTTCTCCACGAATCTCGCCGAAGTACCATTTAATAAAACTCTCCGTGAGATAAGAACGGAAAATCGAGTATCACATTACATATTCTCGCTCGTATACTCAAAGTTACGACGTTTTCGTTCATTTTGATAGGATGAGAATCAAAAGATGCTATGTTATATATGATGCTTTAGCAATATAGACGTAATATGTAATGCATGAGATTAGCTTTTCGTATTTACCTACTTGCTTTCGTTGTTTGATGTTTGAATAGTTTATTATATAACTAGTTTCCAACCCACGTTTTTCGTCAAGTTATCAGGATTTTCATGGAATATATCATTATCATAGATTCGTTATAGGTTTTCCTTTAATCTTTTGGTAAATAACATTAAAGTTTTTTTTGGGTACTTCAATACAATCGGTTCAGTTGTTTTGGAGCAAATTGGCTGTGACAGATGGATAGACACACGAGTGATCCTATCCTCCGTTTGTTCCATGTGAGATAGTACGGATCCTTAAAAATATGAATTCAATATCATGGAAATTTAAATATTAATTAAAAGTAATTTTACAATATTTTTCATTACGACTACGAGCTATCATTGACTAACGGACAACATATCGCGTTTTATTATATGCAAAGTTCAAAAGTCACTTTATTAAATACTATGTAGTATACTAAGTTAAGCTCGTACCTTGAATAGCGTAATCTACAGTGTAGAGTAACCCGTAGCATGCGAGCGGTTGCCGCAGACCGCGCGGCGCAACCTCTCGGTCTCCGAGACCGGTCCATAATTAACCACAAACAAAAGGACTCATTATTCAACGGAGCTTCCTCGCTGATTTTATTCAAGTTTTATTCATTCCCCACTCGCGAAACCGACTATTTTGTTTCGTCGTTTGTTTCGTATATTAATCCTTTAATTAACATTGGTGTAATGTATCTTGTTGAGGAAATTACTCGTACTAGTATTAAAATTTGTTTTTTTAAGGTATTAATTCCCATGTTTTTTTTCCATTCAAATACATTATATTGAATTTGTAACTGAAATGATGCAATAACTAGTGACTTCTTTCGATCTAAAATAATGGTTTACGACAGGCCCAATTTCAATAACCTCGGATAACTTTCTATAGCTAAGTACCTTCAGGTATGTTCCAACAGCTGCACTTGAGAGCCAGTTCCCTTCTAGGCTTTGTGCGTTTATCACCATCGGCCACGTCATCACTGACCACGTTGAGATTGTGGTCAAATACATTATAAATATTACAGTTTGACAGATTCTCTATACAAATTCTATCACTGTCATTTGTCACTTACATAAGTGCTAACGTTTGTTAAATTTGACAGGTCAAGATATTTTGTATGAAAAGTTTTTTTTTCGTGCTTTCAAAATAAAAAAAAAAAAATTCGAGATGGCAAAAATAATCATCCAGTATATGATTGCATTAGTGTTGCCCGGTGCACAAGTTAGTGCAAATTGTCCAACAATTGCAACATTTTAATAATGTCACCCGCCGTAAGTTCTCAGCAAATTATAATTCATGGCAGCGAAACAACTCCGCTGATTCAAATAAACTTTACTAAAATGCAGCCTTCCATTTTAAATTAGAGCAGTTTTTAAAAATAAATTAACACAGAGATTCAGTACCTCGAAATGAAAAAAATAACCCTTATAGGATTTCGTTGTCCGTCTATTTGCCTGTCTGTCGGTCTGTCAAAACCCTTACTTATAGGTCTACGATCTTTTGGAACTATAAAAACAAGCTGCTAAGTCAACGCTCTTTCCGTTGACATTATTATTATAATCATGAAATTTTTAGTAAGATCTCACAGCACAGCGCAAGTTTATTCGGACTATCAGTCTAGTTTTAACATTCGTCTCGCGATACCAATTGTGAATTTCAACGAATAATTAACCTGCCCCTCTCTCCATGATATTTAAATGCATTAACCAATCATGTATAGACATATCATGAAATACAATATCAATTGTGGATCCTTGGACACGTTTTAATTAATAGAACAGTAAAGGCTAATAAGCGTTGGGCTCGCGACGCGTCCCGGCCGCCGGCTCGCTCCGCGCATACAAAGTAGCCGTATTATTCCGCGCATCCCCTGATTTTATTCATACCGAGTGCGCTCGGGTGCATTTTCATTCATTTTAATTCACTATCTGTCCCCCTTTTTAATTATTAACTTTATGCCGTGACCGTTTTAGGGTTGACAGTTTAATGCGGTAACCTTCTTTTGATTATAGATTTTTAGACTAGCAGAAATATCTCAATCTTTGTACATTTATGTGACGAAAGATTTAAATGCCTCAACTTCGATAATCATTTGGTATCGTTATTAAATAGTCTCAAGAAAGAAAGAAAACTTCTAGTCAAGTAGGTACCTGAGGAAACGGTGACCACTTTCATGTTGAACTTGAGAGTAATTTTACACACAGTTTCTTCAGTATTGATAATAATGTGTAAATGCGACAATGGCCTCTTACTGCCTCTCAAACTTTTAACATCAAAATAAATTCATAAGTAATAAGTAAAATCCTCGGACATTTTTCACACACGGTTATCTGATCCCAAACTAAGCAGAGCTTGTACTATGGAAACCAGATAACTGATATACTACATATACTACTTTTTTTTTGTAAATACGTACTTATATAGATAACACCCAGACTCAGGACAAACAGACATGTTCATGCACACAAATGTTTGTCCTGGATGGGAATCGAACCCATGACCAGCGGCGTGATAGGTGGTGTCTTAACCAACTGCGCCAACTGGCTTGTCAAAAGTGTAAAGTAATTTGTCGCTTTAATATGAATAACAATTCAACTATAATATTCACAGTCACCCCAGCGTCCCAATACACCCCATTTACATTATCCCAGTACCCACATCGAAGTACCCATCAATATCACCATGTCGGGGGTAGTACTGGCTAACATTATCACCACCGACAATGATAATCGACAAGTGACACATAATAACCGAAACCCCTAAAAGGGGTCGGTCGGTGTAATGGACCAATTGCCGGTTAATTATGCGTGCTGGGTCTCGCAGACCCTCGTTTTTGTACGGGTTAAGTGTTTAGTATAGAATACACGAAAGGAGAGCTTAAGTGGTGTTTGTTAGGGAGTAGTTTTGTGGGAGCGTTAATGATTTAGTGTTCTGATGTTGGTTTAGGCTTCTTTTGGGATTTAAATGTGGTGAGAAAGGTAAAAGTTGGACGGAAGGAAGGTGGATGAAATATTAATGTTTTAACTAGCTTCCGCACCGCGGTTTCACCCGTTCCATCCAGGGTGTCAGCTACGTCCATGCCAAATTTCATCAAAATTGATCCAGCCGTTTGAGCGTGAAGAAGTAACAAACATACTCACAAACAAACTTTCGCATTTATAATTTGGTAATTTATGGCTACATTTATTATTTCTAAAAAGGTTTTTTAATGAATGACATTTTTTTAAATACTTCCGGTTGTCCTGTAATCTATATGTAAAAGACTATTTTCTGTATTTATATCGTGTAGTAATGATAATTTTCGCCTATTTTCTTAAAATTATAACAAAATAAATATTTGAGATTCTCACACGAGCCCTTTCATTTCATTGTATACATCTCACCGCGTTCCAACGTGGAGATAAAACAATATTCAGCGCACAACGTTAAAAGTCGACCGGTTATAATTTTAGCTCGGTATCGATCCGTCTGTGAGCTGCCTTATTATGTTATAATGTTTGCGAGTATGGATGGATGGATGTTTGTTAATCTTTTACGCATAAACTACTGAACGGATTGGATGAAATTTGGAACACAGATAGTTTATAACTTAGATTGACACATAAGATACTTTTTATCCCGGGAAAATATGAGATCCTGCGGGAACGCCGGTGAAACCTCGGGGCGGAATCTAGTTTATATATAAATAGTCAGTTTGCATTTGCAATGTTAAAATAACAATTACTTAATGCAGATTATTGTAAAATTATATACTACTGGTAATTCTACCAATTTTTAAAACTTGTCTATCTGTTTGTCCCGGCCAATCTCCGAAACGGCTCGATTGATTTTGACGAAAACTTTCACTGAAAATCGGTCGATAATTAGCAGAGATATCGGTGAACATACATAAAAAAATACAGTCGAACATAGAACCTCCTCCTTTTTTGAAGTCGGTTAATAATATCCTGACTAAAACTGTCCGACGGTAGCTGCAGCCATGTGTTTATAAATTAATTTATAAATAACCATCTTAAAGCTGCTGGAGGATTTATCGGCTAACATCAATAATGGAATCTCTTTGAAAATAAGAGTGGGGGGGGGGATATTTTACGATAGACTTGACAATCATTAAGTTGTTTGCTTCCTTAGTAGAAAGAAAATGTATTTATAAACAAAACACGTTTTATGTAGAATGAGCTTGAGATGGTAACTATTATGCCCGCGGTTTCATAGTTTCCCAGGATAAAAAGTAGCCTATGGGCTAATCATCGGTGTAAACTACCTCCATACCAAATTTCATCAAAATTCGTCCAGCCGTTTGACCGTGAAGTATTAACAAACACACACACACTCTTATGCTTTCGCATTTGTAATATTAGTACGATCTACTTAGCATGTGTATCAAATTATAATAATAATAATAATAATTTATTAATGACAATGACAATGATACAATTTCGTGTTCCACAGAAAGATAAGTTTACCGTTTCAACGTCAAGAATAGGTAGGTATATCAACCTATAGTAATACATATTAACCTACTTATAATATTTTTATACTAGAAAAATATAAGTTCATATATTATAATAAGTGAATAACATACAAAAGAAACGTGAGAAGTGGAACGGATAACATTGACAGTTATAGGTAATTGGCAGATGCACAAAATACATGCTTTACAGATAGAACAATAACATCTAGAATTAAAAATGAGTAAGTTATAAATAAATAATTTATGTTTCTTCATTATTTCTCATACTCAATAACCGGTAAACGTGATATCAATTTGTTATTTATTTTAAATAAAAGCCAATTCTTCTGAAATTCCGCAAGAAACAAACACATTGAATTGGTACCCAGTTTCAGACCTTAATCCTGCCCGCGGGCGCCTAAACTTTGAGTACCTACATAACTTATGCTACTCTCCATAATTAATTATTAATTATTATTAATTAATTAATTATTATTTATTAATTATTAATTAAGCTAATTCTCCATAATTAGGTACCAAAAACATTTCTCACAATATTCCATGATATTTAATTATTCGAATAGAATTTGTAATAAAATCTCCAACAACAAAGTTTGTTTTCTCAACCCCTCACCGACCAGGAGTTACAAATACCCGGTTAATTATCAAAACCGGAGATAAATCTGCTTAAACCCTTCCGCGCCGCACGCGGTACTAGCGACCGTTTAGCTGGGTATTGTTGGATTCCGAGTATCAGAATTGAAATGAGCGTAAACCACGCTTATAATCTATGCAATTCATCGCCTTGATATTTATATCGTGTATCTCATTGGTTCAAACTAGAAGTATCGTAAGCCAAGTAAAATAAAGAAGTATTAAGAATTAGTAAGTCTAACTGTTTTTATGAGTTGAAGAACTATTAAAGAACATGAAAATATTACCATTTCTAATTAAAAAAAAAAATATGTTGTTAATGTATTGTTCGTAACTTCCAGGAAAAGACGCGTCTATTAACTCGTCCTGTTGAAAGACATCAGATGTTGAGGTGCTTAAGATAATCTGGAGTAAATTTTTCACCGGCTCTCGCGGTCATGATTGATTACCGGCAGGTTAAGTACCTGCTCATCGCCATGGTAACGGATTACCCTGTCGATTAATTACTCTTACTGTCGAGTGCTGTTAAATTTGAGTATTTTTAAATTCGACAGGTTGCTAATGGTGCGGAGTTTTTATTTTGATTAATTTTACTTCTTTTTTTTTCAGGTAAGACGCAGTTCTTGAAAATTTATGTTTTGGTAAGCTACATAGTTTAAATATTTGTTTTGTAGATGATATAGACAAATTACTAACAATGCTAAAATTACATTTATTTATATTTTCTTCCAGTCGCAGGGTTGCTGGAATAAATTTCTATTAGAAATAAGCAGTCCCTTTGTACATTTGTATCTTTTATGTTTTTTTATTATTACTTGTGTGTGTGTACATAAATAAATAAATAAATAAAATAAATACATTTATTAATGTCGCGATTTCATCAAGTGTAAAGAATAAAAAATATTGATTTAAACTTTTATATTTTACATGTACATAAAATTAAATAGGTCAAACTGAAATAAATTAAATCAACAAAATAGAGTAGTGAGTCCTCACATAAGAGGTAAAATAACGAGGTACTACCGACCCGCGCCGGTTAATACCGTAACTCAAAGTAAAGATATCCGGAATACCGGTTTCCAATTACCGGACAAGTTGGGTTTTAATCTGGGGAAATAAAAATGTGTCGCAATTTTTTTAAGATTGCATTTGGAGGGTTAACGAAGTTTTTGAAAAAAGAATTCATTAAAAAGGATGATAGAAGAATAAAAAATATATGGAGTTGATATTACATCAAATATATTTTTTATTTAGTATTTGTATGATTTTTCTCAGAAATCTAATAATCAAATATCTTGAAAATTACGATTTTCTACATAGATAAGCCTTTAAGTAGCGCAATAAGGTTATATCTTACCTGGTTTTCCATAATCGAATAAGCTACAGGCTTATCCACCATCTCGACTGCCTTAAAAAATACGCAAACATTTTTTAATTAGTAATACCACTTTCATTGCGGTTTGCATAGCGTTTACTCTCAAAATACACGTTCAAAAAATAAACACATTCCAAAAACAACTCTATTAACGTCGTTATAAAATTCAAATTGGTGTACAGCTGTGAACCAGGGGTGCTCAACCTTCGTTCATGAACGGGTCGAATGCGTGGCTTGTACCTGAATTGTTAAAAAGATTATTTCACAGTACACCTGTCAGGTAATGGAGAGACCGCCGTCTCTGTAATTACTGTCTGAAACACTGAAACTATGTCATGGAAACCAAGTTTATGACAATGATACGAAGATTACAAAGTGTAACTTATTTCTCTATTAAATAGGCTGTATTTACAATGACATGATATTTTGTGGTGATTTATTTATGGTGCTATCATATCGTATAATTATAAGAGTTCTCTCCTCACGCCCCATCGGATCAATATCGCGTGAAATATTTTAAGGCGATGATAGCTCAGTGGTAGTGACGTCGGATGCCGAGACGAAGGTCCCGGGTTCGAATCCTACAATGAGCTTGAGCTTTCGGTGAAGGAAAACATCGTGAGGAAACCTTAGCACGATGGTAGGGTACTTTGTAGTACTCGCCTGGCTGGCTACCACCCTCAAGTTGAAAATCTGTCGCCAAGCACCTTTCGGTGTGTTCCGACAGCTGCACTTGAGAGCCAGTTCCTTTCTAGGCTTTGTGTGCTTACCATCATCGGCCACATCATCACTGACCACGGTGAGATTGTGGTCAAACACAGGCATATACAGAGTAAAAAAAAAAATCGAGCTAGCGCAACTCATAAAAACTTAAAAAACTAGTTTAAAAAAATGTATTTATTATTCATTAAAATTGAAACCGTCAATATATCTATAAGGTTTCAAATTTGATATCTTGTTGTATATGTTTAATCTTAAAAAAAGACAATAATAAATGTTATAATTTTTTTTTATGTATATAAGCGTACCTATTCAAATATCTTTTGAGTTCCGTCTAAAGCTGCAGAAAGATCTTGAGAATATCATACATATTACAATTTTTAAATTTCAAAAGAGGGTCTATCTTTGTAAACCTACTTTAAAACTTCTTTAATATAGACTTCATGAAATCTTATGGATGCACCTTAAAATGTATGGCAAATCTGTGCTCTGAGATAAAAGTTATGGACCATAAAATATTTTGTAGCGTATATCTGCATCTCGAATGCAACGGAGAATCAGCTGTCTTTTCGAATTACGTATCGTTATAGAAGACTTTGTAATGTTATTGCATTTTAATATTTATCAGATATATAAATCTGTAGTGAAGTGAGTGAGCTTCAATGTACCTATATGTATTTTATATTAAGGGTATACCTTCGGTTGGAGCGCGAAATTCAAATTTTATCAAGTTTTTTGCTAATTGCAGCTCAGTTATAGGTCGTAAGTTATCAACATGTTATTTGCGAGAAGAATGGTAGTATATTTACTGATTAATAACAAAAGAAATCATCAACATATTCCTCCAAGGTATATTACTGACATATACGACTATTTCATGAAAATGTTACTAATATACCTTGGCAAAATTAGCAAAAAACTTGATAAAATTTGAATTTCGCGCTCCAACCGAACGTTCCCCCTTAATAATAGGTATTCGCCGATAAAACTCATGGGGTTTGGTTAAAATTAAATATATCCTATAAGATTGTCTATGCTTTGATTTATAAAAAAAAAGTTAAAAAGCATGCATCGTAACATAAGTGAAACTATGCTTTACTGGCTTGTACTTTGTAGTACCCGCCTGGCTAGCTACCATCCTCAAGTTGAAAATCTGTCGCCAAGCACCTACCGGTGTTTCGGCAATTGCACTTGAGAGCCAGTAATTACCTTCTCGGCATTGTAACAAGTAGGCAACCCATTGGCAATACCTCTGGTATTGCAAATGGCGACAGGCGACGTTGGTCGCTTACCATCAGGCGGACCGCCTGCCTGCTTGTAAACCTTCTGACATAAAAAAATAAAAGCTATAGGCATAAATATAAAATAAGGTATAAAACGTTACACAAGCAACTATTTTACACTGTAATCTAGCACAAACATTTCACTTCTACCTAGAAAAAACTTTACACGGTTCGCGAAAATTATGTTAACAACAACTGTAATTACATAAATCCAAAAAAAAAGATCCACAAAAAAAAGAAGCCTTGCTGAGTTTCTTGCCGGAGTCTTCTCAGTTCAAGTGTATTCCGAACCGGTAGTAGAGTCTAAAAATTGTAACTGTTGACATTCATAAGTGCCTTATTAGGGCCTAAACTGAATAAATGAGTTTTTGATTTGATTTTGATTTGATTTATGCATTATTTCTATTGCACTACCAATAAGTAACTTTCTGCTTGAATGAAATTGTTATTTATAATCTCTGTTTATTATTTATGACCTGTGACATTGTACGGCTGAAATTCCAGATTTAATTTCGTCAATACAATCGACATCTATTGTAAACCTAATACAATTGTGACCTTATCTCCCTCTCTCAAAGTCTACATTTTGTCGTAGGATACAGTCAGGGTGTAAGTTTTTACAGGCACACGGTCACCTGTTGCCATTGCCACTACCGACAAACTGTTATGATTCAATAAAACGTACAATTCTACGTAATGATGCAGTTGTTGGAGCTTTCTCATGAATTTAAAACGTTTCCTAGCGTGTCTTGGTACATGGCCGTCAGTCTGTATTGGAGATTTCAATATTTATTTTGTTGCTCGTAACATGGGCAGTTTTATTTGTCGCGACCGTGTTTCATATCATATGGTTTTATCATTTCATTTGAGTTGCTTTGGTTTCCATAGGTATATATCTCGTTTCATGGACGTCTGTATATGGTGATATTTTCAAGGACTTTGACTTTACCAGCTATGGCCTAATTGAGTAATTTTGGCTTTGATTTTGATATTTAGTAAATTTATAATATAAAAAACCTAATGTTTGATACCCCTGTTTTATTTTCGAATTAAATTTGTGAGTAATTCCGGGTTAATTGTAACACGAGTTTAATTTTTATTTATTTTTAATATGGGTTCTGTCAAATATTCACTTATGTTATATGACATGTCAAAAAATGAGCTGAAATTAAATATAAAAACTTAATTTTAAGACTTACAATCTACGTTTTATTTACATATTGAAGTACCATTTTTCTTTTGTGGTACGGAACCTTAAAAAACAACTCAAAAAATACCATCCCCTGCTAATATTGTGCGTACTTTAGGTGACAATGAATTTGAGCCGAGAGGGTCCCATTCTTAATGTGCGGCCTTATTGTGTTTTTTTTGTAAGCCGCTGTAAATTATGTTGACATTAAGTTAACCGATATGTTTATGTTATTTTTTGTTGTATTGTCGCGTAATGAATCCGCACGTAACTTGCTGCACGTAAATTAGATAAGAAAAAAAAAACAATAGGGATGATGACTGGGTAAAAAATAATTCATTCTATTTAGTCAGTCAGTTAGGTTATCAAAAAATATTGGATACGTATTTTTTATTTTATCAAATCAATAAAAACTTACAAAGATAGGTCGCATCAATGTTCAGGAGTGGGGGTTTGTGACGTCACTTCTCTGTAAAAAGTGTACTAAAACGTGACGTTACGCGATATTTATGCGCACTGTATCTTCGTTTTTTTTTGTTTTCAGAACTAAAGAAAAAACATGTGTCCAATATTTTTTGGTAATCTAACTGATGGACAAATTTTTTTTTTTAGTCATCACCCCTATTGTATTGGGTTTTTTAACTACTTTTTTTATGTCAGCTAGGTTTGTCGAATATTAAAATGAAAAAAAAAAAACAAGTAATAACACCGGCTGTGTTTTCAAATCTAGTACGTTTTTAAATGTAAATTGCTTTTCTGCAATTTCACTTACTACTTTTATATAAATCTTTTTCACTCTTTATTATTCTAACAAGGTCTTCACAGCCTTTAGTGACCCTTGTTTCGCAAGGACCCCGCTATTTCTTTATTGAGTTGTGAGTAAGTGCGAATTCATAGCGTTTACCGTCTCGACGCGACGCCGGCGACGCGACACGAACGGACGCCGAGTAATTTGGTTCGTTCTCGCAAATCATGCTCGTCCTAAAAATCCCGTACTTTGCCGAGTTGTACCATTCGACACTTGGGAATTGGGTAATGTCCACGCATCTTGCTTATACATCACGTTCTTTGATCATCCGACAAGTTGGGACAAGGATATTCGTAGTTTTCTGTTTTCTTAGTTCAGTGTACTGTACAGATTTGAATGAAATAGTAATAGTAGGTAAATGGATAGATTCTCATTTGTACTGCGCGGATATTGTGCATCTTTTGGTGATAATCGTAATGGTTTCTTAAGTACTTATTGAATATTGAATTAGATGTATTATGTAGTGTTCTAACAGATGAACATTTTGAAGAAAATTGGCATCGATAGGAGTAGCTTGACAAGGGCTTCTCAAGGGACACATGACAAATTTGTGGATGTAAGCAGGTTGTTTTTATAGTAGTGGTAACCGAAATAATATTAAAATTATTGTTCCAGACTAAAAGGATATATATTTTAATAGAAAACTGACACCCGATTACATTAACATAACATCACTCAATACGAGCCATCACAGCCGAAGCATTACAATATCGACAGTCTCTTTAAAAAAATCTGCATAATGTATATCAATATCCGTTCAGGAGATTTCATTGAGATTTTCATAAAAAATATCGGAGAAAAAACGAGAATTCTTTTCCTCGCGTTCTTCGAAAGGTGTCGGTAATTTTATAGACATTTGGCAAGTGTCCGCTATCTCCCCTGCCTCCCCTAACGAGCTGTCAAACGACCAAGATAGAAATACGTAGATAATAATAAAGAAAAGAAATTATTTGGACTTTGACATCTGAATATTTTTTTACCTGTGTAATGAAAAGTATTGTTAGTTACGTTTTGCAAAGATGGCGATATTGCTTTCTCAGATCTTGTTTTAATTTAATTTTACTCAAAGATCGCGACATTTTCGCTTGAAAATTTCAAGATATGAGATTGAATTGAGTTTTCGAATGTTAATTAACATACCTACCTTTAAATGAGTAATTCGGTAACGGCTCCTACGATTTTCATGAAATTAAGTATGCAGGGGGTTTCGGGGGCGATAAATCAATCTAGCTAGGTTTAATTTCCAAAAAAACACGATTTACCAAAAAGAAATATCGAGCAAAGCTCGGGCATCCAGGTAGGTACTAATTATAATTCGACGAATAAATTATACTGCGTGTTACTTATTTTTTTAAATTACACATTTTTTTTACATAAAATAAAAAATAACACGTCGCATCTACAGGACGTTACAAAAACATATTCGGGTAAGATACTCCGGTAAATCAAGCAAAAAACCGCTCCTTATCTCAAATGGTGGGGAGTAGGGGGAAACAGGGTAGGTGTCAAATGAGCTGGACAAATGGTGTGCTTACTTGGTCGTTTGTGTTTTTTAACGTGTAGACATTCTGAAGTAGACTTATTCAGCTGTTTTTAGCCTTTGCCCTTTTTTTGGAAAGGGTATTTTTCGAGAGGATAATAAAGTGTTGCATATTTTGCGGTACACTGAAATGTCCTGAGTATGAATGTGCATTCAAGACTGCATAAATGGAGTCGTAAATGTCATGAGTAAGAAATGGCTAGCAGCATATAAATGTAAAGCGTGTAAGGGTAGCTTATGAATGCAGCCATAATGTAAAAATATCACTGACGAATTATTAAATCGTAATATGGCCTGTCATTAATAATAATACGTTAGGTAATTTTAAAGTTTTACATATTATTAGGTACTGTCAGTAATATATAGAAATAAAAATATAATTTACTAGTTTCTGCCCCGTGGCTTCACACGCGAACCCAAGGGATTTTATATTTTACAAGGTTAACAAGAAGCCTTTTTGTCTACTCCAGGGTATTAATCTATGTGCCAAATTTCATCCAAATCCTTTCAGTAGTTATTGTCTGAAAGAGTAACAAACATGTTCACATCCATTCAAACTTTCACATTTAATAAAATAATAGAATTAATTTAAACGCAACGACACAAAGTTTCATCTTACGGATTTGTTCTTCCTTCATAAACATCAAAAAGTTTATCTACAATGTTTTATTCATAATAAAAAATTAATTCCCTAAACCTTTCAACAGGTCTCTGGGTACTTCAAAAACACTGTCTTACAACTTACCGGTTTATTTAGTATCAACCTGTATAAAAGTGACGTCGAATGATATTAACCTTTACTACCCAAGACACAAAGTCTAAAGTTGGCTGTAGGTGGTTAAGCGACATACGTCTCACGCGAGTCGTGTGAAACTTTAGCCATTTTGAGGTAAGAAGAGAGTATTAGTTCGACAAGTTTAGGAGGTTTTCAAGTTATCTCGAGCGTTTTACGTCTTCTACACGAATTCCGACTCAGCTTCTTGAATGATAGAGTTGGTATTTGTTTGAAAGCTAGGACTTTGCCAAACACAATTGGTGTGAAGTGCTGACACATCGAATGTGCTTTTGTCTTTATTTTAATTGTCAATTGTTTTGCTTTGACTGTGTAGTGTTACGTGTTTACTGAAGTTTAAGGTTAATTATTTCCAGCATCACCATAATCAAATAAGCTATTAATTTTCAGCCCATTTCCTGGCGTAACTGCGTTTAAAATTCGACCCAAATTCATTACAGAAATCACGGAGGTGTATTCGTCCGCAAATACCTCCTCTTGCCTCACAGAGGAAGGCCTCGTAGGGAGGAATGTCTGGAATAATGAGTGCGTTTCATGCCCTCCCATATCAACGTTCATTAAAATGCTTTTCCCTCAAAGCTCCGCAGATGGCGCTATTGTCGACTGAGCTTACGTGCTCACGTATTTCGGTCAACACATTATTAGGTAACATCAACAAAGTTGAAGCATGATCAGTTTTCCGGCCTCTTGTAAAATCTTTTGTCTAGACAATTTACTAACAATGACAATCTACTATTTTATGACAAGCGCATTGTCTGGTTATATTGTGTGAGACACAGGTAGCGGCTATTCACTGCACACAAAATACACCCTTAAGTTGATCATGCTTCAACTTTGTCGATAGTACATGTATAAAATCAAAGACGTCTTTTGGTTTAACCCGGTCCAATACGTGATATTTTTTACCGTTTTACCGCGGTATAAACTACAGCCTGTATTATAAATTTTCGTTAAATCGTTTTTATATTTTTTTGGCAACGATTCCATATAATGATGTGCTATGTAATATTTTAAAATGAAAGCGTAAAAGTATGTAACGCTTTGTAGCCGTTACGGCGAAATATTAAAACGTTGAATCTTGCAATTTTTACGACAGTCACAGCCGTAGTCACCCAAGTGCCAATTCAGCGCTTTAATTCTCCGCTTCTTTGAAGAGTTTCCTCTACAGTTCCTATCAAACAAACTCGCAAATCGTATTACAAAGCCGGTGGCCTTTGTCAGGATTGCGGTGGCTTTACGCTTGACCGCTAGTGTACACAGTCGAGATTACTATTACAGCCACTATGATTGGAAATGTGAGTTCAAATATACTTCGGAATCTATTTTCATTAAATATATTTTATTTGTATGCTTACACCTTAGTACAATAAAAAAAAAACAGTACGCCTGACGGTTTTCGAATAGCAACCAGTAGCGCAGATATTTTTGCTTGCGTAATGTTGATAGGCGTTCCTGACTATCAAGGGTTTCAAATCAGTATGGGACAGACAGTTAAAAGTATAATAGGGCTGGTTAACAATATAGGCACAACCCTTGGTCGGTTCGGTTTCATAATTACTTTTGTAGGGTTCATTTTGCGTAATAATATGAATAATAAAGCTGACGGCCGGTGTGTATTAAAATATTAATTAAATTATATTTTGAATGTGTAGTTTCACTGGTTTTATCGCGGTCATATATGAATATAAACCAGCAAACTGTGATATTCACTAAATTGGCCATGAATTCATTAAAAGTAAAATAGTTCTGTTTACACAATACCAGCAAGCCACACGTAAAATAGCATTAATCAAAATTAACTTCATTAGTCGATATCCTATTTGCAAACGTAATTCATTGGTTTACATTGACTTTGATAAATTTGTTCCTCCTGCATGGTTCCAAAAGCAATATATCAATCTGTCAATTATTGCTATTATGATGTCTTTAGGCGTTACGAATAATTAACTTTAGTTTTTTTGTAATACATCAATAAATTATAGATTATTTACTTAGTAGGTATCGCTGCTAATAGCATTATAATAGCGTTTAGCAGAATATATATTTATATTTGACTGACATCAGACAAAAAGAAGGCAAAACCGCTTCAAAGCTAAAAACTGTATATAGTAAGTTAGGGTTCGGTACATTTATTTGCTAACGCTAATCCGACATGTTAAACAGACCCCCTGTAAAGCAATTTGAAGAGAACACGTTTAATCCGCCCTTTGTAATGGCCGAAGTTGGGGTAGCATAGCATCCCTTTGCCGGCCAAACTTTTTGCCCTTTTAAATTTATCTCGGTTAATTTTTTCTCGTCTTTTTTTACGTTTTAATGTAAAATTAGTATTGCAACACGTGGTAAAATTTATGAGTGTTATGGTCTGCACTTTTTTTTTTTAAAAGCAGTTCTTATTTATTAGGAGGGGTTTCTGTTATGCAGTAAAAAAAATGATTAATTTGAAACTGTAATATAACACTTACATATTGTAAATTTAAAACTAACAGATAAAGAATTTAGTACTGTAATTGACAGAATATAATAGCTGAATAAAATATTATTATAATATTATGGTTCGTTGTCATACCTAACTGGCGTCATGACTACCTGATTGGCGAACACTAGTACTTTTGGTGTGTTCCGGCAGCTACACTTGAGAACTAGTTCCCTTACAAGTTTCTGTTTATACCACCTTTAGCCACAACATTATACACCATGGCGAAAATGTGGTCATATTATTTATCTATATTCAGAATAATTCAGATACAATATAAGCAAAGTTTGCAATCAGGATGGTATTTAAGTGCAATTAAGAATTCTATAAGTTATATAGAAGTTGCACAACAATTCCAAATAGGAGCCAAATTAGTAGCAAAACTAAGCACTAAAACCTACTCCATAGATTTATAGCCAGCTTTTAGTTCCTAACTCTCTCAGTTCTAAATCTTCAATTAAAAGTTTTATATAATTTCTTTGCTTGCTTGCTTGTTCTTTGATAGTTTGTTTTCTTTAAGTATATAAGTTTTGTTTGAGAACTAATTGTTTCGTAAACTGTTGTTGTTTATGTTATGAATTTAGTTCTGTTTTCAATTACATAATTTAAAACGCCAATACAGCAAAATACTTAACTGATTTTAATGAATTTGTTAATTATAATAATGATAGAGCATAGCCGCTCGTAGTACCGGCGACGCTAATCTGACGACCTTTTAAAACTAAGATTTTTTCTCATTTTTGGTCCATCTAAATAACTAAAATATTAACATACATTCTTAGATCTAATAGAAAGCGAATAGTTTTCTTACCATTTTCAAAAAACGCTTAGTTTTTTTGATAACATAAAAACGTATGAACTACAAATGCGCCTCTTCTTGTCTCGCTTGTCCCCATCAGTTTAGTAAGGGACGAAGTAATTCGCAGAGAGCATCCTCTTTACAACTCATATACAGCTACTTGTAAAATTTAAAGCTCCAGTGAACCACGTTATACAGCATAAATAATAAATTGGCGGTTATATTGCCTCTTGTAAAGGTACACTTAATCCTCGTTGACATACCACTCGACTTAAATGAGAGAAGCCTTGACCTTTAACTCGAGATAGGGTTTACAAGTGTTTACGTCACTGCGCTGCGCTCTGCTGCTGAAACGTGGTTCCTTAGGAAAGCGAGCTGAAAGGGAGATGGCAGTTGGTAGTTAATTATTTTTGTGCTTGTATACGACATTTGGAGCTGACCGCTTACGCTCTGTGATATGTACTCGAATTGGAACAATGACATTTTGTTTTGAGTTATTTAAATCAACCTGTATACTGTTGGTAGAATTTATTTAGCTACTGATGCTTATTTAGAAAAAATCTTCATTTCCACATAACAATTTTGAGTTCGTAATTAGGTTATCGATTTTTTTTTCAAATATTGTTTCTTTTTTATGTTTACGTAAGTACTCCATTCTTTAATGTTTTTGTTTTATAACTAAAATCGAATCAATATTGGTTCAGCCGTTTGAGCGTGAAGAAGTAACAGACACTCAAACTAAACTTTCGCACTTACAATATTACTAGCTTCCGCTCCGCAGTTTCAGCCGCTTTCCCGAGGTATTTTATGTTTTCCTGGGTTAAAAAGTAGCCTATATGTTATTCGAGGGTTATATCTATCTATGTGCCAAGTTTCATCCAAATCCGTTCAGTAGTTTTAGCGTGAAAGAGTAACAAACATCAATCCATTTATCCATACTCACTAACTTTCGCATTTATTGTAGGATTAGTTTCACCCGCGTTCCCGAAGGATCTTTTGTTTTCCCGGGAAAAAATACTTTTTAATTTACTTTCAATACTTAAAACAGTTTTGAAAAGTAATACGGGGATGTGTAAAACTGTCTCAAGAGTCTACTTATTAATTATACTTATGCTTACGTCATTAATGACTACAATACTCATCGCCATAGCATCGCTCAGCACACATTAACTTTACAAACTTGAAGTGGCACATTTTCCCGACAAATTCACAGTCACAAAGCTACATAGACAAAAGCATTGACGCGACGAAACGCGAAGATTTCGCGACCCATTGTCGGCTGTCGCTCGTCGCTGCCTGGTGCCGGTTTCTGCCGAGTGCCGTATTATCAACGGCACGAGTTTTGCCGGGTTTTGTGTTTTATTGGATTTGTTAAGATTTCACTTAATCTTGTGATCTTTATTGAATTTGATAGGAGTTTTTTTTACAAGCTAATTTGACTTTATATGTCAGTATGGTTTAGGTCGAAACTTGCAAATCAATTTTAACACACTTCGTGGTGTTCAATTGAACTGAATGTGATGACAATACAATATGTTGTCATTTACAATAAATATTAATCGAATATAAGTTTTAATACTTACAATCTTTTACTTTTACTTATTATTTACAACTTGTTATCTCTTAGTATCATCACTGTATAGTGATGATAGATTATTTATAGGACCTCTATTTGTCCCAAAGGATGGCCTCCAAACCTCCCCTTCTCTAGCCATTCCCAGTCCACCAGCTTTACTATCAGCACATTATGTCTCTAAATAATAACAATCATGGTTGTAACTCACTCAAGATTTTCTATTGGGTATAATTTACTCTTTTTACCACTCTCAAAACTCCATCTCTTTTCACCTTTTTTACCCCCAACTCCAATCAGTCTTACCAACTTCATCAACTTACATATTCATCATTTTTAATTTCATCTACTCATAAATCGCGCAAGTATCGCCTTTCGCGACATGTGATGTATGAAATATCACCTTTGTTTAATCTCCAAGTTAATGTATGGGTAATTAATACTTGTGAAACCGGTATACCGAGAACTTACAAGCGAATATAGTCTTTATTATGCTTATAAATACAAATGACATTAACCTTGAGCGAGGGAACCCGTTTTTTCTGCCCACTGTTTTTAGCTAAGTTCTAGAGATAAATAATCTAGATCTAGTTAAAACTTAAACGAATGTGGCAACGAAATAAGAATCGCAACGTTTGCGTAAAGTCAACCTGAAAAAAAAAATCATCACGTTATATTTGTAGCAAAATTATTCATAAATGCAAATACGGGACTTAGCGGACGTCTCCCCCGGGACGTCCCGGTGCGGCCGGGATACGAACCCGCGCTAAATGATGCGATGCAGACATCCCCGGATTAGGTTTTAGGGGGATTATTGAATATTTGTGTACAAGGCAGTCAAAATATTCAAGAAAATTCTGCAATTTAATTTTATGGACTATTGCCAGTATTGCCACTGAATAAATTTTAAATTTGACAACCGTTAACCACGAGCGCGTAGGTATAATTTCGTTAAGAAAATTACTCCCTGCAACCAACCTTCCTATCTCTTGGAATACAGAGAAAAACGCATTATAGAATCATCGTTTCACTTATAGCATCGCCTTAGGGGGGTAAAATAGGAATCGTGGGTAAAGTGTGTGCTTCTATAAAATCATCTTACTACCCTATAAGTAGTTCCTAGTTCCTTCGTTACACAATCTCATTCCAAGTCAATATCAAGGTATCACATTCTTCTGTCGTCGGCCAATTTATTTTCAATAACGTGTTATCCGCCCGCGAGCGGAATGTATGGAATCCCTCTATTATGTGAAGATCCGGGGGAAATTTATAATGTTCGGTTGCCTTCGATGCAGGTGCAATGTAGTCGCGTAATGGGGTAGAAAAGTATAGTTAGACATATTTTATCTACCTTACTAAGTATCTAGTAGCTGGACATAAAAGGGTAGTTTCCTGACATCAAATCAGCTACTTTTTAATTAATGTCAAAACGATAGTTTAAATTGACGTCACAGTTTCACAGCATCAAATGATGTACTCTCAACGGTTCTACTGGCAATTAAAAATAAAAAAAAGCATTAAATGTACAACATAATTTATATTTCCACGTGTTTTTAGATGTTTTATGCACTGGTTAGTGTTTGGTCATTTTAAATTCGTATTTTTTTATGTTGATGGGTTGATTTATCGAACCCTCGACCTGCGACGTTTAGGTGGAATCTTTACCAATACGTCAACCGTCAGTTAGGCAATATCTACAAACTACCTTCTATCGAACTATGGTTTCCTTCCACACGAGGTTTTCCTTCACTGAAATTACTCGCTTTTTTTAATATCATGTACGATGAAGTCTCTACGTTATAACATTTCATCTTGGAGTTTCGTAAGGCTGTTTTTAATATCGACAATTATTACGCTTTGCGTTTGCCGGCTGTAAGAATTTATTAAAAAATAACTAGCATGTAAAAGCGCTCTGAGCGCTGAGCTCGGGGCACATTATACTTCAGGCTTCGTCCTCGAGATTAGCACATATTCACTTGTAGTACCGCCCAGGATTCGCCACTTATACACTGAATTTGAGGGTACTTTGATTTTTTTTTTTGTCTACTCCTGCCTATTGCTCAGTCACTTTAGTCATTCGCTTTTTAGTGTTCGCCACGAACGCACGTGTCGTCTTACAGTGTTCTAAGTACCTTTTATTGCGTTTAAAAATGTCTAAATGTAACAAGTGACGACGATTATGAGAATTCTTATAAAAGTTTAAAAATTGGAAAGGAAAGTACGACGTCGGTGACGTAGTCGGAGTAGATCGAGATCATCGTATGAACGTAATCATAATGATATTGAAGAAATGAACTTCTTTGGTTTGCGTACTTCTCTTTGGAGCTGTACTACCTACTAGTTAGTTTTGCGAACAGTACTTTGGTCTGTTTCTTAACTAATCAAATGAAAATATTTGATTGCTATTTTATCACAACGTTCATCAACACTATCGTGAAAATGGACGGCGCCCCTGAATTGCCAGCAAGACGTGCTACGGTCAGCAAAACGCAGTGTCTACACTGGATGGGATGATAAGTGATATGCAATCGATATTGCAGGTATGCCTGTGATCTATTTTGTGCCATCTTATAATGTCCCGGATAACACGTGGGGTTATCTACTCATTATCTCATGGTCATTGTTCAGCAATGAATTTGCAATTAGCCACGTACAGAAGTAAATGGTATTGCGGGTATGCCTGTGGGCTACTTCGTGCCATTATATAATGTCCCGGATGACACGTGGGGTTATCTGTTCATTATTTAATACCTTCTCATGCATCACTTCCTTGGGTAAGTACAATGCAGTTATTTCTACTCAAAATGTCAGTGTACTAAGGTTATTGGTATTGCGGGTATGCCTGTGGGCTACTTCGTATCATTATATAATTTTCCGGATAACACTTGGGGTTGTCTGTTAATTATTCGATACCTTCTCATAACTTCCTTGAGTAAGTACAATGCAGTTATTCACACTCAAAAATGTTATTGTGCAAAGGTAAATTGTATTGCCGGTATGCCTGTTGGCTACTTTATGTAATGTCCCGGATAATCTTGTGGGGTTATCTCTTCATTATTTAATATCTACTTATCGCTCATTGGATAATTTGAAATTATTTGCGCTCAAAATATTATTTTATTGGTATTATGGGTATGCCGATGGGCTACTTCGTGCCATTATGTAATGTTCCGGATAACTTGAGAGATAATTTGTTAATTATCTTACCATTGTTTAACATTGAGATTATGCAATAAACCATGCACAAAATAATATTTATACCTATAGAGCCATCCAGTATAAACCTATTTTGCATAGCTATTAACAGTACCATCATTTGGCTATAGATTGCGTCGCTCCTAGTACACTATTGAGCAAGTTGTCAGCACCTCTAGTACATCCCAGAGGAAGGTTTTTAAGCAAACTTGTTGAAAGTTTGGGCATTAATCTAACAATACCTAGGTAAATTTAAATACAAAAAACTTTGTACCCACGTACAAAGCACCGTGCTTTGAAAAGATCTAAAGTGCCGCATGCCCTGTCAGATTCTACGCAAAAAATAAATTCTAGGTCTTCCTATAATAATATGTTTTGTGTGCCTGTGCCTTTTTATCTTTTTCATTCGGGCGTAGCGCCTCTGCATGCCTGACCACTAGAGGGCCGGGCATATCCGCGGGAGTGGACTCCCACATATGTAGACGCAAATTGACTGCTATGCGGCGACGGTTGCAATGTTATGACGACTGCCATGTGGCGGCGGTTGCCATGTTGTAGCGACTGCCATGCGGCGGCAGCTTATGGTGATAAAAACTTACGTTCAAGTGACACGGCTAGAAGCGGCCAACTTTCCCAAGGCCTCCTATGTCGTAGCACGCGGAGACCCAAGCGCTCCTACGAGTGACCAATCGACCGCGGTAAGCTGCTCTTCCATCAATAATGCTATAATGCTAATTAGTCATAACATTTCGTTAAAATTAATATTAGTATTATTATTATTTCAAAAATGAATAATAAGGGTTGATAAAACCAGTTTCAGAGCAAGTAGTCAAAGCTCTTTTAGAAACAACGCTCAGCAACGAAACTCCGCCAAAAAACTGGGACGGTTTGCATACAGCTCCCAAGTCGATTGTGACAGCAAATTTACAAATATGTGCCATCGGCAGGGTTGAGGCGTGATCAGTTTTGAGACCTTTTCGCTTGCAGCCAGTAATCATAGTTTGCCCTGTCCATTGTTGACAATAAAACTGTCTCTTGTAAAATCTTTTGTTTAGATTATTTACTGACAATGACTATCTACTATTTTATGACAAGCGCATTGTCTGGTTATATTGTGTGAGACACAGATAGCTGCTGGTCACTGCACGCAAAATACACCCTTGGGGTGATCATGCTTCAACTTTGTCGATGGTACTTGCAAACCATTGCAGAGTCAACAAGTGCACCGCATTTTTCACTGCGTAGCCAATTTCTATCACCAGTGGCAACTTATAACTAAACCTGTCATACATGAATTGTTATAAATTCATTTGTATAGGCCGATAATACAACAACAGCTCTGTTTCGAAATGGGTAATTACTTATGACAGTCCCTGGGATACCTAATATTTTTTATGAGTTGTTTGGGAACCGCGTCCCTTTATCGAGCAAACGTGTCATATAATTTCAAGTCCACCGCCGATTTAATATCGATGGGTACAATATCAACTTGCAACCATGTTAATAACTTCTTGATATTTTTTCTTGAAACAAAACCAAATGACAAAATGAAGTTAATAGTAATACCAACTTATCTATTTTAAAACAAAAATAGATTAAACGTGTGAAATGTTTATTTTTACAATTTGGTTGGAAAATAATATACCAAATCATTGTTACGCCATTTGGTCTCAACACAACACATGTGTTTACGAAGATATCTCAACTATGGGGTAGACTGAGCGTGCAGCCAGTAGACTACCGAGGAACTACTAATCAGGAAGTCACAAAAATTGTAACAATATTGTGAAAAACATACCGTTTGGCATGATTGGATTGACCATACTTGTTATGTAGGAATGCAGAAATGTTGTCTAAATTTTATGGCTCTTTTAAGTTCTTGGAATTTCGAAACATGATGAATATATTCGGATAAAGAATAGCAGCAATAAGAAGACCATTTAAAAAGTAACTTATTACTTTGGTATCCCAGTATTGACTTTAAATAATAACCGCAAATGTCTGAAATTTTATTTATCCTGACTGAAAAATTTATGCAATTAATGCATTTACCCTAGATATTTTTATTTTTTATTTTATTTCTACGCTCTAAAAGCGTGACATATAAAATGATCTCGGACCAAGCACAAGCTATATTATAATCCACGTGAAAATATATATTACGATAACATGTTTCTCCTCCCCAGCGCAAGCAGTATCCACTTAAAGTTTACTCTGGTGGCCGCCATATTACCAGGACGGCAAATTTATATAATAATAGTATGTCAACTACTGCAGTGACTAAATAAATGCTTGCTTGTTTGGCTTATAAATATAAACAACCGTTTATATAAGAGTTTAGACAGAAAGCTATCAACTTTCCATGTGGTTTCATCCGCTGTCTTATTTTACAATTTAAAAAAAAAAAAAAAAAAAAAAAAAAAAAAAAAAAAAAAATATATATATATATATATATATAATCAACCTTTCACGGTAAATGTTGCTCCAGTGAGAAGTTAGAACAATTGTTGATCCACCTATTTTACGTGTATACTCAGCTCCGCGTCTCGCAAACTGATATACTTTGATCCGTCTTTGTTGCGCGTGTGACGTAGGTGGATCTGCACGTATCGGTATTCAACATACTCCTCAACGATTTGACCATTATTTGTTGATCCATTAACGGTCGAAAAAATCATACTGAATGTGATTTCTTAGATCCAGAATATATTTAACTTATATGCTACATTTACTTTGACTAAGTTGATCCGGAGCCAAAATTGACGAATAGGTACTGAAACACAAAGCGGCAACGTCGCGTTCTGCGTGTGACAGAGAACCCTGTATATTAATTCGTTAAGAGTAATAAGGTAAGAAAGATGCGTTAGCTGCTGCGCTTGAGTTTAAGGACAGTTTTAACCACGAACACCGTCCGATTGTTATATGGAATGCATAGTAGATACCTACATATACTGGGTTATTTATTTATTTATTTTTTTACCTTCCCGGATAATTTTAGGGATTATTCTACTCGTGAAAACAAGCAACTTTTATTATAGGACTAAAGATGAAATCCTACTTAATATTATAAATGCGAAAGTTTGTGAGTATACATGTATGGATGGATGGATGTGTGAATATATGTTTGAAATTCTTTCACGCAACAACTACTGAACGGATTTAGATGAAACTTGGCACATAGGTAGATCATACCCTGGAATAACATATAGGCTACTTTTTTATCCCGAATAATCCCGATAGTATTTTCCCGTGGGACAATTATCGAACACCACGAGGGCGACGCCCCGGGCTTCCATTATGTATGTTTGTTACTCTTTCACGCAAAAACTGCTAGACGGAATTGGATGAAACTTGGCACATAAGTAGATCAAACTCTAAAATAACATATAGGTTACTATTTATCCCGAATAATCCCGATAGTATTTTCCCGTGGGACAATTATCGAACACCACGAGGGAAACGCCGCGGGATTCCATTATGTATGTTTTTTACTCTTTCACGCAAAAACTACTGAACGAATTTGGATTAAACTTAGCATCCCATCATTTGGGAAAACTTAAGATCCCTCGGGAATGTGGGGCGGAAGTTAAAGAGTAGCCGTTTGAGTCATCATCGCCCTGCCCACATCGCTGAACTGATGAATGTGAAATTTGACATGTGAATAGATTTTGACACCATATATGTAGGGATTTTTTTTAATTCGTTTCCGCAGCGGTGGAAAAGGGCCTTTTGTACGATTTTAAGAATCATAATATCTCTGGAACCGTAAGGCCTAGAAGTCTGAAATTTTTAATGTAGCCTTTTCAGTAAAAAAATATTAGAAACCGGTGCAAGCGTTTCTCAAACTTTTGTCTATGGGACGAAATATTTAAAAAAGCGATTTTTTATATGAAAAAGGGTTTTGCTTTGTTTCCGATAAACCTTCATAACTTTGAGATTTTAAATGATACTAACTCAAAATTTATGGTCTACGTAGTTTAATAACATTGCTAAAATGTAGTCTCGGCGTTTCTCAAACTTTTGTTCTTCGAAGAAGTTATTACCGATGGAAATAATCCGTTTTTCAAACTCCTTTATGTCTGCAACGGCTAAAGCTAAGAAAATAAAATTTCGTAAACGAGTTAAAGCTTGATTTTTGGGATATGAGCGTTCCACAGTATTTGTTTCGAAATGTACTACTAAATTTCTCAAACTTTTCATGCGGCATAAAGTTAGAAAGGGTGAAACATATTTTGAATATAGACTATTCGATACAATTAGAACAATATTAAATACAGTGTTTCTCAAAATGCAAAGTAATAAGCAGTCCCTTGAGTGTAGATGTTGATCCGGTTGGAGCCACATTAGTTACCAGAGATGCATATTGGATCAACAAAAGGCGCCGGATCAACAAAGTGCTCTCGTGAAGTCGCGTCTGATCAACATTTACCGTAAAGGGATATCTACATATATAGTATATATAGTATATATATATGTAGAAGTAGGTAGAGGTAGGTAGTGGTAGGTAGAGGTAGGTAGGGATAGGTAGGTAGGTAGAGGGTAGGTCCCAGTTTTTTTGTTCTCAGGGCAGGACAAAGTCTGTCGGGTCAGCTAGTCGCGAATAAAAAAATTGCTGTTTATACATACAAACATATTAAATAAAAACCGTATGGACCAGCAAATTTTTTGTTTCGCGATTTCAGTTTTGGTGCCACATTATCTGGGGTCATAACATTATTGGTTACTAGCTGTTCCGTGCGGTTTCACTCGCGTTCCCGGCATAAAAAGTAGCCTGTAACCTTTGGGAATAATGTAGCTTCTTATTAGTGAAATATTTTTTCAGATCGGTTCAGTAGTTTCGGAGCCTATTCAATGCAAACAAACAAACAAATAAACAAACAAACAATCATATCTTTCCTCTTTATAATATTAGTATAGATGAAACCACCTATCACGCCGCAGGTCATGTCGTAGGTTCAATTCCCAACCAGGACAAACATTTGTGTGCATGAACATGTCTGTTTGTCCTGTTGTGAAAAATGTCCCAGGATATTTTATTTTTAAATTTTTAGTTTATTATGTTTTATCACTGACCTAGTATAAGTTATCTTTGTACCTTCCATCATCACATCAAATTATATAACTAAAGAATTATCCCCTAACTCCTAACCGTTAAGGAGTTGTATACTTCCATCATCAGCTCAGCAACGTAAATGCCTACCAGACGCAAACATCTGAATAGCTTTAGAAATTATATGAAAAACTTTGTAAGTGCCTATAAAATTGGAAGAGTTCTCACGATTTCTCCAGGATTCCATGATCAAATCCTGACCTGGTGACTATGGGATCATCTGTGAAGTATATAACCCTTTCATACAAAAAAAGAATCTTCCAAATCGGTCCAGGCGCTTTCGAGTAATCGGGGAACATACATAAAAAAAGAGAGAACCTCCTCCTTTTTTAAAGTCGGTTAAAAAGACAAAGCGCTGACGCTGTAATTTTTTCGACGTATGCCATTGCCGAAAGTTGAAAGCGAAGTGAGTGGTAGGGCAGACGGCAGTATGTAAACACATACTTCTCTCAATTATGCCGCGGCAATATTTAGGTAATTATTGCCGGCAGCGCGAGGAGCAGTGGCAACGTCGCGGCTGCTTTCAGCCAATCCGATTATTTGCTGTGCTCTGATTGGCTCATTTAAATCGGATCAACATTTTCCGTAACTATCGCAAGGTGGATTTGTATATCGGATCAACTTCGGCAAACGCTAGTAAACAGTCCCGTGAGTGTAGATGTTGATCCGGTTGGAGCCACATTAGTTACCAGAGATGCATATTGGATCAACAAAAGGCGCCGGATCAACATGCGTTTTTGGATCAACAAAGTGCTCGCGTGAAGTCGCGTCTGATCAACATTTACCGTAAAGGGATATCTATATATATATATTATTAATTGAAAGTAATGTAATAATAATAATAAGAAAGACCCTTTCTTTGCCTATGTCATTAAGGGACTTGAGTACAGATGTTTAAGTTGCAGTTTCAGCTACGTATACTTCTATGGGTTACATTTTTTACGTATGAATGAATGAAATACATAATACATCAATTCCGGATGTAATAACTTTTTATTTACTAAAGTGTACAACGAAGTTGTAAAATATAGAACCATGATAGTATCAGGTTTTTGCACTCGTAGATCTTATGTAAGTAACTCTTATCATGTAGATACTTCACTTGCCCTATTTCCATACATATAAAATATTTTAACATTAAGTTGCTTATTAGTCTATACCACAGGTGTATACCAACAGCCGTATTTGACAGCCGGTTCTCTTCTGGGCTTTGTGTGCTTACCACCGTCGGCCGCGTCATCGCGGGCCGCGGTGAGATTGTGATCAAGCCTATACATGATAAAGAACATAAATAAAAATACAATTATATTATTAGTTATAGTAAGTTGAACGAAAATTCAATTGACTCTTACTTGGCGTTTTATGCAGTTTTTCCATTATTAATTTCTATTTTAAAATTTTGGTATTCAAATGACCCTATTTTTTTTTATTAGCAGGTGCCTTTATTGTGGTATTTTATTGGGTACCAATACAGTGCAAAATGGTAATGGTACACAGACTGGTAAATCAGTGGATTTAAAATCTTTAAAAGGACTGCTAGATCGACATAAATGGATATGGTGCGCACAGCATACGACAGTTTGTCGTCCCTCCCTACTGCATTCCAGCTTGAGGTTAATCTAGATATAACGAAAACAACGGGATTATCTGGGTTGCACCTTTTTTTCTTGTAATATACTTTTGAATAATAATTCAGATCATTTTTGTAACAATTAATATATATTGCCTATAAACACAACAAATTTGGCATATATTGAAAAACGCTATAGCGTTAAATTGCTTTTAATTAATTAATAGGAATAAAGTATGTATATATTTTAGACTATGCTTACCCTGATTTGTGTTAAGCTACCGGGTACTAAGTAAATTACTTTCATAAATAACTAAATTTTATAGTTAAACATTTCACAAGAACTCTAAACATCTACAAGTGAATATGTGCTAATCTCGAGGACGAAGCCTGAAGTATAATTAATGATTAAACGAACTTACCTGTACGTGAAGTTCTATCATAATTATACGAAGGCTTCGTCCGAAGAGATTAGCATCCCTCCCTCCCTTAAAAAACTTACCGTTGTTCGGTTTACCTGCCCAATGTTTGTGAAATGTTATTTAATCTCAACTAAATGACTAAAGTGACTGAGCAATAGGCAGGAGTAGACAAAAAAAAAAATCAAAGTACCCTCAAATTCAGTGTATAAGTGGCGAATCCTGGGCGGTACTACAAGTGAATATGTGCTAATCTCTTCGGACGAAGCCTTCGTATAATTATGATAGAACTTCACGTACAGGTAAGTTCGTTTAATCATTAATTTCATCGTAAGCGATAGAATATTATTATGAATTATCTTATATTTAAAATGCTCAAACTGTTTACAATATCAATAAAGTTATTCAAGAACCATGAGAGCAAATCTTCATTCAAATAATAGATTGATAAATGATTTTTTTTTATTAAACTATTGTTGGTTTAAAACATCCAATACTTATAATAACTGGTAACCTGATAGCTTCATGAGAGTCTTACTAAAATAAAGAAAACCTTTTGTAATAGATTCTTATTCAATCTTTCGCACAAAAAACTGGCAAATAGAAAATCAGTATCAAAATCTATCTTTCCATTAACACTAACATCCCGAAAGACCTGAGATACTAAGCTAGGTTTATTTAGTAAATAAGATCAGAGGATACCCTCCGATAGTAAATAAAAAACAATCTATTTGGCGACGCGACGCTGATACAGTCTTTTATTGGGTTTTTTCAGCGTTATTGAACACTCGCCTACCCGTAAATAAGCTCCCAATAGTGTGGAAATCTAATTCTCTGTCTCATATAAATTTAAAAGGTGTGAAAAAGATGGGTGTTTTACCATAATGTACCAACGTAAAAATGTCAATTTATGGCTAGACATTTTTTGGGGGTAAAATCTTGAATATTTAAAGGAACAAGTTAGTTAGTGTTCATGGAATCGATAGTTAATTTTCCAGACGTAATTAAAACGCCTAAACTCAAGAAACTATAAATATCTGAAACAGCAATTGTAATAAATGGTCTGTTGATTTAAAAACTGGCTTTAGAAATTTTAGCCTAAACCCTTGTTTTAAATAAAAGGCTAGCTGATTCTAAAACTGAACTAAATGTTTTAACAACAGGACTGCTTGTTAGCAGAACTAGGACGAACTGTCCGAAGAGCGATTCATGTTTACTTCACAATGTGTGACCAATTTCCATTCGGTTTTTGGGTAAAATGTTTTATTGTCAGGTGAAGAGCTAGATTTTTTTGCTGCTGACATGCTGTGACAATAACTTCGTACAGGGATGTAATAGGGTAGATTCCTGGCATATCAAATCAGCAACTTTTTAATAAATGTCAAAACGATCGGTTACATGGAATATTGTATGAAATACTAAGCTATGACGTCATCGTTTCACAGCATCAAATGATCTACTCTTAGTGGTTCTACTGGTAATTAAAAATCATAGAAAGCATTAAATGTACAACATACTTGATGTTTCCGCGTGTTTAGATGTTTTATGCATTGGTTAGTGTTTGGTCATTTATTTTTGACACTGTCATCTAGCCTATTTAGAAGAGAATGTAACTTTAAAAAATTCTGATATATTTAAGCAAAAATTCTACAGATATTATTCTAAGAGTTACTATTCTTACTATCTTAAAAAGTTTGCTAATGTACTATTACATAATGTACATTGAAAATACTAGCTAATGTACAGGTAACAATAGTTTAAATAATTAACCTTAACATTAAGAGATGCATAGACCCAAAAGACAAAGAAAGAGATAATAACAATAAGCCTAAATAATAACAAGTCATCCAAAAACAAAGTTGTCAGAACAAACAAAACGACGTCCATTGTAATTTCCACAGATAAAACGTATGAAGGGACAATGAAATGATACGAAAACATTCCTTTAAAACAATCCAAAACATGTAACAGAGTGGTAGGGATCGCATCCTCGGACAACCCGGACAGGAATCATTAGTCAGTTGGGCCAACTAAAGGCAAAGCTGGATTTCAAAGAATTTCTAATCACAATAAATCGGATTAACGTCAGTTTTGCGGTTTTATGAATAGTAGATGTTTCAGCTGTTGATGTTTTAAAGTTTGATGGGATTATGCTAGTATTTAATCCTGATTCTTATTATTTATAGTATCATTATTCGAATTTTATTTTTTCTTCTACTTTGGCAATTTAAGTAAATTTACTGCAAAGAACTTAACTTTTTGGCATCTTGTTCCATTTTAGTGTAACTTTAGTTAAGTCTATTGACATTTTTAAATCTTCATTGTCCTAAAAAGTACAGTGACCATTGAAAGGTGCACAATCCTAAGTAGATATGGTTAGACGCGTATTCGCCTGTAAAATCTCAAGTTCAAAGAACGTACTTACATATCCCCCGAGACCGTCCAAGCTTTAAACAGACAGACATATACTTATGCATAATACATGGACGACTGCACCTAAGAGCATGAGATACAGCTAAAATCATAAGCGATGAGGTAGCCGTCAGCCGTGTAACCTATTTAAGGGTTGAAACTGGAACAGGCTGCCCTATAAAATATTTATGAGGTGAGGATAGTCGAGGTGAGGGTTTGCATAGTCGTACCACTGGGCCGGTAGTTTGGTCACTGTTTCAAATTTTACGTTAATTTTTGTTTAGTTTTGCATGCCAGTTTTCTGATATGAATTTTAAATTTATTATGAATGGAGATTGTGCACCCTTTCGATATTTGGAAACTCCTTTCTGAAGATTGTTTAACACATGTTCGATGTCATCCGATCCTAATTATCGGATTTCCAATATATTGTGACTGAAGTTTGATTATTATGTTTCATATTGGATTCGAATAGATTGTTATTTTTTCCCTAATATTTTGAAAGAAAGAAAGAAAAAGTTTTTATTTTTTGCGCGCCACACGCATACAGCAAAAGATACAATCATATCATATTTTTTTATATAATGAAACAAGAAAAACAAATAGGTACAATCATAAATACAAGACTAGGGATCTGAGCCATTGCCTGATTTGTTCCTCAAACATACAAATAAAGAAAGACCACAGTTGATCATCCTAACTTTCAACCATTTAATACACTGTCTGTGGACAATCTTAATTGTCTGTGGTAATAAAATACGTAGTATCAAAGAGAATATAACTTTAAATCTATACTAATCTATGGCAACATTGGCAACAAGCAAGAAAAATAAAAAACATGTACAAACAATGTACCTACAGTATTTTGCACATTTTCGGTTTTATCGTTTATTTTTCATAATATTTTATTTGATCATGCTTTATAAATATCAGAAAATTATTAATACATTTACAGAATGTGTTTATATGAGTCCGGATTTAATTGATTTATAAGGTTTATTATGTGAAGCAAAAATATTTGCAAATTAGTGTTTTAAGGGACTGGTTTCTAAAGTGGTTCATTAAAATACTTAAGGATCGGCCGAGTTGCAAGAGGACAACGCTGTTTATTTAATCAATAAAATTTAAAAAAATCTAAATAATTTTCAGAGACAGTTTAGTCTTTCAGTCAGTTTCCATCAATCTATTTAATGGCAAAACGGTAGGAACCGTCTAAAATCGCACTATATATACCCATAACACTTCATGGGTGTAGATTACGAGGTACATGGCAAACAAAAGGCACCTCCAAGGTGACAAAAAAAAAAGTGCTTTACAAATATGGTTTTAATGTAGAAACTACTCAATTGTTTTACAATGTAAATACTATTCCAGAACTACATAAAAATGCCTTTACATCATTGAACATTTCAAAAACTGTATGTAATATAGAAAATATCAACACTTGAAAATTATAATTTTTTCATACAAAATCAAATCAAGGCGAAGAGAAAATAATAATAATAATTTGTATTTTTATTAATACAAATAATAATAACGCTTACTACTCCTAACCATCATCACCGCAAACAAAGAGAAGAGAAAACAATAATAATTGTATTTTTATTAATACAAATAATAAAATAAATAAAAAATAAAAAACCCTATGAGGCTACCTAACTTACTACTTCTAAGTATCCCTAGTGCTGCAATTTTTTATTTTATTTCCGTGCTAATGCCTCCTTTGCCTGTATTTAAAATCTATTGAAACACTTAAAATGCATAACGAGCGAAAGAAAAATACTGATGTATCTGATTAGTACTTGAATTTTTATAGTTAATCGAACCAAAATAATCGGTTTACAAATAATTTGTATTATTAATACAAATTAAAATCTCATTTATTCAGTTTAGGCCCTAATAAGGCACTTATGAATGTCGATAGTTACTATTATTACAATAGACTCTACCACTTAAACTGAGAAGAAATAATAAAAATACCCTACGACCTACCTAGCCTACTATTTAACCTACTTCTACTTACCTTCTAAACCTACCCTAGTTTGGCAGCACTGCTCAGCAGGTAGCGGGCAGGGGAACTATGCAAACTACTCGAGCATTAATGGGAGAGGAAAAGAAAAGAATAAAAAAGTTGACACATATCATCCATACAATCCATCCATACACCGCATCAGTGGCTTTCTTTCAAACGTCAGTCATTCACATGTGCATTTGCATTCCATACCAACTTAAAATTTGGACGGACAATATTACGAAATTTCTTAAACGTCTTTTAAACAACCTGTGCAGTAATGTCATGGGTGTAAAAAAGGGCGTGTCATTATTTTGAGTAACTGTATTTGTGTTGAAGATAAAGAATGTGGCATATCAGCAAACATCGTGTCGGAATACATTAAATTTATTGCCTTCTAGGCTTTGTGCCCTTACCACCTTCGATCATATCAGCCGAAAGACGTCCACTGATGTACCCCTACAAATTGTACCTTTTAATGTGGTACTCACTACTGCATCCGATGCATAGTGCAACGTTGCACTTCGGGCAGTAGGTAGGTACGCGTGCTTTGCAATAGACGCAGGTACGCCTAATTTTCTCATTTCCACGGGCCATTCTGCCAGTCATAAACCCATAATGAGCAAGGAAATGTGCAACCATTTCCCTGGACAGAACATTGGTGTCGAAAACTGGTGCAGATGGAATGGCCCTGACCGGTGAGAAGTTTTTGGATAAAATTTGGCTGAATAATGTATTCCTAAAAACACGATGCCGGCTGATACGGCCTCGTGTGTTGGAAGAACTCTGCTTGTAGAGAATGAATGCATTCAGAATGCTGGCGTTTAAAAGACGCTTAAAAAATTTCATGTACCAGAACTGACCGCGTTTCCTTTCCATAGGATACGCGTTTAGCAAATGGTCTTTTTTGTCAACTCCACCCATGCACAACTTGCAGTCGCGTATGAGGATTGGTTTGGTTTTCCCGTCGTCATCAGTATGGATGGCGGCCCCATGATACGTAGAAATAAGACCCACACGGTTGTTACCCCGCCATACCATGATGTCAACATCCCCACTTGTACAACCGGAGACCTGGCCAACCCTCATATCGACTTTCTTTAAGTTTGCTAATTCGGCTGGTACACATTGGCGGTTGGTACTCAATGTACCAACACAATCGAAACCTAAAGATTTCAAAACTCGTGCAAGGGCGGGACTATTGTATTTATTGTCCATCCAGATCGTATGTCCCTTGTATTCGAGCCCTTTTAAGAGGTCAAGTACAAGGTTCGCTTTCGCATCAAAAACAGGCGTCACCTCACTCTCTGACACTTCCTCTCTCCCAGTATGCACCTTAAATCTCCATAAATACCCAGTCTGGGCCTCGCATACCTCATACGTTTTAATGCCAGCTAACGCGGCATTATTTTTTATAAACTGCTTGATGTTAAGCCATCCCTTCCACAGTGTGAGGGATTCATCTAAAGCTACGTTACGACTAAGATTATAAAGGGACTGGAATTGGTGGTTCAGATGGTTTACCACGGGAGCAATTTTAAAAGCTTTCGCCTCAGGGCGTGTCATTGTCCGTAGGTCAGTCCTATTGTCACAAAAATGTAAACACTGAGATAGCAAATAAAAACGATTAATACTCATGTAGCTGGCTATGTTCGGAGTAGCGAGGGCACCTTCCTTGTACCAATATTCTTTCAGGTCACCCTTGATGCACAAACCTGTGCCCAAGAGCATCCCGAAGAAAACGTACAACTCATTGACGTCAGTGTCTCGCCAATGAGTTATACGGCTATTGGGTCCAAGAGAGCCAAGCTCGTACTGCCTGTCTGCTACCTGCTGAGCATACCTGTTAGTCTCCCTAACAATTGTCTCCATGAATTCTGGCGTCCATATGGCAATAAATGCATCATATGGGGTGGCATAAGGAGTTGTGGTAGTAGGGCCACAATTAATTTGGGAGAACACTTCTCGCCTCTCAGTTGGGGGTACTGGAGGATTAGGGAAACTCCTCCACTCAAAATCAAATAAATTTGGGCCTACCAGTGATGATGGTTGGTTAGATGGCGATAGGGGCGAGATGGTGGTGGCAAAACCGGGCGTAGGGCTTACCGACGTAAACGAGAGCGGTGGTGGTGACAATACGAACGACGAGACGGCTAGGTTTATCTGTTTCGATGATTGCGCCTCGGACGAAATGCGATCTTCATCACGATGAAAATCCATATCTGCCCTCGACGTAATCATCGGATACGAGTCGTATTCTGCCTTGTCGTCCGCATCGCTGTCTTCTTCGCTTCCTATAATAAAAGTAATGTGATTAGGCTGGGTTTATCAGGCCAAAACCGCGGGAAGGAAACTAGTGTGAAATAACTTACCGTAATTTAATGCCGTCAAAATATCCCTATCCCGCAGTGGCCGACGATCTCCTGTGCGCCTCGTGTTTAACTCTATAAACCTGCAATAAAAACATTCAATGACTATATAGTTCACAAAGATCAGTCAGTAGGCATAGGACTAAAAGCACTTATTCTGCGGGTGAAGGTGGCAGAGTGTCTGTCCAGTATGGTCTGAAAAAAAAAATTATGATGTTCAAGATAAAAGTAATAACTATTAAATCAAATTACAATTAATTATTACTTACGAGATCGTCGGTGCCGGCGATGACTCCGCCGAGGATGGACGAGGCTGAGGGTCCACTGGGTCAGGATCCACCGCCCGGGACGGGCCGGGCTGGGGGTCTACCACCAAGGACGGACCGGGCTGTGGGTCCACCGCCCTTGCCGGTCTGGGATGAGGATCGTCAACAAACGACAGGGTCACAGTAGGGCCGGAAGAAGGAGGATCCAGGAAGCGCCGCCGCTTCTTTTTAGGCCCCAGCGGCACTTCCAGGGGGGCGTCATAAAAAAGCCCCGTTGTGGATTCCTCCTCGATGAAGCCGCCAACGACAAAACTAAAATGCAAAACACTATAATGTACAATCGAAACAAAAAAATTAAGATAAACAGTTGAATTTTATTTCATATTACTTGTCGCTGGCTTCCGGCTCCGGCTGAACCATGCTGTGACCTCTGCTGGCGCCACCTCCTCTGGTCCTGACCCCACGGGCACGAACTCTTCGAGCGCCGCCACCACGAGCACCCCCACCATGGGCACCACCACGGGCCCCACAACCACCGCGGGCCCCACGGGCACTAACACCACGTTGTTGAGTGTTATTTCTTAACAAATAATAAAGTTGTTAAATAAATTACTTATAATTACCTATTATTAATATACGAATAATAACACGTGCAGTAAGTCGAGGAAAGCACACTCTCACCGCAAGTATCCATCACACGCTGAATAATAATAATAACAATAATAACATACTAATTGTTATTAATAATAATTATATTATAAATAATAATAATAAAATAATCATTTTCCCGATAGTTGTTTCAGCGAACGGTCTCATAGCGAAGAGTCTCCAACATCTTGAGAGGCTTTATATCAATGTTGTAAAAAAAACCAATTTTAAGGAATAATATAAATAAAGAAGATAAAATAATAGTAATAAAATAATAATAATATGTTTATAAGGATAGGTTTTTTATAATATTTTTAATTTTTATATTAATGTCGTAAAAACAAACAAAACGAATATTAAGAGCTAATATTTAAAGTACATTTTTTTTTTCATAATTATATTTAAAAAGATATTTACATAAAGATATATACAGAACCTAAATCTAATTATTTACAAGAAATATTCTAAATAAATAAAAAATAATAATAATAATACTTACTAAATACTAAAAGATATTTTGCAAGGAATATAAGGAGTAAATGATACAATAATATTAATACTTATAATTATTAATAATATACGAATAATAACACGTGCAATAAGACGAGGAAAACACACACTCACCACAAGTATTAATCACATGCTTAATAATAATAATGATGGCCATTGACTACGGTGACCGCTTACCGCTTACCATCAGGCGGGCCTATAGTCACTCCCAGAAAAAAAACACAAAAATATTATCTATAAATATTCGTCTACGGTAACCGCGTACTACGGTACTCCATACTATCCAGTCAGGCGGCGCTGACATTTAAATAACATTTAAAAATAATAAAAGCGTAACGGAAACTACTTGTTATAAACAAAAGCCATATGACAACAAAATTGTTGGGCCAAATACGGACAGCGACGCCAGACTGGCTATCTATGCTAACCCAGCGTAGCGTCGAAAACAAAATTACGTCACATATTTCAAGATGGCGGGGGCCGCGACACGAGATTATTGCCGTGTCCCGGCAGAGCGCGACTTACTTTGTTTTACATTTGAATTTTGAAATGAATATTGAATTTACACACATGGAATGCGATAAAATAGATTACATAGGATATTATTCACACAAAATAGTAGGTTTACAATATCAAACTAATACACAGAAAGTACAATGACGCCAAACATAAATGGTTTCACGGAAATTTTCTCGCCACTACAAATTGATATCCAAAAAAAATACGTAATAATGCGGGAACGATCCAAAACTACTGTAATTATATGATTGGTAAACAAATTGCACTTACTGTTCCATAATTCAATTATTGTTACAAATTTCTGCACACGTCCTTTCTCTACCGATGCCAGGCGGATATAAAATGGCCGCCATGGCCGGTGCCGGTGACGCGATCCGAGGCGTCCCTTCCAACGCGCTTGGCGCCAAACTTTACGACGATAGATCAATATCGCTAGCCTTGTCGTTCAATTACGAGATTCAACTTACAGAACAAGGATAGATATACAGGAATGCGGTCCGCTCTGCCGTATATCGATAAGCGACGCGCATGTGAGCATTTTGGCCGTGCCGGATATAGACAAAGAGCGCTCGACTAACAACTTTTTTTTTTATAACACTTTTGCTCGTAAAGGGTCTGTTATTTCACCAATTGAAATATCGTATTGTCTCTCATTTTTCTTTTTATTATATATTTGTGCATTGATTTGATTTGTGCGATTCTGTTTGTAATTAATGGGTGCAAATTACCTGAATAAATCAATTTATTATTATTACGCACTTGTGCGTTATTGTAATGTAAAATGCACGAGTTTCTTTTTAATTTGGTAAACGCACGGTTTATCAAGGTGCTCCGTCTAAAACGAACGGTACTTTTTTAAATCTTAGCAAAGAGTTTTTATGTCAGAAAAGTGGTCAAGATTATATGAATATAATTAACTTTGGGAGATAAAATACAATAAATAAACCATTTAATTAAATTATATTTTTCTAACTGCTTTAATAAGTGATTAAAGATTTATTCTAATATAAAACGTCGTATGACATACATGTAAATTAAAATTCATGATTTTATTGTAAAAAGTAACCATATTTGTTTTAACACGCCACGAATGGGGGTTATTCGTCTCTGAGTGAAAAAAAACAAAGATGAGGTCTGAAAAATAATAAAAGGAGCCTACCATTAATATAATGGTTTGTGTCCCCCTATCACACTGTAACGTAACAATGCAACGCGCTTCAAATAATGAAATTCTCGGCCTAGGAAATAACTATTGTTTTTGTTACAATAAGTCACAGACCACAGTTACTTTACGTGACCGAGATTCGTTGATGCATGGAGTTTTTCATTGATTAGTACATAGTAGTTATCTTTTATTTATCATTTTATTTAATTATTGATTAGAAACTCTATCAAAGACATAAAAAGATAAAAAAAAATTAAGTAGGTACTTACCAATTATTATTTTTGGATTTTATTTTTATAATTCAATGTTTATATGATTTTTGACATACAAACAATCTTATAAATAAGATTTTAGTATTTTATTCAATTCTTGTACTATGTACTTTTATTTCTTATACTAGCTGTTCCCCGCGGCTCTACTCGCATTCCCGGAAAAAAAACCTATACCTTTCGGGAATAATGTTAGCTTCCTATTAGTGAAATAATTTTTAAAATCGGACCAGTAACTCCAGAGATTAGCGCATTCAAACAAATTCTTTAGCTTTATTATTAGTACAGATATTAATTCACATACAATGGCAGAAACAATACTTCATTATTTATACATAGTATTATTTATTTATTCTATGGTTATACCTACTATACCTACTCCTGATTAATAGTTTACGGTTCACAGAAAGATAACCTTTAACTTTACACAATATCTTTCTCTGCTGTCAATCCAAAACCCAGTTTTATTTTTCTGTCGATCTTCATATTTATTACGTGCACTAAATCTTTACAATATCACATTCGTTACACATGGGTGTAACACTGTAACGACTCTTGTCCCGTATTTTACGTCCAGCTGTCCCCGTGGTTATGGGTCGTTTCGACCCCGTGTTGCGCCGATAAAAAATAACACCCTGTTGCAGAAACAGCGTGAAACATTGTTGAGGTGAGCGACTTTTTATTCCCACTGTGTCTTATTCATAATTCTGTAATGTGAAATTATTATGAGTTTCAGGAGTTGAACGAATTTTCTGTTTTTGCAACTATGTTGTGAACTGGGTTTTTAAGTAATTTTACTTAATATTTGATAGATTTCTAACAAATTACTAGAGAAAATGTAAATCTTGTATCTTTCTCCTTCTAGTCCATGAAAAGAAAACCATTATAAAATATGTATTTATCTCTCATCTTCTAATTTTCTAATTGCATTTTCTTAGAACGTGTTTAGGAAATTAGAAGTAGGTAAATTGATATCATTAAGATTCCAGAGTTGATTTAAATATATATGTACGTGCTAAAATTAATGTAAATAGTGGTACCTATACACATATATGTTTTTTGAAAAAACAAAATTAACAATAATATTTTTTCTGTTTGTTTTCAGGTAAGTCGCAGTTAACGGAGTAGCAGTAAGTTTTATCGTCATAATTCTTTGGCACTGATTATTACAATAATCACAAATAAGCTTAGGCAGCGCTGCTAAGTAAACAAACAAACCCGCAAAATATTCCACAACTTTGGTCCAATCAAGCGATCAGTTTCGATTCTTAAGCAATCAAGCTTGCAGTAATGCGCACATGTTGTCAGGCCCGCCGCCGGTGGCTCGGTCATTCGGGGCATTTTGCACCCCTGCGAGCAATATCGGAGCTGTGTACCCATCAACGCAGCGGCGGGGTTGACATGAACCCTTTATTAACTTCTATATATTGAACTCTGATTTTAGAGGGCTCGGTTGAAATTGAATATTGTGCGGTTTGGTCGATTCGTTTTATGGATGATAGTGTCTGGCGGCAACTGTTCTATGTTGTTTTAAGTGTCCATTTATTTTTCTTTTTTATCGACATATTGACAGTAAACTATACGAAATTACTGATGCATTAGGGAATAAACATGTTTTTTATCGCATTTCTTAACAAAAATGCAAAAATATCATAAAAAAAAGATGAAAAAAGTGAAATTAAAAATAAATTCGCCCAAGAAACACGGAATATAATAATATATGCATTGTAAACTACTAATTAGACAGCAATTAGACAGAAAGATCGGATGTGTTGTGACGTCATATACCTATACATAAACTCCATGCTAAATTCTGTTTTCCTAGAAAGAGAGGAATAATTATATCTTGGTAAATTTTTTAGTTATCCGAAATATTTTTTTCCTAATGTTTTTTAAAGGAATGAGCTTTTATTAAAGCAAAAAAAAAATATCGTGCATATACCCTATTAAGTCAAATGATATAATATTATCATCGTATGGTGTCAATATATTGAGAATTTTCACTACGTCATACGTTAAGCAATATATAGGTGTACCATAGACAGTTTCTCCTAGATCCCTTGACTCTCCATCGGATTCAAGCCGTATAACTCGCACTGCACCCCATTCGGCCCGTGTCGTCACTCCGAAGTAATTGAGCGACCGTGTACCCACAGGGGACTTGCTCGCTGATTGGTCGGCGCGGTCACGTGGTCTGCCCGTTTGATTACACCGCCAAATTAAATAAACGCATACGGCAAATAAAGTACGGACTGTATATTAACTCTTTTCATTTCATATGTCTTTTTTTCGCTTTTTTTAACCCTTGAGATGTTGTTGATGACATTTTTTTGGATTTTAGGACTACTAAGTTGGCAAGTAAGCACACGGCCCATCTGGTGATAAGTGGTTACAGTAGTCTATAGATACTTGCTTCCTCTCCCCGATGAGCTCTGGCAACCTTATTAACTAATTTTTTTTTAGTTATTTGGCTGCGATTTTTTCTGTTCCGTTTTTGCTATACAAACCAGGCTGCTTGAAAAAAAAAATTTTAGAAATAAACAGGCCGCAAGTTTCTGCTGTGCCTCTGTAATTATTTTTATCTTTACTTGTGTATATAATTAATTAACTAATAATTTGGAAAAATATCCCAAGTTGAGCTGCTCTTTGATCTAAAAAATGCTCTCTATCTATTTCTCTTTGCTTTTAAAATTATATTCACTTAAATATTTGTAATATTCACTAAAACACAAAAGCGTCTCAGTAACATTCTTTAACATCACTCATCCGTATCAAATGCTTAGATAAATACGTCACTTCCATGACTCGTATCATTATTTGCGGCCAAAATCACCCTTAATATCTAAGTCATAGAGTATATTTTGCGTATTTCCGATAGCAGTACATTGCTGTCACACTTTGTATCATGCCAACCCATGAAATTCATTCTCATGGCAACATTATTTTCTTACAATTTGGCTCTTATGTAGAAATCGTAGAGATCATTTTCATTTGATTGGACAATTGAAATAATATTGTTGCAATATCAACCCGTAAATGAGTTTTGTCACCTCTGATAGTCAAATAAAAATATAGGGGTGGAAAAGACCCCGGAAAAGTGTTATACTAATAGAAGTTGAAGAGACCAAAGTTTTTATTACAATGTTAGCATTTATTTTTGTATAAAAGTCGGGTTTTGTTTCCTGATTTTCCTGTGTATGAAATTATTATGATTTTATTGTACTTCAATGTAAATATTACTGCATCTAATAATAATAAACTTTTAGGTATATTTTATATTTATTCTCATAAAATAATCTTATGAATTTTATTTATATTTATTTCATAATTTTCATCACTCAATAACGTCTAAATATATACACACGGCCACAGATCAAGCTACACACTGCGGCACCTTATGCGGTTGTAATAGGCGCTATTTTGCAACAACAATGTGTAGCTTGATCTGTGGCCGTGTGTACCATCCCATTAAAAAACATTTTCAGTAAAATAAAATACGATAAGAACACATCACAATTCTTTCCCCGCCATTTTTACGTAAATAACTTTTAACGCCTTTTTTCACTCATTCCCCTTGCTACTTTAATTTAATTCGTTTTTGTAACCCTAAAGAGCTCGCGTGATCTTTGTAACACCGAAGGCGGTACAGGGGTACATTATGCAAATTGTCGTATTACACGTTGAGGCTTCAGATCGACATTTATGTAGGTCTTGATAGCGAGCAGGTAATGTTATCTGTTTTTTTAGGCGATACGGTTTTTTGTATTTTTTTTTGTAAAACCAACATTTTGTCATGTGTATAGGTCTGAATTTGACTACAATATCATCTTGGCAACGTCGCTTACTCACCAATTGTAAAAAATGTTTTTTTGTATAAAACTTTGAACTATTGGGGTTCCTACTCATATTTTGGAGTCCACTTACTTAATTATATAATTTTTCATTTATTTTGATGTGTGTTTGATAAAATATTTTTAAATCAAAAGAATCTATATTTCTTAATGTGATTTGAAACTCTATTTTCACAGAAATGAAAGTGATGCCCCATAAGGGTTCTAAAAGATTATAATGTATGTCGAAAATAATACAAAAATCCATTAATCCCGAGACCCGTCAAAGGTGCGCAAAAAAGAAAGTCTAAAGTACGTTAAGAGGTCTACATTATCCCGTAATACTGGAGGGTTCGGCACAATGAAGTTCTTTGATACAGCCACCTATTTTGTGTTAAAACCTTTCCTTGAAAAGCTGTAATGTTAATATTCGGGTCTGGGGTAATTATACTACCTACTTGGGTCTAAATGACCTCTGCATGTGATGGAGGGTTAGGATTTTGAAATGAGAATAGATTACTTTTTTTATTACCATGAGCCTTGTTCTTGCTACATTCTGCCTAGTTTTTTTTAAGCATTATGTTCTTTAAAACTAATATTTTCTAATAAAAAAAAAGTTGGTTAGACTAAATACAAAAAGTCGATTTAGAAATAATGACGTTTGCTCTTTCCACACTTGAAACTACTTTTACGAGCGCATTTGCACCTTTTTGCCACCATTCACACAATACAAAGGAAAAACTCCCCTAACGAGCTAACAATAAAACTCAAACAATGTAAGCTTACACTTTGCGGCTGAGGTAAGCAGAAATGTATCATAATTTCATATGTTCAAATGAAAAATGATAGTGTGACTTAAGTGATACGCACTTACCGTCTCATTTCCTTCAGAACAGTTGTCTGTCTGTCTGTCTGTATGACAAATCACTCGCTACTTAACGATTAATGGATTTATGACGTAGTGGGGAATTTATGATGTTCACAAGATAATGGGGCTTGATTTATGTTCGTATGTTCATGTTACACATATCTACGCAACTGTTGTAAGGCTTTTTGTTACAATAACCATATATATTCTAAGGATTATCTATCCGTCTATTTATATATGCTGACGGTGATTAAAAATCACCACTGGGTGATTATTCTGGGATTATTGTACTCATAATTATGAACAATTTTGTCTACCAGTCGAATTGCCGAAAATCTCGAGTGCTATAGGTTATTTATCCCAGGAAAGTGGGTGTAACTAATATACAAGTGTGATAAGTACAAGGTAATCCATGGATATAAAAAAGTTATTGATCTTTTTAATTCCATATTTCTGTTTTTTAGAGCTGATAATATTATCCCAATTCAAAATAACTTCAATACTTTGATATATTTGCTTAAATGTAACGAATTACCTTGTGTATTATATAGGTATTTCATGGACTGTACTTACATACAATAAACACAGATCTCCGGTAAAACAATCTAAATCTGAATCTGCGTTTATAAATTGATAAAAAGAAAACAAAAAATCATCTCTTATCAATCATTTATTGAAACAAAACTACTTCTTGTCTTCATAAGTATCGTCATCATCTACGAGGGAGGACACCGAACTGTCTGACTCGGAGCTGTCCCCACTTATCCGCACATGGTACTCGTAGAAGAAGTGTTCACCATGGTAAGGTCTTTTGAGAATAGACTCGTTGGCGCATCGACCATTGTGGACCTTCACAAACACTGATGACAGATAATCAAGGTTTTGGTATGATATAGTCCTCACATATCCAAATGAGGTATTGGGGATACTTCATTATGTCCACCCGTCGTTATGTAATACTATTTTAGTTGGTGACTATTGAGAATACTTCGTTATGTCCATACATCGTTAAGACATTATTATTTAACTTGAGGACAGTTATGTCAGTATATTAATAAATATCCTCGGACATTCTTCACACACGGTTATCTGATCCCAAACTAAGCAGAGCTTGTACTATGGACAACCAGATAACTGATATACTACATATACTACTTTTTTTTTTGTAAATACATACTTATATAGATAATTACACCCAGACTCAGGACAAACAGACATGTTCATGCACACAAATGTTTGTCCTGGATGGGAATCGAACCCATGACCAGCGGCGTGATAGGTGGAGTCTTAACCAACTGCGCCAACTGGCTTAATAATTGACTTAATATTGGGGATACTTCGTTATGGCCATCCTTTACAAAACAATGCAAGTTACTGTTTTACTTGGAGCTAATTGAGGATTCTTTACAGACATAATGGCACACAATAGTATAGATACCAGTTTACTTGATGACTAATAGGAATATTTCATTATATCTATCTTTCGTCATGTCAGTTTAGTTTTACTTGAAGATTATTGGGGATACTTCGTTACGTTCTTAAATCGGTATCAGTAATATTTTACTTAAGTAGTAGTTAACGGGTATACTCTTTATGTTCATCCGTTACAATGTGCTATTTTATTTGAAAACTTTTGTTAAGTCATATTTTACTTAAGTTATATTGGGGCTACTTCGTTATGTCTGTCCCTCGTACTATTTTTCTTGGAGATTATTGGTTATACATTGTTAAAATTACAATTAAGTATTGTATGTCATACAGTTCGTTTAGTAAAAAAATGAGATAACATTTTCATGCAACGTATGGTTTATATAGATGAATATTTGGCGCCATATTAATTCCAAAAGTCATTAACAATGGGGTACACATTGTTAACCGACCCTCTAACTTTTTAACCGTGTCATCGAAAATCTGAAAAAAGGCTGCATTGACTTACTCAACATTTTAAATAAACTTTTTGAAATATAATACGCCATTTTATGAAACAATATGTCTATTTTTTTGCACCTAATCATAAATGCTCTACACCTGTCACTATTTCTAATTTCCTGTTACCCAAAGGTATAACCTGGAATAGATCACCTAAGTGATAAGGCTGCCTGTGTTGTAATCTTTTACTTATAGGCTTGTGTTTGACCACAATTTCACCATGACCATTGATGATGTGGCTGTAGGTGTTAAGCACAAAGCCTTTAAGTGTCTCTCGAGTGCAGCTGTCGGAACACTGAACACACGAGTAGAAGCTTGGCTACAAAGAACCCTACCACCGTCCCTAACCATCACTACCACTGAGCTATCATCACTCTAAGTTGCTGATCCATAAGTAACATGTACATACTGGTCCCATCTTGGCAGTTCCTATAATACATCATACATGAGCTCTTGAACGATCTCCTGGCTCGCTGGTAGGCTCCGCAAATCCATGGAATACTTGGGTCGCGCCATTTTTTCTTCATCTCCGGGCATGATTGGCATTTTCGGTGCCATTTTCTCCTGGAAATAAAATATTTCTTTAAAAACTGCCGTAAAATAATGTTTCTAAATGCTTAAAGAAGTGTGTCAGAAATGGCAAAGCGGAACGGACTCCTTAAAATGAAATAGGTTTATGCAAACAAAGATTTTTATCTGTTGATGTTGTTTTATGAGAGAAAGAGCTGAGCGATTACATTTCAACTCTCTCTGTCTTTTCCGCTCGACTATTTACAAGTATGCATTCTACTATCCGCTCACCGTGGAATCCCGGTTGAAAATTCTTATGGCATATCAAGAGGAAAAAAACTATCATCATAATAGAGGGTTAGAATTTGGAATATTATAATTTTTTATTTAATCTCTCACAGTGGAAGTTTGTTAAAGAATAAAATATTACCATCCCCTTCGTTCCTTGCTTGATTTGGGCTGATCTTTTTTTTTATTCTTAGAATAGGAGCTAGAAGATATTGACTCTCTCAATGAATCACCGTTGGTGCTTGAGTCATCTAAATCTGCTAAATTGATACCATTGTTAGTTATTAAATAAACGTTACAACTAAAATGGTCTTTCACTGCGGTACATGTACAGCCTGGAATTCTTCAAGTTCCCCTTGAACTACTCTTGGAAACTCAGGAAGAATACTATTCGACATCCAGAGTAAAGCATGGGGTTCTTTATGAAGAATGTGAGATACATTGCATTGGCAACGCGCTAGAAATACCTAGAGATGTGTAAACTCTGCTCTGAACAAGCTCAATGAATCAGACCACAAGGGTTTAAACCGTTGAGCTATAGTTCAACACGAAAATGACTAGCTCATGGCTCAATCCGGCACCGATTGTATGTGTTATCTGTGACTCCAGTAAACGAACCGCGGCAGTTTAGTCTCGTATTGTAAACTAAAGGTAGGTATTAATTGAGCTGATCTGCAGATTTTTGAAGATCCACGTCTCGTAAAAATACCACTTGAGTGCCAAGCTATAAGCTACTGTAACCACCTAGCAACAGGCTACCCATTTACTTGTAGTAAGATAAAACCTTTTTTTTCTCCGCTGGAAGATGACGTCGATCTACTGGTTTGGTCTTTCTTATTTTGCCTTCTAGTATCAACTTGTTCAAGAGCGTTGTCTACTTTGAGAGTTGCATTGAAAATAACAGTTGATGCTATGTCCACTGAAATATTAAAATATTATTAACTGGCTTTCCATTCCTTAGCCTCCTCTTTTATTCCCTTAGGAGTTTGATTCTGAAAATCCCTTCATTAGTAAATATGTCTGTGATCGAAACATAATGAAACTGTTTTTACCAAGATATTTATTATATTGAGGGTTTATAAAATACTGGGTTTCCTTCGCGTGGTTTTCCCCCTTAGGGGTTGAATTTTCAAAAATCCTTTTCATAGTGGAAGCCTACGCCATAATGGCTGCCAAATTTCGACTCGATCCGTCCAGTGGTTTGAACTGTGCATTAATAGATCAGTCAGTCAGTCACTTTTTCCTTTTATAAATTTAGATGATGTTGTTGATTATATAAGTTCAACATTAGAAAACATGTTTTGCTATGATTAAATTGCTGTTATAGGTACTTATATAAACTTACCTGCTACTAAAATCACTATAACGTTGACGATCCATATTCGCACCATAGTATTGTTTTATTACATTACAAGCATTACAACTGGTAATCAAACACAATCCACCGTTATGATTTATCGTTTTTCCATTTATGTATATTGTAACGTCCATTTTAGTTCTTTTGCTTGTTTTATATACTTTTCGCCGTATCGTTTTATTGTTATTGATGAATCTCTTGTTTGTATGAGATTTATAACGCAAATTTTATTTTCAATTTTTTTTTATCATGAATATTATTTTGTAACCGAATTTAGGAGGAGGTTCTCAATATTATTTTAAATTAATTATCAATGAAATATTAAGGAGCTATACCAACAACCCAAGGCAAAAACAATCATTAAAAATCATAGACGCCACGAGGGGTTCAGCTTTTTAACCGACTTCAAGAGATGGTTATCAATTCGTTTGAATCTTTTATTTTTAATACGTAGTGATATTACCAAGAGAACAAACAAGCATGCGGTCCGCCTGATGGTAAGCGGTTACCAAACGATCGCAGCAATTTTTTTATTATTGCATAATATAACTATGTATTGAATTACTGACTCTTACTTAATACAGCCACTTAATTAACAGTTTACAGCACATAAATAATTTAATTACATCCAACAACAAACACATCTCAACGTAATTAAATATAATTGCAACCTGTGTTGATTGTGGGTCCTATACGTGAACTAATTTACTGATAAGCTTATTATCAATTACACTGATATTGGGTAATTACCAAATAAAACTAAACACTTTATAATGCTATTTATTATATAAATTAGTACTATATCAAATCAAAGCTTAGTCTAGTCTTGAGATTGAGTCAATTGTATTTGGATTTTGACCCGATGACATAAGGTCAGTTTCGATGAACATTTGCCCCGTTACCTGAGACGGTTCAAAGCAAGAATTTGAAATGAATCCATCACTATATTATCTTAAATCATAGATTTGTAAGACAGAATCTGTGCTCGAGTCTTAACTTGAGTTTTGATATTCATTCTATACTTAGACTTTGTAGATATAAAACCAATGTCTTCCATGAAACGTGTCGTTTTTACAGCGGCCTTCGCCAACCTTCAAGAACACTGTCAACAAAAAAAAAACAAAAATATTATTTATCTATCGTACTTTATCGTTCTTTTTCGTATAGATTTTTATTATATTCGAATATTTTCGAGCCTGTGTCCGTCTGCATATCACACGGCAGATTAATAATTCTCTTTTTGTAATGTATTCTGCGAAAACCTTTTGTTTTTTTTTCCAAAGTTTGTTTGTTCAGAACAGGGAAGGGAAACAATGATGGAAGTGCGCAATCATTTGCGACAAGCAATTTATAACAAGTTTGGACATGTAAATAAGCCGCGTGTAATGCTTCCCTTGTTTATTACTTCACTAGCATTTTGCCCGCGGCTTTGCGCTTTATATAACAGTGATTTCGATGACACTAAGCCGTAAAGTTACCCGCCGTTAACTCCTTGGTCTGAAAGATCCTTAAATCATGCTACTAATATTTATAATATTACTAGCTGTCCCCCGCGGTTTCACCCGCGTTCCCGGGATAAAAATTTGCTTATATGTTATTACAGGGTATGATCTATCTATGTGCCAATTTTCATCCAAATGCGTTCAATAATTTTTGCGTGAAAGAGCAACAAACTTTCACGTTTATAATACTCGTATTAGTAGGATGAAAAAAGTTTGTGAGTAGCAAAAACTACTTAACGAATTTGGATTAAATTTGGAATACCGATAGTTTATAAACTGGATTAAAACATAGGACACTTTTTATTCCGGTAAAACATAAGATCCCTCGGGAACCCGGGGAGGAAGCTAGTTGGTTATAAATCAAAAACATCACTAACTGGTCCCATCTTGGCAGTTCCTGTATCTCATCATACAATCACTTTTGAAGGTCCTGCGCGCGCGCTGGTATGCCGCACAGATCCAGTTGATACCTACGTTCTTATGGTTCTTTATCATGTCGCGAGGACACGGATGGCAGGTCCGGTACAATCTGGTCCTGGATATGAAAGGTACTATATGAGAGGTCACAATTCTACACAAATATTGCTCAAGCTCGCGTTGATTCATCAGTGAGATTTTTATCACTGTATTAGCTGAAATACTATTCTAGGTAAAAAAACACGGTTGTTTTAACAAGATTCAGTTTTATGTCTATGTTTTACATTGGGCTTACTGAATATGATACATTTGGTTTTTATATTGAGCCCTTATTAACAGCAAATCAATCAATGATTACTGAAATAGCATTGTTATTTTTTTTTAATGTGAATATATTATCTTACGCTCGTCGTCTCTCCGACGTCTCAGCCGAAGAAGCATCTGAAGAAGACGTCTCAGACAATGATTGTGACATTGATAATGAACTGAAAAATAATAATTTTATTCTTTTTAAAAGACCTTTGAATTACATTGAATAGTCTTAACTCTAATCTAGGTTCAAAGTTCAAACACAGTAGTAAACTTAGCAATTAATCTTTTCAGAACCAGTTAAATGTCCTAACATCTTTTAATCAGTGTCGCTACTATCAGCCATTTTGGTTTTTTCCTCTTATTACCTATATATTCAGTCTGCAATTTCTTCTATACTTAAGAGCTTGGCTCTTGTCGGTGTAGCTTCTTCCATTCCTCCCTGTTGTTTGCTGCTTCCTGCACCTCCTTATATGACATAAGTTAGAACATTGATGGTGACGCAATGCAACTGTTCTACCAGAATATTCATTTCCAAGCTTTGAATACTTACCACATTCGTCTACGGTGAGATAATGGTAGAATATAAACTGATCCATATTAAAACCAATCTCCTAACACGTCTTTTATTAATCTAGATGATACGATGAACAATACTTGCCTATCGTCATCAGTCGCTTTACTGTCTAAATAACTCTCTGACTCCGAATCTGATGTGTAATCGTACCACCTCAGCCCTCTGTTTTCTGCATCACCAAATGCAGCTACATTTTTTAGCTCGTCTAGTTGTCCCAAGTTGGTAGTGGCTACTAGTTCATAATCGTCAGAGGCTTTGTTGGCTTGAGTTACTGCAAAGGTGATTAAATTGAAATTAACTGACGTTTATCTACTCTCATATCGTAAAGTTCTAATTATGAAATCAAAAACAGTACTTTAATGACCCACTTTAGGCACACCCGTCTATAATGAAATTAAAAAATTATATTATAGTACAGTTTTCTTCCCAAGATAATGCTATAAAATAACTTTTTTTCTTTAAAGTACAAGTATTTGGACATGTCTGGCCACTTATAATGTTTTTTGGGTTTTAATACTTCAATTACTGTCAGTCAACTTGTCAAACAAAATAATAAAGAAAAAAACATTATAAGTGGCCAGACATCAGGACTAAACAATTATAATTTTAGATGCAAATTTAATTTGTCTGTGGTCGCGTATGCGGTAGAGATCTCAACTTAGGAGTTTTTCCCCACACGGATTTGGGCGCCATGATGATTAATGTTTGTTTATTTTATTGATTTTTTTGCATTCATATTTTATTTTGGCCAAAAATGATAGAAAAATAGCAGTTATACTAAGGTGAAATAAACTTGGATCTGAAATAGTGGAGGCGGCAATGGAAATGACGAATAATCGATACCCGTAAATCATGAAAACCTATGACAAAATATTATCGATTTTTTACCTTTAAATTACATTATTTATATGAGTTTAGATAAAGTACTGTATGATACTGCACATAATTAGGTATTAAAAACTCGTGTGATACAATTAAGAACCTCGCCTACGGCTCGGTACTTAAACTCACACTCGTAATTACTATTATTTAAAACTCTTACTCGGTATTAATGGGCTTGATGATTCGTTCATACAGCCAACCTACTCAAAACTTAGGTGCTTGCGGGTTGGATTTAGAGGATAACGAGGGATTTATGCTTCGCAATTATGAATTTTATTTATTACTTTAAATTGATTATTAAAATCATAAATATAACTAATCACAAATTGATAAAATTTGTATCTACTTGCTTATTTTTGTTGTTTAGTCAATAATGACTATAGGTTAAAATTGCATTTTTTTGTATTTTATAATTTTAATCAATACAATTTTAATGATGATGAACTGAATTATAATATATTTTTTTAGGAAAAATAGACGAAAGGATTCGTCAAAAAATCTATTTAAACCCAGTACCTATGCGAATTGACCCTAGTCCCAGCGTTTTGGATATAAACATGAATATTTGCTTTACTCCATTACTTCACGATCAGTATTGAAAAAGTGTTTATCTTTATTTTATAAAGAATACGCTAAATTAATATATCTGTAGGTGTTATCGTCAGCTACAGAATGCAATATTTTATAGTAAGATCTCTTATTATTGATATTTTTATATGGATGTGGATTTAGAAAAGTCTTTATGAATTTTACTACAGTTGGTTTTCTGCTTTCCGCAGCCAGCCACTACGCATCATCCGCTTAAGGTAATTATTTCATACAATTTTGAAATCTCACTCATGCACTAACGTTTGTATTCATAGAAATTCATTAGAAACTGTAACTGTTGGAAAGTCTAAAATATGCGCATAGAATTACACAAGTGCATCGCATAATATCCCTTTTGTAAATTATCATATTGTAATGAATCTCAAGCTTTAAACTTGGTTTCAACAGCGGAATTCAGTGGAAGTTTTTACACTCCAATATTATGTTTGCGGTTATTATCTTCTCGTAAAACTATCTTTTCTACAGTGTTAGCTTCCGCAAGGAAGTTTTATTGTCTGCATCAACTTAAAATGTTACCAATGACAATCTTATGAAATTACTTTTAAATTTGCCTTCACATAAATTTAAGGAACATATTAAGACCGTTTTAGTAAAAAAGGCTTATTATAATATTAGCGAATATTTAAATGACAAAAAGGCTTGGGTGTAGCGCTCGCTTTTGCAGGATATATTTTATGTACCTAAATTATGAAGTTTAAATGTTTTTTGAAAAGAGTAATTGCTGAGTTTATTGCCGGCTCTTCTCAGCAAAAGCTACCTTCCGAACCGTGCATTAGAGTCTGACTATTCATAAGTGCCTGTGAAGGTCTATTTGAATAAATAATATTTCATTTCATTTCATTTCATTACTGATTACTGGATATAGATGAGTTTTGACTCGGACGTTAGAATAGTCAAAAAAATGTGCAGTAAAGTATTGTTTAAATTTTTCTCTCTTACCGCTTAATAACAATGCGGCGATCTGCCAAAATAAAATAGCCATTTTGTAACTACATCACATTTGATTCAGTTTAGAACATAACAAATAAATGAAAAAATGTGTATTACTTTTATGACTTTTCTTGTTGCGAAATAATTTTACACACATTTGTTTTTACTTTGTTGTGAACTCCAATGCTTTTGCTACATTATTTTATGTCACACATTCAATATCCATTCTTATTCATATTTTTTTTATTTAAATTATTATCTTTTCATGTATGTATATGCACGTGTAGCGTTCTATTTGATTCTGGATTTACCTTTTTTTTCCATTTCTATTTCTTTTTTAGACAATAACTTATGGGAATTCGAGAAATTAATAAAACGTTGACACTGTGATGCTCCTTTATATTTTCATAGAGAATAGAACATCGTATTTGCTCAGCACACCATTAAACATATTCGTAAGTCCATTTTCTTCGCCATTTCTTCGTTTTCTAGTTCTGAAAGCATTTTCTTTATTAATTTGAAGAACTTTATATCAGTTTTATTTAATTGTTTCTAATTTTGTTACTATTTTATCTATGTAAGTTATTAACTCTTTACGTTAGTCTGGTACTTTGTCTTTTTCAGTGTTTAGTAGTATACTTACTCTAAATCAGAGCTATTCAAGTGCGCAAATCTACGATGCTCTGAGTTGAGTTATATTTTTTTTAAGTGGGAGTGTTGAATAGACAAGTGATGATTCTGTATTGTCTGTTCTATTAAAAAAAATAAAGTTGTTCAGTTCGTTCTCAGCATTATTTCGTTTCATTTCAATACTTACGATAGTAGGTTATCTTCTTTTTTGATCTTGTTCATCATCAGCGTCACCCTCTGGATTCCCTGTTACAAAAGTTTTAAGAAAATTTTAGAGTTCAATGGTAATTTCATCAAAAATAGTAGATTTTATAATCCTAACTTTATCTTTTGGTGTAGGTAAATATCCTGAAGAAACTATAGCATCCATCTGGATGGCTACCACCTTCAAGTTAAAAATCTATCGCCAAGCATGTAGCTTGTCCGGGTACTAGTATCTACTTGAAAACCAATTCCCTCATAGGCTTTGTAGTTTACCACTTTTGGATACGTCTTTGTGAGATTGTGAAGAACCTTATCAATATTCATCTAAATTTATATTATTTGAAAAGTTATGATCATTTAACTTAAATAATTACATATTTTTGTATAGGTTTTTTTCTCCAATTCAAACTCAAAACTCATTTATTCAGTTTAGGCCCCGATAAGCCACTTATGAACGTCGATAGTTACAATTATTACAATAGACTCCACCAGCGCACCGGTTTGGAATACACTTAAACTGAGAAGACTCCGGCAATTATCATCTTTAACTATTCAAGCGGTTTGTAAGAATTGTGAAGTCTCGAATCTTTTGTACACGAAAACTTCCAATAAGCGAAGATATGGTCTTCAAAGTCAGGGAAGTTTGATAGAATTTACATGCGCCCCGGTACAACATCTGCTGTCGTAATTTATTATTAATTTATGTCCCAAAAGTTATTTTGCTGCTTATATATTTATGTATAGGTGTTATAGGGCAGGTATTACAAAAAATTTCAACGTTTTGTTGTGTCGTAACTTTTGGGGTGTGTTATGCTGAAATCGCGAAAGAAAAATTGTAACATATTGAAAGAGCAAGGTTGACACAGAAAAAGTTGTTTTTTATCGCAATTTCTGAGTATTTTGTTCGGCATAATGAACCCATTATAGGTTTTGAGAGTACACCATCTCAAAGAACCCGAGTAGACTCACCAGATTTAGTCCTTCCTCCAAATACCGCTGAAGCCTTGGCTTGAGCACCTAAAAATATAAATTATCTTTATTCTTATTAATACAACAGATTAGTAATCTCAAATCAACGAATAAAACTACAGTTAAAATATAATTAACCAGTCGTAGAAATATGTAAACAGATGTACATGTCGGCATAAATCAAACATAGTACTTTTGAATATATTTAAATAAATATATATTTAAGAAACTTACTTGAGCCACCTTGAGCTTGAGCCTGGGCTAGGGCATTCGAACTACTACCAAATCCTCTTCCAGGCTGATATAACGGAGTTATTTCATAACTTGGCCTGGAATATAGGTCTGAGTACAGCAACGATGCAGGTATTCCCCCTGAGTTATAGCCAGCATTATCTGCAGGTATGTACCCGTAGTTATTTCCACCTGATAGAGCATTGGCTGAAGCAGCAGCTTGACTCGAACCTTGGCTTGAAGCTAAAGCCTCAGCATTTGCGTTTGAACCATCTCCATTCGCATTCGCCACAGCCTCTGCTGATGATGAGCCACCTGGTGCGTATCCTGGTAAATCTCTATTGCCTGAGTATCCTGTATAATATGCTGGGTAGTTATAATAACCACCAGCATAACCAGGAGAGTTATAGCCCTGGTAGTAACTCGGTGGACTCATGTTATAACCAGCTTGTGCGTTTGCTAGTGCTTCAGCTTCTGCCGATGCTATTCCTGGTATTTGATATTGACCTCCTCCTGGTCTGATTTGTGGTACTGTTTGTCCACCTGGCCTTATCTGATTTCCATACTGGCCTAATACTTGTCCCGATTGAAGACCTTGGTTTTGAGATTGCGCTGAGGCTATAGCTTCTGCTATTGATTGACTAACTCCAGGTCTTGGCTGGATTCCTTGTGGCACTAAACCATGCTCTGGATGGTTATCTCCTGGCCTGTGACGATGCCTTTGTGGTTCTATTATATATTCTGGTTGCCCGCTATTACCAAATTGGGATTGGGCTGAAGCTATAGCTTCGGCTATTGATTGCTGATCACCTCCCGGTCCATGACCTGGCAACCCTAATATATCATCCAGAAGATTTTCTCCTGGTTTATGACGATGGCCTAGCGGTACAAACACAGTTTCGGGTACAAGACCTCCTGGTCTTATTTGATTTCCTTGCGGTCCTAATACATATTCTGGTTGATTGCTTTGTGATATTGCTGTTGCTTCAGCGGATGCTTGGTTTTGAGGTACGCCTCCAGGTACAAATTGATTAATATTTTCTCCACCCGGTAAGAAGTTACCAGATGGAATAAGGTTGGAATTAGATTGTGCAATAGCCTGTGCATATGATTCTGCGCCACCAATAGAACCACCTGAAAAACAAAAACGTTATAAATAAATTAATAGCATACACTTTATTATTATACAATTTTGTTCTCCTAAAATTTTACTGTACTTCATTAAAAAAACCTCAATAAAACTCGAACCATCTAAACATCAGTCAATAAAAGAAACAGTTAACATAAACGCAATGACATCTAAATGACACCCTGACAATAGGATTGGAACCAACAAAATACGCAATTACAACCTTTAGAGGCACAATCGCATTCAGGGGTGAACGAATACTGCAAATGGCCTGACTCAATACACTTAGGAGTTGCCTCAATCATGACAACATCATGATAGCAGTTTCCTCTCGATTGTTACGATTGCCCATTGATTGAGCCAACAAAAAGATCCCTTAAAATCCCCCTTCATTGCCTGCGACTCGCCCGATATGCTGGGTATAACAGCACCTGGGACTTCAATTTTTATATTTATCAATTCCGAGTCGTGTTGCTGTGCTAATAAAAATTTACTTTATGCTATTCCACGGGACGTATAAAGGTTAACGGCTTCCAAGTGTTGTATTAACACTCGGATGAAATGAGCGCGTTTGTAGGTCTAATCAAATTGTCATTTATTTTGAATATGGCGGTTTCCTTCGATAACTTCTAAGGGTTCAGTGAATAGTGTAGATGGCTAAAGGTGTCATGATAATATAATAATTATCATAATTTTGCAACTGATGATCAGTGGCATCTTTAATTAATCTGGATAATCATATTGTTGGCAGTTTGATTAGAATTTGTTATCAATTAAAGCCGTGTATTATTAAATTTCATTTGTTTAAAAAAAACACCAGTTTTATTCTCATCAAAATGGTTATTTTTCATTTTTTTCCCTGAGTTATAATTGCTGGTCATTTTTTAAATGTGTTCTAGTATTTTGGGCATGTTATTAAGCTTTCTTTTTTTTAACTTTAAGGAACACAAAACTATTAAGCTTGCTTCTGTATTTTTACAAAATGAGTAGTTTAACTTACCATATGGAAGAGGGGATGGAGTCACTGTAATTTAATAAACATCCAAATTAGTAGCGATGGCTAGTCACTTGTTATTAATTATTAATATTATTATTTCGTAATCAATTTCATTACCTGGATCCAAATCGAGACCTGGCAAAAGAAGTTAAATATTAGAATTTAATGTAAATAATAATACTTATCATAATTATAAAGAAATTGAATAATTACTAACAGCAAGTCTTCTTGTTAAAGCAGTTGACCTCAATAGTGATCAGGCCGACGGAGTAGGACTCTGTGCAGACGCAGAGCTGGCACTCGTCCCAAGGGTGCTGGAAGGGCTGATTGGGTTGGTAGGGACGACAGGATTCGTCTGTGACGATGACAATAAAATCACAATTAAGGCATGGAAGGCTTCAGGCATGTCTAATTTTTATGAAATTACATGATTGTTTGTGGCAATTTTTACGTCAATCTGACAATCTGTGTTTGACCACAATCTCACCGTAGTCAGTGATGATGTGGCCGATGATGATAAGCACACAAAGCCTAGAAAGGAACTGGCTCTTAAGTGCAGCAGCTGTCGGAACACACCGAAAGGTGCTGGCGACAGATTTTCAACTTGAGGGTGGTAGCCAGCCAGGCGGGTACTACAAAGTACCTACGCTACTGCTATAGTTTCCTCACGATGTTTTCCTTCACCGAAAGCTCAAGCTCATTGTAAGGTTCGAACCCGGGACCTTCGTTTCAGCATCCGACGTCACTACCACTGAGCTATAATCGCCTTAAATTTATTAATAGGACATTTTCCGCAAACAAAACATAAATCATCGTAAGACGTCAGAATTCTGATGCAAACACGCCTGATGGCACTGTGGTTTAATGATCTACACACAATGTTAATAAATTAATTATTTACGTAGCGATACATTACTTACGAGGAGATGGGCCAGGCAGCGGGCCCGGGGCAGGTGGGGCGGGGGTGGTCGCAGGCTCTGAAAATATAATTAATATACTGTACATACTCGTGAAATGTTTACTCGGGCTGAGGGTTGCAGTTTGTCCGAGATAAGACCCTCAGGGTTTTTGCTTGAAGAGACAAATCCTCCTTCATTTCATTAGGGTAATGCTTTTTTTCTTTGTTGGTGTTCCTAATGTTAAATTTTTCAGCGATGGGAATGACCGGGTTTGCAGTGATAACAATATATCTCTAGATATATATACTTACGTTGCGATGGTATTATGATAATGTATGGTTCGGTCACAGGATTGGCAGTTGAAGGAGGTAGAGTAAATGGTTGAGGCTCTGAAAAATAGAAAGAGTATGTAATCATTCTTATTCGGTCTAATATCATGAAAAAAGATAAAATAAATATTCTGGGACATTCTTCACACACGGTTAACTGATCCGAAAGAGGGAACGCTGCCAGCCTTCTGGGAACCTTGCCGTTGATTGGCAGCAGCGGCCGCCTCGAGGAAATTTTTTATTTATAGTTTGTACCTATATTTGTTGTAAATAATTGTAAATATTGTATATTTATAGAATAAAGTCTACTGATCCGAAACTAAGCAGAGCTTGTACAATGGAAACTAGATAATTGATATACTACATATAAGTTTTTGTAAATACATACTTATATAGATAATTACACTCAGACTCAGGACAGACATGTTCATGCACACAAATGTTTGCCCTGGATGGGAATCGAACCCATGACCTGTGGCGCGATAGGTGGCGTCTTAACCAACTGCGCCAAGTGGCCTGTCAAAAATGGATCGATGTTTAGTGGTACTTATAAAGCTTATGTCGCTCACAGCGAAATTCAAATTTTATCACGTTTTTTGCAAATTGCAGCTCAGTTATAGGTCGTAAGTTATCAACATGTTATTTGCGAGAAGAATGGTAGTATATTTACTGATTAGTAACAAAAGAAATCATCAAAATATTACTCCAAGGTATATTACTGACATGTACGACTAATTCATGAAAATGTTACTGAACGCAAAAAACGTGATAAAATTTGAATTTCGCGCTCCAACCGACACCTCCACCTTATTAATAAGACTTATTAGAATTGATGATGATGATTACGAGGTACTTACCACAGGCAGGATTAGGGTAGCAAGAGATTTGTTCTTCAGGAATGCCATATTCAGACAAACTCACGGAACATTTGCATAGTTTGCAAGGATCGGCTGGATACGGGAAGAATACGTTTTGTGGAAACTTCTTGCAGAGGGGAACTGTAAAAAAGATAATACTGAGTGTAAAGATTTTCTAACTACTAATTTAGGTACTTATCGATAAAAATTTTCAACGCACTATAACAAATTTAATCCCCTGAACAAGAAAATAGCAAAATAAGATCTATAGAGATCGATAAATTTATTGTTGTAAGTTTTTTGGAAGAATCTTTTACAGGATTTAATGTGGTGCACAAAATCACTGAGGTTTTTATTATCTGGAATATAAACTAGACCCTGATCTATGGTACATATTCTAATAATAAGAGCTGTGATACCTTACATCATCTTGGTTTTAGATAATTAAAATAGTAAATAGTAGGTATAGTTAGCGACTGGCTGGTTGCGCGGCGGCGATGTAGGTAAGTACATAGATTTAAAAAGTAAAGGTTTTGACATTCATTGTCAAGGCAACTGTGCTGAGCTCAGATAAAATTATAAATTATTAAATTCTTTTGAAGATACAGCAGAGCTTCCATAAGTCCACGTCGGCTTGTTACCTACAAGTAGGAATAAAATATTATGCTAAACACTTACGTGGCCTCGGCTTGTCGTCGGGAACAGGTGCTAAAAAATGAGGATTGATGGTTAATTTAATGATAATAGTATAAAAACAAACTTGTAATTTTAAAAGTATCAAGAAAAAGTCTTACGTAATGTAGTAACATCTGGGGGCACAACTGAAAACAAAAAAATAGCGCTCGTTAGGGATCCTTACGAATTATATTTTAATGATATCTATATATAATAAAGTTGAAGAGTTTGTTTGTTTGAATGCGCTAATCTCCGGAGTTAATGGTCCGATTCGAAAAATTATTTCTCTAATACGAAAATATATTATCCCTGAAGGTTATAGGTTACTTTTTATTCCGGGAACGCGAGTGAAACTGCGTTAGTGAAAATAATTGAAAAGTGACCAAAAATTATATTTTTAAGAATAGGATTGTCATGACTTGGTGGGACGTGAGGGATACTATATCCCTCACGACGCACTATCACAGAGTTATTAAAATAACAGACGTTAACTGTAATGCAAATATTATGTTAAAACGGTTCTTATTATAATTTATTTAAATGCGGTTTTAGGTGTCTTACTCCTCGATGTTAAGACTTTTTCCAATTTTGATTGTTTTCTAATTTTGATGAGACATCCATGTTTTCAATAATGAAAACAGAGTCAAGAGTAATGGGATATTTGAAAACAGTAAAAAAATATATATTACCAGGAACAATATTAAGAATATGATTTGAATGGAAGAAGTTACAGGGCCAATAATGATTCTTTATCTTTCATTTAATTATTACTAGCTTCCACCCCGCAGTTTCACCTGCGTTCCCGAGGTATATTATGGTTTCCTGTTATAAAAAGTATCCTATATGTTATTCCAGGGTATGTTCTATATATGTGCCAAGTTTCATCCAAATCCGTTCAGTAGTTTTTACGTGAAAGAGTAACAAACATACATACATCCATACTCACAAACGTTCGCATTTATTATATTAGTCAAGTTTTTAAGTCTTGTGATTTACCTTTTCCTTTTAGTTTATCGATTCTAAAAGAATATTTACCACACTGCGGATTTTCCTGGCACTCGATCTGAACATCAGGCTGTCCGAATATTGAGACAGATTCCGTACAGATACAAATCTGACAAGGATGAAGTGGATTCTGGAATGGTACTCCACTTGGTAGCGGGCTGCATGTCACTGTAAAGAAGGAGATTTGAGATCGTAACTCCAATTACAAACTCAGAGAAGTCATGGTGTAGCCGCTTGGCCTAAACCCATTTTAGTGGCACTGTATGACGATTAAACTAGGAAAAATCGACACTATAAAACTGGTTCACAAAAAACGTTAACATCTATTAAATTAATCGTCTCTATTGTAAAAATCCCAATTCTGTTTTTTATGCAATATAGTCAGCAAACAGGATTAGTTACATACTGAACTAGTTCATTCTCTCTCTTTCTTATTAACATTATATAGAAAAAGTATAGAAAAATTATAAACACCAATTTTGATGGCAACTAAATTGAAAAATGATAAAATAAATCAGTACTATAGTGTGATCTCTGGAGATTTAACCTTGTGGTGGTGGTGGGGGTGGTGGCGTCGGTTGTGGTATCGGTATCGGCATCGGTGCTGGTGGTGGCGGTGGAGGTGGAGGTAGCGGTGGTGGCACAGTTACTGGATCCGGATCTAAGCATCCAGAACAACTAGCACAAACTGGTCTCAACGCAGAAGATCCGTATTTTGACACGCAAGCGCACACGAAGCATTCCAGATTAGTCCAAATGTAATGAAGCTCCCCAACTCTTGAACATACCACTACGTTCTCTGCTCCTATAAAAAATATTGTACCTATTAGCTATTGCGGTATTTTTAACATTATAAATTAAGGCTTTTCTAACTCACCAGGTACATTGTATGGTAGGATGTATTCATGTTGAGGAATAACTCTGTAGTTCAGACCTGTGGAAAAAATAAACAGTTTTTCAAATATTCCAACCAAAAATAGAGTATATATATCTATTTATTTTTTAAGACAGCTCACTATACCTGGCAATCCTTTATAAGGGATTATATGCCCAAAAAATTACCATATTTTTTATACTTACGGCCAGTACTAACTGCGCGAGCAATAGCTTCAGCACGTGAATATTCTCCTGATTTAGACTCGGCATTTGCTTCAGCGTCAACATTTGATCCAGAACCAAGACTTCTATCTTCACTTGATGCTTCTGCGAGAGCTTGAGCTGAACTAGATCCAGAGTCCGATAATGGATCCGTATATTCTGGTGAATATGGAAGATTATCACCTCCGTTTGATACATCTGCTTGAGCTTGGTCTGAAGCGGAATTTAGCACTTGTCCGCTCTTACTTCCTCCACTGACTGCCTCTGCTTGAGCTTTTGAAGAACTTAGTTCTGAGCCTGGTAAATATGAATTTAAACTAGGGTTCACTCCTTGCTTTAGAAGACCGTTAGATGCCTCTGCGCTTGCTTGTGCAGAAGCAGAACTTGATCCCAAGCTATATGGCGATATAATAGGATTTAAAGATCCTGGCGAATATGGATTTAATTTAGAACTCAATCCTTGTCCGTTTTGACCTATTTCATTTATTGCCTCTGCATTTGCTTGTGCAGAAGCTGAACTATATCCCGAATCGTAGGGAGATCCTTGATAGAAATTTTCTGGAGAATAAGGATTTAAACCGGGATTCAATCCCTGTCCATTTTGTCCTCCTCCGCTTATTGCTTCTGCTTGAACTTGAGATGAACTAGATCTTGATGGATAAAAAGATCCTGGTAAATAAGGATTCGAACCGGTATTCGATCCTTGACCGCCTTGACTACCACCGAAAGCTTCGGCTAATGCTTGAGCGGATGCTGAACTAGATCCAGAATCATAAGGTGATGATGGATATAAAGATCCAGGTGAGTATGGACTTAAATTATTAATACTATCTCCTCCATTTGATGCCAAAGCTTGAGCTTGAGCAGAATAGGACCCCGAGCCATAAGGTGATGGATATAAAGATCCTGGTGAATAAGGATTTAAACCAGGGTTTAATGCATGTCCACTAGGACCCCCTCCTACACTAGATGCCTGTGCTAAAGCTTGAGCCAAAGCTGAGTTTGATCCAGAACTATAAAGTGATGGTGGATATAAGGATCCTGGGGAATACGGGTTCAATCCTTGACCACCAATACTTCCACCTGCACTTAAAGCTTGTGCTTGAGCTGATGCAGAACTTGATCCTGCGCCATAAGGTGATGGATACGAAGACCCTGGATAATAGGGATTATGTCCTGGATATTCATTTCGCCCTCCACTGGATGCTTCAGCGTGAGCCTGAGCATGCGCTGAACTAACGCCTGATTTTTCTTCATCTAAACCATATTGTAAGTCAGCGTCATCATCGTCATTGGTATTGGAATCTGGATTATCATCAGAAGGTTCACCACTCCTTTGAATCTTTGATTGACTAACAGCTTCCTCTGATAATGCATCTGGATAATACAAAGAGCATTTAAATATAGAAAAAAAAGTATTTAAATCAATATATCTTAATGTTGCCCATGGTTTCCATGAACAGTATCGATAATTGCATAATTTATCTTAAGCGATGGTTCGGAGGCATCTCTCATGGTTTATGGTATTTGCGCACATTTTATCAAACTATTATTTTGACTTGACGTTTCGACTAAGTTACAATGATTTTGGTCACCAGTGGACCCACGTAATGAATCATTGACAGACGCAAATAGACCCGATACTATGGTTATGAAATTTATTTTATTTGCCTAATAATAAAAGTACCCAAGTACTATTGTTAAAAATTTTCAATTATCCATTTATCGAACCAAGCATCAAGGAAAAACAATAGTTATAATTAAGTATTCCCTTACTATTGTCACACTTGATATACCTACTTAATATAAAACCTAAATATAATCCTACTAATACTCGTATTATAAATGCGAAAGTTTGTGAGTATGGATGTTTGTTACTCTTTCACGGAAAAACTACTTAACGGATTTGGATGAAACTTGGCATATACATAGATAATACCCTGGAATAACATATAGGCTACTTTTTGCAATTTGCCAAATATTAAAAAAAACCGGCCAAGTGCGAGTCGGACTCGCGCATCTATAAAAACGAGCAAAAAAATTATATTTTTGGTATGGGAGATATTTATTTTATTCTGTTTTTAGTATTTGTTGTTATAGCGGTAACAGAAATACATCATCTGTGAAAATTTCAACTTTCTAACTATTACGGCTCATGAGATACAGCCTGGTGACAGACGGACAGACAGACAGTGGAGTCTTAGTGGTCCCGTTTTACCCTTTGGGTACGGAACCCTAAAAATTACGTGCTTTGTGTAAGGTCAGAAAAATGATTTACCTTGTACGATATCTGGTGAATCAACCACATCTTGGGTCCGGATTACTGATAGGAAAGCTAGGAAGCAAATTATGCTTCCTGCTATAATCCTCTTCATCACTTCCTCTTGATATGTCCAGATTCAGGAGAGAAGATTATCATGAATCCTTAGCCACAATAAAATCGGGTATCACTAACACTGCCTTTATAGGAAATCGATAATTTTCCATGAAAATCGATTGACATCTTGATAATGTCTAAGTTACATGATTGATTGTGGTGTTTGACTCTAATTCGATTGGCATGAAAATTTTATTGTGTATAGATGTCACATCTGTAATTTGATTAATTGAATATTTTATTGATATGATTTGAATTTGTGTTGTATGTGTAGTTCATAGCATACATGATTATTATCAGAATTATATAAAAATAGAATCAAAGATTTTGTTACACAGTTTACATGTTTGTCATGAGGCAATCATATATGTGGATAACACGATATCTGACGCTATTTAGTCTCACAAATTTTGGTCCGACTAAATGCTATCAATATTTGAACAAATATTAAAATGATTCAATACGTTTAGTTCATTATCTCCCTGCTCTGTTCCCAATTATTTGGGGTCGGCGCAATATCTAATCTTCTTTCATTACGCCCTTCTATCCGTTATATTGGCATTCAACTCCTTTCCTAATCATATCATCTTTCACACTTCCATCCATCTCTTTTTCGGTTTTCCCTTTCCCGTATATGATGAAAACCATGTGGTTTCATCTCTACTCAAAAATGTTATTCTAGTTTTTACTAAATTCTAATAATTGTGAAATAAAAATCAAAATGTATCCCACTAAATGCCTTTATTTGTAGAAGAGTGAAGCGTGCTTGTCGAATTTTATAATGCTCAACGTGATATATAATAAAACTAAATTAAATCGTTTCCGTTTTTCTTGCCGTTTCTTTGTTAGAGATCATTTTGCCGGATCGATGATGTCCTGAAAGTAATAAGGTTTTATTAGTTTTTGTGTATTAAGACAGGTTGCTTCATCATTCATAATTATTATCATAACATTATAATATTAAAATTGATTTTTGATTAATTTGTTATTATTCTCATAGTCTCGAGTTTGCACAGAGCCAATGAGTTCTTTTTAATGGGTTACAAAATTCGCCTATATAACATCTATTACATAGTTTTTATCAAATAGATGCTATACTTACAATATCTAGCTTATTCTTGATCATCAGCTGGAGCGTCGCTACGACCCCACGGTAAACCTAGTCCTGCTGCTTGAGCTTGGGCCTGAGCTTGTGCCTGAGCCAAAGCATCAGATCCTCCCCATCCTCCTCCTAAACCTGCAGCTTGGGCTTGGGCTTGAGCTTGAGCCTGAGCTAAAGCATCAGATCCTCCCCATCCTCCTCCTAAACCTGCAGCTTGAGCTTGGGCTTGGGCCTGAGCTAAAGCATCAGATCCTCCCCATCCTCCTCCTAAACCTGCAGCTTGAGCTTGGGCTTGAGCCTGAGCTAAAGCATCAGATCTTCCCCATCCACCTCCTAAACCTGCAGCTTGAGCTTGAGCTTGAGCCTGAGCCTGAGCCAAGGCATCAGATCCACCCCATCCTCCTCCTAAGCCAGCGGCTTGAGTTTGAGCTTGGGCCTGAGCTTGAGCCAATGCGTCAGATCCTCCCCATCCTCCTCCTAATCCAGCGGCTTGAGTTTGGGCTTGAGCCTGAGCCTGAGCTAAAGCATCAGATCCCCCCCATCCACCTCCTAAACCAGCGGCTTGAGTTTGGGCTTGAGCTTGAGCCTGTGCTAACGCGTCAGATCCTCCCCATCCTCCTGTTAATCCAGCTGCTTGAGCTTGGGCTTGAGCCTGAGCCAAAGCGTCAGATCCTCCCCATCCTCCTGTTAATCCAGCTGCTTGAGCTTGGGCTTGAGCCTGAGCCAAGGCGTCAGATCCTCCCCATCCTCCTCCTAAACCTGCGGCTTGAGTTTGAGCTTGGGCTTGAGCCTGAGCCAAAGCATCAGATCCTCCCCAACCTCCTCCTAAACCAGCGGTTTGAGCTTGGGCTTGAGCTTGAGCCTGAGCCAAAGCATCAGATCCTCCCCATCCTCCTCCTAAACCTGCGGTTTGAGCTTGGGCTTGAGCTTGAGCCTGAGCTAAAGCATCAGATCCTCCCCATCCTCCTAAACCGGCAGTCTGGGCGTTAGCAAGGGCGTTAGCTGCGGCATTAGAGTAGCCTCCTCCAAGTCCGCCATAAGCTCCAGTGTTGGCGTTTGCTGCAGCGTCAGCTGCTGCATTAGAGTAACCTCCTCCTAGTCCGCCGTAGGCACCAGTATTAGCTACTGCATTTGCTAGAGCACTTGCGTCGCTGCCACCAAGACCGCCGTAAGCACCGGTGTTTGCGTTAGCTAATGCATTGGCTGCTGCGTTAGAATATCCTCCACCTAGACCGCCGTAGGCACCAGTATTAGCTACTGCATTTGCTAGAGCACTTGCATCGCTGCCACCAAGACCGCCATAAGCACCAGTGTTTGCGTTAGCTAATGCATTGGCTGCTGCGTTAGAATATCCTCCACCTAGTCCACCATAGGCACCAGTATTAGCTGCTGCATTTGCTAGAGCACTAGCGTCGCTGCCACCTAGTCCGCCATAGGCACCTGTATTAGCGTTAGCTAATGCGTTGGCTGCTGCATTAGAGTATCCTCCTCCTAGTCCACCGTATCCTCCAGTATTGGCATTAGCTATAGCATCAGCTGCTGCGTTAGAAAATCCACCACCTAGACCGCCGTAGGCACCAGTATTGGCTACTGCATTTGCTAGAGCACTTGCGTCGCTACCGCCAAGTCCGCCGTAAGCACCAGTGTTTGCGTTAGCTAATGCATTGGCTGCTGCGTTGGAATATCCACCTCCCAATCCACCGTATGCTCCAGTATTTGCGTTCGCTGCAGCATTAGCAGCGGCATTCGAGTATCCACCTCCAAGTCCGCCGTAGGCACCGGTATTAGCTGCCGCATTTGCTAGAGCACTTGCATCACTGCCGCCAAATCCACCATAACCGCCAGCGTTTGCGTTGGCTAAAGCGTTAGCTGCTGCATTAGAATAGCCTCCACCAAGAGCGTTAGCTGCAGCGTTGGCAATAGCAGATGCCGATGATCCTGATCCTCCAATCACTAAAATAATACATTTACTGTTAGTGTTATTTTCAACATATATTTATGAATAATTGTAAATTCCAACTAAAACTTACGTATTGGGTCAATTGGTGGGATTGGGCCTGGACCTGAAAGTGAGGTTGTTGGATTTAATTAGCATGAATAATAAATAGACTAGTATTACTAACATTGAATTGTCGGAGATGCTGAGCAAAGTTATTTTGTTATGATTGACTGACTACGTTCTCTTTGTCTGTAAATTTCTTGAATCTTTTATGAACGAAGATATTTTTAAGAGCTTCTAAATTAATCAAAACACTATAAAACTTACCGCAAATGGGGTCAACATTGGATTCGAGGTACACGTAGTTGAATTTAACCTTGCAAGTTAGGACGTGGCATGGGTCGCCTGGGACCTTGAATGGCACCAACGGTGCTTGTCCTCTGCAGATCGGAGCTGTAAACAAGAAGTTCCTTGAAAATTTTGCTTAAAGCAACAAGTATATATCATCCATTGAATGAACCGGTTGGCAATTCTAGCTTGCATTTTAAAGCCTATTTTATTGAATCTATTCTGAACCCGAGTGGTGGTCTATGGTCCTAAACTCTTCGTTGTGTCCTAATAGTGTTTGCATCTAAAGCTAAATATTGTTTATCATGTTTTTTTAAATCTCGTTCCACCATATTTATCTGTAAACTATTATTATTAATATCTTGGTGAGTCCACGAACCTTGTATTGTCTTGTTTTGGGTACAAACATGGGTCTATTAGGACCCAACAATATAAGTTAAATTATTATTCTATCCATAAAGTCTAAACTTTGACTTTTTAATGCATCGATACTTACAGACATAGATGATTATTGGTACTGGATAGTATTTTGTATCTGAAAAATATTGTTCACTTAAAAATAATTCATAAATTCATTTAAAAGTAATAAATAAAATAGTAATAATTCTTACCACTGTACGGTACGGGTACTGGAATCAAACGGTCCCTTCCAGGGATGGTAATGTACCGGTTCACTGGGACCGGTATGCGGATGGGTGGTGACGGTACAGGTACTGGTACGGGGATTTTCCTTTCCGGTCCGGGGACGATATCGTGTACTGCGTAGGGTACTTTCACGATCTGCGGTGGGGACGGTACAGGGTAGGGACGGTTAACTGGGTACGGATAGGGTACTCTCTTCTCTACCGGTACCGGGACGGGCACAGATGGGCCACGAATGTAGATCTTTTCCGGTGGTGATGGTACTGGTACCGGAACTAAAATATTTTTACCAGGTACTGGTACCGGTACAGGGTAAGGACGCGGCGGACCGGGTATCACAATCGGTGGCGGACCTGAAAATTAATGTACAAATATTGAAATATAAAAACGATTAGTCGATCAGTAAACGACAACATTTCAAAGAATACAGCGTATACTTACTAATAGGTTTACAATAAATTGCCCAGAGTATGACATAAAATAAAAACGTGTGAAGTCAACTTAGATTTCCCGAAGACAAGGTTCAAGGTTTACACAGAGAGGTTAGGGCCATAGTACCACGCAGGCCCAGTGCGGGCCGAAGAAATAATCGTTTTGTGTCAATTGTATCTAATGGTACTCACAGAATGGTACTGGGGATGGGGTCGGTACTGGCCGAGGTACCGGCTGCGGTAGTGGTGGCAGCGGTATGGGCAGCGGGCCGGGCACAGGGATCGGTAGCGGTACTGGACCTGTGGACAAACGAATCAGTATTTAAAAAACAAAAAGTTTTCTAAATCGATTGCATTTTATTATTTAATTACTAATTGCTATTTCTTTTTTACCTGAAATGATTTTATTATGAATCAAAAAGTATTTATTTTTAGAGGAAAAATAAAAAATAAAACATCTGAATTGATGATTAATAAATAAAATGGTTTATTTAATTGAATTTACCTGGTATAGGATTAATATCTGAAATAATTATAATTAGTAATTATTTTTTGTGTCTCTTTTAAATAATCCTTTCAAAATAATGTAAGAAACCGCTGTGGTCAGAACTAAAATATTCATTTTTAAATAAATATGTGGGTGTGTCATTATTGTTTGTTTTAAAAAAAAAACATCAATTAATTAATTAATACGTGAGGATGAATTGATGATTAATAAATAAAATGGTTTATTTTATTGAATTTACCTGGTATAGGATTTATATCTGAAATAATTATAAATAGTAATTATTTTTTGTGTCTCTTTTAAATAATCCTTTCAAAATAATGTAAGAAACCGCTGTCAGAACTAAAATATTCATTTTTAAATAAATAATGTAGGTGTTTAATTATTGTTTTACCTGGTATTGGGAAAGGTTCTGAAAGAAATTGTTTAATTTATCAAATTAACCGTCAAAAGATGTGAATGATTTTCCAAAAAATATTGCTTTACTTGAATTTGTTAAAAATCTTTGTTAATACCTGTCATACTTAATTCCTTTACTGAGTACGTACCTGGTATGGGTGGTATTGGGAACGGTACCGGACCAGGGATGATTGGACCTATAAAAAAAAAGAAGTGTGAATAGATTTTTGTAATGAGTTCTGCCCATGGTGTTGCCAGTAACTGTAGTAACAACTTCAGCAGGCGGGGTGAATACTCTTATGATACCTTAGTAAACATTTATAAAACTTTAAGAGACAGCCTAAAAAAAATTGCACTGATATCCAAATGAAATTTTTTTTTAGGTTGGTAGGTTGTAATCTGGAAAAAGGTAGATTCCGCCTCTATAGGTAAATCAGTTACATCAACCAAACATTTTAGAGTCTAAACACTATAGACTCTCTCTCTCTCAGATTTATCCCATCATTTGGGTTCGACTCTCCTAGTCTTTCTTTGCCAGGAAACATTTCTAGCACATGTTACATATTCGGGTTAACACATAGACTGTGCATTAGCGTTTCTCCTTACTGCTAAACTAGATTTTAGGAAGAATCCTATGTGGTGATTACAAGTATCTAAAGAACTAAAATCTACTGTCAATGCATCTCATGAACTAAGAAATCTATTGATAGATTATGAAGCTAAGTATAGTTTTACCTGGACATCTGTTGCACGGTGCGCACTTAGAGTACAAAGAGCCGTCGAGTAAAGAGAAGCAGCCACAGATCAGGCAGACTCCTCCGATGTTGTTGTAGAACATATCGCCTTCTTGGCTGCATCTCTGGTCGCCTGAAATGTGAGAACAGAAGATAGATTCAGAAATCTGTTTATGTAAAACCAGCAACTGCGATCCCCAATTTTACCCCCATAGGAGAAGAATTTCCAATAATCCTTCCTCAATGAATAGCTACAGTTTACAAAGAACACACACCTCAAAATTCATGTTTCTAGGAGCAGCAGTTGAGGCTGTGCGTTGATATATCAGTCAGTGAGTCAGTCAGGACTTTGAATGTCATTTAATAACTATACAGACTCAAAAGTCTCCGACTGATCACTGACTAGCCATTAACATACAATCTAAACCACCGGTCTTATAGACATGGAATTGGAAGTGTGTTCCTTGTCAAGTGTTAGCCATCTACAGATAACGGTCGAAGAAGTCCTATAAAATAGGGTATCTCCCCTTAAACCCTTCCTTAGGCGATTCCTACGTTATGTAAAGAAGCTGTGTCTTTAGGTCCTGCAGTGTGAGCTATTGAGCTTTCAGTCAGTTTCTCTTTTGTCTCTTATGTTAGAAGAAGAAATAAGGTTCTTCTTGGTATAATGATGCTGATACTATTGTTTGCAAATTAAAGTAACTTAATGTCACTCGTAGAACCGAGAGCCGCTGGGGCGGAAAGGTTCTCAAGTGGCGACCACGACCCGGAAGACGCAGTGAGGATAGGCCCTCTACAAGGTGGACTGACGATCTTGCGAGGGTCAAGGGAAATCGCTGGATCCTTGGGGAAGGACTTTGTCCAGCAGTGGACGTCTTTCGGCTGACATGATGATGATACGTACCAAGTCCGGGGATCTTGACGGGGAGGAACATGCGTGAATCCGCATCCGGGGCCTCATCTGCGTCGGCAGCTGTTGACAATACACATGTTACATTAACACTCTTTGCTGAACCAGTCTTTTTTACACTTTGCCACGCCTACACTATGTATAATGATTTATCTCTTATTCTCATTATAATGACTATTCTTCTTTAATGTTATATTGATCAACCCCTTTTGGAGCTGAAATGATTTTAAATTATGTTCCTTTGTTGATAATTTTATTGAACCAAAGTTTGATACCTTTTTTTTTTATTTTGTAAACTGACACATTACATTTTTAGAATTCGCTTTATGCATTTTTTGAAGTTATATTTTTGGTTCAATTTTCGAAAGACGAAGAAAGTTAAAATCCTCCGGCCATGAGCTTATGAGAATCAAAAGGTGTACGAAATCTTCGCATAGACACAAAGGCGAAAAAGGCCACGTACTGCGAGATGTAGCACTATCCGCCTGGTCTATCTCCTTCTCCGATTTGTGACCGATGTACCGGAGGGAGTAGCAGGTGGTAGCCGGAGGAGAGGGGCACAGGACCGATATCATTGGCTTGGCTTCATCCAGGCCTGAACATAAGCATTATTGCTTAAGAGGATGCTCTCCGCAAATGACTCCGTTTACTAAACTGACGGAGACATGCGAGACAGGAGAGGCCCACTTTTAGTAACAAGAGAAAAAGGAGTGAGAAAACCATTCCCTTACTATTGGATCTCAGAATGTATATATTTTAAAGTTATTTGGATGGCCCAAAAATTCCTTCTTAATTCTACAAAGGAGCATATTCACGATTTTTTCTGACGTTACCAATGAAAAATTCAAATTTTTTAAAAAACTATTCCTTGTCACATATTCTCTAGTTTAACATTTATTTTTTACAAATCTCTTGCAAGTATGCCGAGAAAAACTTAATCTAGAATCATCATTTCTCGGATCGTCGCCATCGTTAACTATTCCATGGAACTCCCATTTAAGAATTTTGAAGATTGACATGAGTTGAGAAGGCCGAAGAAATTGGTGATGATATAATAGAAAATTAGATGACTTACCCCCTTCTGGACGGGCATAAGCCCCCAGAACTAGCAGACACAACAGCCACACACTCCTGATCTCCATTATGTTTTTATGGGACCTCAGTTTAGAACCTTGGACCCTGCAGTGAGCTGTCCACTCACCGAAGATACCAAGAATGCTGTCAACACCACTATTTAAAGGTATCACTTTACACGCGTTGAAATGTATGTCCAATCAATTATTATATTAAAAAAATACGATAACGTATTTAATTTTGTTTTTTAATATAATTTAAACTAGGCGTGAATTTATTGGAGATGGATTAATAACATAAGATTGGAGATTAAATTGAATTAAATTTTAGACGGGCCAGTTGGCGCACAGGTCGTGGGTTCTATTCATCCAGGTCAAATATTTGTGTACATGTATGTTGTCCATAGTACAAGCTCTGCTTAGTTTGGGATCAGGTAACCATGTGTGAAAAATGTCCCAGGATATTTAGCGCGTTCAAACAAACTCTTCAGCTTTATTATTAGTATAGAAATAGATACCTAAATAATAGCTAGTTCGTCCCTGAGAATGTATTTTTTATATTTTTATTATTAGAGAATGTGAACCTATATGTATTTTCTTTATGTATCAAAAATCAAATCAAATCAAAAACTCATTTATTCGATTTAGGCCCTGGTAAGGCACTTATGAACGTCGATAGTTACAAACATTACAATAGACTCTACCACCGGTTCGGAATACACTTGAACTGAGAAGACTCCGGCAAGAAACTCAGCAAGGCTGCATTTTTTTTTTGTGCATCTTTCTTTTGTAAATTTATGTAATTACAGTTCCTGTTCCAAATATACATAGAGTTCATACAATTGTCACTTGTGGAGGGGGCCGCAAGTGCAGAGAGAAGCTACTACAACCATGTATTCTTGTCTTCAACGTAATGAGCCACCTTATAGTAGGCCTTGTCGATTAATTTTTGTTTAACATACTGTTTGAATTTATTGTACGACATCTTAGTTACTTCATATGGGATTTTATTATAAAAACGAATTTAGTTCCCGAGAAAAGACTTATTGACTTTTGCTAGCCTGAATCTAGGTGTAACAATTTTATCTTTGTTTCTTGTGTTTAGATTATATGATATATGATATGTATGATTTTCATATACCTTACAATGATATAAGTTGTATTAATAAAATCTCTTGCAAACAACGGGAACACAATTGGAGGCCCGCGGAGGCCCACAATGGGTCCCCGGACGGGGCGGAACCGTGGGGAGGCGCCAGCCGGAACCGGAAGCGCGACCCACTAATGACGTTCAGTGGCGCCACCTATTCGCGTCGACTCATTTGAAATAACATTTAAAGTTTAGATCAAAATTGATTTAGAATTATTTATTGTATTGTACTGAAAATATCTGCTTTGCTTTGATGGTGGTGAGCTTGAGCGATTCCCTATTTTACCCCCTTAGGGATTGAGTCTTCAAAAATCCTCTCTTAGCGTATGCCTACAAGCCCATAGTAGCTATCTGAATGCTAAATTTCAGCCCGATCCGACCAGTGGTTTGAGCTTTGCGTTGATAGATCAGTCAGTCAGTCAATCAGTCACGCTTTTAATAAACCTTTTCAGAATACTAATCTATCTCCTAAAACCATACCGCCTTAGACCAAATAATCCATTATTGAGACCAAAGTGATTGATTAAAATCTATTCAAGATGGCGTCGCATCGGTACCTACGTAGATATTGACAGTAGATGTCAAAGCTCTATATTATTTATATATGTCGTGAGAAATATTATTATGATTATTCCTGAATTTCCCGGCACAATGGGAATTTCCAGGCTTTCATCTCACATGAGAATTTATTATTTACGTCAGTCGATATTCGAATAGTGCAAAACTATTCGAATTTGAATGGTTTTGTGCTGTCATATTATTTTGGACTATCTTTTCTCCTTCAGTGTTACCCCTGGAGGATGTATGATATGTTATTCCAGATTATAATGTATCTGCGTGCCGAATTCAATCACGATTCAATTTCGCGTTTATAATATTAGTTTGTGAGTATGGATGGATGTTTGTTCCTCTTTCACGCAAAAACTACTGAACGGTTTTGGATGAAATTTGGAACACAGATGGTTTATAACCTAGATTAACATATAGGATACTTTTTATTCCGGGAAAGCATAAGATCCCTCGGGAATGCGAGTGAAACTGCGGGGCGGAATCTAGTTTGTCAATAATTTTGCCGTCATGTCAATTAGCGAAAAATATACCTACCAACACAAATACGCAAAGCCATGTGAAATGACGGCATTGGGATAATATCTTATGGCAGTGACTTTATAAGCGTATATTTTTTACAAGAACCATCTTTAATATTGTTAAAAAAATAAAAGCCCAAATATTGTACCCCTACTTGATCTCCATACCTGCTGACGTCAAAACACCCTCTTGACCCTTTGACAACTCCATAATTCCCATAAAAACGTCACCAGTTCGGGTCACTTATAAACACATCGTGTGGTGAACTCGTGCGTGACCCATTCTGCTGACGTCATCACGACGTTACCCGACGAGGCACCCCTATCTATAAAATATTAATACGCCGTCGCGGCAGCGGCAACCCTGCGTGAGACAGATAGGTAATGCGTAGTGCGCTGTTTTAGTTTGGGAGCTGAATTAATTATTTTTTATTTATACCGGGTGTAAACCCAAAACATCAGAATTAGTAATCTAGTGGATTAAGGGTCAATTGCATAAAGGACGTTCATAGTAAGGTTATAGTTAGGTTACGGTTATAGTTAACTTTAACCGCCGAAAGAAAGCAAACTGGGTTGCTGTGCGTGTCACTTTAACTAAAATTTTAACCATAACCATTACCGACCGAGGGAGATCGGTCATCGTCAAAGTTAACCCCTTAAGCATGGTAATGGTTATAGTAGACTATAACTTTAACTAAAAGTACGAGCAACTGACCCTAAGTTTTCGATAGCTGAAATCGATATCACATACACCCGGGACAGACGCTTATATAAATAATGGAAAAGATTATGGTACCCAAACTACAGCGCGTGTAATAACAAAACTCCATGTATCTGATGCCCTGCTCAGTTTTTGTGGTGCTATTAGAGAGTAAAGACGTCACGAAAGAAGATAAAACCAAGAAACACACTTTCGCATTTTTAATATTTATAAAAGGGATTATCTTTTTGTTTACCAGCTCCCGGTCTAGCCGTGTGCTCAATACTTGAGTAAAGTAAACGCTTTGTCTGTCTGTACCGCTACGGAACATTAATATATAAATCTTACCTATTTATTGCCGGTACCTATTGTTTAGTTGTACCTATACCATCGCAGAACGAGATGACTGCTTTAAAATAGCTCGGTCAATATTTTCATTGATAATCTGCGTGCTCTGGGATAAAACGTCGTGTTTTCTGTATTTTATAGTTTTTAGACTAGTAAAAATATTAAATTTGAAACTGTAGAGGACATGATTATTTTTTATGTCACCTGGAGTGCTTTGAGTCCTTCCATCACGAACAATGTAATTGGTATGGAACCAACACGTGTGGCACTTCCTGGCAGGGCCACCATCACGGATCTGAATTCCAAGTCTGTCGCTATTTTGTCCTCGAATATCAGATTTTGTCGCGTCCTGGTTCAAAAGTTATAAGGGTTTTAAGGTGGCAGGGCTGGTATAGAAAAAGCTACATAGCTCTCGGACTACAAAAAACAAATTTATTATAACTTTTGAACCAGGACGCGACAAAATCTGATATTCGAGGACAAAATAGCGACAGACATGGAATTCAGATCCGTGATGGTGGCCCTGCCAGGAAGTGTCACACAACTAACACTGAAATCCAAAAAAAAAACTTTTCAAACGTCGATCATTTTTACTATTTGAGTGTTTTTAGGGATCCGTCCGACCTCAAAATGAAAAATAAAACCTTTCAAGGATCACTTTTTTGTTCTAATTTTTAATTAACAGAACACAACTTCCGGCAATATAAGAGATACCCGTCTCTTTCCATCATTTTTAGGAGCCACCATCATCAAACCCGTGTTCTGGTAAACACAACTCCTGGAAGTGTCCCAAAGGGTTAAGAACAGGTGCCGCGATCAAATACACATGTCCAATTTAAACTTTGCTTTATATGTGTTCACTGGACTTTACATCTTGGTTGGTGAATTTGTTTTCAGCTGGGACGTGTGACGTGGCTTTGCTAGTTTTATTTTAATGCTTAATTGATGTTAGCGCCTGATAAAGAATTAAGAGCAAAAGCTACGAGGGAAGAATTCGGTGCGATTCTTTTCACAGGGGACGTTAGATTTTATTTACTAGTAAATTATGTTTTGTTTTACAGGTATTTTGTGGAGTACAGCAATTTTTTTATTGTATTGTCTAGGTTTTGAGCTCTGGAATTAGACCCAGTTCAGTGCTTATATGTATTACTGTTAGAGCGGGAAAAATCGTTTATAGGAAAAAGATCAGTTTTTAAAACTTCACTACGGTAGGTCGCGCTCCGTTTTTTTTTTTTATAGTCTGAGACTAAAATATAACTACAGTTTCAGTTTTATGTTTCCTACGACAAAGTGACAATTATAACATGAAAGCCTTAATGGGGGGGGACCCCATAAAGACCGTGTATCATTAAACTTGCACAAAAGGGAGCAATAAAGACAAAAATTATGAAACTCAAAATTTTCCACGTATATAATCCGCCATATTGCATATGCCAGTTTTAAGTCACTGCAATTTGGACTTTATTCTAAAGGGATAAAGTTTATATTCGAGTGGAATTAAGGTTGTAGATCAAAATGTTATTTCCAAAAACACGATGCAATTTCATATTACTATTTACTTACATGGAGTGTTACTATTGGTTCGTTTGAAACTCGATTCGTTTTCGAATCATATTAAACCAATTTCCGCCCCACGGCTTCACTTGCGTTTCCGATGGATTTTATGTTTTCCTGGGAATAAAAATTTATATTTTATGCTATACCAGGGATCTATCCATGTGTCAAGTTATAGATTTCTAGCTGTTCCTCACTTCGTTCACTCGCGTTCCCGTAATAGAATAGGCTATTTCTTATCCCGGGAACGCGGGTGAAACCACAATAGACAGCTAGCTATAATGATTACAGTAGAAAGTATAGTCGCTTTTTAAACAGTAATCATTATTCTATTTGAGTTAAATAATTTTGCTAATAAAAAAGTGGTACTAATAATTTCTTCAATGGTAGTGGCCTCAAAACTCGCCGAGTGAAAATCCCCGTCATGTACATGTAAGCACAAATGGTAACTCTGGCAGTTTCCATTATGGGTCGCCAGATGGCGTGTCAGCACACACTCGACTCATTATGCTGTTGTGTTGCGGAGTGCCCAAACTGTGTGTTAATTCTGAAAAAGAACACCTTTTTTACCTGTACGGATTGCCTTGTGTTTCGAATATGATAGACTGGATGATTTTTGAGGAATTTCGTAAAAAGTTCCAAAGGGTAAAACGGGACCCTATTACTAAGACTCCGCTGTCTGTCTGTCCGTCTGTCACCAGGCTCTATCTCATGAACCGTGATAGTAAGACAGTTGTTATAGTTAGGGGCTCACATACAACTGGCATAATTTTTTTGATAGATAGATACAGAACCCTTCGTTTTCTTTTTTTTTTATCAATCCCCCTGATCAAGATAACTTGATCTATAAAGGTCTGAGCAATGATCCAAGCGTGAGGGTACGGATGCCGCATTACGCTGACTTCCGCTCTGAAAGTCCACTCTGAATTCACTCATTTGCATGAATTCAATCACTTTTTATTTCACCTTATTTACATGCTGATTTCCTTGGATAGACAAAGCCGAAAGAAGTATTACTACCTAACTTAGTATTATTGAATACCTTAGATGATTCATAAACGAATGTTTTAAAATGGTAAATAATCCAAAAAGGTTGCGGTATTCTGAGTGGAGATTTTCTCCAGTCAGTCGGCATAACGTAGACAATCGTGAATATGCATGTTTTTATTAACAAAATATAAGCTATCAAAGATTTATCTCTATCTTTCTAACAAAATAGAATTTAGCATGGAGTTTATGGCCGTAGTTCTGTATGACGTCACAAACCATGTCGGGTCTCTCTGTCTAATTAGTAGTTTGAAATGCTACTTCCGTATTTCTTGACCGATTTTAATTTCAGTTTTGACGTGTTTTTTCACGGTTTTTTCATATTTTGATAAAAAAAAACATGTAAACACCCTAGTTTGTATATTAGACCGAATACTAACTGCTTCGGTATACTTCTACCCTTTCGGTCCACTATAAGTAGGTACTTTCTACAAATCATCCTGTAAAACCGTCACTTTTTTACGTCATTTAGTAGAAGGAGATGAGGCTGTCTTAAAACTTGAGTTTTACTAGAACCACCTCATGTTATATGACAGATTAAGTTTATCATCGAAATTCTATGGCGGCCTATTCCTGCGATGCGAGGGACGCAACGACACGGGGCGCGCATCTGTCCCCGACGTCTACTGAACTTAGGTCTGAACTTAGCTATATAATAGATAAATACAGAAGGCTACAAACGTTATTTGTTTATGTACACACGCGCACACACACACACACACACACACACAAGTAAAATACCCTGTGACTGGTATTGAATTTCAGAATTCTTCGAATTTGAGAAGGAATGTAGAAACAGCGTGTAGAGAATTAAATTTAAAACTGGATAGTAAATTGCTGGGAAATCAAACAACCAAGTTCTCACACAACACACACTCATTTTATTCTTTGACATTATGATAACGTAAAAAAATGAAGGTAAAAATCAACCATGAACCAAAATCACTAAACAGTTGACTGAGAGCTCTCTGCGCTCGCCGATTGTCCGGTAAGGTTGGAGCAGCCATCAGATGCTACCAACTTTAGTCCTTTCAAAAAAAACCTGTACAGATATTTTGTACGTCTATGCTACAACGTCATGTGAATCGTACGTAGCAAGCAAGTATGAGCAAGCCTTCTGTATCTATTTACTCTGCGTCTTGTCTTACAGTGTAGAAGTTTATGTATGTAGGTGTCTCGCGCCCTTTCAGCTCCAGACCCAACTTTCTGCCACGGTGTTGATTTCAGATGAAATAATTATAATATCCTAAGGTGTTTACGTTAATGTTTTATGACGTCACTACTTAGATTTCCGCGATAAATAGTAGCCTATGTCCTTCTCTATATTATAAGCTATATGTATGGTAAATTTCATTGTGATCAGTATAGCGGTTTAGGCGTGAAAAGCTAACAAGTTTTTTTTGTATAGAATAGAATAACAGTACTCATAATAGTATTGAGGCGAATATCGACCAATGGCCTCACCCCTTGCTGAGTGTGCGTGTGATCACAGGGTAGACAATTAAATCAGTCTGGTAGTATGGGCCTGCCAGTAGGCGGTGCATGATGCAGCACAAAAGTTCTCCTACCGCTATTTTATTAGGTAGGTACTTGCGGTACAAGTAGAAGGTAGTAGGTAGGTATGGGTGCTGAGTGCACTCCATGTGAGCGCTTCACTAGGTAAGGGTGACCATCGTTTGAAGATACAGTAGGATAAACCTGCTGTAAAATAATTATATTCTGGATTAAATTGAAAGTCAGTTGACTATTTACGTTAATTATAAAATATAATAGAATACTATAATTTAACACCTCAAAAGAGAAAAAAAAAAACATACAAGATAAAGTGATAACAACATAGCTCTATCTCCAAAGCGATCTCTTGCAGGTAACCTTTGGGTAATTATAATAATATGGGTAATAGCAATTATGTAGGTAGGTACAAAAAAAAACTTTTATGTCGACATAAAATGAACTAAAAGAAACGCTACGTGATAAAATAATGATGTAATTATGGGTTCCGCGATCCAACATACATTAATCTAAATGTATTTTTGACAATTTATGAGAAAGGTTCTGCGACACGCAAAAGGGCAATAAATTTTATAGTAATACAAAATATATGTTTGTAAAGTAGAATTCAATATCGATCAAGTCATACCAACGTGAAGAAAAAACAAAAGTTGAACAGCATTTTAGTTACGTCGACATCAAGTTGATCGTTGTGTAACGGGCGGCCCCTTTCAATCAGTTAAAAGACCTAGGCCCGTAAAATCAATCGTAGCTTAAACCACGACAGAGAGTTCTCCCGTCTCTGATTATTTCATAAGATCAACGGCAGTTGATCGATGAATGATAGTTTAAACTATCGATTAATTTAAACTATCCTTTTTGAGAGTTTCAGCTCCCGATAATGGATTAAACTATCATAATTTGGCATTTCCCTCAAGATGTATGACCCTGACACTGGCAGAATTGTGTAAAAAACGTATGTAATGCCATTAATCAAGAAAAGAAGTGAACTGTTACACCAATGTCAATGTCAAACACCATAAAAAAACTTATTACAAAGTACTGCCGTATCAATGGGATTAATCGAAGTTTAACCGATCTGTCCATATTTGTCACTTGATCTTAGAACAATAGTTTAAACCATGGATTACATTTTATCTTAGATTTCATAAACGATAGTTTAAACGTCGATCGATCTTACGGCCCTAATCAGTCAGATGCTACGGCATGCGACACTTTCAACAATTCATAGGAAAGTCTCACACTGCACTAACTGATGGTGTCCCCACAATAACCCCGTGCCACCATTATGTGGAAGATTCGACACTCGAGTCGAAAGCGTATCGGTTTTGCGGCACACTAGTATAGTGGCCTGGATTCGCTCGCCTTTTGTCAACACCGGCTGTACCGCCTACTATTAGAGTTGGTTTTTATAAAATGTGATAGTACTTAAGGTACTTGAAAAAGTTTGCAAAAGATGCACTAATTGTACCTAACATTACGAAGAAAATAAATATTATATGATCGTTTCAAACGCCTGTAGGTTTCTTTATAGCAACCTTATGAATTCCTTTGAAATTCCATTATAAAAGGCGCTTTATTTGCTTTAGCATTACGATTTCGAAATAAAACAATGATTCTTCTTATTGTTAATGATTACTCGTTTGGTAGCTAGGTACAAAGTACACTGTAATGGGTTCCTCAAGATGTTTTCCTTTATCGGAAGCAAGATCATTGCAACCTGTCATCGCCTGCTATCTATTCATTACATTTTTTAACTTCCTTAAAAAAAAAAAGACGTGTGGCACTCGGAGACTGCCGCGGTAAAGCTATTGCATAGCTGTTTTATCAACTTATGCAATTATAATTATTTATTTATGCAATATTTTGTTTTCCTTTGTTTTTTTTTTCTTTGATATTAATTCAAGTTACACTTTTTGAGCGTGGTCCGATACAACCAATGCCACCTAAACAAAATAAAGAGACTAGCGTGATATTTTAAAAATTCATTAAAAGTTCTGCTATTCATCGATAGATGGCAAAACTAAAAAGTATCACCGCTGTGCCGGTCGGAGTGGGGGGTGTTAGGTTATTTTTTCGTTACGGCATTTCTGGATTCGGTCTCCACGCTCAAGGCCCGCGATAGAAGCTATGCAATAGCTTAAAAGGAGAAGGTTGTCAATTCGGCGGTCTTTTTTTTATTTTATTATGTTTGAAGGAGGTTTTACTCTTTTTTTAAAAGTTGATTATTACTAATTAAAGGCCTATGTTTGACCACAATCTCGTGGTCAGATCAGTGATGTGGCCGATCAGTATCAGTATGTCAGAATACGTAATCAACGTGTAAATCGGGTCTTACTAAAATTGTCTGTCAAATCAATGCTGACAACTTACCAGTATTGATCAAGTATCAAGATAATATTATGATAATTTTACCAACGTTCCACTTGTCATATTAGGTAACTGTTTGATCTACAGATACACGACATGCGTTTAATTGTATTACTAGTAGCTAATGCCAGTTTTGTGTACCTGTCACCGGAAATGTATGAAACATAGGAATTGTACACAATTCCTGTGTATTTCTCCTAGGAAATTTTATTTCAATAATGATACTAGGAAATATATAAATTCTATTGACAAAAATAGGTTGGGGTTATTTTTTTTATTTTGCATAAATTTGAAAGTATTCGCACAAAAATAAATTTCACTTACAACCCCCCAAATATCGCTATCCTTACAAATATCCCGAATGTAATACTCCGATAGATATTTAGGAAATGTATGGATTTCCTAGGAAATGTATACAATGACGGATAGATACTTTTCCGTTAACATACATATGTGTTGTAACAAGCTTCCGCCCCGTGGATCTTATGTTTTCCTGGGATAAAAAGTTTCCCATGTGTAAATCCAGGTTATAAACTATCTGTGTTCCAAATTCGCGTTTATAATATTTAGTAGGATACAATAAATAATTCGGGCATTCTACCAACACCTCCCCTACCTACCTACTACCCTACTACCTAACTACCTTCCGATTTTGTTTTTCATAAGAACCTTCTGACATTAACAAACACAAAATCGGTACAGCTGTTCACGTGTGATCACGTGACCAAGGGCAATAGGGATTCATTTTTTAAAACAAGATGACTTGACTTTGTCAGTAATAGGTATAATCTGTGGTATGATGTATAAAGAGTTGTTTCTACATTTGTCTTGAAGCTATAATTTATCTTCCAATTAAACTTGGTTTGCATTCTAACCACGCCTACATAGTATTCTATATATTATATATGCTTATTAACTTACGAAACTTACGTTTTATGAATGACCGATATTTTGTATACCTAGATAAGAGTACCAGTACTAAGGGATTCACTCGAATGGTATTTGAAGCGAGTTTATTTAGAGATTGTGTCGTGTTGTAGGTAGGTAGGTACATACCAGTGGCGAGTGGTGAAATTATGGTTAGGGTAAGCCGTTCAAAAAACACCTGTAATTTTATATTTACAGTGTATTTTAAGCATGATAAAAGTGGCTTTGAAATGATGAAAATGTGGGGCTGGGATTCCTAAAAGGTAAGCCGATGGGAATCGGCTTGTATGGACCCTTCGCCACTAGTACATACATACACTGATTGTTCTTTTAAAAATTGATGGCAGCGAATTTGTAAAAATGACTTTACTATTATTTACTCCTGCAATCTTGGTTTTGTTTAATTAATAGATTATTAATTTACTATTCATTATTAAATTATGTTTAATTGTCGCCTATTTCTAGTTTCATAACCTTGATGGAGGGCAAATATTTTTTTTTAAATACATATTTATTTTCACTGGCAATACCTATAACTGTCAAAAACTTTATATAAATCGACCACAAATTCCTAAAACAACTAAACAAATATCTAATCTACTTACTGAAATATTAAATTGGGTAAAATATTTTTTAAAACCTTTGTAAATTAATTCGATACTGTTTCACGCATATCTCATTCAAAACTTTAGTACAATAGTAAGGGATAGCCTCTTCATTGATGAAACGAGAAAACATGCGTAGGCGCAATGGTGAACCGTTATCGGCCGTTTTTTTTTTATTTTATTTAATTTGTTTCGATTGCTCTTAAGGTGGCGGCTTTACTATTATTTGGTTCAAATGTCTATTGGGTCAACATTATGATACTTGATATTTCAATAAGAATTTTATTTTATCATTTAAAGAATTTTCTATTAAAGATTGCTGTTTGAAACGATGATAGCTCAGTGATAATCGGACTATAATATAGTTTTTTGTAATAGACCCGATGAAGTCCGTCCTCTAACAGTTGGGCCATTTAAGAGACTAGCTTTTCTCCGCAGTTTCACCCGCGTTCCTGGCACAAATATGCCAAAAATTACATTGGAATCCATATTCTATCACCGATTGGTGCGAAGAAAAAATATTAGTTTTTTTAATTAATTTCAAAAATGAGGAGATTCGCAATACGGTTTTGTTTCAAGCATAACTTTTTTTCTTATGAACCGATCTTAATAACGCGTTGGGTTCAGTATTATCTCCGTCATTATTTTACTGTCTTTGAAGGAGTTTTTACTCTTTTTTTTAATTAATTATGGACCTTTAAATATAATGTCCATTACACACTATGGCCAAACAAGACACATTCTTAAACTCTTTTTCTGATTCCAATCTTCTAAGACAATGTAAATATTAATCACCATAAGATAACAGGTTGGTCATGGTGGCTGATGGTGCAACGCCAACCTCGATGGCCATGTGGGCGGATTACCATGTCCCGTTATAACCAGATTCTGATGTTTTGTCAATGAATTTGAACCTAGTTTAGCGTAGGCTGATTTTGGAAAGCGAATGGCTTTGATGCGATCTCTTTTCTTTAACCTTTGAAGAATATTGAAAAATATCATATACTGTCAAGCACATTTCGGCGCGTTCCGATAGATGCACTTGAGAGCCAGTTCTCTTCTAGGCTTTGTGTGCTTACCACCATCATCACTGACCACGATGAGATTGTGGCCAAACACAAGCCTATACGTTGTGAAAAGACAAAAAAAAGAAACCTGAATTAAATTTGATTTTAAATGTTTTGTCATATGGTATGAAGAAGTAATTTTTGTATTTCTATTTGATCAAACAATTTGAACGTCTATGGCCGGCATTAATATTGCAAATAGTGGTCTAGTCGTCTATTTAAGAACGATAGTAGTGGTTAGGAGGGGCCATTGTGCACGCTTTCTACTGCGCCACGGTTGTCGCGAGATAATTACTATTTATTGTTTGTTTTTCACAGGTAGCTACCTTTAGTAACGGCATTAGGAACACTATTCATCGATTAAGTTGTTCTGTTTTTATTACCCTAAAATAACTCAAGATTAACGAACGAACTACCGAATCGGAAGACGTAGCGTGGGCAGGCCCCCCACAAGGTGGACTGACGATCTTGTTAGGGTCGCGGGAAACCGCTGGATGCAGCTATCGCAAGACCGGCCATCGTGGAGATCTATGGGGGAGGCCTTTGTCCAACGGTGGACGTCTTTCGGCTGATATGATGATGATGATGAACTCAAGATTTATTCGTGAATAATAAAATGTCTACAGTAATTTTCTTATTGGTTAAATTTAACGATATTCGAATCGATGATTACGTTCCGAAGTAAAAAAAAAATATATAGTTTTTACTACTTGGTATATAATATAGTACTAGTGGTTCCCCGCGGCATTACTCGCGTTCCCTTGGGTAGCTTCCTATTACTGATTTTTTTTTCTAGATTAGCGCGTTCAAACAAACTATTCAGCTTTATTATCATTATAGATGTTAACGGAAAAGTATCTAGTCCGCTATTGTATACATTTCCTAGGAAATCCATACATTTCCTAAATATCTATCGGAGTACTACATTCGGTATATTTGTAAGGATAGCGGTATTTGGGAGGTTGTAAGTGAAAGGTACTTTTGTGCGAATACTTGCTATTCTATGCAAAATAAAAAAAATAACCCCAACCTATTTTTTTCAATAGTTTCTATATATTTCCAAGTATTATTATTGAATTATAATTTCCTAGGGGAAATACACAGGAATTGTATACAATTCCTATATTTCATACATTTCCGGTGACATAGATATACATAGATTAAATTGGTAGACCTGAATCTATTGACGAATGAACATTTGTATATTATACTAGCTGTTCCCCGCGGTTTCACCCGCGATCCCCTATTTTTAAACGACTTCAGGGAATACGTTTTTAAAAGTCTTTTCTCGTCATATCTGTATGCCAAATTTCAGCCCGATCCGTCCGGTGTTTGAGCTGTGCGTTGATAGATCAGTCAGTCAGCTGATTGACTGACGCGCTTCTTCACGCTATCCTTTTGTATATTTCGATTTCATTTGATTTACACTTTTCGTTGTTCTAAATAAAATGAACCTAAATGACTAACAATTTCATATAGATGCAAAATACTTTATTTTCGAGTGTTTATTTTTTAAATGCCAAGGTAATTATGTAGTCGAAGGTCAAAACAATAGAAGAAGAAAAGTAGCCTCTAATTCGGTCAAGCGCGTTCGAGCTGTCATCCGGTACACTCACGCACACGAGTGCTCGACAGTCGAGACTATCAATCAATCAGAGTTCGCTCACTCGCGACGCAGTCACTCGACTCACTTGAGCAATCGCTTTAAGGTACCGTGAGAAAATGTATGGAAGGAATCTAGGGAAGTTATTTCAGGTATTTGGTATCTAATACAAATTGATATAGGGCCTAGTAAAATATATTGATGTTTTATTAAGTATAGGTTTTGAAATGTCAGATTTCTTGACACTTAATGCTTATGGAAATTTCAATATTTTTGTTTTATTTCCTACTAGCTTTCGCCCGCGGTTTCACCCGAGTTCTCGAGGTTTATATTTTCCGGGACAAAAATTAGCCTATATGTATTCTTATTCCAAAGTTATGATCTATCTATATGCCAAATTTCATCCAAATCCGTCCAGTAGTTTTTACGTGAAAGAGTAACAAACATCCATCCATCCTCGCAAACTTTCCCATTTATAATATTAGTAAGAAGTAGGACTATATTTTTAATGCCTTCATTTTCTAAATTAGAATATCAATTAATTTCCTTTAAAAAAACCTTTGTAAATAGTATCATAAAGATATTTTAATTAAAAATATATCGTCGAGTTAAACAAAAGCTCGCCAGTTGAATGAAATCTAAAAGTTTTCACCAGTAGGCGGTGACAAACAAACAAACAGCTCTGTCGCCACTGGAGGCTTTCACGGCAATAGTGTCAAGTGCGATCGATGGAGTCGCTACTGGGACCTACAGCTACATGTAGTTACGTGGGTAGAAAATACTGACTGCTTTTTTTTTATAATAAGCAATTTTTGCTGTAAATAGGTTCGATAGACCACATCCCACCGTGACAAATAATGATGACATGTGGCCGAAGATGAAGGAAAGTGGTTAAAATATCTGAAGGAATCCAACTTTCATGTCATTTTAACATAGATTTTAATTTAAAAAAAATCTAAATAATTCCATAGTCTCGTGGATTTTTTTTTAAATCTTGATTGTATTTTGTATAAATGCTGTTAATAATTTTATTTAAATCATCATCATGTCAGTCGAAAGACGTCCACTGCTGGACAAAGGCCTCCCCCAAGTATCTCCACGATGGTCTTACGTTACCCTCATCCAGCGGTTTCCAGCGACCCTTACAAGATCGTCGGTTCAACTTGTAGGTTTAAAATACCTACAAAATGTTGATTAAGTTAATCTCTAACAATATTATATTTTTTGTTTCAGGTAAGCATACAATTACGCTCACTATAATACTGAAGTGATTTTACCTACAGAATAAAACTTGTAAGTACCTACTTTTACAAGCTTTTGCCTATCTTAGTCTTTCGATCCTGTTCATAAAATTACCCTCGCGATGAAATTTGTCATGCAGATAGCCTGTGATATTTGACGGGCCAGTTGGCGCAGTTGGTTAAGACACCACCTATTGCGCCGCAGGTCGTGGGTTCGATTCCCACCCAGGACTTTGTCCTGAGTCTGGGTGTAATTATCTATATAAGTATGTATTTACAAAAAAAAGTATATATAGTATATCAGTTATCTGGTTGTCCATAGTACAAGCTCTGCTTAGTTTGGGATCAGATAACTTTGTATGAAAAAATGTCCCAGGATATTTATTTATTAATATAGAAAAGGACGTAGTCTTTTATCCCGGGAACGCAGGTGATACCGCGAGATGAGATTATTCATCATCGTGCTGATGAACTTTGTGTAGATTTAAATTTAAGATATTATTACTGATTCGTGCCAGGTCTAAATTTCATCCTGCATCCTTGGGTATAATACATCGTCGCCCTCCGCGCTAACTGTCGTATCCAGCAATTCATCATTTTACAGGGCAAGCGTTTTTCGGTCGGACTCTACAATCATGTTACTGTAGTTACACTGGCTTTATTTATGAATTAATTACTGTTTTAAATTGCTCTTGGTTTATTCTTTAAGTTAGTAGTTGCCCTAAAGCCCTAAGGTATCTATTTATTTATTTATATTCATTTGAAGCAGATACGTCACTCTATGAGAACTTTGTTTTTCAACTTGTGTCTGTTACGACGTGATTGTTTGGTATTAAAATCTATACAACGTGTTGTTTTTGATATCCCATAACACTAAGGTTATATTCTGTAGGTAAAAATAATACTAAAACTCCAAGAATAGGTGGTCCAAAAATGCATAGTTTCGGAGATATCATAATAAAATTAGGTCAAAAATAGTCACCAGTATGACGAATCATTACTTTTGCGAGGTCGCCAAACTTCGCAAAACTTAGACCCTCGATGTGTATAAGTTTCATTGATAAATACGAGTAATTCATTCATATTTAAAGCTAAGAAAATGCGACGTTGTCATATTTCACGTAAGGGTGTTTTACATTAATAATCGTGACTTTGTCGAATTATTTTGTATGAAAAATTCATATGCCACTTGATTTTTTGATATGGTCTCAGTCATACCCTAGAGTTATGGGATATAAAAAAAAACAGATTGTATAAAACTATTACAAAGTAAGTACAACACAGAAATACAAGGAAACGTTACAATAACATCACGTATTACAAGATTAGGTATTAGCATAGATTTAGTAACATAATAGATGTCCCATTCTGCTTTGTATTCGTTTTTTTTCACTGTAATTGACCAATAAAATTTCAGGAACTTTCTAAAAGCCTTTTGCATAGTTGTGTACCATAGAAATGGCTTTATTTAAAACTAACTGTCCCCCGCGGTTTTACCCGTATTCCTGGGATACAAAGTAGCCTATGTCCTTCTCCATACCATAGGCTTTTATTTTTATTGGTTCAGCGCCGACAGACAAAGTTACTTTCGCATATTTATTAGTATGGATAAATGTGATACGTTTTTGATGCTTTATCTATTGCCTGTAAGTCTGTGTACATTAGGCCTACTTGAGTGAGCTCGAGGCCGGCGCCGGCGCACGGTAAGCCTCGCCTCTCATTAGATAAAAACCTCGACCTTTGAGCCAAGGATTCTTGTAGTCTTGCTATTATTGCCGATGGCACTATAATAGTGCGTAATGTGATTTTTGAGACTAGTCTACATAATTTTAATGTCAATTTTTTTTTATTAGGCTATGGTGGCAAGCGATACTGCCTTCCTGATGGCAAGCGATTACCGTAGCCTATAGACGCTTGCAACACTAGAAGTATCATTCGCGTGTTGCCAACCCCAAAAAAATATCTTGAGTGAGACCCTTGTTGAAGAATCCTCACGGGAAAACCACCGCGTTTACTTCCTTATAATTTAGTTTATATTCCATTTTATTACTTAACTAATAACTAGTTTTTTAACCGAAATAAAAAATAAAAATAAAATAATCATAAATGTATAATTACCTCCTAAAAAAACTAAATGAAACATTATCATTAAAACTAAAAACCGCTAATAAAAAACACCAAAATCTATTACCTACATACGTTATAATTATTATGAATTCTTACACCCACCTGTCATTACGGCACAGATTAAATATTCGTCAAACAACCTAACTACCTAAAGGTGCAGTGAAGTAATTGATTTACTGTGTATTGTGTTAGCATGTGACTGCGGTGCAACGGAGTGGCGTGGGCGAGACACCGTGATTTTCAAACAAAGATCAACTAATTTAGAACACGCTAGTATTCCATATTCAAAACAGATGGGAGAAAGTCATTGAATATTTGACCCTTTTTAGTAGCTTGGTTTGAATGTGGAACGGGTGGGTAGGTTCTGTTTTTTTTCTTGGGCGAATGCGAAACTTTCATTTGACAATTTCTATGTGGCCAGTTTTATGTGTGAAGTCTTCAAAATAAAATATTTTTTAATTATGTTAGGACTTTTTGGAACTACCTATAATTTAACAAGTAGTAGGTACAGTATGACACAACTTAGATGATGCATCGGCAAAATTCGTAAAATCGATCATTCCCGAAAAGAGTACGCCTACTACATTACTCATGTGTTAAAAAAATTATCGGCGAAAATGATCTTGTTGAACGTTGAAGGGCGCGATAATGAATGATTTTTATTAGTTGTGTAAATCGGAAGTGAAGTGTACGAAAACGATTTTCCGATGCTACATCTAAGTTGTGTCATACTGTACCTATAACAATATCAGTTAACTGATTATGACGTCATAGGGTTAACACCCAAATTTGGAAAATGCTTACACTTTGTAGGAATAAAATCAACCTTGAAGTGGTAGTCAGCATCTAACCAGGCCAGTACCTAACGCTTAAAATACATACTTAATATACAGGTGACTGGTGAGACACCAACGATATTTAAGGAGAGAACTCGGTACTCGATCCTCATTCTAATTATGTTATAAAATTAGGTATTTAATTATTGGTCAAATTTCCCTATAAATAAATGAAGTGTGGCTACATTCCCGACGCTCATGCTTTTGGTCTGTTACCCCGTTAGCGCGCGGCGAGATCTTGTGTTCCGTAGTATGCGTCCGCGCGGTGACCATGCGTTGCGTAATAAATTACTTAACTTTCGATTAAGTAACTAAGTAGTCAATTAATACTTATTTTTAATGTTATTTTTTTTCTTCTTATATGATCGTCAAATATCACGTCCTCTAATATCGTTGGTGACTCACCAGTCAGCCTGTATATAAAAAAAAAACTAAATCAATTAAAAAGTGATATAAGAACTTGTAATGTATACCACACACGTAAGATGCACGTAGTTGCACGCATTGGTAAATCCGAGAAGTCTATAATGCGTCCTATCTAAGCCCGACGCGTACTAAAGATGCTCAGGCGCAGCTATATGTGCTTAATGAGTTTTAGAAATATATCGGTGGTTTAATAGGCGCGCTATGTTATTAGTTTCTAACTGGATATGCTGGTATGGGAACTTTTATTTATCTACTTGTTTCGGCCCGGATTTTTTTTATTTGTTTTTTTTTTTTTGTTAAAAAACATGAACCTTACTGTTTAAATAAATATCAGGTTGAAAATATCGCAATACTTATATTAAGAAGTCATAGAAAAAACTTTAATTATTTATAGATTTAAAAATATACATTGTTACGCGCTATATACCTAAGCTAGTAAAACCTGACTGATTAATATACATATTCAAAAAAACCTGTGCAATATGTATTTGTTTGCAATCATTTAGAACACAAAAAACTGACTGAAACAATTGCGATACCGCATTCTGTTCTGTTTGATTAAAAACGGATTGCTACCATTTTTTTTTAGACTATTGAATAAATGTTACTGCATTTTATCATTATTTTATTCGAGTGGTTTACTTTTTATTATGTTGGTTTTTTTTTAAAAAGGCAAAGGATCATCTTCAGTTAGGTTTTAGTACAATGGTAGCAGTTCTACTAAAACTTTTCAAGGACTTCTTGAGACAACTTGAAAAGCCACTATACACGTAATCATTTCATTCCACTTCACTGGTGTACTTGTATTGATCCTTATTGGACAAAATACCACCGATAATATTCAATAAAACTCAAAAAATATCCTATTTTGTGAAAATAAAATGAAAACGCAACGTCACTTCGCAAGTTCCGGCAAAAAGTCTTATTGTTAAAAATAAATGACAATTATAGTAGGTATTGCAATATTGTAGGTATGTAATTCATCAATAATAAATATGTTCTTTTATAATATTAAAAAAAGAAACGGTAGGTACCTAATAAACATAGGATTTTAAGCTTTGATGCGGAGAGCACCTAAAATAGGTATTTTATTTTTTCAGATTCTTTAATTTAAAAATTTCATTTACAAATCAATTAAATGAAAAAATATTGAAGATTATTATATGAACACAATTCCGACCACACATGCATCAAATAATCGATCACTAAAAACCCATCAAAAGACCCTATGACATAATAAAACTTAATCTGCTATTAAAAACGTATTACAGCCTAACTACAATAAACTTATAAAAGATTCAATAAACCACAACTGTTCTGTACACAAAAACCAACTTACTCTATGCCCTGTTAACATTACGCAACTACAGAGCGGGACGCACGGACAGACCGGGCCGTTACTCAGTCAATATAGCTGGCCGCGAGCGAGCAGCGCGTGTGCTTAATGTCGAAAAAGAAAAAAGGAAAAAAATCCCGATCACCTGTGAACGTAATAAAAAAAGCCCGCATCATCTGTGAACGCGACTGTACACATTCAAAAAGCGAATGAAAACAAATTGAATTCTAAAATCGAGTTTAAAGTTTTGGCGCGCTATTTTTTTTTTATTTTTACTATATTGTGCAAAGTGCGTAAAACGTTAATCCTAAACGTTTAGTTTTAAAAATAGTACGTGAATATCGGTGGTATATCTCTAATGTGAGTGTGTGTGTAAAAAGTGGAATTATAGTAAATACAAAGGCGTCATTCATAGAGATGTGTCAATGGATTTGCGCGCATGCGCGTGAGCATGGCTCGTGTCATTGCTCGACCAGCCATGCTTATAGTTTAGGTAAGTAATATACCTAACTGATATAATCAATGTAAAGATTCTGGTCATTTTCGGACAAGGATGTTTGTTACCTACCTTGTTAATGAATAGTAATCAAAAAAAATGACGGTAGGCTGTGAATTCCATTTTAGGTATGAAGGTTGAATTCCAGTATTGTTTTTATGCTGTCATACAATATGATAGGATCGCATTTTTTTATATTTAATCATAGACAAATTATACGATCGGTATGCTAGTTGAGGCCTAGGCACATAATAAAATATTGCTAAAGACTTAAAGCCATTTATTGAAAATAAAAAGTTCGATATTTGAAAAAAGAATCTTCAGGCGTTGTTTTTATGAATGAAGCAAAACGTTCGAAGTTTAATTTTCTTGATCAAAAAGAGTATTGTACACATAACTGTAGTTACCAAATTAAACGTAAGGAAGCTATCAGTTCTGTAATCAAATCTGATCCAAGTATTATGGTTCCCGTATCGGTAACGGAAGTGAAAAGTTCACCAACCTACCATTGAACTCTTAACCTTATTACAATATCACGAGAGCTCAAACGGAACTGATCAAAAAATTCCACAGATTTATCATTTAATGGTACAATGATTTCATTACACAAATTGTCTTGTGCATAACGGTAATGATCTCTAATGCTGCCAAAATAAATCTTAAAATTGATTGTGTATAGAAAAAATGCGGAAATCTCAATGCGTAATTCGATGTAAGATTTGACAGAGGTCGTTGTCTTAATTCAAGATTAATCTCGTGATGTAATAAAGGCGCGCGCGCAAGACGGATTCTCTTCAATCTCCACTCCTCAAGGTCGAGACGTGGGGATATTTAAGTAGCTAATTAGAATTTTGTCTATCATTGTGAGAACAGAGAATAGACGTTTACCCTTATTGTTGAAATGTTGTTTGAAATAATAACTTTTAAAAAAAAAGAGAACCGCCTTCCAAAAAATTAGACAGTATAAAATAATAATAATGTAGGAACTCTAATCTGATAGTTTTCTCTAATTTTCGCGGGATCCCATCGTCAGATCCTTACTTGGTGACAATGGGACCTTAAGAATATACTCTTTGGAATTAAAAACAAAATCGGCTGTTAATTGGCGGAGTAATCGCGTAACAAACATACATACCGGCGAATTGAGAATCTCCTCCTTTTTTGAAGTCTGAACAAAACGAAAGTGCGTCTGTTAGTTATGTTTTCACGACTAATCTAACAATTTTGATTTTTGCCACCGGTTGCTTAGACCTAGGAGATTAATATAAGATTCTTATCACCGCCATCATCACTTTCCAGTTCCAGGAATTAAGAGCGAATCTCCCTGACATGCTATTAAGAGGAGGCTATCTGCATATTTCTCCGTCCCTTACTAAACTGACGGGGACAAGCGAGACAGGAGAGACGTCATTTTAGAAAAAAATATGGTTTTATGTTATTTAAAAAGAAACTAAGCCTTTTTTTTTAAGTAAGAAAACTATTGCCTTTCTAATGGATTTCAGAATGTATGTTAATATTTTTCAAGTTATTTGGATGGCCCAAATAAGAGAAGAATGCATTCTTAGTTTTAAAAAGGGGCATATTTACGAATTTTTTCTGACGTTACTAATGAAAAATTACAATTAAAAAAAAAACTATTCTCCGTCACATATTCTCTAGTTTCACATATTTTTTTTCCAAATCTCTTGGAATAAAGAATACAGAGAAAAATGGCATTTTAGAAGCATCGCCTTAAACTATAGAGCCGATATTTCAACTTCAGGTTTAATATAACCCTCTCTAAATATAACATTCTTAAAAGAAGAGATGCTTTTAGAGCACGACCGGTGACAATGAATTTAATTATTTTGAGAATATCACCTTGCCTGGCGTCCTGAGAGCCTTTTTATTAAATACTAGCTGTCCCCCGCGGTTCCACCCGCGTTTCCAAATAAAAAGTAGCCTATGCAACCTGATTTAGATAAGGCAACATAATAATTGTCCATGGGAAAAACAGTTTTCACTTAAATATATTCCTACATGCTTAAAAGTTTGTCCTTGTGCTTTATTTATATTGACTTCAGACGATAGGTAGGTAATTTCACATGAAATTGTACCTATTCGTTTAAATCTATATGGTAAATCTGTGGGTATCATCGGAATGCGAGGTATCAGTACTGTTTGCCCAACTGCTGGCTCAGTCAAAACCAATCGCTACTATGACAGAAATCTAGAAATTTTACTTGAAGTGTGGTACATAAATTTGGTGGTCTAATATCTATTTAACATGCATTGTCCTGAATGACTGTCTGACGGATCAACGCATAGCCTAAACCGCTGATCGTAGAGACCTGAAATTTAGAGGGTGTGTTCTTCGTATGAAGTAGGCATCCTATAAGAAAGGATCTTCCGAAATCCTTAGGGGTTAAAAAACTGGGACAAAGTTTGTATGGAACAACGTGATTCCTTGGTCCAATCTACTTCAAATTTTGCATAAACATTCTTTAAGATAATTGATGGAAGACGTGTTTTGTATTTTATTGAAACTCATCGCCTATCGGGGTTAAAAAAGGGTAGAAAGTTATTTTGGTGGTGATTTGCATCGAAGTTGATATCAATACTGCTTTTGAACTCACATAAAAGCTTGGTGCGATGCAATGCATATGACGAACAATTGGGATGAATTTGCTGTTATGTCTCATGACCATCTTGGCAACAATCATGGGACAAAAGAAAAGTATAAATTAGATGTACATTCTACAACACTCTACATTTCTGCGAGTTAGTTGCAGCCGGTCAAATATACCCATTTGTATTTGAAGTATATCGAAATGGAAACCAGTATGCCAAATTTGGTACAGAAGACCAACCCATCAAAAGGTTACGTTTTTCCCAAGATCTTTCTCATGGTCACTTTGATGCCTACGCTGATGCCGATGGTGATAATAACACTGATCAGCGTCCAATAGCCAATCTAAATATATAAAACTTTTAACAAAAATTAGAACCGATATCATGGTACCGCAGATTTATTTCGCTTACTTCAAAACTATCATATTAGAGTTACTAAATAGTTATTTTCTGCTTTTTAGTGCCTTTGAAGGCGGTTCTATTTTTTGTTAAAAGTTTTTTATTTTTCAATTTTGAATTTCTTATGTGTAATCAAGGACTCTCAAGGTCACTGACCTAGGATAAGCATATTAGTGTTGTAGTTTCCATCATCGTTCCTATAACATTTAAAGAATTATCCCCTAACTCCTAACCATTAAGGAGTTGTACCTTCCATCATCAGCTCAGCAACATAAGATGATGACTACCAGACGCAAATATCTGAATAGCTTTAGAAAGTATGATGAAAAACATTGTAAGTGCCTATAAAATTTAAAGAGTTCCCTCGATTTGTCCAGGATCCTATCATCAGATCCATAGAACTTGTGAAGTATACCCTTTCAAACAAAAAATATTTTTCCAAATCGGTCCAGGCGTTCGAGTATTCGGGGAACATACAAAAAAAAAATGATTCCGACGAATTGATAACCTCCGCTTGAAGTTGGTTAATTGACTGACTGACTGACTGACTGATCGCGGGTGATATCGCGGGTGGAAAGCTATTTAGCATTCTATATTAAAGCTGAGAAGTTTATGAAAAACATTGTAAGTGCCTATAAAATTTGAAGAGTTCCCTCGATTTGTCTAGGATCTTGACTTGGTGACCATGGGACTACTTGTGAAGTATATCCTTTCAAACAAAAAATAATTTTCCTAATCGGTCCAGGCGTTCGAGTATTCGGGGAACATACAAAAAAAAAGATTTCAACGAATTGATAACCTCCGCTTGAAGTTGGTTAATTGACTGACTGATCGCGGGGGGCATCGCGGGTGGAAAGCTATTTAGCATTAAATAATAAAGCTGAAAAGTTTGTTTGTTTGTTTGATCGCGCGAATCTCCGGAGTTACTGGTCCGATTCGAAAACTACGCTGTCGGCTGGTAGTTTAGCCATTATTTTGTCGTTGATGGCGTCAACGCTTATATTTCTGGCAGCTAATTAAATTAAATTGCCCTCTCACACATCCATTAATGTTTTTTTTGGTCGATATTGGCTATATCCGGATATACTCTACAGATCAGGTCTTCAATGTTGGTCACGATTTTACCAAGGTCTTTGTCAATAGCTATTTTTTTATCTGATTCAGGTACTTTCCCATCCCCGATTAAATGGAGCTTTATTGGGAAATCTGTGCTTCCTCTACCCAAGTGACTCCTCATTTTGGTATACAGTGTTGCACCAAAATGCAGGGTGGTGATTTTATGCATCTGGTGCGCTAGCTCAGGGTACGAGGTGGTGGAGTCCGTTTACACTCTGTGGCTGTTACACTCAGGAATGGGGTTAGTGCTTATTCTATGGTTTACAAAGGGCGCCACCAGCGCAGTAACGCTGGAAAAAAGATTAAATTAAACACAGACAATGCGTTCCAAAGTTTATAATTGCATTTAGGTTCTTTCTGTCGTACAAATTCTATTTTTATATTCTGTTCTTCCTTAATTAAGGTTAGTTGTTCTTAGATTTAACATAATACATGTTTACTGGTTTGTGGACGGGCCCTTCCACAAACAGTTTCTAAAGATTGTACTCAATCACTTCTTAAACATTCTAAAAGTTAATGTTCTATGTTTCTACATCACGCGGACGGACACTGACACTGTGATGACTGAAGTCCCCTTGGAGAGTAGATAGTAAAGGTGGACACTTACATTACATGTGGCATGTGTGGTATGCAACACACGTGTTCTATAAAAAATCAAACCATACTCGTGGATGACGGTGGCATCAGTACGTCGACGTTGGAACGCAAATAAAAACTTCTTATTTAATTATAACAAAAAAAACTTAGGAGAAAAGCTTTGGAGAAAATTTGGAGCGGCACTCTGAAACAAAGAGTACACAGCCACGCTGTAGATTATGACGTATGCAAGGAACGATCGATCACGGGAAGACTGAATAAGAGGAAACTTACCAGCCGCTCCGTTCTAAATTATTTAGGATCACTCCTATGATGAGCCCAGGCTGACCGGCACGGTGGCCACATGGCGTCCCCAGCTCAGATGACATCTTCTAGTAATCTACGACAACCAGAACAATACGAAATGAAATACAGCGTGAGATGCGAGGAGGATCCTCGTATTCTAATGAAGAATGCACTTACAAGTCTTGTTTCTAAATTCTTATACACAACAAAATCACTAGCTGCGTACGAGTCGGAGATGTGAAGTGGAAAAGGAAAGAGGATGTTCCAAAGACTCAAATGATGAGATGTCAAAGACAAACATGTCAGAAAATTCTAGAATTTAATTCGACTAATATTATCATTTCTCCAAGACAGCTAAATTATCTGCATCAAAAATTACTACAATTTATCCTGTAACTGAACCTATATTCTTCCTGAAACAAAATATTTTTCATGACCAACCAACTATTTGATACAACCAAAGTCCCCTCCAACCACGCGATCTAACAAATCAATAGGAGATCGATATCAAAACATTTATGATCAATATTCGGAACGCTCCCAAAGTCTATTGTATCTGTCACCTTGAAACGTCAAAAGTGTCAAAACAACAATAACCTAAAATAAACAAACATGATGAAAACGTTCATGAGATTCTATTCCAAAATAGCACAATTTGTATGAGGATCCCGATTCTAAGCACCATGACCTGTGAAACAGTATCCTACATTACGTTGTGATTAAAAGGAAGTGATGAAAACAATGTGAAATAACACGAAAGTATATCGGAGTTCTCTATTACAAAGTCCGTCACGGAAATGTATTCCGTCTCCCATTCTCGGCATCATCAGCGGCGAACCGACCGACACGAACCCTGCGGAACGTCCTACGAATGGCAGACGAAATCCACCTCTGTTTAGGATCTTTCTGCGAAAATAACATGGTTGCAAAAACAACATGCAACAGACCCCCCTGCTAAGAGCGAAAATACGATGAGTGAAACGAATCTATTTCGCGACACGAAAAGAGTGCAATACCAAATACTACCACAGCATAAGAAGTATTTGGATAGCAACAGTGTTGGCAGCAGCAGCGATGACAACAACCATATTCTAAAATAAAATTTCTTATGTTATACTATGAAACAATGTTAAGTAATAAACAACAAATAAATTATATTGTAATCTAAACAAACAAATGAGCAACAGATCACCAAAGTATATGTCTCTTCAAGTAATCCTACTCCTGTATGAATATACATAACCTAGGGATAGTATCCCAACTAAGCTTCTTATTCTAATGCGTAGGAACAACATCCATACTTCTATTCTTAAGTTTATTGATACAACTTGTTGAAAGTCAATGATTCTCAAACAACATTCTTTCTAAATTATGCTAAAAGACTACTCACGGTAAGTCTCCGCTTCTAAGTATGACTAGGCACACAATTCTATTCTTTTCTTAAACCCTAAACTCACCCACTATAATATGGTAGGTATATGCTTGTGTATAAACAAGTTTGAAAATAAATTCTTCTTTTTACAGCTTGATATACAAGACTGTTATTGAATACAACGCAAGAAAAACGTTACTAACTCATAAGAGTATTGTATTGATTGTTTAACCTATGCTTACTAATATCCTAACTATAATTAAATAACTAGGTTGGTTACTAACCTAACTGCCTAACTAGTAAGTACAGATTAAAGTTCTTACATACAACTACATTCTCAGACAATCTTCGCACATACAAAGACATCCTTTTTTTCATTACTTGCATACCTATTAATAAATATTATATCATATATATATTTCTCCTGTCATTCTCTCACACTCATACTTGCACACCTCACTGACATACAAGCTCCATTCTACACTCACTACCTATGCTGCCAGATGCAACCATCTTATCTAACACTACAACTAAGTGTGAAAAGAAAACAAATTATTTAATTTCTTTCCAGTTTGTTTTGGAAAACCTCTATAAAGAAATTAAATAACCTATTACTATTCCTAACTTACAGACAGTAACATTTTATTCTACTTAATAATTCTTCACTCAGGATGTATATGTATAATACCTTTGATATGAGTCAGACCCAACTTCCTACCATTTATGGCCCATAAACGATAGACAAGGAGACTAACCCTTTCTTCGACTACACACCTGAGGTTTCTAGGGGCTAGTTTGTTAACCAAAATTATTGGCTTTGCTCCTAACCCTATATTTCTTTTTCTTTAAATTCTAAATTCTTTTACCTCTTTCTTAAGGAATATAATTTCTATTTTACTTTTAAAAATATTTAATAGTTTTACTTTTAAAAACACTTCTTTAATTTCTTTTAAAGATATAAAATAATCTTTTCTTTCTGTAAAATTCCTTAAATATTAATTCTTCTACAATTTTATTACAGTTGATGTCAACACCGCTGCTTCCTACATTCTAAATTCTTTATTTAATAATGGGGAATAATGAATCAGTTGATATAGATGGAACTATATCACTGATTAAATTCCTACCACATTCTAATTCTAATCCAATTTCTAAATCTGCAGGATCAATGGTCACTGACAGACGGGAAGATTTTGTCAATAATAATATGAAAAATTTAGCTATCATCTCAACAACATTCTTGAAAATCTTATGAACCTGTAACAAGAGTTCATATTCTAACTCGTCACTCAATATGTGATAAAACTTCTTTCTAAAGTTTGCCATTGTTAAAGACAAGAAGAAACCAAAAACAAAACAAAGTAAACACTAACCTTGATACCTGTCCTGAGATACCAAGCGATCTACCTGCGACTATGAATCCTGTCAGCACAGTGTCACTCGGCCACACGTTGGGTACGCCAATTTATGTTGCACCAAAATGCAGGGTGGTGATTTTATGCATCTGGTGCGCTAGCTCAGGGTACGAGGTGGTGGAGTCCGTTTACACTCTGTGGCTGTTACACTCAGGAATGGGGTTAGTGCTTATTCTATGGTTTACAAAGGGCGCCACCAGCGCAGTAACGCTGGAAAAAAGATTAAATTAAACACAGACAATGCGTTCCAAAGTTTATAATTGCATTTAGGTTCTTTCTGTCGTACAAATTCTATTTTTATATTCTGTTCTTCCTTAATTAAGGTTAGTTGTTCTTAGATTTAACATAATACATGTTTACTGGTTTGTGGACGGGCCCTTCCACAAACAGTTTCTAAAGATTGTACTCAATCACTTCTTAAACATTCTAAAAGTTAATGTTCTATGTTTCTACATCACGCGGACGGACACTGACACTGTGATGACTGAAGTCCCCTTGGAGAGTAGATAGTAAAGGTGGACACTTACATTACATGTGGCATGTGTGGTATGCAACACACGTGTTCTATAAAAAATCAAACCATACTCGTGGATGACGGTGGCATCAGTACGTCGACGTTGGAACGCAAATAAAAACTTCTTATTTAATTATAACAAAAAAAACTTAGGAGAAAAGCTTTGGAGAAAATTTGGAGCGGCACTCTGAAACAAAGAGTACACAGCCACGCTGTAGATTATGACGTATGCAAGGAACGATCGATCACGGGAAGACTGAATAAGAGGAAACTTACCAGCCGCTCCGTTCTAAATTATTTAGGATCACTCCTATGATGAGCCCAGGCTGACCGGCACGGTGGCCACATGGCGTCCCCAGCTCAGATGACATCTTCTAGTAATCTACGACAACCAGAACAATACGAAATGAAATACAGCGTGAGATGCGAGGAGGATCCTCGTATTCTAATGAAGAATGCACTTACAAGTCTTGTTTCTAAATTCTTATACACAACAAAATCACTAGCTGCGTACGAGTCGGAGATGTGAAGTGGAAAAGGAAAGAGGATGTTCCAAAGACTCAAATGATGAGATGTCAAAGACAAACATGTCAGAAAATTCTAGAATTTAATTCGACTAATATTATCATTTCTCCAAGACAGCTAAATTATCTGCATCAAAAATTACTACAATTTATCCTGTAACTGAACCTATATTCTTCCTGAAACAAAATATTTTTCATGACCAACCAACTATTTGATACAACCAAAGTCCCCTCCAACCACGCGATCTAACAAATCAATAGGAGATCGATATCAAAACATTTATGATCAATATTCGGAACGCTCCCAAAGTCTATTGTATCTGTCACCTTGAAACGTCAAAAGTGTCAAAACAACAATAACCTAAAATAAACAAACATGATGAAAACGTTCATGAGATTCTATTCCAAAATAGCACAATTTGTATGAGGATCCCGATTCTAAGCACCATGACCTGTGAAACAGTATCCTACATTACGTTGTGATTAAAAGGAAGTGATGAAAACAATGTGAAATAACACGAAAGTATATCGGAGTTCTCTATTACAAAGTCCGTCACGGAAATGTATTCCGTCTCCCATTCTCGGCATCATCAGCGGCGAACCGACCGACACGAACCCTGCGGAACGTCCTACGAATGGCAGACGAAATCCACCTCTGTTTAGGATCTTTCTGCGAAAATAACATGGTTGCAAAAACAACATGCAACAACAGTTTCAATAATTCAACAGACTTTCATAATGAAGAAGATTTTAAGCAAGATTTAATAATATCTGCTCTAGTTTCCCTAACAGGCAACGTTTATCTGAAATCACCAGAAAACATCAAAGTTATTCCACCCCCATGGGTGGTAAATAATGGCTAAACTACCAGCCGACAGCGTAGTTTTCGAATCGGACCAGTAACTCCGGTGATTCGCGCGTTCAAACAAACAAACATTAGCCATCTATTTGTGCATTTTATAATTCTGAGAGTTCTATCTAAAGCCTCTAGATTAGCTCTATGAGTCTTATGCACTCATCCCATATTATTAGGTTTGCATCTTGTAAAACCATGCCCAATGGTACATTTTTACGTATAGAGCGTACGCTGTCTTTTTCAAGAAATACCGTAAGGGTCTGTTTAGAAGTGCAATGAGCCGTCCTTCTACCTGTCAATAGTGTAGCAGCAATCAATATCTGATGATGCAACAGCAATGGCTAATTTCGTTGACTTCAAAACTATCAGATTAGAGTTCTTACATAGTTATTTTATACTTATTAGTGCCTTTGTGTTTTTTTTTTGTTAAAAGTATTTTATTTTTCAATTTTTAGTTTCTTATGTGTAATCAATGACTCTCAAGGTCACTGACCTAGGATAAGCATATTAGCGTTGTACTTTCCATCATCGTTCCTATAATATTTAAAGATTTATCCCCTAACTCCTACCCGTTAAGGAGTTGTACCTTCCATCATCAGCTCAGCAACATGTGACGACTACCAGACGCAAATATCTGAATAGTTTTAGAAAATATATGAAAAACATTGTTAGTGCCTATAAAATTTGAAGAGTTCCCTCGATTTCTTCAAGATCCCATCATCAGACCCTGACTTGGTGACCATGTGACCACCTGTATGTATAGTTTCCAAATCGGGTCAGGCATCTTCGAGTAATCGAGGAACATACATAAAAAAAGATTCCGACGAATTGATAACCTCGTCTTGATGACAGTTAAAAATAACAAAAAACTGTTACCTAGGCGACCTCTGTCATCCATTGACAACCGCGTCGCATCGCTCACCCATGCTATACATGCTCCCGCTTAACGTTCTTTTTATCATTGCTCAGCTCCTGAGGGTCGTAGCGTGATGTTCTATAGCCTATAACCTTCCTTAATAAATGGGCTTTCAATTGCAAAAAGGTTTTTCCATATCCCACTGGCAGATCCAGAGATTAGCGCGTTCAAACAAACAAACAAACAAACAAACAAACAAACAAACAAACTCTTCAGCTTTATTATTAGTACTAGCTGTCCCCCGCGGTTCCACCCGCGTTTCCAAATAAAAAGTAGCCTATGCAACCTGATCTAGATAAGGCAACATAATAATTGTCCATGGGAAAAACAGTTTTCTCTTAAATATATGCCAACATGCTTAAAAGTTTGTCTTTGTGCTTTATTTATATTGACTTCAGACGATAGGTAGGTAATTTCACAGGAAATTGTACCTATTCGTTTAAATCTATATGGTAAATCTGTGGGTATCATCGGAATGCGAGGTATCAGTACTGTTTGCCCAACTGCTGGCTCAGTCAAAACCAATCGCTACTATGACAGAAATCTAGAAATTTTACTTGAAGTGTGGTACATAAATTTGGTGGTCTAATATCTATTTAACATGCATTGTCCTGAATGACTGTCTGACGGATCAACGCATAGCCTAAACCGCTGATCGTAGAGACCTGAAATTTAGAGGGTGTGTTCTTCGTATGAAGTAGGCATCCTATAAGAAAGGATCTTCCGAAATCCTTAGGGGTTGAAAAACTGGGACAAAGTTTGTATGGAACAACGTGATTCCTTGGTCCAATCTACTTCAAATTTTGCATAAACATTCTTTAAGATAATTGATGGAAGACGTGTTTTGTATTTTATTGAAACTCATCGCCTATCGGGGTTAAAAAAGGGTAGAAAGTTATTTTGGTGGTGATTTACATCGAAGTTGATATCAATACTGCTTTTGAACTCACATAAAAGCTTGGTGCAATGCAATGCATATGACGAGCAATTGGGATGAATTTGCTGTTATGTCTCATGACCGTCTTGGCAACAATCATGGGACAAAAGAAAAGTATAAATTAGATGTTACAACACTCTACATTTCTGCGAGTTAGTTGCAGCCGGTCAAATATACCCATTTGTATTTGAAGTATATCGAAATGGAAACCAGTATGCCAAATTTGGTACAGAAGACCAACCCATCAAAAGGTTACGTTTTTCCCAAGATCTTTCTTATGGTCACTTTGATGCCTACGCTGATGCCGATGGTGATAATAACACTGATCAGCGTCCAATAGCCAATCTAAATATATAAAACTTTTAACAAAAATTAGAACCGATATCATGGTACCGCAGATTATTTTCGCTTACTTCAAAACTATCATATTAGAGTTCCTAAATAGTTATTTTCTGCTTTTTAGTGCCTTTGAAGGCGATTCTATTTTTAGTTAAAAGTTTTTTATTTTTCAATTTTGAATTTCTTATGTGTAATCAATGACTCTCAAGGTCACTGACCTAGGATACGCATATTAGCGTTGTAGTTTCCATCATCGTTCCTATAACATTTAAAGAATTATCCCCTAACTTCTAACCATTAAGGAGTTGTACCGTCCATCATCAGCTCAGCAACATAAGATGATGACTACCAGACGCAAATATCTGAATAGCTTTAGAAAGTATGATGAAAAACATTGTAAGTGCCTATAAAATTTAAAGAGTTCCCTCGATTTGTCCAAGATCCTATCATCAGATCCTGACTTGGTAACCATGGGACTACTTGTGAAGTATACCCTTTCAAACAAAAAATATTTTTCCACATCGGTCCAGGCGTTCCAGTATTCGGGGAACATACAAAAAAAAATGATTCCGACGAATTGATAACCTCCGCTTGAAGTTGGTTAATTGACTGACTGACTGACTGACTGATCGCGGGTGATATCGCGTGTGATATCGCGGGTGGAAAGCTATTTAGCATTCTATATTAAAGCTGAAAAGTTTATGAAAAACATTGTAAGTGCCTATAAAATTTGAAGAGTTCCCTCGATTTGTCTAGGATCCTATCATCAGATCCTGACCATGGGACTACTTGTGAAGTATATCCTTTCAAACAAAAAATAATTTTCCTAATCGGTCCAGGCGTTCGTGTATTCGGGGAACATACAAAAAAAAAAGATTTTAACGAATTAATAACCTCCGCTTGAAGTTGGTTAATTGACTGACTGATCGCGGGTGGCATCGCGGGTGGAAAGCTATTTAGCATTAAATAATAAAGCTGAAAAGTTTGTTTGTTTGTTTGAACGCGCGAATCTCCGGAGTTACTGGTCCGATTCGAAAACTACGCTGTCGGCTGGTAGTTTAGCCATTATTTTGTCGTTGATGGCGTCAACGCTTATATTTCTGGCAGCTAATTAAATTAAATTGCCCTCTCACACATCCATTAATGTTTTTTTTGGTCGATATTGGCTATATCCGGATATACTCTACAGATCAGGTCTTCAATGTTGGTCACGATTTTACCAAGGTCTTTGTCAATAGCTATTTTTTTATCTGATTCAGGTACTTTCACATACATCCCCGATTAAATGGAGCTTTATTGGGAAATCTGTGCTTCCTCTACCCAAGTGACTCCTCATTTTGGTATACAGTTTCAATAATTCAACAGACTTTCATAATGAGGAAGATTTTAAGCAAGATTTAATAATATCTGCTCTAGTTTCCCTAACGGGCAACGTTTATCTGAAATCACCAGAAAACATCAAAGTTATTCCACCCATGGCTATTTGTGCATTTTATAATTCTGAGAGTTCTATCTAAAGCCTCTAGATGAGCTCTATGAGTCATGTGCACTCATCCCATATTATTAGGTTTGCATCTTGTAAAACCTTGCCCAATGGTCCATTTTTACGTATAGAGCGTACACTGTCTTTTTCAAGAAATATCGTAAGGGTCTGTTTAGAAGTGAAATGAGCCGTCCTTCTACCTGTCAATAGTGTTGTAGTAATAAACATCTGATGATGCAACAGCAATGGCTAATTTCATTGACTTCAAAACTATCAGATTAGAGTTCTTACATAGTTATTTTATAATTATTAGTGCCTTTGTGGTTTTTTTTTATTAAAAGTATTTAATTTTTAATTTTTTAGTTTCTTATGTGTAATCAATGACTCTCAAGGTCACTGACCTAGGATAAGCATATTAGCGTTGTACTTTCCATCATCGTTCCTATAATATTTAAAGATTTATCCCCTAACTCCTACCCGTTAAGGAGTTGTACCTTCCATCATCAGCTCAGCAACATGTGACGACTACCAGACGCAAATATCTGAATAGTTTTAGAAAATATATGAAAAACATTGTTAGTGCCTATAAAATTTGAAGAGTTCCCTCGATTTCTTCAAGATCCCATCATCAGACCCTGACTTGGTGACCATGTGAACACCTGTATGTATAGTTTCCAAATCGGGTCAGGCATTATTCGAGTAATCGAGGAACATACATAAAAAAAGATTCCGACGAATTGATAACCTCGTCTTGATGACAGTTAAAAATAACAAAAACTGTTACCTAGGCGACCGCTGTCATCCATTGACAACCGCGTCGCATCGCTCACCCATGCTATACATGCTCCCGCTTAACGTTCTTTTTATCATTGCTCAGCTCCTGAGGGTCGTAGCGTGATGTTCTATAGCCTATAACCTTCCTTAATAAATGGGCTTTCAATTGCAAAAAGGTTTTTCCATATCCCACTGGCAGATCCAGAGATTAGCGCGTTCAAACAAACAAACAAACAAACAAACAAACTCTTCAGCTTTATTATTAGTATAGATAGATTATAGAAGACAAGGGACCTTTTGTAACTCTTCTACCTAACAACTGAGTGAAGTGCACAGCTAAGCGTTAATAAGACAAGTTTTTGCGCTATGAAAATATCATCTAAAAGTGCAAAGTGTGTTACTTTATGCTTTGTAAATTGTGTTTAAATTTAATATAACAGTGGCTTGAAGATGTTCATAATATTATTTACACTGTTGAAAGAGTTTTTGACAATATTAAGTTTTCTAATAGTTGGTAACTAACTTCTCAAAAATATTATTAACTGAGTCAGTTCGTCGTTCAAATCCGTTGAGTACCTTTTTTTTTTTTTTTTTTTTTTTTTTTTTTTTTTTAATGTGGGGAAATCCTCATAGGATACCCTGCGGCCCCGGGGGGAGCGGCAGGGTTATGTCAGACTCCTACTGACTAAAACCCCACAGTGTTCCTACATGTCGCTGCCGGCTGGGTATACGGGGGCGCCGAAGCATTCGTCCGCGTACCCAGCAGCGACGGCCTGGTGCGAGGCCTCCTCTTCGACGACAACGACATCGTCGGCGACGGTGGGGACCGGAGCTCTTGTCCTCACCGTCTCGTCTTGGATAGCGTGCGGGAACACACGCACGTCTACCCGAGCCCCATAAAAGATCTAAGCGTATAGACAGCGGAAGCGACTTCATTTTATACTATGTATGTAAAGAGATGTAAGGATGTATGTTTGTCACTCTTTCACGTAAAAACTACTGTACGGATCTAGATGAAACTTGGCACATAGATCTACTAGCTGTCCCCCGCGGTTTCACCCGCGTTCCCGAGGTATCTCATGTCTTTCCGGGATAAAAAGTAGCCTATTATGTTATTCCAGGGTATGATCTATCTATGTGCCAAGTTTCATCCAAATCCGTTCAGTACTTTTTACGTGAAAAAATCTATAGGATTAATTTTATTGTCTATGAAAGTGGTTTTTTTTTTTTAAAGTTGATTATTTTTAACCCACTAACGCATATTTATCCTTACTCCACGCTAACTAGAACAGATTTTTTCTCATCTATTTTTCAACCCGTCTTTTAATAAAAATTCCGTCAACCCTCTTTTATTAACAACCGTATAATGTGCATGGGTCATTTACGCCCCATGCGTGACTTCCAACAATTGGATCGGTCGTTCAGACCCCATGTTTTGGATAATGACAGTTCAGTTCTTTGATGATTAAAAAAGATGCGTACACGCAAGGAATTAATTCAAATTTAATCAGATATAATTGTGGCAATTATAGCAGTAACCCTGTTTGTACTTAGTCGGGTAAAGAGTGTATATTGTTTTTGAATAACGGAAAAAGTAGCTTTTGGTTCTACTCAAGATTTACTGAGAGAGAACTATCATCATCATGTCAGCCGAAAGACGTCCACTGCTGGTTAACTATAGAAGTATACTGGAAACAAAATAGCAAGGTATTTAACCTCCTTAAAAAAAAGGTACAGCTTCTCAATTCGAAATGTTTGTTCACGAATAACTTATTTGATTACATAGTTAGATCATAACCCTGGAAGAACATATAAGCTACTTTTTATCCCCACAAAACACCCCCCGCTCGCGTCTGTCTCTCTGAACGCGATAAACTCAAAAATTCAAAATCGACTGAACTGATTTTCATACTGTTTTCACCAATGGACGGAATGATCCATGAGGAAGGTACTTAAAATTTAAGTGGCGGAAATATGAAGAAGTCAGAAAAAAATATACCGTGCGAAACCGGGGCGGGTAGCTAGTATACTGAGCTCCATTTTCTCTGGTAATCTCTTTATGGATCGTGATGAGTTATATAGTAAGATATAACAATGTCATGTCATGATGTCTCGCTCACACGATTTCTAAACTGTACCTACCTACAAACAATAGCTTAAATAAGTTGTAATTAGTAACGATTATTTACAGTTTAAACTATTTGTTCAGAATTATATTTACAGTTTAAACTATTTGTTCAGAATTATATTTATGAGTAAACTATTTGTTCAGAATCATATTTATGAGCTGAGATTGGAGGGACGTAATCGTGTACTGATAGCATAAAAAACAATTGTTTTTTAGGTATTTTTTTGACAATTCATAATAGGCTTAGTGTGCTTACCACCATCGGCCACTTCATCACTGACCATTGTGAGATTGAGGTTAACCAAATGCCTATATACAGTAAAAAAAAGTAGAAATATAAAAAAAAAATATATAATTTTCGGCTACATTTTCAGACTGTGCATAGAATTTTGACAAATTTGAGTAACTTGTTACTTAGGTAAACTGTATAATTGAAGGTGCAGCAATTTCGTATATTCACAGATTCTTAAAAAAATACATTTAAAAAATAAGAAGTTTATTTTTAGTTTTCCTTCAAAGAATTTTATTCAAAATTTTGATGTGTAGGATGTTTGATTATAATCTCACTATTTTAAATGATAAATGCGACCAAAAGTGGTAAACACACAGCTCAAAAAGGATCTGTGTTTCAAAATAACATAATTTTAAAATAATCTTTTAAACCAATCCTTACAGAGATTAAAAACATAACAGATAGCCTTAATAAAAAGGGTCCAAGTCCATAAAAACATCAAAGTACTCGTTTCATGCGGACCTTACTTGCATGTAGTACAAAGTACATACAAAAACAAGATATTAATTTTATGAATGGCGCGGAACTAACCTACTGATCTTCTGGTTCAGTGGCAGGTATTCAGGGCTCGAACTAACTAGATTTCCGCCCGTGGTTTCACTCGCGGACTGAGCAGATTTTCTTGAATCATCGTTTCAAAGGTGTCTTAACACTCTAAGACACCTTTGAAACGAAAAAAACAGAATCAAAATCGGTTCATCCGTTTAGGAGCTATGATGACACACATACACATTACTAAATTTTAACACTACACTTTTTCGTCGGAGATTATAAGTCACTAATAGAAACGACTTTTTTGATTCTAATAATACTTTCTTTTTCTTCTCTCTCTCTTCATAATTTTTTTTTTTTTTTACAGTTATACCAATCCGTAAGTGTACCTATAGATGGTTTAAATTTAATTATTAAGAGTGGTCATTATGAGCCAGAATAATGCAAAATAAAAATTCAATATCAATTCAAAATATTCATGTCAAATCAAGTGTTAATTCAAGGTATAGATAGACTATAGATTTACTGAGGAAATATGGAGGTGTCAGGCAGGTTTGTGAGATAATTGTTAAACGATGCTCTCGAGTAAGGCAATGAGAGTACAATTAAGATTCCCGCTTGTCTGAGAGTAGGATAAAAGGTGGTCGGAACGCGGTAGCGCTCCTTAGGTATTCTGCCGAGCCTTTAACTTAGGGTTGTCATGTTTAGCATCTGAATTTAGCAGTCTGTGGTGACAGTTCACCTTTTATAGTGATTTCTATTTTTTAATACTACTAAACTACTGGGCCTTTTTGTATAAAATACAGAAAATAGATTCTTTATATTACCTACAAGTAAACTATAAGAAATTATCTTTATGGAACTCTCAGTGCGTGAGTCGGACTCGCACTTGTCCAGTTTTTATTTATAAAAGCGTTAAGTAAAATTAAGTTATTTCCTATTCTTATTACTTCATAAGGTGGTCCAGTATACCCACAAACCAAAGCCGGCAATAAAACCAAATAAATCTATTACAAGGTTCACAAAAAACCCAACCTTTATCTACCAGAAGAGGTAGGCTTTGTTTTTTTGTACTCATTAAATTGGAAGGCGTGGCGAATGTCGGACACTTTTTTTGTAACATGTTGACACGGTACTGCTTAGCTGTTTTGTTCCTTGTTATTTACACTTTACAAATCTATTGATCGATATAGAGACTTAAGGCCCTGTTCCGGATAGCTTATCTGACAGATATCTTTAGAGGCTGTCTTACTATGTTCCTTTCAAAGAAAGAGAGTTCATTAGTTTCCCTTTTAGATATGTTATTAAGGATTTATCGGCAATCTGTGAAATAGGTGATCAAATGATGTCAAAATTGTATGTTTAAATAAAAAAAAACATAGTATTATGTAGTATATCAGTTGTCTAGTTTCAATAGTACAAGCTAAGCTTAGTTTGGGAACAGATAACCGTGTGTGAACAATGTCCCAGGATTTGGATTTATCATTCTCGTCAAAAATATTTTTCTATTAAAAAAGAGTTTTAGGAAAAATATGTTAGTTAACTATATTTATTCAGATTAACAAATTCAGTTAATTAATTTATTATAAAGAAAGTGTGATCGACAACCCTATAATCGGTTCCCGCGGGTGGTTCGTCTCGTTCCGCAGCAAAAACTCCGAACAATTGGGGTCAATGTACCGCGCGACAAAATGTACAGACGACAAATTTCGGACTTTTTTTTTGTAAGTGCCTTGAAATTTGGGAGAAAAAATCACATCCGTTGGGTGTGTCGGAATTTTTGACTGATGATTACATTAAGGTTTTTTTACATTGCATTTAATTTTTGCAATCCCTTTCCGCCTTTAAGATTAACCGACAAAAATGATGTCACTACTCTCGTACGTCTCGGCATTCGATGTCACATACTACTGAGCTATCATCGCCTTAAATATATGTACTTGCTTTTAAGATATTAGTAACAAAAGGGTTCCGCTGAAAAAAAATCGGACAACTAGTTTTATATGAAAAGATTAGTGGGCAAATGTGACCCAAAGCTGAGCAAAAAAAAAGGGTGACCTTTTTTTTTTTTTATACTACTAGCGCCTATTGCCATTTGCAATACCAGAGATATTGCCAATGTGTTGCTGACCTGTTACAATGTCGAGAAGGCAAACTGGCTCTCAAGTGCAATTGCCGGAACACACTGGTAGGTGCTTGGCGACAAATGTTCAACTTGAGGGTGATAGCCAGCCAGGCGGGTACTACAAAGTACCCTACCACCGTGCTATGATTTCCTCACGATGTTTTCCTTCACCGAAAGCTCAAGCTCATTGTATGATTCGAACCCACGACCTTCGTCGCGGCATCCGACGTCACTACCACTGAGCTATCATCGCCTTAAAACTTTTTCCACTGTTTACTAGCTTAATCTGATTTTCTGATCTGATCTGATCTGGTCTTCATTGGCCGAATACTTGAGTTTTACCATACTACATGGGGGCTGATACAAACATGATTATTGCAATATTTTTCAACACCAATTTTTTTCTTTCTTTATAAGGGCACGAATCAACTATCAATAGATCTCATGCATGGTCGCCCTCGATTTCACTATTAGCAAAGAATAAATAATATATAGGCTATTAGGTAGTATCTGTTATTTATAACTACCTGTTATTATTGGAAATTAATCGTTATTGGTAGCACGTGTTTCCTGCGAAAACTGCAGTTTTTTTAACATTGCACAAAGTTCTATATTGCAAAAATATCATTATCAATCTATTATATAAAAGAGTAGCGGTTTTTTGGGTAAACATCCCCCTGCCCACACCGCTGAACCGATTAATGTGAAATTTGGCATGTGCATAGATTTTGTCACGTAGACCCCATTTAAGAAGCGATTTTTCGAAATTCCTTTCCGCAGCGGTGGAAACGGGCCCTTTGTGCGATTTTAAGAATCTTAATATCTCTGGAACCTTAGGGTCTAGAAGTCTGAAATTTTTAATGTAGCTTTATCAGTAAAAAATATTACATATGGGTGCGAGCGTTTCTCAAACTTTTGTCTATGGGAGGAATATTTAAAAAAATAAGGGATTTGCTTTGTTTCCGTTAAACCTTGATAACTTTGTGAGTTTGAATGCTACAAACTCAAAATTTATAGTGTAGGTAGTTTAATAATACTTCTAAAATGTATTTTCGGCATTTCTCAAACTTTTGTTCTTCGAGGAAGATATTACCGATGGAAATTATGCATTTTTCAAACTCTTATATCTCTGCAACGGCTGATGATAGGCAAATGAAATTTCGTATACGCGTTATACTATACAAATACTACAAATTTCAACTTGGTGTTTGTCAAAGTTCTGCCCATAGACAAAGTAAAAATGTCGAAAATTTACTTTTAGCATCCTGTTTTTCTCAGTAAATATTCATAGCAGAAGCTTGATTTTTTGGAATATAAGCTTTCTACAGTATTTGTTTTAAAATGTACTATCAAGTTTCTCAAACTTTTCATGCGGCATAAAGTTATAAAGGGTATAATATCCAATTTTTGCACTTTAATATTTTTGTAATGGCTCAAGCTAGGGACCTTACATTTGGAATATAAACTATTCAATACAATTGGAATAATATTCAATCCAGTGTTTCTCAAATTTTTCATAGTTGTCAATTTTATGACACCTTAAATTATTTTCTATCAACCTGTATAACGGAAGTACTATACAACTGAGAAGCATGATTTTTTGGAAATAAGCTACCCTTAGCAAGCACTATAAGAATCCTAAAGCATTTTGCAATACTATTTAGCAATGAAATGTTAAAGAGGGTGGAAAATTTTATTTTTGACTTTTAATATTTCTGTAATTACTTAAGCTAGGGTTCCAAAATTTTAAATGTAGACTATGTAAAATAAGTGTAACAATATGCAAGTCAATAATAAAAAAAAAATGATAATTGACAATTTTATGACCTTTTTAATTTTTTTTTATCAACCTGTATAACGCAAGAACTATTTAACTAAGAAGCATTATTTTTTGGAAATAAGCTACTTATAGCAAGCACTATAAGAATCCTAAAGCATTTTGCAATACTATTTAGCAATGAAATGTTATAGAGGGCGGAAATTTGTATTTTGGCCCCTTAATATTTTTGCAGTTACATGAGCTAGGGATCAAACATTTTGGGTGTAGACCATGTAACATAATTGTAACAATATGCACATTAATAATTTTAAACTTTTTAATCATAGACAATTTTATGACCTTTTTAATTTTTTTTCATCAATCTGTATAACGCTTTTCCTATTGATTTAAGAACCACGAATTTTTGGTTATAAGCTACCCATAGCGAGAACTATAAGAATCCTAAAGCATTTTGTAATACTATTTAGCAATGCAATGTTATAGATGTGAAATATTTCATTTTTGCCCTTTAATATTTTTGCAATTACTTGAGCAAAAGATCCAAAATTTTGAATATAGACTAATTAACACAAATGTAACAACATAGAAATCAAAATTATTCTAAATTTTAGTCATAGATATTTATATGATTTTTTTAAAAAGTTTATCAGACTGTATAAAGCTACTCTATTCATATAAGTACCATATTTTATGAATTTAAGCTATCATATAGCAAGCATTGTTTATAGCAAACCCTTAAGAACCCTTCCATTCACAGTATTGTTCAAGTTTCATGCCAAAATAAAGTAACAAAGCTTTAAATTTACTTCAATATCTCAAACAAGTGATCTAAAATTATAATAGCATTTAGTTTATATAAAATAACTAGCTGTTCCCCGCGGGTTTATAAGTAGCTTATAACCTTCGGGGATAATGTAGCTTCCCATTAGTGAAACAATTTTTTGAATCGGACCAATAACTCCGGAGATTAGCGCGTTCAAACAAACTCTTCAGCTTTATTATTACTACCTATAGAAAGATTAAGTTTTCACCCAAGAAATAAAAAAATACAAATTTAGTAAAAATAAACTCAAAACCAATTTTGAAATAATTTGGACCTTCTTAAGTAGGCAGTATTTGTTTCTATGAAATCCGTATATAATATCTAAACAATTCAACTTAAAAATATTCAACGTTTAAGCAATAATTATCATCAAACAAATTACGTATAGGACTTCATGTCGGTGAAGTCGTGCATAGTTCGGTTGTTTTCGGTATTGCTCGGGTTACATCGGGCGCCGCGTCGCATCGCCCGTGCTATACAAAAATAAATAAATATCCTGGGACATTCTTCACATTTTTTTTTCAGGTTTTCAATTGCAAGAAGATTTTTCCAAATCCGACTGGTAGATCCAGAGATTAGCGCGTTCATACAAACAAACAAAAACTCTTCAGTTTCATTATAGTTTAGATAGATAAATATATAGATTATTATTAGTATAGATAAATTATAGATAGGTTTATGTTGGTAGTTCTTGACAATTTTGCATCAATCTGTATTGTATCATTGAGACAATCATTTAAGAAGCAGTCCTTAGTTTCTCACAAGTTCTGGGATAAAAATACCTACCTTCTTATCTCACGGGTCTACCTCTCTGCCAATTTTCATTACACACTGTTTGAACGTTTAGAAAGAAAGAAGAAAGAAAAACTTTTATCTCGTGCATTGCATGCCATTCGAAACTTATAAAAAAAAATCAAACATAAAAATTCAATATACCTACAAAAATAATAAGAAGGCTGTATGGCTCTGAACCTTTGACTGTTTTTTTTTAAAGTAACAAAAACTTATTTATGACTAATAATGGATTGTAATTTTTGACAAGTATTTAGACGGACTTTTTGGCGGGAACTTGTGAAGTGACGTTGCGTTTTCGTTTTCTATACTATCTATACTAATATTATAAAGAGGAAAGATTTGTTTGTTTGTTTGTTTGTTTGTTTGTAATGAATAGGCTCCGAAACTACTGGACCGATTTCAAAAATTCTTTCACCTTTGGAAAGCTACATTATCCCCGAGTAACATAGGCTATATTATATTTAAAAAAAAATTAGGGATCCTTACTAAAACTCCAATAATGTAACATAAGGTGTAAAAAAATGACCTGAAAAATTCCTTACGTCGCGTGCGCTGCGAAAACTATTGATGATAGAACAAAATCATTTACTACGACTTTGCAGAACTCATCATTATCTACAAAAAGTGTCGCGACAGCATATGTCTAAATATTATAGTTATGTCACAGTAAGCAGTTTTTTATTCTAAAATATTAATTTATATATGCCGCCTCTTGAAAAGGCTCTTCATTTGTACCTTGGTATTAATCCTCATCAAAATAAATTACTTTATATTCAAGACGGCTTTAATACCTTTTTATAACTTTTTGAATTATTCAATTCGGACATTTCATTCGGAAGATATCACGAGTTTAAAAATGCAAGTATTAGAAAAAAGTCGCGTGGTTGTCGCTCACCGCGCTCAGTTAGCCAGCATGCGATGTAGGCTCCATGTAAGCGTCACTGGGGTACGGGGGGGGAGTCAATGTAATCTATATATATAAAAGAAAGTCGTGTTAGTTACTCCACTTATAACTCAAGAACGGCTGAACCGATTTAGCTGAAAATTGGCAGGGAGGTAGTTTAGAGCCAGGAGAAGGACATAGGATAGGTAGGGGTAGGTAGGGTAGGTAGGGTAGGTAGGGTAGGTAGGGTAGGTAGGGTAGGTAGGGTAGGTAGGGTAGGTAGGTAGGGTAGGTAGGTAAGGTAGGTAGTGGTAGGTAGTGGCAGGTAGAGGTAGGTAGATAGGTAGGGGTAGGTAAGGTAGGTAGGTAGGGTAGGTAGGTAGGGTAGGTAGGTAGGGTAGGTAGGTAGGGTAGGTAGGTAGGGTAGGTAGGTAGGGTAGGTAGGTAGGGTAGGTAGGTAGGGTAGGTAGGTAGGGTAGGTAGGGCAGGTAGGTAGGGTAGGTAGGTAGGGTAGGTAGGTAAGGTAGGTAGGGGTAGGTAGTGGCAGGTAGAGGTAGATAGGAGTAGGTAGGGATAGGTTTGTAGGTCCCAGTTTTATTTTTGTTCTCAGGGCAGGACAACGTCTGCCGGGTCAGCTAGTATTTTCATAAAATCGTGTATTTTGAGTTTTATTGAATATTATCGGTGGTATTTTATCCAATAAAGATCAATAAAAGTGCACCAGTGAATTGAAATGAAATGATTACGTGTATAGTGGCTTTTCAAGTTGTCTCAAGAAGTCCGTGAAAAGTTTTAGTAGAACGGCTACCATTGTACTAAAACCTAACCTAACCTAAACTGACTATGACTTGAAGATTTAACATGACTCGAACTTTACTACTAACTATGAAACTTGATGATTGACGAGAATTTAATACATGAAGAATATAAAAATAACTACATTGCTCAACTTGACACTGGCAAAATACACGAAGTGTGACGCCAAAATTAAAAAAAAAAAGTATTTAGACGTGAAAACTGAACTCCACATGCATAATATATTTATGTAGCATTCAATCGTCACAGAACTATACCTGTCCCTGGATATTAAACAGCCTAAAACCTTCATCTAGGAACCTGAACCTAAGAGGATACCTATCTTTGAAAAGCGCTTCATAATCTGTACTGTGGTTCTCAACCTATGAGAATACTAACGGACAAATTGACCTACATATTATTTGGTTGGTTAAATTGAGTACAGGGTGTTCATGAACTCTAATGCGGGTGAAACCGCTGGGCGAAAGCTAGTATATTATAAATGCGAAAGTATGTGAGTATGGATGAATGTTTGTTACTCTTTCACGTTAAAACTACAGAACGGATTTGGATGCAACTTGGCACATAAATAGATCATACCCAGGAATAACATATAGGCTACTTTTTATCCCGGGAAAACATAAGATGCCTCGGGAACGCGGGTGAAACCGCAGGGCGGAAGCTAGTTGTTAATCTAGCTACATAGATAAAAGAGCGGAACTGATAGACTAATATTATAAAGAGGAAATATTTGATTGTTTGTATGTTTGTTTGTTTGCGTTGAATAGGCTCCGAAACTACTGAACCGATTTGAAAAATTCCTTCACTAATAGGAAGCTACATTATTCCCGGAGGTTATAGGCTACTTTTTATTCCGGGAACGCGAGTGAAACCGCGCGGAACAGCTAGTCTAGAATAAAGAGGTGTTAGAAAGTGGAAATTACGGAATGTTGGCCAGAACCCCACCAGGTGGTCCCAGATCAGAATGGGAGCGGGAGAAGTAATTGTCTTTGAACAGGCGACTATTTGTTTGTGTCAGTTATAACTTACAAGTATAAATGAGTGTCTGTCTGTTCACTACGACTTTAACACGAAGGTCCGATTTTACTACTCATACTAAACACCAATTATCATCAAGATCGGTCGAGCCGTTCTTGAGTTAGAAGAGGACATAACAGAGACAGAGCAAAGGTTAATTACCTACATTTAATTTTTTTAATAAAGGAGGAGTTTCTCAATTCCGCTGTATGTTTTTTCTCGCATAACTATTTTGCTAATGAACCGATTTTAATAATTCATTTTGTATTGGGGTTTTGTATAGCTCTATGGTGGTCCCATATTAATTTTATTGTCTTTGAAGCAGGTCTTGTTTTTTAAAGTTGATTATTACTTTCAGTAAAACTATCCAAAGTAGGTAATGTAAATAAACACACGAACATTGATATTTCCTGACCACCAATCCATCTTATATCCTCAACAGAACTGCCAGATGCTCATACCAAACTAATTTTAAACCAAGATACGCCGATGATCGCCTTCCCGTATCGACGGAAACTGTCGATTATGCCCGGGCATTACGATTCATTTAATGCATTAACACGAGCTAACATTACCCGGGGAAGATGAGATGCAATGCGAAAGCGCGCACTCAATTAGACCAGGCTTCGATCTCACTGCAGAAATCAGCCTGTATAGCTGTTACGTAATTTAAATTGGTACGTGACAATTTGATTGGAATTTCTTGGAAATACCTATCGCTGGGGTTGTGACCCATCGCGATTCCCTATTTTAGGAGTGAATATTCGAAAAATCCTTTCTTAGTCAATGCTTACACTTCCCAAAGAGCACGATTTGAAAATCGTTTGCAATGATTTACGCTATTGCATTATTAAGGTTACACCTTCAACTTTCACTTCTATTTCATTGATCACATAAAGTTTATTTTCAGTTGAAAATATGCAGTTACTTTCGGCACAGAGTAATAGACGAACGGTAACTGTCAAAGGCACGCATCGTATGAATATTGCACTTTTGTTAGTCAATATCATATCGACTCTATGGCACCAGGAATAAGGGTGAAAATTGGAAACATAACAGTATTTCAACGTAAAAGTCCGTCATAGACTCTAGTTGGGCCAGCGTGATCATTAGTTTGAATTTTTGCGTCCCTTTGATCCAGTCTTTGCCGCTTTCATCCGGAGATATCCGGATTTCTGTTCTTTTAGTGGAGTGCATTCGATACATTTTATGAAAAAGGGTAAAAAAAATTGTGGAGCTATTTTTAATGCTTTTCATAATATTAAAATTGGAAAAATAATATATTGGTATTGCAAATTGCTTGATATTTTAACTTTTTAATTCGAAAGAAGAGGCAATGGTATCGATGAATAGTACCTACTCTATATTTTTACATAGAGTCTGTTTATTTTTCTTTCACCACGTTATTAATATATTTTTTTTTAAATTACTACCATTACAAATGTTTACAATGTAATTTTTTTATCAGTAAATCATTTTCCCGACATATATTTAACAAGCGAGTGTGAACCGAACATTACTCAAATGTACTCAATAAATCCTTTAAACTATGACAGGCTCAATCAGCTGGCAACTACAGGATGTTCCGATGTCGGACCACTTGCCAACTGATACAGGATGTTGATATTATGTTGTTGACAGACAGACGGATTAGTACGTATGTATCATGTCGAAATTGGGTTTGATTTATTATAGTAAGGTCGCGAGGAGGAAATATAATATGGGATGTTCTTGTTTATGATAAGTTCTGTATACGGGACTACCAAAAAAAATTTTACTGACTACAAAAAATCAATTACCGGCGGCCTACCGCATAGTCCATTAAAAATCAATCTTAGAAAACTAGTTTTATTGATTCAAATAAAAAAATATAAAATGAATAAGGTATCTAAGTATAGTCAGCTTCAAAAGGAAATTGTCACTTTAGTAGGTCTGTACTCTTTAATTCTTTGAAAGTTTTTACGAAATTTGAAAATTCCATATTATGTATAATGTCCAGCAATTTTTGACAATAACTATAGGTACACCTAATAATGAACTTTTTAAGAATAAATTCAAAATTCAATTTTCAACAAAAATGAAACACAATAAAAGCAAATTCATATGAAACTCAACCACAAAGCGTTTACAATAAGCTATCATTATCAATAACAATAAAAATAATCAAGAGCGCTGGAAACAAAAGGCGCATATTGCGGTATAAAGGTGATTGATAGACAGACAAGTCGACGTCTATTCTATGTGATTGTACACCCACTTCTAACCATCATGGAGGAGCGTGAAATTGTTGTGAAGATTATCTTTATCTGTACATAGTAAAACAATGGTACCGATTCTGTTGTTTACAAACTAAATAAATTTAATCTCACTCTCTAATAAGAAATATAAGAAATGGATGCAGGACATTTTAGTCCTGTCAGATTAGTCCGATCACTTATTTCAACGTGAATTTAAGCGCGACCTTTATTGGTCACGACTATTTACCCGTACATTACGACGGCATGGACTAAACTGACAGCATTAAAAAAAATCTATCTCTTTTCAATAAGGTTAACATGAAAGAGAAGTGACTTGACTAATATTAGTTATGTTCGTAAACAACAGAATCGGCACCATTACCGCTTAACGTTCTTTGTATCATTGCTCGGCTTCTAAGGATCGTTGCGTGATGTTATATAGCCATTCTCAATAATTGGGCTTTCAATTGCAAAAAAAATTTTCCAAATCCGACTGGTAGATCTATTGATTACCGCGTTCAAACAAACTCTTCAGATTTATTTTTACTATATATAGATATCCTTCTACATTATACGAGTATTCTCTTTTCTAAAGCTTTTGATAAGATAACAGTAAGATGCCAAGGGCATTGAGCATATTAAGGTTTCTAGGTTAGTTTCTTGCTGTTTGAATTATATTACTAAAACGACACTAACTACTTATTACTATCAGCTTATCTGTCATGAATTATTTATTAATAACTCTATAATGCGTCTGCGCACTTTCATTTGCATGCATGCTTGTTCCTTTCACTCGTAACTTGTTTGATATTGGTTTTAATTAATAAGCATTGCACATTATAATATGATAAAATAATTTCTGATAATATAGGGAAGTACCTACTTAGGTAGTATAATTATTTCATTTTTTTTAATATAAACAAATATCTTGGGACATTCTTCACACGGTTATCTGATCCCAAACTAAGAATCAAGTCATCAACTAAAATCAGTTAATATGCAAAAAAGTAAAGCGGGAACAAACATTAAAAAAAAACATGCAGCCGATTTGAGAACCTCCTTCTTTTTTGAAGAAGGTTAAAAAATATTTTTTTTGTATTTCGATCGATCAATTTTTTGTGTTCCCCAGAAGTCTTCATGTCAGTCATGATATAAAATCGTCAATTAACGATTCATCCAAACCTATACTCAGTTTTGTATTAAACCTATAATTATGAGATTGAAAAGTTTTGTCTGTAAACTATTCCACATTTTCTAATAGCAAAGCTAAATGACCAAAATACCTTGAAAGGCACAATTACCGCCCACACGATGCCGAGAGGAGTCGGGAATGGATCGTAAAATTACCATTTATGGTCAATGTACTATCGACAAAGTTGAAGCATGATCACCTTAAAGGTGTATTTTGTGTGCAGTGAACAGCCGCTACCTGTGTCTCACACAATATAACCAGACAATGCGCTTGTCATAAAATAGTAGATTGTCATTGTCAGTAAATAGTCTAGACAAAAGATTTTACAAGAGACCGTTTTATTGTCAACAATGGACAGGACGAACTATGATTACTGGCTGCAAGCGAAAAGGTCTCAAAACTGATCATGCTTCAACTTTGTTGATGGTACATTATTACCAAAGACTGAATGTACGTTGGTATATTTGCGTAATCGAATACTCCTATTATGTGCTTTAGGGATTTGTAAGACTGACATAAGCGAGGCAAGCTATAAAATCAGAAGCTCCTTTCTAGGCGATGTGTGCTTACCATCATCGGCCACATCATCACTGACCACGGTGAGATTGTGTTCAAACACAGGCCTGTGTGGTGACGGCGACGAATATCACCACCCCATCTCATCCCGTGGGGGGCGTAGAAGTCGTCCGAGGGAAGGTATACCAGAGTACGGGCAGCAGCGTATCTCTGAGAACTATAACACCATACTGCTATCGCCAACCCGCCTGCTAAGCGTGGCGATTATGGCATATCCCCCCAAATTATCCAGGAGATCCCTGGGGGAGGCCTTCGTCCAGCAGTAGACGTTTTTCGGCTGAAATGTATATATGTACAGGCCTATACATTGTAATAAAAGGTCGAAATTTTGACGTCACTGCCACTGACCTATTATAAATCAATACTAGCATATTTTTGATTACCATCATCTGCATTTTAAATAGGTTATATTAAAAGTTGAAAAGTACTAAAAATATACAGGGTGTTATTAATGATATCGTAAGTTACGATATCATTAATAACAGCCTGTATATTTTTAGTACCTACGTAACGTACCTACTTTTGGTCCCTTCTAGGCTTTGTGTGCTTACCACCATCGGCCACATCATCACTGAACCCAGTGAGATTGTGGTCAAACACAGGCCTATACATAGTAAAAATTAAAAAATGGTGGTAATATATTGCGTTTTCAACTTGAGGGTAAAATAAATGTCAAAACGATAGTTTATAAGGAATTTTGTATGAAATACTTGCTACACAATGACGTCATAGTTTCACAGCATCAAATGATCTACTCTTAGTGATTCTATTGGTAATTAAAATCATAAAAAGCATTAAATGTACAACATATTTGATGTTTCCACGTGTTTTTAGATGTTTTATGTATTGGTTAGTGTTTGGTCATTTATTTTTGTCACTGTCAACTAGCCTTTTGTTGTTTTCTTGTATTTTTATGTGTTCGTCAAATAAATATATTTTCTTTCTTGAGGGTAGCCAACCAGGCAGGTTTTTAAAGATTTTGTTAGTCATTGATCACTTTAGGTAACTATAGGTACCTATTTACGTTATGCGTGGGTGTATGAATCATACCTCTCTAATTTCCGGTTAATTATTTCGTGTTTTGCTCTATGGAACGTGGTTTATGATATTTCGGCAGTTAATTGAAGTATTTGCATAATTTTGCCATTTAATCCACCACCTTACGCATATATTTCTATGAATATAAAACCTTTGCCTGTATTTAATAAAGTTTTCTAAGAAGTTTAGAACTTCATTTATTTTATTGGAATTAAATAATCATTGGGTAGTTTTTTTCTAAGAAATAAATGGAAATATTTACACGTAAAATCCTACTAATATTTTAAATGCGAAAGTTTGTTAGTATGTATGTATGTTTGTTACTCTTTCACGTAAAAACTACTCAACAGATTTGGATGAAACTTAGCACATAGATAGATAACCTGGAATAACATATATGCTACTTTTTATCCCGGGAAAACATAAGATACCTCGGGAACGCGGGTGAAACCGCGGGGCGGAAGCTAGTCATAAATACAGTAGGAACGAATTTTACTTACACAGATAGATAATAAATTACAGTTTACTATCGAAAATGACATAAGTATCTATATTTTACTGTTATACGTATAGCTTAATCACAGTAAATTTAAGAACAGTATATCATATCGGTAAAAAACACAATTTACAGTAAATTATCGGTTACGACACGACGGTTACATTAAAAATATCCGTTCCCATAAAAATGTCGTCACCGTGCCACAGATTCCATAGATCACAGAGCGGGCTTACTTAACTGCCGCTACAGGTAATATCAGCATGGTTATATAGGTATTAGTTTTGGACATATGTAAAAGGCAAGGTTGATTTGCTGTCGAAAACTATAATATAATAATATGCGCGCTCTGACTCCTTACCACTTCGAGTTCCGCGCTCCATTTTCGCTCAAAAAATACAATTAAATAAAAATTTTAAATATTTATTTCTACAAACTACAAAATTAATTGAAATACCGATGGACACACGGGTTCAAGGGTTATTTCATAGGTATCTCTTGATTTATAAACTTTTTCAAACTTAATATGACTAGGAAAGGAAGAAAAATATCTTTCCCGGCAATTGGAAAAGTTTAATTATAAAATTTTAATCACCTTAATTGACATTGCTCATTAAAATTAGAATACGTTATTTTTGTTGTCTATCAAAAAATTGAACGCACTGATGCTACTGTATGTATTTAAGCTGTGACACTAAGATTTTTATGGGTGTTAGCAATTTCGGCACCTTTGAAAACATTTTAATATACAGAGTGATTTGAAAAGAAAAAAAAATGAGATTAAAGTTAATGAGATATTCCATTTCAAAACTAATAATCATACCTATAAAATACTTATTTATACATCGTCAATCTTTATTACTATTAACCCGTGGGTTTACTCACCTTCTTGGATTAAAAATAGCGTATAGGACTCTGGTATAGTGTAGCTTGCTATAGTGAAACAATTTTTAGAATCGGAGCAATGGTCCCGCGAAGAATATCCCCTAACAAACTCACAAAATCTTAAAATCTCTATAAACTATTATTTCTGACTTAAACTCGAAAACTTATTTATTTAGCTTAGGCCCTGAACAAGCGCATAACCTCTTAAAAGGAGGCTCTCCCCCATTGACTCCTCCCTTACTAAACTGAAGGAGACAAACGAGACAGAAGAGGGGCAATTTACGTAAAAAAATAGGATTTTATGTTATTTAAAAAAAAAACTTTCTTTCTTTTATAAAAAAAAGGTAGAAATCTATTCCCTTTGTATTAGATTTCAATATGTTCAAGTCATTTGGATGGCCCAAATAGAGAAAAAAACATTCTTCGTTTTAAAGGCGTTTTATAAATGAAAAATGTTTTTTTTTTTAAATCTATTCCTCGTCACATACCTATTCTCTAGTTTAACATTACAAATCTCTCGCAACAATGAAAGCATTGAAAAACTGAATCATAATTTCTCGGATATCGTCGCCTTAAGAGTTTGTTACCAGTAGCCCTGTGTACGCAACGATAATCGCTCACCATCAGGCTAATCGTATGCTTGTTTGCTTTGCCGTAAAAACCGTAAATATTTCAGTCGTTATTTTACAAGTACTACATTTACACAGACAAAATCTAATCACTAACTCAGGGTCACGCTGCAAGGTGCAGGTAATTCAACACCTAGTGTTTAGTGACCCTGTGCTAAGTGGCGGCAAATTAGAATACCTTGAAACTCTAGAATGCTATGCAGCTGTGTATGAGTTAGGTTCTAGCCTAACTGATGGATGTGATTGGATGCCAATTTAGGTAGATAATACGGGGTTTCAGTAATTATGTCCCACTTTGAATGTCCCGCTGGGTATGTCTCTCAATATTTTCATGGGCAAAATTTATATAAAGAGATTAACCTAAACAAGAAACAAATGCTATAAAAGACATTCGAAAAGAAAACTCATAAATCAAATACCCGACTGCAGCAAAAGTAAAAAGAAGATATATTTTTTTTATAATACGGTGGTTATAAACATAGTATTTATATGAGCTTTCCGCCCGCGGTTTCACCCGAGGATCTTATGTTTCTGAGGATAAAACTTAGCCTATGTATTAATCCAGGGTGTTAGCTACCTCCATAACAAATTTCATCAAAATTGGTCCAGTCGTTTGAGCGTGAAGAAGTAACAAACATACTCACTCACAAACTTTCGCATTTATTTATAAACAACTAGCTTCCGCCCCGCGGTTTCACCTGTGTACTCGAAGGATCTTATGTTTCTGAGCGATAAAAATTAGCTTATGTGTTAATCCAAGGTGTTAGCTACCTCCATACCAAATTTCATCAAAATTGGTCCAGTAGTTTGAGCGTGAAGAAGTAACAAACATTCTCACTCTATTAAACAAATATTTAATTTAATATCTTTTTCTATCCGATCAATGGTTTGAGCTGTACGTTGATAGATCAGTCAGGTATATAGATAGATCATTTAAATCTTTGTTTGGACCTAAAGTCAAAACTACGGTCATACCAACAAGAACTTTTAAATGCTTTGTAGAATAAGTTTCCGTGCATGTATGTACATTTTCCGTGCATGCAACTCTGGTGTAAAACACAAAATGTTCCTGGATGAGTGCCAAGCTAATGTGGACATTAGTCTTGTCGGTTGATGGCTGTTCTATGAATTAGGTATTTGTATTGGGAGTGTGTTTTAAGGAATGTTACTTATTTTTTTTGTCCCCCCCCACAAGGTGGACCGACGATTTTATGAGGGTCGCGAGAAACCGTTAAATGCGGGTAGCGCAAGACCGGCCATCGTGGAGATCCTCGGGTAACGCCTTAGTCCAGTAGTGGATGTCTTTCGGCTGACATGATGATGATAATAATCGACTTAGGGGGGGGGGGGGGACAGCTTGAACAGCCCGTCCAAGCTGTTTATTTAGTTTGGCATACAATAATTTCAAAAGACTGTATATTTTCTATTCAGCAATATTTACCAAACGAATCCCCAAAATGCAGACATTTGTAGATTCTTCCCAAATTCGACTAATAAATTCAGTTGCCGAATTGAATAGTGTAATTTGGCTGAATGTGCCGCTGCGGTGGTACTCCATCTGTGTTCCTAGAGTAAGTGGTTCGAATGAAATGAAAGCAAACTTATGTATGCGAACCGTTAGCTCAATATTTCACTACGAACGAATGGGTAACACAAAAAACAGAAGCCTTGCTGAGTTTCTTGCCGGAGTCTTCTCAGTTTAAGTATGTGTGGAACCGGTGGTTGAGACTTTTGTAATAGTTGTGGAGCTGGCGAACAAAACGGTAATTTTTCCCAAAGTTCATGGTTTCGGTCATAACAATAAGTATGTCATTCAGTTTTTTACTGCTCCTATAAAATTTAATTTTATGTAATGATGTTGTTTTGTTCGTCAGCTCCTCAATTGTTACTATCGACATTCATGTGCCTTATCAGGGCCTAATAGAGTTAGAGTTGGTCCCTTGAGAAAACCGTAATCTATGTCTTTTATTTGGAATTTTTCAAATTGATGCTGTTAACCCAAACCGCAGTCAATAGCACAAGTAAAACTCCGTAAAGCGTGTCCGTACTATCGACAAAGTTGAAGCATGATCACCTTAAGGGTGTATTTTGCGTGCAGTGACCAGCCGCTACCTGTGTCTCACACAATATAACCTGACAATGCGCTTGTCATAAAATAGTAGATTAAGATTAGATGGAAGACAAATATTTAGTAACTAATTCCGCTGGATATATCCTTCTCTGTCAAGTCCAAAACAAGGGAACTTAACAGGAAATCTTTTAATGATTTCCTGTTAAGTTGAGTTAAGAGTTAAGTTGTAAGACTTGACAGAGAAGGATATATCCAGCGGAATTAGTTACTAAATATTTGTCTTCCATCTAATCTTATAATGGATTTCCGCAAGGTCACGCCTGAGTCAATTAGTTAAATAGTAGATTGTCATTGTCAGTAAATAGTCTAAACAAAAGATTTTACAAGAGACCGTTTTATTGTCAGGGCAAACTATGATTACTGGCTGCAAGCGAAAAGGTCTCAAAACTGATCATGCTCCAACTTTGTTGATGGTACATGTATCGAATACAACAATAGCTAAACCGAACCGGAGTCGTCCATCGTAAAATAACCTTAAAGTAATCGTAAACGTTTGTGTAACATCGACGTATCGTAAATAATCGTAAATTCAACCCATTGTTGTTTGACGACAGATTGAATGTTATCAATTTGTGTATGATAAAGATTGTTATGTTTATAAATACGTTTTGTTATTAGGTTTCGTCCGTGTTCCCAAGGGACCTTATGTTTTACCAGGATAAAAAGTAGTTATTTCTGGGTTTCTCTATGTATGTGCCAAGTTTTATCCAAATCCGTTCTGTAGTTTTTATGTGAAATAGTAACAACATACATTCTCAAAAACGTTCATATTTATAACTCGCTGTCCCCCGCAGTTCCACCCGCGTTTCCATGGTAAAAAGTAGCCTCTGCAACCTGATCTAGATAAGGCAACATAATAATTGACGAATTGATAACCTCGTCTTGAAGACAGTTAAAAATAACAAAAGCTGTTACCTAGGCGACCGCTGTCATCTATTGACAACCGCGTCGAATCGCTCACCCATGCTTTACATGCTCCCGCTTAACGTTCTTTTAATCATTGCTCGGCTTCTGAGGGTTGTAGCGTGATGTTCTATAGCCTATAACCTTCCTTAATAATTGGGCTTTCAATTGCAAAAAGGTTTTCCCAAATCCCACTGGTAGATCCATAGATTAGCGCGTTCAAACAAACAAACAATCTCTTCAGCTTTATTATTAGTCTAGATATAGATTAGTATAGATATAGATTATTAGTATAGATAGATAATAGTAGGATCAGTCCTTTTTAAGTGTATGTGGAACTGGTGGTAGAGTCTATTGTAAAAATTGTAATTATCAACGTAAGTGCCTTATATATTATACTAGCTGTCCCCCGCGGTTCCACCCGCGTTTCCAAATAAAAAGTAGCCTATGCAACCTGATCTAGATAAGGCAACATAATAATTGTCCATGGGAAAAACAGTTTTCACTTAAATATATTCCAACATGCTTAAAAGTTTGTCCTTGTGCTTTATTTATATTGACTTCAGACGATAGGTAGGTAATTTCACAGGAAATTGTACCTATTCGTTTAAATCTATATGGTAAATCTGTGGGTATCATCGGAATGCGAGGTATCAGTACTGTTTGCCCAACTGCTGGCTCAGTCAAAACCAATCGCTACTATGACGGAAATTTTACTTGAAGTCTGGTACCATTACATAAATTTGGTGGTCTAATATCTATTTAACATGCATTGTCCTGAATGACTCTGACGGATCAACGCATAGCCTAAACCGCTGATCGTAGAGACCTGAAACTTAGAGGGTGTGTTCTTCGTATGAAGTAGGCATCCTATAAGAAAGGATCTTCCGAAATCCTTAGGGGTTGAAAAACTGGGACAAAGTTTGTATGGAACAACGTGATTCCTTGGTCCAATCTACTTCAAATTTTGCATAAACATTCTTTAAGATAATTGATGGAAGACGTGTTTTGTATTTTATTGAAACTCATCGCCTATCGGGGTTAAAAAAGGGTAGAAAGTTATTTTGGTGGTGATTTGCATCGAAGTTGATATCAATACTGCTTTTGAACTCACATAAAAGCTTGGTGCAATGCAATGCATATGACGAACAATTGGGATGAATTTGCTGTTATGTCTCATGACCATCTTGGCAACAATCATGGGACAAAAGAAAAGTATAAATTAGATGTTACAACACTCTACATTTCTGCGAGTTAGTTGCAGCCGGTCAAATATACCCATTTGTATTTGAAGTATATCGAAATGGAAACCAGTATGCCAAATTTGGTACAGAAGACCAACCCATCAAAAGGTTACGTTTTTCCCAAGATCTTTCTTATGGTCACTTTGATGCCTACGCTGATGCCGATGGTGATAATAACACTGATCAGCGTCCAATAGCCAATCTAAATATATAAAACTTTTAACAAAAATTAGAACCGATATCATGGTACCGCAGATTTATTTCGCTTACTTCAAAACTATCATATTAGAGTTACTAAATAGTTATTTTCTGCTTTTTAGTGCCTTTGAAGGCGGTTCTATTTTTTGTTAAAAGTTTTTTATTTTTCAATTTTGAATTTCTTATGTGTTATCAATGACTCTCAAGGTCACTGACCTAGGATAAGCATATTAGTGTTGTAGTTTCCATCATCGTTCCTATAACATTTAAAGAATTATCCCGTAACTCCTAACCATTAAGGATTTGTACCGTTCATCATCAGCTCAGCAACATAAGATGATGACTACCAGACGCAAATATCTGAATAGCTTTAGAAAGTATGATGAAAAACATTGTAAGTGCCTATAAAATTTAAAGAGTTCCCTCGATTTGTCTAGGATCCTGACTTGGTGACCATGGGACTACTTGTGAAGTATATCCTTTTAAACAAAAAATAATTTTCCTAATCGGTCCAGGCGTTCGAGTATTCGGGGAACATACAAAAAAAAAGATTTCAACGAATTGATAACCTCCGCTTGAAGTTGGTTAATTGACTGACTGATCGCGGGGGGCATCGCGGGTGGAAAGCTATTTAGCATTAAATAATAAAGCTGAAAAGTTTGTTTGTTTGAACGCGCGAATCTCCGGACGATTACTGTTACTGTTACTGGTCCGATTCGAAAACTACGCTGTCAGCTGGTAGTTTAGCCATTATTTTGTCGTTGATGGCGTCAACGCTTATATTTCTGGCAGCTAATTAAATTAAATTGCCCTCTCACACATCCATTAATGTTTTTTTTGGTCGATATTGGCTATATCCGGATATACTCTACAGATCAGGTCTTCAATGTTGGTCACGATTTTACCAAGGTCTTTGTCAATAGCTATTTTTTTATCTGATTCAGGTACTTTCCCATCCCCGATTAAATGGAGCTTTATTGGGAAATCTGTGCTTCCTCTACCCAAGTGACTCCTCATTTTGGTATACAGTTTCAATAATTCAGCAGACTTTCATAATGAGGAAGATTCTAAGCAAGATTTAATAATATCTGCTCTAGTTTCCCTAACAGGCAACGTTTATCTGAAATCACCAGAAAACATCAAAGTTATTCCACCCCCATGGGTGGTAAATAATGGCTAAACTACCAGCCGACAGCGTAGTTTTCGAATCGGACCAGTAGCTCCGGAGGTTCGCGCGTTCAAACAAACAAACATTAGCCATCTATTTGTGCATTTTATAATTCTGAGAGTTCTATCTAAAGCCTCTAGATGAGCTCTATGAGTCTTGTGCACTCATCCCATATTATTAGGTTTGCATCTTGTAAAACCTTGCCCAATGGTCCATTTTTACGTATAGAGCGTACGCTGTCTTTTTCAAGAAATACCGTAAGGGTCTGTTTAGAAGTGAAATGAGCCGTCCTTCTACCTGTCAATAGTGTAGCAGCAATAAATATCTGATGATGCAACAGCAATGGCTAATTTCGTTGACTTCAAAACTATCAGATTAGAGTTCTTACATAGTTATTTTATACTTATTAGTGCCTTTGTGGTTTATTTTATTTTTCAATTTTTAGTTTCTTATGTGTAATCAATGACTCTCAAGGTCACTGACCTAGGATAAGCATATTAGCGTTGTACTTTCCATCATCGTTCCTATAATATTTAAAATTTATCCCCTAACTCCTACCCGTTAAGGAGTTGTACCTTCCATCATCAGCTCAGCAACATGTGACGACTACCAGACGCAAATATCTGAATAGTTTTAGAAAATATATGAAAAACATTGTTAGTGCCTATAAAATTTGAAGAGTTCCCTCGATTTCTTCAAGATCCCATCATCAGACCCTGACTTGGTGACCATGTGACCACCTGTATGTTTCCAAATCGGGTCAGGCATCTTCGAGTAATCGAGGAACATACATAAAAAAAGATTCCGACGAATTGATAACCTCGTCTTGACGACAGTTAAAAATAACAAAAAACTGTTACCTAGGCGACCGCTGTCATTCATTGACAACCGCGTCGCATCGCTCACCCATGCTATACATGCTCCCGCTTAACGTTCTTTTTATCATTGCTCAGCTCCTGAGGGTCGTAGCGTGATGTTCTATAGCCTATAACCTTCCTTAATAAATGGGCTTTCAATTGCAAAAAGGTTTTTCCATATCCCACTGGCAGATCCAGAGATTAGCGCGTTCAAACAAACAAACAAACAAACAAACAAACTCTTCAGCTTTATTATTAGTATAGATTAGTATAGATAGGTCCTAAACTGAATAATTCTTTTACTTTCTTCTAATTTACATGATTTTCATTGCAACCTATTTGTCACTTTCTAACTTCATAAACCAAAAAAAGCGGACTATCTTTTAACTGGTTCCTACAAAACCTGGTTTAATCCTTTTAATAATAAGATACAAATGTACAATGTTGGAAAATATCTTTTTTAAAAACAATAAATAGACCACTCATATACGAAGGAGTGATGATAGAAAAATAACAGAATCTCGCGACATCATTTAAAAAACTTTAATTGAAAATAAAAGGTAGAATATACCGCTTAAATGAACTGCTAATCAATATGAAATCGTGACGTAAATGGAATTTGCTACCTATTACACATGTGCAAACATGAAGTCATCTGGGTAAACGCACAACTAGGTCACAAACATAGTAATACAATGATGTTGTTAAATGCTTAAGAATCCTGATGTGGTGCAAGACATAAAAGGAAATGAACCTTTATTTGGTATTCATTAGAGTCTATTATAGCGCCATCTTGTCATAAAACTAACGATACAAAAGAAGAACTGAAAGATATTGACAATCAATCAACGGACGACTCAACCCGCAGGTCTTCTATAAACTAGGCAAAAAAAAACTAAAATATTTATTGCCAAAAGAACTACATTATAAACATAATACTAGAATGATCAAAAGCTTGCCTTATGTATATAATATTTTAAACTCGTAACATTTGTAGGATTCTGGTGGCCCCAAATTAAGAAAGCCTGACGAATCAATCAGTAAACAGATTACATATCGCAAGGCAAAAATCTAATAACTACATTATACATGATGAAAAGAAAGAACAAAGTTCCTAAAATTGTGCAAAGACTGAACACATCGAAAAACTTAAAACACTAAGAACCTTTTTTTTTTCAAAATGAAGGCCCTAAGATGGTTAAAAGGGAATAGCAGGTGAAACCACAGAGCGGAAAGCGAGCATGGCTACAGTTACTTAAATAGTTATGACTGGCGCAAGAGGATTATTCGAGAATACTCCTGATCCCTTTATGTAGCTTTTAACGAAACCCAACGTAGACCTAGATAAGTAGGTACTTAATTCTACTTATTTTATTAATGCGATTATATGTATATTTGGAAGTATCAATCTCCTTGATGTAGAACGGTCACAAATACCTTATCTATATTTATACAAAGCAATTTTTATTCGTAGCAAGATACATTCCCTATGGGACGTAGAAAATAGGAGGGTAGATGGAAAGTTTTTCATTATTTTTACGGGTATTAGAATTTTGTCCTGTGGTATCAGGTATATTAGAAACTACCTGTTCCACGCGGTTTCACTCGCGTTCTCGGGATAATTTAGCTTCCCATTAGTGAAATAATTTTTCAAATCGAACCAGCAACTCCGGAGATTAGCGCGTTCAAATAAACAAACAAACTCTTCAGCTTTATTATTTATTATAGTATAGTTTTAATAAGCCGAGTGCCATACAGATCTTTATCGGGCTTAATTTATTAATAAAAAATAGTAGTTTATGATACTGTTGCATAATAGGGGTTATTAACTACGAGTGTGAGTTTAAGTACCGAGCCGTAGGCGAGGTTCTTAATAGTATCACACGAGTTTTTAATACCTAATTATGTGCAGTATCATACAGTACTTTATCTAAAGTCATATAAATAAAGTAATTTAAAAAAATAGGCAGATCGATAGTATTTTTCTACCAACTGAACTTTTCAAAAAAAAAAAAAAAATGCTATTTTTGTGACATTTTTGGTCAAAATTATATGTGTAGGCAAAAACATTAAATAAACAGACACAATAATCATATACTTAATCAAATCCGTGTTGCCAACTCCCAAATATTCTTACCTCTAAAGTTCAAGTTACAAAATTTGTGACATTGTCATCGTCAAATTGAATTGATGCTGATTGATTATACTATTGATAGGTCCAAAGTGTACTTTAATAGAAAAAAAGTTATTTTATAGCATTATCTTGGGAACAACAACTGTACTATAATGAATCATTATACACGGGTGTGCCTAAAGTGGCTCATTAAAGTACTGATTTTGATTTCGTAATAAGAACATTACGATATGAGAGTAGATAATAGCTATTTTATTGTTTAGTAAGTTTTTCATTATTCCCTTTATGTACTACAGTAGATTATTGCCATGTATTAAAAGCAAATGAAATGTTCTACATAAACATTTAACTTTCAGAAACTGAGCTCTATCTCTAGTTGCAAATTACGCTCTTAGCTTATTACTTGAACTTAATGCTAACTTACGCCTTGGAGGTATCGTAAACTTAGTACATTAAGTTTTTATTGCAGTCTTTCAAACGCAGTAGATACCTTACTGCCAGTTTAGATAAAAACATCCAATGCTAAAACTAGATCATAAAATTTAATTTAGAAAACTGTCCTAGATGGAACTTTCATTCGTACGTTGATGAGAACTGATCTGGAACTGGCTGCTATATACCATTTTTTTTCCACACTTAGGTTACCGAGTCTCCGAGTCGATCGTTTAGAAAAAGAAACAGATGGATTGTTTGATTATAAGAATAGAAATGAATAAAGCTTTGACAGGCGATTATTATTAGAATGATATAATGAACAAAGCCAAACTTATGCAAAGAGATAAAGAAAACGATAAATATGATGGGGATAAAAAAATAAGGAGTATTTAAACAGAAAAACTGTTGGATTCTCACATAACATAAAAATAAAGTGAAGTATTAAAGTAATTGGAACTGAATACATTTCCAATACTCATAAATACTATAACAAAATACATAGTTGAAACTCCACCAGTAAGTTCCAATTTCCTACGCACTCAGTTAAAAGCAAACAATAGGTGATTTCACTTATTTATTGCCCGTGAGAAAGCAATTTGTCGTATTATTTTCCAACCTTACGTCTTTTGGAATAGAGTCGAAATAACCATCCATATAAGAAATAGGGCCAAAGGGTTCTTAATTTCAATAGTGTACAAATATGACCTACACACGTGTGCTCCACTTTACCCTTTTATTCATTGAAGGTTTATTTGTGTACCAAACTGGGTGATCACCAAAGCTGTAGTATTTCTTTCATAACTTTGACTTCTTAACTTTCCTTTTAGTATTACCAACGTGACTATTGGTTTAGAATAAAGCTACTCTATTTTTGATGTTGTAAGAAATACTACTAGATCAGCGACAAGGCCAGTAAATGAAATTAAGAGTAGTTTAAGAATGTATTCATTGTCAGTAACTCATTAACGTTTCTACTGTTAAATTACGAGACTTTGACAGATAGGTGAAAAATTAAGCTTTGGTTCTGGTAGATAGCTTTTAGATTTTGTTTGTTGTCTGTACTTATCTTCACGATTTAATCATGGAAAGTACTTACTAATAATAACGATGGCATTACGCTTGATGATGATGAAGAATATAGAAAGTAAAATGTGATTATGCGTGTTACTTCTCACAATTTCCTCTAAATTAAAATAGACAATGTTGCTTTCCCAAGGTTTCTTATTTAAAGTCAATTTGTATTTAACTATGTGTAACGTTTATTCTATTCATATGGCGTGCAAAATTTTATGTGTTTCCTGCAATTTTTTTCAAGTTAACCAGTGTTAAAAAATAAGCGACAATACAACTTATTAAAAATTCATAGAAGTAATTTGTCTGTGCAGTTTTGTAGCGCATAAATATTACTTGTTGACTTTTTTGTTGCAAAATGCAATTTCGTTTGAATGTTTTAGTTTGATGCGCATTTTTAGCTTGGCTAGATTTTGTTTGTTCAGCTTTACCGTTTTAACTAATGTTTTTTATTTTTGTTACAGGTATGGCGGTAGCAAATAACTTCAGCTGTATTTTTGGTGATGTACTTCAATACCATTGCAAATCATACTTAATGCCGTAAAATTGCCGACGATCTCTAGGTTGCTAGTAATGACTCCTGCAACTAATGATACCTATGCAATTACGAATACATTAAAGTTGAAACGACGTAGTTATTATAGTATGGGTCTTCGAACTGAGCAATTATTGGAACGGTAATTATAGATTTCAGTCCATAAATTAGTGTTTGCATTGAAATTAGTAGAAAAGCTTCGTATCCAATATTTTACGAAGTAATGTAGGAAATAAAAATAGTAGGGTTATGTAATTGATTCTGATGCAATAACAATGTCATCCACATATACGTAAGATTTTTTAAACCTTAAATTCCGTAAATAAAACTGAAGAAACTATCCGTATCTATGAAATCTATTATTCCTAAAGCCGCAGTAATAAAACATACATTACAAAATATAATAACGAGCCTACATCCATTTTCTAAATGACTGCCCTCAGCTCGCACAAATCTAATTTAGTTCCATAAAGAACAGTTCATTTGCATATAATACCCCCGTAATGGAGACACCAGTGCTTTGACCGGCAAAGCACTCTGAGCTGCCTAATATATTAAATATTCCATTGTTTCTCTACCATTTTCTATAAATGTTATTATAATTTATGTTTCGGTACTGCTTTCAAGTGGTCTATTTACAGTATTGTTTTGTTAACTAGGTAAGACGATCGCTATATATTTAACAAAGTTTGTTTATTTCAATCGTTTAAATTGTCACATTTTAGTAAATTACAAGATTTCTTTTATTTATATCAATCTCCAAACAATTATCATTAATATTTTATGGATTGTGTTTATCTAATAGTCCTATTCTTACTAAGAGTACTTTAGTAATTATTAACTACGTATCTTCCAGCATAGATAAAATAACTTCTTCTATTTCATCTTTACCTACATTTATATCTACATTACTTAACTCTTACTTCACACGAAAGTGAATGTAAACGTAACGCTACGGGACCCTTCTCAATTTGTTAGTATTGTCACCCCTATGCGTTATACAAACACGGACTTGTCCCGTTTCTTGATGTGTGGATAATGGTGTGTGTCGGGTTATTTCGTTATCTGAGATGGGATTGATATGGGATTCTATAAGGTGTCTCGAAGGTTGGTTAGATTTATCTAACGAGATCAGGGACAGAACCTTTATCTGCTCTTTTACTAAAATTTGCAGTGAATCGTATACCCGGTCTATTTAATTGGTCAGATCTATTACCTGTAATTATAAAAAAATATTCATGTATACTATTTATACCACAACACAGGTTTGACCTGATTTAGATTCAGACCACTAGTTATTTCGAAATTTATTTCTAAAATACTATCTTACTGAAAAAACATTAGATATCTACAAAATAGTTGGTGAAAACTACTGACTAAATGATTCATTTTATTTTTGTTGGTTCTCCAAATAAGCCACCATACTGTTAACTTAGTATACATAATATAGATTCTGATCCCAATATTAGATCTGTGCTGATACCAAATTCATACATTCCTACCACCTGACACTTATCTTCGGCCATTTTTTTTCTCACGTCCCCAAATATTTACCGTCCGTCGCCTAGAATGGACAAATCAAACACTACCGGAGTGTCTAGTGTTAACACACGTCCAGCTACGTTTATTGCTTCCCGAGAATGATTTTTTATCGAAAATTTACTTTGGGCACCAAAAGATTCTGTTTGATTTTGCTTAATAGCTTTCATGGGATTTTGGATGGTGTTCAAAAGAGTTTACCAGATGATAGTAAAATTGTTGGTTTAAAGAAATGTCTTTATTGGATCATTTATTTGTCAATTAGCATTGATGAGATCTTGATGAGATCTTGATGAGTAGTTTAATGAAAAGTAAAGAATTTGGTTAGATTTCATTCGTTATGACAATCAAAAATCTATTTTGTAGATCTATAAATTTATGGATTTCTAATGATTATAACAGATTTAGCCTTCACCCCGTCGTTAAACCAGAAATCGTATTGCTACTTGGAGATAACAAGTGTTGCGTATTTGATCTATGTGCTAAGATCAGTTATTACAATGTAAATCATAAATATATTAGGGTCGAAGTAAAAAACTAATTTTCTGTTACTTACTGATGGCCATTTACCCTAAGCCCTAAACCGATACGTGAAACAGAAATGGTTATTTATAAACGTTATATTTGCTCAAAATAAAATTCAACTCACCACCATATGGACCTAATCTAATATTTTCATTCCTACAAATTTTTTTGTTGTATAATTTCTAGAATACATAGAATATTAATGTACCAAGTCATATGAGAATAATAGACGAAAGCATTACTTTAACATAGTATACTCTAGACACTGTTATTTTAAAGCCATCCGTGTCGTAGTCAGGTAATAATGGAAACCGGCACGTGAGAGGCGAACCAATTTTATGAAAAATATTTTGTACAGTTTCCAAATGGAAATATGTCTGTCTATATTGATACTTGCATGTGATCAAAATTTATTATATAGCAAGTTATATTCAATTGAATATTTCAGAGTGTTCTTTAGATCGAACTGCTAGAAAAGTAAAATTAATAAATCCTACATGAAAGGTATTAATACAGACACATGATGACTATAATTATAATTTGACATACTAGCATACACGTTGGCTCTTATAAAATGACACAATCGAATATTTCAGAATATAGTAAAAATTGTGCAAGTATATAAGATTAATATACTTACTTATAATAATTATAAATAATATAAATGTACATAATAACAATTAATATAAATAAATTATATAGGCTCAAGGTCACCCAAAGAGCAATGGAGAGGGCTATGCTCGGAGTTTCCCTGCGAGATCGGATCAGAAATGATGAGATCCGCAGGCGAACCAAAGTTACTGACATAGCCCGAAGAATTGCCAAACTTAAGTGGCAGTGGGCGGGGCACATCGCTCGTAGAACCGACGGCCGCTGGGGCAGGTCGGTTCTCGAGTGGCGACCACGAACCGGAAGACGCAGCGTGGGCAGGCCCCCCACAAGGTGGACCGACGATCTTGTTAGGGTCGCGGGAAACCGCTGGATGCGGGTAGCGCAAGACCGGCCATCGTGGAGATCCTTGGGGGAGGCCTTTGTCCAGCAGTGGACGTCTTTCGGCTGATATGATGATGATGATGATGATGATGAAATTATATAAAAGTAAAATTTAATTGCAAATATTATGTGTACTAGTCTATATACTACTGTTTCACCCAGTTACCCTTATATTTAAATTAGAATAAAATAAACGATTCCTTATTTAGTATGACAAACATTTTCATTGGTACACTACGAATAGGTATTGAACTAATAGTTTCAAAGGTATGAATAATGTATATGACAATTGACAATTAAAATAACTTCCCGCCAACCTTCCATACCGCGGTGTTTGTCAAAAGCGAGCGAGTTGCGCGGGTGCACGCGCTGGAACTTTCCTAGATCCTTCCGCATTGCACGTGTTTCACTTTACAATACTACCTGGTTCCACTTATAAAAAACGATGGTGTTAATTTTATCAACAAATATATAATTGATTTTAATTACGCTATCTTTTAAAGCGATGATAGCTCAGAGGTAGTGACGTCGAATGCCGAGACGAAGGTCGCGGGTTCGATTTCTACTATAAGCTTGAGGATTCGGTGAAGGAAATCATAGCACGGTGATAGCCTGGCTATCGCTAAGTATCTTCCGGAGTGTTGCGACAGCTGCACTTGAGAGCTAGTTTCCTTCTAGGCTTTGTGTGCTCACCATCATCGGCCACATCATCACTGACCACGGTGAGATGATGGTTAAACACAACCCTTAACATAGTAAAAAATCTCTTTCGCACAAAGATATTTAAAGCAGTAAAATGCTTTATTTTTCACATACAAATAGTTTACGGTAAAGCGCACACGCATACCCCACTACGTTCAAGGAAGTGAGCGATGGCCCATAAGTGGTCGCTTCATTGTGGTATGCGATTCGATTCCCCGGTAAAGCGAGCCGTTGACTCATGTTACTAACCGCCACATCTATTTATAACACGATCAATACTTCAATTCCTAGTTCGGCGCCATAGTTTGTGTATTTTGCAGCTTTGGCTTTTAGTATCAAGAAAGCTTTTACAGCTGTGTGCTCTTTAATTTCAAATAAGGATTGATTTTGACATTTGTTAAGATTATTTCGTTGTGATATTACTATGTATTTGATTTTTTTGACATTCTCCATTATTGGATTACGATTGTTAATCACACTTTTATATCAGTTATGGTTGAAATTAGCATTAAATACCAACTAAATATTTTTTTATTAGACTATACAATATTTACAACAAATTTACAAACTACATATAAAAAAATCCTCGAGGCGGTCGCTGCTGTCAATCAACGGAAGGTTCCCAGAAGGCTGGCAGCGTTCCCTCTTTGAACGGCCAAGCTAACGCGTTGGCGTAGTAAATACCTATAAGTATGTTCTAAAATGTGGTCCAAAAAACCTCAAATCTGAATTGCTAAAATAAATTACCTCCTTTCGCTTCAATAGTATGTCGTTGACAATTTCCATTTCTTTTATTGCTACTGACTGACAGTTTTGTTTGATCTTTGGGAGAGAAATCTTGAAACACCGTTCAGTCTGCCGTCTCTATATTATGAGTTTAATTTATATATGTCTGCCTTTTTCAATGTATATGTGAAGGAAATGGGATAGCACGTTTGTACCAGTTACCTAATATAGAATTGCGTTCTTACATGTCCCGAGACGGACGCACGGACAGATGAATAACGGCTTTATATGGATTTATTAACTGACTGCTTCCTATGGATAAAGGGGTTACACGGGTTTGTATTGAGTGTGTAATAATTTTGCTTTAGTCACTGCATGTAACTGTTTTACGTTTTATTTAATTGATGAACTTTTATGCCATGTATCGATAAAATTCTTAACATTCTACATAAAGGAATATTTACAAGGATGTAAAGAAACGTCTTTAAAGTCTGTCTATCTAACAAATTATCAATCAATCCTCAAAGAAGAAACTAAATCACCTAAAAGCTGAGCTGTAGGCTGCTGCTGAGCTGTAGGTCATATTTGTCCTCCTATGTTCTTTTTTTATTCTTTCTTTTTTAATTTATGTTTCAACTTCCCTGTTGGCGGACAAATCAAATTTATTTCTTTCTTCTTTCTTAAAAATAATAATGAGGTTTCAAAGTTCACCATAACATCATCAATATAGATGCCAAATATTGTCTAGTCAGTTTCCTACTTTGATTCAAACTATAGTCTGCCATTGTTATTTCAAGTACCACAGTAACTCATCTATCCTCAATTTACAATAAACAGCAGATCATCTGCCGAGGACCTAAAATAAACAAAACTATTCGATAAATCCACCGAAAAGCGACATTAATCAAATCCAGCCCAATAACCCTCAGCTATGTTATTCATAAGCAAATTCCTTGCAAGCTTGTCACACTAATCATTCATCTAGAGACAATGATGAATAGGTATACCCAGCACATGTGTCACCAAGCAAGTCCAAACTCTATCCGGTGGAAATTACGACGCATAGTCCCAACGCCGGGATACTGGCAGGTTATGACAACCTTTCTAAACATATGTGGATACGAAATTTCAACCTTATCATCATGAAATTAACTCAGAAAACCATGTGACGGGAGATGACAGTTTTGGGATATCAGATAACATGTGCACGCGACATTCGACTTTATATCCTATCAATAAAGGATTCGTTATCAGAGGTTCGGGATATGAGAATGACGGGTTGATTTGTAAGGTGAATAAGGTAAACCTACGTTAGTTTATTGTTGCTTAAATTTTCCCCAAATAACGCCGGTCTTCTGGTTATGTTATGTCTATTATTGTAGTTTGAATGATGCTGTTGCAAAATTGACCAGGATATATATTGTTGAGTATAAATTGACAGGGATGTCACAAAGCACCCTTTCGGGATAATATTTTTACCATTTTCTTTACAATTTAATTTCATTCCAACAAGCAAAACATAATTTTGGCAGAGCATAAAAAACACAAATGTCATATCACAACATTCAGATTTACGATGTAGAGAGCTGTTGTGCTAAAGTGAGAAATAAACGTTTAAATAGCCCATTAAAATCCAATAAGCGAACAATAAATATCCTTCAACTGCTGTGAACAAAAACTCTTCAGCAAGATAAAAGGGAATCATTTACAGATTCCCCTGTAAAAATCCCACAGAATATCCAACACGGGGGATACTAAAACCTTTATAACAATAACAAATCAAAAATATAACCGCGATGTCGCATCAGACTAACAATAAATTCTCCTATCGGAGATTGATATGAAATCTGCATAAAATTCCATTGCGTATAACGAAACGTATACCCCTTCTCCGCACAAATATCGACTTTACTCCTTCCAGAATTCAGTTGGGATTCGTTTGTTTTCATCTTCATTTTTTCTGTGTAGAATTTTCACGGTAGACTCAACTCGGTGGGTACTATATTGATTTTCGCTTTTTTTTCTCGTATCCAATAGCTAAATGTTCAGAGATAGTGAATTACTTCGGATCCGTTTAGTCTGTGTTTCTTCTGACATCATACCTTGATGAAATATCCTTTGTTTAGAAAACAGATATGCAAATTTTTTTTCCGCGTTCATAATTATTAACTGTTTTATATATTAGTTCCATTGCATAATTATGATAGGGAAGAAAAGCTGAAAAAGTTTCCGAGGCCTCGGTCGAAACAATTCCAGATAACGAAGCGAAACTTTTAGTAAATGTGGAAGCCCAACCACGTCCTGATGTGAAGCTAGACATCTCATAATCTCGGCGTGATTAACAATCCCGGACACATCCCGCGGGAATCCAATAAACAGTTTCCGCGGAATCATTTGCGAGATTGCCGGGATTCGGGGCTAAGTGTTAATTTTTGTAATTGCCCACATATTGGTTTGTGCTTGGCCAACTTTTTTCCTTTTATCATGTTGCTGTAATTGGATTACATTGTTGGTTCTTCCAAACATTTGTGTGGCTGGTAAATGTTCTGGTAATTATATTATTTGATCTTAATTCATAAGTAGGTAAACATGTACATGCTACTTGGATCTATTTTAAAACGCGCTCTTAACCCTTCAAGGGGTGAGAAAGTTTAGAGCTCTTCCTACTAAGTGTTTACCCCATTACTCTTGTCCAACCCTCATAAATATTTGGGTACATGCTTGCCTTTTTGTGCTCGAGAGATTTTGACTCTTGCCATGATTTTGAATTTACATTTCTTTTATAAAATTTTGTTTCTGGCTATAATCCATGACTGACTAATGACAGAGAACTCTTTAATTAAACCCTCTTTATCCTTACCCTATGTATGAGTTTTTGCAATATGTAATAGCTTTTATTTTGCAGTTTTACAATGCAGTCCAAATGGTCTTTAAGATTTTACTGGAATAAACACAAAATAGAAGTACATCCAGTAAGATAACTATATATAAACCTCGCAAAATTTGAAATGTTCAATCTTCATTGAATTTTTAAATCAATTTAAATGATTCGTTTTTTTTTGGTGTAAAGACACAAACAAACTCAATCATGTTTGAACAATAACGCATAATATTTATCAACATCCTAAAATGACTGCATCAGTTATAAAGAATAATCCACAGATAATACTTAATGGGTAATAAACTTGTTGAATGAATAATGATCCTAATAAATAATTAAAAGTACGTAAATTGTTGCTCTAAAAATAATAAATAAGATACTCAAAGTATGAAGTTTAATTAAACAGAGTGACCCATTTGTTCTCGATATTGCGAAGCCGGCTGCGCGTTTTATATTTATACTTGAGATTATCGAGCGAGCAGCTTGATGTGTCATTATTCTCGAATTACACTTTATGAACATGCTGTTGAGGATTTACTGTGAGAAAGGTTCCATTACAAATGGTGGTATTTATTGAATAAATTTTCAGTGATTATGCTGATTTTACGATACGTTTTATTTCGTCTCTCTTTTTATGTGGAATTTTGGAATCTTTACAATAGTGTTTCTGTTTAGCTAATATTTTTTTTTTTTTCTTGATATTTAGATTGATTCTATGAATTATATACTTCCAGCCAAAAACATTGCTCTCATTTTAATATGTATGTTACCTCTTTTAAAATCAGCTTGTAATAATTTCGTTCGTCTACGCTTTAGTTTATCTGCGGTAATAAATAATTGCCAAGTAATATAAGGAAACGATTTTGTTCTGTTTTATTACTTTCAGTAAGGATTTTGCTTCCGTTTAACATTTCAGTGATTCAAATTGACTTTGTCTTTTTCTCTTTTGCTGGTATTTATACCCGTAACAACATCGTATCAGGAGAAATCCATGACTGTATATAATTTGGTACATTGGTTATCTAAGTACGTTTAAGTTCAGCTTTGATAACTTCACTACTTACGGTTGTACCCGCGATCTCCTTTTTACACTTTTATACTGAAAGAAGAAACTATCATAAAGACTATGATATTTATGTTAATATTTATTTTATTAGGGTAGATATCAAACTGTTTTATTATGTTCAACTCCTAATTCTACTCCTAATTAGGCATTTATGAACATTAATTATTTTTTTACTATTTCCAATGGCTCTCATGGCTCTCTTCATAGATCTTTCATTATCAAGTAGCCGGCCTTAATTTAACTGACTTTCTACTAATATTATAATTGTGTAGATGTGAAGATCTTTGTTATAATTTCACGCAAAAACTACTAAACGGATTTCGATGAAACTTGGCAAATATATGGATCATACCCTGGAATATCATATAGGTTACTTTTTATCCCGGTAAAATATACCTTGGGAATTCGGGTAAGCTAGTAATACGCTTTTACCAATCATTAACGTGCTCTGATACATAAATTGTGAAATTTTAATAAAAGCATAGATAAATACAAACCGATAGTTGGAAACACCTTTAAGTTGGGTTGCCGTCCGTTACGTTTAGTAATACGACGTGGGACAGACAGGCGTACAGTTATATGGTCTCTGTTTGGAGGTGCAATTGTCTAGCCTACTATAGGAATATTGAAGTGTCTGCTTTTAATGTTTATTCTTAACATTTAACTTTAACTTAAATACTGGTTTTGGGCTAACGTCTATTTGAGATGTAAGTATTGCTCAATTGTATGTGGAACTCTACCACCGGGAGTCAAATGAAACTTTTGATGGTCATAACTTGATGGTTTTGGACTTGACAGAGAAGGATATATCCAGCGGAATTAGTTACTAAATATTTGTCTTCCATCTAATCTTATAATGGATTTCCGCAAGGTCACGTCTGAGTCAATTAGTTATGGTCATAAGTGTCTTATCAGGGCCAAAGCGAAATTAAAATTTTATGTCGTTTTTTGCTAATTGCAGCTCAGTAATAGGTTGGTGACTCAGAGATATGGCTATAAATTTATTTATGTATTCATCTTGCATTCAAAATATTATAGAACTGAACATTGGTTCCTGTCCGTTATTTATTGATAAGGAACCAATGTATGGAATTCAAGTTTAAAAAGTATTATGTAAAGTATACATACAATAATCAATAGATATACGTATCAGGCGCAATCACTTTTTGACTAACAGGCTACTTATTATAAGCAAAAAACGTAATACAATTTGAATTTCGCAGGTTTTCGTTTACCTAGACCTTCTCGTGCAGATAGTTATATGTTGAGTAATATATTCAATTAATCAACACATTGATTAATCCATTTCCAATTAAATAAATCTAATTAAATAACGTACCATCGTCATGTTCATTAATACATTAATTCCCAACCAAAGCGTACGAAAATAATTTCGAACGTTAGTATTTACACAGCAAATGTAGGGAGCGTCAATAAATCTGCAAAATAGGCCAAAACCCACTCGATTTAATTAAATTAATTAATGGAAGCGTTTACACCGTTGAGGTTAAGGTGTGGTGTGTGGTATAAATTATGAACGACAGCGATTACTCACATTATTTGAGACTAGTTTCTGACCCGAGATTTCATCCGTGGTTTTTGGGTACAAAATAAGCCTATGTGTGTATTCCATGCTGTTGAGGCGTCAATTTTCAACAAACACTCCGCATTAATAATATTTAGTAGAAATTAGTATATTTATGTAAATACGTTTTCAAATACATTTTAATTTTGAATGATTATTTTATCACGTAACAATTTTATGAATTTCTTCTGAATTGCCTACCTATGAATCCAAATATTTTTTTCAGATTAAAAGTTATCTATCTATATACTAATAATAAAGCTGAAGAGTTTGTTTGTTTAAACCTGCTAATCTCCGAAGTTACTGGTCCGATTTGAAAAATTCTTATAGAAAGCTACATTATCCCCAAAGGTTATAGACTACTTTTTATCCCGAGAACGCGAGTGAAACCGAGGGGAACAGCTAGTTGTTTAATAACTCCAAAAACTAAAATACAAAATCGCTCTCGCTCCTACCTTAGTAGCTTTACCTCAAACCCAAAGTAACCCAACTAATCCCCAATTTATTATAAACGTTGTAAACGCGTGTTTGTTTGTATGTTTACAGTGTTATAACCCCTGTTTAAATTAACTTTAGTAGCAAATATTTGTAAGGGAGTGTGGCGAAGCTTTAGGTACATCCTGTATACCTCAGAGCTGTATTTGACGTTCAGATTAATATTTCACAACCTATTCAAGTTAGTTTACGTATTACTCAAGTAAATAGTTTTGAACCTAGGACATACTTGATTGTACTAATTAATTACCTCAGCATCAAAAGTAAAAGTAATTACTTTAGTCAATATATTAACATTATTTTGATAGTTTGTATGAAACTGTCAGAGTTACAACTACCTAGTTATTTTATGCTATGTGTTTTTAAAGGTTCCATTTTTTGTTAAAAGATTTTTTGCATAGAAATAGGTTACGGGCTGAAGTTTCAAGCCACTTTTTAACGCGGATAAAATGAGAGCCTAATGCCAATTTAAATATATAAAGGAAAGCGTGACTGATTGGCTGATCTATCAACGCACAGCTCAAACCACTGGACGGATCAGGCTGAAAGGCATACAGATAACTATTATGACTTTACCATCCGCTTAGAAAGGATTTTGAAAATTCAACCCTTAAGGGGGTAAAATAGGGGATCGCGGGGCGGTAAGCTAATATGTACTAAATGAGTTTTGAGGTGAGTTTGAATTTTATAAATCGACTTCATAATTATAATAAACCTACTACCTGCCCCCCGCGGTTTCACCCGTGTTCCCGAGGTACCTTATGTTTTCCCGAGATAAAAAGTAGCCTATATGTTATTCCAGGGTATGATCTATCTATTTGCCAAGTTTCATCCAAATCCGTTCAGTAGTTTTCGCGTGAAAGTGCAACAAACATACATACAAAAAAACTTTCCCGCTTATAATGAAATTTTCAGACAAATATAGAAAGCAAATATCCCACAATATCAAAGCCACAGTATAATAGTCAAAATGACAATTATTATCGACACACCATCATCAATAATACTATCTCCCTCACACAAAGCTATCGCACCTGTTTTATCGCCGTGTAACCGTTATTAATTCCACAAGGTACATTTCACCGCTTGAATTACTGGCAATACAAAAACAATGGTGCCAACCATGCGGGCACGGAAATAATTATCCATTTTATATTTTAAATTTACTTTTTTATCACCATTTTATGTTGTTGTTTATATAATTTATGCAAGTAGAAGTAAATTTATTAAGTGCTTTCATTTTTTGTTCTTAGAATTGATTCGTCTACTCTTAAAAGCCTTCTGAAAAAATGTATTTATATAAAGTATTTAATTTACAACAAAAATCTTAAAATATCGTCACCTCAGTCTGTGTCATGGATTAATTTATTGATCTTCTTTAGGAAAATATTATATTTTTGCAATGACTGTACAGTATTCTCGATCAGATAATAGATCTAAACTAATATTATATATAGAGATAAAGTTTGTAATATCCGAAGTTACTGGTCCGTTTCTAAAATATATTTCACTAATAAGAAGTTACGTTATTCTCGAGGGCTACTTATACAGTATAAAAAAAATCCAAAAAAAAATGATAGGCTAAGGACGTTTCCTCTAACTCCTCAAGTTAAGATACATCTACTCTCAGAATTCCACTCTGTACCTCAAATGAGATGTAAAAGCCGACACAATTTTTCCTCTGTTAATCTACGTCGCTAATTGGCCATCGGATTCAATAGCCCCGGTCATTATCGCGCGTTAACCGCTTAACTGCAGGTTGCCGGGTATCTCGACCGGATAATTGTGAACACCCGGACGACAGTCACTGTCATGTACGGATTATACCGGGATGGGATGGATGCTATTACGTTGAGTGATGTAAAAACCATTTATACCTATTTATTTTTGGAGGTCAGTATTTAACAATGGCCACATCATCACTTGACATAGTGATGATAAAAAGGATGGAATATAAAGGACACAATTCTTTGAGATAAAAATAAGGCTAAATAAAAATTAAATAAGTCGTTTGGTTCATCAAAATTGTTACTTATGCTTTTTTTAATAGAAGTTATTTAAAAAGAAATACTTATGTTCCATTTCAAGACAGTACGAAATACGACTTCAAATAGAAACTATTAATTTCTAAATTACTTATTTTTAAGGTAGTATGCTGTACTGTTTTTAATAAGTGTGAAAGCAATTTGAATAAACGCATTATTTGATTACAATGTACAGTACATAACATTTTTTTTTTTCATATTTTATTACCATAGTTTCACCGGATTATTACAACAGTTCAAACATTGACATTTACGTCAAACAAAATGGCTGCTAAAATCCGGCATAAACAAAAGAATAACTTTTTCTAAACAACCTGTAAACGTTACGAAAGTGGCCAGTAAATTACTAACAATAGACAGGGGTCGGGTTCAAAATAGTTGTTAGATTTTTGCCCGGACAACGGACGGATTAACCTGTCCACGGCCGGGATTATCCGGGCTTGACGTCCGCGGTGGAGGGTTACATACACGTGTATTGTTTTGTATTTGGCCTTTTATGAACGGCTTAAGGTTGTAGCACACATATCAACTCGGAAAGGGATCGCCACCGTATCTCTCGCGACTCAAGCCGTTTAGTATTTTTTGTATGAGACATCCTACGCACACTAATCGCATCGCTTCGGGACAAGGTCACAAACGGCTTCGCCGAGCTTACGGCTAGGCGTCAACCAGCGGTCGGCCATCCGTAAAGGTAAGGTTTCCTCCAAAAGCGGTGCCATCATGTAGCAACCGTAATACAGCGATGAATGACGTCACTGGAACGTTGTCTATGTTAACCAAAAGAACGGTAATTGGCGGCACCGCTTTTTGACTTTACGGTGTCATTTACCGGTTTCTAGGAACCCGCGCCATTTGGTTAACATAGACAACGTTCTAGTGACGTCATTCATCGCTGTATTACCGTCGCTACATGATGGCACCGCTTTTAGAGGAAACCTTACCTTAAGCGCGGCGTCGCCGTAGCTGATGCGCTTTTGTTACGTGATAACGTTAAGGTTGGCTTCCGAGACCAGCGGCCGACTACTGACGCGCGCGTCAGACACGCTTAGATTGACGGCGCGGTGAAAGACGATACGGTGACGATCCCTTTCCGAGTTGATATGTGTGCTGACTCCTTTATGCTATTTTGGGCAATTAGATTGGCTAAGGATGTCGAGAACTGATTATGAACCCGTTTAGCCGTGTTACGTGTTTGTAATCTGGGTGAATTATTTACTAGTTTATAAGTACCTATGTCGTAGGAGCTGAATATTTAACCAATAGAATTGCACAAATATCACGTCACGTCAGTTTTTCTGCAATTCTATTCGTTTAATTTTTAAAACGATCGGACTAACGACCTTTTTGCTGTCGCTTCTGCCATTTCTTATTCCAAGGCCACTATTTTGGTTTTATAAAAAAAACAATCTACACATTAAACATGACCGTGCCTTTCGATGTGCTAAGGTCATAAAGAACACCTAAAAAAACGCGTGGAAGACATTTATTTATTTATTTAAAATAGGCAATACATAAAGCAACTTTAGGTATCGTGCAAAAAAAAAAATACAAACGTAAAATAAACTAACCAAAATTACCGTCTGAAAAACAAAATATCTATTCCACTTTTATAAAAGAGGAAGGTCTCCGCAAAAATCCTCATATCAATTATTTTCATCAACGAAATGACCTCTCAAGTCCTTCTTAGCCCGTAATAAACGTCGCCGTGATATTGAACGCAATAAGACCCCCTGTGGCCTACCTCGGCCCCTGGCTCCCTCTCAGCCCCCATCCCAGTATGAGCTAATGATATGAAACTTGAGTTACCCCTTAGTTTTGACATGAACTTGTTACCAACCAACAACATTTGAGTTAAATGTAATTGTTAAAGTTTAGTTTTTTTGTCTTGCCGTTCTGGTGTAGTTGGTAACCCTGTCCCGCCACAGCTTGTGGGTTGTTACCCAGGATCTGTGGCTAGATAGACAGATAAATAGCTTTCCGCCCCGCGGTTTCACCGGCGATCCCCTATTTTATTCTACGTATCGCATTGATACGTCAAAATAGCTATCTGTATGCCAAATTTCAGCCCGACCCGTCCGTGGTTTGAGCTGTGCCTTGATAGATCAGTCAGTTACGCTTTCCTTTTATATATTTAGATAATATTTAAGAAGTTTAGTTAAATAAGCACAAATGCATTCACCAAAAAGAGAAAAGAGTATTCCCCTAAAATTTAAAGCACATTTAATTTTTATTTTCAGTAGACCTTAGGTCCACGTATTTTAAACGTTGATTAAAAACGCGATAGAGCACGTTCGGGTCCTTGTTTAAACATAGCCTATTATAATATAACAGGTTGTACCGAGGTTTATTGTATACCTACTATTACGGACAAAATATGAGTATATAATAATTTACGCTCGGTTTTTTCATGACTCCCAGTAAATACAAAGTGTTTACATGACTGCCCAAAAAAAAAAAGTTTTCTGGGATGAGAAAATCACTAAGTAAGTATTATTTATTCCATCTGATTAAAATGGAAGCAGTTGTAGGAAGCTATTACCCTCTGATCACCAACTTGTTCAAGATCTACTGCATCTGATGTAGGAATGTACTAGAAATTACTGTTTGATAATGCTTTTTGTGGGAATAATATTCCAAAATAATGTTAAAATAGTATGTATCCTGGGACATTATTTGCTTTACTATGGAAATCAGATAGCCTATTAAAATACCATTAAAACTTATCGACCCCTCGGGAGATTGGTGCGCGAGGAGTTTTTGCCAGAAATCAAGCTGACGTATTATAATAAAATTTGATTTTGCTATTTATAAAAATTGTTTCCGTATATAGTTTAGAATTTGAAATCTTGAGGTATATTTTTAATTTCAAATAAAATAGGCAATGAAGTGAAAGTGAAAACTGCTTTTTAAAGCGAATCAAGCTGTAAGTATGTTTAAAGTTTTTTCATGTATCTAAATATATACAAATATGTTTTGAAGTTCCATCAAAAGCTGGAACAAGGTCTTGAAACTTCACCACCCACACGTAAAGTAAAATATAATATGTAATTTTTTTATGTCCAAAATTTTTTTTTATTACTTTTAATCAAGATTTCTGTGAAATAGTCGTTTTTGTTAACCGAAATTAATAAAACTATGCATATACTCGCAGAAACCACATCTAGACTATCATGGTATGTAGGTACAAGACAGAGCGCATGTGCTGAATTATGGCGAGCTTTCAGCTTAGGTCTTATTGAGTCTCATTTTGTAACTTTATAGTTTTGTGAATTCAATTCAATTTAATTTATTTCTTGCTATTATGTATAGATACATAAAGATTTTAAACAAAATATATAAATTGACTAGCTTCCGCCCCCCGGTTTCACCCGCGTTCCCGAGGGATAAAACGTAGTCTGTGTTAGGGTGTTAGCTACCTCCATACCAAATTTCATCAAAATTGGTCCCGCCATTTAAGCGTAAATAAGTAACAAACATACTTTCTCACAAACTTAAGCATTTATAATATAACTAGCTGTTCGGCGCGGTTTCACTCGCGTTCCCGGGATAAAAAGTAGCCTATAACCTTCGGAAATAATGTAGCTTCCTATTAGTGAAAGAATTTTTCAAATCGGTTCAGTAGTTTCGGAGCCTATTCAATGCAAACAAACATTCAAATCTTTCTCTTTATAATATTAGTATAGACTAGCTTCCGCCCCGCGGTTTCTCCCGCGTTCCCGAGGTGTCTTATGTTTTCCCGGGATAAAAACTAGGTTATATGTTATTCCAAGGTATGATCTATCTATGTGCCAAGTTTCATCCATACATCCATACTTACAAAACTTTCGCAATTATAATATTAAATAAGTAGGATGAACATCATGATCTAATCTTTCATAAGAAAATCATAAAATATGAAACTTAAAAAGCCCATAATATCATAACTCAGACAACAAAAAGCTTCTGTCACACACATACGCATCTCACAGCAAAAAGCACGGCTTTTTACATATTCCAGAACAATAAAATAGCAGCTTAAGTGTACAATAAAGCCATTGTAACACTATTCCGGCCTATTTCACTTCAGAGTACGTCTAATGCATATTCGTAGTGTTGCGTCTCAGATAAATTGTCAGACGACTCATAATTTTGCTCGAGCTGTCTCACTGGGAAGCTGGGGTCACTGTGCAAGCGTTTGGCGAGTTTGATAATAATGCCGATTTTTTTGTTTATGACCTAAACTAAAACGTAAGAAAAGGAAATAAATTTTGTCTCATCTGATTAGTCCGATTATTTGTTTCAACGTGAATTTAATCACTGATCTTAATTACCACTATTTCTTAATAGATGACAGTGGCATAGTCTAAATTTATAACATTTGTATCCTTTTTCAATAATGTACGTATGAAGATTTGGATGAAACTTGCCACATAGTTAGAAAATATTCTGGAATAACATATAAGTTACTTTTTATCCCGGGAAAACATAAAATCCCTCGGGAACGCGGGTGAATCCACGGGGCAGAAGCTAGTTAATTATATAATTAAAAAGAAGTAAGAATTGTGCTTATATTTAACAGTAGCTTTTTATCTTTGCAAATAGATATATTTAACCATATAACAAAATTTAAATGAACAAAATTTTAATGGTAGTTCACGAAAATCTTATATTAAAAATAAAAAGCAAATAATTTTAACAATTAGTCATTTTAAATGATGACATAGACACAGGACACAAAAAGCCATTATTGATCTATACAACTTTCAGAATTTCGACAAATTTATAGGTCTAGCAGAATTTATCGGCGGCCATATTTCCAATGCGCATTAACATCTCATTACGTTTAGTAATTACTATTCCTAGCCATGCAATTTGTCTAGCTTTACGTTTGTAATTAATGCAGATTTAATGATACGATGTCTTACTTTTTAAGACTTAATTAGTATTTAGCTTTAGATTGGAGTTTTGTATATAATTATTTTAACAAAAAAACATTATTTTATCGTTTATATATGTCACCGGAAATGTATGAAATATAGGAATTGTTGTGTATTTCCCCTAGGAAATTATAATTCAATAATGATACTTGGAAATATATAGAAACTATTGAAAAAAAATAGGTCGGGGTTATTTTTTTTATTTTGCATAGAATAGCAAGTATTCGCACAAAAGTACCTTTCACTTACAACCCCTCAAATACCGCTATCCTTACAAATATACCGAATGTAGTACTCCGATAGATATTTAGGAAATGTATGGATTTCCTAGGAAATGTATACAATGACGGACTAGATACTTTTCCGTTAACATATACACCTACATTTGGGTTGGGTTTTGTTGTGGGTCTTCTCAGTATAAGTGTATTCCGAACCGGTGGTTGAGTCTATTGTAGGTAATAATTTGTAACTATAATATAGGCATTCATAAGTGCCTTATCAGTGCCTAAACTGAATACCTAAATAAGTGCAAAAATGTTATAATTTTATTTTTACTTCAATATTCATTTAAATATGTTTTAAAATGAATATTGGCCTTCGAATTAAATTCGAGAACATTCTCACATAAATATTTTTAAAATTTGAATATGAACCGCTAGCAATATGACGGTAGCTTTACAAAATGAAGATGGTGGCGTCTAGAGTAGTAAGAAGTTCAATTTAAGGCAAATTGTTGGTATATCTGGAGTGCGGTCTGAACTTTAGCGTCAATTTTTTAAACTGCAAATGCAGTTTTCAAGGAAAATTTTGCCTGATTTTTCACTCTCAGGAGAAATGTTTATAAAATATTCTTATTTTATTTTAGTTGAGGAAAATATCAAACTGAATGATCTTAAAGAGAGTCTTGACTCTTGAGTCAAGTTTGTATGATGAAATATGATTCGTTTACGTCTGAAAATCAGAAAATAATGAAGTGAAGCTTAGCTTTCATATGTCTTTCAATCTCCATAAAAAAATATTTTTCACTAAAGACTTTTTAAAAAATGGCTAAACTATCAGTAGTCAACTCAACAGTCCTAATTATAATGGGTTTTCGACAGTCCATAATTTAATTCCATTCAGAGCTTCAGGACACTAAATATCCTTAAATTTTGGAACGCCGTGATAAACTGAAAAGCGGCGCAATTCCATCTTCACCTTAACGACTAGTTTTTCAATAAAACCTAATAAGATAAAAGGCTAAAAAACACGCTCCAATCGTAGCCTGAAATAAAACTACCCGTAAATCTACAGCAATAACGTACCATTAAATCACACTATTGTGGGAACCCTTATTTTATTACGCACACTATTATTACATTAGCGGGCGGCGTGCGTGTGTGCGTGTATGTGTATACATAGACGGACGCCGCTGATTGATCGTCGGTCCTTAAGTAGCTTGTGTGGGTGATATAGGGTTGACACGTTATACGTGAGTAGATTTTATTTATTTGATACAAGTACTATTCTATTGAATTGAAAATTCTTTTCAGTGAGTAGATAAAATGTGAAATCCTCTTCGTTTGAAAGGATAACAATTTTGTATTGTCCATTGAAGTGGGTTGATTCAGTTTAAGATTCTTCGATATTTATAAGTGATATTTTTTTTATTTGTGTGGACAGATTTCTATTGATGATAAATGAGGTCTTATTGATCAAGCAATAGGGTATATTATACATATTTTAAAATAACGGACAAAAATTAGAAAAAGTTGATTCAAAATCGGCAAAGAAATACAGAAGTTATAAGCATTTTCAACTACTAATTAGATAGCTATTAGACAGAGAGAGACTCCGTGCTGAATTTGCTAGAAAGAGATAGAGATAAATCTTTGATGGCTGATTCTTTTGTTTCTTATATGCAATGAGGTTTTAAAACGCAACAAAATAATATCTCGGGACATTTCTTCACACACGGTTATCTGATCCCAAACTAAGCAGAGCTTGTACTATGGAAACCAGATAACTGATATACTACTTTTTTTTGTAAATACATACTTATATAGATAATTACACCCAGACTCAGGACAAACAGACATGTTCATGCACACAAATGTTTGTCCTGGATGGGAATCGAACCCACGACCAGCGGCGCGATAGTTGTTGTCTTAACCAACTGCGCGAACTGGCCTGTCGTAAAAATAAACATGTATTTTTCCTTTTTGCCATTACTGATAAGTTATGATTAATACAAATGAGACAGCCCTATCAGCCGGTCTATTCGAACATAAAGAGCAACAAAGTAAGGAAACATGTTCGTCTACTGACTTCGTAATCTTTCACTCGTACCCCATCGGTTTCAATATAGTCTAAGTTATAGGCAGACAGCGATTATATTTATATAAAATAAAATTGTTTTTTAAACTAACTTTATACCTTAGACTTCTAGATTTAATGAATACAATTATTTACATTAAATATACAAACTACATATAAAAAAAATCCTCGAGGCGGCCGCTGCTGGCGATCAACGGCAAGGTTCCCAGAAGGCTGGCTAACTAACTTTACTAATGATTGCAGCTCTCAAGTGCAGCTTTTGGAACCCTCAGTTATGTGTTTAGCGATAGATTTTCCATTTGATGATATAAAGTATCCTAATACCGTGTTATTCGTAGAATTCAAACCGTAACCATGGCCACAATATTAGGCGTAAGTAGCCCTGAACTATCATCCTTTGAGTGCTTTTTTATATGTGTGTGTCAGTTAGGGTCCTTTTAGGTTAAGCATGAAATTACTTATATAATCATAAATTAGAAAGATAAGATACTCCTCCAACAAACACACATACCCCACCAGCCACACACACATACACAACACAAACCCACATACCCTTACATGCACAACACAAACCTATGCGCATCAGTACACGCACAACAAAAACACACTCACATACTTGCATGAACTCTCACATACAGTCTCACATTTTACATAATTTCTACATTGTTCACTAATGTTTTATTATAAAATCACTGTATGGGAAGGCACTAGGCTCCTAAGATACAGATATTTCTAGTTTAGGAACTAGTTTAGGGCTATCAATGTTATTATACCCATGTTATGTTCAATAAAGAAATTATTATAATAGTGATCAAATGCAATTACCATCGGTGAAGTTATATTTGTTTATAATTATTAAACTCAAAAACTACTGGACCGTTTTTAAAAATTCTGTCACCGATAGTATGTTACTTTATCACTATATCATAAGCTATATTATTTTAAATAGGGATCCCAACGAAAACTCCAAGTTGTAAAAAAACACCTATAAAATACCTTATATCATGCGGATCGCGGGTGAAATTGGGATGCGAAAAGCTATTCGCTTATAAATTGCACAGCAGACTTAATCCTGCCGGTGGTTCCGTACAGGGCAGGGTAAAGTTTGTCATCAGTAGAGGAGTTAGTTGGGGTTTTTCAATGGAAACATTGAGTTAAAGATTAATTTGTTAATGCGATTCCATGAGATTATCTTTTTGTACGAATGTTAGGACATTCGATGATATCACGTCTGTGTTTTTGGACTTTCATATTCTGAATACTTTCAAGGTAGGCGTGTATTTTGTCTTGACATAATATCTATTCTAGTTGGATGTAAATATTTTGATTCTAGTCTAGTTTCCTGGGATAGAAAGTAACCTATAGCACTCGTGGATAATGTAGCTTCCTATTAGTGAATATGTTTTGGTGTCACAATGTTTAGACCAAATCTTGTAAGTCTATTTTGTGTGTATTCGGTGTTCAATGGGTCTGAAATTTAGTATACATAGTAATAATACATATAGAATAGAATACACTTTATTGTTTACACCACAAATATACGACAAAAAGAAAGAAAAAAAAAAGACAAAAAAAATATAGTGACAACAACATAGGCGGCCTTATCGCAAAAGCGATCTCTTCCAGGCAACCTTTTGGTAATACATATGTAAGACCGTTGACAATAATATTATGTGATTGAGCTGATCTGATGATGGACCTGAATAAAAAAGCTTGTCCTATTTTTTTACTTTTAATTCAAACTTATCATAATAAAGATTTAAAAAATTTATTACATTCTTCAAATTCCACGTTAAACAAACATTGCATTACTGGTGGTCCCCACACTAGGGCAAGCCTGTCTCGTGGGAGCCACAGAACCAGGAAATAAAAAGATTTATCAACAACCATGAGCAGTTCATACAATAAACGATCGTAAAAACAAGAAGAAGGAAAACAAAATTAGTTGCAAAATTAATTCTTAAAACGATTAATAATCCTAGGGGACGACATTTTGCGGAACGCATTGTTGGTAATGTCAATAAATTTATAATTTTGAGGAATCCGATTTCTTCCATAAACAAACACACATAGAACCCATAAACTCTCTTAACTCTAAGGTACAATCTAATCTACATCTCCGGCAAGCAATACGGTTGTACAAGCACTAAATTCTCCTGAACATAAGTCGTAGACTAGTGTCACGCCCCGGCGTTGTTCGCTGGAACACTGCTGGTAACGGATGTGATTGGATTACTAATGCTAAGTTATGTTATGTTAGACCCTATGTATGTACTAGTGTAGTGGCTTTCACAAGTAATGCTTTGGGATTTAATACTAAATTTAATAGTTGAGTTGAAATTCGAGTATGTTTGTATGTTAGTTTTATTAACTTAATAAAGAGAATATGGGACCACCTTGGAGCTATTTCGAGTTCAACGCAAAAAACATTATTATAGTATGACACAACTTAGATGAAGCATCGGCAAACTTCGTAAAATCGATCGTTTTCGAAAAGAGTGCGCCTACAACATTACTCATGTATTGTGTTAAAAAATGATCGGCGAAAATGATCTTGTTGAACGTTGAATGGCGCGATACTGAATTATTTTTATTTTTTGTGTAAATCGGAAGTGAAGTGTACGAAAACAATTCGCCGATGCTACATCTAAGTTGTGTCATACTGTACCTAATATGCAAAAAAGTTATGCGTGAACATAAAAAAACATATCAGTAAAGCATTTCAGTGCGTTGCGTTTTTTAAATGAATATTGTATATATTTTTTCATTTACAACTGAAATTTTTATTTTTTTACTAATAAAAAGAACCTTTCTATCCATACCTAAGATCGCTTTTGCGATAAGGCCGCCTATGTTGTTGTCACTATATTTTGTTTGTCTTTTTTTTTTTCTTTTTTGTCCTATATTTGTGGTGTAAACAATAAAGTGTATTCTATTCTATTCTATTCTACCTATTAATACTAATATTATAAATATAATCTCACTATATCTCTCTAATAAAACCTTTTTAAAACAAACATTTGAGCTTTCGGTGAAGGAAAACATCGTGAGGAAACACTAGCACGGCGGTAGGGTAATTTGTAGTACCCGCCTGGCTGGCTACCACCCTCAAGTTGAAAATCTGTCGCCAAGCACCTTTCGGTGTGTTCCGACAGCTGCACTTGAGAGCCAGTTCCCTTCTAGGCTTTGTGTGCTTACCATCATCGGCCACACCATCACTGACCACGGTGAGATTGTGGTCAAACACAGGGATATACAGAGTAAAAAAAATAAAATTGAAAACATACTTGATTTTCAATATAAATAAAAAATATTTGGCTTCTTATCAAGGTAGCATTTTGCTAATCCTATCATCTCGTCTTGGAATCAGCCAGTCAAGTATTAATTAAGTATACTTCGATGCCTCTCAGCTTATGAAATCCCGGATTATCTTATTTATGATATATACGGATTTGATATTTTCATACGCATATACTTAACGAAAATATGAAGATCTTTTGTAGAAAATAATCTTGTTTTTACTGTTTAAATAAGTTTTATTTGTTTGGATGTACGTAAAGATCCGATTTTGAAAATGATTTCACTTATATGGAAGCTGTATTATCCCGGATTCTTTTCTTTACAGAACCGCGGGTGAAACCGCGGGGTAGAAGCTAGTAATATTATTAATCCGAAAGTTTGTGAGTGAGTATGTTTGTTACATCTTCACGCTCAAACGGCTGAACCAATTTTGATGAAATTTGGTAGAGCTAGCTGACACCTTAGCACATGGGCTAAGGTGTCAGGTAAGTAAGGCGACCACGATTCGGAAGACGCACCGAGGGTAGGCCGCCCACAAGGTGGACCGACGATCTGCTGAGGGTCGCGGGAAACCTCTGGATCCTTGGGGGAGGCCTTTGTCCAGCAGTGGACGTCTTTCGGCTGACATGATGATGGAATAACATTGTAGATACTTTTTATCCCGGGAAATTATAAAATCCCTCCGAAACGGGGAATAGATCATTATCAACGTTTACTCCGGCTGAATCAAGAAGAAATATTATTAACAAAATATTTCATAAATTAAAATTTTAACCAACACCAACTTTACGAAAATCCAAAACAGAAACGGTATTCAAGAATATTTTGCCTCCAGAATACCGTCACAGAATGTCGCCTCGGCCGGAAGTCGAACTCGGGGACCGGAAATAAAAGTTGGGCGGGCGGGAGTGAAAGAGAGAGTGGCAGTAAAAGTGTGAGTGAGAGAGGGAATCCATTAATCCCTCCGTAAGCCGCGGAGAGCCACGCGCCGATGGCCTAAGTCTGTAACGGTCTTATGAGATATACTATGTTTATATCAGTTTAAGAGGAGATAAGTTTTTTTTTTACTAAAAATAAATTTGGTTTGTTAGAAAACATTTTGGAGTAACGAATATATATTTGAAGGTTTTTGATTGAAGTCTTTTTACAAGCTTTGTCCCGATGTTTTTCTGTAATCAAATCATATAATTGCAAGTTAAATTTTTCCCACTTCCGGGTTTCCGATTGAGCTAAAATTTAGCATGTATATGTATATCGCATGACAATGTAATATTATGATGACATGGAGCTGATCTGATGCTGGAGGTGGAAGGTGGCCATAGGAACTCCGCAATAAAACGACATAACCCCATCGTGTTTGGGCTCATTGGAACAGTCTTAACTTTGATGCGCCTTATCTTTGTAATTTTGTATTGATTTGTTAAAATAAAAAATAAGTATTTTTGATAACCTAACTGACGGAATAAACAGATTTTTTTTTTTTTTTTTTTTTAACTACTAAGGTATATAGCAAGCAAGCATACGGCCCACCTGATGGTAAGTGGTTACCGTTGCCTATCGCCATTGGCAATACCAGAGATATTATCAATGTGTTGCTGACCTGTTACGATGCCGAGAAGGCAAATTGGCTCTCAAGTGCAATTGCCGGAACACACCGGTAGGTGCTTGGCGACAAATTTTCAACTTGAGGGTGGTAGCCAGCCAGGCGGGTACTACAAAGTACCCTACCACCGTGCTATGGTTTCCTCACGATGTGTTCCTTCACCGAAAGCTCAAGCTCATTGTAGGATTCGAACCCACGACCTTCGTCGCGGCATCCGACGTCACTACCACTGAGCTATCATCGCCTTAAATGAATTATTTTTTACCCAGTCATCATTCCTATTACATAAAGGCATATGAAAGCAGTTATTGCTTTCATATGCCTCCTAACCAACTATAACTCTCAATAATTCACTTAAACTAATTCAACTAATATAAAGCAACGTACATTAATTCTCATAGGAAATAATTCAGCACACAATATCTGGAGTCGGTATTCTGGGCACGAGCTGTGGACCACAGTGCCGTGAGCATAGCGCTTATCGACTAATTGATCGCAACGACCGAGTGCACCTGTGCTTCCTAGTGATGGGACACGCATATATTACCTATGTCGAGAGATTTATTTTGATTTTTGATTTAAGAATTCTCATTGATATTCTTGATACTTGTAAATTACAGATTTAGAAATATATGAGAATAGGACATACACTTCTGTATAATATATTATCTAAAGAAAAGGTGTAGCGTTTTCTGGAGGTAGAAAGCATAAATAGGGCCCGTCTAGTGGCAAGTACTACAGTTAATATATCTTTTATAATACGTATTTGTAGCGTAAATAAAATAGTACCTAGGTAAGTATGTGATGCATACAATAGGGTAGTTGACTGACACATCAAATCAGCTACTTTTTAATAAATGTCAAAACGATAGTTTATAAGGAATTTTGTATGAAATATTACACTATGACATCATAGTTTCACAGCATCAAATCATCTACTTTTAGTGGTTCCACTGGTAATTAAAAATCATAAAAAGCATTAAATGTACAACATATTTGATATTTCCACGTGTTTTTAGATGTTTTATGCATTGGTTAGTGTTTGGTCATTTATTTTTGACAGTGTCAACTACCCTATTATATTGCTGCCAAATATTTTTATTTTTTTTAAATCTTATTATTTGCATGACCGACAGGTCGAACGTATTGAAACTTTTACTTATTAAATAAGTCAATATACTTATCTATTAGTGGTAACAAACATACACACACTCACACGAACTGTCATATTTATTATACCTATTTGTAGGTCGATAAAATTACACACAAAATATCTAATATGGTTTTCTTAAAAATCGATATCACATCGTCACACCACTACGACATTAAGATATCAGCCATGGTGTGCTTAGTGTTGTGGCCAGATAATATGAAATGGGTGGTCTGTTTGTCTAAGTTTATGCCCAGAGCAGTACTTAGCGAGCGAATCGTGCGCTTTGCTTGATCTAGTGCCTGAGATCGATTCCGGAGGTGTGTGATTACAGATGAATGCTGCTGTTAGATCTTTTATAATATCTTGAGAGTTATTTATGGAGGGTAAATGAGGGAGAAAGATTTATTTGAACGCACAATCCCCCTTAGGTGTTGAATTTTCAAAAAAACGTTTATCAGCGGATTCCTGCGTCATAGCTATGCCAAATTTCAGTTGATAAATCAGTCATACTTTTTAAACTCTCGCGAACACAATTCATGGTTAGTCAAAATTATATTTTGATAATATTCTATGCGCGAATAGACCCGTAACATTACTATAATGATAAATCAGTCAGTCGACTTTTTAACCTCTTTTTTTTTTGTTTAGATACATGGTAAAGTATTTCATGGTATTTATTTCAGGTCCAAGTTCTAGTCGGTGAACATGGACCTGAAATTACATCGTCACTTGTTTTTTATTAGATTCCCATCCAGAGTATAAGTATTTGTGTGGAATATTTGGGAATGTCTGTTTGTAAGTTTGGGTGTAAGTATTTCATATCTAATCGAAATATTATATGTTTTGCTTAGTTCAGAATAAAATGATCGTTAGTATCGAATGTTCTAGGTTATATTAAAGCTTTTGTTATTTTAAATATATGATAATAATCTAAATTAAATTACAATTTAATAAAGTGAGTTTCTTTTTCACTATTCTGGTATCATTTAGTTTCGGTATCTTACTCGTAGATATATCAAAAAATATTTAAACAACACGCTAACCCTTACATAATTGATATATTACAGAATAAATATGCATTGTAAAAAAATAATAATTATTGATATTTTTTTCTTGAAATTTTAATATAAAAAAAAACATCGAAACTCTAATCCCAACCCTAGCTAGGTATTTACTACTTTTGAAAATGCTTTATGTTCCGAGACACACTCGAAAACTTAACATTTTAGCATTTAATGAGTTTGTGTATTCTCCGTCGTATTCTCCCTACCGGGTTATGTTTATTCCGTGAACTATTTATAATAATTTAGGCGTCTGGAACAGTCCTGAGTCGTGCCACTCGAGTGTTTCACAAGTAGGCCACAGATTTTAATGTAAATATTGTTTAATGTGTGTTTAAATAAGATTTTATTGCATGTTTCTGGTATTTGATTCATCTGGCGGATCTGATTGCGGAAACGTCAATTCTATTTTTGATATTTTACGGTTTGTCTGGCTAAAAATTAAGATCATCACCTAGTATGTATTTTAAGGGTTCCGTACCTCAAAAGAAAAATAACAGAACCCTTATAAGAGCACTTTGTTGTCCGTCTGTCTATCTGTCAAGACCCTTTTCATCAAAAATCCAAACTGAAGAATCTGAAATGAAAAAATTAAACTTCAAAGTTAACGCAATCAAAAGATACGGCCGTTAATTGATGTTTATTTTTTGATGAAAATATTTTAGTGTCTACTACTCTAAAATGTTTTTTTTCACTAACTACCAGTTGCCATTTTTTTTTATAGATTTTTCCAATCTTCTGAAACAAAAAGCCTATTTCCAATTAAAATACCTCAAACCTCTGATTGTTTGTGACATTATTCAACAGATGTCTCTTTCGCTTCGGGCCCAAACATATGGCTGGCTATTAGGTGCAAATAGCCTGAGTCCGGTCGTCTGGCCGTCATTAGACCCCGTATCCAGTGACCACTTCATCTCCCGGAATCCCTGAACATTAGTGTCTGTTTTTAAGTGGGCATTGGCCTGGGGTATTTTGATACTGTTTCTACAACATGATATGTAATATTATAGTTGTATTTAATTTTAAGTGAACTGATAAAAAATGTCATGAAGAAATATATTCTTCACGTGTGTACACATCTTTGAATTTCTCGGCTTTTACTGACTATAATTTCTTATAAGTAATAAATACTAGGTATTTAAACTTAGCGCAAGATCGCATAGAAACTGGATAACTATTTAAACGCCATGAAAATAGACCACAAAGCGTTATAACACGTAATATCATAAACGAACTCAGCACTAATGTAAACTTGCACCATCCTGCAAACTAAGTTCGCGAGACTCATTATAAAATGTTATTTAAGCCGGTCTTCATTTTTTCCAAGGTTTTCCAGCGGGCGTCACAGATTCCAGTCAGGAGTGAGTCGGGAGGAAATTGGCTAAACACGATGATAAATGATATTAGGAAGATGAGCTCGGTTCGCTTTAACGTTATTTTTTCTTATGACAGCGCTTAATATCCGCTTATTAACTCCACTGATCGGTGCGGTGTTTATTTACACGAATTTTTGATAAATATTTTTATGTAGGAATGAAAAATGTATATTATCTGGTTCATTGAAATGACAGTGAGATTAGTGATTAATAATAGATTTTGAATATTTTTGTTGGTTCGACAAATTTTTAAATTTTTGTTAAGTATTCTGCTATTTTTTGTTCAATTTCTAAATTCAGTTTTTGGTTTCAAACAGGAATCTTTACTGATTACATTTATTATTAACTGTTTTTGATCTTGAATTGACTCCTGTTTGACCATAATCGTTTTTATGTTTTTTTTTTGCACTTTCGACAACAAAGTCTTCTACAAAGGAACGATTCAACTTGGCAGCTTCGAGAAATATTTCTTGGCATATTTTCTTATCCCGAATATTTGTATAAAAATATTAAATCACAGATATTACTTTTAATTATTCTCAAAACTCATTTATTCCGTTTAGGCACTTATTAAAGTCGAAAGTTACAATAATAGAAGAGTCGTGGTGCATAAATTAGCTCAAAGCCAAATACTAATGGGCAGGTGCAAGATGAAACAAGAACGGCCCTATCAATATCGCAGCAGATAATGCGATGATGTATTATAACAGTCAATCAAACTACAACCAAAGAAGAAATCTTACTGATAATGGATTCACACCCATCACTGAACTCGATGTCAAATGGTCCATTCGAATTGCGACGTCCAATGGCTCTGAAGCTAACATATGCTCCAATTTCATCGGTACTAAATCACCAATGGACCTCACCCTAGATATATTGACCGTAAATCCTGATTATTATCTCTGAACGCGATTTTCATATCGATGGAGTCATTCGATTTATTACTCGTGAATTTGTATTTTTATGATGATTCGTTCAACTTCATGAATCTTAAGGTATACTTAGTAACCTTACTTATATACTACATAATAGGGTAGTTGACACTGTCGAAAATGAATGACCAAACACTAACCAGTGCATAAAACATCTAAAAACACGTGGAAACATAAATTATGTTGTACATTTAATGCTTTTTATGATTTTTAATTGCCAGTAGAACCACTAAGAGTAGATGATTTGATGCTGGGAAACTATGACGTCATAGTGTAATATTTCATACAAAATTCCATATAAACTATCGTTTTGACATTTATTAAAAAGTAGCTGATTTGATATGTCAGTCAACTCTCGTAGTAGTCAATAAGACATTAAAATGCAAGTAAATGGACATTACTTCTTTTCGTTCAAGCAAACGTTATTTTTAGTAAAGTTTTTCTAGACACATCATCGCTTGTTTTGGAATGTTTCCATCCAAACACAAATGTTTCATAAATAATACAGAGAAACCTTTCAGCATGTTTAATGAAACATATATTCGGCAATCAATCATTAGTTACCAAAATTCCATCAGCACATATGTTTTCTAAATCCTATTTCGCCCAAATCCAACTAACCATTAAACAAACACACAGTTTGACAAATCACGACGGTGTCAGAGCGAGACAGCAGGAGGGGGAGAGGGAGGGGCTGATTGATGTCCAAGACCCTTGTCTGCCACCAGTGTGTTCTTAAGATATTTGGAGCATGAAAGAAAACTAATCTAGGAAAGGTTTTTGGTCTACTATTGCTTATATTTGAGGGATATAAGATTAGATGTTTTGTATGCTGTATAAATGGATTGAGGATGCTATTACGGTCAAGTGGAATGTCTTGAATAAATTTGTTCATTTCATTGTTATAAATATTTATCTCCTCTTTGTATTAGGTATTTATATACATTACCTCTCGTTTATTTTTCATTGGGGTACAAACTATACTCACAGGTGATTTATATTTCATCGTTTTTGCTTTATTTTATTGATATTTTTTTAATTTGCTGTTTAAGACAGTAGCATTTATATATAATTTGTATATTAAACTAACTTTTTCTCGCGGTTACACCCGCCTTCCTGGGATAAAAAGTAGCTTATAGTACTCGAGATCATTTTGCTGATTTTTTTTAATTATACCAGTAAACCCGGAGATTTACTACCTGTTACATCCGAACATACAAACATTGCCTCTTTACATATTAGTGTAGATTCTGGAAGATGATTTTAATCAATACCTTTTCTATTTTTTAAAAATATATTTAATAAATAAATAAATATCCTGAGACATTCTTTACACACGGTTATCTGATCCCAAACTAAGCAGAGCTTGTACTATAGAAACCAGATAACTGATATACTACATACTACTTTTTTTTTTGTAAATACATACTTATATAAATAATTACAGGACAATCAGACATGCACACAAATGTTTGTCCTGGAAGGGAATCGAACCCATGACCAGCGGCGTGATAGGTGGTGGCTTAACCAACTGCGCCAACTGGCTTGTCAAATGGCTTGTAATTTAAAGGAACGTTGACAATTTTGACAATGTCGTCCCTGAATTATTTCAACAATAATACCACAGGTTAGTACTAAAAGACCTCCACTAGTTTTTCTTAGCTTACTACCCTAACTAGGATTTTTTCTTCCATCTCCACGCAACGATCCGACAATTTGTTTTTCCTTGTCGTCGTTTCATTCCGGCTCGATTGGCCACGTTGTTTATCAAGATTCTCTCTTTCATCCCTTTTCGATTAGGTTTTTTGTCTCTCTCCCTTTTAGAGGCTTTCGTTTCATTTGAGTGACAGGTAATGTGGCTATCAACGGAGTTGTGGAGTGGTTTGTTGATTTGGCCTTATGTCATTTCGTTTATTTTTTCTTTGATTTCACAATATTTATCGTTACTGATTCTTAGGTATTGTTTACGCTTTTGGTGTGTAATAGTTTAGGCCTTACCTAAAGGATCAGTGGACTGCAAAGATGTTCTACATGATTGGTTTTCCTAAATTTAAAGGATCTTCATAAATTTCTCAAAATTGGTGATCTAATTTTTTGGATTAATTTGCTTTCGCCCCTCGGTTTTACGCGCGTTTCGAGGAATTTTATGTTTTAGGGATAAAATTAGTAATGATGTTATTCCTGGGTATGTATATCTATGTGCCATGTGTTTTACCCAGATCCGTTCAGTAGTTTTTAGGTGAAAGGGTAAGAATCATCCATACATCCATCCACATTACAGTCTTGTTCACAGATTTTACTTAGGTACCACTACCACTACACGAGCTTACCACTTACCACTACACGAGCTTTCCTTAACATCCACTTTAACATAAAGTCTAGTATCATAAAACAATGTTCTAATGAATAGTTGTACTTCTCAGACAACACTCCAATAGCATGAAGTTCAAGAATACTTAACTGGTATAATTATAATAGTTTAGCCTCTCCTTCGCTGCGTCAAAGCATTGTCTGTTAATTAAGAGCATTATACCTGCATATTATAAATCCTAGCGTCTGTATTTTACCATAGAATAAATAATATATAGGATTTTACTAACTTAAATATTATTTTAATTAGAACTTTTTCTAGGATTATTTTGTTATTTTACTTCGATGATAAAGTTTTTTTAAAACTAAATTCAGCCACAGGATATTCTATACCTATTAAGGATAAATGTGTGTGTGTGTGTGTGTGTGTGTAGGCTTAGTGTGCTTATCACATAATCACTGACCACGTTGAGATTGTGGCAAACACATACCTATACATATTTAAATTTAAAAATAATGACCAATATATTAGTTTCTGTGAAGAAAACTTTCGTATATTTTATGAAGTATATTTTTATGATTAATCCTATGGACCTCTAATCTTTACCGATTCCATTCGATTCATTTTAATATATCAATAAGTTTGAAAATTTAAAGAAACCCTCAAAACTCACTAGAAAATTGGTGATAATTTTCAAACGGCTGAGCGAATTTTCTAGCTAAGAAAGAATACGCTCAATTAAGTCACCTTTCAAACAAAAAAAACTAAATCAAAATCAGTCCATCCGTTCAGGAGCTATGAGGCCACAGACAGACAGACACTTCAAACTTTTAACACGCGTCGTTTTTGCGTCGGGTGTTAAAAATATAGTTCAAAAAACATGATCTGTATTTTGTTGTACTGTACCACAAGTAACAACAGCCAAAATTCGTGAAAATCGAAGCAGCTTTCCGCAATAAATTTTCCATTTAACCCAGTTATTTAAATACGCTTTTATCAGTCACCGAGCCACAATTATGCCGCAAATTAAACTGAAACGTAGTTATATCTGAATTACAAATTGGAATAGGTTAAATATATTGCATTATATACTCGAATCTCGCATATAATAGAAAAAACAGGACAAAGTTTAAAATCATTTGAAAAATATACAAAATTTTCGTTAACTTTATTTTTAACCTCCGACGAATTTTGCATAAAGTAGGTACTTTTAGCTTTGTTCTTTTTTTTAAACGACGTTTTCTAAAAATTAAAACTAGATAGATCGATTTATCTCCCCCGAAACCCTCTCCATACCAATGAAAATCGTTGGAGCCGTTTCCGATATATATACTCGTATATTAAAGGTTTGTTTATGGGTTTTAGATTATATTCCATAGATGGCGTTGGTAGTAAAGCCGTCAAAGCTAATATAATTACTGCTGTAAGTGAATTTATCTGAAATTGAGCTCTTCAAGTATATGGGGTTATTAATTGTATACAATACTAGGTGTTCCCCGCGGTTTCACTCGCGTTGCCGGGATAAAAATTAGCCTAACCCTGCCAAATTAGTGCTTTTGCTTGTTTCAACGTTTAGGCGCCATCTTATTAAGTCACGACTACTTGTTCTGGACAATGGCGTATACTAATTTGATAGATTAGAATATCTCCTATGAAGATTGCTACTACTACTACGTGCTTAAAATTAATTCGTAAACAATACAATCGAAACCATTATTTAAAAAACACTTTCTTCCCACATATATTGAAATCTGAGGAATATTAAAACGTTTCTCGCACACATCAAGAATAAGGGCACGAACAAATGGCGTCAGATCAATTTCATAATCGGCAGACTTCCGAGTCGAGCTCGCTAGGAACGACGTATGAATGTAATTCACGGCCGATCGCCTCCTTAAACTGGATGTTTTCTGAGATTCACCCATTTGCAGGCCGAACACACGGCTGTGGAGTTCGTCAGGCAATTTAATTCGGCAATTTTGTTTGTTTTTAGAACCTTTACTAAATATTTATTTCAATGTAAGTACCTATTGTTAACGGTGCTGGTAGCCATAATGGGCTGGTATAATCATCTGATTCATATTTTTTTATGTACTTTTATTGTGTTTACTGTTTGTTTACTCAAATAATAAATCTAAATATACATAAGGAAAGCATGATTGACTGACTGACTGAATGACTGATTTGTAAGTCCCATCTAGAGCAGGATAAATGCGACAAAAATAAAAATCCACAATGTACCTAATCTTATGTATGCAATTTTTCAAACCTTACTTACCTCAAGTTAAAATCTTGAATTATTTGAATAACAATCTTGTAGTTGTGATGTAGAGTTCATTATTATTCATATTCAAAATGCTGTAAGATCAACTTAGCTGTGTGTAATGTTTCCACTGGCAATGCGAATGGAAGCATCATGTGAAATAGCGCGGAATGGAAATGAGTTCGGTAAGCGATTCGCGAGCGATTTGCTTCAACAGGCTCCAGCAAGCACTGCTTTGCCGATTTGGACTAGGTAGATACTGGAAAAGTAGAGCAAAATTGAAGTTATCTTGGTATAGTTAATTTAAAAAGCTTTAAAAATGTACACTTCAAACGAATCATAAATTTATTCACAAATAGGTACTGCTTCAACATAACTGACTGACTAACCGACTGAGTAACCGACTGAGTAACCGACTGATTAACAGACTGACTAACTGACTAATATAATCAGCTAATAACTATAAGACCTAGAAACGTGAAGCTTGACGGGAAACCATTATAACACTAGGTGCAATAAACAGCATTTTGCGAAATTCAACTCCACGCGGCAGAACTGCGGCACAGCAAAATAATAATATTAAAATCGTGCCTTCACATGTAAGATCAAATAGAATTTGGTACAACTACGTACAGTGCAGACAACGTCGGAATGTAGCGGAATAGCGAATAGCCAGAGCAAACGGCGTATCTCCTCCAATGACACTGCGAAAAAGGGGAAATGGCGGGGTGTGGCTTAAGTTATAAGGTTATTACGTTAATACTTTGATTAATCATAATGTCAACTTACATAACTTGTACTCTTGATCGTCAAAAGCCGCATTCAATGTATAATTATTACTATTTATTTAATTATTCATGATGAATTTGTGAGAATCACTATAAAAAAATGACATGACATTATTAGGAGGTATTTAAGAAAATTTATATATGTAGTTTTTAAGGTGCTGTCACCTCATAAAGCCTATTAAAAAGCGGTTTTTTAAATCATCATAATATCTTCTATATAGATACTTACCTATTTTCAATGAAAAATTTTATGTATGAAATTCTCAAGACCTTTCTGCAGCTTTTGACGGAACTCAAAAAATATTTGGATATAATTAGATACATATAAAAATCTTTTAAAATTACCGCTTGATTCACTTTGAAAGCCAGTGTTTCTTTTAATTTTAGAGTTTCTACATAGTTATTATTTTATTAGTGGTTTTTCGTGGGAAACCGCTTTTTGTTAAAACTATTTAAATACTATTGTTACATCTTATAACTTGGACCACAGCTTAAGTGGGAAATAGCCGGGAAGTAGATGGAAATAAGAGCTAAACGCTACGAAGACAGATTTGTTTTATTCACCATTCGGATACGTTGTGAGGTTTGGTTACAGAATATCTACACTGGAAAACTGCGTCCTGGATTTTTCGCTACGTTTCCCCTTTTCAGCATTTTATTCCTTTTTTAGATGTCGACTTCTAATGAAGTATTAACCCGTCTATCTGTCGTTTGCTTGCCACTTGATTTTTGTCATTCATCTAATTGGATTTTGTGTGATTGCTGTCAATTTATGTGTCAACCGAACTAGAGATTGATGAAAATTAGTTGTTGAAAATATTTTCTGATGGTATCTTTTTGATATTTTTGAGTTAAACAACTTTTACTATGTGATTCAATCGAAAATAAAGAAGTTTTAGATATATCAAGCAAGTGATGGAATTTTTTCATCTTTCATCATCCTTCCTCCACTCTCCCATAAGGGCCCTAAAACAGTCCCTGATGGAAGAATGAGAGAATATTCCCCAACGTCACCTCCGAAACCTTTTCTTCAGTAAGCTAAACCGGCTTGAAGCTGTATTCACAGCTTGAGGAGGCAATACCAGTTATTAAAATATAATTATGACATACTTAAAGATGTTATTTGACTTTTTTGCCAGTACCTATGTTAAAAAATTGCAATTTTTTGGTTGTTATCTTTTTTAGAGTAAAAACATTATCAATGTTTGAAGGCCAGGGTAGTATAGCATTAGCAGTTTTACAAACATTATCCCCATATTCGGCCGTGTGACCATGGCCCGATGGCACTGTTGACTTGGGGCCCTTATTTAACTAATCTATGAAGTTTAATATCCGCTCTGGGCACTCAAGTAAACACCAACTAAATCAAAGTACCTACTCTAAAGATGCCCCTATTCCAATTTGGTATTGATGGCTATTGGCTACTTTACAACCCTATTATGTAGGTACCTATCTTCTTTACATAATATAAAAATACCTGGTTGACCGAGCTTTGCTAGTTTTTTTTAAAACTACGTTTTCTAAAAATGAAACCTAGCTAGATTGATTTATCTCCCCCGAAACCCTTTGCATACCTACTAAATTTAATGAAAATCGTTGGAGCCGTTTCCGAGATTCAAATTATATATCATCATCATCATCATCATATCAGCCGAAAAACGTCCACTGCTGGACAAAGGCTTCCCCCAAAGATCTCCACGATGGCCGGTCTTGCGCTAGCTGCAAATTATATATACAAGAAGGTATTAGATGAAGACGCTTCCGCTGTCTGTTCGCTTAGATCTTTTAAACTACTCAACGGATTTTAATGCAGTTTTCCGCAATAGATAGAATGATTCAATAGGAAGGTTTATATGTGTAATACATGCATATCAAAGTACAGAAAAGCAAAGAAATTCAATGATATGTACACCCGTGCGAAGCTGGGGCGGGTCGCTAGTATATAATAAACATTCAAAAACATGTATTTCAAAAACAAACCAAAACGCAGTGAGATTAACTCAATGTAAGGGGCTCGTAAAATCCTTGATCACTTAAGTTTTTAGAGTCTGAACGGATGATATAAATAATTCACCGATTGATGGATGGCTTGCGTTTTGCGAGGATGTGGTTACCAATCGTTTCCTCGCCGCGATGGGTCGTAAAGTGCGCTTGACTTCAGATATGTGGTAGGTATTTACATGAGATTTTATGACGGTGATCATTTAGTAGTGTCTGAGTGGAGTTGTAAAAGTTTGCTGTCGAATCGGGGTGGATTATGTAAGTTTTATGTAGTATCTTTGGGTTCTGTTTTCATGATAATTCATGGGGTTTTTTTTATGGAGCCAATATTGTTCAGGAGATAATATAAATGTGGGAGTATGTTGGTTTGTCCTCTCACGCTGTAATGTAGCAACGGATCGATGCGATTTTTGGCATACAGATAGGTAATGGGCTACTTTTTATCTGAAATACACGCATACATGAACCATAAAAGCGTTACACTCCTTCTTTCGGCAGTCATATAAGTAAACTAGCTGTTTCCCGCGGTTTCACTTGCGCTCCCGGGAAAATTAGCCTATAACCTTCGGGGATAATGTAGCTTCTTATTAGTGAAAGAATTTTTCGAATCCGAATGGTAGATCCACACATTAGAGCATTCAAACAAACTCTTCAGCTTGAATAAAATATAGATACAAAATAAACACAATAAATAATCAATAAGTACGTACGTAAGCCTCAAATATTCAAATGCTTTACACAAAGGAGTTTACAATGAAGAGTAATTTCGAGGGAAATCTCCTTAAAATTTAAGCGTCCGCTTTTAATACTGAATGCCCTGGGGACTGACACTCCGAGGAAATCTTTACTTTCCTCTTTGGAATAGTCATTCATCTTAGTTTGGGTTTATGTTGGTAAGTCTGTATGATAAAGTCACTAATATGGTGTATTTTCGTCGAATAACTATGATAATTAGAGCATCTATAAATATCTAATTAATATCGGGTGTAAGTGTCTGTATAGCGAAAACTGAAACCGTAGATAAAGCAAATGATTTTGGACATCTTAGTTAAAATTATGTGTAGTTTTTATAATTTCAAAATTGACCAAGTGCTCACGTAGGGTCCGTACCATCGTACATTTTTCCCCAATTTAATTATTAAAATCGGTTCATAAGCAAAAAAAAAATGAGTGAACAAACATTTAAAAAGAAAAACAAGAAACATACAGCTGAATTGAGAACCTCCTCCTATTTTTAGAGGTTAAAAACTACAGATGGTTTAAATTTTTGTTACTTTTACACAGTTAACAGTTTTTTTTAATACTTTTATACAAAACAAGCTAATCAGGAACTAATAAAATTGTTTTCAATTGTTGCAGGTACAAACAAACACACACGCCCCTCGGCTATCGAACTCGTGATACCGTCGTAAGCAACCCGCGACCCGCACGTCCCACGGGTACCATTGTTATTATAAAATGATTGACTAACTTTATTGGTTCATCATATTAAATTTGAAGCATTGATTTTACCAAAATTAATTAAATTAACCAATACTTTGGGGAATTACATATTTTTTCTTGACTTAATTAAAGCTTTATGTTAATAAATAATGATCGTTGATATTTTTCTGTTGTTGGGTAAACACGGTCTACGTAATACATTTCTTGCATAAGTGCCTACCATTTCATTTGTAGCAATAATTCACACGCGGGGATTTATTTTCTCTTTTCTTCGTGGCGCTACGTATTTTACTTTAAAAAGATATTCCATATTAAGTGAGTTTGTGTGTATGTGGGGGGTAATCTCTGGAACCGCGGGAAATAGCTAGTAACCTATAACTATTTTCTGCCCCGTGATTTCACTCGCGTTCATAATATAAAGCCTAAGTTTAAATACTTTTAAAAGAATAATCCTTGGGTAGGAATCGATCCCACGACTTGGAGGCGTGGCTGTCAGGTATGCTGACCATTTAAATTTCCCAGCAAATCGCTTCCTAATCAAAACAAACAAACAAACGCTTTGCTATTAGTAAACACCTTGCGGGGTTGAAACAACCCCATAAATATCGCATGGGACGTTACACACACCCCTTTTAGCGGAACGTATAACGGGTTTTATTGGTTTTTCTTGAGTTATTTTAAATAAGTTGTTTAAACCTACAATTTGTGAATATTGTTAGATTATTTTTTATTTTCACCCAGTGCACAAGGAAGGGGTATACAAATCTTCAAACTTTTCATATATTTCGATCGAGTATAGTTAGTCTATACAAGATGTATTTTTCATGTGGGCATGGTAGGCCAAACATTTTCAAAGGCGTCTCGAGGCTAAATTTGGTAAAAACTAAAACTTTTCAAAAAATATATTTGCCTCGCCGGGAATCGAAGTCGTTGATTTGGAAAAAAACACAGCCTGTATAATTAGTCCATGTCATAGTGTCGCTTGTAATGTTCAATTTCTGGGAAGGAAAATTAAAGGAAAAATATTCCCCTTAAAAATATAATATAAACCAAAACCTAGTATAAACCAAAAAAAAATAAAAAAATTCCTGCTAATCTCTAAAACGACAATCTATTTCGACAGGATAGCTTGTTATAAGGAGAAACACATAACCCTCCATTTTTGTCTTCGCCACAGTCGGGTAAAGATAGGAAGTAAGATTCATAAATCAATGAAGACAATAAACTGATAAATTAGAGCAGATCAAAACCTATCCCGGTTTCCGGACGGATCCGATTCAGAAACTGGGATCAATAACTGGGACCAATAACTGGGACCAAGTTTCCAACTGCACACCAAAGAGTTTATCTTCGACTGTCAAGATGTCTGTAGGCCTAAGGAAGATGGGAAATCAGATAGTTTCCACAGTTTCTAACTTTGCCGATTCGCAAGGAACTGCCTCTCAAGATCTTTATCTTTGACAGCTTTGCATGTTCTCAGTTTGAGTTTTCATTTGATTTATTACTTAGTTTGGGATCTTACTTACGAAGGTAGACATTTTATACTTTATTATTTTTTAAATATCAAATACTTAGACAGTATGAAAAATTAATTATTTAGTCCAAGAATGTGAGTGAAACCGCGGCGAATAGCTAGTTAATTAATGCAATAGGGATGATGACAAAAAAAAATTAATTAGTCCATCAGTTAGATTACCAAAAAATATTATTTGTTCTTTAGTTCCGAAAACAAAAAATAACGACGCCGGAGTTTTTATAGAGATATGACGTCACAAGCCGCCACTCCTGAACTTTGATGCGCCTTATCATTGTATTTTTTATTGATTTGATAAAATACAAAATACGTAAGTATCCAATATTTTAATAACCGGACGAACGAAACAGAATTAATTATTTTTTACCCAATGTCATTATCCCTATTGTATTTTCAACTGTATAGAAAAAAAAAAAGTATTAAAATATTTTTTGTTTAAAATTTTTATGTATACCTACCTAGAATCAGACTACCTATAATTAACTATACCTGACATTAAAATAAACACTAACTTTGCCGCGTTAGTTTCTCAAGATGCTTCAATATAAAGTTCAAGTTTAAACTCTAGTAACTTGGCTAACCAAGTTTAAACGCATCCCATCGGAAGATTGTCTTTGAACCATTTGCCGACCATCACTTCTGTTTAACTGAAATTTAACTGCGAGGTTAAGTGTACACAGATGTAATTGAGTCTTGGAACATTTACTAGAAGTGTCTGTGATGATAGGAATTTATAATGGACTAGCTGTTCCCCGTGGTTTCATCTACGTTCCCGGGATAAAAAGTAACCTATAACCTTCGGGTATAATGTAGCTTCCTAGTGAATTAATTTTTCGAATCCGACTGGTAGATCCAGAGATTAGCGCGTTCTAACAAAAATCTTTTCAGCTTTATTATTAGCAAAGATTTATAGATTGATGAACAAAATATTCAGTTGAATAATAGGGTCTAGTAGTCGAATAATAAAGCTCAGTTTTAAAATACAGTATTTATCAATATAATTATGTTAAACATGACATAAAAAACAGCATTAATTATCGAATGACTACTGATTTATTAAAATTTATAAATTAGAATATTTATGTGAGCTTTGTAACTAAAATGACAAATTTTTAAGAAATAATTGTCACATACGTAAATGTTTAATGACATCAAATCCAAATATTATACCTTAATGCCAAAGTACTCCGTCTGTTTGTTACGTCACGTCTAAATCGCTAAACCGATCGCGAAGAAATCTGGCACGCAAATAGCCTATGATATAGAAAATGACTTGAGCTTTGTATCCCGGGTATGCAAGTGAAACCGCGTGGACAGCTAATTTATATATACATGTGAGTCAATGACATTAAATTACTTTTAAGTCGTTGCCAGTGTTTATAAATTAAAAGTAAATTCTGCTTATAGACTCCAAAAAGTGCATGGTTCGTTTTTAGGTCTGTGTACACGCTTTTATAATATGATACCTCTTTCACTTTTAAATTTGCCTTCACATAAATTTAAGGAACATATTAAGACCGTTTTAGTAAAAAAGGCTTATTACAATATTAACGAATATTTAAATGACAAAAAGGCTTGGGTGTAGCGCTCGCTTTTGCAGGATATATGTTATGTACCTAAATTATGAAGTTTATTTTGAAAAGAGTAATTGCTGAGTTTATTGCCGGCTCTTCTCAGCAAAAGCTACCTTCCGAACCGTGCATTAGAGTCTGACTATTCATAAGTGCCTGTGAAGGTCTATTTGAATAAATAATATTTCATTTCATATTTCATTTCATTCAACAAGTACGCTCCATACCACATCCAGAGAACGCACTTCTTTGTAAATTAAGTTGGCACAGTAAATAAATGTAGAACTTTTCAACTAGATAGACACCGGAGGGTTCACTTAGATTTATGCATTAGCGGGACTCAGAGGAACTCCAAAGTTGCCTGCGGTGAGTTATATCGTTTATTTCAATGTCACAAACTCGTTAATTAAGATGGTGTAAGAATGCTCTCATTAAAAGAGGGGTAACGTGAAAGTAAGTCAAGTGATATGAAGGAATTTTTAGTACTAATACTCTTTAGGTAAGGCAAGTATAGATGATGATGTCATTAGGTTCGCAAACCTCATGAAATAACAATTTTAAGAGTAAACTACTAATTTAATCCTGATCTATATACTAATAATAAAGCTGAAGAGTTTGTTTTATAATAAACAAGCTGCTATCCGCGGTTTCACTCACGTTCCCGGGATAAAAAGTACCCTACAACCGTCGGGGGTAATGTAGCTTTCCTATTAGTGAAAGAATTTTTTAAATCGAACCTGTAACTGCGGACATTAGCGCGTTCTGTGTCCCAGGATATTTATTATCATTAGTGTTGCTGACCTGTTAAAATACCGAGAAGGCAAATTGGCTCTCAAGTGCAATTGCCGGAACACACCGGTAGGTGCTTGGCAACAAATTTTTTACTTGAGGGTGGTAGTCAGCCTGGCGGGTACTATAAAGTACCCTACCACCGTGCTATGGTTTCCTCACGATGTTTTCCTTCACCGAAAGCTCAAGCTCATTGTAGGATTCGAACCCACGACCTTCGTCGCGGCATCCGACGTCACAACCACTGAGCTATCATCACCTTAATATATAGATTAGTACCTATAGATAACAATAGTTGTTCAACTTAGAGAATCTAATTTAATATTGGTTTTGAAATGTGATAAAGCGCAACTGTTTATTTGAAAACCCATGTACTACGTTGCCAATATACAGTGCCGGTTTTAGCTCTACCAGCACCCTGGGCGAGATGTGATAACCCCCCCCCCCCCCTTCTCACGCCAACAAAAGGGATTTTAAGCCATTATAGCCATTTTATCTTTAGACTTGAGAATTTATTTATTTATTTAGACTCGAGATAGCAGGACTCGCTCATGAGCGACCGGAAATAAAAGTTGGCCTCGCGCCCCTTTACATGTGGCGCCCTGGGCGATCGCCCTACCGCGCCCTACCCTAACGCCGGTACTGCCAATATAGGGTTACAATCAACCAAGGTATGCGCCGCATACCCCACGGCTCAATTACCAATAGCATAGTTTACATCACAAGTTGAACTTAGCTCAGTGCGAACATCCTTCTCTGAGTAGTTTGGTGTCATATTAGATTGTTTCAATTGCTGGATTCTGGTTATATCAAAGGGACACAGTTTAATTAACACCTAAACAATTTTATACGAAAGGTTTATTTATATATATATATATATATATAATCAACCTTTCACGGTAAATGTTGCTCCAGTGAGAAGTTAGAACAATTGTTGATCCACCTATTTCATGTGTATACTCAGCTCCGCGTCTCGCAAACTGATATACTTTGATCCGTCTTTGATGCGCGTGTGACGTAGGTGGATCTGCACGTATCGGTTTTCAACATACTCCTCAACAATTTGACCATTATTTGTTGATCCATTAACGGTCGAAAAAATCATACTGAATGTGATTTCTTAGATCCAGAATATATTTAACTTATATGCTACATTTACTTCGACTAAGTTGATCCGGAGCCAAAATTGACGAATAGGTACTGAAACACAAAGCGGCAACGTCGCGTTCTGCGTGTGACAGAGAACCGTGTATATTAATTCGTTAAGAGTAATAAGGTAAGAAAGATGCGTTAGCTGCTGCGCTTGAGTTTAAGGACAGTTTTTAACCACGGACACCGCCCAATTGTTATATGGAATGCATAGTAGATACCTACATATACTGGGTTATTTTTTTTACCATCCCGGATAATTTTAGGGATTCATCTACTCGTGAAAACAAGCAACTTTTATTATAGGACTAAAGATGAAATCCTACTTAATATTATAAATGCGAAAGTTTGTGAGTATAGATGTATGGATGGATGGATGTGTGAATGTATGTATGTTTGAAACTCTTTCACGCAACAACTACTGAATGGATTTGGATGAAACTTGGCACATAGGTAGATCATACCCTGGAATAACATATAGGCTACTTTTTTATTCCGAATAATCCCGATAGTATTTTCCCGTGGGACAATTATCGAACACCACGAGGTCGACGCCCCGGGCTTCCATTATGTATGTTTGTTACTCTTTCACGCAAAAACTGCTGGACGGATTTGGATGAAACTAGGCACATAGGTAGATCATACTCTAAAATAACATATAGGTTACTATTTATCCCGAATAATCCCGATAGTATTTTCCCGTGGGATAATTATCGAACACCACGAGGGAAACGCCGCTTCCATTATGTATGTTTTTACTCTTTCACGCAAAAACTACTGAACGGATTTGGATTTAACTTAGCATCCCATCATTTAGGAAAACTTAAGATCCCTCGGGAATGTGGGGCGGAAGTTAAAGAGTAGCCGTTTGAGTCATCATCGCCCTGCCCACATCGCTGAACCGATGAATGTGAAATTTGACATGTGAATAGATTTTGACACCATATATGAAGGGATTTTTGAATTCATTTCCGCAGCGGTGGAAAAGGGCCTTTTGTACGATTTTAAGAATCATAATATCTCTGGAACCGTAAGGCCTAGAAGTCTGAAATTTTTAATATAGCCTTTTCAGTAAAAAATATTAGAAACCGGTGCAAGCGTTTCTCAAACTTTTGTCTATGGGACGAATATTTAAAAAAACAAGGGTTTTGTTTCCGATAAACCTTCATAGCTTTGTGATTTTAAATGATACTAACTCAAAATTTATAGTGTAGGTAGTTTAATAATATTGCTAAAATGTAATCTCGGCGTTTCTCAAACTTTTGTTCTTCGAAGAAGTTATTACCGATGGAAATAATGCGTTTTTCAAACTCCTTTATCTCTGCAACGGCTAAAGCTAAGAAAATAAAATTTCGTAAACGTTGAATTTATAGTATTTGTATAGGTTACCCTATACAAATACTATAAATTCAACTCGGTGTTTGTCAAAGTTTTGCCCATAAACAAAGTAAAAATGTTGAAAATTTACTTTTAGCAACCTGTTTATCTGAGCTAATATTCATAGCAGAAGCTTGATTTTTGGGATATGAGCGTTCCACAGTATTTGTTTCGAAATGTACTACTAAATTTCTCAAACTTTTCATGTGGCATAAAGTTAGAAAGGGTGAAACATATTTTGAATATAGACTATTCTATACAATTATAACAATATTAAATACAGTGTTTTTCAAAATGCAGAGCAATGAGCAGTCCCGTGAGTGTAGATGTTGATCCGGTTGGAGCCACATTAGTTACCAGAGATGCATATTGGATCAACAAAAGGCGCCGGATCAAAATGCGTTTTTGGATCAACAAAGTGCTCGCGTGAAGTCGCGTCTGATCAACATTTACCGTAAAGCGATATCTATATATATAGACGTAGGTAGAGGTAGGTAGAGGTAGGTAGGGATAGGTAGGTAGGTAGAGGGTAGGTAGACGTAGGTAGACATAGGTAGAGGTAGGTGGAGGTAGGTAGAGGTAGGTAGGGATAGGTAGGTAGGTCCAAGTTTTTTTGTTCTCAGGGCAGGACAAAGTCTGCCGGGTCAGCTAGTCGCCAATAGAAAAACAGCTGTTTATACATACAAACATATTAAATAAAAACCGTATGGACCAGCTAATTTTTTGTTTCGCGATTTCAGTTTTGGTGCCACATTATCTGGGGTCATAACATTATTGGTTACTGCTGTTCCGCGCGGTTTCACTCGCGTTCCCGGGATAAAAAGTAGCCTTTATCCTTTGGGAATAATGTAGCTTCCTATTAGTAAAATATTTTTCAGATCGGTTCAGTAGTTTTGGAGCCTATTCAATGTAAACAAACAAACAAATAAACAAACAAACAATCAAATCTTTCCTCTTTATAATATTAGTATAGATGACACCACCTATCACGCCGCAGGTCATGTCGTAGGTTCGATTCCCAACCAGGACAAACATTTGTGTGCATGAACATGTCTGTTTGTCCTGTTGTGAAAAATGTCCCAGGATATTTTATTTTTAAATTCTTAGTTTATTATGTTTTATCACTGACCTAGTATAAGCTATCTTTGTACCTTCCATCCTCACATAAAATTATATAACTAACTAAAGAATTATCCCCTAACTCCTAACCGTTAAGGAGTTGTATACTTCCATCATCAGCTCAGCAATGTAAATGACTACCAGACGCAAACATCTGAATAGCTTTAGAAATTATATGAAAAACATTGTAAGTGCCTATAAAATTGGAAAAGTTCTCTCGATTTCTCCAGGATCCCATGTTCAAATCCTGACCTGGTGACTATGGGATCATCTGTGAAGTATAACCCTTTCAAGCAATAAAAGAATCTTCCAAATCGGTCCAGGCGCCTTCGACTAATCGGGGAACATACATAAAAAAAAAAGAGAAAACCTCCTTTTTTAAAGTCGGTTAAAAAGACAAAGCGCTGACGCTGTAATTATTTCGACGTATGCCATTGCCGAAAGTTGAAAGCGAAGTAGGGCAGACGGCAGTATGTAAACACATACCTACTTCTCTCAATCATGCCGCGGCAATATTTAGTGAATTATTGCCGGCAGCGCGAGGAGCAGCGGCAACGTCGCGACTGCTTTCAGCCAATCCGATTGTTTGCTGTGCTCTGATTGGCTCATTTAAATCGGATCAACTTTTTCCGTAACTATCGCAAGGTGGATTTGTATATCGGATCAACTTCGGCAAACGCTAGTAGTCAGTCCCGTGAGTGTAGATGTTGATCCGATTGGAGCCACATTAGTTACCAGAGATGCATATTGGATCAACAAAAGGCGCCGGATCAACATGCGTTTTTGGATCAACAAAGTGCTCGCGTGAAGTCGCGTCTGATCAACATTTACCGTAAAGGGATATCTATATATATATATATATATATATATATCAAATATGTTGTACATTTAATGCTTTTTATGATTTTTAATTACCAGTGGAACCACTAAGAGTAGATGATTTGATGCTGTGAAACTATGACGTCATAGTGTAATATTTCATACAAAATTCCATATAAACTATCGTTTTGACATTTATTAAAAAGTAGCTAATTTGATGTGTCAGTCAACTACCCTATTAGTTACTAGAAATAGAAATCATTTATTGCTGCAACTTACAACGATACAAATAAAATATTTAAAATTTAGTAAATGACAAACAGACAAAGTATATTCATCTTTACATAGTATAAAATGAAGTCACTTCCTGACGTCTTGGGTATATCCATCCCTAAGATTCGCTTAGGAAATGAAAGAATCCGGTCTTAGGGACCGACTTCGAGGTATTAATGGAAATTCTTATAAACTGATTTACGATGAAAAATCGTTTAGAATATTATTTCGTATTTTTTATGAACTGTTAGATATTCGATGTTGCTTCATATTGTTATCATGTAAATGGATAAAAAGTCTGTTTGGAGACATAATAATACATACATTTGTTCATTCAGATAACATAGATCCGTGGGTTAGTAAACAAAAACCAAATATATGAAAATAAAAATTAATAAATATATAAAAAACCGTTTTAGATTTTCTTATTATATTTTATGTAATAGTGATATTTGAATATATTTTTATATTTAATAAATACTTTGAATTTCTCGGTTTTTCTGTACTATAATAATATGCATGTATTATACATATATACCTTCCTCTTGAATCACTCCAACTATTGCTGAAAATTGCATTAAAATCCGTTGAGTAGTTTAAAAGATCTAAGCGAACAGACAGCGAAACCGACTTGATTTTATACTATGTAAAGATTACAATAGATATTTTTCTATTCTATTCTAATGTATCGTCGCGCACCGCTGTCAGCCGCCACGTAATAGCATAACAGTACCCATGATAGTATTGTCGCATCCATCGACCAATGGTATCACCGCTCGCTATCGAACTGGTGTGATCACAAGCCTCGTCCCTTGTGATACTTAAAATGCTTTAAAAGTAAACAATCTTTTTCTTATCCGGAAGGTCGATTATAGTCATCTCTTTTTTATTACGGAAATTTCTTGCCTTATGAACATTATTACCGCAATTATAAATTAGTTTGTTTTACCAAGAGGAAAGATTTGATTGGTTGCTCCGAAACTACTGAAACGATTTGAAAAATTCTTTCACTAATAGGAAACTACATTATCGCCGAAGGTTATAGGCTACTTTTTATTCCGGGAACGCGAGTGAAACCGCGGGGAACAGCTAGTTAAGTATAAATTATCGCCTCGCCATAATTTTATCCCGCAACTGTATAGAGAAAACGGCATGATTAGTCTAACAAAATGTATAGATCAAGAAGCAATATTAAATTCAACAAGACGGCATTATGTACCCGGTTTTTGGCAAACTTCCAATGGGTATAATTACCCCGGAACGAGTCTTGAAACTAAATAATTGTTAAATATACTTTATTTGTGTCTCTCTTTAAGGAGTTTGTCTTTTAATTAGTTGCACTTTTGTTTAAATTGTACCAATCTGCAAAACGAGTCTGTGTGGCTTTGTATTTTAGCCATTTTATGGACGTGATTTCAACCTTTTATTCAATTTCACATGCTATTCTGGTATGTTTAGGTCGAAACTGGAAAGGCAATTTTGACCCACTTCCCGGTGTTCAATTGATCTGAAACTTGGTACACTGTAAGTCCGATGACAATACAATTGGGATGATGACTGGGTTATAAAATATTAATTCTGTTTAGTTCGTCAGTTAGGTTATAAAAAAATATTGGATACTTATATTATCAAAACAATAAAAAATTACAAAGATAATTCGGATCAAAGTTCAGAAGTGGGGGCTTGTGACGTCATCTCTCTGTAAAAAGTGTACTAAGTACTAAGACGTGACGTCATCCGAGATTTTGACGCACTTTTATCTTCGATATTTTTTGTTTTCGGATCCCTATTATGGTGTCAAAAAAACAAATTATCTTATCTTATTTTTAAAGTAGAATACGGCTTGCTTGATTGTAAGCGGTTACAATTCCCTATAGACGCTTGTAACACACAGAATATCTGTAGCCAAAAATCTCTGCACACTCTTAAGAACCCCATGCTGTATTCCCTTGAGAAAACCATAGCTAAATTGAGAAAACCAAATAAAAAGCTACTTTGAAACCGTAAAGTGTGAGACTATTTTGCTTCGACTGTATAACCCAAAAAGTGACCTTATGTAATATGGGCTTAGAGCTACCGATAGGACAATAAATATTTCAGCAAATAAGTGATTTTAAATTATCCATTTTTCGTTAATGGCGACGATTTTATTAAAAACGAACCTTATGTAATATGGGCTTAGAGCTAACGATAGTAAAAAAAATATTTCAGCAAATAAGCGCTTTAAAATTATGGATTTTCGTTAATGGCGGTCATTGTCCTATCCTAAAATCCTAACAATAAGGAATTAATCTGCCGAGGGATAACAGTATCAAATTCATTTTCTTATAAAGTGGGATTACACGGATCCGTGAAAATAGGCTTGCACGGGCCGGTAGACGCGGCATTAAGGGAGATTAAAAATAAATAAGACTGTAATCTTATTGGGAAATGATTGCTTTAATACCTGGTTTTTATTTTATGGCTGAATTATTAAAATTTTATCTCAGATTTAGCGGAACAACAGCCCTTAGACTGATGATTGTTAAAAAGCATCTTGACTGATTTTTTTTTTTGATAATAGGCTTTATCTGCAATCCTGGAATAAAAAGTTACTCCCATGTTACTCTCCACCCTGTAACCAATCCGTTGCTGCGTGAATTAAAGATAAACGAATAAACACATTTTCACTTATTTATTATATTAGTAATGAAATAAGGATTACTCATTGCAAATTTATAATACCTACAGACGATACAAATTTGGTAAAAGTAACGTTTTTTTATATTCGATGTTTTTTTATGATTTTGAAAATTGTCGAGTGCATTTTTAAGTCATATTAACATATGTTTTATTTTAACTTTTTTTTTACTACACATTTTAAGCTACAATAACTTTAAAAGGCGACTTGCCTTCTCCATTAAAGCAAACTCCTACATCTCAGTCCCGTCCTCCTTAATTTCGGCGATTTCGCACTAATTGCTGATTTTCTAATTAATCACAAGAGAGTTATTTGATTAATAGGTCTCCGATGCCAGGAAGGGCACAGGGGGGGTGGAGCTGGTAGCTGGGGGGTAGCGGGGGAGGGGTGCGATGATTTAGTGATTTCTCTGAAAGACGCCGCTTTCAGTTTAGGTTTTCATCGTCTAATTAATAAGTGTCAAGTTTGTTAAGTTTCCTGTACTGGAGGGTTTTGTTTCCGAGTAGATGAAAATTTGTATTTATTTCACGTACTAGCTATTCCTTGCGAATTTACCTGCGACGTAGCCATTCTACAAACTATTTCTATGCAAAAAAAACATGACGATTCGTTGCTCCGTTTTTGCGTGAAAGGACAAACACACTTCTACTAATATTATTTTAAATTATACTCTCTATATATATATTTTCGACACTCGATACTTAGGTATTTGATAAATCATACCTAAACATTTAACATATAGGTTACTTTTTCCCGGAACAACATGGTATAACACTAGCAAGAACTACCATTTATGAGTTTCTACAAGCCTTATTTGTACCTTTTAATTGCAATTTACATACAAATTATGAATTAAATTTATTTGTGGCATACTAGGCCTAAAATGTACAAAAAGAAAATAATAATAAAATAAACAACATAAAAACAAAAAAAATCCACAAAGCGGTCCCAACTCCCAACTCAGCATATGCTGTTGCTAAACCAGCGCTGGTCTTAATTACACCTTATTATACTCTTATATAATATCTAATAAGCTAAAAACCTACTAGGATAACTAATTGACTCAGGCGTGACCTTGCGGAAATCCATTATAAGATTAGATGGAAGACAAATATTTAGTAACTAATTCCGCTGGATATATCCTTCTCTGTCAAGTCCAAAACAAGGGAACTCAACAGGAAATCGACACGTGTTTCGCTTCTTCACGAAACATCATCAGGACGTAGTAGACCCACTGTCGACTTCTCAACGAACGCGAACAAACACACGAACACAGAACCCGTATGAACTCGCACAAGCACACACACACTGAGCTCCGCAGACATGTTGACTCGTCGACCGCCGAACAGAAAGAACTTCTTTCCTGTTAAGTTCCCTTGTTTTGGACTTGACAGAGAAGGATATATCCAGCGGAATTAGTTACTAAATATATTTGTCTTCCATCTAATCTTATAAACCTACTTTTAAACCATTGACACATCTCTACAAACACGCCATATAAAACCGAATTAAAACCAACCTAAAACCAACAGTCAAATGAGAACGCAATTTAATACAAAAACAAATCACACAAAACCAAATGCAAGATAGGACTAACTGACGTGTTGTGATAACGAAACACGAGTGATATCCAAATGGAGGTGGCGACGACCAGCTGATCTGAACAGTGAAGAGTGGAAGCTGCAAAGGCGTCAACGAGGCCTAAGGCCTACCAACAGCGCGGGGACATGGCCCGGCCGTCCCCAAAGCGGCCACTGGCCTACGGGGACGGCCGGTCTGCAGGAAGGCCTCACATCATGGGAGAAGTTCGTTACCAAAGGAGTTTGCTGGGGTTGTGGAGGTGATTGGGAGTTCAATGGTGGACTAAAAGTGGACATAGACAATTCGGAGTATACGGGTTATAGGTACTTCTACAATAAGCCGGGATATAGGATCAAATCCCGGTCGTGCGAGGACGCGCGATTCTTGCATATCAATTTTGTGCTCTTAGCCGAGTTTAAATATTTTGAAAAGGTAAGTTTTAGTTGTAGTTTTATTTTTATTTTGATAATGGCTCCAATTCTGTAGTTTAAGAGGATGTTTTCAGCGAATGAGACGGAGTCATTACCTTACTAAAACTGAGAAAAGCAAGAGAGGCGCACTTTTAGGAAAAAAGTCAGTTTTACATTTATAAAAAGTAAGAAAACTATTCTCTTTCTTTTGAATATCAGAATGTATGTATGTTAATATACAAATAAGAGAAAAAATCATTCTTAGTTTTAAAAAGGGGCTTATTCACAAAATATTTCTGACGTTACTAATGAAAAATTTCGTTCCTTACATAAGTATACATTTAATTTTTAACCTCCTTCAAAAAAATTAAGTTTTCAATTCGGTTGTATTTTTTTTAATTATTGTTCACGCATAACCTTTTTAGCATATGACCGCATGCAAATTTTTCTCCAAGGTATAATATTAATTTTATTGACTTTGAAGGTTTTTACTATTTTCAATTAGTTAAAATCAAGTGGTTAATTTATAAATTAATTAATTTATTTACGCTGTTAACATTAAACCTCACAAAGTACCCTTCGGTACTTCAAGTATCATATTTACCTTGTTATTACGACATAATTAAAAAATAATTTCGTAATGCGATAAATTTCTCGTTTAAAATCGTCCTAGGCAATCTTGAACGTTAATTCAATGGTGATAAGGTTGTTAGTTAAATCGAGGTTCTCTCACGTTGTTAATTAGATTTATGCCTGGTTAGGTACTTGACATACTTACGGTGGTATGCAAGTAGGTTATAAAAAACTAACTTTCCGCCCCGCGGTTTCTCCTGCGGTTTCCTACTTTACCCCCTCAGGGTTGAATTTTAAATATTTTCTTCGCAGATGCCTACGTCATATTACAGATAGCTATCTGTAAATAGATATAAGAATAATGTTATAACCTAAAAAGTATATATATATAAAAGAAAATCGTGTTAGTTACACTATTTATAAGTCAAGAACGGCTGAACTGATTTGGCTGAAAATTGGTGGGGAGATAGCTTAGTACCAGCAGAAGGACATAGGATAGGTAGGGGTAGGTAGGGGCAGGTAGGGCAGGTAGGGTAGGTAAGGTAGGTAGGGGAAGATAGTTAGGTAGGGATAGGTCGGAAGGTCCCAGTTTTATTTTTGTTCTCAGGGCAGGACAACGTCTGCCGAGTCAGCTAGTAATGTCTAAAAATCAAGCATAAACGCAAGGCTCTAGATCCCACCCGCGGACTCCTAAGCACTTGAGTACTTATCTCTTTGGAAAAATCGTCAAGGTTTTTGGCGTTAGTGATCTTCTTAAGCTATGGAGTGCTATTAAATCACTCATCATAAATTTAAAAGTACTTTCGTAGTGATGCTACGCCGTAGCACATGTTCGTAGCACGTGCTACGTAGACGTTTCCTTGCCATAGTCTACTTGTGTGTCATGTTTAATCTCGGTTGGCGGTTTTACCCCGATAAAAATTTGCCACTGTTTTTCTCCGTCTCATAAGCTATGTACCAAATTTCATTAAGATTGAGCGTCAAGGTAACAAACAAACTAACTTGAAGGCGATGATAGCTCAGTGGTAGTGACGTCGGATGCCGAGACGAAGGTCATGGGTTCGAATCCTACAATGAGCTTGAGCTTTCGGTGAAGGAAAACATCGTGAGGAAACCATAGCACGGTGGTTGGGTACTTTGTAGTACCCGCCTGGCTGGCTACCACCCTCAAGTTGAAAATCTGTCGCCAAGCACCTTTCGGTGTGTTCCGACAGCTGCACTTGAGAGCCAGTTCCCTTCTAGGCTTTGTGTGCTTACCACCATCGGCCACATCATCACTGACCACGGTGAGATTGTGGACAAACACAGGCGTATACATATTAATAGTAGTTTATGATACTGTTGCATAATAGGGGTTATTAAACACGAGTGTGAGTTTAAGTACCGAGCCGTAGGCGAGGTTCTTAATAGTATCACACGAGTTTTTAATACCTAATTATGTGCAGTATCATACAGTACTTTATCTAAACTCATCCAATAATGTAATTTAAAGGTAAAAAATCGATAATATTTTGTCATAGGTTTTCATGACTCACGGGTATCGATTATTCCATTGCCGCCTCCACAATTTCAGATCCAAGTTTATTTCACCTTAGTGTCACTGCCATTTTACTATCATTTATGGGCAAAATAAAATATGTATACAAAAAAAACAATAAAATAAACAAACATTAATCATCATGGCGCCCAAATCCGTGTTGGGAATAATTCCCTACCGCATACGCGACCACAGAGTAAATTTGCATAGATCTAAAATTGAATTGATACTGATTGATTCCTAATTGTTTACAAAGAGAATATAATACTACGTTTAATTGTTTAGTCATGTCTGGCCACTTATAATGTTTTTTTCTTTATTATTTCGTTTGACAAGTCGACTGACAGTAATTGAAGTATTAAAACCCAAAAAACATTATAAGTGGCCAGACATGTCCAAATACTTGTACTTTAATGAAAAAAAGTTATTTTATAGCATTATCTTGGGAAGAAAACTGTGCTATAATATAATTTTTTAATTTCATTATACACGGGTGTGCATAAAGTGGGTCATTAAAGTACTGATTTTGATTTCATAATAAGAACATTACGATATGAGAGTAGATAAAAAAATAAAACGTATTTACAATATGAGAATGATAAATATCTATACTCATAACATAATCATGGTTTAATTAATGACATTAATATCGCCGTCTCTGTCTCTCTACACGAGCGAGTTCTGTCATCCAATGAATATTAACCGCCCTAATGCAGGCGTCTCATGGTAAATATGTTATGGTGTGCAGCGGAGCGAAAGAATCTTATTATGGGTATTAATTGTTGATCGTGGTGTGGATAATGATATTGTCTTTTATGTATAAGAATCGTGTTAGTTGGAACGTTATTTTTAATACGAGATATTAACGAGAATAATTAAATTAAAATGTGATCTAAGATTTCGACTCAAAATACAGACCGGGAGGGGTGATTATACATTTACAGCTTCAGATCAAAACATTGTAAAATTATAAATAAACTGTAACATTTTGAAGTCGATTCATAGAATAACGAAAAAATATGATGCTTTTTTTTATTTTTTTTTATGTCAGAAAATTGACAAGCAGGCAGGCGGTCCACCTGATGGTAAGTGGTTACCGTCGCCTATCGCCATTTGCAATACCAGAGGTATTGCCAATGTGTTGCCGACCTGTGACAATGCCGAGAAGGCAATTACTGGCTCTCAAGTGCAATTGCCGGAACACACCGGTAGGTGCTTGGCGACAGATTTTCAACTTGAGGGTGGTAGCCAGCCAGACGGGTACTACAAAGTACCCTACCACCGTGCTATGGTTTCCTCACGATGTTTTCCTTCACCGAAAGCTCAAGCTCATTGTAGGATTCGAACCCACGACCTTCGTCGCGGCATCCGACGTCACTACCACTGAGCTATCATTGCTGCAAATGTGGCATGCAATGTGTGTGTGTTTTCATAAATACATATGAAAACATACACGGTGCATACCAATATTTTTTTCAACTATTTATTCCGGATAATCTCCAGAACCGATGGACCGATTTTGACAGATTGAGACACAGAACTGGCTGATAGCTTATTTTATAAGGAGTAACTTAGACATTTTAGGAAAATAATTAGGGTACCGCGCAAAAAGCATGCATTAATTTCTATTGTTTTGTTTTAAAATAGCACAAATTTAGCCTAACTATATTTCTTTCTAACCAAAACAAGCACTAATTATCCAAAATGAAATCCCATACAAAACAAATAATGCACTAAACACGTCACGCCAACCCTCAAATCGCTTACACCCGGCCCAGCCCGGCCCGGTTCTAAGCGGATAAAACCGGACGGCACGTACCTTTCCGGCTAGACGTGCCACAGTGGCTGCAAGCTGTCTACCCCCTGCTTCTGAATACCAAAGTGAACAGAGACCCGAGTTATTGTCAATGGAAATTATGCGAAGAAACATATTGAGACGTTACATGTCTGGAGCAGCCTCTGTTTGCTATCAAATTGGTTTTGAAGGCTTGTCTAGTGAGATGTTCGATATAACTTTTATTTCCCATAGGAATTTTATCTTATACTAGCTGTTTCCCGTTGTTTCACCCGCGTTCACGAAGGATCGTACGTTTTCCCGGGATAAAAAGTATCCTATGTGTTAACCCAGGTAAACTATGTGTGTTCCAAATTTCATTAAAATCAGTTCAGTAGTTCAGTTTTTCGCGTGAAAGTGAATATAATATTTGTAGGATTAACTAGCTTTCCGCCCCACGGTCTCACCCGCGATCCTAACCCAAACCCAGATACAAAAATACTTTCTTAGCGAGTCATCATCATCATATCAGCCGAAAGGCGTCTACTGCTGGACAAAGGATGGAGGACAAACTTGGGGGAGGCCCCAAGGATCTCCACGATGGCCGGTCTTGCGCTACCCGCATCCAGCGGTTTCCCGCGACCCTTTCTTGCGGTGTTTTTGTTCCTTAGCGGGGGTCTATAGCTAGCTGATAATAGCTTCGAAATCTGTATTACAAATTCAGCTCAGTTTTGAGATGTGCGTTGATTGATCAGTCAGTCAGTCACGCTTTCCTTTTATTTTTTAGATATTTATACAATTTTATCAAAAGTAAGTCTTGCTCGATCAAAACGTATGTAAAGTTTGATTTTCGATTAAGATTCGATTCCTATCCAGAACAAACATTTTTGTACATGAACATGTCTGTTTGTTCTGAGTCCGAGTGTTTTTTTTTTGCACAATTAGTAAACAATTTTTTTTTATCATAAAGTTTAAACCGCTAATAAAATTTGCGTTAAATACAATGACATAACGAAGCGAGGCTCGCTCAATGCGAACGAGCGTAAAGCGTAACCCACTGAGTGTAAACCGCGCTCCGGTCGTTATCTCAGGTGGCCGGTCCGGGTGTATCCGGTTAAATCCGGTTACAAGCGGTTACCAGCGCTGGGATTACGCGCTTGATCCGCTACCTACTGCAGTCGTTTGCGACTTGATTTATTCACTTCGCGAAGTTTTTGGATATATTTTACTGTACACATAAATACAGTTTGGCTAAATCTTATCCTGAAGTCTTATTGTATTTTTTTCATAAGTGACTTTATAAATAACATAAGGGAAAGTAGTGTACAGTATGACACAACTTAGATGTAGCATCGGCAAATCGTTTTCGTACACTTCACTTCCGATTTACACAACTAATAAAAATCATTCATTATCGCCATTCAACGTTCAACAAGATCATTTTCGACGATCATTTTTTAACACATGAGTAATGTTGTAGGCGCACTGTATTCGGGAACGATCGATTTTACGAATTTTGTCGATGCTTCATCTAAGTTGTGTCGTACTATACCATCAGGCAAAAAAATAAAAATCTATCGTTGAAATGTATGTAAGCGTATCACTTCATAACGGCTGTCACTATTTGGTTAATTAGATTTTGTTGAAAGAAATGTTTATATATAGGTAATTTGAATGGCATTATATAAAAATCTTTATCTACTCTCATATCGTAATGTTCTTATTATGAAATCAAAATCAGTACTTTAATGACCCACTTTAGGCACACCCGTGTATAATGATTCATTATAGTACAGTTGTTGTTCCCAAGATAATGCTATAAAATAACTTTTTTTCAATTAAAGTACACTTTGGACCTATCAATAGTATAATCAATCAGTATCGATTCAATTTGACGATGACAATGTCACAAATTTTGTAACTTGAACCTTAGAGGTAAGAATTTTTGGGAGTTGGCAACACGGATTTGATTAAGTATATGATTATTGTGTCTGTATATTTTATTGTTTTTGCCTACACATATCATTTTGACCAAAAATGTCACAAAAATAGCATATTTTTTTTTTTTTTTTTGCAAAGTTGGTAGAAATAATTTTTTTTTAAATGACATTATTTATATGAGTTTAGATAAAGTACTGTATGATACTGCACATAATTAGGTATTAAAAACTCGTGTGATACTATTAAGAACTTCGCCTACGGCTCGGTACTTAAACTCACACTCGTAGTTAATAACCCCTATTATGCAACAGTATCATAAACTACTATTATAAAAGACACCCAGGTGACGTAGGGCAAGAACAGCTAGTAGGCAATAACTAATTTGATCAAACGTAAATAAAAAAAAAACACTTCAAACTCAAAACTTATTCAGTTTAGGTCCTGATTCACATACACTGAAACTAAGAAGATTGCCAAGAAACTTACCTGAAAGTCTTTAGAATAAGCAACATAACCTAACCTAACCTAACCTAACAGCCTTAATACAGTAAATATCACGTAAAAGAATCCTGAAATCAGTTCGTGAAAGAGTAGGCGCATTGCCAACAGAATAGTCGAAGCTTATCAAATAAAGCTAATGATTAAATAGCTTCATTTGAAACAATTTGGTCTCTGAAGAATCTTAGAACAAAGATATAATGGCTAAAAATAGTCTTTATTCTATGTTTACATAATAGTGCTTACAAAATGAAAAGACCTGAAATTAAGTTACACAAGAAAGTGTAATGACATAGTGTGTTTTTCCAAGAGAATGATAAATTTGATACATTATTATATACCTATCTCAAACTTATCATTGTTTCTTTCAGATTTTTGAGTAGTATTTTCAAAAGGCCAAAATTTTAAATCTAGATTTATTATGACTTGAGCCCGTGAAATGTGGTAAAAATGGAATTAGTTTACCAAAAACAAGACGCAAAACGCTCATTAAAAGGAGATTGTACAAAAAATCTCTACGTTCTATTTAATCTGTCTGCACAACTTTTCCAAAATATCTGGCCAGCCACGACTCGCTTAGCATAATAATTATTCATTCCAAATAAATCATTGAAGCAGACAAAGCTTTCACGGATTTGCTATAAGCAATTCAAAATGCGAACCAAATCACAAACGTTATAACGACCATAAAAAACTTTTTGTCCATTTTGTGTCACTGATGTCCAGATTAATCCGGTTTATATTTAAGATTCCAGAGGCGTCCGTATCCTCTTCAAACGTTTGACTAATTCGTTGCCGGTAAATTTGTAACTCCTTAACGTGTTAACCGGTTTGGTCCGGTTTTACGTGGTATTAGCATAATTTTACGTCGGGACGACATGTAGTGACATCTTGAGGTTTACGTGTCTAGAATTCTATTTTCGGAAGGGACCGTGGGACCCTTGTGAAATTGTCCGGATGATGATTGTGAATATCATTATTTGCTACGTTTCAGGTGAATTCTAATGCTTTAGGGTTTCTTATTACGTGCTAAAACAGGATTGAGCATACTCCTTTTAAATAGTGGTTTTTGTTGTAGTATTTTGAGTACTGTAATATTTTAGATTGATATTACGAGTAGGCCTCTACATACATGTGCCATTTAATAAAATACATACTTACCTAGTGAAAGAGGCAGATTGAAATGATTTGATAAATAAATAGGGTAGTTGACAGTGTCAAAAATAAATGACCAAACACTAACCAATGCATAAAACATCTAAAAACATCAAATATGTTGTACATTTAATGCATTTTATGATTTTTAATTACGAGTAGAACTACAAAGAGTAGATAATTTGATGCTGTGAAACTATGACGTCATAGTGTAATATTTCATACAAAATTCCATATAACCGATTGTTTTGACATTTATTAAAAAGTAGCTGATTTGATAAGTCAGTCAACTACCCTATTGTATCAATTTATATTAGTACTATCTTCCGCCCCACGGTTTCACCCGTGTTCCCGAGGGATCTTATGTTTTCCCGGGATAAAAAGTATCCTTTGTGTTAATCCAGATTATAAACTATACGTGTTCCAAATTTCATCCAAGTCCGTTCAGTAGTTTTTGCGTGAAAGAGTAACAAACATCCATCCATCCATACATCCATGCTCACAAACTTTCGCATTTATTATATTAGTGGAATAGTAGACAAACGGAACATGAACGCCATGATACATTTTAAGCTTCATCATGTCTCCAACAAAGAAGACGATGATATGTTATATTTCCATAAAACTCGTACTTTCTTTCTATTAGTGAAAACTGTCTCAAAATCCGTTACGTGGTTTAAAAGAAGCGTATAGACAGATAGAGGCAGACAGCGATATCGTTTTATTCCATTAGTTAGGTATTTAAAGCACAAGGTCTACTTAGTTTAGGATCATAATAGTCATGTATGAATAATGAATCCCAGGATATACATATTCAGCGCATTTTGTTTATCTGACGTTTCGTCAACTTTCCGTAATCCCCAAGTAAATATGGCTGCCGCCAAAGTCAAATACGAGACTGAAATAACGCGGAAACATTATGTACCCTGATATTAAAAAAGTTTAAGGTGTGTTTTTTTATGAGAAAATATCTACAGTTTTGTATATTACTTGTTTTTTTACATAATACTTTGTAATAATAATGGCTTAGTGGTAGATTTTATCTACGTTTGATCATAAGGTGGTAAGCCACAATGCCTAGAAGGGTACATGCTCTTAAGTGCAGCTGTCGGAACATACCAGTAGGATTTTGGCGACAGATTTTAAATTTTAGGGTAGGGTAGCCGTTAGAAACGATATGTTCTAACAGTTGCACAATACAGAGAATCTAGTTGTTACTTAAAAATATGACGGCCTAGATTTTTGTATAAAAGTACCTACTTTATGAAAATAATAATCTAGTACCTAACCTCTAGTATTAAACCACTAACCATTATTTATCTAGACTTTTTTTATGAAAATCTATTACTATCTAGTATTTCTACGGCCTATGAAATTATTTTATAAAATCAAGACATGAAAATTCCACATGTCTGCCAATAGGCATCGTGCCCAGAATGCTGGCAGCTTTGCCACGTTGGGTAGCAATATTTGCCTGAAGCCTCGGAGACTTGGCGAACCTTCTGGCGTATACCCTGTATTAATTAACGACATATCTATCTTATATCTCAGTATTGAAATAGTTCCATTTCTGTTGGGTTTGTTGATTTTAGGAACAGGCTTTGAAGTAAACTATAATTTGAAGCCGGATAAGTGCGAGTCAGACTCGCGCGAGTGTTCCGTAAAAACTTTTGATACCTATTGAAGGACAAACTTAATTTTGTAGTTGAGAAAATGTTCTCCCGCAATTATCAATTTTCAGATTTATTCCGTTACCTGTGCTGTAAGACCTTGCTTCTTGCCAATTTTCATGATTTTTTTGATGGGTTTTGATTTGCTCGTAAAGTATCAATATACAGACAAACAGACAAGCAAACGGGTTCCGTCCGTGTTTCCTTTTGAGCTACCGGACCCTAAAAAATAGCTTAGGTAAATTAAATCGCGAAAGTAAAATACTTTTCATACAAAAGCTTAACTTTCGTCGATGAACATTGTTTAGCGATTTTAGTATATATGCATGTTTGTTACTCTTTCACGTAAAAACTACTAAACGGATTTAGATGAAACTTGGCACATAGATAGATTATACCCTGGAATAAAATATAGGCTACTTCGTATACCGGGAAAAGGTAAGATAATTTTTAAAAAGATGCCATGTCAAATTTGTAATTTTTTAAAATTAAATTCTCAATTTTATGGCGCATAAAATTATACAAAGTGTAAACGCAGTAACATTATTAAGTTATAAAGCGCACGGCAGTGGCTTAGCTTACTTAACGTTACTCGAGTACGGCAGTATCAATTTAACGATACTGTCTGAGACACCTGTGACTTGGCATAGAGTAAACTGTAGAAGGGACAAATTTACCTTTACCTACTTCGCTTGACTTCATTTTGAATTTGTAGAATGGATTATCTTCCTGGATACTTGGAAATTTAAATTGTTTGGTTTCAAACTCAAACTCATTTATTCAGTTTAGTCTCTGTTAAGGCACTTATGAACGTCGATAGTTACAATTATTACAATAGACTCTACCACCGGTTCCACATACACTTAAACTGAGAAAACAGCACATCAAGTATGTATCCATCCATGAGTTAAAAAGAGACAATTATAGTGCCACAAGAAGTCAAGACGGACCTTGTAAATTGTGATGCCTATTGACTTCATATTTTTCATGTCTATAAGGTTGATAACAGCTTGATTGGGATTGTAAATATTTCCGGCAATGTTCACTCACCGTATGCCTCTGTATCAATCTTTTGAAATTAAATTTTTACTCAACTTCATAGTTATGTAGTTACATATAAATATTAAAATTGTATAATGATTTTTTAATTTTAAAAAATGTCTTTCGTTGTCGAGTTGTCGAGTGTTTGTTGTGTAATGTTTAAAAAGTAAAATACAAAATTCAAAACTATCTTTATTTTATTAATCTAGATTGATTTATAGTAGCCTACTAAATCTGTCGAACAGTTGAAAACTTAAATACGTACCTATATCTTGAATTCTCTAACAACTTGAAGGTAGGCAGAAAAGGTTTCAGGAGCTGTCCATTCTACAATTATCTTATCTGTCTGATATGAACTGAATAAAAGTGTACCGGTAAATCTGGCACGTAATAAATCTCTCTAAGAGACCACCTTAGACAAGGAAAGATGAATAGCCTATCCATTTCAGTTTATATTAATGGTAGATATATTGCTCCCTTAATATTATAATTAAAATGTTAATATATAGGATGTAAGTGACAAACTGAAGATGATTTTGGACACAGTGTGTCTTTTCATGAATTTGACGTATTGCAATATTTTGCACAAAATCCCGCAAATCCTGAGAATTACTAAGGTATGCCTACTGCGCTGGCTTTGCCCGTATATGCAAGCTATCAAAGATTGATCTCTATCTCGTTGTAGCAAAACAGAATGTAGAATGGAGTATATATGGCCATCACATACCATGTTGGCTCTCTGTCTAATAGCTAATTAACAGTTTAAAATCTTCCGTATTTTCTGGACTATTTTAATTTCACTTTGGGACATATTTTATTTCAACTGGTATTTTTCTATTTTGTAAAAATGCGATAAAAAAATAATGTTTGATAAATACAGTATTCGAACCCGCTACATTATATCGTTTGGGTAATCTTGCCTTTTAAGGATTGCCTTGTCTTGTATTGCGAAATCTCCTCAAAGAGATTTTTAAAATTCAACATGAAAGTACTTAACCTTTTAAAAGTATTTTCTCCACATGGACAAATGTCAGGAACTCGGCGTATCCCTCCCTCCCAGATGTAACGGCCCTTGAGATGTATCCCGAGTATTTTCCCTCTTGTAAATTCTAAGGAAAATATTAAAGATTCTCAAAAACATCTCAAGAGCCAGCGTTTTATCCTACACGTATTTCTGATCGATTTTTGTTTTGAACATTACTACGAAATCACTAAAATGTGAGTAGATGTTAAAAATATTGAAAATTAGGTACTTTTGATACTCGTATATCGTTGACCCCTATAACTTTAACCACAGATGAAAGCTGGACAAGTGCGAGTAGTACTTGCGCCTTGAAGGTTCCGTACAAACTTAATAATACCATTTTATTGCAAATGTAAGTTTGCAATAAATATTATTTTTATGTGATATTACATGGTAAATAGGTAAATGAATGTCTTTCGGATTTTTTCCCTCAGTTGTATGTAGGTAGGTTTCTTGTAAAATTTTGTAAGTGTACATGAACGGGAACTGGCTTGGAGATCTTTATTTTTGACGTAAATGGTCATAATATCTTGACTTACAATTTAATGCGTAAGTGTTACACATTATTTTTGATATTAATTACAACTTTATACCACATCTACTTAATATTATAATTAAAAATGATTATGTTTTTCGAAACTCTAAAAATACCATCTATGGAAGTACAAACTGAACATAAAATTCGGCCAAGCGTCTATCGGAATTCGCACATTTAGGGAACCGCACCAAATATGGAATTTCAAAGAAAATAACTGATTTATCAATAAATTGGTAGTTATAGGTATGTTTGTAAATCATACGTTTCAAAATTCCAATTTCATACGTAAAAAAATCTTCGGAACATCATTTTGTGACAGTCAACAGATAGACGGATACGCGAGTAACAACAACAGGGCTCTGTTTGGACCCTTCGAGTACGGAACCCTAAAAATAATACCTCCACAAGTAATCAGCTTTCACAACATACACGTAAGCACAACCTAATCGTACTTGTTCAATGCTGTACTTATGCAAATGAATGTTGGACCAGTGTTGCTAAGATAAACAGAACTAATCCCCGGGGAACATATGTGGGACCTAGATATTCGTGGTGTTATCTTTGACATCCCTATCTACTCCTAGATAGCTAGACTGGGGGCACTCTTACTGTTTAACTTACGAGTATATAGCAGTTTAAGAACCAAGTGTAGATTCAGACGGATCTCTACATTTTTGTAATTTTATAAAGAATAAAAACAAATTTATTAAAACACACCTTATATAATCGCAATTGGGTAAAAATCTATGTCTACAATTAATAAAGTCAAAGAGTTTGTTTGTTTGAATGCGCTAATCTCAGGAGTTACTGGCCCGATTTGAAAAAATATTTCACTAGTTGGAAGTTTTTTATCATTTTCCGAGCATCCTATCATCAGATTCTGACTTGGTGACAATGGAACCACCGAGTTTTCGAAAAAAATATTTTTAATATCAGTCGACAATTGGCAGAGTAATCGCGTCACAAATATACAAACAAGATCTTTGCTCTATTAATATAAAGAAAGCTTACATTTTCCAGCCTTATTTGTTATTTTCACGTCTAACATTCTTATTACAATCTTCATTCATTCACTCATTCGTTCAATGAACGTTTACCCAATACTTTGAATGATATTTCAATATCAAATAAAAAGAGTGGGATATGAAACCAATAACCGAAATTCCCATTGAAATAACCGGTACTCCGGTGAAAATCACGTACGACGGTACGGTAAACAAAAATTGAATTCCGGTGTTTCGCGGTCCCTATAAATATTAAACGGTGTATTTTAAAAACTACCACGGTAATGGGCGGACAGATGGACGATACATTCGTTCGCTTTTTGCGGCGTATTTTTTAATTAATATATAGATTGAATTTTATCGGTGTATTGCATTGAGATGTAATCATATTAATTCTCAGTTCAAGTGTATTCCGAACCGGTAGTACTGTCTAAAAATTGTAACCGTTGACATTCATAAGTGCCTTATTAGGGCTTAAACTGAATAAATGAGTTTTTCATTTTGATTTGAATACAATAACAATCATTTTTGTTAAAGAAGTGAACGAGAGTTTTAATAATAGTGAGAGCTCCGTGCAAAATTAAAGTAACTCACTCAAAGTGGCTCTGTAACTCAATTTTACTGTGATGGTTAAAGGGCGTGGGTGCAGGCTTTGTAATAGGGTCCACTTATGTACCTTTTAGGTACGGAACCCTAAAAAAATAACAATAAAACTGAACAGACATTTAATTTTAAAACAATCTGTTTTTACTCTTTATAACTAATAGCTGTTCCCCGCGGTTTCACTCGCGTTCCCGGGATAAAAAGTAGCCTATAACCTTCGGGGATAATGTAGCTATTAGTGAAAGAAAGAAAAGAAAGCAAAAAAAAAAAAGTGGGCAGGGCCCCCTCAAGGTGGACCGACAATCTTGTAAATATCGAAAAAAGTCATGCATGTTCAAATATGTAATGTACCTACAATTTGCATATGTAAATAAATACATAATGATAAGCCATTTATTTATTTATTTATGTACACACACACAAGTAATAATAAAAAAACATAAAAGATACAAATGTACAAAGGGACTGCTTATTTCTAATAGAAATGTCTTCCAGCAACCCTGCGACTGGAAAATCATATAAATAAATGTAGACACAGTGTGTGAAAGTAAAAGAAAATACATAACTAGATAGAACAATATATAGAAATACTTAAAAGTAAATAAACTACACAAATATATAAAATATTAATACACTACATACTAATACATAAATACATCTAGTGCATAAACAAGATAGAATACATAAATAATATACAAATGGACAATCAAGGTAAAGTGGAGAAGTAATGCTCCTTGACGCGTTTCTTAAAAACAGAAATAGTTTTGGAGTCAAGTATGTTAGGCGGAAGCGAATTCCATAACCTTACAGCATGGACAGTGAAGGAATAGGAGTCGGAGTCAGTCTTATGGGAAGGAAATTTAAGAAGAGATTTGAGATGAGATCTGCAAATAGAATTAGGAGAGCGAGCAAAAGAAAAACGTTCTCGCAGGTACTGAGGATAGACAGGATTGTGTAGGATATTGAAAAGGAGGCACAAGATCCGAGTGTTCCTGCGAAGACGGATAGGGAGCCACTTGAGTTGCTTGCGGAAGTGAGAAACATGGTCATATTTCTTAAGACCGAAAACAAAACGAATGCATAAGTTTTACAAGCGCTCAAGCTTATTTAATAGCTCCTCTGTAGCATCCAAGTATGTTTTTATTCACTTCGAATCGAATCCATTTCCTCGGTCACATAATAAAATCGATAACATTAAATCCGTATACAAGCTCTGTAGATCCACGCCTTCCGAATAACAAAGAATATAAGAGAGGCGTCACTACCCAACCCCGAGTGCGGATTCCGCTCCGATATTATAATAAAACCTTATAATATTAATAATATTAAGGTTATTGCGCGTGTGCCTCCGATAGCTAGTGCAAACAACATCAATATTAAGGCTCGAGGCTGGCCTGTCGGTGAGATAGTGGTGGGAAAATCTGGAATTTTATATCGATGAAATAACGATATCTCTTTCAAACTCAAACCTCATTACTTCAGTTTAGGCCCTAATAAGGCACTTATGAATGTCAACAGTTACAATTTTTACAATGGAATTTTAACACCAGTTCGGAATACACTTGAACTGAGAAGACTCCGGCAAGAAACTCAGCAAGGCTTCTTTTAATGTGGATTCTTTTAAAAGTCAGTGCTGGTTTTTTTTGCTATAATAGATGTGCTATAGTGTGCTGCGTTTCAGTATTTGATGGCATTAAATTTAGCTGAGTGAAGTCTTGAGCTTTTTTAAAACGTACATAGGTACATTGGATTGTATGAATGGACTTAGTTTTTTTTTATTTGTTGAGTCAAAAATACATGCCTATAGAGAATATATGTATAAAATTTTCTTGATTCAGATAATATCATAATTTTACCAGGAAAACCTACACGTATAGAAATATCCATAATTACAATGTTCTCTTAATTACATTCTTTCAACAATGAAATGAGCGAAGTAATAAAATTTTGACATAATTATAGAATGAAGACATATTTGAAAGATGATGAAGACTAATTAAATATAAGGATATTGTCTGTAGAATGTCTTGAGAAAATTAATTAATCTCGAAGTATTAATAATAGAAGACGAAAGTATTAGTGATGTGATATGGAAGCCTTAAATATTGAGTACCTAGTAGTATCTTTAATGATAAAAGATAGAATAAAATAGAGAAAAAAACTTTATAATATATTGTTTATATATCTTTTTCTGCAACAAAAAATATCGATACAAAGTCATCGACAGCTGCCCCTCTGTAGGCTAACCCCAACACCACAGATACGGGCGGGTCGGGCAGCGCAAGGTAAGCTATACTCGCGCATTATAGCACCATTGTGTGCACAGTCCTTAGCTTTCCTCATTACCCACAGTTTGTTACATTTACCCAAGAAAGGCAAACAGCTCGTGGATTTGCTTGTGTGCATCTAGACTTATTTGTTCACTCGAGAATTTCAGCAATTTTTTTTAAATTACTTTTAGCTTCATAATTTTTGAATAAATGGCGTTGAATTTCACTTAGATTCGTTTAGTAGCTTGGAAGTGGCTATTAGGTAAGTCTGTGCCTTTATCAGGGCCTAAACTGAATTTAATACATAGTTTGAGCAGTTTCAGAATTCTTCTAAAATCATAAACGTGAAAGTTCTTATTTTTTCACACAGAAACTACTGAACGGATTTTGATGAAACTTGGCACATAGATAGATAAGACTGTATATAGCCCTTAAATTCCCCCTTAAATTAATTACACGTAACCTTGTACAACAATACCTACAGGTTTTTCTTTTTTCACAACACAATATAGGCTGCTGACCAAAATATAAATTTAAAGGCCCAAATAACATTAGACCCCTGTGTCCTGATAAATATCCTCACATCCATCTTCGTTGTACCGGACCGGATGAAGCCAGCACCCCGGCGTTGTGAAAGCAAAAAGAATCCATGGCCATCAATATGGGCCACTGAGGGGCCAGCCTGTGAGTTTAATTGAAAATACGGTCTGTAGGTAGCTTATGCATACGAACGAGCGACTGGTATTTTTCTCTAAGTCTGTTTGTGACATTTTAACGGATTTTGGTGATTTTTAGCCTGGTAGAAATACATACATTTTTGATAGTTATGTCAAAGTATTAGAGATGCTTCTACGTGACTGTACTGATTATGAATCCTTAAAATAATTTATTATGTAATCCCCCGCCGCGGCTGTCTATCTATTCTCGATAAATTCAACAACTACCGAACGGATTTTCATGCGGTTATATCGACTCAAAACAGTGTCAGCTTATAGTTCCTATATAGTGATTTTATACCTTTTTTGTGGTTTTTTTTTTTTAACGTTTCATTCGTCGAAGATGCCGCGTACAACACACTTCTCATGTGATAGCTTAGTGAACGATAGAGACAGAGTACAGCGTCGATTTCGTCGTCGAGCTTGTTATATTGCCTAGCAGAATAGCACCACAGATATCGCGATGTGCAACCCTAACTCGACGGAAACTCAAACAGCTGACATTTGTAACGTGATCTCTGCGATTCTTGGCCAACGTTTACAAATTGACCACTTATTGTAGACCAAACAATTTTTACGTTCAAACTCTGTCGTGATGTATTCGAGGAGATTTTGTCGTGAAATACTCGTATTTATGAATAATACATTGTAGATGCTTGTAGTCGAGGAGCTTTAGGCTATTTTTATTTCGATGTTAAGTGGATTTTTTTGATGTGCCTATCAGACACATACCTAAAGAAAAAATGTGATTCTAATGTAAACATTATTACCAATAACTATTAAAATATTGGTTTATTGGAAAAAACTAGTTGTTGTGTTTGATGATACAGGAAATAATAGGCTAGATGACAGTGTCAAAAATAAATGATCAAACACTAACCAATGCATAAAACATCTAAAAACACGTGGAAACATCAAATATGTTGTGCAATTAATGCTTTTTATGATTTTTAATTACCAGTAGAACCACTAAGAGTAAATAATTTGATGCTGTGAAACTATGACGTCATATAGTGTAGTATTTCATGTAAACTATCGTTGTGACATTTATTAAAAAGTTGCTGTTTTGTTATGTCAGGAAACTATCCTATTGTCTATGATTACAATCTCTTAAACTTTGTACCTTCTAAAATCATAATATTTATTGCAAAGTATTTTATTACATAATATTATTAATCTAAATGAAAAAAAGAAAGAGTGACTGACTGACTGACCGACTCTCAATTGCACTGCTCAATCCACTAGACGGATCGGATTGAAATTTGACTTACAGATTACAGCTATTATGGCGTAAGCCTAAGCAAACGATTTTTGAAAATTCAACTCCTAAGATGGTAAAATAGGGGATCGTGGGTGAATCGTTTTCTTATTTACACAGTATTTCCAAATTCAAACATAAAAATCATTTAAGCCCTTATGAAAGTCGACTGAGAAAACTCCGGCAAGAAATTATTTCCAGAACTATACTGAAGCCCATATATCTCTTGTCTCTAGGACCTACAGTCAGAAATCGAGACTCATCGCGATGTCTACGCTTCACTCACCGGCACAGGCCGCCGGCTCCTCGGCAGCCTGTCCTCGCAGGAAGACGCCGTCATGTTGCAGAGAAGACTTGACGAGATGAACCAGAGATGGCACCATTTGAAGGCCAAGAGTATGGCTATCAGGTTAGTTTTATTTTCTTAGTAATAAGCAACCAAGCAAGTAAATTGACGGGCCAGTTGGCGCAGTTGGTTAAAGACACCACCTATTGCGCCGCAGGTCGTGGGTTCGATCCCCATCCAGGACAAACATTTGTGTGCATGAACATGTCTGTTCGTCCTGAGTCTGGGTGTAATCTATAAAGTATGTATTTACAAAAAAAAAGTAGTATATGTAGTATATCAGTTATCTGGTTTCCATAGTACAAGCTCTGCTTAGTTTGGGATCAGATAACCGTGTGTGAAGAAATGTCATAGTATATTTAAAAAAAAAAAAAAATTTAAAACCATTCAGGCGTCGCTGTTAGATAAGATGGATACTAAGTAAGATTGAAAATCGAGAAAAGCAACTCCCTTTTGCAGGCGATTATTGATTATAAAAACATTATTTTTATAATTCTATTTTTTTCCTGTCAAGGTTGAAATTTAACCCTACTACTTTTCACGATTTTCATTCTTTCTATTTTCCATTTATTCTGACAGCGACACGCAAAAGGTTAAATAACATTTTAAAATAATAAAAAAGTAACAGAACCAACTCGTTGTAAGAAAAAACCGATAAGAATCCAAATATGAGAGTATTACCTACTTAGAAAAATTGGTTCCCAATTTCGGCCCCTTTTGCAAACAAAATATGTTTTTCACAATATTATAATAGCGGCATTTTGTTTTAATAAAAAATCTATTTCTGTTGGATATCGTTGATCCATATATGGGTAAACCTTCAGTTGGAGCGTTAAATTAAAATTTTATCACGTTTTTTGCTAATTGCAGCTCATTTATATGTCGTAAGTTATCAACATGTTATTTGCGACAAGAATGGTAGTATATTTACTGATTAATAACAAAAAAAATCATCAACATATTCCTCCAAGGTATATTACTGACGTATACGACTATTTCATGAAAATGTTACTGAATTTAACGCTCCAACCGAACGTTTACCCTTATTGTTAGGAGATTACACACCGTACATATCTCTACTAGTATAAAATATAACAATATAAATAATTGATGAATGGGGACTTGCCGAAACGCACCGTTTTGATGTCTCTTTTTTTAAGCTTTTTTACTCCCATGCCACTCAATAAGTGTTCATTATTTACCAGCATCTTGCATCAGCTTTTTATTTATTGCAATATTCCTTACACTATACAATTTTAAACAAGCTGCATCTCAGTTCCTAAACGAATAGTTTACTATGAAGTCTGGTTTCATCAATTCGACATCAGCTCCTACGTTTAGGGTCACCAAACGTTCAGATTTATCAGGATATGTTCCAAATATTATCCTTATGTCCGTAGTTCATGTTATTTTTTCTACATTTAATAAATTAAATAGTGTTATAATGTTTATTATAAAAAAACTTCAATAACTAACGATTCCAATTTTCTGATTTCATTTTGGTGCCGAATCTGATTAAAACTATAATTTTTGTTAACGTCACATAGTCTCTTTACTGAAAATATTATTGTAAAATATTACTTTAGTGAAAATATTATTGAAAAAGGAATAGAAAATTATTGAAATCTATTAACTTAGTCTATGTCATTGTCACTTAAGGGGTCATGACCAATAAAGATCGATAAGTATGTAAATTAACTTTGAAACAAACAGACTTATTTGTATACCAAAACTTTCTTATATCCTTTTAAGTCTTTTATTAGAAATTATGAACTAAATTAGTTAAACTAGTAAATAACAAAATCGGCACCAATTTTTTTTTTTCAAACGTCAATACTTGAAATATTAATGATGGTAACCCTAGCATATGTTCGGAAATAAGGACAAAGTTTGAAACTCAATCGCTGCCGGTTCGACACGCGCCCGCGCCGCCGTCGCCTCGTCGCCGTTTCATCGGCGTCCCTGACACTTGTAAATTAATACTTGTTTTGCAACGAAATTTAATTTACCGATTTAAAATGTTTGATTCAATTATGGTTTGAATTTTTGTAGGAAATAAGAAGTTAGAGTTTTGTAGGAAAATGCCTCGGATCGTGTCTTCGTCTTCCTACTAAAAAAAACTATTATTATACTCGTAATATTATGCTTGTGAGTGTGTTTGTTTGTCACCATATTGATCCTCAAACAGCTGAACTGGATTAAACTTGACACATAGATAATTCTATGACTTCAAAACATCAGATTAGAGTACCTACATAGTTATTTTATGCCTTTTAGTGCCTTCGAAGGCGGTTCTATTTTCTGTTAAAAGTTTATTGTCACCTATCTAGCTCCCAGACATTTCGTAAATTAGCGGCGCCCCGTCTGCTCGCCTATACGCACCGCTAGGGTTGTCAATTCTGGAGTATTAATAGCAATTAAGGGCCGACACGCGTAGCCACTAGCTGGCTATAATCTATTTAGCCGGCGACCGCTAGAGGCAGTAATCGACCATCGAGCGTGCCGTCGCAGGCTAATATGATAGCTAGCCGCCATTTCCTTCATGTTTGCAAATTTGCGGCGTGGATTGGTTAACATTTGATGGGGTATGATGGTGCATCTATAGTATGGGAGATATTTAATAAGTGTCAATTAGCAAGTATGGAACAACGATGTCTTCGTTAAGAGCCGTTTTTAGAGCTGTATGTAAAGAAAGAAAGAAAGAAAGAAAGAAAAAACATTTATTCATGACAACACACAACATTACAAAATTGAAAAATAAAATAAAAAGAGTACAAAAAAAAAATACTAACAATAATGTAATGTTGCGCGATGTCAAGAATAGGTCCTGACTCAGCATAATGCTCAGATCGATAACTAAATATCAACCCTCGCGCTGGTTTTCAGTCAGGGCCTATATCTATGACATCACGAACATACAGTGACACCGAGAAGCGAATATAAAAATTACATAAACAAAGTAAACATAATTAAAATAATAATTTAAAATAACAAAATACAAAACACGCATTATCACCCAAATCTGTCAGCTATCGGCAATAACAAGTCAAAGATTTATTTAAACCAAAATGCGAATAAAATTTGGTTTAAAAAAATCTTTCCTTTTCTAACCATGACATTGGCAAAGTCATCGGCCATCGATGGAGCCATAAACAAGAAATTGGAATAGCATATGTACTTATTTTCTCGTCCTAAATACTGCAGTGTCTTAAGTCGAATGTCTTCGACCACTGTGGAGATCCTTGGGTGAGGCCTTTGTCCAGCAGTGGGCGTCTTTCGGCTGATATGATGATGATTATGACTTATGTGGAGTGTTTGTTAGCTAGAGTGTGAAAGCCTCAAAGTGAAGGTTTTCAAGTTCATGATAGTTTTGGGTATAATTTGCTCATAGTCTGCGTGTCTGTAACCTACAAATATACGAACATAGTAAAAATATGTACGGACGGCCACAAGTCAAGGTTAACACTGCGGCACCTTATGCGGTTGTAATAGGAGCTATTTTGCAACAAAAAGGTGTAGCTTGATCTGTGGCCGTGTGTACTATGGGACTTATGGGAGCATTTTTGGAATCGCGAGTAAATTAATTTAAACTTTCCATATATTTTCAAGTGCTTTGTTTGACCGTAAGTGAAGAATATCCCAGGATATTTTTTTATCGCCGCAGTAAAATTATTAAAATTTGTTAAATATACATGAGTTGCCTTTTTTGTCAACTCTCATTTTAATATAAATAAAATGTATAACATAATAATAAAGTACGATTACTATACGACAATGTATCCAAACGTATATTTTAAATGTCACGCGGAATGACAGATCGCCGGTTGGCGGAAAACGGCGCGAGAAAATATTGAATATTTTTGTTTGCTTTTCCAACAAACAAAGTGAAACGAGTCATGGCGTGGTGCTATTTATATTTTTAAGCTGGTAAATATTGCGTTTAGGTTAATCTTGTTAAGTTAAGTTTATGACGGTGAGTGACAGATAAGCGGAATATTTTTGGAAAAAGTTCATTAAAATTACATTACATTGAGAAAACATAAAATCCATCGGGAAGGGAGTTGAAACCGCGGAAATTCAGCCATTTAAATCGAAATACGTCCATTTTAAAAAAAAGAAACTTATCTTTAAGCCATTGAAACTTTAAATGAACCCTCAAATTACTTCGGAAAACCCGCACATGGGACTTGGGACTTAAAAACACCAGTATAAATGGGAAGGTGGGGGCAAATGAGTACAGGGGGGAATAGGAGACAGTTAAGTGTTATTTATAGGTGCGATACAGGACTTTGGATAGTGTTCGTAATGCATTTTCTCAACAATAGGGAAATTGTGTGTGCTAATGATTTTGTACGTTGCATCGCCCTTTATGCTTTATATATTTTTTAGTAAAAAAAAACGATTATACTAAAATAATATGGCAAAAAAAAACATGTTTTACTATAATGTTTAAATCCGGTTTAAATAAGGTTACATAACAATAAAATAAAGTTTAGAAATCTCTCAGGATCACGGGTAAAAACTAGTATTTTATTTACTTTAGGTTTGTTATGGAAAATAAAAGGTTCACATGATAGTCAAACAACAGTTAGGTATCTGAATCGATGATTAAATTTTGACTGTTTAACAATAGAGATATTCCTTTTTTTGACAAGCCAGTTGGCGCAATTGGTTAAGACACCACCTATCACGCCGCTGGTCATGGGTTCGATTCCCATCCAGGACAAACATTTGTGTGCATGAACATGTCTGTTTGTCCTGTGTCTGGGTGTAATTATCTATATAAGTATGTATTTACAAAAAAAAAGTATTATATGTAGTATATCAGTTATCTGGTTGTCCATAGTACAAGCTCTGCTTAGTTTGGGATCAGATAACCGTGTGTGAGGAATGTCCCAGAATATTATTATTATTATTATTTAATGTTCACGGCATTTCCTTAGATTTTATGATATGACACAACATAAAAACACGAGCGATAATTTCTTCTCGCCCTTGAAAGTGGCTACAATGTATCAAAGAAATAAATGAATGTCCCCAAGCGACATTTGGCGGGTTAAACGTCTAAGTGCCAACTCTCAGGGTTGTCAATTAACCGTAAATTAGGAATAAATTACAGTCCGAAGTAGCCGTCCGGAAAATTATTTTAGATTGGAATGGAATATTCTGGAATTAAGTAAAGGAGAACATTTTAAAACGGCGCGAGAAGTTTCAAGCTATTAGTAATTTTTTGGAATTCGATTTTTCTTTTATTCATCGGCATTCTTATTTTAAATCTTGCCTTTGAATCTATCGACAAACGAACCACAGTCACCACAGAGTAAATTCATTTCCTAACAAAATGTATGGGAATAGGTTTTTCGAATTGTGACATTTCTGATACCCTTTTTTTTTTCGTGGGGAAATCCTCATAGGATACCCAGCCGCCCCGGGGGGCGCAACCAGGTTATGCCGGATTCGTACCGGCTAAAACCCCACGGTGGTCGCCATCTGCGCTGTAGAGGGGGGCGGGTTCTCGTACAGAACGCATACTCACTCCCCCTCCACGCGCGGCGCTAGATAGCCCGTCCCAGGGGAAGTGTGATACTTCCCCCCAGCACCCTCGCTTTGCTATCGCACGATGGATCGTGACCACGACGACCCATCGTCCTCCTTGGGATCGCTTCTGGACGCACAGGGCCCCCGCCCCGATTGCTCACGACCCCAAAGGTCCCCGATTAGTCGCCTTTTACGACAGGCAGGGGAACACCGTAGCTGTTATTCTGAGCCCCAGCTACAGGGCAGATTTCTGATACCCTAACCTAACTTGGCCCCATAAAACCTTTTTTTCTTGGCTTAATCAAACCTTGTCGGAAACAGGATTGACTAATTTTATTTTAAAACAAAAAAAATAAAATAGACTGATTTTTTTTTAATCTGTAAATGCCGATAGAAATAACTCAAAAAATAAGGGATGGTCCTAAGACCCTATTCGTGTGGCTTCAACCCTTAAGGTGCCCTTACTGACCCGTCTCAAATTTCCACCCTGTATATACCTATTTATAAAAGAAAGGTATCAGATAGATTAGATTAGATAGATAGGTAATAGGTATATTCCGTAACTGGATTACTTAAATCTAATTCAAGTGCTGGCAACACAGTATACGCGTTGACAAGTACAGATAGGTACCTACATCACAATTCTATTGTACACATGTCGACCGGTTTGCTAGCTTCATTGCATCTTAATTGATTCGCATTACTATGTTAATTGTTAATGGAAATGATTATTACAGTCTTGAAGCTACTGATAGAGCTAATGGTCCTGGCTCTCGTTTTCTGGAATCAGGTTATTATTGAGGAGCTGGCGAACAACTCACTTTAAAATATTTTTTTCATGACTAATAATTTTAAGGCGATGATAGCTCAGTGGTAGTGCCGTCGAGTGCAGCTGTCGAAACACACCGAAAGGTGCTTGGTGACAGATTTTCAACTTGAGGGTGGTAGCCAGCCAGGCGGGTACTACAAAGTACCCTACCACCGTGCTATGGTTGCCTCACTATGTTTTCCTTCACCGAAAGCTCAAGCTCATTGTAGGATACGAACCCGGGACCTTCGTCTCGGCATCCGACGTCACTACCACTGAGCTATCATCGCCTTAAATATACTCAAATGATTGACATTTATCTCAAATAGTAAAATAATTACTCAAACGTGGAACTCGAATCAAACAATCCGATTCATACACAAATGGTACCGATTGACTTGTTGATAAATAATCGAACAAAAAATTAATTTTCGAACAGTAACTGCTATTCTTTCGAACAATTTCGCCAGTTGGGGCTACGAAACTAGAGATCAATGGAGGTGTAACTCTCTTTTTGTTTCATGTATTTTTAGAAATAATTACAATATATATTAAAGCCGTTACAATTTAACAGGTCCATTATAAGAAAAGGGTTTCTTTTTGAGATTGCCACGACTTAACTTTCCATGATTTTCCCACTAGGTTTTATCTATCAAGGGATCTGATATTGCTCCGGAATGAAAAGTCCCAGGTTATAATCTATCTATGTGCCAAGTTTCATCCGAATTTGTTCAACTGTTCCGAAGCTAAGTGGAAACAAACATTGACACACTCAAACATGTGTGAAGATAACTCCAGGATATTTCATCATTATTCTGTGTTTAGTAAAAACTTCGGAATAAATAAATATTATGACAATTCATGTTTTTCTTTTAAACAAGCAATTTGCTATAAAACTTTTATTAGGTGCCACAAAATTTACCCGCTAATTTTCTGACCCAAATCAAAGTGAATTAATCATAGAGATTTAACGATGTGTCATAAATCGCTTTGCGTTTGAAATTGGAACGTTAAAAATATGATGTACAGCCCTAATTTAGGTGTCGAACCTTTCTTTACAAATCGTCCTGTATATTCAATCAATACCACTTAATTGACAGCATTTTTCAATCTTCATTGCTGACTAAGGGTCGGTTGCTCGTACATTTTAGTTAAAGTTATAGTCAAAGTTAACTTAACTATTCCCATGCTTTGACTGTAGAGTCACTTTGACGATGACGGATCTCCTTCGGTCGGTTATGGTTACGGTTAAAATTTTAGTTAAAGTGACATGAGCTCAGTTTGCTTTCTTTCGGCGGTTAAATATATGTACGAGCAACCGATCCTTAAGGGTGAGGTCTTAAACAAATCATAATTAACCTTACCTACATAATATTATCGTTAAATTTTGACATTTAGGTTCAGTTAATCACTAGGTGTTCCCCGTGGTTTCACACACATTTCCGGAATAAAAAGTAGCCTATAACCATTGGGCTTTTTATTAGTGAAATATTTTTTCAAATTGGACCAGTAACTCCAGAGATTAGCGCGTTCAAACAAACAAACTCTTCAGCTTTATTATTAGTACCTATAGACAATGCTTTGATTATCCGTTTAATGAAGAATTAAATATTGTAAGTTATTTTGCTATTAAATTTGTAGTTATGAACGGAAATTAAGTTTACATAGTAAACTGTAAAATTAATTTTTCTGTGCATTTTTCAGATATTATCATAAATTGACCAATAAATCTTGATAGGGGAATTATAATACACATCTCGTATCTGTTTATCTGTTCGTGCGTTTTTAACACGACATGATGATAGCTTATAACTGTGAACTTTTCCATGTATGCGAAACCACAAGCAAAAGCAAATTTAATATAACTTTGTTGAACAAGAAAATTACGGTGTACAAGAAGCAAAATATTCTAAAATTAAAGTTATTAAAATTAAACGAAACATAAATTAAAATATGGATCCCCACGCTCTTAAAAACTTTGATGGCGTTTTGCATTCTAATATAAGTTAAGAAAGGCTATTTAAGCAAAGCAAGCAAAGGCATCCTTGCATGCAAGTTTCTCGTTGGGGTAAAAGCCCGAACGTAATTCGTGTTATTTCGGCAATGTTCGGCATCCGAGCGATGCACTCAAAGGATGCTATTAGGTCGTTACTGTTTGAAGCATGCAGCACTGGTTATGCTTGTTTGCGATTGAAGCTTTGAGCCAGAAAATTGGGTTTACAGCTTTGTACATAAAGTCAGCAATTTAAAAACGGTTCCGTACCATTATCTATAAAAACTGCAAAATAATCACGATTTTTTTAATAAATATTTACCCCCCCCCCCCCCCCCCCTTAAATATTTACTTTATTCTGTTTTTTTGTATTTGTTGTTACTTATAGCGGCAACAGAAATACATCATCTGTGAAAATTTCAACCGTCGCGACTTAACTATCACGGTTCATGAGATACAGCCTGGTGACGGACAGACAGACAGTGAAGTAGTAATAGGGTCCCGTTTAACCCTTTGGGTATGGAATCCTAAAAAAGTATCTCTGTCATCGTAAAAACTCTGCTTACTTTGGGATCAGACAGCCATGTGTCGAAGAATATTATTACCCGGGATAAAAAGCCTTCGTGAAGCTTAGTCCACCAGATATGTGCTACTGATGCGCTGCTAGGGATATATTTTTATGCACCAATAGGCGACGATAGCTCAGTGGTAGTGACATCGAATGCCTAGACGAAGGTCGCGGGTTTGAATCCTACAATGAGCTTGAGTTTTCGGTGAAGGAAAACCGATTTTAATCATTCTTTCTGCGTCGGGTTCAGTATAGCTCCATATCAATTTTATTGTCTTTGTTTAACTCTTTTTTTAAAAGTTTATTATCTCAAATATAATACGTTTTAAATCACTGTCTCAACACCTACACCTGTATGAGGCGATGATAGCTCAGTGGTAGTGACGTCAATGAGCTTGAGCTTTCGGTAAAGGAGGAAAACATCGTGAGGAAACCCGTCTGGCTGGCTACCACCCTCAAGTTGAAAATCTGTCGCCAAGCACCTACCGGTGTGTTCCGGCAATTGCACTTGAGAGCCAGTAATTGCCTTCTCGGCATTATAACAGGTCGGCAACACATTAGCAATACCTCTGGTATTGCAAATGGCGATAGGCGACGGTAACCACTTACCATCAGGTGGACCGCCTGCCTGCTTGTCAACTTTCTGAAATAAAAAAAAAAGAAAACCTAGACCAGATGATGAACGCCCAATAAACTCCACCATAAAATAAAATCAACATCATCCTTACATCTCAATAAAGAAGTAGACATAAAAATAAAACCAAGACTCATCAAACACTATGATAAGTACAGAGAGCCGCATAGAAACTCTTTATTACCCCCTTTACAAGTGATAGCGCGGTGATAAAACTTTTACAATACGGTAGGCCACTACCAAGATACGTTTGCGGAAGATAACGCCATATATTATATGGGTATAGAGCTGTTTGATTCTCTTTCAATTGCACATAAAACCGTTTGTTGGGGTATGGTCCCACTGTTAGCGTGGAGATTAGCGGTTATAATAGCGATTTATTTATATGTCCTTAGTGTATCTATACTAATATTATAAAGAGGAAAGATTTGATTGTTTGTTTGTTTGCATTGAATAGGGTCCGAAACTACTGAACCGATTTGAAAAATTCTTTCACTAATAGGAAACTACATTATCCCCGAAGGTTATATATAGGCTACGTTTTATCCCGGGAACGCGAGTGAAACCGCGAGGAACAGCTAGTAATTAATAAAAATACCAAAATGCTAGTAGATAACTGTTATAAACTAGCTGTCCGGTTTCATTCGCTGCGTTCCCGAAAAATTTATTATTATTATTTCACAGTATAATCTATCTATGTACCCAGTCTCATTAAAATTCATTAGGTAGTTTTTGTGTGAAAGAGTAAGGAACATCTTCAGATCCAAAACTAACACATAATTATAATATTATTAGGATGTAGGAGTAAGATATTGGTATGATTAGTACCTTAAATCCTACTACTCTCCAATCTACATCACTGTGTAATGTAATAGTAGGTACTTTCCGCTGTCCGCTACCACTGTAGCCTTAATTTAATAGTAATAAAAAGCGATCTGCATGCGTGGCACCGTAAACCGAGACTGTTTAGTGATTTCATCGCAAACTGCGAAATAAAACAAGATGGCGGTTTAAAATCACTTTATTGCCGAGTTTTATGTCCGCAAGTAGATAGGTTCGACGCTTGGACTCGACAATATTTTGTATGCATGGACATGTCTGTTTGTTTTGTATTGGTGTTTGAAAAATATCTTGGGTCCTTTTTTATACACATAATAATATGATCAAAAAAACAAACTAAGCCTATATAGTAAGGATATATTTACAAAAAAAAATACTTATTACCTATATATATAGACTCAGGACAAAAAGACATGGTCGGTTATGCATACAGATATCGATTTGTCCTAGGTAAGAATTCACGACATGCGGTGCAACTCCTGGGGTATTTTACCAACTACGCCAACTGATCTGTCAAACAAATGTCAAAGGATAAATATTCATTGTTTATTTTTTTACTTTAAATGAGCCTGTCTTTTGACGACAATGTCGTCGTGGTCAGTGATGATGTGGCTGAAGGAGATGATGGTCTGAAGCACACAAAGCCTTGAAGAGAACAGGTTCTCAAGTGCAGCTGTCGAAACACCACACTAGTCAACTTGAGGGTGGTTAGCCATACAAAATCATACAATACAAATATTCTATAAGAAGCCTAAGGGGTCTGATTAACCAGCGTTTTCAGCCATGAAACAATTTTAACTTTTTTAATTCAGAAGAGAATTAAATTAATGTCATAAAACGCTCTCACTCAAACCACACAATTATAAATACAGACTCAAAACCACGTTAAAGGTTTTATATGTAAGTTGGCAACCTTGCGGTGGATACCCAGGTGGGCACACCCCTGCGGTCAAAGACCCTTTGTGAAGGCTTTGATGGATTAACGTATTACGAGTAAATAACATTGTAGCGTTTACTACGTCGTAGGCGCTCGTAGCAATTAGTGCTACGGCGTAGCGAATTTTAGTTGACATAGTATGGAATGAAATTGTGAAGTTTAGCCAAATTTATTGATTCTTTATTTGATTAAGACTAGTTCGTACCCCGCGGCTTCACTCACTTCCAAAAGGAATCACTTTTTTATAACAATGTAGGTATAAGTCACTCAATTTTGAATTCGATCTCATCACTACATAGTATAAAACAAAGTCGCTTCCCGTCTGTCTGTCCCTATGTATGCTTATATCTTTAAAACTATGCAACGGATTTTGATGCGACTTTTCTTAATAGATAGAGTGATTCAAGAGGAAGGTTTATATGTATAATACATGCATATTATAGTACAGAAAATCCGAGAAAAACAGTGCGAAGCCGGGGCGGGTCGCTAGTGAGATATAAGAAATAGTGTTATTTGAAATCTGTTTCAATAAAAGAACAAAACTAAGTTTAAAACTTGCTGCAATTGCCCGAAATGTAACTGAGTAATGGACTCAGAATCAGTGATGGGACATAAAGATTATCGACATCGGTAAAATTATGTATAAAATATGAATTTTATTCATACATTCATATTAAATTATGTAGGCTTCAACTATTATGTAGGGTATCAGTTATCTAGTTTCTATATAACAGCTCTGCTTTCTTTGGAATCAGATTATCCGTGTGTGAATAATGTCCCAAGATATTTATTTAGTACTACCTGTTCCGCGCGGTTTCTCGCGTTCCCGGGATAAAAAGTAGCCTATAACCTGAAGAATAATGTAGCTTCCTATTAGTGAAAGAATTTTTCAAATCGGTTCAGTAGTTTCGGAGCCTATTCAATGCAAACAAACAAACAATAAAATCTTTCCTCTTTATAATATTAGTATAGATTACTAAGTAGGACTCGGTTTTTAGCAACAAAAATATTTCTGTTCTATTATCAGCCTATATTTATATCGTATCGAAATTTTAAGACTGCAAAATCCCTAATAACTCTTAATTAGTTTGGATATATTTTATGCAGCCAGAATATTTCTTTTGATATAATAATAATTAATATGATTAATAATAATAAATGAGATTGCTAGTTTTTTTTAACTCTTGATGCACTTTTATTATTTCACACATACACGTTCATCGTTAAAAATAAACATCGACACCGTCTCACCACTATTTTTATCCGAAATCATGGCTTAAACATATTAGGGAAGCTGCGCCGAGGCCAGAATTTCAACAATTGTACTTATCCTACAAGGCTTTGTGGAGCCAGCCAAGTTTTTGAGTTATTATCTCGAGACAGGGGCGCTCACTACGCTCGCTTTTATGGGACTTGATTTAATGAAAGATTTACTTTTATTTTGTGCAAAAATACCTTTTTTTTTAATAGAAAAAAAATATATGGCTTATGACTCAACTTGTTATATTGAAGTCTAGCCACGCCGTTTCACCCGCAACTCCCAATTTAGTTGAATTCACTTTCACCTCAATTACTCAGAGGTTGAATTTCCAAAAATAATTTCTTAGTGGATATATTCGTCATAATAGTTATCTGTATCAGTGGCGAAGGGTGGACCCTTTAAAGGTAAGCCGATGGCATTCGGCTTATATGGATATAAGCCGATTCCCATCGACTTACCTTTTAATAATCCCAGTCCCACATTTTCATCATTTCTAAGCCACTTTTATCATGCTTAAAATACACTGTAATTATAAAATTACAGGTGTTTTTTGAACGGCTTACCCTCGCCATAATTTCACCCCTCGCCACTGATCTGTATACTAAATTTCAGCGCGATCCATCAAGTATTTTGAGGTGTGCGTTGATGAATCAATCAATCAGGACATAATAATAGATAAGAGATAGTAAATTTTATATCGCCTATTGAAAGAAATGAAAAAAACACTATACTAAGCAGTAAGCAGAAGAAATTTACAAGAAAATCAAAATTACTGCGCAAGATTTTTCAACCGCACTTGCCAAAGCTACACGTGTCGATTTCCTGTTGAGATTCCTTATGTGGGACTCGACAGAGAAGGAGATCCATCGGAACTGGTTACTAAATATTTGTCTTTTGTTTATTATAATTTCAACCATCAAACCTCAAAATTTTCACTGTTCGCTTTTCAGAAACCGGCTAGAAAGCAACGCTGAGCACTGGTCGGCATTGCTGCTGTCTCTGCGCGAGCTTACCGAGTGGGTGATCAGGAAAGAGACTGAGCTGAATGCGCTCGCGCCGCCGAGGGGCGACCTACCTGCTTTATTGAAGCAACAGGTATGTAGAAACGAAAAAACTAGTAGTACTATAGTGTGTGCCGGTTAACTCAGACCCTCGCCTGCGACTTTACAGAGGCCTTTTGAGGCTATGATAGCTCAGTGGTAGTGACGTCAGATGCCGAGACGAAGGTCCCGGGTTCAAATCCTACAATGAGCTTGAGCTTTCGGTGAAGGAAAACATCGTGAGGAAACCATAGCACGGTGGTAGGGTACTTTGAGTACTCAAAGTACCCTAGTAGTTGAAAATCTGTCGCCTAGCAGCTTTCAGTGTGTTTCGACAGCTGCACTTGAGAGCCAGTTCCTTTCTAGGCTTTGTGTGCTTACCATCATCGGCCACATCATCACTGACCACGGTGAGATTGTGGTCAAACACAGGCCTATACATAGTAAAAAAATGATTATACTTAGCCATTATTAGCCAATAATTATATAGCCATTTCAATAAAAAAAAATATATATATATACTACCTACCTACAGTAAAATTGTGTAATAAAAAAATTATGATATTAACGAAACAATTTAACGCATCCACGCAACATGTATCAAATGTTACCGCGTAAATCGCCGCGGCCGCCATTTTGCGGTCGAGCGGTAACCAAAATGGCGATGGCGTCGCGCTAAAACGGCCGGCGGCTGATTTAACGCGTTGACGCGTCGTGGATTAGCCGTGGTTGAATTATTTATTGTCATCACCGAGCTATTTGCTTACATTCCCTCTAGAATATCGTCATTTATTTTTGGGTGTGATTTTGTAGCTGATTGATTACTATAATTTAGTCTTGGTGACATAACCAATTATTGTTTTTTTTTTTTAATGAATCCGTCATTTATAAAGTGTTATACAATTTGGGCTATTTTAACACTAACTTGCCTATTTTAATTCATCTTTTGCAATCGAGTGTGATTATGATCAACAAAATCTTCCGATTTGGAACAAACGTGTACGAAAACGCTCGATTGTAGGCTTACCTAGCAACACTAGTGTAAGTGACAGCATATTTTGATTTTGACAACATCCATTTGGTGTCACTCTATTATTATCTATGATCGTTAGATTCTATTTTATCTATGATTGTTGTTACACATCCTTCAATCTAGACCCTCAGCCCGTGCCATAAAGAACTCCATTGAACTCCGTTCTCATATTCTCCCTTGTTCTCAGGATGACCACCGCGCGTTTAGAAGACAACTGGAAGACAAGCGTCCTGTGGTGGAAAGCAATCTACTCAGCGGCAGGCAGTACATTGCAAACGAACCCCCACTGTCTGACACCAGTGACTCTGAACGTGAGTTTAACTAACCTATAACTTTCGCCCGCAGTTTTTAGCGATATTTTTGGTTCATATTTGAACACATTTTATGGGACTTTTTTTAGAAGCAACCCAGAAAACTCGAAAAAAAAACTTTTGATACAAAACATCTATCTTGTTCGGTAAAAGTATGAAAAGTGTTTTTTTCTAGTTTTCCGGGTTGCTCCTAAGAAAAGTCCTTCAAAATGTGTTCAAATATATCGCTAGTGTATGACCGGACACACTGTATACTTTCTAAACAAGTAGTAAGTACCCTCACCTACGTCACGAGTCAAATGTTATAACAGTATGACGTCATGTTGGAGTCAGGGACTCGGAACGTCAATCGAGGCAAAAGATCACCAGTTGTTCGACCCACTCATGCGATAGTACATTTTCAACGGAGCTTTTAAAGAGAAAATTTATTGAAGGAACTTTAACTTTGATAGCATAAAAAATATAATAGACTAGCTTCCGCCCCGCGTTTTCACCCGCGTTCCCGAGGGATCTTATGTTTTTCGGGGATAAAAAGTAGCCTATATGTTATTCCACTTTATTTACTTTGTTTGTTTGTTTATTTATGTTTTGGCTTTATTTGCGAATATTTTTTTGGGTATTTAATCCATCAATTTTAAGAACCACTAAATTTCATATTCTATCTATCTATACTAATAATAAAGCTGAGTAGTTTGTTTGTTTGAACGCGCCAATCTCCGGAGTTACTGGACCGATTTGAAAAATTCTTTCACTAATAGGAAATCCCAAAACGTGGGTGAAACTGCATGGACAGCTATTCATAACAGAACAATAGAAAAACAATTACCACGTAAAATCAAATCAGAAGCGCACTTTGTTCTCGGGAGTGCATGAATGAATGAATGAATGATAGAACGAACGATCGAATGGACGCAATTAGAAGGCGAGTCGGCTTCACTAATTGCACATTCCGTTCAATCAATCCGGATTGATATTCACAAGGTGATCGCAATCGGGAGCATTCAATCACTCACCAGTTATATCTACTGATTGATTGTTGTGGTTCTATTATGTTTTTTTTTGCAGTTTGTAAATTGGTAACGGGGCTTTTTGCCGTTTTGACAGGTGCTAGTTTTAAATGGTAATATCGAGTTATAATATTTTTGACATTAAAGTTTGATTGAGTTATCTGTGGGCGTAGCGTGGGGAGTATTTTTTCAGACATGCTTTTTATTAACTAGCTGTTCCCCGCGGTTTCACTCGCGTCCCGTGATAAAAAGTAGCCTATAACTTTCGGTGTAATGTAGCTTCCTATTGGTGGCGCGTTCAAACAAACAAACTTCAGCTTTATTATTGGTATAGGTAAAAAATAATATATTTTTTGTGTAACTTTGTACTGCCACTTTGTAACCCAACTGGCTTTAAAGGCAATACGGGTAGTACAAAGTTCCCAACCACCCTACACAAGATGCATAATAGATGAATTTCTGGGACTTCAATATTTACTCATACACCTACTTGAGTATCCGATATCAGTGTCACAGTTCGTTAAACAATACATGCACATTCACAAGTGGATGGCTGCCTGACTATTGGCAACAGACATCGCCAGAATATGCGCATAGTTAAATATGTTACGATACTCACTACAATCGAGTGTTAATATGATAATATTTAATCTATGGTCGTATGGTGAATGAGGTTTCAAATAAGTGAAGTAATTTCTTTATCTCCTTTATTGGTGCCGATTCTGTTGTTTACGAACTAAATAAATTTAATCTCACTATATCTCTTTCTAATAGTAAATATAAGAAGGGGATGCATATTTTAGTCCTGTCAGTTTAATCCGATCATACATTTCAACGTGAATTTAAGCGCGATCTTTATTGGTCACGACTATTTACCCGTACAATACGACAGTATGGATTAAACTGACAGCATTAAAAATGTTCTATCTTTTTTCAATAAGATTAAAATGAAAGAGAGGCGACTTGTCTAATATTAGTTAAGTTCGTAAACAACAGAATCGGCACCATTGTAGTACAGAAAAGCCGAGCGAAGCCGGGGCGAGTCGCTAGTTCTATATAAAAGGAGAAAATTGACCACACCACTAGTAAAAAAATATCGGTTAGTTTCCAAGAGTTGTAGATTTTTTTTACACAAATAATTAAATGAATCAACGCACAGTTCAAACCGCAGGGTCTTGAAACTTGAAATTTTGCATACAGGTTTCATAAATAACGTAAGCGTCCACTAAGGAAAGGATTTTCCCTGAGGTAACCCTACGGGGAATAAAATAGGGGGGCATGGAGCGAACCTAGTTATTATATAGGTTGATTTCAGGAGGGTATAGTTGGCCAAAAGGGCACTGAGGTCCCTTATATCTACAGTACATGAAAACCATTTCGTTGAGTGGAAAACAAACTAGGTACTAATATTATATAGGTAAACGTATGGATGTATGTTTGTTATTCTTTCACGTAAAATCTACTGAACGGATTTGGATGAAACTTGGCACATAGATAGATCATACCCTGGAATAATATATAGGCTACTTTTTATACCGGGAAAACATGAGATACCTCGGGAACGCGGGTGAAACCGCGGGCGGTAGCTAGTTAATATTATAAACGCGAAAGTTTGTGAGTATAGATGAATGTTTGTTACTCTTTCACGTAAAATCTACTGAACGGATTTGGATAAAATTCGGCACATAGATAGATCATACCCTGGAATAACATAAAGGCTACTTTTTATCCCGGGAAAACATGAGATACCTCGGGAACGCGGGTGAAACCGCGGGGCGGAAGCTAGTACTAAAATATTTCTATACTTTCAAAAAAATATGCACAAATTTTAGCATTAAAATACGCTTCAATATAAATCTAATTGAGTACCTATTGGATTACTCGAGAGTTAATATAGTTATCTCATCCCGTTACTACATATCAGAGCGAGAGCGATGCTAAAATAGTAATTTTCATAAATTCGTTATGTATGTATTATTGAGGCTTTTTTTTTTGTTTACTGATGATGTACCTACATTATCCACAGTATTAGGGCTTGTTTTCGGACACAATCTCACATACAGTGTGATGATGTGGCCAAAGGTGACGATGGCGATGAAAAGAACTTTCAAGAGCAATTCAATTCAATTCAATTGTTATTTTACAAAAGCCTTTACCATATTTATTGACTACAGAAAAGGTACCTATAACTTACAACACTTTAGTGTCGATAAATTCACACACAGAAAATTATATCGACATTTTATATCGATAGACCGACGAGTGTGGACCGAAGTCCGTGAGTAAATGCATCCGTTACGCCCATTGGCTGCGTCGTAAATTTGAAAATGGAACCAACTTCCCGGCACCAATGGCGGGGGGAGAATTTGAAAAACGCTCGCCGACCCTTTCCCGACGAAAAGCGGACGACCGTCATTTTTATCGATAAATGGAGTAGAATATCGAGTCGGACATATCGAGTGAGACTCGTTTGATGACTGCCATTTATCACTGTGTATTCGTGTAATATTTTCCCCATTTTTTGTTTCGGATTTTCGTCCCTTATATTCCCTCGGTGTCGATATTCTGCGATTTGCTTTATCGATAACAATAATGCTACTGTATATCACGTTTTTACATTTACATAATCAGCCTTTTTTCTGCTTATAAAGTGGCATTATCAATCTTGACAAGGGCACTACATATTTATATCGTACTAGCTTCTGCACCGCGGCTTCACCCGCGTTACCGAGGGATCTTAAGTTCCCAAGGGTTAAAAGGAGCCTTTGTGTTAATCCAGGGTATTGGCTACCTCCATACCAAAATTCATCATAATTGGCCCAGGCGTGTGAGCGTGACGAAGTACCAAACATACACAGTCACAAAATTTCGCACTATTACTTGCTATAATATTAGGTTTAGCCCGAAATTAAAAGTAACATGTATTACTCAAGAATAATGCTTGCAGCTTCCTATTAATGACAGAACTTTTTGAATCAGATCAGGGGTTCCAAATATTACCATTCACATATACACAAACTCACAAAATGCGCACTCTCTCTTCATAGATAAAACTTACAATATAAAATACCACGATGAAATTCTTATACTGAATGAAGAGACTTTAATTATGTCAATGTGTCCAACTCTACATACCCCAAATATCTACCAACTCCCGCGTTGATTAAGAGTCAGAGAGTTGCCATGAAATTCTTAATTACTTTCGAGTGAAATAGCTCCGTGAAATGTCTCTGTGAAACAAATTGAGACTGAAATCCTTTTCGTCTTGCTCCTTGGATAGACAGATACTTAGAGACCACTATCGTATGATTGAGTATAAATTTACCGATGTCGATAAAATCCTTCACAACACTATTTTCTTTTAAGATTAAAGATTGCAATTCTATAAATAAAGCTTTTTCCAGTAAAAATAACTTTTATGGCTACTTTTTATTCCGAGAATGCGGCTAAAGTCAGTTGAAAAATAAAATAAGAAAATTCCAGTCTACCTTCAAGTTCAATATAGTTTTTTTAGTAGTATTCTGGTCACATTCAGTTTTATATTAAAATTCAACAAACATACCTACAGATCTTATTAAAATCATATGAAAACTTCCAATAATAAAACTTTAATAAATTCTACTGTTCCTTCGACATAGAATCAATACAAAACAATGTAACGGGACGGTTAATTTGAAATCCAGTCGGGAATCAACTGGCCGACGAGTATAAGCGAGAAATGCTGAAAGTAAGAAAAAAAAATGAAAATATTCGGATCAAGAATCTGTGGAACGAGGAGGCGCGTTCGGACACTTGTTTGTTATTAAGCGAGTTGACTTGATGTATTTACTGTCAAGTAGCTTCGTAACATAATTATTTGGGTGCAATTTTATATGCAATAATTTTTTTAACATTGTATTTTTTTTGTAACACATGTTTTTTATGATATTATTATGATTGTTAAATTAATAGTAAAATTTAAATCATTATTTTTAGTAATTAATCTACTTTCTAGTAATAAAACTATTTTAAAATTAGTCTACAAAATTAGGCCAGATAAAAAGTTCATTTTTTATCAAAACTATCCGAGCGCAGTGTCCCGTCCGAACCCTCGTGGATTCCACAGCGCGGAAGTAACTACGTAATTATTAAATTCCCGCCTTTTTCGCGGAGGCCGGGCTCAGCTACTCACGCTCCAAATATTGAGAGCTCGCTACGTTTGAGGTATGGCAAGCGAATTGTTGAGCTTATTAAATTGAAATAAAAATTATATTTCAAACGCGATGTTGAAATACCGCGTTTTTGTGCGTGCGTGTTCAAAAACTTCACTCGCGAGAATTCGGTTTATGCTTTCAAATATGTGTTAAAATGCGAAATTGTTGAAAACGTGTTGATGAAACTATATGCACATTAAAAGTTATGGCTTTTCAGAAAACTCATGACACATACAGATAAATCTAGAGTTTGGATAAATGTATGTTCAGTAGCTTATTTCATGAGTACTGGAGAGAATTTAGAATTTAACTAATTTTTGACAGTGTAGTAAGTTTGTTGCTAAATTAAGTGGTATTTTTTTTATGTCAACAGCAAGCCGTGAAAACGAAGGCGACTCCCGTGGCTACAGATCGGCGGAGGAGCAAGCTCGTGAGCTCGCCCGCTCGATCCGCCGCGAGGTGGCCAAGTTGGCTGACAAGTGGAACACGCTGGTCGACAGGAGCGACGCATGGGGACGGTGCTTGGACGATGCTGTTCAGGTTAGTGAACCGTCTACTACTAACAATAAGTGTTTAAAATAATTTGACGTGTTATTATGTTTCATTTTTCCAGGTCTTCATTACGCTTTTTAACAGTTTTTTTTCATAATGATGAGAATGCTTATCGTTACAATGTTAATCAAAACATTTTTTTCATATAAATTCTTCGTCTTTTATTAAAATACCTACGGGAACGAATTAATTTAAACTGCCGCAAATTGTAGTTAATTTCCTCAAACCTGTAATTTACAGCCGAGTGAATAAAAAAAAACACCTAAGATGTTTTTGATTCGATAGTAATCATTTAACATTTTGTGCCTATTATGAATTAAATTCATAATTTTACCCCCATACTGTTGTTTACGAACAAAACTTCTCACTATTTCTGTTTCCAACAAAATAATAAGAAAGGGATAAGATAAATTTAGTCCTGTCCTGTCAAATTAGTTTAATCACCACCTTAATTTGATAACCTTAAAAATATACAATAAATTTTCTATAATTTTGTTAGAACGAGCGGTCTCATCCTTTCTAACTAGCAGAGTAATAGACAACTAAACGAGGCATCATAATTACGAAATTCATATAAACGCCATCTATACGAAGTAGAATGTAACTACAACTTCAATCGATAGCATTAATGTTTAAACGCTAGCACAAGTTTCATACTTAAAAACACAGATGGCGCTAGTTGGTCGTAATAATATTATTATGTTTATAAATGGAAGTAAGTTAGTACTTGAATGAAAAGGGAATGAAGAATGAATAGAATCATTTATACGGATATCCGGCTTTAAGATGAAATGAATGGATTAGAATTTCAATAGATTGTTTTATTCAATAGACTGAATGTATGGGCATGCACTGTGCTTTGATTGAGATACATGAAGGTAGATGTTAGGGTAGAATAAAAAAATCACAGATGGGAGAAACTTATAAAATATGATACTAAATTGAAGTCGATTAGATTATAGATAATTGAAAATCACTTGCAGGCACCTTAGGTATGTATCAACTAACATTTTGGTAGCAACATTTGGAAAGCTGAAATTGTCACTATTGTAGGAACGATGCGAAATAACAACCCATCGGCAGTAACAGTATATCGGGTGTAAATAACATCATAATAAATACTGATATTGCTGGATTCAGAACATGATTTTAGACCCCTCAGCGTTCAATTTTGCGTGACTTTCCAAATTTGACTAATATTGAATATCTTTTAAGCGCACAAAATTTACGAAATCTCACAACTACATGCCTGTATTCCTACCTTGGAGACAGCCTGCGAATTTTAAAATTAATGGGACTCTTACTGGAATTTTTACATTGTGTTTTTTAAGGGTGAAATTAATTAAAGATCTGACGCAAAAATGACGTTAAAATTGTATGTGCCTACTGAATCCATTCTATCAGTTTTCATTAAGGTACATCCGGTCTATATGCTTAGGTATGGTTTGTATAAGTACAATTAGATCTATCAATATTATCTTTCAAATTTAAAAATAAACAAACCTCTGTGACGCTCATCAATATTATCTACAAATGCTTTGACCATTACCCTCCATACTCTATGACCCGAAGCAGGAAGCATGCGCGCGCGCAGCGACCGGTTAATGCCCAATGCAGCGCGTAGATCACGCCTGTCCCGCTCTGAATAACTACAACTCAATCGACTATTGCTAAAATGTACCAAGATACATAGATCTAGATCATACCTGGATGTGTCATTCGATTCATCAACTCAATATCGAGACATACGTATCTTATCATTATAGATCGATTTTCACATTATTAACTAATACTATAGTACCAGTATTTTATGTATGTATATAAAAGTAAAGCGTGACTGACTGATCTATCAACGCACAGCTCAAACTTCTGGATAGATCGGGCTTAAATATGGCGTACACATAGCTACTAAATTTTAAGACGTAAATATCCGCTAAGTAACGATTTTTTAAAGTTCTACTCCTAAGGGGTAATTAAGTAAGGAGATTGCGGGTGAAACACGTGACGCTTGCAACGCAACTGCTACAAGCGACTATAGGTTATGGTAACCTTAAGGCTTACCATCGGCAGGTCGTTTGTCGACTTTGTTGCAAAAATTCCTTCACACCTTTCTAAAAATCAAAATCCAATGAGAAAACTATTAACAGCAAAGTGAGATCATTTTAGTTCCAATCGATGTAGAGAGAAGAAAGAACTGAAATAGCTAATAATTCAGGTCGAGGTTCGTGCAATCCTCAGCTTGTGTAATGGAGCATTAAAAAATATACAAGTACCCGCAAAAGTACTGCGATACAATCAAAATGAGACCAGAATTTACATAATAACATGTTTCTCATTTTTATAGTCTTTTTGAGACCCCGATATTTATCTTGACTGGCATTATGGGTATATTTTCTTGTTTTAACGAAGAAATTGGATCTTTTGCAAAATATGTACCTACCCAAGATTTAATTGCATATGATTTGCATCTACCATCATGATTTCTCTTAGCTTAATTACCTACTATGAAACGAGACAGAACTCCTGATGGTAAGCTGCTACCTTGACCTATAGACGCTTGCGCAACACGTGGGGTAAATAAACAAGCGTTACTGACCCTTTCCCCCTCCCCGATAAACTCTGGCTACCTTACTCACGCGCAGAATAGTTCAGTTATTAAATTAGACTACGATGAAAAAATTCATTCAAAAGTTTTTTGTTTACTATGTCAAAGAATGTTCTTAGTTTACATCCGTAAAAGATTTTGTAAGTAATAATTTTAGATCTTGAAGAAGAAATAGGTAAAACTAAAATTTTGGCGTAAAATAAATTTTGCAATTATAATTAGGTAGGTACCTTACCTAATTTTTCTTAAAATTTAGGACAGTGTAGGACCAATTCCATTTTTTCACTAGTTTAGAATATTATTTATTTGACAGTTATCAATAGGTACATACAAAAGTAAACAAAGAAAGACCTACTGTCAAAAGGGAGACCGACTCAAAATTAAATTTCTGATGTTAGTACATCCAAAGTAAATAATCTTGTATATTATTTACTTTGGATGGTTTTTCACAAAGTCTCACCTTGTTGATAAAGGCCAAAGGCGATGAAAATCAACTGCGCTCAAATGTACTCCCATCCCACGCTCAGTACCTCTTCCAGCAGGTTCATAACTCAATGTAAATAGATCCAAAGCTCGGCTATTGGAATTAATTACTGTCTACATTGTACTGTGTCTATGGCTGTGTCGTGGTGGCTTTAGCACAAAAGGACCGCCGTTATGACATCTTAGTTTAATTGTCTTTGGTCTTTACAGTTTGTGTTACTCAATGAAGTTTATAGTTGGTATTAAAGGTACTTACCTATTCAATGTTTGAGATTTCTGCCTCTGTGACAGTACTATAGATTTTAGACTTGTAAAAAAATATATTTTCTTCTCCTTAAAATTTCATGAGAATGTTTGTACGTTTAGATTACTCTGGATTTGGATGAAACTTATTACATACATTGAGCATACACTGTTTTTTTTTACTATGTATAGGCCTGTATTTGACCACAATCTCACACTGATCAGTGATGATGTGGCCGATGATGGTAAGCACACAAAAGCTAGCGCTGTTCACGCTTACAAGAAACGCAGTAACCAAGTCGGGGTGGCCATCATCAATCAATGGTTAGAATGCCTAAAGCGCTCTCCCTTTTCATTCTACGCAATATAAGTAGGACATGAGAATGACTTTTATTCCTAGGGAACGTAGGTAGGACATATATACAAATTACCATTAAAAATGTAACAATCAATTACTCGTAACACTTAGATACTCGTAACACTTCACGCAAGAATTAACCTACAGACGTTACGAGATGACGTATGAAACAATACACTAGACGTACATGCATAAGTACAGACGGTATATGCCGATAGACGGCTTTTGTGCGAGCTCAGCGAGTGTGACGAACGATGCACTGATGTTGAATCGTAGAACAGATTAGCTATGTGTGAATACATGTGCAGATATGGTAGAATTTGAAGAATCAAATTGAGATTTTATAGAAATTAGAGCTTTAATAACTTACGTTATAGGATCAAAATATTGTTGCTATTTCAGATTTATACAAACTTAATGTAGATTTCGTAATGATGTCATATCAAATAAGTGATGTCTATCTATAGAGAGAAAAAATATGAATTTATTTTCTAGTATTATTTATTTATTGTAATATCTAATCAGTTTGACATACCCAATCAGGATCATATTTTACCTAAAACATACTTACCCTAATAGGTTTCCATGTATGTACATATCTACATGGATGCAATAACTTTCAAATGAGTTTTGAGTATTGTTCAAAGATACATCACACAGCATAAAAATTACAATCTAAATTTTAAAATGCCTTTACGAAGTTATGGCATTAAAATTTTACACACAGATCTTCATCCAAAATTAAATAAACGTAATGGAATACAATAATTTTATGAAACTGTGATAAAATTAAACATTAAATAATCATTTTCTATTGCTTAGAAAAGATACCACAGTAAATAAAATTCCGATCGTAATAGTAAACCAACTATTCGCTATCAATCCAGAAGGATAGCTGCGGTCGGTAGACGAGGGCGTCGGGTTGGTGGGATGGGAATAAATCGGGGAAACTATTTTAATTACACACGTCCACTAGCGGCTAGCTTGGAGAACCCATAGACATGTAGAACCCAAAAACATGTAGAACCCAATCTTGATACGAAATGTTTTATTGAATATAAAATATAATTAAGGGAGATGTTCCAAAAGGCCTGCGATATTCAAATTTTATTACGTTTTATGCTAATACTAATACCTATATAATGTAGCGCAGTACTAGATCGTCTGTTTGTCAAAATGTAATTGGTGACTCGTAGATATGGCTATAGATTTTTCTATGTATTCATTTTGTGTAGAAAATATTATAGAACTGTACATTGGTTCCTGTCCGTTATTTATTGATAGGGAATAAAAAGTATCCTATGTCAGGTTATAAACTATTTTTCTTCCAAATTTCAACCAAATCCGTTCGGTAGTTTATGCGTGAAAGTGTAACAAACATTCATACATACTCACAAACTTTCGCATTTATAATATTTGTAGGATTAATTAGTGTACTACCGTCAAAAGACTTATTTGCTTTTAAAACCGATGAGTTCAAATCCTCTGATGATCTCCATCCCCTTCACCATTTTCGTTTCAACAAATCACCCTCAGAAGATGCCCCTAAAAATAAGATTTATACAAAGTCAGCTTTTCGACTGAGTAGAGAGTATCGACTTGCTTTGCATTTTGTCGATAACAATGCACCGCAGTTCGTTATCGGGGTCGTTATGCGACCACTTGCGGTGAGTGCGAGCTAGTGATGGGACGCGTTGTCGATAAATTTTGCTGTCTGTAATTTTGTGATTCTAATGCGCTATTTGTTGTTATTTTCTGTTGATATATAATAATAATAATAATTTATTCTTCTTTCTCCTTACAAACTAAACAGGACCATACATTTATAATATCGGGAAGAAAATGACAATTTAGTTTGTAGGAGAAACTTTTTTCCTTGCTAAGCCGAAGCCTGTGTTAAGGATGACCAGTCTCTTCCACCACGGACTCTAATTACAACTAAACTGATTTACCTATTATAAAATATATTTTACATTTAAAAAAAAAGGATAGAAAGACAAAATAAAAAGATAGTATTAAGTAGCGAAGTGTGGAGTGTAGAAGTATATGTGTGTGTAAATGTGTCTGATTGCCCTATATAAAAGTAATACTTAGTTGTTTAACTGACTTGTTTTAAACATTAAATAAGTACAGTAAACACATACACACACACATACAGCTAAACATTAGATTATATGGTAATACTGTGGTCACACAGACTTTCATTTGCAGAAAAAGAATTGATTGAATTTTACAAATTACACTCTTTGTCTAACTATGTATATCTTTTAAAACGATAGTGAAGAGAACGAAGTGTATTCCGAACCGGTAGTAGAGTCTATTGTAAAACTGTAACTTTTGACATTCATAAGTGCCTTATTAGGGCCTAAACTGAATAAATGAGTTTTGATTTTGATAGCTTTATGTATCCCTATATCTAAGAAATCACTCTTAAAGGTCTCTACATAGACGTAGAGTGCTTTCTCAAATCGTAACTGCACAAACATTTCTCATACCCTTTTTAGGCTTTATGAAACCTTCGGTCACATCATCAGTCACCACAAACGGGAAATAAACCCGAATGATTTATTATCGATTGAAGCTCGTCAAAACTATCGACACCACAACAACCCTATATAAAAAGATTCACAGCGGTTGGGTCTGCTCGTTAGTACTGCGATCGCTTTACGATACGTTTCGGGAATATTATTATCCTCGCCCAGTTTTAAAGTATTTTTTTCTAACTGTATACAGGAGCGAGTGGCACGTTGAGGTAGCTGGCCGTGTTAAGAATGGAAATTTGCGGAAATCATAACCAAAATTATTTTATTCAAATAAATCTTCGCAGGTACTTAGGAATAGTCTGACTCTGATGCCCGTTTCGGAAGGCTTAATTTGCTGAGAAGAGCCGGTAATCAACACCGCAAATAATACTTTGTCTATGGTTGTCTTATAATAGTTAATTTATCTGCGTGGCAAATTTCATCGCAATCGGTTTAGCGGTTGAAACGTGGCAAGGTAACAAACATACTCACTTTCCCAATTATTTTGTTAGGTTAATGGCCCCGATTTTGTTGATTACAAACTAAATAAATTTAATCTCACTATATCTCTTTCTAATCACTACATAGTATAAAACAAAGTCGCCCGCTGTCTGTCTGTCCCTATGTATGCTTAGATCTTTAAAACTACACAACGGATTTTGATGCGGTTTTTTTAATAGATAGAGTGATTTAAGAGGAAGGTTTATATGTATAGTACATGCATATTATACTACAGAAAAGCTGAGAAAAACCGTTCGAAGCCGGGACGGGTCGCTAGTAAGAAATATAAGAAAAGGATACAAGATATTTTAGTCCTGTCATATTAGCCCGATCACTTATTTCAACGTGAATTTAAGCGCGATGATTATTGGTCACGACTCATCATCATCATGTCAGCCGAAAGACGTCCACTGCTGGACAAAGGCCTCCCCAAGGATCTCCACGATGGCCGGTCTTGCGCTACCCGCTTCCAGCGGTTTCCCACGACCCTAACAAGATCATCGGTCCACCTTGTCTTCCGGTTCGTAGCCGCCACTCGAGAACCTTTCTGCCCCAGCGGCCGTCGGTTCTACAAGCCCCGCGCACTGCCACTTTAGTTTGGCACGAAGCAGTGGTGACTTGACTTATATTAGATAAGTTCGTAAACAACAGAATCAGCACACCAATATCACAGTAGATCAACAGTGCTGTATTATAAATCCCTCAAGTTATTGCATTACTCTGACATTTTTGCCACAACCCAGTGTGGCCTACATTCCACGAAACAGTTCCCATTGTGCCAAATTCACCACAACGCGTACGGCCGAAGCTTTCTGCAACACTTTGATGCAGAATTTTATGGGTGGAAATTGTATTTTAGATTTTAAGTGCTTCGTGTTCGTGATTTTTTTGTGAAAAAATGATTCCAGTGAAAAGTTAGTTCAATTTTAACTTTAACTGGACGTGAATAAAGTCAAAAGGTGAAAATAAATCATCACTGTCGATTTTAAACATACTTTTTTTATGGAATCTGTTTGAACTCGTTTCATCAAAAAATTGTTTTATTATTATCGCTAATACCGAATTCAAAAGTATCGAATCGCTTTCAGATAGACATTTAGAAATAAAATAACATTAATCATTGTATAATGGAACAGTCCATTTAAAATGCAGCGTATCATGAATTATACATACAACGACATCACCAATTAATGAAACGTACTAGATCTTAGATAGCAATCAAGATAATCCAACACGCGCTGTGGTAAAACTGCGTTGTTGTATAATCATTAGCTTATCTAAGATCATCATCATCTCCCTGCTTTGTTTCCAATCATTTGTGGTCGGCGCAATATCTAATCTTCTTTTATTCAGCCCTTCTATCCGTCATATCATCTTTTCAACAATCCATATCTTTTTCGGTCTCCCCTTTCTCGTATATCCATCAACTTGCATAACTCTTTTAGTCACATGGGTTTCATCCCTCCTTATAACATGTCCGAACCGGGTTAAACGTTTCCCTCTCAACTTATCAATCACTGGTACTACTTTTAATCTTCCTCGTATGTTCATCACTATTACAATCAATCTTCCTTCCATCACTATTACAGTGGACTCCGACAGATGTACCAGTAGTCCAGCTTTAAATATATCGTCACAACCTTCGGTCTCGTCATCACTTACAGTGTTGCAATTGTGATTTAGATTTCTCTATTACGTTATTTGTTTCACTATAAATTCTATATTATTAAAACTACCTGATTTCTGTGGTTTCACCCGTGTCCCCGAGATAAACAATAGCCTAATAGCACTCGGGAATAATGTCGTGTCCTATGAAAAAAAAAATAGAATCTGACCCGTAACTCCGGAGATCACCTCCTACAAACCATACAATACCAGTATCATAAATTTTTAAATTATCTTTCTCTTTTTTGTCTCATTCTCGCATGAGCTCGCTATGGGGGCGAACTTCCCTCTTCGAACCTTTTTCTATTTTAAATGGCGTCAGCTCTCTTGATCGAATCAAAACCAGTATAAAACACCGATTTGTTTCATAAACTTCAAGTATTAAATATCTATCACACTACGCTGACATAGACACGCTGCTGTCACACATGCCACGGTACGCAAAATTGTCTACAGAGATTCCATGGGCTCTCCAGTTAATGTATGCAGGCTCACGGCCCTGCCTGTCACTAAAGCCTATACTCTACGTATCTATGCTTGTTTATTTTATAGCGTTGTTATCCAGACGGCTTTTTGCATATATTTTTTAGCATCTCAAATGTTTTTGTGCTGATGTATTGAGTCATGATTTTACTTCTGTGGACGTTGTTGATCTGGCTTTATTGTGCTAATTATGAAACTATAAATATCTAGTGATTAATTGCCAACATAAAGATTTGATGAAATGAAAGAAGTATTTCTATTTCACATACTGTATACTAAATAATAATAATAAATAAACATCCTAAGACATTATTCACACACGGTTATCTGATCCCAAATTAAGCAAAGCTTGTACTATGGAAACCAGATAACTGTAATACTACATATTGCTACTTTTTAATTTGTAAATACATTCTTAAATAGATAAAAAATAAGAAGGGTAGGTAGATGAAAATTACGAAAATATTTAATTTACGATTGCTCGAAAATCAGTGAAATCAAAGGATAAAAATAATCTCTGTAAACGATTCCTCCTGTTTTTGTAAATTCTCATTTAACAAAGATTTCTAAAACCTCTACTTATATTTATTGCTATAAATATTTGAATACTGAAAATACATAATATGTAATATTTTTTTTGTACATAAACATTTCGCTCCATGACACATGTTCACACAATCTGACCGTTGGTCATAGAGTGACCGCTTGTAGAGCTGCCAATTGCCGCAAACTGTCCCCTCGCCTTCGTTAGTTGTAGTTGAGAGATCAGACTTTTTTCTTGTATGGATGGACTTGAACTAAGTTTCAGACACAACATTTTTTTCATTCTTTCTTACATATAACATCTGTTGTTTTTAACCGACTTGAAGAGAAGGTTGATAATTCGTCGGAATCTTTTTCATGGAAAATATCATGGTACCGCAGATTTTTTTAGCTGACTTTAAAACAGTCAGATTAGAGTTCCTACATAGTTATTTTATGATTTTAGTGCCTTTGAAGGCTGTTCTTTGTTATTTTTTTTTATTAAGGATAGATTTAATCTTTTACAATCATGAAAACTCAAGATTGATGTTATATATGTTGAAATTATCGTTTTTCACACTTTTATCTGTTCTACTTTGCGATTTATTAAAATAAATTGTTTTGCGGTCAACAGTTTGCGGTCTCCATTTCAACAGTAATTGTTTTATGTCAAAATTAATTGTACGCTTACAAAAAATATGTTGTGCCATTATTTAATTATGGTGAAAGGTATTTTATTAATATTCAAGTGTACATATATACGTAATAATATTTTATATCAGAAATATACAACATGCTTATTGCTAATGTCGATAGGCGTCGGTAACTGCTTACCATTAGGTGGACCGCCTGCCTGCTTGTCAACCTTCTGACATAAAAAAAAATGCTTTTAGATTTGTAAGTATTTATAGTTAGCCAAAACCGTTTCTACTATCTATAATTGCGCACAGTATTCAATTTTAACAATTATTATTTGTTTATTCAGGTATTTTGCACCCATATTCAAATATATTCGATTTTAAGGCGATGACAGCCCAGTTTTAAGTTAAAATTTAAAGTCACTCAGCGAGCTATGGAAAGAGCTATGCTCGGGGTTTCTTTGAAGGATAAAATCCAAAATGAGATTATCCGACAAAGAACTAAAGTAACCGACATAGCTCACCGAATTAGCAAGTTGAAGTGGCAATGGGCCGGTCACGTCTGCCGAAGAACGGACGGTCGATGGAGCAGACGAGTGTTAGAGTGGACACCGCGTCTTGGCAAGCGTAGTGTGGGACGCCCTCCAGCACGATGGACTGACGACCTTAAAAAGGTAGCCGGACTGGGCTGGATGCGGGTGGCTGAGAATAGAAAGGTGTGGCGCGCTATGGGAGAGGCCTATGTCCAGCAGTGGACTCAAAATGGCTGATGATGATGACAGCCCAGTGGTAATGACATCGGATACCGATACGAACGTCACGGGTTCGTTCCTACAATGAGTCGGCGAAGGAAAACATCGTGAGGAAGCACGATGATAGGGTACTTTGTAGTATCCACCTGGCTGGCTACCCTCAGTTGTAAATCTATCGCCATACACCTTCCGGTGTGTTCCGAGACCTGATGTCAGACTTGACAGGATAAAGTACTTTTTATGGGATTACATTTGACTTGATTGAAGACATGCTTACGCCCCGCCTCATAGAAAGCGGTTATCTACCGTAGCCTATAGATACATACAACACCATCGTCCCAAACAACTTTGGGAAACCACGGCTGGGTTTTGTTTTTATATGAAAAGAAAATCTAAAATTAATTACATTTAAAAGTGTCCCGTCTCTCCTCTCACATTTAATTAAAATCATGTCTTATTGCACATATTTTCATTGACTAATTACGTACTTTATCTAAATGGGATTAGGGTAAAATATTCTACAAGCGAGGCTATATCCCGAAATAAGACATAAAAAAATCCAATTAGTACATAATGAGATTTGGGTATTCATACCCACGTATCATTATTATATACTGACCAATTCAAGATTGCTATTAAATAAACAGTTACACCGCATTTAGTACGCTGTAAATCAAATGTACTGTGTACGTAAACTTATGGCCAATAAATAGTGAACGAACGGGATAATTATTACCCGCTAATAGTAGTAAAACATGGACACCGTAATGTGCTTACGTATACTGCAATAATGATCTTATTTATGTTTGTAAATATTGATGGATTATTTAGCTGCGTAGATCATTTTTTTTTATTATGTATGCGTTTGACCACAATCTCACCGTGGGTAGTGATGATGTGGCCGATGGTGGTAAGCACACAAACTGGGAACTGGCTCTCAAGTGCAGCTGTCGGAACACACCGGAAGATGCTTGGCGACAGATTTTCAACTTGAGGGTGGTAGCTAACCAGGTGGGTACTACAAAGAACCCTACCACCATGCTATGGTTTCCTCAAGATGTTTTCCTTCACCGAAAGCTCAAGCTCATTGTAGGATTCCTTCGTCTCGGCATATTCTAGATAGAACTCAAATTTTATCGACCCATCTCCTCTTCCCCGATGAACATTATGCCCTAGTGCCTACTTTATCCCAGGAACGCTGGTGAAATCGCGGGAAACAGCTAGTTTATAAATACAATGCATAATAATCCCGAGCACGCCCGATGATACCCGACAAGGGCCGATGCATTCGGAATGCGCACGGCGGCGGCGGCGCCTCGCCCTCGTATATCTGTCACTTATGCGCACACGCATTGCAATCTTATAGATTTAAATTGGATGCCCATTGAGAACACAAAGTATTGCAGATTGCAATTTGCTATTGTATGTGGTTACTTTATTGAGGATTTTATCATATCCTTAATAATATTGAGATTTATTTTTATCCCTTTAAAATTATGGAGAACTTTTTTGGATAAATATTTATTTGAAACTATTAACAGACCTTGTCCTGTTCAAATTTCTAGTTCATACAAAAATGCCATAGAAAAACTTTCGTTCGTTAAGCAAACTTAAAATTTTTCTTATTCGAAAAAATCTGCTGTTTTCAAGTGATGCGCTTACCAACCGAACATAACGGCTGCGAAGTCGCGAAGGATTAAAAGGTTCTAAGGATCTCTTAAACCTCAATAAAATACAACTAAGGCATTACATAGGTGCAATGACTGGCCACTTTGCCACCAATGAGCACCTTCACAAAATGAAGCTTAGTATGACGGACACATGCAGATACTGCATGGACGATAAAGACTCAATGCTACACATATTGTGCAGCTGCGACGCTCTGGCAAGTCGTAGGGTATATCATTTAGGTATGGCTTATCCATCACCCGATGACTATGCGCAGCTCCAAGCAGGTATGACTGTGAGATTCATACAGGGACTCTTTGATCTACCGGGGGAAGAGTAATACAGGGCTATGGGCAGCACAATGGATCCAATAGGGTCGAAGTGCGTTCAGCTATTGCTGAACCCGAGTTAGCCATTAACATAGAATAGAATAGAAGTATAGCTTTACTATGGATTGCTGAATATTTTGTTTTATTATTGTTTTCTATTTTTCAGGTAAGCAAAGATTCATGACACCACTATCAAGTAAGCAAAATTGGTAAGTTAAGAATCAAACTTAGCACAACCTTTCTACTTGAAAAATAAAAACTGTTTTAAGAAACTTTAAAACCTAACTACACATCCACGAATCTAACCCTAACTTTATTATGCATATTCTACAAGCATTTGCATAAGTTCCGCACAGTGGTGCCATCGACGTTGAAATTCTGACCTAAAGGTGACGTCACAGCCCGACTAAAGCCTGCCCAATCAGTTACTGTGGGTAATAACGTATCGCATTAATATGTTAATAGCCAGCACAGTGGGCGCATCGGTTGGACGCCGGCCAAAATGGAAATTGCACGTTTTTTCCAAGCGAGAGTACAAATTGACAGTATGGATTAGGATTTTGGCCGGTTCTTGTAATCTTGGTGAGAAGCTGGTATGCTAATATATGTGAAATATAGGTCATGTTATTTGTTTGGGTTCCACAATGAGTAGGTACCTACACCTTATTTGGTAATTATAGGAATACATACAATGTGGAGCCCTGCCGGGCACACCAACATTTTAAAAGGCATAGAAAAGAGTAGGTCAATTTCAGTTACAAATTAAAGCTTTATAACCCCATTGCTCATTCCCAAGCAACGATGGAATTAAGATTATAAAGATGTAACTTAAAATCGTACCTATCTATGCGTTTTCGAAAATAATCAATCGTCTTAATTTTCAGCCTAAATTGTCTATTAATACGATTTTTTTTTTTTCCCTTATCCCAGGGTACACATCAGGTGGTGTTCTCTATTGTTATTACAATCTAGCCTTAATATTTTAAACTTCTAAATTCTAAATTATTTTGTATGTGCATAATTTGTATAGAGAAACCTCTATGCACCTGTGTGGAATAGACAGTGTTCACGGCAGACAGCCATTGCAGGCCTCCCCGAAGGGCCAGCTGTTGCCATGGCAACTGCTACATTATTAACTACCCGCCTAAATGTAATCTCGGGGAAATTATAACCAGAACGTCGGTCTGGGGATGATTTTGGGGCATTTTCTGACGGAAATTGGATCCATTGCGTTTTCGGTAGCTATAGGTACGTAAATATTTGCTGTTATTGAATTTTATTTGGGTACTTTAATCACCATCCTACTTCCTACTAATGTGAGGATGTATGTATGTAAATAAATAAATATCCTGGGACATTCTTCACATATGGTTAACTGATCCCAAACTAAGCAGAGCTTGTACTATGGAAACCAGATATACTACATATACTACTTTTTTTTTGTAAATACATACTTATATAGATAATTACACCCAGACTCAGGACAAACAGACATGTTCATGCACACAAATGTTTGTCTTGGATGGGAATCGAACCCACGACCAGGGGCGCTACAGGTAGTGTCTTAACCAACTGCGCCAACTGGCTTGTCAATGTATGAATGTTTGTTACTCTTCACGTAAAAACTACTGAAAGGATTTGAATGAAACTTTGCTTAGTTATCACATCATACCCTAGAATGACATACCTATAGGCTACTTTTTATCCCGGGAAAAGCATAGCTTATTATATATATTTTATAGCAACAAAATGAGAACTCTAATAAACTGAAAACAATAGATTTAACAACTCATTAAATGTAGAATCTATCATCTATTATACTTTTTTTTCCATTTTGACATCACACTTTGTTTATTTTGCTAGTGTCAAGTGTAAGTCATGTATTTTAATCCTGGTCAAGTTAAGTTCAAGTCATAGTCAGTGACTTTAAGTTAGGTTTTAATACAATGGTAGCCGTTCTACTAAAACTTTTCGCTGATTTCTTGAGACAACTTGAAAAGCCACTATACACGTAATCATTTCATTTCACTTTACTGGTGCGCATTGATTTTTATTAGACAAAATACCACCGATAATATTCAATAAAACACAAAATACACGATTTTATGAAAATAAAACGAAAACGCAACGTCACTTCGCAAGTTTCCGCCAAAAAGTCCCTCTATTATACTTTTAATCGTAAACTTTATTTAATGACAGATTAATTGTCAATTTACTATCATAGTTGATAACCATGTATATACATTTAATTTACGATATAATAAAATACTTCCTGAGTGCACGACTGTCAAAATTTATGACTTAATGACGACGAAATTACTGCCTTTTTGACTGCTTTATAAATAAAAACAATACTGCTATAAAATTATACTGCTTACCGGTATTTACCTATTCAAATATTGTAAATGTTTTAATTTGCATTCGTTAAAGAAATTTATAGCGCCCTATATCAATTGCAATACTAGTTTCTGCTTCATTCAAATTCTACTAATATTATTTTTGGATGAGCAGATGTTTGTTACACTTTCACGCAATAAATACTGAAGGGATTTTGATGAAACTTGCCACATAGATAGATCATACCATGGAATATCATATACATAGGTTACTTTTTTGTGACTGGCTCACTGATCTATTAACGCACAGCTCAAACAAATGGACGGATCGGCCTGAATCGCTAAGAAAGGATTTTTGAAAATTCTACCCCTAAGGGGGTAAAATAGGGAATCGCGGGTGAAACATCGGAGCTATTATAAATGTGAAAGTTTGGGTGTTTGGGTCTAAACAGATTTGGATGAAATTTTGCTCCTAGATAGATCAAAAAGAAGAATAACATATAGGATACTTACCATCCCGGGAAAACATTGAACGTTATAAACTAGTATTTTTTAAAACGAAAAATATATCAAGTATAGACATCAACAGACAAATCACATAACGTAGTACCTACCAAATAAATAACAGCCCAGTCTGGCGCAAATTAATTAATATCTAGATAGCTCTTAATTAAGGCCTACCAGTTTATTAATAATATTAATTTAAACAAGGCTGCACTGCGTTTATGCACACAAGGATGGGATTTGTGTAAATTTGTTTGTTTATCAAATTAAATATATACTTTAATCCGTGGCAATTGAGTGCAATTTCGAAAAAAAACTGGTTTGCTAATAAAGGTACCTACTTTCTTTTCAAGTTGTACTAAATTCCATTTTCGAAATTTTCAAATTGAATTCCATTTTCTAGAAAAGCAAACTGATTATGATAAAATTTGTCACGGAGATGGCCTATGATATAGACAGAAGGATATAGAAGGACAACCGTGGAGAACATCAGTAGTTTCATATATAAATACTATTTCCATTATTATCGGTTCAGCTGTTTAGGTGTGAAAAGGTAACAGACGGACAGAGCTACTTATTTACCATATTAGTAAGGAATATGGGTACTATTGATGATGAATTAAAATAGTTACTTACTAAAACTTACTAACGCATATGAATAACGGACTTAGAAACGAAGTCTTATACAGGCTGATTTCGAAATGGTAGTTTAGTGTACATCGTAATCCTACATTATTTCAGTTTCATAAGCTAGCATAACTACCATTACGAAGTTACGACAATTACAAGTTTATTGAAAATCTGTACTGTTCGCACTTAGAAACGTAGTGACAGAGCAAAGTAGCTATATTAGTATTCAAGTAATCTAATAGATACTCAGTTGCACTTACATTGTAGCATATTTTAACGATAAACAAATTTGTAGATATTTTTTTGAGATTTATATGGAAATATTTTAGAGTTGTTTCCCACTCTAAAATATATTTTTCATGACCTACATAAGATCAAGTATCAATGCCGTTTCGGTCTACTATACCATTTCAAAATCATCCTGTATACATTTAAATTAAATATTTTGCTCTTGCTATTCATGATTTATTACATTCGGATTCATTTCGTTCCTGAAATGTGGATACTATTATTTATTTAGACTTCAGTACCTAAGTGCCACTCAAAACAGTGTCTAATTAACCAGAAACAGAGAGGAGGTGCAATGGTTGGGGTTGGCTTTGGCAATGAGCGGGAGCGAGAGCGGAATCAAAATATTTATTATATTACAAAAATTCGAAAAAAAAATTAGCCTTGCTGAGTTTCTTGCCGGAGTCTTCTCAGTTCAAGTGTATTCCGAACCGGTTGTAGAGTCTATTGTAAAACTGTAACTGTTGACGTTCATAAGTGCCTTATTAGGGACAAAACTGAATAAATGAGATTTTCATATTGATAAAGTCTCATAAATAGATTCGAAATTCAATTGTTTAATCTCACGAAACTATGTATCGTGTTTTACCATAAATCTACTATTTGTTCTTACACAATTTTATACCCTTATTTAAACGCTAAAAACAAAATATCTTATTTTCCAATTCTAGTGTGTAAAACTAAATAGTATTCCCCACCCGCTGCCGCTTTACCTTGCTCCTATAACAACAGCTTTATCTCTTAGGTTTCCGCTGCTCATAAATTCATAATTAAATAGCGAACTAGCCGGCTTTCCTCGTTATGAGCTGAAATTTTATTTAATTTTTCCTCCCTCGGGTACTACACTATTTCTGAGCAGTTAGACAGTTATACTATAGGATCTGCAGACCAGTTGGCGCAGTTGGTTAAGAGTAAGACACCACCTATTCCCATCCAGGACAAACATTTGTGTCCATGAACATGTCGGTTGGTTCTGAGTCTGGGTGTAATTATCTATATAAGTATGTATTTACAAAAAAAGTGGTTTATTTAGTATATCAGTTATCTGGTTCCCATATCACAAATTCTGCTTAGTTTGGGTCAAATAACCGTGTGTGAAGAATGTCCCAGGATATTTATTTATTTATATGGAAAATTTAATATGTATAAAGTATCATAATATACACTTTTGATTGTGTAAAACTATAATGGCGCTTGTACTGTTAAAGATTTGTATAAAACTAAACTGGAACAACTTTTAAACCAGATGTTAATTTGACCTAAAAATTGGTACATTGGTTGAAATGTGCCAGACCCATGAAATCGATCAATCTTACGGAACTCTATCTAGCTGTTTATAAATTGATTTTGATGACTTAAACAGATATCGTCGTCAAATTCATTTTGCTGACTTACTTCTAGTATACTTAAAAAAATAAGCCTTGTTGATGGACGGTTTCTTGAGAGAGACATCTCAGTTTAAGTGTATGTGGAACAGGTGGTAGAGAGGTGATAACTTTCGACGTTCATAAGTGCCTTATTAGGGCCTAAATTGAATAAATGAGTTTTATAAATTATCATATTCATCAGAGATCAATATATATACAAGAACTGCTTGCGGCTCCGCCCATGTGCAATGTCATTGACAATTTTATCTAAAGCGATCCCTATAAATAACTGAAAATCGTATCAAAATCTGTACAGTAGTTCTCGAAATTATAATCTCATAAGTTACTGATACTTAAAGTTTTATAATGTGTAAGAATGAAGACACTCTTTATTAAAACTCGTTTATAATAACATTATGTCTTTGCCTTATTTTTACATACCAACTGTGAACGCACGAAATATTTTTTTTTCATATGTTTTGATCAAGTCAATAAATAATGCTTTACAACCTCTTTTACTATTTGTATTTAATGTTGATAAGAAAAAAACTGTTGAAATGCAAATAGAAAAGGTTTGGTCAACTCTAACTAAATTTCCATCATAAATACATCTTTTACAACTTCATATTTTCATCAAATCGTTGCATAAAAATGCCATATACCCCGTTATGTAACAGTGCAGTGTATGCAATATACGTGATTGGCTTCCGTCCGGTCCGTCTGTCAATTTACTCTCGCAATCTAACTCGGGAACTGACAAAGCGTATCGTATGTTTTTAACTCGTATTCCTGTATTTTGTTTAAATAATCGACAAATGGAGTTGTGAAGTAATTGGGATTTTTAAATTACCGTTTGAATGCGTGGCGTGGCGTGAAAACGCTACTTTTTGCTGAAATCATTAGATTTGATAAATATGTGAATAATTCCTGGTTTTTTCCAAGGGAATGTAGCATACTAGAGAGTATTAAGTTTTTTTTTTTTGGTTGGTAACGCTATTACAATTTATTAGTAGACAAAGCTTTTCCCCGATAAATAAATAGGTACTTAAAAATAGGTTGTTTTATTTCTTTGAAAGCACCATTACATAATAAATAATCAGACACTAACCATCAGTGTATAAAACATCTAAAAACATACTGAAACATTATTATTTTGCAAAAAAAAGTATTTTTTAATTATTTATCAGTTCTTCGATTATTTGATGCTGTAAAATGGACGTCAAAATGCAGAATACAATATTGCTTAAAAATTATGGTTTTGCAATTTAATTAAAAAGTAGCTGATTTGATATGATTTTTTTTCTTTTTACATATCTATAGGCCTGTAATAATGTGGCTAGATTTGGTAAACACACAAAGCCTAGAAGAGAACGGGCAAATCAAATACCCAAATAGTATGTTTAAATGTAAAGTAAATATCAAAAAGCCATATACAATTAATCCCATAGACAATATAGATCAGTCGGGTCGTTGCACCGAGGTGTGTCAGGCGACAGGATGTTGCTAAATAGATCGCAGACAATGCCTCCCATGGGTGGCGGGTTCGGTTCCGTGTTCCGACAATCGTATTATGCAAATATTATATCTAATTTGATTGGCTTAATTACGAAATGGAAGTGTAGGTATTGTCATCAATTTGTACCCTAACATCCAGGGAGATAGGGTATCTATACCTATCCGTAAGGGGACAACTTCATGTCATCCGTAAGGGGACAACTTCATGTCATCCGTAAGGGGACAACTTCAGCGGTGTATCTGGAAATACTCCTTTAATTTTACAATTTTCCACGAGCGAGATAGTGGGCATTATTTAAAGATTTCATTTATTTTAATGAAACTTGACTTGTCGTTATCCTAAATGTGAGCTGAGTATGCAGCAGCATCAGCTCTAAGTAGTTTTCGAAAGTAATTTTAACATTTATTTTAATTAACTCTTGTAGTTTTCTGCTCCATTGATTTTGTAAAAATACGTGAGTTTAATTAGCATTATTTTGATAGTCTTTAGAAAAATAAATCCTTTAATTTTAATATTTTTTTCTTAGATAACTAATTATTGTATGAGTAATGTTTTTTTTTTTGTTTTTTTAGGCTATAAGTACTTATTTGTCGGACGGTGCGCATAAAATAAAATATTTTTCTTTCTTTCTTTTCTTTCTAGTAAAATAAATACGACAGTTGTAGAATTTAGTTATCAGTGGAAAATAATACAAAATTCTACCGTGTCGGTGACCTCAAAATCGTAGCAAATTGTTAATTATGTATGTAATAGATGAACTTATGAATAAAAAATTTCGTCAAAATCGTTAGAGCCGATTACGAAATACGCGAAAATTGTATATATATAGAATAGCTCGTTTTCTTATTAGATACATTTTATATAAAAACTGGTCCCAATGACTACTTTATTCAAAAACTTCATTTTACTCAAATCAAATTATGGTCCAATCAATAAGTCTCCCACAAGGTTTCAAAGCAAGAACTCTCCAGGATTCGTCAGGACTCCTCGGGGATCGTTACCATAAATAAGGGATTTGAGATCATTCCGCGGGATCAAGTAAAATGGGATTGGCGAGTGCAACGCCGCAGCTTTCGACTTACTAATAACTTAATCCGTGCTGTAGATCTTTTCAAGGGGGACAGTCAAGTTAGAAAGATTTTTGTGTAAGAATTTTATATTCCAGAATGAGTTGGTTCCTACGAAAAGCCATCAATCTTTTAAGTCTATATTCTTTTTTTATTTTTCTATTTTTATACCTTAAGGTGGAGGCTTCGGTTGGAGCGCGAAATTCAAAATATTTGTAACATTTTTATGTCAGTATTATACCTTGGAGCACTATGTTGATGATTTATTTTGTTATTAATCAGTAAATATACTACCATTCTTGTCGCAAATAACATGTTGATAACTTACGACCTATAACTGAGCTGCAATTTGCAAATAACGTGATAAAATTTAAATTTCGCGCTCCAACCGGAGGTTTACCGTTAAGCGGTGTTTTTATTACAATCTACCCTTCATATCAGGCTAATAAATAATTTGTTTTTAACAATTTCATTAATTTTAATTCAAAAACCTTTTTATTTAAACTAAACACTAATTACATTGTGTAAATTGACGTTTGTTTTATTTTTGAAAACATTATATTTGATTTACTAAAATATACAAAACCTTATAGTTATCCATTTTTGGCTAACCATAACGAATCAATAAAATAAATCAAGCCAATTCAGAAATAACAGAAAACAAACATTGAAGTGTTAAGCACCAAGTCGACGTACTGTTTTAGTAACAGATCAAGGAATTCTGCATGCAAGGAGCATGGCTCCTGTCTAAAGCAAGATCACGCAAAGGACTAGCATAATAATAAATATGTAAATACAGCGAGTGTGAGTCGGCGCACACGCACGGCAGTGTCATGGCGGTCGGCTGCCAGGCGCACGCGCGTTCGCGCCTCGCGCCATTTTGAAAAAAAAACTCGCTCGTTTTTAAATCAAAAGTTACTGTGTATGCGTTTTATTACAATTTACGGTGTAAATAAAATAGTGCAATGTTTTTTTAATTTCAAATGTGGACTGTGTGTTGTTTTAATCAGTGTTGGTTGCTTTTTTAATTTGCATACCGTCTCACCAGCTTTTTTTCTTTGTTTAGGTTTACTTGAGCTTTTTTAATTGGTGGAGCTTCCTGTTTTTCTTGGAGTTTATTTATTTAGCTGAATATTTTATAAATAGATTATTTTTTTTTGCAATTTTGCAAATTCGTTCGAATCCTAAATTTAAATCAGCTGTTTAATTTAGGTACATTTAATTTGACTTGGCTCTTTCTTTGTGTAACCAAGTTATTAATGAAATGAGGTCGAGTTATGATATTAGGGATTATGTGTCTGTCCGTATGTGTACGGTGTACGTCTGATCCGATTTCTAATGGGCTTATCATGTTACTTTGAGTTGTTATCGTATATTAAGGTTTCATATGTCAAGCTCGGGATTATTATTTGAATCGGGGTTTTGATTTCCGAACGGGACTGTTTTATTTCAAATTTTATATGTGAAATCACCATAAATAGGGATAATGACTGGGTAAAAAATAATTAATTCTGTTTAGTCCGTCAGTTAGGTTATTAAAAAATATTGGATACGTAATTATTAAATTAATATCAAATTACAAAGATATGGCGCATCAAAGTTTTTATTGACCCTATTGCAAAAAAATCTAATTACATTATTCAAATTACTTCGTGATTTTAATTAGCATTACTAGGCGTGTAATGGTTTAGTGTCTATAATATTAGAACAATACAAACAAACTGTCTATTGTACTGTAGAATAATTTATAATTTATTATAAAGTACAGTTAATTAAATAAATAAGTGAAAATAAATAAGATATAATGTATACTAATAATAAAGTTGAAGAGTTTGTTTGTTTGAACACGCTAATCTCTGGAGTTACTGGGTACCGATTTGTTTTTTTTTTTCACTAATGGGAAGCTACATTATCCCCGAAGGTTATAGGCTACTTTTTATCCCGGGAACGCGAGTGAAACCGCGGGGGACAGCTTGTTTATTATAGTATTTAATTATAAAATTCAACCTTTCTCTTAAATATAAAATCGATACTTAATAAATAAATCAAAAATTAATGCACTTTTTTTAGTTATGATTAATCATCAAATCTCTGTTCTGATTGCTGGCATTTTATAGAGCTTGCTGTCTGGAAATAGAGTTCAATATTGTTTCTTCGTGTTTATATACAATATTGGTTATACAAACGGACATGTTTATAATAATATCATGTTCAATGTAAGTACGTGCCTGTATACGTACAGTCACACACATAAATTACTAATCTATAAAAAAAAATAGTTTATTCACATGTATTTTATCCTTTTTATTTTTCAATAAAAATTCTAATGTTACTTGCTATCCAACACGGTTTCACCCGCATTCCCGGGATATGACCTATCTATGTGCCAATAAGTTTCATAAAAATCCTTTTAGTAATTTTGCGTGAAAGAGTAACAAACATCTTCTCATCCGAACAAACTTACACATTATAATATTAGTTAGGATTATGCTCATACTAAAATTAATACTAAGAAAGAATATCATAATACCATGGAACTAATTCGTAAGTAAAAATATGGCAACGCCTACTACTGCTGTATTGATATTACTTACAAACTGAAACTAATATTAGTCACGTCACCTCTCTTTCTTACAAACGTTATTGAAAAAGAATAGGAGCTAAAGCTATCAAATTAGTCCATGTTATTGTCATTTATGGAAAAATTGTCATGAGGTCATCTATACTAATATTATAAAGAGGAAAGATTTGATTGATTGTTTGTTTGTATGTTTGTTTGTTTGCATTGAATAGGCTCCGAAACTACTGAACCGATTCGAAAAAATCTTTCACTAATAGGAAGCTACATTATTTCTGAAGGTTATAGGCTGCTTTATATCCCGGGAACGCGAGTGAAACCGCGCGGAACAGCTAGTGACCAATAAATATCGCGCTTGAATTCACGTTGAAATAAGCAATCAGACTAATTTTACAGGACTAAAATTTATTTTTACCCTTTCTTTTGTTTTCTGTTGGAAAGAGATGAGCTACATTGAGATTAAATTTGTTTAGTTTGTAGAATCGGAGCCATTTTGTGTTTACGTTTGAAAATAAAAAAAAATGTACCATTTATAGATAGTATAGTAATAAAACTTAAAAAACTACACGTGTCATGTAGGCAATGAGGACAGCGATGTTCAATACTTTTGTGTTTGACTGTACTTTCCATAGTGTCTCGAATTAATAATTTACTCGAACGATCTGAAATACTCAGGTGTTAGGCGCGAACTTAACAATGAATGATCTATTACGTCGATCGATAGGATATATGATAGATAACAAGAAATCGTGACTATACTTCATTTCTGATATCAGAAGTACCTAGTTGTCTGATATCAGAAACGTAAAGTACGGATCGTAATGGCCGTTTAAAGAAGTAAGTATGTATTTACGATATTTTCTTTAAAACATGTACAAAAAAAATATAGGTTGTAGGTACTCTGCGATTGCCGCGTTCACACTAGTATTTGTATTTTTGATTTATGCTGTTTACCGTGAGAGAAACGAGTAATTAACAAAAAAGAAAAAAAAATGCAAGTTAGATAAAAATTTATGCAATATGATATTTTAAAACATAGGTTCATGATTAATGAAAAAAAATTGCAATATGGTTAAAAAAATGTTTTTTTTAATTTTAGGTTACTATTTCCATGTTGTTCCCCCCCATATTTTTTATGACTTCACAAAGAGTCATTAAAAAATATGGGGGGGGGGGGGCATTTAAAGTATGTGAACTGATTAAAATATCTCAACACAAGATTTAAGTGACAAAAATGCAAACTATGGAGCCAAGTCTAGCCCTGAGTCACGCATGAAGCTTGCTCTGCGGCCAACTTCCGGCCTGAACATACCTAACTATAAACAGTAATAAATAGTCACAGTCTATGTGAGCACAGTAGATAACACGATACAGAAAAGGTTGTGACATTTTTATATGGTGCCTTGTTTATCTAATTACTAAGAATAGAAGTGTATTTGCTCAATAATAAAATAATTTTCAATCTATACTGGAAATTGTATAAAAATCAATGTTTTTTTTAAAGATAGTTAATTTCACATTATTACTTTATTTAAAAAAAATCATATAAATTCAGGTATTTTGGAATGGTCTCAAAATAGTCAATAAATATTGTTTTAATTTTCCAAAGTTATTTTACGTTGTTATTATTTAAACTTATACTTATATACTAATAAAATTATCAAAATTATTGTACCTATATTGTTTGAGTTCTGAAATATAATATTTTTTAAACAAATAACCTTATCATGCACCATAAAATGTGTTCAATAATATAAAATTATATTAATTAATATGAAAAATTATATTAAAATAAAATTATTAAATTAAGAATCATTTGATTTGTATTTTAAATAGAACCTAATTAGTTTTTTTTTTATATATTGTAAATTAAACTTTGATGGGATTTAAAAAAAAAACATTTGATGTGTGAATCTAAAAATACTGTTTTTTTTTCTCATAAGATCTTTGTTCTACTGACTTTCATTTACTGCACACTATAGCTACATAAATCGGCTAACAGTTGACCGTAGAATGAAAACAATAGTAGTTTAGCATACTATAGTATAGATAGGTATAGTTGTATAACTTCAGCGAGTTTATTGCACAACTTTCAATAGTTACAGATTGTTGGTTGGAGTTCTAGTTATATCATAGGAACTTGGTCGGTAATATTAGCAATATACTATCATAATTTCAGTATATTATACTAGCTGACCCGGCAGACGTTGTCCTGCCCTGAGAGCAAAAATAAAACTGGGACCTACCGACCTATCCCTACCTACCTCTACCTGCCCCTACCTACCTTACCTACCTACCTCTACCTACCCCTACCTACCCCTACCTACCCCTACCTACCCCTACCTACCTATGTCCTTCTCCTATGTCCACCTCCCCACCAATTTTCAGCCAAATCAGTTCAGCCGTTCTTAAGTTATAAATAATGTAACTAACACGACTTTCTTTTATATATATAGATTTTCAGAACACTCAGATTGTTATATTAATCACTAGCTGTTCCCCGCGGCTTCACTCGAGTTCCCAAGATAAAAAGTAGCCTATAACCTTCGGGGATAATCCAGCTTCCTATTAGTGAAAGAATTGTTCGAATCTGACTAGTAACTCCGGAGATTAGCGCGTTCAAACAAACAAACTATTCTGCTTTATTATTAGTATATAGATTTATATTTATGAGAAAAGATTGGTAAACCCTCATCATGCAACAGGTAAAGGGTTCGATTCCCGTCCAGGACAATAATTTGTGGATGTAAATAGGAGTAAATCTCCCTAGTTATGACTCTTTGTTACATTTAAAGTACTACTCCGATCCGAATCTAAAAATTACATTATCTCTGAGTGCTATATGCAATTTTTTATCACAGAAACGAATCTTTTACCTGATTCATGTATTTATGTATCATGCTTCCAAATAAAAATCTTACTTTTATTACAATCGCTCAAAATGACACAAATCTGCACTTTTCCCGCGCAATGTCAATGGTGGCGCCTCCTTGCGCATGCTAACTATAACGCGCCATCTTTATTCAACGCACGGCGCGTCTCAACTCGGACGATTTATTTTCACTCGAATACAGTGAAATTCACTTTCTGCCCCGTTTACCCGGAAACTTGCCCTATTTTTGGGTAATGGTGGATTATTTTATATTATACTAATGGAATCTGTCAAGAATTACTTTACGGATTACCTACTCGTAGATTTTTTAAGTTTTTATTTAAGTTGACCGAATTTACGATGATGTTGAAAAAAAAACAAAAATTCTAATTACGTTCTTTTTCTCTGTGGAGTACAATTACCTAATATTTGTTTTTATTTTTAATCTATATCTATACTAATAATAAAGATGAAGTGTTTGTTTGTTTGAACGCGCTAATCTCTGGTGTTACTGATCCGATTCGAAAAGTTCTTTCACTAATAGGAAGCTACATTATCCCGGAAAATTATAAGCTACTTTCTATCCCGGGTTCGCGAGTGAATCCGCGGGGAATAGCTAGTGATTAAATAAAAAAATACATGTTATTAGATAAGTGATTATCATAAAAACATACCATAAACAACAAGTCTAATAAATCATCGTTAGAATATCATCAATAACACTTTTAAAGTTCTATCACACGATACACTCCACGCTGGGTGTTGCCAGAAGCAAAAATATTACCAAAATGACCACCCTACCCGCTTAATTAAACGAGAGTTTTTTTGCCTTGTTTAGTTAGATCGTCGGTCTTAATAAAAAAGTCGTTAGTAAGAGTAGGTAAGTTTTATTTCACTGAGAATTACCACGTGGGTTAATTAATTAGCAAACGCTTTTTGTTCAAAGGACTTCAAACCATTTATGAATCATTTTGTATTTTTTCAATATGTATTTTGACTTGCTCTCCTTCGCTGTTTCATCCGAGGATAAAAAAAAGTAGCCTATATCCTTCTCTATATTATAGACTATCTGCGTGCCAAATCTCAGCGCGATCGGCTCAGCGGTTTAAGCGCTATTCACACATTTCCGGGTACCCGGCCCTGCCGTGTTCCGTCAGGGGCGGGGAATAAATCAGTTACGTACAAATAGTACGAGCTTGTTCACACAGCTCCGTGTCAGGCGCGTCCAGGACATCATAGTATAACGAACAACTCGGAACACGGATAGCCCTGACCCGGAAATGCCGTGTTTAATATAAATATGGATTCAGTATTTGGGTTTTTTATGTACTGGTTTTCATTTAGAAAATACAAACTGAAATAAAACATGACACTCACTATATAAAATTAACATTCATTGTTACTCGAATTAGCTACACTGCAGTACGTTTTGGTAGCAACAAAGCAGTGTAATAAATGAAGCTAGATTGTCGCCTGGCTAACGTTTCAGACACGGTTCCAGGTATGGGGCTATTTCTAGCTATAGCTCTTGGCTAAACAAGTCATATAATCCGCTACGTCCGCCGTGCAACTTATTTTGGAATTGCGGAACTAAAATTTTGAAAAAATAGTGCTGCTTACTTAGTTTTCATTTAAAGGAAGTAATTTTACTTATAAACGTAAGAAATTAAAACATCTCTAAAGGAGAATGGATGGTTGTGTCTCGTCAAGTGTTATTTGCTTGCGTAGGTATTTTTTTAGTTAATTTGTTCATTTCATAGAATTAAAAAAAATCATCAAACATAAAAATAAATCGTGTTTTCTAAAAATGAAATCTAGCTACATCGATTTATCGCCCCCGAAACCCCCTGCATACCAAATTTCATGAAAATCGTTGGAGCCGTTGGCGAATGGTCAATTTTTCGCCTATTTTCTTTATTTTTTAATTTTCTAATTTACCCCCCATATTTAGCCCCCATGTTTGAAATTCATTTATTTACGTAACACGTCTATTTTTGGGTCACCGACTTACATACGTGTACCAACTTTCAACTCAATCCAGTCCAATATTTTCGGACAGACAGACGCACGAGTGATCCTATAAGGGCTCCGTTTTTTTTTTCGGAACCCTAAATATCGTTGTATTAATTTATGTTCTATATTTTAACTATAAATAAATCGAGCAAAATTTTTTTTTACTAAGTTACGCCTGGCATTCTTTCGTTGCAGACATTTGTAAAAAAAACATGAAAGTTATCCCAACTTAAGATAATGATACCAAAACCGCATCCAGACCACAGCATCAACCTGTTTACATGTAGAGATTGGTCTTTTTTCATTTTTTGAATACCTCGCGGTAAGGCGAGACGATTCTGATTTAGATACTCCGGAATGTTGAGTCTTGAGAGTTGGAGCTCGGTTCAATGAAGCTGAACTTGTTAGCTGTGATGCTGAAATACATGGTATCTAAACATAGTATCTATGCCTATGAAAATAGAGATGAAACATTGAGATTATGGAACCATGTCTACTATTCCAGAAATGTCAAGTAGAATTTGGCAGCTAATCATAGTAAATGATGTACTTCAAGGTGATGACGTACCCGACCCAATAATGCCTACTGCTACAACTGCTGTATGTATAATAAAGAGAAAAAATAAATTTAAATCATTGAAGTATTTGATGATGTGGCCGATGCCTGTAAGCTCTCAAAGCCTAAATTGGAACAGGAGTTAGGTTAGCAGATTAAACCAACTTTAGAATGGTAGCTGACTGGCTGGTCTCACGTTGTTAACCTTCTCTTTCACTCTCATTTCTTCCTTGACGATTGTCTTCGTTTAATTCTAAAAAACGGTTCTTGGTGCAAACTCAGTAATCCCAAGATTATGCAAAATTATAAACAAGTGTGGTGACCTGTTAGACATACACCACGATAGCTTCGGAAGATTTTATAAAATAATTATTGAACAATTCTCTCGCTCTAACTGAATCCCAATATAATTGAATGTAGGTATTATTGTATTATTGCATGATTATTCTTTATTATATGATTGATTGTTTTTACCTCAACTTTTCTAATTTCATTGTTTTAATTTAATTATGTTTTTTATTATTTTGAGATTTTTATTCGACCTAATTGTTTTTATTATTTAATATCTTTATATATCATATTATTTCCATTTTCTCTGTTATATTTTAGTCGTAAATAGTGCAAGTTGTGTTAGCCTATAAGTAATTTGTTACACTCAATAATGTAAAATCTTTGTCAATAATTTATGAAAATGTAATGTGTAAACAATTGTTGGCTGACCTTAATAAATAAATAAATAAAAATAAATAAAAAAGCTTTGTCGAAATTTACTTGAGGAAGAAAATCATCATTCAACAATCATTAACACTTTGTAAAGCAATAAACTGCGCTTTATCAAACTTTATTACTCATATCTATTTGCAGCCTACAAATCGCTTCAATATTTTCATGTTTAATAAATTGTTGCCTCAGAAAATATAATTCTATCCTCTACCCTAAGTCAGTCTGTCAGTATACGCGTAGGAAGACGATGGGCGGGCAGGGTTTAGCCATTGATGCCGTTTAAGCCTTCCTCTATTTAGCTTAACTGCAGCTTTAAATAACTGTGCGTCATGCTTTTCAACTACTACCTTTTTGTCAGTGTATTAAACTCGTCTGCAGATTTTTTTTGTAGAATACACTGGCCCCAATTCTGCTCTAAACTATCATCATATCATCATTAATCTCACTATATCTCTTACTGATAAAAGACATAAGAAAGAGAGAAAATAAATTTATTTCCGTCAAATTATCCGAACTTTATTAGTCACTACAATTTACCCGAAAATGACAATGATATAGATTTAATTTTACAGCTTTCAATATCTCATATCCTTTTTCAATAATATTTGTAAAAAAGAGATGTGACGTGAATAATATAAGTTGAGTTTTCTAACATCAGTATCGGCACCATCATAATTAAAAACAATAAAATCTGGCTCTGGTGAGGTTAGAATATTCAAAATCAGATTACCATTACACTGGTTTGAAATACATTTTGATTGAATTAGAGCAATTTTTAAGTCCTAAAAGCATTTTATCATCAAAGGCCAAAAAGCCACTAACGTCAGCATATGCTGTAGAAATAAATTTTAAATGTCTATTCCGATTATGTATCATGTCCGAGAAATGTAACTTTTTACAAATGATTTGATATCATCACATGTGCGAGTTGAATCGTGACGAATCAGTATATTTATGGAGGCTATTAGTCTCGGAAAGGAGTTAATTTGATGTTTCACGCCTGCCGACAGGATGGCGACACTGCAAAACGAGAATCGAAATATGTTGGAAAAATTATATTCTCAGTTTGACATCTATCTAAATATACATAAGAGAAAAAATTATACAACATATTTTAAAATACATTTTACATTATCAAGATTAGTTTTGACTCGAAATTTGTAAAGAAACCAATACTGAAACTAACTGAAAACAAAACATTCCATGGTCACAATTCATGGAAGAAAAAGGGTTGTGACATTTCAATTTTATAACAGACTAGCTACCCGCCCAGGCTTTGCACGTGTGCACACAAACCTTCCTCGTTTAAATATCTTTCTATTGGTATAAAGAGTGGAGAAATAGGCAAAGGCAGATATCGACCTTGTTAGATAAACAGTCAAATTAAAAACGATGAAGAATGGTACACATAAAATACCTGTCATCCGCGGTTTCACCTGTGTTCCCGTGATAAAAAGAAGCCAAGAAGATAATTTCATGGGTTTTAATTTTTACGCGGATCCTTTTTCTAAAATAAAAGGAAGCTTTTTCTAAATTACTCTTTATAGCCATATAAAAAAAAGTACTCATATAAGTTATATACTTTCAATTATAACTTTTAATTGATTGATAATTATATAGATTTATCACTGTTATTGTAATGATTGCAACAGTAAATTTACATATTTTAACTTACTTAAAATAAAATATATATACATACAAATTAAAACTATATAATCTAAACTAAACTAACATTAACTATGTACATAAAAAAATAAATAAAAACTTCTTACTACCTACTTATAAGTAAAAAAATTGTCCCAAATCGCTGCCTAGCGGTAGCGTGCCAAGAAGGCTGGCCGCATTGCCACGCTGAATAGCAATGCTAATTCTTTGTGCAAAATACGTGCCAGCCAGTCATGAGAGGCTTGAATAAGTCGATAGGAGACCTCTTTGAACAGAAGATGAGCCTCCGGTCCCCAAGGCCATAGAGTTTCTACCCCAAGTGCCAAAAATATGTTGAGACCAGCATATTTGCGACGCTTGAGACTTTTAATTATTTTATATGCATTTAGTAAAAGAACTGTTATTTTGACATTAGAAATCACTCCAATTATATATATCCATTAAAATATATTGTAATATTATCATTGATCGCTCTCTTTATTTCTATTTGTCTTATTCTTAAGCAACGAAACGTTATCTAATTACGACAGGCAATTAAGTAACAATACAAAGCAATAATTACATAACTTATGATAAAGCAACCAAAGAAACTTAATAAAATATATTAGTACAATAACAAGTGAAGTTCGGAACGGTTGCAAGTTCCAGATAGTGTATTTAGTGTTAAAAGTGATAAATAGAATAGTGAAAATGCATTTACAAACGGATTTGCCGTGCGAGATATCGTACAAGAGCTGCGAGAATGAGAAGGTGCAGATTTCGGCTGAGGCTGAAATGCTGTACTATGAACTCATACAGGCCTTGGAAGAAGAGGAAACGGTGAGTTAAAAGAACTTCATTTATTTTTCATATCTCCACACAGACCCGTAAAATTGATAGTTGAACGAAACATGTTTGATTCGATTTGTACACGCCAATTTTTTGTCAGAAAATGTTATTTAATTTTTTAAATGTGATTGCTTAAATTTGCCTTAAGTCTATTGCAAAACATATTGTATTGTATTGGTGTTTTAAGAAACAATTTGTTTTTTTTTTACGTCTTATCTCACTGGAATGATTATTGATGTGACCAAATGTATTAAGTTCTTGTCCTTTTTCGAGCGTATAAAAAAAAATGAGGCAAGCTCACAAATCCTAAACGTTAAAATTAAGCCAATTATTGTGATGACTTATAAAAGTAAGTAGGTTTAATCAATTCAAATTATTTGTTTCAGTCTTAAAAGGTAATTGCTATAATATCCTAATAAATACCATAATAACAAGATTTGAAATAATATCTAAAAAATGAATTTTAAGAAAAAACTAATTCGTATACATACATTTTATTTGTGACAGTTAAAGATTACATATCATCTATTCCAAAAATATCCTTATCATTATCACTTCTCCTTATAATTATCTACACAAATCGGTCGTTTAACCTTTTCAAGGCAAGAAGATTTATTTCTCACTTGCATTACATTTAAGTGGTCCGTCCGGTTGGATATGACACATTTTTTTTTGCAAATTTGAGCATAAATTAATGCAGAAGTGGTTTCATAACTTGACTGAGAGTAAAGCGGTCATTCACATTTATATGTTTGCATACATTAACATCATACCGTTGGTTATTAAGGGTAAACGTTCGGTTGGACCGTTAAATTCAAATTTTATCGCGTTTTTTGCGAACATCATCAACATATTCCTCCAAGGTATATTACTAACATATACGACTATTTCATGAAAATGTTACTAATATACCTTGGAGGAATGTGTTGATGATTTCTTTTGTTATTAATCAGTAAATATACTATCATTCCTGTCGCAAATAACATGTTGATAACTTACGACCTATAACTGAGCTGCAATTAGCAAAAAACGTGATAAAATTTGAATTTAACGCCCCAACCGAAGCCTCCACCTTAAACGTAACTGTTATATTTACGTTTGGTTTCTTCATATTGCTTAAGGCGACGATAGACGAGAAATAATGATTGTAGATTCAGTTTTTCTCTGCATTTTTTGTTACAAGAGATTAGTAAAAAATAAATGTTAATCTAGAGAATATATGACGAGGAATAGGTTTTTTGAAAATTTGAATTTTTCATTAGTAACGTCAGAAAAAAATTGTGAATAGGCCCCTATTTAAAACTAAGAATGAATTCTTCTTATTTTGAGTCCATCTAAATAACTCGAAAATATTATCATACATTCTGAGATCTAATAGAAAGGGAATAGTTTTCTCACATTAAAAAAAAAGGCTTAGTTTTTTCACAAAAACTGGGCCTCGCTTGACTCGCTTGTCAGTTTAGTAAGGGACGGAGACAATCGCGGAGAGCATCCCCTTAAATATACTCATTCTATATTTGGAATCGAAGTACATTGATTTACCTTCTACTTCAACACTTCAAAGGTGTTTTAATTGCTTTTTTCTATTGTTTATTAACACGTTAAGAATAATCTGTAGCAATCGATTTGTTCTACTAAAATTGGCTTGGCTGTATTTTAATCGTCATTATTAATTTAATTACCGACATAAAAGTTGTTCCCATGATTACAGAATATACTTTTTAAAACCTAGTATGATTTTACACCATACCTTGCTACGGTCCTAGACATTAGTTACGGATGGTATTTACAAAATTTCATTGGTTAATCTTTCATGTTTAAAATAGGAATGTACTTCATTTTTGCGGTCTTGCTCGCGGTAATGTTAATCAGGCAATATTTTAATCAGAATTAACACGTCAATATGCTTTCTTTTATTTTTATTCATAAAACCCATAACTCTTGAAGCTTGCAAGTTTACTCGTTAAACTCGCAATTTATTATTTTTTAAAGCCTTCTCTCGCGTGATGTTTGAGCCATGATGGCGTTTCATTTTATTTTTTATTATTTAAAATTTTACTGTGGGTTTATGGTTCAAGTATTGAACTAAAAGCGGATTTTTTATTCATTTAAGAATGGGAAAATATTCTGACTATGTATTCTCTAGTAAGATGGTGATGATGTCTCAATAAATTTAGGAAAAGGTGTTTTTTTTAACTAACCTCAAAAAAGATGAGGTATTTTTCCGTATGTTCACCGATATCTCTGCAAATTGTCGACCGACTTTAAAATTATTTTCTACAAAAAAGAGAACTGCCTTCAAAACCACAAAAAATTATAAAATAACTATTTAGGAACTCTACGCGTCTGTCTATCGACAGTTTGAAAAGTACTTAAATCGAAAATAAAAAATTAAAGCTTTTAAAATAATCGCCAATAACTTGGACAGTCTAAAGGCTGTCCTGTGAAAGCAATTTAATGTAATTTTCTGAAAAGCAACGCCGATATTCATAACGCATTACTGGTTAAACAATTACATATTATGTTATAAGCTATAACTAAATGTTACATGCGACTTTTCACGCTAATTGACTTTAATGGGTAGGTACTCAGTGCGATTGGATTTGCAGTTGTAGAAAAAAAAAACTATCGTTAATATAACTTATTATGGGTAGGTACTCAGTGCGATTGGATTTGCAGTTGAGGAAAAAAAAACTATCGTTTATATAACTTATTTTTGTAAATAGACCGACCTACATATGTACCTATTACAACTTATTATTATAATGGATTCAGTATATTGAAGTATTTCTAAGAATTCAAATAGTATTGTAATCCTTTATTGTAGGTGCCAACTACAGTAGTAGGTAATACCTAAATTTCTAGTGTTAAAAAAAAAAATTTAATGTAACTGCAAACAGCTACAAAATATGCAATATACTATAATTTTTATACTGTCTGTCCATCGCGGTTTTACCCGATTTCCCGGCATAAAAAGTAGGTACCTTGCCTATGTTATTATGATCCTTGCTCCAAGTTTCAATCAAAACCCTTACGGAGTTGAGTCCAAATCAAAATCAAAAATTTCTTAGGGCCTAAACGGAATCATTTATTCAGTTTAGGCCCTAATCAGGCACTTATGAACGTAAACAGTTACGTGAGTGAAATATATACCTACACAACACACACAATCTTTCGCATTTATAATATAAGTATGATATGATTACCATGCCAAGTATATGGCAAAGTAGGACTATAAAATTTTATATTTTTTTACCACTGTAAGTACCTAGCTACTTTATGCAAATAAAAATCTTTATCTGAACCTGCACCCAAACTGTATAAAGGCTACTCGACGGTTTAGTAGTACTACTTTACCCGAAATGTTATTTCCAAGAAAGTTTAATGACAGTCAAAGGATACCTGTTATTATGGTTAATTTAACTGATTACAAATAAATAAATTGCTCTACTTAAAGTTGTGGTTCAAGAATTTATCTTTTTCTCAAAAAGATATTACAGAATTTCACTTCATTGTGAACACTTTTGAACATATTCCAGGTGATTTTAAAAGGATGAAGTTTATACTGGGTATATAGGACATTGATGTATACCTTATACAAATCATGAAAAAAATATTTTTGAGTGGAAAACAACACTAAAATATTTCCATACAAATTAAACAAAAATATCAATAAATTAATTTAAGAAATATACTCCAATGTTAGTTTGAGTATTGGATTAGATTAATCTATTCCTGTCACTATGTTTCTGAGTGCGAGTAAAGGCTTGTATTTTCATTTATCTGAAGAAAATTAAAATATCTCATTATCCACTGAGGTATATTACACCAGTGTCTTTAACTTGTCTTTTTTTTTACAAAAAACTTTAATTTTAATTAAATTAAGTAACCAGACAATAATGAATTCATACCATAATAGTAATCGGTAAGTTTCTTGATTTTAAAACGTGTTTTATGCACTTATTCTGTAATCATTCACTGACGTAAGAATGACTGTATACAACGTGTTGATGGAAACGGATAGACTATAATTAATTACTGAGTTAATATTTATGTAAGCTACACTAATTAATTATTTGTACTCAAATATTCAAAAGAAAATGATTAACCGAAGCCTCGGTACTGTTATATATATCTGCATCGTTAATAACGTATACAGGCAATACATTAATTTTGTATTTTATTTTTAACCGTGGTTTCGGTAAGTCATGTTTGGCTTCGTTTAAACATTTCGCTCACTTATGATGATGAGTCAGGTTGGTATCATATGATGTTTTTTTTATGAAGGCTATGAATAGGTACCTGCTATTACATTTATTAAAAAAAACTAATTTAAAATATAAAACATAAAAATAAAGGACGACGACGATCTTTGTTCCTTTGACCAATCACACAGAACTTATTAAAAAAATATGAATAACGCAATAAATCATGATGTAACATCCTCAGTACTCCCAAATCCCGAACAGGTGAAGACACAGGCTAAAAATACTCGATAATAGACACTGTAATGTCCAAACATTTCCAAATAATGACTCATTCAACGTGATCATTGTCCCGGACCGCTCGTCCGCGAGTGACATTCAAATTTGACATTTCCTGCGCACACGCATTGACACTGATAAATCGTTGCCCGCCATTTTTTCCCCTTAAAAAATGGTGTTCGAAAATATTGGACAACCGTGAAAATCTGTTGTAGTGAAAGAATAGCTTTAATTATATTTTAAGTACAGTTTTAGTTGTGTTTTGTAGCTTAATGATATGGAATATACATGGAATTTTAATTGATGCGTGTAAGTACGTGCAGCATTATTATTAATAAATTAAAAAAATAAAATAATACTCAGACAAAATATTCAAATACAAATAGTGTACATAAAAGTAAATAAAATTTATTAAATTAAAAGTTATTTTTACAATAAGGAAAAAAAATGAAAAATATATTTACATTAGATCACCTGTGTTGTGGTGTGGGAGACAATATTACACACACATACTATCATATTTTTATGCCTAAGTGTCCAGACTTTAAGGGGGAGGCTTCGGTTGGAGCGCGAAATTCAAATTTTATTACGTTTTATGCTAATTGCAGCTCAGTTATAGGTCGTATGTTATCAACATGTTATTTGCGAGAAGAATGGTAGTATATTTACTGATTAATAACAAAAGAAATCATCAACATATTCCTCCAAGGTAAATTACTGACATATACGACTATTTCATGAAAATGTTACTAATATACCTTGGAAGATTATGTTGATGATTTCTTTTGTTATATTAATTTGCAAAAAACGTGATTAAATTTGAATTTCGCACTCCAACCGAAGCCTCCACCTTAAGTTTAAATTATTTCTCATTGGACGTTTTGCTATTTATATCGTAAAGCTTATTAAAAACCATGTCGCAATCTCCCCTGCCTGATTTTTAATTAGGCTTACTCCATCTTTTTGACATTTATGACTGCATTCTAATATCATAATTATTAAAATGTTATTACAATTAATATTTATGTTGTTTTCTTGTTTCAGGTACGAATTAAATCATCTTTATCTGTTATAAGTATCGGAAAGCTGTAAGTAAATCAAATTAGTACTTAATTAAAATCTGCTTGTTATCTCTTGCATTATGCAGTAACTGCGAAAAATGTCTTAGAAACTCTTATATAATGATAGCATAAACCTCTCCAAAGTATAAAGCTAACTGCAGATTATAGATGAGGCTAGATATGACGTGTGCTGGTCGGTACAGGTTTACCAGATGCGCGTGGTGTGGTGTCGTGGGCTGGCAACCCCGAGGGCTGCATAAAATATCAATTGAGGACTTTAGGTGTCATGGTTTTTGAATACTAAATTAGTGTAGCTTTACAGTTATTTTGATTTAATTAAATATCATGTCATAATATTTCTCAAAAATAAATATATTCTTGGGTCATTAAAATTTCCAGTTGCATTTACATGGGAATGTACGATAGGTAGGTGTATGAAATTAAATTTAAAAAAAATATGATGATAATGATGAAGAAATACAGAACAATATAACATTTTTAAATTGCACTCTTTTTTTGTTGCAATTCAAAATATTCTAATTGCCCAAATACGACAATCTCCATTACATATTTCATCCGCTTGTAAACTGCATAATAAACGTATCAGGCCGTTTCGAATTGTAATCTAAAGTCGATCGCAGACGTGCGACCGAGCCCGCGGGGGCGGCGACAATCTGCCAGTGAGATCGCGACTAGTCGCAAACACGTATAATTTTGCACAGTTATAATCTATTAATCATAACGTCGTTTGGTGTAAAGTAGAAAAGTAAATTATGTAGGAAGTAGGATTGAAGAGATTATAAACATAACGGGATAGTTTAGGGATTTAATATGGAATATCTCTTATTATGAGGAACACATCACTGAAGGGCCACCTATTGCGCCGTTGGTTGTGGGTTCGATTCCCATCCAGGACAAACATTTGTGTGCATGAACATGTCTGTTTGTCCTGAGTCTGGGTGTAATTATCTATATAAGTATATATTTACAAAAAAAAAGTAGTAGGTATATGTAGTATATCAGTTATCTGGTTGTCCATAGTACAAGCTCTGCTTAGTTTGGGATCAGATAACCGTGTGTGAAAAAAATGTCCCAGGATATTATTTTTTTTTTTTTTATCTAATTTTTATGATATTACTTGTAATTTTTCTTAATGTAGGTATCATTATAAGTATTTATCATAAAGTATTTTTATCAAAGCTATTAAATAATTGAACTATAGGAACTCTCTGCTCTGTCTGACTGAGACCCATTCAATTGGTTACAGTGACACTCCCATCTTATTGCCAAACAAAAAAACGTTGAGATCCCCTTTTATGATTTCTCAATACATTATAAAATGTAGGACAAAGGTCGAAATTTAAATTTGAAAAGAAGTGCATTCGACATTGGCTTGTTTAAATGTATTATTTTTTTATAAATAATATTGACCAATCATATGTACCGGATTTCTTTCGGAACATTAAAATAAAAAAAAAACAGTCATTTTTTTTTATATCGTAGACAATTTCGTCGTTACCGTAATATCTTGAATCTAATTTATTATTTTGAATCTGTAACATATTTTATATTACAAAGGTCACAAGTGTACCTGTACTAAGTACGTATAGAGCCTGCCTGATAGTAAGACTGTATCTATTGGTGGAGATTTTAATATAGCATAGAACTACATTAAGTGTTCAGTTTATCATTGACTAGCGACTCGCCTCAGCTTCACGTGAACGCAATTTATATAAGTAAACCTTCCTCGTGTAACGCTCTTTCTTTTGTAATCGCATCAAAATCCGTTGCGTGATTTAGAAAATTTGAAAAAAATATCTTCTTCATTGCTCAAAATATTGAATACTATTTTGTATACTGCATCAAATCTGTCACTTTGCAAACTTTAAACCTTTGATGGCCAAAAAGACACTGTAGTCTCGACAATGGGGCTCGTAGATCGCTTTCAAATGCGATGCGATATGGAAGCAGTACCTACTTACCTTCAACGTCTTGCTGCAAACAATCTGAAGGTGCAATAAGATAGTTTGTAATTTTGAATAAGATTGCAGAAGGCAACTAGTACAATTCATAAAATTGACAAAGGCTTAACATAAGCAATATTAGGTACTATCGCTTCTTAGTGTTTGTTTGTTTTGTCTGTTTATTTCTGCATAAATAATTTTCAGTTCATTAGTTCTATAGGTCTTAGATTTTTCTATTTATTCAGTTTTTTTTTTAATTCTTATCAGAAGATTTCACTCATTGGTCATGCGTATTTTATGATGTAATAAATCTAAGAAAACAATTTTTTTTTTCGCAAAACGTTGACATTTCTTATAACGGTTAGAACAATAAAAGGTCCTTGTCCTTTAAAATGCTGTTAGAAAAACTGTTTACAACAACCAGCAGTGAATAGTGACCACATTAATAAAAATGTCGTTTAATCAGTTTCGCGATCCTTTTATGTAAAAAGAACAATGACCGCTAGGAGAAAACAAAAAACATTGCCATAAGAAAAAAAATAACTTTTGTTAGCCAGGCCCTAAAGTACCTTCCACTTTATAACTTAGCTTCACTAGAATCGTCATTGTATTTGCAACTTTATTCTAAAGGCGTTTAAGTTTATTTCCTTCTGACTTGTTCTGCTCGTATTCTCTTATTGAATGAACGTTCTCTAAGAAATATATTCTTATAAGGTTTCGGGGTGTAGCAAGATTTATAGGCAAATAAACCTTATTTTCGACAGAATGAGGCCTGTTTTCGCTCGCAGATTGAATCAGTAGTTTTCATTCATTGCCGCCATATGTTGGCAATGAGTCAGAGAGCTCGTAGTTGGATGTATTTTATGGGATGTTGTTGTTTTTATTTGTATGTAAAAAAAAATACCCTCTGCAAAAGCCATGGTCTTCAACCAACAATCTGTTACTGCTTTTTTAATAATAGAACTAATAAAATCTTATTTAATACTTTAGTGATTCGAAACGATACTCGTATGTCAATGTCATAGCTTCAAATCCTACAATGAGCATGAAATTTTGGTGTAAAAAAACATCATGTGGAAACCTTTATAGGACCTGCCTGGCTAGCTACTACTCCTTGTCGCCTAGCACCTTTTCAAAGCATCTGTACTTGAAAGCTTTTCCCTAATCCTTTATCCTGCTGAGCTTTTCCTTTATAGATTTTTCGTGCTTGCAGTCAACTATTTTTTTTATATTTAAAAAACACGTAAGTATATAGTATGTTTGTTAACTTTATTAAACAAATGCTGTTTGCATGCGTTAGGCAGAACGTTCTCATCGTGACTCACGCTTTGATAGGCCGTGCGTGGACGTCGTGGTGATGATGTGTCAACTGTCAAGCCTGTATTGGAATATACTTGATACTTTATTTCGATTGGTCTACCTAGTCGACCTTTAGAGGGTCGCTTGGTGAGATAAGGGGCTCAGCTAGGAAAGGGTCAACTAGCTCAAAGGGACTTCAAGGGGAATCGAACCTCAACTTGAGATAATTCCAATCGTTAGTTATATTACAAAAAAATATATACTAGCTGTCTCTCGCAGTGTCACCCGCGTTCCCGGTTTAAACAGTAGCCTACATGTATATTTTAAGTTACAATCAAACCCGTCCAGCGTGTACGGTGCTGAGTGGTAACAAACATACACACACATAAACTTTCGCATTATAATAGTGTGATATAGATTAATAAATGTGTTGGCACGATAAAATAGTTTTTTTTTATTGTAAATAACTGTTCCCCGCGGCTTCACTCGCGTTCCCGGAATAGAAAGTAGCCTTCGGGGGTAATGTAGCTTCCTATTAGTGAAAGAATTTTTCGAATCGGGTCAGTAACACCAGACATAAGAGCCTTCAAATAAACAAACTCTTCAGCTTTATTATTAGTTAAAATACCTATATATTGTTGGCCTTTAGATAGAATGGATACAGAGAAAAAAATCGTTAAGTACTTTGTCAATTTTACAAAATTAGCAAATAATGAGAATCAAAATATGATATTAAATTTAGCGATAAACGAAAATAAGAAAAGAAACAAGATCTTTTTCTTCCACGCGTCAAATATAATATTTTCTTGCATGACATAACATAAAGACAACGTGACGAAATCCCTTCGCAATTGAAGCGCGTTATAAACGGATAAACATTGCCCTCATCCGGACATAAAATCCGGATATTGCCGGAGTAAACTGGATTTTTGTCCGGAATGAAAATCAGAATCTTCATGGAATTCCATCGTCCCATATGATATTGCGAGACTTTAAGACTGAAACTTGTCTCGTTTATAATTTTTTGAGAAATTTGAGAAAATCCTTGTTTTAGGATTTTTACAAGCTTTTATTTAACACTAGCTGTTCCCCGCAGCTAACACTAGTGCTCCCGGGATAAAAAGTAGTCCTATATGTTATTCCAGGGTATGATCTATCTTTTGGCCAAGTTTCATTCAAATCCGATCAGTAGTTTTTACGCGAAAGTGTAACAAACAAACATCCATATATACTCACAAACTTTCGCATTTTTTTTTATTAACAGCATAGGATTACATTTCTCTAAATTCGTATCGCAATGACTATAGTGGGATTACGATACTACATTACTACACGTTATGAAATAACGGGATCAGCGTAGTCCCTCCCCCCCTCCCCCCCTCCCCGATGAGCTCTGACGACCTTACTCACGCAGGAACACAACAATAACTTATTTGGCTATAATTCCAATTTCCCTAGTTATAAAACCTCCAGAATACTTAGGGTCGGTTGCTCGTAAGCGCGGTCATAGTAAGGTTATAGTTAAGGTGGAGGCTTCGGTTGGAGCGCGAAATTAAAATTTTATCACGTTTTTTGCAAATTGCAGCTGAGTAGGTACCCTTAAGTTAGGTTATAGTCAACTTTAACCGCCGAAAGAAAGCTAACTGGATTGCTCGTGTCACTTTAACTAAAATTTTAACCGTAACCATAAGAAGATAGGTCATTGTCAAGGTGACTCTACGGTCAAAGCATGGGAATAGTTAAGTTAACTTTGACTATAACTTTAACTAAAATGTACGACCAACCGACCCTTATTTGTTTATGATGTAAATAAAGAAAACATTTTCAATTGCTAATGATAAGGTAAGTAACCAATAAATAAGCTATGTTTGTCGCAATCGATTCCAGCCACTACTAATGAAAGCTAAAATATATCGATACTTGAATGGGATGCCGAGCGTCCCACGCGTCTCACCACTGACTGACACACCCACACAATTGCAAATAGTGATGTGCCATTATATGCTAAATAGTTTAGCTAATAGTTTGTTTACGCTTTACGCTACGTGTGAGGTCTGGGTGCGAGTTTGCTCACAATAAACAGATGTTTATCTTGGTTTCCCCAAGGACTATAAGGTTCGTCACGAAGGGTGTGAAGAGATTCTTTCAGGGTCGCCAGAGATACCCCTTTTGTTGCAAGCGTCTATAGGCTATGGTAACCACTTACCATCAGGCAGGCTGTATGCTTGCTAAGTAGCATAAAAAACAGTAAAAGTGTGGTTAGTTTTAGTAATATTTTTCACACTTATTTTAGTTAAGTAAATAGCTAAGTAAGGCTCTTGATATAAATAATAGTCCCATCACTAGTCGCGGTGAAAACTGGATGTACGCCAATTAGTGTGGCAACCGGCTGGCGCGGGTTCGGTTCCCGCCGTGACAAGTTTCTATTATTAATTATGTACAAACTCTTGGACAAATAGTAATACCTATTTCATGATAAGTAGATACTATAGGTATTGCAAAAAACAGGTCTTTTGTATTGTTTGAGTAAATTCAACCGTTTTTAAAACTCTCCTAAATAAATATTCTGCAGGGCTATTTTAAAACTCTCTGATTCGACATCGGAAACGGATTCGAAAACTTCTGAGGTGAATTCCCGTACTTGATATATTAATTTCTTCTTAAACGCACTCCATCTTTCCGCTATCGAATCTTTTCGATCTGTCATCCGACTGTTACTTAAAATAACCTTTTGACAGCTCGTCGGGAACGGAATCGACATTGCAATGTTTTCGTTTCCGATTCCGACGTCGATTCAGAGTGTTTTAAAATATCCATTTGAGCCTTCCCCACTCCACGATGAGCTCTAGCGACCTTAGGTACTCACGCGCAGAAATATTACCTACATTTTTTTTGACTGCGGTATTCTTGAAGGTAAACTTTCCCAGTCGACCTGTTTTTAGAGAGCGAAAAAACTACGCTAGGTATGTAACCTTTTAAACATCAAATCCGTATAACAGTTATCTACATATCGATGTTTTTATTTGACAAATAGACAGATCGACTGATTTGCATAAACATATAGCGTGTCTAGTATTCTGCGTAAGGATTATAACGGTAAGCAGGCGGGGACTGGTGAAAAAGTAGTCTAGCTTAGTTTAGTCAACTCGACAGGAATTTCTAAGTGATAATGTAACTTCAGTAAAGATGCTTAGTGTGTATGTGAACTAAGGAATGTCCTCATTAACTAGATTTTAACTATTCATAAACTGTGTCGTGCTTTAGAAGGTATTTAGTCATCCTTAGTAGGTAATAGGTATCCTTATTTACTATGATCTTTGTATTGATTTCATGGCTATCAGCTTTTTTCTTTTAACTGCATTATTTTCCATTTGTGAAAACTTAGGGTGCGTCCTCACTAGGCTCTCAGTTAGCGACAGACTCTTTGCTTCCAGTTTGCCTCCCTATAATTTTTATATGGAGTGTCCATACCGCGCGTAATGTACGCATTTTGAGGCGTTTTGCTTGCCGACTCATTCAATGTTTGGATGTTTACGCTTAAACGCCTTAACGGATTTGGATGAAACTTGACACTTAGATAGATCTTGAGCCAAAACGCGCATTTAGTTAACAGTTAAATGTATCTAGCAGTAAACGTAGCTTACTTATCCATAATAATCGAGTGCGCGCAGGCAACTCAACTAGGTAATACAGTGTCGGCAACTGATTGCAGTAGGTAATTGCTTCCCGATAGGGCTTATCTGCCGTTTCCGCGTGTAGGTACTGCGCATTGTTAAGGCGAAGGATTGCCCTTAATAAGGTCGGTTACAGATATGCCTCTATGACGGCACGGCATATGAAGGAAAGCTAGAAACCTAGTACCTATAGGGTAAAACCAGGATAGTTGCCACACTCTTTGAAATCAATTCATATCTCCCAGTATAAAAATCAAATTATTTTATTTGTAAAACTGGCAAATACTTTGGTTTTTAATTTATAAATTTATGAAAAGTAAAAAACATTATCTTTGATATTTCCAGAGTAGGTATTAGCGATTTTTGCGGACCTCTACATTTTAAGACATCTATCCCATATATGGGATAGTTGCCTAGTCCATGTAAATTACGTTTAGGATAGACGAGCCGCTGAGACACAGGGCATCCATCCCGAAAAAACTTTGATCGCACTTTGCCTTCCCATGCAATCGCACGGAGACATGAGACACGATCCACTTAGTGGTAGTTGGAATGTCTCCCGACAAATAAATAAAATAGCATACGATTCATCCGCGAAATTAGAGCCGGTAATTACAATCGGGGCATCTATAAGTACTACTGGGGCATCTATCCGGGTTTTACCCTAATATGAAATTCCTCACATCACGCAGTTCACGGGTGAAAGTGCAATGCGGAAAGCTGTAATTATGTCATAATTGTATAAAATATTACACACCACAACTGAAGACAGATAACTGATGTTGCGATGTCACTTCTTGGGTGGTCTCTGAACATTAAGATAACTGCTTACGAGCATTTAATGTATTGAATGCGAAAGTATATTATTTGCCTGTCGCTTTATCACCATTCACAATTATAGGAACCTCTAAACAGGTCGCTATGAAATTTGGCACGCAGGTAGCCTAAGTTATGGAGAGACAGATAGGGTACGTTTTCACTGGCGTAGCTACCGGAGGGCTAGGCGGAGCAGTGTCCCGGGGCCCCCAAGCATAACCTCTTATTGAACTAGCGTAAATTCTCCCACCTTCGGAATCTGAATAAAATAGATTGCAACACTAATTTAAAAAAATACAGCGTAATTCCCAACAATTTGAAAAGTCTATTTACACAATTTTAAAGTCATCCAGTATATTGAAAAAACCTAAACAGTTTAGGGGCCCCAGTTTTATGTTGCCCCAGGGCCCTTGGTCACCTATCTACGCCACTGTACGTTTTATCCCGGAAACGAGAAAACCGCGAGACGGAATTCAGTAATTAATAAGTACCTACGTAGGTATTAAATCTAAATTTTAGATAAAATTATAGGTATCCTTATTCCTACTAACAATTTTTTTAATGTAAATGTATGAATGTTTGACTCAATTACACATCAATTACTCAATTGATTCTGATGAGACTTGGCAATTTAAATAGATCATACTTTGGAATAATATATAGGATACTTTTTAAACCGGGAATATATAACATCCCCCCATTACCTGGGGGATGGAAACTAGTACATTTATGACACAAAAAATGTGCTTCAAATGTTTGACGTATCAAATTCCAATGAATAATTCTAATTTTTTTAACGTCTTAACTTATTGTTAGGGGTTCATTGACCCAAACAGCTGACATGATGAATACTAAAAGTATGTTTTAATAAGTTATTCATTCAATGAACTTAGAAAGGTACTTGTACACAAGGTTATTTAATGCACTTACTAGCTTCCGCCCCGCGGTTTCACCCGCGCTCCCGAGGGATCTTATGGTTTCCTGGAATAAAAAATAGCCTATATGTTATTCTTGGGTGATCTATCTACGTGCCAAGTTTCATCCAAAACCGATCAGTAGTTTTTTGAGTAAAAAACATTCATCAATACTCAAAAACTTTTACATTTAGAATATTAGTAGAAAACTAGCTGTTCCTCGCGGTTTCACCCACGTTCTCAGGATAATCCGCGTGCCAAATTTAATTGTGACCGGTTCAGCGATTCTGTTGTGAAAATGTAACAAACAAACAGAGTTACTTTCGCATTTCTATGTAATATCTATGAAATTGTAGGATTTTGATAATAAAACGATTCTCTATTATAGGTACTAAAAATATAATAACTTTTTATACATAGCATACCTAGATCTGCTAACTAAGCAAAAAATATGTTCGTCATCACACCTAACAAAATATCAATAATTGATTTTCAATACATTCCTTTTTTTGCGCATTATCACATACAGACATCCTGTATCTTTTTCGGACGCCAATAAAAAGCTGTCTATAAACTTAACCATTAAAAAAAGTAACACCAAATCTTGGCCTTAACAAAGGTCAATGTCCCCATCATCTGATAATGACTAGCGCACACTAAGCCGTATGAATCAGCCCCTTGTTGCAATGTGTGACGGCCTTGCGCTTGTACTATTTTTAATTCCCCTGTTTACTCAATGAAATGTTTACATGGACGATGTTTTGTTGAAAAAATTTTTAGGTATAATGCAATGGAAGTTCGTTCTTATGATGTTCAAAGCATTGAGATTAATTTAATTAATAACACTAGCTTTCCGCCCTGTGATCCTATTTTACCCCCTTAAGGGGTGTAATTTTATAAAACCTTCTCTCTCACTTTGTGTTTTCAATCTTGATATTGCCACTCGATGTCCCTGGGGTCCCTGCGGTTTCACTCACAATCCAAGGATAAAAAGTATCCTAGATTACCTACTCAAAAAAAAATCGTCTACCTGTCAAAGGTCTGTCACAACGGGTTTCTGAAAATACTCGGACGAACAGACGGACATGCAAACAAAAACGCGTGTCTGAGTTTTGGTAATTTGCAAATAACGGGAAAAACCGAATTTTGAATCAAAAGGCAGACAACAATTTTATTAATTTGTATAGATAAAATATAGAAAAAAAAATCTTGTTATAAAATCCAGTCTCAATAAACAACCAATTTTATTACAAAAGCACGTGGTGTCAGAACTGCACTCCAAACAAATGAATTTAGACAATTGCCACAATTCAGTACGGAGCCGATGTTAGTCGATCGTAGCCGACTTGATTCGTGCGGCGCCAGCTGTTACGTCACAGTATATTATTGCCAGCCTTCCTGACAGTGCTTCCGTGATAGAGCAGACTAGCTTTTTAGTAGCCATGCAGTAGTGGTGAAGCGGCCTTTTTGTTCAAAAGAGCTCTTTAGCAATTTTATGAAAATAATTAGTCCGTCAGTATAGAATTTTAGATTACCAATAAATATTGGACATTTTTTTTTATTTACTTAACTAACAAAAAAATACGAAGATAAAGCACAGAAAGTGACGTTACGCAAAACAAAAGTGTACTACTTTTTATAGAGAAGTGACGTCACAAGCCCCAACTCCTGAACTTTGATGCGCCATATCTTTATAATTTTGTATTGATTTGTTAAAATAAAAAATATGTATCCAATATTTATTGAAAACCTGACAGAATTAATTATTTTTTACCCAGTCATCATCCCTTTTGAGAGTTGTCTTAATGTGACATTTACTTTTTTTTATATGTTTGCGTAAAGTATCAAGTCTGCAATGCCTTATAGCGGACAGCTTTCTTGTATCTATCCTGTGCAATATTAAATCGGTCTATGTCGTCCACCCACTATCACTCTCTCTAGGAAATTGTTATAATTAAATATGATATGCGTTTCCTTTTCCAATGAAAGTTTATTTGAGCTATGGTTGTTAGGTACCTAATAAATTCATCTATGTATTGCATTTATGCTGGAAAAAGTATCAGTACTAAATCAAAGTCAAATTTTGAGTTATCGTGGTTGATAAGAGACCCTACTTTTCACACCGCAGGTTGTGGGTTCGATTCCTAACCAGGGCAAACGTTTGAGTGCATGAACATAAACTGCTTGTCCCGAGCATAGTTCCCGAGTCTGGGTGTAATTATCATTGTATGTATTGAAATAAGTAGGTAATATATCAGTTATCTGGTTTCCATAGTACAACCTCTGCTTTGTTTGGGATCACTTAGCATGTACATAATGAAAAAACTGAAATTGATGATTAAATTACAAAATAAACCTGCATAATATAATTTTACCAATAGAATAAACACAAAGAAACCCTACACATTAACATAACAAACGATCCAATAAAACGTCTATTTTAAAACACAAAAAGACAAGTAGCGTCGTAAAATCATACCTACAAGCACTTGACTCAACTTTACCCCCAAAACAGAGATAACATCAAATAAGCCCCGGCCTAGTTTATCTAAACCAAAACAACACAGAGTACCGTCTCCCTGAAGACTAGCAAAAATATATTTTGATAAAAAATACTGTAATAACACGGTTGAGTTGGTAAGAGAGCTTTTACACTGGTCAGTGAAGTCGCAGCGGTCGGTCGAACGGAAATTGGAAAGAAAATTGTGCGCTTGATTAATGATCATTTGTTATTGATAGTAGAACTTAGTAACGAATTGCATTTAAAAAAAAAACTAAAGGCAAGCAAGCTGTTCAAGGATTAGCCGTGGAATAAACACCTATCCTATCTTGTTGGTATATTATAGGAATAATAGAACCTCTAAGTAAGGAAATCATGTTTGTTAATTCTTATTATTAGAGACGCAATGAAGAATATTTTAGCATTAGAGTATCTATGCTTTCTTTTTCTCTCTCTCTCTCTCTCTATACTAATAATAAAGCTGAAGAGTTTGTTTGAACGCGTTAATCTCCAGAGTTACTGGTCCGATACGAAAAATTCTTTCACTAATAGAAATATACATTATCCCCGGAGGTTATAGGCTACTTTTTATCCCGGGAACGCGACTGAAGCCGCTGGGAACAGCTAGTTAAATATAAACAGGGCAATATTAGCATGCTGTTAGATTACTTCTTACAATATATTGTTTCACGAACATCATTATTTTATCCCGGGAAAACGTAAGTTCCTTCAGCTACGAAGGACGTAGGTAAGTTAACTAAGTTAGGTAAGAAAAGATTTTTAGATTTTGTATTACATTTCATGATTTCACCTAGTAAATAACGACATTCAGTGGCGTAGCGTGGCCCCGTATGAAAAAATGTTTGGGGGCCCTTATGAATGGTAAAGATTATTAAAAAAAAAATGTTTGCATAAAATTAAAGTTTTTTTTTTACAAACAATTCAAATTAAATATACACTCTCCTTGCCTTTTTTCGGCAAACTGATTTATTAAATCATTTATAGCTGATGATGACTTTGGTTTTTCTAATGCTTTTGCCTCTATGACGCACGTCGGGGCCCTCTGTGACCCGGGGCCCCGTATAATTGATACGGCAGATACGGCGGTAGCTACGCCCCTGACGACATTATACCTATCTTCAATGCTTTACGTAGAGCTCTTTAGTCCTAATTTCTAACTTATTTACTTTACGCATAGTGGGTGCTCTCCCTTAGTTTTCTTGTAAGAGTACCTAAATGCGGGCTTGTTATCAAAGAGAATCTTGATTTTCGGCCCGGGTATGATGACCGATACCCGACCGGACCCGAGACGTTGAAAACTTCTATTATACTATAAACTAAACCTTTATAAATTACATTTTCTGTGTAACGTATATAAGATTTTTGTTCGAGGAGATTCAATAAACCGTTATACTGTTATGTTATGATCGATTCAATAATTTATTTATTGTTCAATGAAAAGTTATACAACAAAATTTAATTATTACATTGTAAATTTTACAATACCTTTAAGATGCTGCTTTTTGCTTGTTAAATAGGTAGGTACTATCGACAAAGTTGAAGCATGATCACCTTATGGGTGTATTTTGTGTGCAGTGACCAGCCGCTACCTGTGTCTCACACAATATAACCAGACAATGCGCTTGTCATCAAATAGTAAATAGTCTAGACAAAAGATTTTACAAGAGACCGTTTTATTGTCAACAATGGACAGGGCGAACTATGATTACTGGCTGCAAGCGAAAAGGTCTCAAAACTGGTCATGCTTCAACTTTGTTGATGGTACCTACCTACTGACAGAGAGATTATTAGTATACTTACAAGTAATTACCGTTTTACCTCACTTAAAGCGACTTCAAAAAAGTAGGAGGTTAACAATTCGTCGGAATCTTTTGTTATTTTTTTTTATGTATGTTCCCCGATTACTCGAAGACGACTGGACACCCATTTGGAAAATTATTTTTTGTTTGAAAGGGTATATCTACCTACTTCCCATTGTTATCAGATCAAGATCTGATGATGAGATTCTGGAGAAATCGGAAGAACTCTTCAAATTTTATTCATATATATTCAGATAAGCTATTCAGATATTTGCGTCTGGTAGTCATCATCTTATGTTGCTGACTGAGCTGATGATGGAAGATCAAAGACGATTTAAAATACAGACATAAATAAAGACAACAAAAAAGTCGGCAGTCTTTAAACAGTTTTGCCTCAAATTCTACATCAAATATTAACACTTTCATTTCCATAAAGTAGATGAAATTGTGCTCGATATTTCCCCGCACGGCGCCCGGCCGGCCGTCGTGCGGCTATCGCGCGACCGATCTGCGGCTAGTTTCTACGATACCCTCGTATTATTATAAACTTGCAATGGACATACTATCTTATGCCTTATCTATTTTATATTTTGTATGGACTTGGATTTTGCATGGGGTTTGTTGAGTATTTGTGCGTTTAGTTTAATTTTAATTATAAATTGCGAATTCGATTCGTCATTTGGATATGTTAGTATTTTTTTCATTATTTTATACTTAGACTCGGAGATTTTATAGTTTACCTCCGGCTCAAAGGACCATATTCTTTTTTACTTTTTTTTTTAATAGCGTGCTACCTATATATGGTCAGAGGAAGATCCAAAACCAGATGGATGGATACAGATGGCTAGGAAAAGATAGAGTTAAATAGAAGATACAAAAAAAGAGAGAGAGTAATAATAACTTGTATTCATATAAAAAAAAGTATCTACACAAATCAAAATTCAATGAACATGCCTTAATTTGGTGGCATTCGTTCGTGAGATGAAATCGTCGCGATATATAGCCCACACATTGTAGTGAGTCGGTCACGAAGCGTTCAGGTAACTAGTATAGGGCACTGCGCACATTTACAACTAAGGAACGTGAAAGTTCTGGTTTGCACTACACAATTTATGATTAACTACCTTTCACCCACGTTTTCTTGGGATGTAAAATACATGAAAATGTGTAACGCAGCAAGATTTGTCACTGTTCTGAAACGTAGGTGGTACCTACTTGGATGCGGTAGGGGACTTAAAAAATTATGCAAAAATGTGTCTTGAAAGAGACGTATTTGCGACACTGTTTGATGCGTTACTGAGGGAATGATGGGCAATAGGGTAGTTGACACTGTCAAAAATAAATGATCAAACACTAACCAATGCATAAAACATCTAAAAACACGTGGAAATATCAAATATATTGTACATTTAATGCTTTTTATGATTTTTAATTACCAGTGGAAACACTAAGAGTAGATAATTGATGCTGTGAAACTATGACGTCATAGTGTAATATTTCATACAAAATTCCATATAAACTATCGTTTTGACATTTATTAAAAAGTTGCTGATTTGATATGTCAGTCAACTACCCTATTGTCTACCTTGTTTTATTTAAGGCGACGGTATCCGAGATAATTATGATGATTCTAAATTAAGTTTTTCCTGGCCCTGATAAGGCGCTTACGAATGTCGATGGTTACAATTATATATATATAATAGACTCTACCACCGGTTCCACATACACTTAAACTGAGAAGACTCCGGCAAGAAACTTCTTGTTTTGTGGATCTTTCTTTTGAATTTATATAATTAGTTTTTATTAACTATCTTTACTTCTAAACTAATATTATAAAGATGTAATATAAGTTCAGAAGTAGTAAGTTACTTGTCCAATTCAAAAAATTGATCCACTAATAGAGAGCTACATTATCCCCAAGCGCTGTAAGGCTACTTTTTATCCCGGACAGCAGGAAACACAATATATAAAAACACATTATGACTATAAATGATACAAATACTAACGTTATCTCATCTTTTTTTTTTTTTTAATTTTGGCATCACACTTCGTGTATTTTGCCAGTGTCAAGTTGAGAAAAGTAGGTATTTTTGTATTCTTCATGTATTAAATTCTCGTCAATCGTCAAGTTTCAAAGTTCAAGTCATGTTAAATCTTCGTCGAGTCATAGTCAGTCAGTTTAGTTAGGTTTTAGTACAATGGTAGCCGTTCTACTAAAACTTTTCATGGACTTCTTGAGACAACTTGAAAAGCCACTATACACGTAATCATTTCATTTCACTTCACTGGTGCACTTGTATTGATCTTTATTGGACAAAATACCACCGATAATATTCAATAAAACTCAAAATACACGATTTTATAAAAATAAAACGAAAACGCAACGTCACTTCGCAAGTTCCCGCCAAAAAGTCCTTACATTATCTCAATAACGTGACTCAAAAAAGAAACAAAAACACATAGACTAATAAACGAAAAGACCCGTTAGTACAAATATTGGACGGTAAATTAAAAAGTTTAACCAATAGAAGTTCGTGTCCCACACATTTACTGGCTGGTACAGTGCAATCATTTAATTAGAACCCTTGTGGGTCTGTATCGCTTAATTACACCCTACGCTTTATTTATTTAATTGTCTGTTTCGAATTGTGTTCAGTCTGTGGTATTTTGGAAAACAACCAGTGAAATTTAAAAAAAAACAACATTTTTTTAAATTATTTAAATCATTACGTTTGAGTGCTGAAATAAATGATGCAGACTTAATTCGTAATCTAAATTATTAGGTAGGTACTTACTTCATTTATTGAAGAGATCATAATTAATTGAGTTTGTAATTTTCTATTATTCATTTGTAGAGTTATCTTAGGTAACTAACCCTAATAACACACTTTCATAATCCCTGTTATTGAAAAATAATCTATATATATAAAAGAAAGTCGTGTTAGTTACACTATTTATAACTCAAGAACGGCTGAACTGATTTGGCTGAAAATTGGTGGGGAGGTAGCTTAGAGCCAGGAAAAAGACATAGGATAGGTAGGGGTAGGTAGGGTAGGTAAGGTAGGTAGGGGCAGGTAGAGGTAGGTAGGAGTAGGTAGGGGTAGTTAGGGGTAGGTAGAGATAGGTAGGGGTAGGTAGAAGTAGTAGGGATAGGTAGGTAGGTCCCAGTTATATTTTTGTTCTCAGGGCAGGACAACGTCTGCCGGGTCAGCTAGTTGTCAATATTTAAAAAAGTTCAAATTAGTCGTATGCTTTTGTCTTGAATCAATCAGCGCTTTAGTCATTTACAAGAAATGCGTGTTCAACAGGTTCGTGACCAATAACCTAACAGTGGTTTTTTCTTAAAAAGAGACTAAATCAGTTTATTTTGTAAACCCTTCTTACTCAGATAGTACGATAATTGAAATCATAAATCAATATTAAATACTTACCTACTTTTTTTTCTTCTAACAAAAAAGGAAATAAAGAAGCAAAAATGGAATGTATTTCAAATAGAATAGAATTGTCCAATTTTCTCCGATATTAGCCTCGTGCCGTGAGCATTGGGAGTTGGGGAGTATACGAGGTGTGTCACCCACCATGTGTGCCACGAGACGACGTAAAATATTACCATTGATGTCGATGGTATAGATGTGACTATGGCTTATGTTAAAACTTATGCTACTAATTACTTACTTACTAAATAAAAATTATGTTATTAAATGTAACTTATTGCTATAGAGAACTAGCTTCCATCCCGCGGTTTTGCATGTTTCTAGGATAAAAAGTAGCCTATGTTACTTTCCGGCCTATATCTCTGTGCGACAATCACATCGGTTCGTTGCTAGTTAAAGGACAGAGTAACAAAACGCTTTCGTATTTATTATCAGTAGTCATGTTGTAAACTAAATTCTTCTCTTTAATAAGTACCTACTCGTAGATAGTCATGCAACTATGTATTTACAATTTAATAATCATAATCTTTTTTTATGAAATTATTTTGTAATATAACTTGCTTTACCTAATTGGAGTTCACATAGCAGATATTTATTATTGTATCTACTTTCGTTTGTTCCTACATAATTTAAAACAGAAACAAATGGAAATCCTTAGAGGAGGCCTTTGTCGAAAGACAAACTGTTAAGAGAGGAGATAAGCCGAATGTCGAGAATATGTTTTTAGTTTAAGTGAATTAATAGTTTTCTCACCTCTATTGTTATAAATTTATGTAATGTTTCAAATAAGTTAACAAAGGCTTATTTTATTTTTATTTATTATAATTTAAAACATCTATAGCCTTATCTAGTTACCAATAGATCTATGTCATATATCCGAGACGTATGCCAAATGCGTATCGCAAATACGCCGCGTTTTGCCGTTTTGTGCGTCTAATGCCGAACTGATAGCTCCCATAAATGGGGAAGAGGCTTTTCGGGATTACCCAATGGATAAATATATTTCTTTTCCTTATAAAAACTCAGCGTGTATTCAGATTATTGTCCGTAGGGAATGTTCGGATGGAGTGACTATTCGAGGGACTATTTCTGCGCCTGTCGGGCTTTGAACGGTTTTTGACTGTCATCGGATGTTGTTTTTTTACATTGCTTTATCGAAATAAGGCTTAATATTTTATTATAACATTAGTTTATTTTGGTTGATATTCACCGACTAGAAAATCGGTCCGATAAATTATAATCTGGTGTTTACGGTGACATTTTCCTACGAAAATTCATGGTTCCTTACTTAGTGACATACTTAGAGTAGGTAGGATTTTTATTGTTTTATTTTGAGACAATGATAAAAAATATAAATTACCTACATCTAATATATAATATAAAATTCTCGTGTATGTGTGTGTTTGTCACCAAACTCATCCGAAACAGCTTGACAGATTTTTATGTTTTTTTTCGTGTAAGTATATTCAGTAAGTCTGAGAATAGGTCGTAAACTATTTTTTATACCCGTAAGTGATAAGGGTGGCCCACTAGAAATAATTTATATGGCAAAACAACGTTTGCCGGGTCAGCTAGCATATATAATTTTCAAATTGTAATCTTGGTGGGGTTGGGGTTACACCGTGCCACACCGTGCATCATATTTTTAACTATCGTTGCCTTTCCAATATTTTCGATAGACTTCATAATTTAAAGTACGTTTTATGTAAGTTCGGTAAGTTTTTTTTATGTCAGCCTTCTGCCAGGCATAGGGTCTGCCTAATGTAAACTGGTCACAGATTAGCAATACTTTGGCGATTTTTTTTCATTCTACACTCAAAGGACTGTTATCAAGGTATCCAAAGGTTGTAAGATTCAAAGGTCGGTTCGTTTGCGGTCTGTGATCTGGCCATGCAGTCTGTAACACTAGCCGCATCGCAAGGCCGCGTCCGTGGCCCTTCCGTCGGCAGTCGGGCCTACCCGCCCTTGCAAGGTCACTGTTGTCTGGACGATTGTGTATCCGTATGTCTTTACCTGTTTTATATGGAGCAGGAAAAATGATTATGGTAATATGAAAGGATCTTTCCTTTTTTTATTAGGGTTCCGTATCTCGAAAGGAAAAAAACGGAATCCTTTCTTATATGTAGGATCACTTGTGTCTGTCTGTCTGTTCGTTGGGGGACTGGTCAATTTTCTTAGATAACTTTGAAACTATTTATCATAAAATTATAAAAAAATATATTTGAGATTCTCACTGCGAGCCATTTGATATGTACCTACATGATATATTATAGTTTGTAAATATTTTTTTATTTTATAATTTACCCCCCAAAAGTTGCCCCCATATTTAAAATTAATGTTTATTTACGTTACACGTCCGTGTTTGAGTCAAAAACTTACACATGTGCAAAAAGTCTGTATATAAAATAATGATAATTATTTTATGTAACCTATTTTTTGCCGTACTAATCATTACGGGTCTCATTAACCGGATTCGGTTAGGTCAATTAGGACCGATGTTCTTTTAAAATATCACCGATCCACCCGATCGAGGGCGGCCTCATCCAACTCAAAAGTACCTAAATAAAAGTAGAAATATGTATCCCACAGCGCGTCCGCACGTTCACGAGCTCGCTGGAGGAGCTGACGTCCCGCGTGCAGGCGGCGGAGGCGGCGCGGGCGGCGTGGCGCGGGCCGGGGGACGCCCGCGACGCGCGCGCTCAGCTGGACGCGGCGTCGCGGGCGCGCGCGCTGCTGCCGCCGCTGCGCCGCCAGGCCGACGAGCTGCACGCGCAGGCGCAGGCCCTCGCGCGCGACAACGTACACCTGCCCGACCAACTCGTCGCCAGGCTCGACGACTTGAATACCAGGTCAGTACACCTAGAGCAACGCTACACCCCGTCCAGTGTTTACTGATCACCCCATCATCCTTGCTCAAATCTAAGCCGACGGAAGCTAAAAATATGGCGACCTACACAATCTAGTCCCGTTAAACGGTCCGAGCTGTCAATAGTAATCTCAATCCCTCAATTAATCGTAAATTGCTAACCTTCCTCCCCATCGGGTATCGCCCGGAGTTGAGATCCGTGCCCCGGTTGAAGCCACCCTCCGTCGTGATGATCGCCATAGCCCGGCGGAGGATCCCCTGTTGTTGTAAGCGTCATGTCGTAAATGGTGAGTGTAATGTTTGTTTGTTTGTTTGTTACAGAGTGGGCCTGCTGGCGGCGGGCGGCGAGGAGCGGCTGCGGCAGCTGGCGGGCGTGGCCCGCGACGGCGGCGCGGGCGCGGCGCAGGGCTTCCTGGCCGGCTCCGTCGACGCGCCCTGGGAGCGCGCCGTCACGCCCAACAACGTGCCCTACTACATCAAGTATGTACCGCACTACACTACAAAACACACCTACACACTACACATCACACCTACACACTACACACCACACTATTATACACTACCACACTACCCACCTACAGCTCTGAAACCAGATGACATTTGATCGATTAGGGGAAATGCCAATATAATGCCGACCTATATAAAGCCTAGAAGGCAATTAATCTAATCTGCATTTAGGACTAGAGTAACTGGAGTAGTACAAAAAATAAATTCGACAAAAGTAAGTGTCCACAAAAGTTTCAATAAAACGCTTGGTTATGTATCAACTGATAAGAAAACCTGAAAAGAGAACTTTTGCGACTCACAAAACGACCTTATTAACAAACTACACAACAACAATTATCTCCACAGCCATGAACTGGAAACGACCCATTGGGACCACCCGAAGATGATTGACCTGATGAACTCCCTCGCAGACCTGAACGAGGTCCGGTTCTCCGCATACAGGACTGCACTGAAACTGAGGACAGTACAGAAGGCGCTATGCAGTAAGTTCCCAAAACTCTTTTTGCAATATCCCAATTACTTGGAAAAATTTGATCAGAGGAAATTTTGTTATGTCTGGAAGTAGAAATTTAGTTCTTGCACGTCTTATGGCGGAAGAAGTTTATCTGAGGTTAAGAAAAGGACAGAGCATACCAAATACTCCATTATGAGGATGCTTCTCCTTATGTTGGAACCCGACAAAAATACAGAAAGCTTCGGGACTAACATAGAGGAGCAACAAATGAAACAAGAAACTAGAATTTATGGAGGAGCAAGATGGATGACTCAGTCTATTCAAAAGAGAAGATGTTCCGCCAGGCTGGGTCATCATGCCTGCGGACTGCAGTCCAAACTGTACTTGTCGTTGGTGTACGGAATCTTGTAACTTTGCTAGCGCGATGTAGTTTATTGTGGCGCCATACAATTCTTAGTGTACAAAGCTTTTCATCTAAAATCGACATTTGATCCAAATATGCCTTCATAGGCAATTATTACTGATCTGGCTCTAACACTAGATCAGAAGAGATTCATTTGAAGTTCAATTTCCATTATAATCATATTATTAATCGGGATGTTATCATTCCAGTGCACATGCTACAGCTCCCGGCTGCACTCGAAGCGTTTGACTGTCACGGTTTGCGCGCGCAGAACGACCGACTCATCGATATACCTGACATGATCACTGTCCTTACTTCCTTGTACGAGGTAAGTCATTGTCCACATAAGATAATTTGAAGACTGAAAACTGAGAAGGCAGATTGGCCTTTCTTGATCTCCAAAGCCAAAGTAAACTGTTGCATGTAGGGAAAGTTTATAAATTATGCGGTAAAATCTATATATGTTCCAAGTTTCATCAAAATCCGTTCGGTAGTTTGTGTGTAAAAGATTAATAAACATCTTCAAATCCTAACAATCTTTCACATTTATAATGATACCTAGTAGAATTCCAAAATAGACCACATTCTAGATTTGATTTTTCTTCGGATTCCTGAATTGTCAACATCCAAAAATAGTGACTGAAAATGCAACGTTCCGATAATCTCTTTACAAGAGCAATTTCCATAAATATACTTCAAAACATGTGCAACTAACCTATGACTTTTTTTATTCCCAGGTGATAGCAGCAGAAAATCCAAGTCTAGTAAACGTTCCATTATGCTTAGACTTGTCGATCAACTGGTTACTGAACGTGTACGACAGCCAACGAACTGGACAGATTAGAGTATTGAGCTTCAAGGTTGGCCTGGTGTTACTCTGCAAAGGTCATCTGGAAGAGAAATATAGGTAAGCAATAATAATAGATATGATAAATAGGATTCAGTCTACATAGCTATAAACTTGATAAATTCCTATTTTAATGCAACCAAAGTAAGATAAACTTACGACGGCACTCAGTCTTCGATTAAGTTTAATGATTGATTATTTATAGAGCTTTCTCTTTCTATAGGCATTGAATAAACAAATATGGATATACTTTAATCAGTTATTAAATTCTAATTAACGTTTCTGAGTCGAGTACAGCTGTTAGAAGAAATCAAAAAATGTAAGAGAATGATGGGTGCGCATTTTATAGTACAGTCATGGCTACCACTTTTTATCTGTCACCAGACCTTTATCGGTGTATTAAGAGTTAATTCTCGGCTTTGTGGCCTTACCACCTTCAGCGACATCATCACCTACCAGTAATAATGCAGTGTCTCAAAGGAGATTCATCCAAAAAAGTATAAAAAAATAAAATTATTCGTTCCACAGGTATCTTTTCCGACTGATTGCTGATCCATCATGTAGAGCTGACCAAAGGAAGCTTGGATTATTACTACACGATTGCATACAGGTAAACTTTGAACCTAATTGATATAATTATAAGGCTAAAGACTCAGCAATGTTTTAACTTTGTAATGCGATTTTAATCTTTCAGGTACCAAGACAACTTGGTGAAGTGGCAGCGTTTGGAGGATCGAATATTGAACCATCAGTCAGAAGCTGTTTTGAGCAAGCGTCTACTGCTACTAAAGAAGGAGGCAATAAAGGTGGCACCCTCGACAGAAAAACAGGTAATTTTGGGAATATTTTCGAAGAAAAAGCTTTTTTAGATCATGATCTAATAATCGTTTCTTTTTACTCTTCCTGGAGTGTTTATGAACTAAAATAATCTCAACAAGTCTTTTTGGGTTGTAAGAGAATATCAGTTCTAGTATTTTGAAAAAGTAATTAATGAAAGAGAATTAAAACATACGATCAATGTTGACGACGTAGTATGTGGTAATTAATCTCAAATAGAAATACAAGACATAAATTTCACAGTTTCAGATAAAGACAAACAAGAAAAGGAGGATACCAAAGAGAAAACTCTAGAACGCGACGCGGACGGTCAACTGCAATACATAGAAGCATTCCACTTCCTGCAATGGCTGCAGAAGGAACCTCAGTCCATGGTGTGGCTGCCAGTGCTGCACAGGCTGGCTGCTGCCGAAACTGCCAAGCATCAAGCCAAGTGCAATATTTGCAAGGAATATCCTATCATCGGTTTCAGGTATGCATAGCTGAAACTTTCAAAAATCTAACAATTCTTATCTAATATCTACCATTTCCTATACAATTTATACCATTTCTTATCCAATTTATACCTGATATTTGTAATTAATTTATAATCGTATTTATTTCTACAGTTTGTTACTTCGTTTGCTATCGTTATACAAATGCTTTTTGGGATCTACCTACACCGCATCTATTCCTAATTTAATTTTTCCTCACAAACTTTTACTACCAATTACCTTCTTATTTCTCCCAATTCTCAGTTTATTTTCGACCAATTCCTACGTTATTTCTACCATTGCAATAAATACCATTCACAATAAAATTTTAAACGTTATTACAGATACCGTTGCCTTAAATGCTTCAACTTCGACATGTGTCAGAAATGTTTCTTCAGCGGTCGCAAAGCCAAGAACCACAAGCTGACTCATCCTATGCAGGAGTACTGCACTGCCGTAAGTAGACCCAAACAAATCTTCAATGCCATTTCATTCTTCTAGGCTTCATTTCTGACCACGGTGAGATTGTGGTCAAATACAGGCCTATAATATATACCTAGTTTTTTATGATTGTAAGTGCTGGTTTATGATTTATTTTTCAGTATAATGATGGGTAAAATATTGCTGAGCAACAATGTTTTAATTTTTTTTAAACAAGACTATTGGACTCTTGGAATTCTTGAAGTAAGATTAGGAGGTTATTTTTTATCAATTTGTAGACAACATCTGGAGAAGACGTACGTGACTTCACGAGGGCGCTCCGCAACAAGTTCAAGTCTGCGAGGTATTTCAAGAAACATCCCAGAGTTGGCTACCTGCCGGTCCAGACTGTACTCGAAGGTATGTAATCTTTCAACTAGCTTCCGCCCCATGCCGTGGTTTTACCCGCCTTCCCGAGGATCTTATGTTTTCCCGGGATAAAAAGTAGCCATTATTCCATGGTTATGATCTATCTACGTGCCAAGTTTCATCTGAATCCGTTCGTTATTCCGCTCAGCATACATACATACATACATCCTAACAAACTTTCGCATTTATAATATTAATAGGATTTTACAAAATTTTACTTGCCCTACTCATAAAATCATATTTATATCACCTAATGCGCTTTTGGAATTTTGCAACAAACAAGCGGAACAGGATGAATTTTAATGTAATTTTCTTTTCCTACAAACTACCAAAATAGTAGGTATAATTTATAAGAGTTGTGGGTAACATTGATGTTATACCCCAGGTGACGCCCTAGAGTCCCCGGCGCCGTCCCCCCAGCACGGCGGGGTGGGGGCGGGGTCTGGTGGCGGGGCGGGGGGCGCGGGACTTGGCGGCGACGACATGCACTCGCGCCTGGAGCTGTACGCGTCGCGGCTGGCGCAGGTCGAGCTAGGAAACAGACCTGTTGACACGCCTGACAGGTAAGCTACCACACTACACTATATACCTGCTACTTACCGTTCAAATATTCAACAGTTTATAAAAACGTTTTTTACATTTTTCTTCCGTTTAGGTAGGAAAACAAAATTAGTTGACCGATTGATATTTAGATAATACAGTAGCCGCCATTTGGAACTTATTCATTACTGGAGTTAGCAATATTGAGGGCCTGTTACGATAAATTCTTGTAATTTAAGAACCTCTTTTGACCATCCAACAATGGCCCCAAAATAATGGTGGTTCTCCCGTTCCAGCGATGAGGAGCACCAGCTGATAGCGGCGTACTGCGCCTCGCTCAATGGAGGCGGCGATGCCAACGAGGCCCCGCGCTCGCCCGTGCAGGTCGTCTCCATTATACACCGCGAGCAGCGCCACGAGCTCGAGGCCATGATCCGGTAAGTACGACATGTGAAGTTCCGCATGAAGAAATAGTTTCTTCAAAGAATAAAGCAAATATAGTAATCCTGGCAATTACAACAACGTACTTGATAGATTTCTTTTTAATTCTAGAGTGAGTCGTAAAATAATAGACGGTGTTGCCTAATTACAAAATAGGTCGGTTACCGAAGTTAGGAAACTTGGACTTACAGGAGCGGATAACTTATATTCTTAGAACTGTATATATATATCTTGCTATAACTACTTCCAGATATGACAACTCAACAAAGTTAATGGAAATAGTGTAAAATGAAACCGAATTACTAGAACGATAATATTCCTAATTTCAGGGAATTGGAAGAAGAAAACGCAAGTCTGCAAGCGGAATACGAGCGATTGAAGGCGAAACAAACTCCAGGCTCCACACCCGAGGATCAGCAACACGGCGTCAACGAGAATAGGAACGCTCCTGTTGATCAGGTACATACATAAATCGAAATAATGAAACCCAAATTTTTCAAAGTCGATTTGGTTACTTTGTCGTGTAAACGAACGAGTCTTTTTGAAGAAGCGGACATTTGCAGACAAAAATAAGCATGAACGAATGTTGTAATGTGATATGTAATTTTATGGTATGGTATCAGGACATGATGGCGGAGGCGCGGCTGCTGCGACAGCACAAGGGGCGGCTGGAGGCGCGCATGCACATCCTGGAGGAACACAACCGCCAGCTCGAGGCGCAGCTGCAGCGTCTGCGCACGCTACTCGACGAGGTACCACTACATACTACCTACCTAGCTGCCCTCAACTTGAATACCCGTCACAGACTAATATTATGTTTCCTACTGTTGCACTTTCGAGCCGGTTTTATTCTAGGGTCGGTGTATTTATTATGTTTATAATTCCGGCTAAATATCACTCGTCACATTGGGATTGGTGTCAAACAAATCTCACCTATGGTTTCGTAGAAGTAACTATTATTTAAAAGATAAGTGGTGATAAAGTTTTCCTTATTTTGCTATTTCCAGCCAGCCCAAGGCTCGCCGCCAGCCCGCACCGGCACTCTCCAGACCCGCTCGGTCACCGCCTCACAACTAGCGACCGACTCGCCCGCCAAAATGCAAAACGGACTGTACCACGAGTCGCAAACGAGTAAGTTAAAGTCACTCAATACTTTAAGATCCATCAAAGGCCTTCGATACCGACGACATGGTATAATTTTGTGTTTGGTAAAAGAATCGACGAAAATATGCTTAGGAAGGAGCATGGGTTACGGCTACAGAAAGATTTTGTATTTAGAAGATGACAATAATACGCCTGTATTCCTACGAAAGCTAGTTTTTTCAAAGTGTTCCCCAAGGGTCAACATTTAGACCGTTGTTATTTATAGTGGAGGCTTACGATATTTCATCTTTGAATCGTTATCTCTATTTTTCCCAACGTCTCTGCTCGTTCGATCTTCTTTTTCTACCCTTTTTTTGTTTTCTGCTTCACCGGACCTTATTTTGATTGTGATTGTACGACAAGATGGCAGTAGTCGTTGGGGCGGGGGTGGGGGCGCGGGCGGGGGCGCGGGCGGGGGCGCGGGCGAGGCGGGCGAGCGGCCGCCGCCGCCGCCGCACGCCGCCGCCGTGCACTCGCTCATGCACTGCGCAGGTGACGATGATGATGACGTTGCGCTACTTAGAAAACCGCTACCTCTATGTCACACTCGGAACTCTTTCCCGGTCGAAACTACAGATTCCTTAATTAATTCTAAACAAATTCTCTAGAGATTCTTGTCTATATATCATAATCATGATTTTATTAAAAGCCGTTTTGACCAGTAAAGAGTTTTGAGTGTCACCTGTACTCCTTTTTATTGTTTTGGTTTTTTGTAGCTTGTGTGTTAAGCTTTTTGCGGCGCGTACGACATTCCTTCTGAACTCAGTATATAGCTAATTCACTAGGTGAAAGTCCACTGATAAAATGACTACTACGGAGGCTCAAGCTGTATTATCAATATTCATTCGCTCCACTTACTTGTCACTGGGTACTCCATGGACTTCCATAATTGCAAACTTTTCTCTGAGCTGCAAATCTATGGATCTCTTCGTTTGAGTCCCATTTGTAAATACTCAGAATATTATATTCTCCTCTCAGTGGAATTAAATATCAGCCGATCTGACTACCTAGATTTTAGAGCACTTTATTCGCCATCCACCTATGAACTCATTAACACAGCTCTGAAAATCATCAAGTTTATAATCAATAAAACCGAGTGGATTTGAACTTTTGATCGAGTAATCAAATGTTCAAAATTAAGTGTAATGCTGCTATCATTAAATGTCGCTGTATAGCTCTCACAAACTTAGTCGTGCTTTCGTTGTTTTACCAGTTTTTTTCCACGTTTTCAGTGAATAGTTTGTTGTTGAGTTTTTTATTGCGCATGAGTTGCATGTCGGTCATCGTCGTTGGAATTAATAATCACAGGTTTTGTTTTCTGTTTCACTGCAAACATAACAGGACGTATACCTTGAGGTAACATATTTATATTATCTAACTATTAATAAATAGTAGGTATTGAGTATCAGTTTTCGCGAGAAAACTATAGATACAGACCCAGTTTGGAGTAAATTAGTAAATTTATATGATGTTCTTTTTCAGATGACCTTGGACGCGCAGTCGAAGAGCTAGTGTCGGTGATGACGGAGGACCAACCAACCCAGAACTCCAACGCGCCTCCACAATATACCAACGGAAAACCGGCGAACAAGGAATAACCAAACACCCCGGTTTGAACGAAACATCGAGAACGTTCCACACAACGCGCGCATGGTGCTGCGAAACGCGGGAAAATAAACACTGCCAGTACTTAAAAAATACTAACCATGGTAGAAAATTTTCCCGCTTTCGATATGTTAATTTGATCTAGCAACACTGTCGTTGAGAACCAAAGATTCTTACTGCAATGGTTTTGCCTTCGCACCGTGTTTTCGGCGCCCTTATATTGTTTCGTAGATTTCTTTAGTATTTCCTGCTAATTTTCTGACTCATCACTAACACAATCTGCAATTTGCACATGCTGTATTATACCTTATTATACGTAAGCTCTAACATTCCATTAACATTTCGATTAACGACGCGGCTTCACGCGCGAGGTTGAGGTTGAAAATCGATTTTCTATCGATTATTCTACAGCTTTTGATAATATTTTTACTATACTAAATAAAGTGATTTTAGATATTATTAACTAATATCGACAAAATGAATAAAAACTAAATTTTATATGCTTAACCTATACCTAACCAAAAGTTCTGACAATATCGATTAATGTAATCGAATGCTAAGAATGGAAAATCGATTTTAAACCGAACATGGTTACCGGGTACGCGGGGAAAGATACTAAAAGTAGAAGCCTGAAAGGCATCAGCTATATAGAGCTAGGAATACATACTTCGAGTTAGTTCCTTATAGCTGTCTTCGTAAACGATTGTCGTATGCAACGCTTATTGTATTAATAAGGGCATGCCATTGTTGCAGTACGTATCGTGATTGAGTCATTCTCATTTTATTTCTACCAAATTTTTATTTTATTTTTTCGATCGGTAACCCTGACAGTGTTCCTACTATTTTTGTTTTTCCCCCTCAAACCGCAACAGTGTTGCTAGAACGAAGCGATCCAACGAAAAAGACAAAAGTAACGAGCATTTAACTATACATAATATTTAACAAGCAAAAAAAATATATTGTACCAAATTTTGTCGATAGGAACATGGTAAAAAATTTAATCGTTTAAGTACATATCTTGTTAGTACAATCTCCATTATACTAATCATATCACTTCTTGTAAATTTCCCATATCATTTTTTGCTGTGTGTAAAAAACGAAAGACGTGTATAAAATATATCGAGATTTTTTTAAAGCTAAATGCCGGCTTATGATGGATCAACCATTGATCTAAATAGGTCTAGGGTCGAACCTAGATCACATTGAAACGAGGCAACTAATCTAAGGCAGCTTTTAAGGGTAAACCTTCGGTTGGAGCGTTAAATTCAAATTTTATCACGTTTTTTGCAAATTGCAGCTCAGTTATAGGTCGTAAGTTATCAACAAATTATTTGCGAGAAGAATGGTAGTATATTTACTGATTAATAACAAAAGAAATCATCAACATATTCCTCCAAGGTATATTAGTAACATTTTCATGAAATAGTCGTATATGTCAGTAATATACCTTGGAGGAATATGTTGATGATTAATTTTGTTATTAATCGGTAAATATACTACCATTCTTGTCGCAAATAACATATTGATAACTTACGACCTATAATTGAGCTGCAATTAGCAAGAAACATAATAAAATTTGAATTTAACGCCCCAACCGAAGCCTCCACCTTAAGCTGAAAGCTTTAATTGTATCACAATATTAGATTTAAACTACCCTTTTTTTGATACGCAAAAACACATCTATACAGCGGGATTTATGAACGAATTAGAGCCTATGTTTTAGTGAAAATGTATTGTTCTCTATTATAGAAACTATCCAATCTTCAAAATACAATATTATGCCATAAAATGTGGCCGTAGATAATAAATGGATTCGTTATTTAAAAAAAAGTAAATAAATAAAACAGTTTTGCGAGTAGCGTGTAGCGAGTAGCCAAATTTATATCGAGCATGTGCATGTATGTATATGTTACATTATCGAGTTATCAAAAAATGTATCGTTAGATGATGAAAAAATTAATCAAACAAGTTTTTAAGAGACGTAGTGACTGTCCCGTACCTTCGTAAATACTGACTGTTTATCAGAAATGTAGAAACTCTTCTTAGCAACTATCAAAATGTGTATCCAAACTTTTTCACTACTACAGAACGGCATGTGGTGACGTTTTTACTTAGGCTAGTGATGAATGTGGCTGTTTTTATGTCCCATTCGTGTATTTGGAAGATTTGTAACGTATGTAAGAAGCTGCCTACCTTTTTAGATAAGATTATATTGGAGAGAAAACTTTTATACGAATGTTAAGTAATCCTGTTGAAGCTAATTATACAATAAGGACTTCCCACTTAACCATATCATGGTTTTTTTATTTTTTATTATTTTTAGTCGCAGTGGCGCTCTGAAATTTCGGTATAACGCCAAACATGTTTTTTTAAAGCTGGCAGCATTCCGTAATTTCCGTACGCGCGCGACAATTTACTTAAATATTAAATTATACTATTAATTTTGGCTAATATTAGATTGTAAGAAAAAAGAAAGCACAATTTTATGTTTATTTTTAACGAAAAGTAATTAAATTCTACACTAATATATTGTTAATAATTTTATTTCATTTGTTTATTGTGTAGTATGGGTAGTTTTTCCGATTCGAAATTTTATTATATTTTAATATTGGCAACTTTATAAAATGTACTACTTCCGCATTTATTTGTATATTTTACTGTGTTTATAATGTTTTAGAAGTTAATTAAATCCAAATAAACATCCAGCATAGTAATATTTTTTCTTTTATTTACAAATCCCAGAGAAATTCCTATGAATAGGTAAGGACTTGCAGATTAAGCTTCATGCTTTTGGAATACTCCATAATATTATGAAATTATAAAATAGATAACTAATCTAACTTTTGTATAGAAAAAGCTACACAGCTCTTGGACTACTCCATACAAAAACAGATGTGTTAAATAACTTTTGAACCAGCGCGCGACAAAATCTGATATTCGAGGACAAATTAGGGACAAAATAATGAAAGACTCTGAATTCAAATCCTTGATGGTGGCTCTGCCAGGAAGTGGCACACGTAACGATCTACCAAGGACCTCTAGATTATTAAATTAGATAGCTTATGTTTTAAGGAGTAACTTGGACTACTACTATTTGGTAAAAAATCTCGGAACGCGGATGAAACCGCGGGGAGAGCTAGTTTTAAAATAAGACAAAATTATACTAAGTTTTTCCATGGAACACGAGCTACACTTTCGCTGACTTCAAAACAGTGTCAGAATAGATTTCCCACAGTTATTTTATACTTTATACAAAAAAAAGAACCATCAAGGTTTTGAAGGCTCTCTTCTGTGTAAAAAAGTAGTTTATATTTTAATTTGCGATTTCCCTGAGATCCTATTCAGATCCTGAGACTTGGTGACAATGGCACCACCTCAGGAGTTTTCATTTGAATGAAAAAAAAAATATTTTTAAAATCGGTCGATTTTTGGCAGAGATATCAGTGAACATATATATAAAAGAATACATAAAAAAAATTAAAGGGAGGAAAAAGAAAAGGAGGCAGCGTCGTAGATGGGAAGAAAATATTAAAATTTGACAGAAAGTAAAATTACCTACTTTGTTTACATTTACTTAATACTTTACTTTTTATATTAGGTAGGTACCTAATATTGTAAGCTAGTTATCCTATATCATCCTAGGTATTCTTATTCTATATGGGGGCGATGAAGCGTGCACTGACGTCCCGCTTGGGGTGTATTGTGCATGCCAGCTTTACCCAAACCATCCTAGCTCCTTAAAGTAGCGGAGTGTGGCCTTGGGGTGCTGTCAAAGCTTACATCCTAGGTATTGTAAGCTTGTCAAATTATTATGTGAATTGTTTGAACTTTGGTAATAACCAAATAGCATTTAGTCATCAAAAAGATTTCCTTTCTACTAACTATTATTTTATAGCTTTGCATTGATCTCCTAATCTGTTTACTTGCATTCTTGCATCTCAAGACACTTTTCTGTGATTTTAATTAGATATTAATACATGGGTAGCATTCACCTGATATTTTTCCTGCAGGATGATCAATGCAAATAATCCTTTGTTTAGCTTAGCTTCAATTTATGTCATCAATGGCCAATTGGGATTATTTTATGTAGATCTGTGTCATCCTCAAGCCAGATCAGCATCACAAATCACAGTTTATTAACACAGAATCCATATCTGAAAGAAAAATAAACATTTTAATCAGCTAGGATAGTCATGTTTCAAACTGACAACCCAATTTACTATCTCCTCTAGACTCACTTGGACTGGAGAGGTAGGTAAATGAACGAATGAAGCCAGTAGATAAAATAAACCAGATTAAATTGACAAGCCAGTCGGCGCAGTTGGTTAGGACACCACCTATCACGCCGCTGGTCATAAGTTCGATTCCCATCCAGGACAAACATTTGTGTGCATGCACATGTCTGTTTGTGGATGTAATTATCTATAGATATAAGTACCTACCTATGTATTTACAAAAAAAGTTGTAAGTACCTACCTATATGTAGTAATATTATCAGTTATCTGGTTTCCATAGTACAAGCACAAGCTCTGCTTAGTTTGGGATCAGATAACCATGTGTGCAAAATGTCCCAGGATATTTATTTTATTATTTCAGTAGTCCCAGTACCTACGCGATTGACGCGCTCTCATTCTTGCGACCTTTGCTTGCGACGGCGATTCGATCGATGTGTGCGCGCTTTGGCATAAGCACATCATACTAAGGTATAGGTACATTTTTATTCCAAAATCGCTTCTATTATAACCACATAAGATATCACTGTAGCTAAGCTAGCAATATTAGGTTACTTTAACTTCAGCTTGTCTAGGGTAAGTGGTAGGTAAGTAAAAAACAAATCAATGCAAACTTACCTAAGTACTTGGACGTTAAATTTTTTCCAAATAAATAATCCTCTAGACGCCTATCTAAGCCGCCGTAAAAGTGTGAAACCAATGCTCAATCAGTTCTCCATTATCTGAAATAAAGTTAAAACACTATGAATAAGTAACCAACCTTATGGTAACCTTTACGTAGATACGAAGGATTCCTTATTAGAAGTCACAGGAATGGCAAATAATCGCAGCTTACAGTGGAACAGATTTAATCAGACTCACCGACACACATCGCCTCAATACATATTAATCCAATATTAATCTATGCATCGCCTCACATCGGCTTAATATAAGTACCCTCACATTCAGACCCTCGCTAGAGTAAAATTGTTCTGTGCTCACATTATTCATATACTTACCTACCTACTACCAACATACAAATACACTACACTATTTCATTTGTGATTGTCACTAATATCATAGAATAGGGAGAATAGTTACACTGTGCTAGTAGACAGACTTCATAATCCTTTCGGTAGATTAGAAAATAACTGTAGGTAAAATATTTATTGTAGGTGTAGGTAGGTACTACAAGATTATTTTAATAATTACGTGAAAAACTATAGGTAGTTAGCAAAATGACACTACCTAGGTCATTTAAACGAATCAGAATTAAAAAAATATCTAGGAATCCAACCATTCCTGTCGCACAAATGAATAATAACTTTAATAAATAACTAATACCTATGTTATAGGTTCTAAACAAAAAGAATATTAATAAAATCAATATTTACCAGCGCGTATCCGCCATTACCGCAGACAGACAATGGCTGAGTGAAGGGTCAAGCTTTATCAAATCTACATAAATCGATATCGATGAATATTCTGTCGCAAATTCTAATAAAAACCTAAATATTTTCAATAATATTCAACCGAAAAATAACAAAACTCTAATCATCTCATAAAATAAAAGTAAGTATAAAAATAAAGAAATAAATTATGTAGAGAATTTTTAAATAAAAATTAAGCTGAAAACAAATAAGTCATCAGCGTATCGACTATATCGATATTTAAGTCATTGATCTGGCCACGTCTTTAAAAATTAGGAAGTCATACAGTTGATTGATTATCTCAATTTAGTTATTTTAGACAAATTAAATTACGCTTGTGCCATATTAAGCAAAAACCAAAATAAACATTAAAAATAATCTCTTAGTATTTTATGTAGAAAACCTAAGTAATCCCAAAAATCTGGAATGTTTCTTTTATTCCTCTATTTCCGGTATTGGCGTGGAATGAAAAGGTCATAAGCCTTTTTTAAATATATCTATCTAAATCTACTTCGATTTTAATAATCATTGCTTTAATTTATAAAAATTAAGATGGATGGTCCAGTTTGAATTTTTAATAAAAATTTCTTGATTATTAAATTGTAACATTTTCAAACACGCCTAATGATGGCTATATAATTATGTATCTATGTAGTATGTAGGTATTCAATTTGCATTCCAAACAATCTAACATCATCAGTGTGGCACTTTCTGGCAGGGCCACCATCACGGATCTGAATTCCAAGTCTGTCGCTATTGAGGACAAATTAGGGACAAAATAGCGACAGACTTGGAATTCAGATCCGTGATGGTGGCCCTGCCAGAAAGTACCACACACATCATCATTATAGAACATAGGTACATTGGTTCAGTTATTACAAATATCCATTATTTATGTAGGCATAGGGAACGAAACGTACCGAACTATTTACATCGTTAATAAATTTCATGTACCTACCCAAAATTCTTTCCGAAAGGCAATTAAAACGCAGAAAATATCCGTTAAATGACCCACTTTATTTAATACGCCGCCATGCGCCATCTGGTGGATAAAAAAACTTACCATGTACACTTCGAGGGTACAAACAATATCTCCTATAGGCACAAAGTAACAAAATGGAGCTGTCAACTTACACCAACTGCACAAGCGAGCAGAGGCGGAGGCACTGATGGCCGGGCGGGGCCATACTACCAAGAGTACTGTTAGCTATTATTACGTTGCGGGCGATAGCAATGTGCGACGATACATTCGCATTTACTATTCTTTGTACATACAGTATCCATAAATAAAAAGAAACAATTTCAATTGCATTTATTTAACAAGTATATTGAACATGAAAACTTAATAAGCTAAGTTTAACTATACTATTTAATTATTAGGTACATTTATTTACCAAGCGGCTATGTATGCATGTCAGAACTCTTTACTGGCCTAAAACTACTTTTATATCAACAGATTTAAGTAAAAAAAAAAAACACAATTACTGCAGAAAGTAGAAAGAGATGTAGGTTGCTATAACTAGTTCTTTTTTTGACATACATATTTTACATTAAACTAGGAACATTGTTTGAAATAACTATGAATTCAAGTAGGTACAAAATCTAGCGCTTTGTTCATAAGGCACAGAGCAAGTCTTATGTAACATAGATACATTACACACTTAACAGAATATCAAGTTTTGGGTGAGGCAGTCTGTCAACTATTGTGTTAAACTGCATCTAACATAGCATCATTAAATAAAATAGTTCTACCAAGTACATGATGTAACGGGATATCACAAGTACAGCAAATATTTTCACTTACATTTGTTTTAATATGCATTTTTAGGCACTTAATAACTCAAAGCCATCTACAAGGCACTCCATTATAATATTATTATTACAATTCATAAATCGAAAAATCTATTAAGTCTTTTAACTTCATTAAAACATATCATATTTTAGCACAAAAGCTATTTAAATAAACTGTTAATTATTGCGTATAACTTTATTAAATAATGTTGAATATATGAATGTTTTAATTACTGATAGAATCATTATCATTATTTTGGAGTGATATATGTTTAGCCCAGGCATCTTTTTCGGTTTGTTGTAGCTATTGACTATTAACTGATCCTAACAGTTTCACCCGTGTTCCTGGGATGGGGATAGTGATACGGGGCCCCTGTAGCCCGGTTGAAGATGAAGAGTTTGCATAAACACGCTAATATCTGGAACTATCAGTTGATTGGAAAAATTTGTTTACTAATAGGAAGCTACATTATCCCTGAGTGTTATACTTACTTTATATCCCGGGAACGCAGATGAAACCGCAAGGGACAGCTAGTCATTAGTATGTGAGAAAACTTATATTACACCATTTGTCACACATACATTCCTATTTGAAATAGAGTTTACACAAAAGCATGATGACTAAAAACAAAAAAATCTGGACTAAAACCCATGATCTTTGTGCTATAATGAAAAGGTCCCACATCATATGAAACATAAACATTGGTGCATGGTAACTGTTAAATACCATAAAAAAATATGAACTAAACAGGACATCATTTTCAAATCATTTCATGAGAAATCAATATTTCCTACAATAAATTTATTCCTCTAATTAGAATATTTAGAGGACTGTCACCAAGGTTAATACCAACCATACCATATTATTCAATGACATAAATCATACCTTGATAATTAAGTACTCCATCAGTAATTAAAACCATTTCTATTTGTCTAAATAAATTTCAGTCATACTTTCACCGTAGAATTTGTATTTAAATCTAAACCGTTAACTGGAGCTTGCACATCAGTCCTAGGCCTCCGGAACAGCAGCACGTGGGGCTCCGGGTTATGCACCATGAAGTGTAGCCAGCCGGGGCTCTGCTGGACTCCAAGGTTACGCCACTCCGTCTCCGTCATAAGATGGGATTTGGGTACAAGACGTGCAATATCTGGTGGTAGTATTACGTGCCTGGAAATGTCAGCAATTAATTTAACATACAGAAACACAACTATTCGTAATCACACACACAATTTTTTTAACCAAAAAATAGGATTAAATGGGGACGTCCATATGGAGATAAGAAGCAATAAAAATCATTGATTTTGTCGTAGTTTCATGAAAGGGTTATTAATATTTTTATTTATTACAGCTGATCTTTTATATTTTCATGTAAAAGAACGTAAATTAAAATGCCGAAAATGTTTACCTGTATTCGTAAACGTCATCGGTATACCTCTCCGAATATTGTATTTGATCTACAGGCATTTTGTATCACACTAAAAAAAAACACTTTAGCCTCCAAACCAAATGCAGAAGAATCAATCAAGAAAGGAATCTGAAAATAAAATTGAATGAAATCTATTTTACCACGGAAAATAATGGCAGATTTTCTTTTGAGTTTTGACAGTAGGTTGGTTTTGTTCGAATGCGTTCGGAACTTTTTAAGTTTTAACTGTTTTGATTTATAATTGTAAAGAAAAACAAAATATAATAAATTTCAAATGATTCTCCAATATATACATAATAATACAAAAGTTTATAAAAATTGATAATGTAAATTTTAACAATATTGGTATGTCATTTTATTAATATTAACTTTAAAAAAATATTGTTCTGAACGCTCCATCCATGTTTTATGGTGGGAAATGTCAATGTATCTGTCACATAACTGTCTTTCATAGCGAACACGTTCCGTTTCATGTACACACACGGCTAATGATATTGATTCAAATATTTCAAGTCAACTACGCACAATCGTAAGCTTAGAATCGATCGATAGGTACTTTATTATTAGGTAAATAAAAATTATATGATGTAAGCTGCAGAAATAATAATTAAGTTGGTAAAAAATATATTATTGAGAAAAAAAATTATAAAGTAGGATGGTACGTAGGACTTCCTCGTCACAGTAGGTAGGTACCTAACCTAACCTACCTATTTATTTTATGAGTGAAGAGGTAAGAATTGGTGGTTAGAGCCTTTATTACAATATGGGGTACCCATAGGCATAGGAAGGGTAACTACATTGAACAATTCTGTTTACCAATCATGTGGATACATTCTGCGTTTATGGAAATAATTAACATAAATTCACTGTAGTTGTTGGAACAATCTTGCGCAAGTAGATAGGGTGGTTAGTAGGTACAATCGATGACGTTGTTATATCAAACGAGCGCAGGCGCATTATTCAATCACAGAGACCCCAGTCGCGTAGCAATTCAATGATACACCTCCCGTGTCGACTAGGACCACCATACTTATCACTTATTAGTAAAATTTCTAGCAGCTTTTATTCTATTATGGATACTACGCTACGCTAATTTCGATTAATTTAATGTCATCGAAAGGGATTTTGCTGTTTTTCCGGAAGGATATCTTCTCTTCACAAGGAACGCACTTCCCAAATTTCATGGGTGTGTCTAGCTTGAGCCAGTGGTTTAATGTGCGTTGATGTGTCAGTTAGTGACTTTGAATTTTAGGTATAATATCTTTTAAGTATAAATTAATGGATCCCTATTTTCGTTGGTCACGAGATCACGCGTGAAAATTAAGAAAAATAGGAATTCGGTAGGTAGGTAGGTAGCAGGAAGGTATGTGTAGGTAGGGTAGGGTAGGTAGGCAGGTAGCTAGATGTAGCATGGTCTAGGTAAGTAGGTCCCATTTTCTTTTATTCTTAGGCCAGGAAAACGTCTGCGCGGCCTACTAGTACTATAGAGGTAACATCAGGACTGTCCCAGCATACTCCAACTCAAAGCCACTTCAATATAAATTACATAATGACAGTACATGAACGTCACTTCCGAGTGTCAGTGAGCCAAGTCCTAGGGTGGAAGTATCCAGTCCTGTGCTGGCAGCCGGTACAACATGACTGAAATCACGCTGGAGTTTTTGCAGGAACTCCTCAAAGATGACTATCCTAATGTAACGATTTTAAATTTTGAGGTAAGTTGTATATTGTAAAAAATAGAAAGTGTTTTTTTTTATGTCAGAAGGTTGACAAGCAGGCAGGCGGTCCACCTTTTGGTAAGTGGTTACCGTCGCCTATCGCCATTAGCAATACCAGAGGTATTACCAATGTGTTGCCGACCTGTTACAATGCCACGAAGGCAACTGGCTCTCAAGTGTAGGTAATTGCCGGAACACACCGGTAGGCGCTTGGCGATTGGCGACAGATTTTCAACATGAGGTTGGTAGCCAGCCAGGCGGGTACTACAAAGTACTCTACCACCGTGCTATAGTTTCCACCAGTTTCCACACGATGTTTTCCTTCACCGAAAGCTCATTGTAGGATTCGAACCCACGACCTTCATCGCAGCATCTGACGTCACTACCACTGTGCTATCACCGCTTTAAAGTGGTAATGAGCATCATGGAATTTGGCTCTTATTATAAGAAACTAGATCTCCCCGCGGTTTCACTCGTATTACTGGCATAAAATATGTCCTTGTCCATCTTAGGCCATCTGCACGCACTGCAAATTTCATCGCGTTCGTTCAGTGGTTTAGGCGTGAAAAGGTAACAAACAAACAAACCCAATTTTACATTTTTAATATTATTTAGGATTCCGGTACCCGTTTATTATTCGCATGTCCTTTAAATATATGAAGAGTGTAGTTGTGTATGTCTACTTAATTTATCTAAACTTCTAAATATCCGTACACAACAAACTACACACAACCGATCACGCTACCGTCCTCGACGGCGAGGACCGCCGCGACGTCCCACTCAGTCTCGTCCCGTTCAAGCGGCCCGAGCTGCCTACAGTAATCCGACCGCCCCCAATTAGTCGTAACTCGTACAAAGTCCTCCCCCTCCCCCGGTAACGCCCTGAGCCGAGGTTCGTACCCCATTCGGGGGTGCCCTCAGGCGTTGTTACCTAAATATTACCCGGCTGAGAGCCCTCTGCGCTCGCCGATTTGTCCGGTAAGGTTGTTGCAGCCATCTGAGGCTACCAACTTAGTCCTTTAAAAAAAAAAAAAAAAAAATTCTAAATATATAAAAGGAAAACGCACACAGACTGACTGACTGAACAACGCACATTTAAAAACGCTGACGGATCGGACTGAAAGGCATACCTTTAAACAGATAGTTATTATGACGTAGGCATTAGCTATGAAAGGATCTTCGCGGGTGAAACCGCGGAGCGGAAACCTACTTACATAAAATTTAATCCAAAATTAATTTCAGGGTGCCCCAGGCTCAAAAAGAGGCGACAATTACACCTCTATGGTATACCGTATAACATTAATAGGTCTCGAGAAACACATGGAAGCAGACGGTTCCAGTGAAACCGAAGAGCCGTGGGAGTCGTCCATCATCTACAAATGCCTTCCTGAATCCTTGATAAGACGAGAAGCTTTTAAAAGCGACGAATTATTTTGTAACGAGGTTGCATTTTACAACAAGATCTGGCCGACGCTGTCCCGATTTCAATCCCAGTGGGATAAAAACAAGAACCCGTTTAAAAACGTTCCAAAATGTTATTTAGCGAAAAACGACTGTGTTGTGTTGAAAGATTTGAAGCAGCAGGGCTTCGTGATGCCTGATCGACGGCAAGGGTTGACGATTGAGCAGTGTTATTACGTGCTGAAACATCTGTCACATTTCCATGCGTTGTCTTTAGCGATGAAATGTCACAACCCTGAAGATTTCTACAAGCTGCTGAATGTTCATGACGGAATATCTGAAGGTATTTGAAACTTCGATTCGATTTGAATCCTAGGTATTTTAGATTAGGTTTATTTTTAATTAATAATTGTTTTTGGGACATGACTAACGCACTGATTATCGTTCTATGATACGGCCTAAGTAGGTTGCGCGGGCATGTCACGATGATGCCAGTTCACAATTTAACGGTTTGACATAATATGGTATAGTTCACAATGTATAGACAGTCTACAAACTCGCGAGATAGATCACAAAACAACGGCGCGGCGCTCATAATCATACGGTGACAGATACTTACACATTCATATCCGTTAAAAATTCAAAAGGCGGTCCACCACAATAATCATAAAAATCTTCCTCCCACAGTTCTCTTCCATTCCGAAAACAAGGACTATTACAGAAGTTACTACAAGGAAGCGATCAGCAATGCCCTCACTATGGTCGAAGAAGAGCTCCAGGACTGCAAAGATAAAGACTTGTACCTCGACAAATTCCAGCAGTTCTGCAGTGAAGACACGTTCTTTGAAACCATGGTGGACTTAGTTACTCCTAAGGAGCCTCTTGCTGTGATATGCCATGGGGACTGCTGGACTAACAATTTTTTGTTTCGATACGTCGATGCTGATATTGCTGAGGTTCGTATATTTTTATGTTGGAACTGTTTCAAAGGGTTGCTTCACGATTGTCAATCAACTAGAGCAGAACCGATCTTCTATTTCAAGAACTGGTTTTCCCAGTAGCCACTTGGAGCGCGTACAGGGTTCTTCAAAAAATTTTCATACGAATTTTCGTACGTGGTTTATGATATACTAGCTGTTCCGTGCGGTTTCACTCGCGTTCCCGGGATAAAAAGTAGCCTATAACCTTCGGGTATAATGTAGCTTCCTATTAGTGAAAGAATTTTTCAAATCGGTTTACCTAGTAGTTTCGGAGCCTATTCAATGCAAACAAACAATCAAATCTTTCCTCTTTATAATATTAGTATAGATAAGGTAAAAACATGTAGAATCGTAAGATTTTATATGTAAAACTGTCACACTGCTCCTCATTACAGTTTCCCTTAGTATTACGATACCTACCTATATTCTTTAAAGGCAACATAGAGGAGTTTAAAAACCAAAAGATTATTATTAAAATACAATAAAATAATAGAAAAAATAACTCAGGAACCGTAAGAACTGGTTTTTATGTCACATACGACCGGTTTTTTTAATTCTTCAGAACCGGTTTTTCTCAGATTTTTTGGAACCGGGTAAATCCGATTCCGTCATGGGGAGTCGAAAAGATTTACTTAAGAGTACCTACTTTTTTCTACTAAATATTAGTCTATGCTAATAGAAAAAAATTAATAAGTAATATGAAAAAATGACGAAAAAATTCTAATAAGTACTATCTAAAGCCACTATGTATAGGTATCACAAAATACATACGAAAACGTATTTTCCAGATGTACATGGTAGACTTCCAACTGGTCCGGTACGCATCCCCCGCCCTGGACCTGGTGTACGTGATGTACCTATGTCTGGACAGGCACCAGAGGGCTGAACACCTCACTTCTCTGCTGGACTACTACACAACTCAACTCCATAAACGGCTAGTGGAAATGAGTGAAGAAGACTCAGTTTTCCATAGCAGCTTGAACAAGGAGGCTTTGTTTGAATTGTAAGTTTAAAAAAACACTTTATAATACGCCACTTTTGACAGTCTTCACATTCTTATAGGGTAGTTGACTGACTTTTTTGTTTATGAACTGATTTTAATATTTATTATTTGCGTTGGGTTCACAACTTTTTTTATGTTTAATAATTACTAGACGAGGCGTAAATTTCGCGCAATTCTATTGGTTAATAATTTGACAGCGATGATCGAACTACCAATCGCGTATCGTTTTTCGCAGTAGACCCTCTGCTGCCGCATTGTTAGATTTAGAACGACCACTTACTTTAACTACCTACATTTTAAATTTTTGTTTTCAGATTGCAAGAGGAATTTAAAAGGAGTGGACGCTTTGGTCTCGGCATATCACTGGACATGTATCCAATCACGACGTGTGATAGCAATGAAGCGCCCAATTTGTACCAATCAGAGGTAAGTATTATGATTAGGTACCTACATCCTACATTTGAAACATAATGTATTTAATTATCTTTTTCTAACCTTCGTTTTTAGGGTTCCGTACTCAGAGGATGCCAACGAAACCTTATTACTAAGTCTCCTCTGACCATCCGTCTGACAGCGGGTCTCATAAACTAGGTAGACAATGAAATCACAGAATGTGTAGGTATTTCTGTTGCCGCTATAACGAAAAAAAAAAAAAGTAAGATTGGACGGGATCCTTCGTATGCGAGTCTGACTCGCACTTGGAATATATTTCTTATCCTATTGGTGCCTAACCTACTAATCGAAATAAAGAATAAAGTTTTCCTTCAACAAAATGTCTAAAATAATATTTTCTTTTTTAGGGTACCGAATCTCTAAGTGATATCAAACCAGTATGGACAGCAAATGCAGCTTGCAGAAGGAAAATGACGGATCTACTACAAGAACTAGTCGATGGTGGAATGTTGTAAAATATTATTTGACGTTTTATAGTAGGAGTATTTATAAAGTGTATAATTTTTATGATTAAACATACCTAGCCAAAGAATTTTGAATAAATAATAACAACAATTTATTTCGGTAGGTATATAAATTTATTGTATTTCGTTTAGTAATTAAACACGTACTACAATAAAACGTTGGGTGTTAAAATCTTAAAAAATAATTATATAACATTCATACATGTGTTTCCATTTACTTTGTGACATATTTTTTATTGTTTTTGATCAAGATCTATTTCTGAAATATGAATTATAAAATCAGATCATTTAACTACGTATTTCTATTAATATAACTAAATACAATTTAATTTACATAATATACTTATATAATTAGTTAATTAATTCAATAAAAAATTAATGACTTCAATACATTTTGGGTTCTAGAACGGGATTTTCAAATTCAGAAACATCTCAAAGGTTTTTCTTTTCCAGAAACTGTAATATGTTTCGTATTTTTTCTTTAGGCGATAATTCACTTGAAAGAATACGTGCTATCCCTTTTGCACCTATTCCGAATGAGTAGGTAGGATAAGGGTAGCCTTAATTAAATATAGCAAAGTGCTGTATTTACTTATTTCAATTGGAAACAATGTTACAGTTTCTGGAAAAATGATATTGAAATCTATTTCAAAAATGGAAATCCCGTCTTTTCCCTACAATTTGTATAAAAAAACTCGGTAATTTAAATAAAATACCCGTACTCAATCGTGGCACATTAAATTCAAATGATTCTTTAAATACATTTTTTATTAAATTAAATATAAATACGTAAAAAATACGTACGGGATTCATTACGTATGTTTATTTAGATATTTTTTCTCCTTAAATAAGACAGATCTAATATACTTAGATAAAGAATAATCAGTCATTGAAAGCTTCAGATTATATTTGTTGAGATTCTAGCGCCTAATTATATCTGAAGTTTCCAATAATAATGCTGTCTATTTGATGGTTATTATATTTTTTTATAATACTAACTGGGTCCGGCCATTAAATAAGGCACATGGTTTTTATAGCACCTTCTCTACCACGTAACTTTATCATGGAAATCATTTTTATTTTGGAATGAATAATACAATTCCATGTTTTTTTTAATTTTTCATACTTACAATTTCTTCCCATGATAAATTACTTAAAAATAGCACTGGAAAACTTAAGGCATATTTTCGTACACATAAATTCTATTGGTCTTAGCATAATATTGATTGTCAAGAGATAGATCTCTGTCTTGATCGGTATGGATCTTTTGATTTGATAAATTCTAGATTATTTAACACTGGCTCTTAAAACTTGCTGTGTGGTCAAACCACCTCTGCCTTTCGAGGCTTGTGTAGGCCTCATGAAGCCAGAAGTTCTGGAATTCTTCAAAGGCGGTCGCGCTGCTCCAACTGAGCTGCCACTGGACGAAGACCTAGATGCTGGCATCCGTGATACTGGCTTTAGAACTGGCTTGGGAACTGGTTTCACTGGTACTGGAGCCTTTTTCACCGTCGCTACTGAAGCAGAACTGTTTAGAGAGCTCCTGGAGCTTCTTAATGATGCTCTAGATGCTGATCGTTCTACTCTTAAAGAGCTGGTCCTTTTGGGTATGACCCGTTTAGGGTCTATCGGGGTCCGTGGAGGAGGCTTCATCTCTTTGGTTGAATTTTTCTTTGGGACAACAGGGGATTTCGATTTCGGGACCGGGGAGTCGCATTCTACATTGCAGCCAGACGACGCTCCTTGAGATGCGCTCTCCGAATTCAGACTTTGCGTCTCTTCAAAACCTTCGTCATTTAATTCGTGCTCGCTTTTAACCTTCGGTATCCTCGGAGACGTCGTTCTTTCTGGAATCTTATCATTCTTAGCACCCACCGTTTTCCTATAAGCGTTTCGTGACCAGACTCCCGTAGGCGGTTCAGTTGGCGATTTTAGTTCCCTAATTGCTTTCTGTACATCCTCTTGATTGATAGAAGTTTGCCGTCTCATTCTCAAATAAGGTTTAGGTTCTTTGGTTGGAGTCTTTTCTGTGCTTTGGCTTTTTAGTCTATCTTGCCATCTTTTTAGTCTGTTTTCCTTCTCGTCTTTGACAATTTCAACGGGCTTAGCTACTTCTTGGGGTGTCTCCACGGGGTATGAAGCTTGCACTTCTAATTTCGAAGGTCTGATGACTTGTGTTTCTGCCACTAGCTCTGCAGGTATTTCAGGCTTCTTTTCATCCTCAGGGGAACTGGAATCTGTATTTCTTTTATACCGCCTCGTTCTCCTGGCAGCTGAAAACCTATCGAATTGTCCATCACCCAATATCTCCTGGCATAAATCTTTCATTTCGGTTGAAGCTTTATCATGATGGTTCACTCTGGTAGGTATTGATGGTTGAAATTTTCGACACGGTTCTCTTTCTGGTGGGGGATTGAAGAGTTTCCTTTGGACCGGTGGTGTTTCTATGTTTTCTGAATCGATTTCAACTCTGTCTGCTACTATTCTATTCACTTTTTCTCTTTCGCTGGTAACTGTGATATCGGGTAGTTTTCGTTTCTCCTCCTCAGTGATGGAGACGAGGGGTTGTGGTGATTCTATCTGCTGTCGTGAACGTTGTCTCCTGAGTCGCCTCATCTCCTCGTTTTCCTCTGTTTTCCTCCACGGTACTCTGTCTTTTCTCGGAGGTTGAACATCTGGAATTAAATTGAAATATTAGTAGGTATATTATATACATAAAAATGTATATAATTATATTTTAGTTTAAAAAACTAAAATAAAATCGAAATTGTGATAGAAGAATGTAGTAAGTGTAGTGTTGGGGCTGTTTAATGTTGGGGCAGTGTAGTGTTGGGGCAGTGTAGCGTTGGGGCAATGTAGTGTTGGGGCTGTTTAATGTTGGGGCAGTGTAGTGTTGGGGCAGTGTAGCGTTGGGGCAATGTAGTGTTGGGGCTGTTTAATGTTGGGGCAGTGTAGTGTTGGGGCAGTGTAGCGTTGGGGCAATGTAGTGTTGGGGCTGTTTAATGTTGGGGCAGTGTAGTGTTGGGGCAGTGTAGCGTTGGGGCAATGTAGTGTTGAGGCTGTTTAATGTTGGGGCAGTGTAGTGTTGGGGCAGTGTAGCGTTGGGGCAATGTAGTGTTGGGGCTGTTTAATGTTGGGGCAGTGTAGTGTTGGGGCAGTGTAGCGTTGGGGCAATGTAGTGTTGGGGCTGTTTAATGTTGGGGCAGTGTAGTGTTGGGGCAGTGTAGCGTTGGGGCAATGTAGTGTTGAGGCTGTTTAATGTTGGGGCAGTGTAGTGTTGGGGCAGTGTAGCGTTGGGGCAATGTAGTGTTGGGGCTGTTTAATGTTGGGGCAGTGTAGTGTTGGGGCAGTGTAGCGTTGGGGCAATGTAGTGTTGGGTCTGTTTAATGTTGGGGCAGTGTAGTGTTGGGGCAGTGTAGCGTTGGGGCAATGTAGTGTTGGGGCTGTTTAATTTTGGGGCAGTGTAGTGTTGGGGCAGTCAGTATTGGGGCTAGTGTGTATGTGTGGGGTGGGGTGGGGTGAGGCGGGGTGGAGCGGGGTGGGGCGGGGTGGAGCGGGGTGGGGCGGGGTGGGGCGGGGCGTACCTTCGACGGCCTCGATGGCGCGCACGACGTCGCTGTCGGGCAGCACGGCGGGGCGCCACTCGCCGCGCGCCTCCACCACCGGCTCCAGCGGGCCGCTGCGTTCGCTCTCTGTTATATCATACCAACATACTTCAAACTTTAAATCTAAAAGACTTTAAACCTACGGCCATAGGAGGCCACTTATGAAGGTCGAAGCTCTTTAGCTTTGCAAGGTCTGTACCTTACCTTAGATCTTTGGTAATTATGATAAAACTGAAGTATAAGAATGAAAAAATAGTTTTCTAGTGACAGTTGAAATATAGTATAAGCTCCTGTAACCGTTTACTATCAGGTGAGTCGTATGCTTGTGTAAATGAATAGTATAAAAATAATAAAAGTGTGAAGTAGGTACCGGAGTCGTTTTCCAAGGAGCGCCGGTTGGCTTGCAGCCGTCTTGCTCTCTCTCGCAGTTCCAAGTCTCGTTTTTCTTCTTGACTGTTCGCTCGAAGCCAAGATTCGATCTTTTGTCGCCACTCCCTGAAAACAAATATATCTTTAACAATCACTCTGACATTTTTAATTACTAGCTGTTCCCCGCAGCATCGGAAAAGGAGCCTATATATTATTGCAGGATAAGATCTATCTATGTGCCAAGTTTCATCAAAAACAGTTTAGTAGTAAAATCCGTTCTACATAATTCTACAGTTGTACAAAATACTTTCACATTTTTAAATAGTATTAAGGTGATGATGCCGCGACGATGGTCGTGAGTTCGAATCCTACAGTGAGCTTGAGCTTTCGGTGAAGGAACACATCGTGAGGAAACCATAGCACGGTGGTAGGGTACTTTGTAGTACCCGCCTGGCTGGCTACCACCCTCAAGTTGAAAATTTGTCGCCAAGCACCTACCGGTGTGTTCCGGCAATTGCAATTGCACTCGAGAGCCAGTTTGCCTTCTCGGCATTGTAACAGGTCAGCAACACATTGGTAATATCTCTGGTATTGCAAATGGCGATAGGCGACGGTAACCACTTACCATCAGTATGCTTGCTTGCTACCTTAGTAGTATAAAAAAAAAAAAAAAAACATAGTAGTTAGGTAGTATAATAAAGTACTCACTTAGGTTTCGCGGTGGTATTATCGGTCTCCGGTGTGGGGGTGTGTGCGGGTGAGTGAGCGAGAGGGGTGGGGGGCGCGGGCGAGCGCGGGGAGGCGGGCCTCTCCCTCTCTCGCTCGGGGATCTCCAGCTTAGCGCGGACCGGAGCGCGCCGGGACCACGACCGGTCTGTCAAACATAACAATTACTTATACTATCTATTCCTGCCTTATCCTATTGGGCGTCGGCCATCTGACAGCGGAGGTCACTGATAGCTAACTAGCTAGTTAACTGTGTTTTTCCACATGAAATTTTCAAAATAAGTTCCCGGAAACAAAAGCGTTTAAATGCCGTCACACGGTTGTCCACTATAAAGGGAAATCTATTAAAGCTGTATTAAATGGTGGCGACGCCCAACAGGTTAATATATAAGAGATCTGTAGCGACACCTATCAGTTTCAAAATAGTTAACACACTAGTGGACAGATGGCGTTAAAAGTTCCTACATCGCGCTATCAAAGTTTCCAGTATCCACAGTTGAACCGCGGTCCTCAGGCATCGTCAGTTTCTTTTTTTACTATGTATTTATAAAGATATGGCTGAAGGATAAGGGAAGTCTTATTGAGAAAATGAAAGTACTAGGCAGTATGCAGAGATGTCGTTCACGTGATGGAAATTTCCTGAATTTTATTGGTCAAACTAGCTTTTACCCGCATTCCCGGGGGATAAAAAGTAGCTTATGTGTTAATCCAGGATGTCTACTTCCATATATCATACCAAATTTCATCAAAATTGGTCCAGCCGTTTGAGCGTGAATTAACAAAGTACACAGTCACAAACTTTCGCAGTAATAATATTAGTAGAATGTTTAGTGTTGCGTAGTGACATCTCGCATTCTAGAGCTAAAGTAGTTGTGTAGATACCAAGGCTGCCCCAGGCACTCCTCTCGCGCAGGTCGTTGGCGGCGGGGGAGGAGTGCCGCAGGAACTCCAGCAGCCCCTCCTCGTCGGCGGCCGGGCTCGCGCGGCTGCGCCGGCGCAGGCTGCCCGTCGGAGTCACATCTGACACAAATACTTATCATTATATCCACACTACACATGGCATGTTCAGGTCATCTGATCCTATGCTCTTGTTAGGGTTCCGGAACTCAAAAGAAAAAAACGGAATCCTTAAAGGATCACTTGTGCGTCTGTCTGTCTGTCCCTAAATACTGGACTGGATTAAATTGAAATTTGGTACACATATGTAAGTCGATGACTCAAACACTGACGTGTAATAGAAAGAAATGAATTTCAAACATGGGGGCCACTTAGGGGGCCCCTTCGGGCGGGTATATTTGAAAAAAACAAAAAGTTTTGTTGTATGGATCTTATAGTAAGTCTTATCGGTCAATTTCTTTAAAACTTATGTGTTTAGTGTTTAAGTTCAGTTACGTTTTTTAAAACTCACCAGGTGAAGGCGATGGGTCATGAGGGCGTCTTAACGAGCGTCTTCCAAGTCCATTCCTGATGTCCAGCAGTAAAGACTCCATCAACGACTCGCACTCCGATACCGGTGTACTGCAAACACTGCCACCTCCTGGACAAATAATGAGAAATGTAAACTTTTTTCACTACGTGTTCAGTGATGTGGCCGATGGTGTTAAAACACAAATCCTAAAAGGGAACTGGCTCTCATTTCCTGTGTTTTTACCGACTTCAAAAAAACGAGGATGTTCTCAATTTGCCATTTGTTTTTTTATGTTTGTTCACGCATAACTTTTTTATTTATTAACTGATTTTAATCATTCTTTTTGCGTTAGATTCAGTATAGCTCCAACCTAGGTAATTTTATTGTGTTTGAAGGAGCTTCTACTACTTTTGTTAAAAGTTGATTATTCCTAAGATGATTTTGATGATTGGTCAAAGCTGATAACGCTAAAATTCGAAGGTAAGTAAATGTCATTTACGTAATCATCCAGTAAAGTATATTTACCAGTCTTAGTCCTGTTAGCGGCGACGTCCCGAGCTCGTCTCCTGGCGGCGGCTTGCTCTTCATTGGCGCGACGTCGCTCGTTGTCGCTCACAGCTGAACGGAACTTAGTGCAGAATGTCACGAATACCTGGTTGGGAATTTTCTAATTAGGTATAGCCACGATAGAACTTACGGGACTCTTAATTATAAGGGCTTTAGGTCCATAAGGTCAGCTAAAAGACGTCCACTGCAGGACAAAGGCCTCCCAATGATCACCACGATGGTTGGTCTTGCTACCTGTGTGCAGCGGTTTCCCGCAACCCTCGCAAGATTGTGGGTCCAACTAATGGGTTTTCAAAGATTATGATGGTTTATCGGTTAAATATCTCTTCAATCCGTCTACTTCTGTTAAATTTGTAAGAAATAAACTGCATTAAGGTGGAGGCGTCGGTTGGAGCACGAAATTCAAATTTTATCACGTTTTTTGCAAATTGCAGCTCAGTTATAGGTCGTAAGTTATCAACATGTTATTTGCGAGAAGAATGGTAGTATATTTACTGATTAATAACAAAAGAAATCATCAACATATTCCTCCAAGGTATATTAGTAACATTTACAGGAAATAGTCGTATATGTCTTAAGACATTTAACATATAAACTAAGTTATTGGTCGTATTCAAAGATACGCATGGGTTTATATTCCTACTCATTTCTAGTATAAGCCTAAAATGTCTTCAAGTATCAGCTTAAGACTTTGCTGCTCCATTGATCATCCAACCATTTACGGATGCGGCTGGACAACGACTCTACTTCAGTATATCAATCAATTAATTCTTGATGGAATAAATTTTTGGTCCTAAAAATATTACTATGTTCAAAAATATAACAAACCTTAAAACACTCCTCCAGCTTGAAAGAGACGGGATCTTCGCAGAAGAAGTCAGCGAGTTGTTTGCGTGTGCTCTCCACCTCCTCCATGTCTTTGTTCAAAGCTGATACTTCTTGTTCTGCCACCTAAGAGAATAACAAGATTATGAATTAGTAAGTTTATGCGAGTTAAAAACAATACCTGATATATTTAGGATTCATAGGTTCCATTATTAACCTTACTGTAGACGATGTTATGCTAAGTAGTGGTTGATAAAATATCTTCATAAATATTCTTTTCTAAACAGAATATCTCATGAACCATTTCCTGCTTACATAACAAAGTCATTCTAGTAATCGGTATATTTACCAGTCTTAGTCCTGTTTGCGGCGACGTCCCGAGCTCGTCTCCTGGCGGCGGCTTGCTCCTCGTTGGCGGACCTTCAACTCTACTTCCATTCAGCTTTTCCATACGTCATATTGATATTCACTCCTTTCATATCATATCATCTTTCACATAATCCATCCATCTCATTTTCGGTCTTCTTTTTTCTTAACTTTTTTGACCAGCAAATCTTAATCAATTTAAATTATACCAACATGAACAAAATCCTAAAGGCTTACCTGCAAGAAATCTCCCATCTGACTCTTAATATCCTGCTGCGTGGCCGGCAGTTGGATCTCCTTCTTCAACAAGCTGATCCTGTTGTCCAAGGTCTTGATCTCATTATACAGCTGTTCCACGCTGGCTTTAGCAGCCTCCTCCAGGACTCTAGTGTCGTCTGCGAAGTGGATCAACTCTTTGTTCTTGCGTTCCGCTTGCTGTGGAATTTATATTTTATTTGAGATCGTTGAGCAGAGCATTGTAAAATACGTTATGTCGATCAAAATTTACGAGTAACTTTGTTTTTATAAAACACATGTTTTATTGAAGATGGAAATTAAAACAGCTCCTACATTTCTTTTTTTTTGTTGGAAAGGGCTAAAGTTGGTAGCCTCTGGTGGCTGCATCGACCTTACCAGACAAATCGGCGAACGCAGAGGGCTCTCAGCCGGGCAACATTTAGGTAACCACGCCTGAAGACACCCCCGAATGGGGTACGAACCTCGGCTCTCCCTCGGAAACGTAGTGATGGGGTAAGATTGCTATTGTAATCTATAGACACTCAGTTAGACTTAGGGTTAAAGCATTTTAATGCTTAACTATTTTTTTTTACATTTTAATGGAATTATTTTAGTGTTGTTTTCCACTCTAAAATATTATTTCATGACAATGTATTCAATGCCCTTTCGGGCTACTATACCTTTCCAAAATCACTTATTAATCCAATATCCAAATAACAGAGTATAATAACTGAGTGTAGCTTACCAAAGCGACATAGTGCATGAGATTCATCCCGGGCTTGTTGGCTCGGATGTCGGTGAGCTTCTGCAGCGAGGACAGCTTCACGCCCGCCGCCCCCCCCGCGTAACCGCCCGCGTTCAGGAAGTTACCCGAGATCAGAGCTATGTATAGCACCTCCTACAGTTACAATAACACTTATTAGTCGATCTTATTTCATGTTTTTAACGAGCTTCGTCAAAGTGATACTGAGCTCTATTGTGATTATTGAAGTCTCAATTTGGAATAATAACTGATCGGGCATTCTATTAGTGTACGTGAGGCTTTTTACAGGAAGCCTTGCCTTAAGTCTGCTTCACTTGCTTCACTTAATTCAGCGAAACTCATTCATTCATTCAGATATTTTTTAATGTCTTTGATGTTATGATATGGATCCAAAAACGAATACATAATATTTATTTTCAAAATAAGTTGTTTCATTAGGTAGAATATCGTCATACTATGCTAAAAAAAACTTTGATTGATTTCCAATGTCTCTTTATATTAATTTTCAAGATAAGAATGATAAATCTCATTTCCAAAATCAATTTGATCATACAATGGTTAATTTAAGTAAATAAAATATCAATTAGCATTTTGTTGAACATTTAAATTACGAATACCTATAATCCAATCTATGTTAATATCTGTCTTTTTTATAGTAAAGTAGGTCAAGGTCATCATAATAACAATGACGTCGATAAAGTTATAAAAAAAAAATACCTGTAATGCACCAGAAGACATGAGATCATCCCCAGCAACAAGAATAGCATTTATTGCACTTTCCAAATACCCCGCCGTTGACGCCCACTCTTCTTTTAAAAGCATGCATTCTATTCTTAATTTATAACTGAAAAACAACCACATAACATTAAAAATTAAAGAAAGTAATTGAAAAGATTTAAAATACTTTTTTTGATAAGGTCTACTGAGTAGACCAAAAAGACCAACGAGTAGACCAAGTAGAACACTCACTTAGGGAGCTGAATTAGCTGTAATAAGAACTTCTCGGCGTTGCCCAGCTTTGTGACGTCACCAGAGAAAGCTTTTAGCATCTCACACTCGTCTATTTCAGGAAGAATCTTGAGTAGACCCCTAAGCTTTTCAGTTCCAATGTCATCATGGGAGCCCTCACGGATTAGTTGGATGATGTCTTCATTTGAACTGGAAAGAACGAATTTCAAATAAAAACCTTTGCCTTGATGATATTTTGCTTTTCGTTTTACACTGCTTGTGCTCGCACTACTTTACCTTCTGAATTGCTTCAAGAATATATTAACGTTTAAGCTCCTCTTTCCATCCAAGAGTGTGATCTCAGAGGACTCTTTCCTTGGTTTCCTCTCTCCGGAACTGTCGCAGATGGGGCTTCGGCCAAGACGTGGTGATGAACCTGCCGAACCCGTCGGCTGGATCTGGAAGTTCAATAAAAGTCAATCTAAGTTGATGTACTTAACAATGACAACTCTCAGCAGCAGATAGGTTCAAATGCATCTCTTGCTGTTTATACCTATATATTCCTAATAGTACGTATAGACTCATCATCAGTTTGAAAATATGACGAAAACTAAAGGGTTACCTGTTGGCAGAAGAGTCCTTCGATTTCGTTCCAGTCCAATTCTGTCTTCGGTGAGTTTTTGTGGTTTGTCGCTACTAACGACCAAATGTTGTTACGACCAATTACCTGGAAATTTTGTAAGACGTTATTTTAGAATTCGAGTAAACAAATTGGATTTAAATAATATATAATTTCGTTATGACCTCTGTGAACTACAGATAGATTTTAGATTTGACTAAAATTGTTGAACACTTTGATTTTTGATGTCAACAGGTTGACAGGCTGACGATCCACCTAATGGAAAGTGGTTATTGCCGCCGATGGACATTTGCAATACCTCTGTCATTCTTGGTATTCTCCAATATCTAAATATATAAAAGGAAAGACTGACTGATTGATCTACCAACGCACAGCTCAAACCACTGAATGGATCGGGCTGACTTAGAAATGATTTTCGAAAATTCAACCCCTATGGAGCAAAATAGGTAATCGCGGGTGAAACCGCAGGGTGGAAAGCTAGTTCATTTACAAAATGATAATTATAACAAATGCACTCACTTTATTATTAGGTATTTTATTCCAATTGATTGTCTTCATCTTGGTCTTAGGTAAGGGTGTTTCTTGTTGCGGCAGCTTCACGTCTGAGACTGGCGCAGGTGGCGCTAGTGCGGTGGGGGCTGACGGCGGCGGGGGCACCGGGGGTGGCGGGGGGCCACAAGGAGGTGGTGGGGGCATTGGAGCTGGGGGTGGAGGAGCACCTGCAGATAAGAGAAATTATTTAGGGATTGCCTTATTACCAGTTTGAAAAATTAATCTTGCGTGCCTTTGAAGGCAATTATAGTTCAGTGGTAATGACGTCGAATGCCGAGGCGAAGGTCGCGGGTTCGAATCCTACAATGAACTTGAGCTTTCGGTGAAGGAGAACATCGTGAGGAAACCATAGCTCGGTGAATTGGCTGGCTACCCTCAAGTTGAAAATCTATCGCCATGCACTTTTCGGTGTGTTCCGAGATCTGCACTTGAGAACCAGTTGCTTACCACCATCGGCGACATTATCACTGACCACGGTGAGATTGTGGTTAAACACAGGCCTATAAATAGTAAAAACAAAGAAGTAACTAAAATATCGTCAATAAATGAAACATTAAATAAAAACAATGAGCAATAAGAATTAAACTTGCCTTCTCGGCATTGTAACAGGTCGGCAACACATTAGCAATTACCTCTGGTATTGTAAATGGCGATAGGTAACGGTAACCACATACCATCAGGTGGACCGCCTGCTTACTTGTCAATCTTCCGACATAACAAAGAAACTTACAAGGTGCAGGAGCGGGAGGCGGAGGTGGTGGAGGCGACAAAGCTCGTTGCAAGCTTTGCTTTCTGCCTCCCCCTGACAAATCCCTGTGCTGACATGTGCATCCGACTTTAGCCTGGACACTGGGAGCTCTAAGCAGCTTGGCTGCATCTTCCCTGGACTCAAGCAGAGTGGCTCGGTGAACTAGCGTCTCCGCCGTGTCCCACACGATGTCACTAACTGGTTCTTTAGGGTCTATACGTAAGAGATGCTGTAGGATGCTAAGGAAGGGAATTTCTTGAGGGGTGTCGGCGACCTGATAGGACAAAATGCAATTGATTAGTGAATAGATAGAAACAATTTGGTACTAAGTAGTTCAGATATAGGGGAGGTACTTGGCACGGCAAATTCTACACGCATGTTACAAAAACAACATGAATAATAGAATTTGATTTTCGAAATCACAATTAATCGCATTAAGAGGCTTGAAATACAACCTATAATTAAGGGAGCAGATGAGGCCACTATATGTTCATCCATAATAGTATCTGACTGCCTGGACTTCACATCACCTGTTTAAGTATAGCATAGAAGACGTCCAAATGGGAGTTAAGATTGATCCCCCCAGGTCCTTGTGCCTCGTCGCTCTCTCGCTGTTCTTCGAACACGTCCAACTGCACGCCCAGATCTGGATGGCTGGCTGCTTCATGTCTGATTAGGATAGGAATTATCGTTTATTTCAAAAGCTGATCTTTTTTTCATCTTTCTATTTAGTAAATCAGTCTTTTCATTGGCATCAAGTCCTTTGTTTGAGTAATTTTATTGACTTGATGAAATAAGTCAGAACAAACGAAACGTTTACTAATATACATATTTACAACTTTACAATACTCAATTCGTAATTTGACATTGGTGTCGATTCTGTTGTTTACGAACAAAATAAATTTAATCTCACTATGTCTCTTTCTAATAGTACATATAAGAAAGGGACGCAAGATATTTCAGTCCTGTCAGTTTAATCCGATCACACATTTCAACGTGAATATAAGCGCGATCTTTATTGGTCACGACTATTTACCCGTACATTACGACGGTATGGATTAAACTGATAGCATTAAAAATGTTCTATCTTTTTTCAATAAGGTTGAAATGAAAGAGAGGTGACTTGTCTAATATTTGTTAAGTTCGTAAACAACAGAATCGGCACCATTATAAAATTTTATCGTAAAATATTATAGTATTACACAATATTCTGCAACGTTAGTATATCTTTTAACATGTGCTTGGACATTCTAATGGAAGTTTCCTCAACTGAGTTCCCTTTCAACCGATAGGTATTAAACAAGCCATAAGATTATTCACTCACGCCGATCGGTTTATTTGGCGCCATATTTGGCGTGCGGTCGGATGGATGCGCCCACGCATATAACGACTTGTTTTACTTGTATTCCAGTAGTAAAACACAAAGATTCGAAATTTAAGGTTTTTACTCTTTAAATAATAGACAGTGCTTAATATAAGATTAAAAGCATAGGAGCTAACCCTCCTCGATGGCTACATCTAATTTCTTTATTTTGTGTCTCACTCTGCCAGCTTCTTGCTATAAATGCAACCTCTTACGTATGCTATCCTAACCTTCATGCTATCCTAGTGGCTCCACGTAATGCCAGGAGCCATTTTCCAACGAAGATATCAAAATGGGATAATATGTCTTTCAGATACATAAATTATTACTGAACCTAAATTTCAGATCCAAATATCTGAACAAAGCACTTTGTTCTACTACGAAATTGAAAAGAAAGAGTCAAATCAAAATTGCAAATCCTAATTCCTACTAACATTGTAAATACGAAAATTTGTGAGAATGGATGTATGTTTGTTATCTTTCACGCAAAAACTGCAGAACGGATTTGGATGAAATTGAAAACACAGGTAGTTTATAACTTTACTTTTAATACATAAGATCCCTCGGGAACGCGTGTTTAACCGCGGGGGACAGTTAGTAATCTTATAGATGAATGTCGACACAGTATCTCAGTGTTGCACAGTAGAAACATCAAGTTAAACAGATTGTAGTAACAGGTTAATTCTTATTCGGTTCCATGATTAATTTTATGGTGATTAATAGTTTGGTTACGGGCTTGCGATTAGTTTTAATATGCTAGTGACAATGATTTGTAGCTAGTAATTTTATGACAAGACAATTAAATCTAAAAACAGGAACAAAAACTTGTGCACACGGTACTTGATACTATTTTTAAAGTTGGCTTCGCAGTATTAGCTGATTCATTACAGATTTAGTACGATACCTACCTATAATCTTGGAATTAGAATTGTTTAATCTTTGAATAAGCTTTTGTCTTTCATTTAACCCCTGATGCAAAAAGAGAGGGGTGTCATAAGTTGAACGTGTCTGTATGTGGTAGGTATCGTAGCTCCCAAACGGATGAACCCATTTTCGTTTAGTTTTTTTTATGTCACAGATAATTTTATCCCAAGTATTCTTAGCCATGGTTCATGAAAATCTGTTCAGCCGTTTGGAAATTATCACCAATTTACTAATCAAAGTCGGGGGTTTTTTTAAATTTTTAATTTAACTATTCCTACTAAATTATCCCCGAATGTTATAGTCTACTTTTTAAACCGGGAACACGAGTGAAATCGCGGGAACAGCTAGTATATTATAAAAAGGTAACGTTTTTACGTTCGGAGGAATCAGCTAGTTTATAAATTCTCAAAACAAATTAAAATCATGTTATCGAATATAAAAAAAAAACAATAAGAATAATATTGAAAATCAATTTTGGCCCAAGATTCACACGTCCATCATGATCCAACCTTTTTGCTCCAAAATTACAAACTATTAAATTACCATGACTATGCATTGGAGCGTGTCAAACAAACCTTGCAAAAAATCTGTATCGATTGATGACAAAAAACAGACCAATATAAATTCAAATCATTGTTACTGTATTAGGTATAATATAATTTATAGTAGATATAATGATTCCGACTGCTCTATGAATAATATTTGCAAACGTTTATGGAGCATTTTTATTATGTAATTGGTTTAAAATATTATGTCAGTTTACTTTTATGAACAAGCACTTATTATCTAATTATTTGTTTTTGTCTAGGGTGGGACGATGCCGATGGTATTCAAGGTCGATAATTGAGTTTAGTTTTTTTTACTATTAGTGTGGTAATAAAGTCGACATTATTCATAAAATGCACAATGTACACACAAATGAGTACAAGGACCCTGTTAGGGTATGGCAAAAAGGAGTAGAGAGAGCTTATGTACTCCGAACCGGTAGATAGACTCCATTGTAAAACTGTAACTGTTGACATTCATAATTGCCTTATTAGGGCCTAAACTGAATAAATGAGTTTTAATTTTGATTTTGTATTTACATTGACAATGACAATTGTATTTATATGTTACCTATGTATTAGTATATGACATAGTTGTCATATATACAATAAAAAACGAACAGAACCAATATTAAAAAAAAATACATTAGGTAAGAGCTTTCCAAGGACACTGCACATTCGGCGAGTAGGTGATGTGATATTCAGAAATATAGGTAGTGCGAATGTTAAAGTAGAGAGTGCAGAGATGGCATAAGCAGCTGATGAGGAGGTAGACAGTCTACCTGATGATATGGCTGAGTCTCCAGTAGAAATATCTGAGGTAAGGGGATTGCCAATGTGTTGCTGACCTTTACAAAGCAAAGAAAACATCTTGAACACAATGGCAGGCAACAGATTAAGCCAGGTAGGTAGCTACTACAAGTACCATCATCGTGAAAAAGAAGAAAATATTTTAGAAAATTTTGCTATCCTATGCAGAATTTCATCAGAGGTGACGTCGAATGTCGAGACGAAGGTCGCGTTGGAATTCCACAATAAGCTTGAGCTTTCGGTGGAATATAAAATCGTGAGGAAATCATATACTCAAGTTGAAAAAAAATCTGTCGCCAAGCACTTTCCGGTGTGTTCCGACAACTGTACTTGAGAGCTAGTTCCTTTCAAGGCTTTGTGTGCTTACCACCATCAGCCACATTATAATTTACCATGGTGAGATTGTGGTTAAACACAAAAAATATAAGATATTAAAGAAACGTAGATCTTAAAGACATAACATCTCATATCGACTAAAAACTGTTTAAAGAACTTCATAAGATTATAGATCATTTAATGCTTCATTAACTGCCGTTGCCAAATGAGAAGTATTTTAGATGATTTTTTATCGAGTGATCAAAATCCAAAGACATATAAGTCAAAACTATAAAAATCAGCACATTGATCCTTAATGAAACTGATACTAATTTATGGTACGATGACACCCACTGGTTTTTATTATAGAAAATCTATGGGTAAATCATATTTTTTTGTCTAACAAAAAGCTGGGTAAAAAAACCGTATGAACTTCTACCGTCTTTTGTTTATGCCCGATTCGCAACTTGATGCGAACTCTTATTTTGTTTTTTGTCTCCTTCGTTTCGTTTTTGTTTTATTGTAGCTACCAAGCGATGAAGGGAGACGTCTTATTATTCCAAATGTGAAACTCGGTTGTAAATGATTCAAATTACATGTCTTCAATATGTTTTATTGTAAGATTATACGATTTAATAATTTCAAATACAACGTCCATAATAATATTATGGTTAGTAAGACGGGCTTTGTTTTGAAATTTAACAACAGAATTAAATGTTATGACTCACCTTAAATTGTTAAGTGTCGGCAGCAGTCCCAATCCTGAAAATATCAAATAGTTAAGTTAAAAACATAGACTTAACTGATGGATGAAAGTCAGTCTGACTTTTAACATTCTAACGACGCTATCCAATGATGCCAGTTTTCGTGTAAATATAAGCCTCAAGGACACACATACACTCCAAAATGTTGCCGATTTTTTACATTCGCGTAGTATTTTGTTTCATATTGTAGGACTCAGGACACGACATACTGTGCGTCATTTTTGGCAACTCGATCCAGTCTATTCCTACATACGTGGTAAACATTTTTTTCTTTCAATCAGACATCTGATGCGTTTGCTTCAAGTTTAACTATGCTCACATCTAACCATCATCTGTCTTACATTATTAGCCTATAGATATATAATTTTATCATCACTGCTAAATTTATCCTACAGAATTCCTTGACAATCGATCTCGAATCATTTCCTTCCAGCATTTCTATCTACCTAGTCTTGTTAATAAGTGCTTAGTAATATACTTCTTCATAATTAGGTACTTAATCTTTTCTAGTCCAGTGTAAATTACATTTATTACTTCCATCATCATCATCATCATCATCATCATCATCATCATCATCATCATCATCATCATCATCATCATCATCGTCATCATCATCATCATCGTCATCATCAACATCAACATCATTGGTTATATCTTCAGTTTCAAAAAAAGACCTAATTCTTCGAAAGATTAGTAAATACTAACCTGACATTCGGAACTCGAGCTTACCATCAACTTTTAGATAGCCATTCAGTTCCGATGCATGCAACTCAGTTTAGGTTGTCATTTGGATCGCAATAAGAGTTGATGGTAAGCCCCTCAGCTATGGTGATAAGTACATTAATTCAAGGTAATTGAAGTGAGAGGCTTACCAATAAACTCATTCCTGACTCTGATCCTGTCGGGAAGCCTTGGTGCTGAGATGATGAGGCAGTTGATAAAAGCCACCAGCGCGGTCTTGTAGTCCGTCGTGACAGCATTCTTCAGTTCCTCCACAACCACGTTGAGACGGTATCTCTCGTTTTTTAACGTCTGAAAATTTAGTATAAGGTGTTATTCTAATTTTAACTTAAACTAGCACCTTGCGGTTCCACCTACGTACCTGAGGGGTAAAAAGTACCAAGCCAATGTGTTAATCCAATATGTCAGCTACCTCTATACCAAATTTCATCAAAATTGGTCCAGCCCTTTGAGCTTGAAGAAGTAAAAAACATACTACGCTCACAAACATTCGCATTTATTATATTTTTATTTTTTTATACTACTAAGGTAGCAAGCAAGCATATGGCCCACCTGATGGTAAGTGGTTACCGTTGCCTATCGCCATTGGCAATACCAGAGATATTGCCAATGTGTTACGATGCCAAGAAGGCAAATTGGCTCTCAAGTGCAATTGCCGGAACACACCAGTAGGTGCTTGGCGACAAATTTTCAACATGAGGGTGGTAGCCAGCCAGGCGGGTACTACAAAGTACCCTACCACCATGCTATGGTTTCCTCACGATGTTTTCCTTCACCGGAAGCTCAAGCTCATTGTAGAATTCGAACCCACGACCTTCGTCGCGGCAACCGACGTAGGTCTTGGGACTACCACTGAGCTATCATCGCCTTAGTAGGATAAGTGCTCTTATAAACCTACTATGTTTTGGATATTTGGCAACCTTTTTTTTAAATCATTAGTGCTTACTCCATCCCATTAAAACTTTTGAAATTTTTAATTAAAAAAACAATCATCATATTTTGTATTACATTCTATATTTATTTATTAGGTCTGCCAACAGTTGGCACATTAATACTCATTAAGGTAATCAATGTTAGATATCTTAAATCTAATGCACACAACTAATTATAGGCAAACACAACATGTACAAACTTATAACAGTAATAAGAAAAAGAAAAATAATAACATAAGACAATACTGATAACTTACTGAAGAATAGGTACTAACCAAAAAACATAAACACGCTTACAATAACTAACTACTTACTAGAAAAAAGTTAAATAAAAAATAAAAAAAAAAAAAAAAAGATAGGTACACAAATGCTTAAATTACTTATTTTGGGTTAGTAGGTACTGTTACAAAAATTAATCTTTATGACTGCAGACTCAAACCAGTCATTTGAATAATCCTTGTAAGTGTTGAATTATTGTATTGGAATTTGGATTAAATATCCTAATTTCAACCGGGAAGATGGTTTTAAGTTATCTGCTGCGTGGAATCCAGTGATAAGTAAGTGTTCGCGCCGCCGTGACTTGCGTTCGAGTAGGTGTGTTGATACAATTAGTACGGTGTGCCGTGATTGTGACAGTTATATTGTACAAGACCAATTGCGGGTAGTTGGAGACAACTCTCACCAAGCAACATGTTGACCCGCTGTTCCAGTCCACTCGTGACCACGATCAATGCAACTTGATCGAAACGTCGAGGTTAGTCAAAATTATATTTTGATAATATTCTATGCGCGAATAGACCCGTTACGTTACTATAAACATGTATCGTATTGGAGGTAATGTAAACGTACCTTATACCGATCGAGCGTGTCGACAGCTCTGGCGTACCCATCAGCATTGTACACGCACAGAGCTGATAGCAGCTCGAACACCTGCGAATATTAATAGGTATTGTCATTATCAATCATAGAGTGATATTGACTATGGATCTTCACTTTACAAATTAAAGTCTCATTACAAGTTCTCCAACTATGATTAATGATCCATTTTTAAATCCTTCGGAAGTATTTGTATGCTGGTCAGGGCTAGTGGTAATTTCACCATACTTGCAGCTACAGAATTCGTCTTATTTTTGCTGCGAATCAATTCCTCGGTTTTATAATTTTCTAATTCATTTCAGTATTAAACTCTATATTATTATAAAGCTACAATTATAGTGAAATTAAGTCATGTTGGCTATAGTCTATTGCCTTAATAATATCTTTTACTTCAATATCAGCAAGTGCAACTACCTATGTACTTTTATACGTTGGACCCTTTGTAGTTTATTTTATACTCGCCTGAATTGCTACCACCCTCAAGTTGAACAACAGTTGTTAAGCACTGGTGTTTCGATAGTTGCTTATGGCCTTATGTGCTTGCCACTTTCGTACACAACATCACTGACCATAGCGACAGCAGTCAAACACAGACATATAAGTACATAGTAAATAAACAGCATAACCCAAGGACCAAACTGACAATCCTTTTACACGCTCTAGAGAAATTAGAGCTTGAATTATAGTTAAACCCACCTGTTTCTTGACAGGTGCGGCGGGCGAGGTGAGCGCCGCCGCGAGCTTGCCAGCGTACTCAGCATGTTCTACTATGTAGTCCAAACCCACGCGGCTCTCCATGCCGACCCTGAGGACAAGAGGAACATCAAGTTAGTGATTAGAAATCTCGATCAGTTACAAAGAGGACTTATGCTTGGAATAAACACAATGGATTTGGAGTTCTGTAAGTATGTAAATGGAATTTTATGTGATTCAGATGGTCGACGTTGCGTGACTAAAATATAGCTCCCAAAATACAAGTTTAATCAAGTATCGTCGAGATAAAAGCTTTTAAACGGTCTGCAAAATTTATTGTGTTAATTTGATTGGACAAAATTATTATTAAATTTTCTTTTTATTTAATGAAGTCGGCAAACAAGTATAACAAGCATATTATATGTAATAAAAATAGACACGCTATGAATTTTTGGGTCTCGAAATTTGTCTCTCAACAGGATTTAGATGAAACGGTAACTTTGGTGATGACGTAGCAAAACCTATCAATCGATACAGATAGTTCACACACCGATGGATAGATGGCGCCACAATAAGCTACATCGCGCTGGCGAAGTTTTTTCAGGCATTTTTTGGTTAATCGTCAAAGCCATTTATTCAATTTAGGCCCCAGATGGGCACTTATGAAGGTCAAATTTACTGAATTTACCGTAAAATTTACTGAAATTAATGAGTCATCTGCTTTTCTTAAGTAAGTTACTATTTATAGAATGAATACATTCACCAGCAAATCAAGATAAGAAAAGGACACAAAAGATATGTTCTTCTTAATCACAGGTCAGATTGATAATGTGTGTAGTTATGAAGTAAACGAAGTAGGTAGAGAAGACAAGATTAGTAGAAGATTTTAAATTTGAAATAATATTGAAACTAGCCGATCCCCGCGGTTTTGTCTATAACCTTCGGGGATAATGTAGCTTTCTATTGGTGAAAGAATTTTTCAAAACGGACCAGTAACTCCGGAGATTAGCGCGTTCAAACAAATAAACAAACTCTTCAGCTTTGTTATGCAACTTGATGTGTAGATGTGAATTGATTAGATCATTATCTAAATCGTAATTCTTGTTAAAAATGTTACACATACATCAAACTGTGAGAATGTTCCGTTAATTTATGCAAAACAATTCGTAGAAATGTTAATGAAAGCAAAAAGCTATCTATGCATCGTAGACATTTTTACTAGGAATTATTTTTACGTAGAAATACATTCTAATTCTAATTTTTATTTTACATGCTCCAGAGCGTTTGAAATCTGATGTATTTTAGGAGCATTGTCAAATGAAGATTGATGTCTGAATGAAAGTAACCTCGTAGATCCTATTTTTTTATATATATGTTAACGGAAAAGTATCTAATCCGTCATTGTATACATTTCCTAGGAAATCCATACATTTCCTAAATATCTATCGGAGTACTACATTCGGTATATTTGTAAGGATAGCGGTATTTGGGGGGTTGTAAGTGAAAGGAACTTTTCTGCGAATACTTGCTATTCTATGCAAAATAAAAAAAATAACCCCAACCTATTTTTTTCAATAGTTTCTATATATTTCCAAGTATCATTATTGTTATAATTTCCTAGGGGAAATACACAGGAATTGTATACAATTCCTGTATTTCATACATTTCCGGTAACATATATATAGATCAGTTGATAAGCGCACAAAGCCTAGAACGGAACTGATTCTCGTAGATCTTGGTACATACCGGTAGGTGCTAAGCGACAGACTTAAACTTGAGAAGCCAGTCAAGTGTGTACTACAAAGTACAATACATTGTGCAAAATTTATCCTTAATAGAATAAATGGTTTACGTTTGGACTTTTAACTAAGATACCCTATCATGTATATCATCAATGATAAGCTAGAAGAATAGGATATCGTTAGAAGACCACAGATACATTATCATAAGACTGATCAATGATAGGTAACTTAGCGTAGCTTACAAGCTCTATTTAAACTTTCGTAGCCAGTGCCGGTTTTAGCTCTACCAGCGCCCTGGGCGAGATGTGACAACCCCCCCCCCCCACCCTTCTCCCGCCTACAAAAGGGATTTTAAACCATTATAGCCATTTTATCTTTAGACTTGAGAATTTATTTAGACTCGAGATCCTCGAGATAGCAGGACTCGCTCATGAGCGACCGGAAATAAAGGTGGGCCTGGCGCCCTGGGCGATCGCCCTACCGCGCCCTACCCTAACGCCGGTACTGTTCGTAGCTATTCAAGAATATAATTATTATTTATTGTCTTGAATATTCTAGAACAAAATAAAACGTTACGAATGCTATACGCCTTACAGACTAGTTTTTAAATATCAGTTCCGTAGTTTATGACAGCCAGACAATCGAACATGTCCATTAATATAATATAGGTAACCAACAAAATATCAAAAGACAGAAATATATTGACAATCAAAAGGACAACTCGTTGAGAGAAAAAAAAATTGTTCGAATAAAAATGTAGTAAGAATTTTAAATTCGTATATTGTAGCTATTTTAGGTGTCACTAACTTATGCAAATTATTCCAAGAAGGTAGCAGGTAGTGATTGCTTCAAGGGTAAGTGGTTTCTTAACGGAGTCGAACTCAAAATTCTATATAAAATTTAAGCCTTGAGAAGGCTCTTATGGACATCATAATTGACTCTACCAATAGTTCAAAAATACACTATTTACTACAATGTACTACTTATATAATGTTAAATCTCTGCTTTGGATCACTGGATGAATGATGCGCGAAAACGTAGAAGACAATAGAACATTTATTTTATTAAGGCCCCTCGCCCACCGCGACTTTTTGTCGCGATGCAGTCGCGCGATTACGAAACGCGCGACTGCATCACTACTAACGCGCGTTAGTCGCATTTGCAGCGCGATACAGTAGTGATGCTAACGCGCTACAGTATCCCGACTGCATCGATACAAACGCGCGACTGTCGCGCGACCGTTTCGGATGACATCGGGGAGAGAGTGGAGGGAGGGTAGCACGTGTGGAGAACCGAACATCATTGCGACAGAAGCGCGACAGTATCGCGTTGGTATCGCGACTGCACCATGTTTAGGTGGGCGAGGGTACACAGCTAGCGACTGTATCGATGCAAATACGCGACAGTATCGCGTTTGCATCGCGACAAAAAGTCGCGGTGGGCGAGGGGCCTAAAAGATGAAAATCCAATACGTGGACAACGGGGCTGATTATATTTATAGAAATAAGACTGTTTAGACTTATATAGTATTTTTTAAGTATAATTGTTTGTTGTCCCTAATACATTTTTATTTATTTAATAGAATCACCAACAAGAATGGTACACTACACTTACTAATAAAAAGCAAAACACTACAAGGATACAATAAACTGAGTACCACCTTAATTAAAGTTGATCACGGCATGCACTAAAACAGATCCATGTAAATAATACTAAGTGAACAAACATTCAATGAAGACTAACTTATAAATATAAATTAAAAAATTGAAAAACCTCATCAATATATAAGAGTGAAACAACCATAAGAGTGAAAACAAACCAAAAAAAATATAAATATATTTAGGAAACTTATCTAATTCAGCCCAGTAATTTAGTTTTGAATTTTGACAAATTATCTGAATATCTAATATATATCTAAAATTTTGAATTTACTAATATATAATCTTACACAACGGTTTATCGGAGAGTTATAGCCAAGGTTGCTTTTGGATAATGTGTGGACAAAAGGTGTGAATTTAGACAGCCGAGGGAGACGATTAGGGGCACTGATATTTATAGGACAATCCAAATAAAGACATATAAAAATAAAAATAAAATAAAATGATAATTACAAATGTTTAGGGACCGGTTAGCGAGTTGATAAGATACTATATCTATAACGCAGTAACTATTTAGTAATCTGTGGTATAACGCCTCAGGTTCAATTCCCATCCAGGTGAAACAACACCTACTAATATTCTAATGCGAAAGTAACTCTGTCTGTCTGTCTGTTACGCTTTCCCGCTTAAACCTCTCAATCGATTTTGATGAAATTTGGCACAGACAATCTTTAGACCCTGAGAAAGGACATAGGCTACCTTTTATCCCGGGAACGCGAGTGAAACCGCGGGGAACAGCTATTATCCATAAAAGTAACGTAAAAATAAATAAAATAGAATGTAGTATAATGGTTATCTGGTTTCCATAGTTAAAGCTCTGCTTAGTTTGGGATCAGAAAGCCTTCTGTGAATATCTCATAGGATATTATTGATATAAATCTCTAAATAGTATTGAAAAAAGTCGCTGTCTTTTTCTCCGTTTATTTCTTCTAAACCACGAAACGGATTTTGATTCGGTTTTCACTCCTAGAAAACGCGATAAACGAGGAAGATTTGTGTATATGTTAACGGAAAAGTATCTAATCCGTCATTGTATACATTTCCTAGGAAATCCATGCATTTCCTAAATATCTATCGGAGTACTACATTCGGTATATTTGTAAGGATAGCGGTATTTGGGGGGTTGTAAGTGAAAGGTACTTTTGTGCGAATACTTGCTATTCTATGCAAAATAAAAAAAATAACCCCAACCTATTTTTTTCAATAGTTTCTATATATTTCCAAGTATCATTATTGTTATAATTCCCTAGGGGAAATACACAGGAATTGTATACAATTCCTATATTTCATACATTTCCGGTAACATATAAATTGCACCCGTGCGAAGCCAGAGCGGATCGCTAGTCTTGTATATAAGTTTCGCAAGTGATCCGCAGTAATTTATTAATATTGTTACATGTAGTAACATTATCACATCGCATTGACAAATATCATGAATAGCACCTGCGATCCAAAGTGGAATCGATTTGTCAAAGTGCGATACAATCGATAAACCATTCATCTTTCGCAGTTCAATCGAAACCGGTTCACATTAAACAATAAACTATTAACAATAAAAAATAATATGACGACACTTTGTATTGAAATTTGTTCTGCCACTTATTTTACCCCCTTAGGGGTTGAATTTTCGAAAAATCTATTATTAACAGATACCTACGTCATAATAGCCTATCTGTATGCCAAATTTCAGCCCGATCCGTTCAGTGGTTTAAGCTGTGCGTTGATAGATCAGTCAGTCTGTCACATTTTTATATTTAGACTAGCTGTTCCGCGCGGTTTCACTCGCGTTCCCGGGATAAAAAGTAGCCTATAACCTTCAGGAATAATGTAACTTCCTATTAGTGAAAGAATTTTTCAAATCGGTTTGTAGTTTCGGAGCCTATTCAATGCAAACAAACAAACAAACAATCAAATCTTTCCTCTTTATAATATTAGTATAGATGATTTGTATATAGGTATTTAATGCTCTTTTTCGATTTTTGCTTTTTTTATGTCAGCATCCTGAGAAGCAGGCTTGCGGTTCACCTGATGGTAAGTAGCTGACGTCGCCTGCAATATCAGGGATGGGTGGATGTAGAAAGTAATCCCCGGAGTTACTGGTCCAATTCTTTCACTAATAGGAAGCTACTTTATCCCCGAGTGTTATTGGCTATTATGCATCCCAGGAACTCGGGTGAAACCGCGGGAAACAGCTAGTATATATATTATATATAGATTATTAGGTATATTGATGTTACCAGTTATATGATAAAAAAAATACATAAACATAATTCAAAAAACTGGTCGGAACACATTTTTATGTAAACATTGTAATTTATTTAGTTTTTTAATTAAAGTGAAGAAGTTTTATTATTATTCTGCCTTTTATTTTTTTATACGTTTATTTAAAATTATTGGGATTTTTATTGGAATGCGAATACAATGAAGTATCAGATAACTTAAAAATATCTCGTTGCAGGTAGATTCAGACTTCCATTTATCATGCATGCTCGTCAGCACATTGACATAAAACAAATAATATCCTGGGATATACTTTACTCCAGGTTATCTGATATCAAACTAAGCAGAGCTTGTACTGTGTGCTGTTGACGCCATGAATTTTTAAAGAGGCAAAACAACAGCCAGGTTATGCCGGACTCGTACCGGCTAAAACCCCACAGTGGTCGCTGTCTGCGCTATAGAGGGGGGCGGATTCTCGTACAGAACGCATACTCACTCCCCCTCCACGCGCGGCGCTAGATAGCCCGTCCCGGGGGAAGTGTGATACTTCCCCCCAGCACCCTCGCTGTGCTATCGCACGATGGATCGTCACCACGACGACCCATCGTCCTCCTTGGGATCGCTTCTGGACGCACAGGGCCCCCGCCCCGATTGCCCACGACACCAAAGGTCCCACTTGCTCGCCTTTTACGACAGGCAGGGGAACACCGTAGCTGTTATTTGAAGCCCCAGCTACAGGGCAGGAGGGCCGGGACGAGGCACGACCGCGCCTCGACGGCGTAGTCTCGGAGCGGGATCGGACCCCTCCCGATCCCGCTCAGCAGCCTCCTTCTGGACCATTACGTACGGTCTCATAGAAGGAGGCTACGGCCCTCCACACAAGCAATCTAACCACGGCAAGCAGGATTTTTATTTTCTTTGGAAATGACTACAGTTCCTCACGATGTTTACCTTCACCGAAAGCTTTTCGACCTTCGGCTCGGCATTCGACGTCACTACCACTGAGCTAACATCACATTAAGTTATTTTTGAAAAAAAATATATAATATTGGTTATATAAATTTTGCTTACAGTAGGTATTTTAAGTTTTATTTGTTTATGGTTTTATGATTATATTCCATGTATGGCGTTGGTAGTAAAGAGGTTAAGGTTATGTGTATCGTTGTTTCAAGAAACGCGAATTAATATTCGCCGTCAAAGCTAATATAATTACTGCTGTAAGTGAATTTATCTGAAGTTGAGCTCTTCAAGTATATGGGGTTTTTCAAGATATATATTAAATATTGCACTGGTTTCCACCTCGCGGTTGCCCCCGCATTCCCAAGGGATACAAAGTAGCCTATGTGTTAATCCAGGGTGTCAGCTACCTCCATACCAAATTTCATCAAAATTGGTCAAGCCGTTTGAGCAACTTTTTCATTTATAATAATAAGTAGGATTACGTAAATCAGTGTTTTATTTTACTACATTTACTACTGTTTGTTCTGTAATCTATATATCTACTTAATGATAGAGTTATGAAAATTATACAAAATTACAAAACGCAAGGTGAAAAATAATGACTACGGCAATAAAAATCTGTACTACATGGTACTATTTCTATTATATTACATGTCATAATTATTGGCCAAAATGTGTGTTTCGAGCCACTTCTCACACGGCTGTAAAGCTCTTAGAGGTGAACAATAGGCAGTTAAACAATAAAGTCAAGGTACAGAACCCTAAATAGCACACTATTTTGTCTGTGATGTCGTGTTATGTATGTAAGACCCTACTACTTGTTTTCGAATAATTTGAAAGTGTAGTGAGTTCATTTCGAGATAAATTCGATATATATTGTGAACAATTCCGTTTATTTTGGAATATGTATTGTGTTGATTTTTTATTTATACTACAAAGTTGAAAAAAAAAAATGATTAAATAGTAATACTGTTAATCTCAAATCCGCGATAAACATAAGAATTGTGCGCATGAAAATAATCTGTTTGTATTTACAAAAAAAAAAATATTTACAAAGGTGAAGAGTTTGTTTGTTTATTTATATGAACATGTTAATATCTAGTTCTACCAGTTGGATTCAAAAAATCTTTCACTATTAAAAGCTACATTATTCCCGTGCGCTATAGGCTACCTTTTTATCCTGGGATCGCAAGTGAAACCACGGGGAACAGCTAGTGTAGTTTATCAGTTATCTAATTTCTATAGCATAGATTCAATACAAGCTCTGCTTAGTTAGAGATTAGACAGTGTGTGAAGAATGTTTGATGATTAATGAAATGAAATTAAATATTATTTGTTCAAATATACCTTCACAGGCACTTATGAATTGTCAGACTCTAATGCACGATTCGGAAGGTAGCTTTTCTTTAAGATTATATTATATTCTTAAATCAAAATATCTAATACCTATAAACGAGCAATAATTCTTGTATACATATAATCTGAATCTCGGATACGGCTCCAACGATTTTCATGAAATTTAGTATGCAGAGGGTTTCGGGGCGATAAAACAATCTAGCTAGGTTTAATTACTAGAAAACACGATTTACCAAAAAAAAAACCGAGTATAGCTCGGTCATCTAGGTACTAAATAAATATCCTGTTCACAACGGTTATCTGATCCCAAACTAAGCAGAGCTTGTACTATGGACAACCAGATAACTGATATACTACTTAAACTACTTTTTTTTGTAAATACATACTTATATATAGATAATTATACCCAGACACAGGACAAACAGACATGTTCATGCACACAAATGTTTGTCCTGGATGGGAATCGAACCTATGACCAGCGGCGTGATAGCTGCGCCAACTGGCTTATCTATATTATAATATCTACTTGTCTAAATTATATTATACTTAATGCGAGTTTAGTTCGAGAACCAGTGTTAGAGCAGGGCTTTCTATGCCAAGGCGGTCTTCAAACGGGCATAAAGCTTTGATCCGTGAATGAGTTGCGCGACCACGCGTCATCCAAAGGGCATTCTACATTTTGATACCTACGTATCGATACATAATACACCTTTTATCACTTCACTACACACTTGGTTCACACTTTTTAGGGTACAACTATAGCGCGATCTATCTTACTAATAATATATTATCACTATCACTACACAGTATAAAGCAAAGTCGCTATGTCGTATGCTTAGATCTTTAAAACTACGCAACGGATATTGATGCGGATTTTTTTTAATAGATAGAGTGATTCAAGAGGAAGGTTTATGTGTATAATACATGCATATTAAAGAACAGAAAAGCCGAGAAAAACCGAACGAAGCCGGGGCGGGTCGCTAGTAATATTATAAATGCGAATTTGTGAGAACGTATGTTTGTTATTTCTTCACGCTCAAACGACTGAACCAATTTTTATGAAATTTGGTATGGCGGCAGTTGACACTCTGGATTAACATATAGACTACTTTATCCCTTGGTAACGCGGCTGAAACCACGGGGTGGAAGCTAGTTTTGATCATAAATGTAAGATAGCTTTGAATATGAATTATGTATAACTAACTGACCCCCGCGGTTTCACCCGCGTTCCCGTGATAAAAAGTAGTCTATGTCATTCTCCATATCATAGAATATCTGCGTGCCTAATTTCATCGCAATCGGTTTAGCGATTTAGGCGTGAAAAGAGTTACTCTCATTTATAATTTTTGTATGGATTTAATTTGTAGATTTTTCTACGTATAGGCCTGTGTTTGACTCCAATCTCGGTGATGATGTGGCCGATGATGGTAAGCACACAAAGCCTAGGAGGGAACTAGCTCTCAAGTGCAGCTGTCGAAACTTACCAAAAGGTGCTTGGTGACAGATTTTCAACTTGAAAGGTGGTAGATGTAATCTAGTGTAACCATAGCACGGTGGTAGGGTACTTTGTAGTACCCGCCTGGCTGGCTACCACCCTCAAGTTGAAAATTTGTCGCCAAGTACCTACCGGTGTGTTCCGGCAATTCAAAGTCAAAGTCAAAGCCATTCATTCAATTTAGGCCCCAGGTGGGCACTTATGAAGGTCAAATTTACAGAATTTACCACCGGTTCGGAACACAGCCTTAAATTGAGAAGAGCCGGCAAGAAACTCAGCAAGGATACATTTTTAAATATGTATATTATAATTATTTATTTTAATTGCATTTGAAAGCCAGTTTGCCTTCTCGGTATTGTAACAGGTCAGCAACACATTGGCAATATCTCTGGTATTGCAAATGGCGATAGGCGACGGTAACCATTTACCATCAGGTGGGCCGTATGCTTGCTTGCTACCTTAGTAGTATAAAGGCTAGTGTATTAGGTATATATAGGCCAATAAGACCTGTATTCCAGACAAAAGTAAACTGCAATGTCAAACACAATTATTACCAGGCGAACGGTTACAACTTTAGTATCCATTGCCGACCATGTCACATGCTATTAGTGCTTTTTAATCAGACATCTTGTTGATCAACTATCAGACGTTTGACGGAGCTAGGACTCGTATTCACTCGCGTGGAATGAAAGTTCAAGGCTATAGTGAATAGGAATTATCTAAAGAAGAGTACATCCATTTTATTGTTACTCTTTCTAGGATAGTTTTCATTTCTGAATACAAAAAAGATCTATTCATTATTAGCCACTCTAGTAGAGGTAATCAGAGGAGAAAATATATAATTTTTTATTTTGCTGTCGAAGTAACTTTATATTTGTGTCAAATTTAAGTTACATAGGTACACACACCAATATATGAGATAGGACATGACGAACAAACTGTTAATGACACAGTTGACCGGCAAATATTCCATAGTAGCATAAAGTTCCATAACATTTGACAAATTCAGTTTTCTTTTTATTTGAAACAATGATAATTCAATTATTTGTAAGCTTATTTTTCACAATCGTCCAACTTATAACATACATTTTTATTCAGTTATCACTATATAAAAAAGGCGAAAGATTTATTCGTGTTGAAGGGAAACCAGAGTTAAACGTAGTGTAGGACGCCCTCAGACTAGGTGGAGCGATGATCTTCGCAAGGCGGCTGGAAAGAGCTGGACGAGAGTAGCCGAGGATCGTGCTCAGTGGCGTGCAATTGGAGAGGCCTATGTCCAGCAGTGGACTAATATAGGCTGATGATGAACGTGTCATTATTGACTCTACCACCATAAGATTCTTTCAATTTCTACTAGACCATAGACAATGGAAAACATACAAACATAGCAAAATTATGCGTCAAATATTTAACCCAATTCCAAATGAACTCATCAGCGAAACGGCCGCGTTTTCCCGCCTGTCCTAGCTGAGAGCAACAAAGCAAGTAATTCGGTATGCGCTTGCGCCACAGCTACACCGCAGGGACAGAATTCCACAGATTTCATCCATAATGCTTTTATCGGTCGACAGGCGTCCTTATAACTCTGTCGCGCTGTGGAGCTGGTATGCAGATTGTGTGTGGTGAAAGGTATAGGAGGATAGATATTTCGATAGGATAAGTACCTTCCACCATCGATGGGGAGCTCATTCTAATAGATTGGGACCTTAAGGCGACGATATCCGAGAAATGGTTATTCTAAACTACCTAAAGTCAATAAGTATTTTCTAGGGAGCTGCATTCGCAAACCTAAATGAAGTAACTAAGATGTTTTATGATAAATTCCTATGTTTAACATAAGTTGATCGACAAGGCCGTCTATAAGGTGGCTCATTACATAGAAGATAAGAATACATGGTTATAGTAGCTTCTCTCTGCACTTGCAGCCCCCTCAACAAATGACAATTGTATGAAAACTATAATCACTTCAATGCATAAAATCATCAAACTATTAACAAGAAATAATATATATACCTAATATTTATAAGGTTTAAATAAATGAATTAAAACTAAACTTAAATCTAACTACCTACTTACTATTTAAAAATAAAATGAATCATAAAATAATAATAAAATTAATAAAAATAAATTACAAATAGAAAAGTTGTCCCAGATCACTGCCCTGTGGAAACGTGCCAAGAAGGCTGGCGGCATTGCCACGTTGAATGGCAATGCTAATTCGTTGTCCTAAATAGACGCCAGCCCTTGCTGAAGAGAAGCCTTGCTGAGTTTCGTCGTCTTCGAACCGGTGGTAGGTCAATTGCAACTTCCGACGTTCATAAGTGCCTTATCAGAGCCTAAACTGAATAAATGAGTTTTGAGTTTGATATATCCAATATAGCTATATAATAATATAACTCTTAATATTGACTGCAGATTTTATTTTTAAAATATTTTCTTTATTTAATAATTTTTAAGTATATTATGAAAAGATACTGACATAGTTCTATCTACTGATGTTCTTACATTGATTCATTACGTGCTTTTATAACTAAGTCGAAGGTGGAAAGCACATAAAGCTTGAAAGCTTTAATTTAATAATAGCATAGCATATAGTTAAGTCATAATAAGAAATAAGCTCATAACTTAAACCAAACATAACTAACGAAGGTAACGCTAGGTGGCAACCCACGCAATTGTGGCTTGTTCTTCTAATAATATTATTCACATTTTGTATGTGGTGGTATCTATCCGGGTGAGAAAGGATAATACTTCTCTTATAGATAAGAGATTTTCCAAAAGCTTTTCCTAGGAGATTCCTACCTATTAGGTTATATAAAAATATGAAGATCGATTGGTACTCATAACACTACTTAATGATAAATCTGAAAGTTTTTTAAGGATATGAAAATGTTTGTTACTTTCACGCAAAAACTGCTGATTAGATTTTGATGGAACTTGTCACATAGATAGATGTGTCACCTAGAATAATATAAAGCCTACTTGTTATCCCGCTTCACAGACTGGTAAACTTCTGGTAAACTTTTTTTAATTGGATAAAATTATATGAAATAATATTTAGTTAGGACAAAAGCAAGATACTAAGATGCCAGTTTACAGACTCCGGAAGAAACTAGGCAAAGAAACATCTTAAAAATTAGCTGGAAGATTATTGTTAGAACCAAAACAAAAGTATCTTTTTTTTTTTTTTACGTCAGAAAGTTGACAAGCAGGCAGGCGGTCCATCTGATGGTAAGTGGTTACCGTCGCCTATCGCCAATTGCAATACCAGAGGTGTTGCCAATGTGTTGCCTACCTGTTACAATGCCGAGAAGGCAATTACTGCCTCTCAAGTGCAATTGCCGGAACACACCGGTAGGTGCTTGGCGACAGATTTTCAACTTGAGGGTGGTAGCCAGCCAGGCGGGTACTACAAAGTACCCTACCACCGTGCTATGGTTTCCTCACGATGTTTTCCTTCACCGAAACCTCAAGCTCATTGTAGGATTCAAACCCACGACCTTCGTCGCGGCATCCGACGTCACTACCACTGAGCTATCATCGCCTCAAAATCTTGCTTTTGGTAGAGTTAACCTTCTCAATAGTTGAGTTTTGAGTTTGCATTTAAAAACAAAATAAATACAAATCATAAATATAAAATAAGGTAATATCCGCAAAGTCCAAATTTGTGCTGGGACAGGAGGGTTGTAGAGTGGCGACCACGAACCGGAAGACGCAGCGTGGGCAGGCCCCCCACAAGGTGGACCGACGATTTTGTGAGGGTCGTGGGAATCCGCTGGATGCGGGTAGCGCAAGACCGGCCATCGTGGAGAACCTTGGGGGAGGCTTTTGTCCAGCAGTGGACGTCTTTCGATACTCCAAATTACATCCCAAGATGAAAATTAAACAAACATCAACCAAGAAGGCAGATCAACAGGTGGTCAATTATTATTCAATTGGTACGCAGAATCCTGACGAGATATTCCATAGAGATTTGTTTCTGAGAACTCTTGACAAATGCATACAAACACATGCGGTGTTTATGAATAAGGCAGACATGTTGGAATGCAAATTTAAGTACATGCTGAATGAAAACAATTACCTAACTAAACAGCTGATGATAGATACATGGCTAAAGAAGGAATGTATTTCATTGTGATACTACAAAATACATAGCATTGGCTTTTATGTATGAAGAATGTCCCAGGATGTTATTTACTAACAAAAGTATAAGATCTATAAAGACCCTGAAATGCTACAAATACTTGTATTCATTCTGTTTATTTATTTGCCTTGCTTGCAGCATGGATTGTTTAAAACATTTCTCAACTAGAATTTTTATTTATCTCGAATGTCATTCTCCTAGTTGGACAACGAGAAAATATTTTAAGGATCATTCAAGTATAACATAAACTGAATTTAAGTATTTTATCGCCAAGCATCTACCATCGTGTTCTAGCACCTGCTTTTTTGTAAAGGTAAATACTTTGGCAATCCCCCTGCCATTATCCATAGGCAACGGTACCCACTTACCATCAGGTTCACCAGCTTTGTCTTCTAACATAAAAAAGAGGCAAGTGCGAGTCGGACTCGCTCACGAAGGGTTCCGTATCATTATCTATATATAACTAAATATTCCAAGCGTCTACCTGTTACCGTTATCAATATCGAGCAAAAATCACGTTTGTTGTATGGGGCTCCCAAATATTTATTTTATTCTGTTTTTTAGTATTTGTTGTTATAGCGACAACAGAAATACATCATCTGTGAAAATTTCAACTGTCTAACTATCACGGATAGACAGACAGCGTCTTAGTAATAGAGTCCCGTTTTACCCTTTAGGTACAGAACGCTATAAAGACGATTTAGAATCCTTCAACTTCAATTCAAATGGAACTTATCTCTCTTACACCTGCCACCACCTACATATTTCTTTTCAATGCACGTACGGTTCCAAGTAAGATATAAATCAAACACCAAGATCGCATCACCAAATAAATTAACCATTATGTGTAATTGCGCAATGGTGTGACCTTGGCATTACTACTCCCACATACCATGGTTTACTGAATACAATTACATGATTTTAAGAGGAGGCTATCTGCGTATGTCTCCGTCCCTTACTAAACTGACGGGGACAAGCGAGACAGGAGAAACGTAATTTTAGTAAAAAAGATGGTTTTATGTTATTTAAAAAGAAAATAAGCCTTTTTTTTAAAGTACTATTTCCTTTCTAATATTTTTCAAGTTATTTGGACGGCCCATGAAGAATGCATTCTTAGTTTTAAAAAGGGGCATATTTACGATTTTTTTCTGACGTTATTAATGAAATATCACAATTTACAAAAAAAAACTATTCCCCGTCACATATTCTCCAGTTTAACATATATTTTTTCCAAATCTCTTGGAACAAAGAATACAGAGAAAAACGCATTTTAGAATCATCATTTCACGTATAGTATCGCCTTAAAGGCTGTAGAATTGAATTTTATAGAATCTGTCATTGTGAGTTGTGACACAAGAAGGAAGTCTTGGAGAGAGTAATTACCTAAGGTCTTAAATTTTACTAGCAGTTAAAGTAGACCATTGATCCTATATTACTTACTTTTGTAAGTGGACAGAAATAACTAAAATTACATAAAGAAACATACAGTACATTATTTCAATCTCTGGATCATCTGATCATGTGTATTTTTGTGATACATAAAGAGAATGAACTTCGTAGAGCTAAACTTCACAGTGTATTATGGTACATTTTTTCTAAAATATAAGTACTATATTTAAAAAGAAAAGGTGACTGACTGATCTATCGACGCAAAACTCAAATCTCGGGTGAAACCGCGGGCGGAAACGTGCCAAAACTAGGATCATGTACTCATACAATAAGTAACCAATCATCTCAACAATTTGTATTGTTCAAAATCAATCTAATAACTGCAGAAAACAGTTTTTATTCATATACCAGCTAAAGTAGCTAAATAACATTTGATATCCACAATACAAATATAATGATCAATAGAACCTGTTGAATCAAATGTACAATACAGACAGACCCAGACTTGTGTATATTAATCAACATTAAATTCTAACAATGAGTGCTTCAAGCAAGGACGAGGTGTGGGTGATCAGGCTTACTGAATATTCTTAGTAAACCTGCTTTTACTAGACAAAATTTACCATTCCAGGGGCCGTATTACCAGCTGTTATTAATCAAGAGACAAGTTGAATCTCTACTTTTCTTTAAATATTACCAGGTTTATATTAAACTCAGAATCAAAACTCAGTTATTCAGTTTAGGCCATTATAAGGCACTTATGAAATCTTTTAGGTTTGTGCACTGCAAATTATTTTTAGTTGGTAATAGGCCTGTTTATATAAGTGATCCTAATCTACCTTCATCATATCAGCCGAAAGACGTCCACATAGGCCTCCATCAAGGATCTCCACGATAGCCGGCCTTGCGCTACCCGCATCTAGCTGCTTACTTGCTTGCTTTATTTTAACTTAACTTGTTTATTTAATGCTCTGACAGTATTATTTGGACTTCTATTATTGTAAGGTCAGTGAGTTTTTGAAATCAAACCAATACTGTCCAAACTATCACAGATTCTACCAGTACAATTCCAAAAACAATTAACAGTTTTTTTTTGTTGTCAACAATAATAAGAAACCGAAAATTCTCGGTCAATGTCGTGCTGGATTAATGGAAAACAACTTATATCAACAAAAGCACTTATTACCCGACCTTTTTGAGAATTAACCCTAAAATACTCAGTATTTGCGCTGGCGACCTCGCGGCAAGGCCTCCCGGATTTGGTCAGGTCAACTGGACCGGGTACTGCCCTTATTAATGCTTTGGCATTGAGCTCTGTTGTGTTGGGTACGCTGTTATGTGATGACGAGTTCTTGAATGTATATTTAGTTATGGAATAAAAAGTTATTATTATCAACTCAAACTTAAAACTCATTTATTTAGTTAGATTATTCCAAAATATACCTGCAGAACTTGTTCTGTGGAAACCAAGGGGTATAAAACGCCGTTGGAGAAATATTGCTTCATGCAATTCATTTCTCGAATCTACAGCAGGTAATATAAATAAACCAATTCAGAAATGCTAATGATTATTTAATTTATTAAAATGAGTTGTATTTTCAACTAAATATTTTGGAGTTACAGGCTCTGCTGTAAATTCGAAAAATGGAATTGAAAGAGAAAAAAACATTTAATTCCTACTGCAAAACACAAACAAATACAATAAAGAAAAGTAAGCTAGTATCTGCTGTCTGGGTCTGAATTAAGACTAACAATATCACTCAAGGGGCCTTTTTAGATTCCCAGGTAACTAATATACAATTTAAAACTTGTTTTGTAATAACATATTTATTAATACACACATACAAGTAAAAATAAATTACATGTCAGATACAAAGTGAAAGGGGCTGCTTAATTCTAATAGTCTACCAGCTACGCTTAGACTCGGGACAAACATGTTCATGTAAAAATGTTTGTCCTGGATGGGAATCAGATTCACTATAATTACATAATTAAAAAAAAAAAGATCCACCAAAAAAAAGAAGCCTTGCTGAGTTTCTTGCCGGAGTCTTCTCAGTTCAAGTGTATGTGGAACCGGTGGTAGAGTCTATTGTAATGTTTGTAACTATCGACGTTCATAAATGCCTTACCAGGGCCTAAATTGAATAAATGAGTTTTTGATTTGATTTGATTTTTGATACATAAAGAAAATACCTAGATATAGGTTCACATTCTCTGATAATAAAAATATAAAAAATACATTCTTAGGGACGAACTAGCTATTATTTAGGTATCTATTTCTATACTAATAATAAAGCTGAAGAGTTTGTTTGAACGCGCTAAATATCCTAGGACATTTTTCACACTAACTTTTGACATTCATAAGTGCCTTATTAGGGCCTAAACTGAATAAATTAGTTTTGATTTGATTTGATTTCATATCTGAGGCATGTATGTGGGATAATTACCGACCACGTCAACTGACCTTTCTAATAAAAATCTCTATGTAATTTCCTAGCCCCATGTTGATAATCCCCGACTTCACAAGTCTCCAAGCATTCAAGTGTTTCTTTCAAGATTCAATAAGCGTACGAAGCTGTATCAATTTCCATCTACCCACAGACGTCCAGTTAACAGCATCGCAGACGTATCGGGTAACACTAATATGGCGGTCGTCGAACTTAGGAAATGGTTCGTTGAGACAAATGGATGAATTAAACGCTTTTTACAATTGCTTTCTCTTATTTTCTTATTTTGGAGATATTTTTTTACTACGGCCTATGCCAGACCTCTATCTCACCGTGGTTAGTGATGATGTCGCCGATGGTGGTAAGCACATAGAGCCTAGAAGGGAACTGGCTCTCAAGTGCAGCTGTGAGAACACACCGGAGTGTTTGGCGACAGATTTTCAACTTGAGGGTGGTACCCAGCTAGGCGGGTACTACAAAGTAAGCATTTGATGTCGCTACCACTGAGTTATCATTGCCTGAAGATGGTTGTGAATACATTTTTGCAAATTTGGTAACGCACGATAATTTCCTCCATAGGCCATTTAACTAATAAAAATTCAGTATGCATCGGGCTCTCAAAGTGATGGTCACGAGATTGAAATTTGTCAAATACTTTATCTAGTCTTATCACTTTCAGTCTTTCTGACTAACTGGTGTTGTTACCGTCTTTAGACCATCAGACGAGTTTTGCTTGTTTTCAACTTTAGTAGCATAAAAATCTTTTGACTGAAAGCAAAATGAAACAATTGATTTGCTTAGCAAGCACTAAAGAATATGACCCAACCAAATATGTAACATCAAAAATCTGGTTCAATACGCAGCTGCCAACCATAAACTACTAAAGTTCATAAACCACTTAGATCTGAACCCTGCAGAGCCAAATTATGGGTGGGTCACGCAGGTCGCTTTCACTGCGCCTGCGCATGTCTAATAGCCTTGCATGGGGATAAGAGATATCTCCTAAAACTGAACAATGGATTTCACAATGTTTTTAAAACTTGAATGGCCACTTCCGATGTGGAAGATTCTGTAAGAGGGCGAAAGGTTTAAAAATATGCATAATTTGTATTGTAACTTATTACGTAATTCATTCATTATATATGTATTACAAGAATATTGAAATAAGGTTGCATTTGACCATAATATTACTGAAGTTAGTGATGTTAAGGCCCAAGATAATGAACGCATAAAGAAACAGTATAATAGTAACAGACATGTAATAGTTGATAAAACAATAACTTGAGATAATGTAGAAAGTCATAAACACGTTAGATCAGTTAGAATCACATAAATAATTATACCGGATCTTTTGCAGATTATTCCTAGCAATAAATAAAAGTGAAAAAATATATATTGGAGTTAAAAAAGGAATTACATTATCAACAAAGACATAAAAGAAAAAAGGCTAAAACAATAATAGAAACGAAAAAGCAAATTATCTTGAACTAAAGCATCAAGTACACACATAAAATAGGTTATCTATAGGTTTTACCTGCAAAATAGATTAGATTATCATAGTAAATATTGAGATTTTGCTTGCACTTACCATTAATATTGAATATCTAAATATTTATCCAGATACTGCTCTTATTTTTTCTACTATACTAATGCTACTCTCTTTGATGCAAAAAGATTTAGCTCTTATTATTGAAATGTCATGGATCATTAGCTGCTATACTTTTACTTCTTCTAATCATAATTCTATCTCACCTATTAGTTTTATTATACTCAACATAGGTAGTTTGAATAATATCAACGTAAATGAAGTGGCCATTAACGCCTAAGCACATGAAACAATCATCTATTTAAGTAAAAGCTAAAATCTTACATCACAGCTAAAAAATAAAAGGCAATATAAAACTGTCATCTTCCGTAAGTCAACCTCACAAAAAATGAGGCAATGATTTTCATTACCAGCATCTGAACATACCGCGTGCGCCCGCGCATCGCTCCGACACAGACCTTGAAACAGACCGGTCCGTTATGCAACAGACGCACGCCGCGATTATTTTATATATTGACAGCTAGTCCAGATCATTTATCATGTATAAATTTGATACATAGATTTACTGTGAAAAAGCTTATAGTGATGGATTCTGATATTTTCATAAAAATTTGGAGCTTTTACTACAAAATTCTTCGAGGGATACTAAAAAACTAGTTACTAAAGACCTTACTCAGCTGATTCATGATGGTAATGACACAGATGATAATGATGAAGCTTCAAAAGTCGACATTGAGGATCTACCTACTATCAAGTAGCCTACATTTAATTGTGACGTAAAATAAACATTAATATGACGCACTGTAATTGCGAAGTATTCTGTGACAGTTTATGGCGAAGTTATAGTGTCTATAGATGGACACAATGACGTATTGTTGGATATCTATGTTATGACTTGGCACTTAAACATTTATAGGGCTGCTGCTGCTACGTCTGAATAAAATTACGACTTTTTTGGATTTTAAATAGGTTCAATTAAATACTAAGAGCCTAATACTTACAAAATAATCCGATCTTTCATGATGCCTAAATTCTCTACCACTTGTTCCAAAAATAGAAAGACAAAGTTAAATGGTATCCCTGTTTATTTTCTGAATCTTTATGATTACACTCTTCAGATAGACCGTAGCCTTCAATAAAGTCGTTTTCCTTTTCTGTTAGTACACATTCTAATACACACCAATAAGGGACTGCTCACTTTAGATTTAGTCTAGTAGATCACAATTTGGTGACTTTGAACTTAAAATCCTGATTCTTCTTTGAAATCATGCACGGCTTTTCAAGTCTCCCTCTACCTATATTATACCATTCTTGCCATTGGTGGTTTTAAATCTGAAAGTTCTACACAAAATTTTAGATCAGTAGCAGAAATTATTTGTCAAGTCTTCCATAGTTAGTTTAGTTTATGGTGCAGCAACCCTGTTCATCACAGGAAGCAGCCACTTGTATGGGCAGACGTCGCGTCACGGACCGGATACATCGACCTACACCATCATATCGATACAATACATAAACATCGCTTCTTTATTCTGGGTCACAACAGTACCTTGCCTTTACCGGTTTATTCGGCACTTCCGAGGAACCGATATCGCACCTGTTTGCCTTATAGTTCCGTTTCAATAGCTGATAATTTGTGGGTTTTGAGGAAGTGTACTTGGTAATGCTGATTGCGTTAACCGTAAAAAACTTTTGTACCAATTGATAGAGTTAAATAAAATGTATGATGGATAGACTGATTATGATTATGACGGATGAATATAATCTGAGTGATGAAAAGACAGATGTACAAAAATTACAATTATTTTACGAAGATAGAAGAATTTGAAACGAGTGTATCAGTCGGAAAATCGTAACAGTTATTAAAATTTTTGGAATTCAAATCATGTTATTATAAAAATCAGCTTTCCCTAAAACAAATAAGTCTAATGGGCATAAAAGATACTAGCAACAAAGACACAGGCTTATACATAGTAAAAAAAAAAGACAAAGACGGTGATTAATAAAAAAACATAAAACGCAAGGCATAATGTAAAGCGCACTGAGCAAAGTGCTCGACAATAAATTAATTAGAGTTGTGCACGCGCAGTTAATACCGCAGATAACATGCGATGCTGTTGCATTACCATATCGAATGGCGATGGTCGGTTTGTTTCCATTCGACGATTAAAAAACTGCTCATTTCATATAGGAACTAGAATTTACTAAAATTGCATGATATTCGGACGCACAGCGTGGGGTTCTTCAAGAGGGCTATGAAGAGTTTTTTGTAAGATCCATAGTAGACAAGGCCGCGAGTGGCGAACTTCTGGGAACTTATTTTGAAAATTTCATGTGGAAAAACACAGTTAACTAGCTAGTTAGCTATCAGTGACCTCCGCTGTCAGATGGCCGACTCCCAATTAGGATAAGCTACCCAGAAGTTATAGGTAACCAGTGAAATCTCTCGTGACGTGTTCAACAATGGAAACCCACACTTGTATTTAACAGTGACTTTATCACATGTTACAATTAACCCTATCGTTACACTTCATTTCATCGCATTTAGCTAAGTCTCAGGGCGGTTGACAAAGTAATTCATAAGTCTTCACTAGTTATGAGCTCTCCGAGAATGACTCCGTCCCTAAATTGACGGAGACAAGCGAGACAGGAGAGGCGCACTTTAGGTAAAAAGACGGTTTTATGTTATTAAAAAAACCTAAGCCTTTCCATTGGATTTCAGAATTGTATGTTAGTATTTCCAAGTTATTAGGTTTTTTTTTATACTACTAAGGTAGCAAGCAAGCATACAGCCCACCTGATGGTAAGTGGTTACCGTCGCCTATCGCCATTTGCAATACCAGAGATATTGCCAATGTATTGCTGACCTGTTACAATACCGAGAAGGGAAACTGGCTCTCAAGTGCAATTGCTGGAACACACCGGTAGGTGCTTGGCGACAAATTTTCAACTTGAGGGCTCAAATAATAGAAAAATCCGTGACGTCACTATTCTGTACAACTCTACTACACGAATCGAGAATTTTAAATGTTTACATCTTTGTCATTTTTGAAGATATTAAAAATCTATTATACTAGGCTATTTATAAGGTAAAAAGACTTCAATTAAAATTATAAAAAAAATAGTTTCAAATATACAAACTACATATAAAATTTTTCCTAACGGCAAGGTTCCCAGAAGGCTGGCAGCGTTCCCTCTTTGGATGACCAAGCTAACGCGTAATAGGTACTATTTCAATCATAGTTAAGGGTAAACCTTCGGTTGGAGCGCGAAATCCAAATTTTATCACGTTTTTTGCAAATTGCAGCTCAGTTATAGGTCGTAAGTTATCAACATGTTATTTGCGATAAGAATGGTATATTTACTGATTAATAACAAAAGAAATCATCAACATATTCCTCCAAGGTATTTTACTGACATAAACGACTATTTCATGAAAATGTTACTAATATAAGCCTCCACCTTAAAGATGTTGCAACTTTAATTAAGGGTTAACAAGTAAACTACATAATTGGGTACTTAATGGTAATAATAATGTGTAAAAACGATGTATATTGGAACAATAAGAGATTTTTTTTCATAGGGTATTTACATAATTGCTTCATTCAATTGATATCATCTAATGTAAAAAACTGCTTGATACTGTAAGAAAGGGCTTACTCGAAACGAATCTACACTAGGTAATAAATCTTAAGTGTTGGCTTGTTTGAACGCGGTAATCTCTACTTACTGGGCGGTCCGATTGGAAATATTCTTGGAAGCTACATTGTGAAGGTTATAGGCTACTTTTTATCCCGGGAACGAGAGTGAAACTGCGGGCGTCAGTTATTTTTACGAGTGGAAAATTATTGACAAGCCAGTTGGCCTATCACGCCGCTGGTCAGGGGTTCGATTCCCATCCAGGACAAACATTTGTATGCATGAACATGTCTTTTTGTCCTGTGTCTGGGTGTAATTATCTATTTAAGTATGCATTTACAAAAAATAAGTAGTATATGTAGTATATCAGTTATCTGGTTTCCATAGTACAAGTACTCTGCTTAGTTTGGGATCAGATAACTGAGTGTGAAGAATGTCCCAGGATATTTATTTATTTCTTATTTTTTTACTAGCGACCCGCCCGGCTTCTCACGAGTGCAATTTATATACATACACCTTCCTCGTTTATCGCTCTTTCTATTAGTGAAAACCGTATCAAAATCCGTTGCGTAGTTAAAAAGAAGTAAGCGGAGAAACAGACAGAGGCAGACAGAAAATCTTTCGCCAAGCACCTACCGATGTGTTCCGGCAATTGCACACAGAGTTTTGCTTTCTTGGCATTATAAAAGGTCGGTAACACATTACCATTGGTATTGCTAATGGCGATAGGCGACGGTAACCACTTACCATCAGGTGGACTGCCTGCTTCTTTAACCTTTTTTAAATAGTATAAAATGAAGTTGCTTTCGCTGTCTGTTCGCTTAGATCTTTTAAACTACTCAACGGATTTTAATGCAGTTTTCAGCAATAGATAGTGATTCAAGAGAAAGGTTCATATCTATAATACATGCATATTATAGTACAGAAAAGCCGAGAAATTCTAAGATTTGTACTGTATGACACAACATAGATGTAGCATCGGCAAATCGTATATCTACACTTCACTTACGATTTACACAACTAATAAAAATCATTCATTATCACGCCATTCAACGTTCAACGATGCTTCATCTAAGTCATAGTATAAAGAAGAGGGAGTAGGCTATCTCCGGCCCAATTCGCGATATAATTGCCTACTGTCTTAGGGTTGTCACTTTTAGCTAAATATTAGGCGCGGCTGTTCGCGCTTCGCTAGCAACCGCAAAAAATGAATAAAGTGAATGAAATATTATCATTAAAAGAAATAAAAACAACATTAAAAACTAACGACTGTCTCTTAGACTATAATCGAATTTGTTGTTATGATTCGAACTTTGTTTTATATGTATTTGATTTACTATTAGTCAATTAGGTACTCGTACATACTTATTTTGAATTACGATTTTCTGTAAGTAGGTAGGTACTTAGTTACTATACCTACAATACTGAGAAATCGGCATAACTAAACGTAAACAAAGAAATAGCGGCAAACCAATTGCCAGATCAAAAGTACCTAATACATTCTAGTAGGAAATTAGGCCTACCTACCTACTTCCTGTGTGATAGAAAACTAATACAAACAAAAAATATGTAAGTACGTAGGTATCTCATCATCAAGTAAAATTATATTATGCTAGAATAAGTGACTAACTTACCTTTCCTGTTCAATAGGTAATCTGAACAGAGACAGGTCTGGAATCGATGAATTATTAAGACACCCAAACACACAGCAATACGTTCTTCTGCGATTATCAGACATTTTGATGATGATATAGATGAATAAATCATTTAGCGGTGCCGAAAAGCCGTGACGCGCGCGCGAACCTTGTGCAGTGTTAGCCCCGACTGGCGCACTGAGAAACGGGTCGAGATTTTGTTAAAGTGTGCGTGCGTCGACACATAGATACAATAGCGCACACATACAAGCCGCGCGCGGTGCGTTTGTATGAAGATAACCTACTTCCCCTCTCTTTATACTATGTCTAAGTTGTGTCATACTGTACACCCGTGCGAAGCTGGGGTGGGTCACTAGTATGACAAAAAAAAACATGCCTCAAAATAATCCTTTGGATCGCGGATATCGAGCAAGATTGAATCCAGTTCTCACATAAAAACCATTCAAAGGATGTTAAACTATTACAAACTATTAACGAGCATTAACCAGCAGTTATCACATTTAACGAAACCGTATCCAAGTTATTTATAAACAACATTATAAATATCTATCGTATAAGGTCTTACCCGGCAAATAACTCCCGATTATACTGCAAGGTTTGCGTGTATATGCCTTATATGGTGCAATAACGAGTCATATATGGCCACCATATGCTTCCTAGATCCAAGATTATATGTCATATAGTGGAGACAAAAGGCGTATTTGTCCTTTGAAGCGGACATTAATTATAGTTTTTTATACGCCATCTGGCGGGAAAAATCACGAAACGGAGTCGTGATGTATTTTCGAGTATGATGCACCCTTTTGTCGACGTTTTCTGACATTGAAATGGTATTCAGCCTTTAGCCTACCGTTTTGAGATACTAGAGAGTTAACTCTAACAGCACAGAGTCTTCAAGAAAATTGGAACCATAATGATGCAGGGTTGGCAACCCCTGTTATTGCAAGCGTCTATAGGCTACGTAACGTAACCACTTAACTTCAGTACTAGCAACACTATATAGATATTGAATTTGCTTGTACATGACATAATCCCAACTAATTATATAAATACGAATGTATTCGACGAGTTTTTTTTTCTGTAGGAGATTGTTTATGGCCAAAGTAATATAGGCTGTTGTTCCCGTGAATGCGGGTAAAGCTGCAGGACGGAAGCTAGTATATATTCATTTGAAGATTGTACAAGATAATTCAATAACTTACAATTATGTAATGCAGAACAGCATGAGGATATCTGAAACAAAAAATATAAATAAACAGTGTGTTTAAAACAGAGATAGATAGATAATTCTTTATTGTCACATCACATTAAGATTTGTACAGCAATACAAGAATTTAGATATTAAATTAAAGAGTTACAATCCTTATCACTAAAAGTGATCTACTAGGCAACCTTTGGATGGAGAGGAATTAAAATTATCTGAATATGACGGGGGTGTACAATTAAAAAGTAAAGGAAAAAAAAAGAAACACAAAAATAGAGAAAACATAGATAAATACCTGCATGCTAGTAAATAAATAAAACTAATTATACTTATATATCTAAATAACATAATACTAATATACAAGGTATATGTAATAAATAAAGCTATACAGACTAAAGTACACACATACAATATAAATAAATATCTATACATATATACCTATAATACATATATACACTAATAGCTACTTGGATAGATAAAACTCTTTAGTCTATATCAATACCTATATTCGAGAGCATATTCCAGTTTCTCTAGATCTAGAAATCATATTATGTTACTAGAAGTTAACTATGGTAACTCGTGGTTACGCATGTTCTGCCGACTGCTGCTCAGACCGAGCTCAGACCAAGAAAACAAAGACGGAACGCCGCAACAACCAAGTAAATACACGCTCACCAATATACTCGAATGTAGTACATTACACCCAAAAGCGTGCTCATTATTCAAAGGCGCTGGATACAAAGAAAATACTTAAGAGAGTCCTCCAGTCTCTTGTGTTTTCCATTCATACAAAATGTATAGAAGCATCGTGTCCGCGCTGTCTTTTCTATGTTTAGCGCTTCTAATGCACATAAACATCTCTGTTTACATAGGATTTCTAGGTTCTGATTTAGGATACATATAAATTATGTGTAGGTATACTAAATAGGCATCTGACCCACAATCAGCGGCGTAATAGGTGGTATCTTAACCAACCACGCCAACTGACCCATCAAAATGTGGTCAAAAGGTAAAATGGTGGCTTATATTCTTCGCGACGCCCTGTCTTTTTTTCTTTCTTAGTCTGAGACATAGATTTAAACCGTTATTAAATCTAAATCGGGCGGGAAAATGCCTCGTCAAAATTATCGCATAAAACCACCTCTGCATTATGGTATAGTCGGCATCATCAAAGGGAGGGCGGCGCCGTGTATGGAAGTCGGTAGTGAGTTCAAGTCTCTGGTACGTGACGTCACTGTTAACAGGACTGAGCTCTATGTAAGCTATGATTTATTGAGCTATGTTTAAAAATAATGGTTCCGATTCTTATTAGTAATTATTAGTACCTAGATTAGTATAGATGTAGAAATATAACTGTTCGGAGTTGCATTCGGACAACCATTCGAACAATACCATAATAAATAACGCGAATTCCTAACCATTATTATAAAGCCGTTTATTACAATTTTAACCAGTGTCCTTATTATTTAGTGATTAGTGCTTATTTACCATTCTGTCTACCATTTCATTGTACATTTAGACTCTAATAAACCATTCAAACCATAAAAACTCTCTCAAAATATTACCCTAACCAAGAAAGAGTCTCTAGGCACCGAGATACTAACTTCTACAATAACCATTTCAGCATTCAAAGCCGCGAGGCATCAGTAGAACCTGATAAGAGAACCACGCGGAAGAAAAAACCTTAATTTACCCTACTTTATCTCAATTAGAGGTACATACAAGACGGAAATGTGTTTTCCTCAGTATATTTGTACATCGGTGACCTCCTAAACGCTCAGCCTCGAAGGTTAACTCAGTTTTGCATATCGTGACTGAATGTTTGTTATACCAATGTCACTTGCTAAGTAATTTACCATATGGTCAATCTGTGCACAGATAGAATAATGTATATTTTGTTTGTTTATCTGTTTTAAATTATGTTAAGTATTGTACGCAGTATAGTATTTACTCTATGGTATTATATAACTTGACTAGACAATAAACGCTTCTCAGATAGCTATTATAATCGTGAGGAAAACGTAGCACCAGTGCTGCAAACCCCAACTGCCAAAAATAAGTATATTTGTGCTAGAAATCCAGGAGACAGCGGATCAGCATTGCCATTCAACAATCCTGATCCTTCTTGGCACATTCACTCAGGGCAGCGATCTGGCACAACTTTTTTACTTGCATCTAAATATGTTGTATTTTGTAAATAGGATCAGAATATTATTTTAATTTTTAGTTGTTGTAAATATTTAATGTTGCATATGTAATAAAATTAAAAACTAATTAAATACTTTAATCCGAAAAGCAAAAAAAGTAGTCTGTCAAATTAGTTTTATTGTGAATTTAATTTCGCCATATTTATTGGTCCCATGCAAGTTCCATGTAAATGCCGATGACATAGACTAATTTGACAGCATAAAAAAATGTTCTATCTTTTTTCAACAATGCTTGTAAGGAAGACAGGTGACGTCACTAATATTAATTGAGTTTGTAAACAAAATAATGGGTATCAATTTAAAACTAAACCATAGCACAGTGGGGTACTTTGATGTACCAATGTGGCGTACTACAGTTTTTCGCAACAACATACTTTCCAACCATCGTACTTCGGACTCCTGAACTTTCGCAATAAATTCATCGGCGTTTCCAAATTCAAAATTCCGAAATGCAGTCTTTGATAGGTTTATAAAGAGGTCACTGAAGCAATATTGGTCAACGGAATATTATTATTTTTTCGGATGTAACGTTAAATTCCGAATTTATTTATTTATTTGAAACATAACAACTATTAGGTATAACATAAATGAAATATTAAATTAAAATTAAACTATAACTATCTATCCTATATACAGAGTAACTATAAATAATATACCGCATTTAAATCGCCGCCTGCAGGCAGGGTCCCCAAAAAGCTGGCAACGTTACCTCGTTGAATTGCGAGGCTGATGCGCTGTCCGAGGTAAGTGCCAGCTCTTTGGTCACCTGTGGTATCAATAAGGCGTCTGGACAGCTCCCTAACCAAACTGCGAGCATCTTGACCCCAACTACCCATAGTTTCGACCCCAAACGGAAGAAATATATAACTATCTCCAAGACAAGTATATTTCCTCCGCTTGAGGTTTTCCAATTTATTTAATTTAACCAAGTTACATTTTGGTTAAATTAAATAAATTTGGAATTTACCAAAATACAAAAACAATTAATACATACGATATGTGATCGATACTGTGAAAAAGGAAATAGATTATGTGGTTTTTCCCACGAAAAAAAAAACAAAAGGTAACTGCTTACGAGCCATCGTCAAAGAATACTTACTATTATAAGGTAAAGAAGGTGCATGTAGTATGTTTACGTGGGTAGTATACTTTTATATTATGTGTTAATGTAGGTACGTCAATAAATCAGTGTTCAACCAACTACGTGTGTTTCATTACATGGTGACAGCGGTGTTTTATTAATTATACGGAAACTTGTGTTCGAACCGGTAGAATATTGATAAAATCAGTGATATAGCACCCTGTTTGTTGTTTTAATTTATAAATTATGGAACATGCGCGTCCTCCAGCGGAGTTATCACTCGACGGCGGTCCGGCCGCACGATCTGAGTCGTGGCGAAAATGGCGCAAGCTATTCGAAGTGTTTCTCAAAGCCTCTGGAGTGAGCAAAGAGCCTAAGGAAGTACAGGCTAGCTTGTTGGTGAACCTCATTGGATCGGCTGGATACGAGGTCTATACGACGTTCACATTCGGCGATGGCGAAAGTGAGGACGACATTAGTTGTATCCTGAAAAAGTTTGACTCGTATTTCGGTGCTAAACCGAATATAATAGTGCGGCGATATAAATTCTTCACACGCAGCCAGGAAGAGGGAGAAAGCATCGATCAATACGTGACAGCGTTGCGGGTGTTGAGTCAACACTGTGAATTTGGTGAATTAAGCGAGAATTTGCTGCGAGATAAGATTGTTTGCGGAATCAAAAATAACACTGTAAGAGATCGATTGCTTCGTACGGATGATTTAACGCTACAAAAGGCTATTCAGATCTGTCAGGTGGCAGAAATGTCCAAGGAGGAAAGTCAGTGCATTGATGGTGCATCGGAGAATGTGCAGGTGAACGCGGTACAGAGTGGAGGCATGCGAGGCGTGCGAGGTGGGCGTCGCGGCCGGTTCAGCAGGTGGCGCGGCGGCGGCGGCGGCCCTGGCGTCGGCGCGGGCGCGTCCGGCGGCGCAGGCCCGCGCGGCGTAGCCTCGTGTCGTGCATGTGGCAGTGCCCGCTGTGACAGCGGTGACCGGTGCCCAGCACGTAACGCATTGTGTTTTGTTTGTGATAAAAAAGGTCACTTTTCGCGAGTGTGTGAGCAAAAGAAAACAATACGTAAAGTGTTAAATTTGAGCGTAGAATCTGCGATGAGTGAAAACGAAGACGACGAGGAGGATATGTTCTACGTTGATGTTATTAATGAGGACGTTGTACCAAGTAAGTCGTGTAAAGAATGGACTGAAACTATTTCATGTAACGGAAAGAGATTAAGGTTAAAAATAGATACTGGGTCTATGATAAACGTTATTTCTAAACTTGAGTATTTAAGCTTGGGTTTGTCAATTATGAACCTTAAGCCGTTTGCAAAACGAGTACTTTCTTTTACGGGAAATCGCTTACCAATAATAGGCACTGATAACATATATTTTATGTTCAATAATAAAAAGTACATGTTACCATTTGTTGTTGCAAATCTAAGCTGCCAGAATGTACTCGGTTTGGAAGGTTGCATTTCTTTAGGGTTGATTAATTGTGTAAATACAATTGATATTTGTAAGTACAATGATTTGTTTGAAGGCTTAGGTAAATTGCCAGGAGAATATAGCATTAGTGTGGATAAAAATGTACAGCCGATTGTGTGTCCATCCCGAAAAATTCCTTTGGGACTTAAAGATAAACTTATTATGGAATTACGTAGAATGGAAGGATTAGGTGTAGTAAGGAAGGTCACACATCCGACTGACTGGGTTAATGCAATAGTACTAGTCGCGAAAAAAGATGGCAGCATTCGTGTATGTTTAGACCCTCGACCTCTGAATCGTGCGGTGCGGCGCGCGCACTACTCGCTGCCGACGGTGCCGGAGCTGGCGGCGCGGCTGCGCGGGGCGGCCGTGTTTAGCGTGTTGGATGCGCGGTGCGGTTTCTGGATGGTGCAAATTGATGACGCAAGCGCCGATCTCTGCACATTTAGTACCCCGTTTGGCAGATACCAATTTTTGCGTTTACCGTATGGAATTAATTGCGCGCCCGAAGTTTTTCATGCGAAGTTTAAGCAACATCTAGAGGATCTGGAGGGTGTAGAATCTTTTATCGATGACGTAATTGTATGGGGACGTACTCGGGACGAACATGATCGGAGATTGGAATGTTTACTGCAGCGTGCGCGAGAGGTTGGTATAAGATTTAATCGCGAAAAATGTAAATTTGGAGTGTCGGAAATAACTTACCTAGGACATAAGTTTGATGCTTCTGGTATGCGAGCTGATGACTCTAAGGTAAAGGCTATTATGGAAATGCCATATCCAAATGATAGAAAATCACTCGAAAGGTTTTTAGGTATGGTTAATTACTTATCAAAATTCATACAAAATTACTCGGAATGTGTGAACGTTTTACGGTCGTTATTAAAAAAGGAATCCGTGTGGGTGTGGGAGCCGCAGCACTCCTCGGCAGTGGACGAATTGAAGCGCAAGCTGGCAAGCGCCCCCGTCTTAGCACTGTACTGCGAGCGCACACCGGTTGTGGTCTCGGTGGACGCGTCCAGCGTGGCGCTTGGCGCTGTGCTGCTACAGGCGGGGCAACCGGTGGAGTTCGCGTCGCTTACGCTCAGTGAAACACAGACCAGATATGCTCAGATTGAGAAAGAGATGCTGGCGATTGTGTTCGCGGTCGAGAGGTTCAGGCAATATATTTACGGGAGGTCTGACGTCACCGTGCAGAGTGACCACAAGCCGTTGGAAGCGTTATTTAGTAAACCATTGGTATCTGTGCCGGCTCGTTTGCAACGGATGATGATGAGAGTTCAAGGATTTGACATTAAAGTGGTATATACGCCGGGCAAGTATATGTATATTGCAGACACGTTGTCACGGGCCCCTCTAAAGGAATTAATGAATGACCGTGTCACTGAAGAGGTGGATATTCAAACATGTTTCATGCTAGAAAACGTGCAGTTCAGTGACCGGAAAATGGAGGCTGTTAGGAAGGAGACAAAGACCGACAACGACTGCAGACGACTAATAAGGTACATAACCGAGGGTTGGCCTAAGAATAGGCGCGACGTACACATAAAAGCTAATGTATTCTGGCCATATCGCGAGGAATTACATTACATAGACGGAATAATATTCAAGGGTGAGTGTGTATATATTCCACGTGCCCTACGAGATAATATGGTAACGAGGGTCCACGAGGGACATCTAGGTATTGAAAGATGCAAGCGGCGCGCGCGTGAAGTGATGTTCTGGCCGGGGCTGGGCGAGGACGTGGAGCGCGCGGTGCGCGAGTGCGCGGCGTGCGCCCTGCACGCGCCCCGCCCGCGACGCCAGCCGCTGCTGCAGCACCACGTGCCCGCGCTGCCGTGGAACAAACTCGCTTCGGATATATTCGAATATAGGAAGAAAAGGTACATTATCTTAGTTGATTATTTTTCGAATTACGTAGAGGTTGGAGAACTAGCCAGTATTACATCTAAACATGTAATTAATTTCATGCGAGAACAGTTTGCGCGCCATGGAATTCCTGCTGAGCTTGTTACCGATAATGCGCCGACATATTGCTCGCAAGAGTTTCAAAAGTTCATGCGCGATTGGGAGGTGCACCATGTGACTTCATCTCCACACTATCCACAATCGAACGGGAAGAGTGAGAGGACTGTTCAGACAGTGAAAAACTTACTAAAAAAATGTGTTGACTCTGGTCAGGATTTCTGCTTGGGATTGTTGAATTACAGAGCTACGCCAAGAAATGGGTTAGATTCACCAGCACAAATACTAATGGGTAGGCGTTTAAACACTAAGTTACCAGTCAATTCTAAATTATTAATTGAAAAGGTAGATAATGAGCGCAATTATCGAGCTTTAATTTCAAATAAGGAAAAAGTTAAATGTCACTATGATAGATCAGCACGGTCCCTTGAACCCTTGTCCTCGGGTGATAAGGCAACCTTAATATGTAACGGCACTAGAAAACCGGTTTCTGTAGTGGCTCGTGCATCTGAACCGCGTTCCTATGTAGTAGAAGACGAGCGAGGCGCTCGGTTTAGACGAAATCGTAGTCAATTGGTGTCGCGTACGACCGGGTCCACAGGGCATGTAGGTCAAGTATCGAGACATACAATTGAAACTGCAGGACCAAGCTATAAAACAAGTACGAGTATGATAACAGGTGTACGTAGGCGCAGACAAAAAACATTGACGGAAGAACATGAGACTGAATTACAGCCTGGAGAAACTGTGCGATCTGAATGTGCGATCTCATCACAGCAAAGTTCACCGGAGACGGAATATCAACCGGTGACCACAGAATGGCATGATGATCATGAAAATTCAAATGAAGGTGTTTCAGAAGAGCCTCCTTCACAATCACCACTCGTTCCGATAACGAGATCAAGGGAAAGAACTGCACGAATGTTGACAAATCTATTTTTTGGTTCGAATCAAGAGTAATTTTTTTTTTTTTTAAATAATATAGGTAATAGTATAGCCTATATATTATTTATTCTTTGGTATAAGGTAGCCAGAAGTTTATATATAAATGTTATATAAAATATATATTTATTTCTCACTTTATATTTTAGATAGATGAAATGTAATAATAATATGAATTTATTGCTTCTCTCTATTACAATGTTAGCGTGAAAAGGCTGTGTAATAGATTTTCATACGAAAATGCACAGATTTGTCAATTGTTTCGTATAAGACTTGTTATTTAAACTCATTATTAGAATTTAAGTACATATAGGATATATTTTTTGTTTGTATTTTTTTTTCTCATTTCGAAAGGGAAAAGATGTAGTATGTTTACGTGGGTAGTATACTTTTATATTATGTGTTAATGTAGGTACGTCAATAAATCAGTGTTCAACCAACTACGTGTGTTTCATTACAGTGCATTTGCTAGAATATAAAGAGGCGATGATCATCAAACGGCCGAGCGGATTTTCTTTAAACTTTGATAATAATACTATCGATTAGGACACTTTTCAAACAAAAAACAAAACAGAATCAAAATCGGCTGATACACACAGCACAGATACACACTACAGACTTATAACACCCCTCTTTCCATCAGGGGATAAAAAAAAAGAAATACCACAAGTAGTTACCCAAATCAATATTGATCTATACTTTGAGATCACACGATAAGTTCGTTCGTTAAATCAAGTGACATTGTTTCACAAAGAGGGCACTTCTCATTAGAGTACATTAATCATAGCGCGCAGCATGTATGTGCGTCTGTGTTCGGAATTCTCTACAACTAACATGTGGGCAACTAGGTCAAAAACGTGTCTCACGGTCAATGTGATCGCTTCGATTTGGTAACACTAGGATATGCCCGTGACTTTGTCTGTTTTGCGTTATGGTTTTTTTGAAAAATATTTGATAGTAAACGATTATTTTTTATTATGTATGACCTGTGTTTGACCACAATTGGTCAGTGATGTTGTGGCCGATGGTAAGCACACAAAGCCTAGAAGGGAACTGGCTAGGCAGTCTTGTCGCCCTAGGACAAACGGAACAAGTTTTAAATGGCAAAATAAATGAAAATAGGTGTTTTTTTTTTAATTTAAGAAAACATGTAGGTAAGGTACATGTTTACATTAAAATTACTTTGAATAGGGGTGATGACTAAAAAAAAAGAATTTGTCCGTCAGTTAGATTACCAAAAAATATTGGACAAATGTTTTTTCTTTAGTTCTGAAAACAAAAAATAACGAAGATACAGTGCGTATAAATATCGCGTGACGTCACGTTTTAGTACACTTTTTACAGAGAAGTGACGTCACAAACCCCCACTCCTGAACTTTGATGCGACCTATCTTTGTAAGTTTTTATTGATTTGATAAAATAAAAAATACGTATCCAATATTTTTTGATAACCTAACTGACGGACTAAATTGAATTAATTATTTTTTACCCAGTCATCATCCCTATTATGTAGGTACATACTCGTATACCTTTATTACATTGTTCAAAATGACACCAATTGTTTGAAATACATAACCTTGTGATGAAGAACACAACATCTTTATGGTGTCAAGTCCCCCTATGTATTGAAAACAATGGGTATCATTTGAAACATTTGATACGTAACAAAAATAAAATAGTATTTTGGTAAAAAAATATTTTTAAATCCCGACGCAAAAATGACGGGACGTTATAAGTTTGACGTGTCTGTCTGTCTGTGTGTTTGTCTGTGGCATCATAGCTCCTGAACGGATGGACCGATTTCTTATTTTTTTTTAATTTTAGTTATTTCATTAATTTTACATAACATTACTTCCAAGAAATTGATACCCAGCGAGGCAATTTATTTTATGAAAATCCAAGTATACAGTATTAGTTATTATTAAAATCGGCCTTGAGACTACTTTCAGCATTATCCCTGTACTTGAGTATTTAAACAATCACACCCACTTGAAAAATTTTACCTGTATTACTTTCCGCAGCGCGATTTCAGCCGATAGCCTTGTATTCAAAATTTCCCGTCTCTAAACCCTGCGATCTGAACTAAACTATGTGTTGATACCTTAGTCTATCAGTCTATATATCATATATTTCATAATTGTTTACTACACTTATAATTCAATTACAAAATAATCTACACATAATTAATGCGACCTGTTAAAACGTTATCTATAAGTATCAGTATAAGTACTGTGAAATGCTGATAAAAACCGTAAAAAATCGGGTCAACGACCGCCCCGTGACGCAATAGGAAGATGGTTTTGAAGATGATAAAGAGAATTGCTTTCCCTGTGACTTCTTAAACTACTAAGGTTATAATCGGGCATTTACGATGACTTTTTCCTACAAAAAAACATGGTAAACGCTCGATATTTAAGTTTTGAGTCGAAATTGAACTAATAGTAACAGGGGAATATTCATGTTATTTTTATGTTAATAAAAACTCATTCAAATATATTTTTCGAATAACTACATACCTATTTAAATTACCAAGATTTACTCTATCTCTTTCTCGCAATATCGATTTTTGAATGGAGTTTATTATGGCCGAAGTGTTAGGTATATTACGTCACATACCATGTCGGACTCCGCTGTCTAATCACTGTCTAATTTGTAGATTAAAATGCTTATTATCTTCTGTATTTCATGGCCGATTTTAACAGCATTTTCATATTTTGTTAAGAAAGGCGATAAAAAATATTCATGCTATATACCTATACCTTATTGAGGAAAATGTAATTCAAAAATACGCTTCCAAATTGTCCCAAGCTATTTGTTTTTGCCTATTGCTGGCAGTCCGATTTCCAAACTTATCGGGGCCTCGGGGGACCGAGACAACCGAGGAGCTTTTTCGCCAACGCCTTAGCTTGCCTACTTACATTACTTTTTGGAAGTGTTTTTTTACGTTTTGTTTTTAATATAATAAAGAAAACTTATAAATATTATTAATTATCACATGGCCAGGGGGATGCAAGTGCCGAGAGAAGCTACAACCTTGTATTTCGTCTTCAACTTATAGGTTTGTTTACTCAAGTATTTCAACTATTCTTGAGATCTGATATAAGTTTAAATTCTCAGACAGGCCTAAGCACATAATATTCATGAGTGACACATCGCCCGAGTGACGCCTACACAAAGTTTCACTACTTCTAAATTAGTTACCAAATTGTTTTAACCTACTAGCAGAGTTTTATCAGCCATTAGAGCTCCCAAAACAGAGTAAACGAGCCTATAGCACCTTCTTTAGGACGCGAATTTAAAAATATACAAGAATATAAATGTAAAATGTAGGTGTATTAGGGTAGTTTCCTGACATATCAAATCAGCTACATAATAGGGATGATGACTGGATAAAAATTATTAATTCTGTTTAGTCCGTCAGTTAGGTATTAAAAATATTGGATACGTATTTTTTGTTTTATCAAATCAATAAAAAAATACAAAAGGCGCATCAAAGTTCAGGAGTGGGGGCATGTGACGTCACGTCTCTGTAAAAAAATGTTCTAAGACGTTATTTTTTGTTTTAGGAACTAAAGAAACAATATGTGTCTATTATTTTTTGGTAATCTAACTGACGGACTCAAAATCAAAACTCATTTATCCAGTTTAGGCCCTAATAAGGCACTTATGAATGTCAAAAGTTACAGTTTACAATAGACTCTACTACCGGTTCGGAATTAGTCATCATCACTAACTAATTTTATTTTTTTTGTCATCACTGATTGAGACTGAAGGAGCGGAGGAAAATAGATGCACTGGAGATGTGGTGCTGGCGGCGGCTATTGAGGATCCCGTGGACAGCGCACCGCACCAATGTGTCGATTTTGGATGAGCTCAGGATAAGGGAAAGACTGTCATCAACTGTACAGATACAAATCCTGAAGTTCTTTGGTCATGTTACCCGCAAAGAGGACTCAATGGAACGTTTGGTAGTTCAAGGCAGAATGAATGGCAAAAGACCACGTGGTCGGTCTCCGACTAGATAGTCGGATCTTATAGTGTCTACCACACACTCCACCATGACCGAGTGTTCCCGCAATGCTTGCAACAGGGCCGAATGGAGACGGATTGCAAAAGCCGCCACTCAAGACCTATCATAACCACGACCACTCTGGCAAGAGTGTCCGACTAGGAAGAAGAAGATCCCTATTTAGAGATTAAGGGTACAATAATTTATTGTAACAAGTTTCCTGTTGATTTCCAACTATATTTATCAGGATTTACTTTAAATATTAACAACAGTTAACTAATAAGTAAACGAAGTGGAGCCAACGTGTCGCCCCAAGACAAACTGTGGAGACAATCAGCTCTATTATAAATTGTACCATCTACACTACAATTTCCTGTTAACTTAGCCGCTGCAGCGCTGTTACACAAGACAAACATCATTAACTAAGTACACTTGCACATCAGGTGTTACTGTTTAAGTTACGTATATGCTTTATAAACTAATATTTTATAGAGAAGAGATTTGTTTTTTTTTTGTTTGTAATGTATAAAGTCAAAACTGCAGACTTTTACTGAATGAAATTCGTTCACGTACAGAAAGCTACATTAGTAGTATGTATTTACAAAAAAAAGTTGTACCTATATGTAGTATATCAGTTATCTGGTTTCCATAGTACAAGCTCTGCTTAGTTTGGGATCAGATAACCGTGTGTGAACAATGTCCGAGGATATTTATTTATTTACTGGCTGACCCGGCAGACGACCTATACCTATAAGAAATAAGAAATATTTATTGCCTAAAGATGTTCACAACAACGACTATTTTTAAATAATTGGTCAAAGTATCCATCTTTACAATGTCACATTTAGTATTCAATGTTTAAATTCAATTTAGTACCTATATATATAGGTACCCTACCTACCTCTACCTACCCCTACCTAGAACTACCTACTCCTACTTACCCCTACCTACCGCAACTACCTACCACAACTACCTACCCCTACCTACCTACAACTAGGTACCTACCCCTACCGACCCTACCAACCCTTACTTACCCTTCCTACCCCAACCTACCCCCTACCTATACCTACCTACTTAGAACTTATGCTATCCTAGTAGTTCCGCAGCAGAATTAGGCGTTCGTTAAGTTTTCTTAAATTTTCGAATTAACCGCGTTTTTAACTTAATTAATTAACTTTTTTTTTTCTTACATAAGAACCTTCTTCTGACATTAAAAAACAAAATAAAATAAAAAATATCGAAATCGGTCCAGCAATTCACGCGTGATGCCGTGACCAAGGGAAATAAGGATTCATTTTTATATATACACATAAAAGCAAGGCATATGCTAGCTAAAAATGTAACCCTCAACACCACCTACAGCAATTCAGAATCCTTCATCATACAACATTAGCACACAATCGCACGGCAGCCCAAACATACAAACAGACTGTTACATTGTCCTAGTACCTAACTAATAAATTATTAATCGCATATTGATTGAGTTGCGCACGCGCCGCTTTCTGAGCTCTGCTTTGGCGACGCAATGCCCTCAGTTCCTTTTATGGGGATCTGATTATAAGCCTTCCTTTTTAACCACCCGAAGAAAAACAGGGGTGTTATAGTTTGTAGTGTGTGTACGTGGTATCATAGCTCCAGAACAAATGAACCGATTTCTGGAAAACTAGTAAAAAATATACATATGCTGTCTTTTTCTTTCAAATTCAAAATTAACCCTCATACCCTTTGCTGGTTCTTCGCTTACTTAGCTAAGTTAAGTTTTCCACAGGAACTTTTTCTCACGGCAAAACATTCATAAGTTGAGATCAAAAATCAATTTTAAAATCTAAAACAAGTTTTCAAGAATCTAAATAATGATAATATCTATAATAAATAATTGAATAAGCTTTATACGCAATAACAAGGCATTAGACTGACTTAATTAATTTTAATGATATGCACAGTGTATTGGCAGGTATTGATTTAGGTATTTTTACAAACCAGGATGTCAGACAGGTGTTTAAAGAGACGGAATTTAATGTTTAGAATTTTAGGACTCAATATTAGGTCCTAATTACTTCTAGTTCGTATAAATAATTTAAAAGTAAAACATATTGTTGGATCTAAGCAAAGAGAGTAAATTATTACATTAGCAAACGAGCGAAAAAAGAGATATTTTCGAACAGAAACTTTCATCTCGTATGTTTTGACTTACCAATAGGCAATAAGTTATTTTTTTTCTACGATAACTTGATGCTGCTAATATGCTATTCTCATGATGTGATTATATGATATGAGGTGTGCATGAAAATATACCTAAAACTCTTAAATGCAATGTTTATTTTGATACCGACGATTATTTGGAAACCGTACATGTCAATTGACAGTTGACAGATCGAGGTCATTGACGTTCAAATTCTTAATGCTGATGGAATGTGCATTTTTAACGGATATTTTTCGCGTACTAAGTTAGGTATCGCATCAATTTAAGTGTCTATTATTTGAATAGTTTTATTCAATGTATTTTATTATAATTTAATGTAAAAAAAAACATCTATTTTAAAGTAAAAGTGTTGTGAGTCTGAAAGTGTCTATAGGAATTTTAAGATCAGCGCATGAAACGTATGTCAATTAAGTAAGTATCTAGAACAATTTAAATCCGTACGTTGGATCCATATCAATAAATAATGGTAATTTTGTTATTAAAAAACCGATGTACAGCTCTATAACGTATTGAATGCATAAACAAATCTGAAATTACGAATTGACATATCGTCTAAGAAATAAACACGCAAGAAATATTCGATGAAAATTCAAAATGCGAGCCATCCACCATATAAGTATGCTTCAACGAACGATTAAATCATTTCCCAGGTGCAGGTGGCTACAGACAGGATATCGTGCAACAGCTTTAATTATTCCATAATCCAGACGATGATTTCAACTGTCACACGTATTTGACATAACATAAACTCTATGGTCTAGTTTATAATTCCGTACAGTGTCTATGGCTAATCTATAGAAAGCGGTACACGATGACAATTGACAGGGAGTGCCGTCACTTACAATCGTTGATGCATCACGCGTCATCGGTGATGCGTTTTTAATATTACGTCGGTGTGACAGTACCTTTATGTAACTTAGGGTTGGCGATGTTTGTTACTCTTTCACGGAAAAACTACTGAACGGATTTGGATGAAACTTGACACAAAGATATAACATACACCCTGGAATAACATATAGGCTACTTTTTATCCCGGGAAAACATAAGATACTTTGGGAACGCGGGTGAAGCCGCGGGGGACAGCTAGTTATAAATAAATACCTATACTTACTAATAAGTGGGAAAGTATGATTGTAACCTACTTTTTCACGCTTAAACCATATCTATCGCGATGAAATTTGGCTTTCAGATAAATTATCTATATTTCTGGCATTAAATAAGTACAATAATCATTCTCCATATAAGCGGAGAATGATTATTGTACTTATTTAATAAACTTTTATTTTTACCCTGACACATATTGAGGGTAATGTTTTTCGTGCGCACATGTATGTGGGTATGTATGTATGTATGTCCATTCCATTGTGTGTGACCTCCTGTAGCCTAAACGGCTGATTTTGATGCATGATTTTTGTATGAATGAGAAATGATATAAAAACAATCCCTAAAATTTTTCCTACCTAACAGTCGTTATTTAGTTTTTTTAATGACACGAATTTTTCACGTTCACATTTTTTTAAATCATATTTTAAAATGTAATTTACAAGTTAGACAATAAATAAATAAAACAATTCTAATAATACACCATCCATCCATAGTTAATAGTAATTATCTCAGGTATTTCTTTCAGAAACTTTGTATCAGATTAAAAGTATCCTACTATCCTATAAATGCGAAAGATTGTGGGTATAGTTGGATGTTTGTTACTCTTTCACGCAATAACTACTAAACGGATTTGGATGAAACTTGGCACATACCCTGGAATAGCATATAGGCTACTTTTTATCCCAGGAAAACATAAGGTACCTCGGGAACGCGGGGGCGGAAGCTAGTTTTTTATAACTCAACAGTAGCAACCCTATGCAATAAGGCGTGACGGTCAAGTGACAGGCGGTATCCTGCGCACATCACGCGCCACTTCGCTTCACTCAAATCACTCCGGCGCAACTATAATGGGACCGATCGGTGTTCGGTGTTCGTTGTAATTCAATATTACAAGTTATTGTTAAACTGACATCCCTAACCAAAACACTTCCTTTGTGGTTTTTGTGACGGTGTAATGACGTCACTGGGGACTTAATTTCCTTGTACAGATTTTTAATCGATAGATAATTTTGTTGTTTTTTCAGAAATACAAGCATACGGCGTAGCCTGTAAAGTTACCTCGCTCCTTGATGTCAATAATTTATCTATATAAAAAAAAAGAACGGTTGGACCAATTTGGCATTTTTTTAAAATATTCGTTAAAGTCCGAGAAAGGGTTTTTATGAGAAAACAAGTTCAAAAACTAAAACCCGACTACTTTATCTTTAATATGACGTCACAAAGCCTTTAACCAGCGGACGATCAAGACGCTTCCAGCGATGCCTCATTTGTCAAATTATGATAAGTAGTTATGAGGGAACAGATGAACATACATACATGCATACTTACATACATACATGCCGGTCAAAATCATAAGCCTCCTTTTTGCTTCGCCGTAGTCGGGTAAAAATTGGAATTTTCCCGAGAAATTTGAATTTTTTTTAAATCGTGACGTTGTCTACATCAGTCGAGTCAACTAGTTAAATTATAAAACTACCGGATGAAATATCAGACTAAAAATTATACTAATATTATAAAATGTGAAAATTTGTGAGGATGTATTATAATATATGAATGTTTGTTTGTTACTCTTTCACGTAAACAAAACGGATTTGGATGAAACTTGGCATATAGATAGATTATACCCTGGAGTAACTATAGGCTACTTTCCGGAAAAACGCGGGTAAAGCCTCGGGGCGGAAGCTAGTAAGAAATATAAAAAGAGCTGTACATTTTATTTGATTACATAACTAACTAAAAATGTTAAAACCTGTTGAACCAATAAATAATTATCACAAGGTCTAGGTTAGCAAACAACCGAAGCAAGTATCAATTTAGCCGATTGTTTTACCGACTTTAATCGGTTCAATTATCGGTTATTAACCAATACTTAATTCAATAAAACGGTAGCTCGTTTATAACTCGTTAAACTATTACATGTGTGTGTGTGTGTGTAAATATACATAATTGTCACGTTTTATTTATTAATAATTATTAATAATTTCAATAAAAACCGCAAAGCCACGTTCATGACCTATAATATAGAAACCGTTTATTTTTAATTGTTGTCTAATAATAGTATACAAAGTTACATTGAAATCTGTTCAGCAGTCTGCGTACGCGCAACCACAAACACAAGCTTTATGTATATAGGGTGTTAATTTAAACGTGTGCATAAAAACAATTTAAATTGTCGGAACATATTGTTTTTAACATTTTTCATTTAGATCTTCTTTATTACGATAGGTAATAAATTACTGTAAATGAGTGCTTTTTATGGTCTTATAAATTGTCTGTAAATTGTTATTATCTTGATATAATGTCGCTACAACTGAAATTAAATTATATGAAAATTTTAACTAAGAAACTGTTTATATAGAGAAATTCATCATCATCACAAATTTATTTGAATCAGTATAAATTATAGTACGATCATTAAACTTAACTTATGGATCCAAGTTTTATTAAAATAAATCTATTTTTATATATATCATAGAAAATGTATGTAGATACCATATCATACTTTATGTTGGTGTGTGTTATACAATAAATAAACAAACGTCTACTTAAATATTGCAAAAACAATATTCATGTTAATTTATTAGATCAATTAAAATTAAATATCCTTGACAATTTTAAACAATGTTTAAATACAAATGATACCTACAAAATATTATTTATTGTAAAATTACGGATGGAAGGGCTGAATGGAAGCTGAGTACCTACATAATACGCCACAAATTATTGAGAGTAGGGCAGGTGATGTTTGACATACAATTTCTCCAATTTTAAACAAATACACTCTGTATATCGGAAGTGATGTGAAAGCGAATTGTCTTGTCTGTTTGTGTTGCCCGTAGACATATGCCATAGAGTCGGTGACATGCACGTTGACCCCGTGACCCCGATGACCTCTGTTTACAATCGTGCTTCCAGTGAAATTATTGTCAGGAGTGCAGGAGCTAGTTGTTATGCTGTGACATATGGAAGCTGTTATTGTTATGCTGTGTTTAAATTTTATTGATTGATTTTCAAGATTGATTAGATTGCTCTAGACTCTTTCTGTTATATGAAGTAAGTGACGAATATATTTAAAACCTAGGTTCTACTAGACATCGCTACCTATATATATTTTTTACTATGTATATGCCTGTGTTTGACTACAATCTCACCGTGGTCAGTGATGATTTAGCCGATGGTGGAAGCACACAAAGCCTAGAAGGTACAGCTGTCGGAACACACCGGAAAGTGCTTGGCGACAGATTTTCAACTTGAGGGTAGCCAGCCAGGCGGGTACATATCCAAATCAGCTTTAATATAATAACGCTTGACCCTTTGACATTATTCTGTGACATGACTTGACCCCAAATGACCGACACACTGACGTATGTCAACAATAAAACTTTCGAGGTCAAAACGTAGACTTAGAAGGTAAATATACAAGAACTTTTGTGTGGTTCTCGCCACTGTCACTTTTAAACCTAATTTTCTGTTGTAAACTAACTTGTGCTAAGTAACTTTCGCTTTTTGGATTTACTCGCACTGTAAGAATAATACCGGACAGGTACTCTACCTCGCGCACCGAGGGTTCCGTAGAGATAATTCTGATTGAAGGACTATCACATAGAAGACCTCCAACTGCAAAATATGTAAATTTATAATCTCATTTTTTCTAAACCTTTACTAGTGCTGCGAGACCTTGCTTCATACCAAACATGATTGTAGAATGAATCGTCGAATATCAATGGAAATCAACATTGATCGACAAGACCTACTATACGGTGGCTCATTACATAGGAGACAAGTATACATGGTTGTAGTAGCTTCTCTCTGCACTTGCAGCCCCCTCCACAAGTGACAATTGTATGAAGTATAATATACATAAGTATATTTAAAACAAAAACTGTAATTATATAAATACAAAAGAAAGATCCGCAAAAGAAATAGTACCGGTGGTAGAGTCTAGTAATAATTGTAGCTGTCGACATTCATAAGTGCCTTATCAGGGCCTAAACATGAATGAGCTTTGATTTTGACTCCAGTTTTGGAAAATACAAGTGTGTTTTTTATGGATTTGAGTTGAGAAAAAGAATATCAAGTACTAAGGTAACTTAACATGTTCCTGAAAAAAAAATCTCTTGGCACACCGACAGACAGACAACGAAGTAATCTTATATTATGGAACTCTATAAACTTATGGTTATTTCAGAAATATCACACTAAGATGAGAGAGGACGTCCGGTCAGTTTAAAACAGTTTTATAATGAACAAAGATAGAGTAGGCGCTTTTAACTGAGCACTCAATGTTTTTGCAATACTCAACGCATAGTTTAACAAATTGTAAATATTGCAAACAACTTCCACTCGATGGTATGTTTAACCGCTTGCTACACAGACATACGATCTCAAGCGAGGCGATATAATTACGTACGTACTTAAACGCGTAGCTTCCTACAATGCTTTATACTTAAAAAAAAGGTTTCTATATTATAATGTAGTTTTTGTCTATTTTTTCAACAAATATGTAAAATCGGAAGACGCAGCATGGGTAAAAATTGCCTTGCATGTTTCGACCTAAACGTGAAGATAAATAAAAGCTCATAACTAACCCATAACTACAGCCAATAAATCATCACATTCATGGCAACATTATCTTCAAAACTAAATGAGGTCACAGGGGACCGGCGGCGGGCGGGGAGCTATTTCCGCCAACGCGTTAGCTTGGCCATCCAAAGAGGGAACGCTGCCAGCCTTCTGGGAACCTTGCCGTTGATCGGCAGCAGCACAAGCCACGAGGATTTAAAAAAAAAGTGGTTTGTATGTTTGTTGTAAATATTGTATAGTCTCTTATCATTACAATAAAATAGAAACATCTGCTAAAGAATGATAGCCTAGCATCGCTGCCAGTGTCCTGATACACTAACATGTGATGTTGTCACATGCATGTCGAATTGTTTCTACTGTGACGCGACACGTTACCAGTCCGTCTCCTAAAATATGTAACACCTGTTCGAAACACGATCGTATCGACATTTTAACTGTATTTATTATATGAGAATATTGTATCTTAAGAGAGACATATGAAAATATTGCTTGAATATACTTAGGTACTTACCAGATAGAATAGAATAGAATAGAATATTCTTTATTGTACACCTTAAACAAGTGATGACGCTATGTAATATGGGTACATATAATAAGAGTACAACACAGGCGGCCTTATCGCTTAAGCGATCTCTTCCAGGTAACCTTTGGGTGACAGGAAAATACAATAGTAGAGGCAGGTGTAGAATTCTACCTATGAATTTATAAATAAATTATGTAGAATAAAATAATATATAGTGTAATAAATAATACTTATATGAATAAAAAAAAAATGATAATAATAAATAAATACAAATATAATACAAAAAAATAAATAAATAAAAATAAAATAAAATAAATATATATATAGATACAATATATTATAAAAATGATTAAAGAGAGAGATAGTAGGAAAATATCTGCGACTTAAAAGATTCAATAGTCTGAGCTTGTCTAATGGTCAGAGGAAGGGAGTTCCAAAGATGGACAGCTTGCACAGTGAAGGACTGACTGAAAGTTTGGGAAGTGTGTACAGGAGTTTTGAGGCGAAGTTGGACAGAATTACGAAGGGTGTGATGCTGGGAGCTATAATAATCAAAGTTTTCCTTGAGATAAGATGGGGCTTTGGGATTAAACAGGATATTATACAATAGTGAAAGTATATGAGTATTCCGGCGAAGGCGAATTGGGAGCCACTTGAGCTGAGAACGAAACTGGGAGACATGGTCATATTTGCGCAAGCCAAAAATGAACCGTATGCAAAAATTTTGGAGACGCTCAAGTTTATTTAATTGCTCCTCTGTAAGGTCAAGGTAGCTGACATCAGCGTAATCGAGATGCGGCAAGAGTAAAGACTGTGAGAGCGCAATTTTAGTGTCTATGGGGAGGAAATTTCGCAACCGTCTAAGCGATCCAGCGGCAGCAAACACCTTCCGGCTAACTTCCGCTACTTGCGGAGCCCATGATAAGGTTCGGTCGATGAGAATTCCCAGGTTCTTTACAGTTTCGCTGTATGGTATAGCGATACCGTCAAATGAAATATGTGGTAGATGGTCCCACTTTACCCGAGATATTAATGTTTTGCCGCCAATTATGATAGCCTTGGTCTTAGATGGATTCACTTGCAGACCGAAACGTTTGCTCCAGTCAGATATAACAGCAAGATCTGTATTCATTAATTGAATGGCATAGGGAAGATCACTTAAAGAGGATTGTCTATACAATTGGAGATCATCTGCATAAAGGTGGTAGAGAGAAGAAATTTTATCAGTTATGGATGAAATGAAGACAGAAAATAGAAGTGGAGAAAGGACGCCACCTTGAGGAACACCGGCGTTTGTATCACACCACGAGGACAGAGTTTCATCCACGCGGACACGTTGCCGGCGTCCATACAAGTAACTATGAAACCAGTCAATAACCGTTGGAGATATGTTAAGAGAGCACAATATGGCAAGTAAAATATCAAAATCAACTGTGTTGAATGCATTGCTAAAATCTAGTAATGTTAGGATAGTGAGTTGTCTGTTTTCTATTCCAGTGCGAATATCGTCTGTAATTTTTACCAGCGAAGTCACGGTACTATGCCCAGGACGGAAACCAGACTGATAGGGATTATGTAAGAAGTTACTTGTGAGAAAAATACTTAGCTGGTGGTGTACCAGGCGCTCTAAGACTTTGGATAGAAAAGGTAATATTGTAATTGGCCGGTATTCTGAAAAGGAGGATGGATTCGATTTTTTGGGAAGAGGAACTATGAAAGCCTCTTTCCAAAGAGAAGGAAAGGAGCTGGTTGTAATTGAGAAGTTGAAGATTCCAGTTAACACAGGTGCAAGTAGGTCAATGAGAGGAAGGATCATCTTCCGGCTAATATTGTCACCACCAACAGCATTAGAAGAAATGGATTGAATATGCCTCTTAACATCACAATCAGTAAATTGACTAAACGAAAAAGAAGGAGTATTGGGAGATTTAGATAAAGATAGATCATTTAAAGTATTAAATTTAGTTGTATTATTAACAACAGACGAGGTTGAAAAATGTTGGTTTAAAAGGTCAATGTTTACATTTTCGGAAATTGAGGTAATATTGGACTTTCCGATTCCCAGTGTCTTAAGAAATCTCCAGACTTTAGCTGGGTCCCCATTCTCAACAGATTTGTGAATATGGCGTCGTTGTGCATCTCTACACACCTTATTGCAGTGATTCCGAGTCTGTCTGTATTTCTCACGATATTTGTCAGGGTTCTGTTTGTATTTAAGTTTGGCATTGTTTTTTTTACTCTGTAAAGACCTGATTTCATCCGTGAGCCAAGGAGCAGGAAGATGTTTAACTCGGACAGGACGAACAGGAGCATGTAAGTCATATAATTGTGTAAGGAGAGAGTTAAAAATGCTTACTTGTTCATCAATGGTTGGTGCATCATAAATTGAAGACCAATCAATTTTTTGCGCGTCTTCGCGGAGACGCTCCAAATCTATGCCACTAAAATTGCGCTGTAACAGGATTCTCGATTTTAGCTTAGGAGGACGTATTTTATAAGATAAGAAGATAAGGTCATGAAAGGAAAAAGCATCAGCAGTACATTGACCATGTTTAGCAACATGGTCAGTAGAGGAGACTAGAATAAGATCGAGAAGAGAAGGTTCACAGTGAGGAAAGAAGTGAGTAGCATTTAGAGGAAGGATGTGTAGGTTGGTCGCGTCAGCTACTAAATTCAGAAGAGTAGAACGATTATCAACTTTAAGAAGGCAGGTATTGAAATCCCCCATTATAATAGTATGACTATATGAGGGAACAAGATTTTCTAAAATTGTTTCTAGGGAAGAGAAATAGTTGATAAGAAGGGAAGGGCTGTAAAAAACACCAACAAGAGTTTTGAAACCAGAAAATAATACTTCTATAAAAATGTATTCAGCTCCGCTTGGGGAAGAACTTTGAGAGGACATGTTAATAATAGAGAACGGAATATGGGCACGAAGATAAATAGCAACCCCACCACCTCCTCTACCAACACGGTCGTTGCGGATTAAATGAAAGCCAGGGAGGGAGTACGAGGTAGAGGGTAAGCAGGGCTTTAACCATGATTCTGAAACCAGAATTGCATGAATATTCTTATTAGTAAATGATGTCAGCATATCGGGATAGTGAGCCGGAATACTTTGGGCATTAATGTGGACAACGTTGAAGTTTTTAGGAAAATCTTCAAAATGAGAACCCAATGTATCACATAGGGAAGGAGGAATACTGTAGAAGCTGTCATCGCTGCTCAGATCACTTGACGGTATCGATAACGAATGAAATAAATTGAAATCATCTTCCAAGTCAGACATATAACTAATAGATATTATATTAAATACAATATATATATATATCTAAATATATATTATTATTATCAAATTAAAGATAATAAATAGTAATACAAAAAACAAAAAAAACCTATTTCCATGAATACCCGCCAGCAGAATGAAAGAGATAAATAAAACAAAACAACAATAATAATTAAGCAAAATACAGAACGGTAAAAGGACAGACCTATTTTACACAATAGCAACAAAATCTAACAAAACGAAGAGCATAAACAAAAAATAATAAATAAAAATAGTAGGAAAATATTTTGTGCATTGGCAACAACAACAGTCAATGTCACAAGGACGTCAATCTGTCAGCTTACATAAAATAATTCGTTTGTAAATTATGAATCTAATGCCATCATAGTCAAGAAGTGAAGTAAATATTAAATGAAAGTAAAGTGGGTATGGCAAAAAAAAAAAAAAAATACACTACGCAGTGCGATAATAACATATAAAATGACCACTTTACGTATACAGAGCAAAACAAATAACGTAAAATCTACTTCCTGGTCGTCCTCTTCGCCTTTATGTTGGAAGTTTTGGTGCCAGTGGATGCAGGGCTTTCATTGGATGTGTTGGATAATGTACCCGAGACCAGCGGACTCCGTATACTGCGCAACTCCCTGATGGAAGTAATCTTGTGCCTTTTTCCATCAGGCCCGATAATGAGTATGCACCCATCCCTAGTCCAGCATTTCGTGATGCCGAAAGTCTGACGTGCCTCCATAAATGTGACGTGTCGCTCGCGCGTAAGGAACTCTGACATTGTGATGCCTGTGCCCTTAAGAGACGTCTTGCTGGCCCACAACTTCTCCCGCACCGACCCATCCTTCAGTTTAACTAAAATGGGCCTGGGCTTACTGTTGTTAGATTGGCCCATCCGATGACATCTACTAATGTCCACACTGCTAAAATTGGGAATTTTAATGTTACCTGTTGCTACCTTCACAAGTGCTTGGGCAACATCCTCACTGGCTTGTTCCGGCACACCATGGAAGAGTAGGATTTTACGTCTTCCCTGCATCTCTAGACGATCCTGCTCCTTGGCCAGAATAGATACTTGCGCTTGCAGTGTGTCAAGGGCCTTAACAACAAAGCTGCGAATTTCTCGAACTCTGCTGCAAGTGATGAGGTGGTGATCGGCGCAGGAGTATCCTTCTTCTTGAGCTCGGCATGGAAGTTGTCCATTTGATTTTGAAACAGCTGTTTCATAGCTTCGATGGACTGTTGCAAAGACTCCATAGTGACGTTTTAGTGGTGGTAAATTATTGTTGTAGCCTAAGGATTACTTGTACTGGCGGTGTTTATAGTTAAACAAACATGAATAGTTTAATATTATAAGTTTTAAGTTGTAATAAAGTGTCTTTAAATTATTATAAAATAATAAATAAACCTAACGAAAATCTGTTACAACTGTCTAGCCCGACTACCCGCCCAAAAAAAAAAAAAAAAAAAAAAAAAATGTCAATGACATCGTGTTAAAAACTCAAAACCGTGGATTTATAATACTTTTTAAACTCTCGCGAACACAATTCATGTTTATAGTAATGTTACGGGTTTATTCGCGCATAGAATATTATCAAAATATAATTTTGACTAACCTCGACGTTTCGATCAAGTTACATTGATCGTGGTCACGAGTGGACTGGAACAGCGGATCAACATGTTGCTTGGCGAGAGTTGTCTCCAACTACCCGCAATTGGTCTTGTAAAATATAACTGTCACGATCACGGCACACCGTACTAATTGTATCAACACACCTACTCGAACGTGGATTTATGTACGATAATTCTTTTTTTTTTACCCGACTATGCTAAAAGGATGGTTATGATTTTAAAAGTAGCCGTGGTTGCCCTAAAGCTTATGATAGCTTACCTACTAATACTTACTGTGTGGCATATGACCACAGATTCTTGTTTCATACTTTTTAGAGGGTGATTTTTCAGATGGTTATCCGGTTATTGCAGCACAGACTAGCAAAGTCTTGTGTGTGTATGTTTCATACCCCTCAGCTCCGTAACAGGGTAGTTGACACTGGTGTCCATTCTGTTGTTTACGAACTAAATAAATTTAATCTCACTATATCTCTTTCTAATAGTAAATATAAGAAAGGAATGCAAGATATTTTAGTCCTGTCAGTTTAATCCGATCACACATTTCAACGTGAATTTAAGCGCGATCTATAATGGTCACGACTATTTACCCGTACATTACGACGGCATGGATTAAACTGACAGCATTAAAAATGTTCTATCTTTTTTCAATAAGGTTGAAATTAAAGAGAGGTGACTTGTCTAATATTAGTTAAGTTCGTAAACAACAGAATCGGCACCAGTATCAAAAATAAATGACCAGACACTAACCAATGCATAAAACATCTAAAAACACGTGGAAATATCAAATATATTTTACATTTAATGCTTTTTATGATTTTTAATTACCAGTGGAACTACTAAGAGTAGATGATTTGATGCTGTGAAACTATGACGTCATAATGTAATATTTCATACAAAATTCCTTATAAACTATCGTTTTGACATTTATTAAAAAGTAGCTGATTTGATGTGTCAGTCAATTACCCTATTGATAGGATCCCTTCAAAATCCCTCGGGATCAGGGGTAAAACTGCTGGTAGAATCTAATAAGTACATAGGTATTCATGACTCCATCTCCAGAAGATTCGAATGCATTACAAACTAGCTTCCGCCCCACGGTTTCACCCGCGTTCCCGAGGGGTATTATGATTTTCCTGGATAAAAAGTATTCTAAGTTAATCTAGGTTATAAACTATCTGTATTCAAAATTTCATTCAAATCCGTTCAGTAGTTTTTGCGTGAAAGAGTAACAAACATACATCCATACTCACAAACATTTTTATTAATAATATTAGCAGGACTATAAAATTTCAATAGTTACCTGTATTCAATTAAATAACCCCTGTATTTCTTCAAACACTTAAAAAAAAGGAAACACTCAAAATGATGTAAGTAATAAGCAATTAGTACTACAAAGCGGCCACTTCAACGATTCGATCACTTATTACAAAATAACAAACAAACAACCTTTACTTTTACACTTTCACTGGCAAAGAAAACACTTTGAAAAGTGAAGTACACTTGAGTGCGAAAAATCTTTTTTTAAAACTATTTAATAGGTAAGTTACACACATGCGCCCACGATTGCATTCGTGAGAATATAAAATCGGTACATCAGTTAATATTGGGTAATATTTTAGTAATAATTATGTAAACATTGCAAACGCTACCTCAGAAGGCTGTTGTGGGTATTATTTATGCCTACAACTTGCCTATAGTTTATGAAGGAGCTAAAATCTGATGGTAGAAAAAATATCAGAAATATTAATTTTTTCAAAACAAAATTTTATTTTTTCTTAAGGCCCATATTTTTATGGAACTAAATATCGGAAGTTTGAAAGTGATTTGGATGAATCTGGGCATATATATCATATCCTTAAATAATATATAGGCTACCTATTTATTTATTTTATTTATTTATTAATTTATGTACACACACACACAAGTAAAGGGAAAAGAAAAAAACAGATACAAAGGCACAAAGGGACTGCCTATTTCTAATAGTAATGTCTTCCAGCAGCCCTGCTACTGGAAAGTTTGACAGATACGTAGACACAGTGTGTAATAGATGAAAGAAATACATACATGAAACAGATAGAATGACTTAAAACTAAATAAACAAAAGTAAATAAACTACATAAATATTATAGCATAATAATAAACTACATATTAATACACAAATACAAATAAATACATAAATACTATATGAATGGATAATCAAATATTATATAGGCTATTTTGATCCCGAGAAAACATAAGATCCCTCGGGAACACGTGTAAAACCGAGGGGCGAAAGCTAGTAAATAAATATATTCATGACTACATACCTGAATTCTTGATTTGTTGCATCTGTAACAAAAAAAAGGATTGGTTAACTGTTTATTGCTTCGATCATGCGGTTTCACTTGACTGATCTAACTCTAGATGAAAATTTATCTAATATAGCTTCTGATCACGAGGCAAGTCTCATCCAAATATGTTCAGCCTTTTAATGATTATGTAATAGAAAATTCACGCGAACATACCGACTTTCACACTTGTCATATTAGTAGGATATTTTGTCTATATATATAAAGCTGAAGAGTTTTTTTGTTCGTTTGAACGCGCTTATCTCCTGGTCCGATTCGAAAAATTTTTTCACTAATAGGAAGGTACATTATCCTCAAAGGTTATGGCTACTTTTTATCCCGGGAACGTGAGTGAAACCGCGTGGAACAGCTAGTTTTCAATAATGAGAGACAGTCTAGTCCAAAAGAAATCTATAACCTTAAAAAAAAAACAAATACACTTTCCTATTGCTCAATAATATATAAGTGTTATCCTATAAGGGCACCTCACACAACACATCCGCTGCGGCAGCGATTAATGTACAAGTTATGACAATGATTATGCCAAATACGGCTTTGAAAGTAAAGAGGTATTTCATATTGTATCATTATGATATGTTATTATTGTTATCTTTAGATCGTAATCATATGTTTCGACTCTGATTTACTTTGATATACTTTTATAGGATCACTTGTGTGTCTATCTGTTACAGCCAATTTGAAACTACTGGATCGATCAATTTGAAATTTGGTATATTGGTCACTCAAATGTCCATGTTTGTAACTTAAATAAATTAATTTTAAACATGAGGCCACTTTTGGGGGGTAAATTAGAAACATTTTAACTATTTTTTGCAAACTAAATCGTTTGACATATCATCTGAAAGGGCTTGTTGTGAGAATCTCAAATATTATTTTTATATTTGTTTGATAATTTTTTAGTTATTCATGAAAATACGCAAAAATAGACCATCCTTATCTCCGTAACTTCTGGGCCTAAAATTATGAAAAAATACAGAAAATAGTTCTATACCTATAGATTAGAGATTACAGGAAAACCTATAAAAAGTCAATGGTACTTAGTTAACACAGATAATTATCTTTACGGAACCCTCAGTGCGCAAGTCAGACGTCACTTGTCCTGTATTTTTTTTTAAGTTGAGCGTATTTTCGGTTTAAAGATTTTTTAACCTTTTTTTGAGCGTTGTGTTTGTGTTTTTTTTTTATAATTCTAAGCTCACAAGCTATGGCACGCGTGATGGTAAGCGATTATCGTAGCCTATAGATGCTTACAAATCCATGGTAAATGTTAATGCTACAAAGTTTAATGTATCTATTCCCCTAGTTTCATCCAAATCCGTTTAGTTTTTGATGGGTGATTAAGTCATAAACATCTAAACATACATATTTTCAGTACACGATAGTTCTGCGTCGCATCGCTACCAGTGTGAACCACCTTAATATTTATTTGTTACTATTATAAAGTATGCACATAATTTAAAAGACGCTAACAACGACCAGCTGATATAGAACCTCGTTCCTATTCATTTCCAAACAAGACTGCAGAAGAGGTGGGGTCACTTAAACTGGTAGTTCTGCGGCCAGTTTAATAAGAGCTGCGTTGTCAGTTGGGATTGATACAATTGTATTAGAGATAGGGGTCGTGTTATATTTGTTGGTTTACAATTATATAATATATGCAATTCATATGTTTTTGTAAAACAGTCACGATGTCACGACTTGGTCGGTATGATGTGCCTTCCTGGCTTCACCTCGCATATGTTGGCATTCATATTCGTTATTTTACTAGGATTTTCATTGAATCGGTCCATTTTGTAATAATTTTATCAAACTGGCTTATTATATACTATACTGCTGTTTAGTTTGTAGGCAGTAAGGATTTTTTTAATGTACATAATTTTTTATTTTAGATTTAATATAGTTTTAGTTACTGTAAATACATTGGTTAGAAAAGGACAAAACAAGGTCCGATATAACGCCATAAAATTACGGTTTCTTGTTTCATACTTTTTAGATAGAGCATGATTTTTCAGTAGTCCGGTTAAAGTTTTTCAACTTTCTTTTTTTTGAAGCCAGTTGGCGCAGTTGGTTAAGACTTCACCTCTAGCGCCGCTGGTCATGGGTTCGATTCCCAACCAGGACAAACATTTGTGTGCACGAACATGTCTGTTTTTCCTGTGTCTGAGTGTAATTATCTATATAAGTATGTATTTACAAAAAAAAGTACTTAGTATATGTAGTATATCAGTTATCTGGTTTCCATAGTACAAGCTCTGCTTAGTTTGGGATCAATAAACATGTGTGAAGAATGTCCCAGGATCATTATTTATAGTTTTTATTTTCAATAATGAAATGAATTTACGAACAAAAATTGTAAAAAAAATACTGACCGACGACAAATCGAATACTGCCTTTTACAAAAACTAATTACAGCTAGTGTCACTCGGGATGATAAAGTTTCTAACAATACAAACAAACATACAAATCTGTTCAGGCATTTAAAAGTTATGGTAGAATAAATAACCTCACATACATGAACCATGAAAAAATATTACACTCATAAAAGAGCAGTCGTGGAAGTTTGTGAGTATGGATGAATGTTTGTTACTCTTTCACGTAAAAACTACTGAACGGATTTGGATAAATCTTGGCACATAGATAGATCATACCCTGGAATAACATATAGGCTACTTTTTATCCCGAGAAATTATGTTTTCCCGGGATAAAAAGTAGCCTATAGATACTTCGGGAACGCGGGTGAAACCGCGGGGCGGAAGCTAGTATTATAAATTCGAAAGTTTGTCAGTGAGTATGTTTATTACTTTTTCACGCTCAAACGACTGGACCAAATTTGATGAAATTTGTTACGGAGTAGCTGACATCCTGGATTAACATAGGTTACTTTTTATCCCGGGAAAACATAAGATCCCTTGGAAACGCGGGTGAAACCGCGGGGCGCAATCTGTATAATAATAAAGCTAAAGAGTTTTTTAAATCTCTGGATCTACCAGTCGGAAGCTACTTTTTATCCCGGAAACGCGAGTAAAACCGCAGGGAAAAGCTAGCGATGTAATATGTCAATCATGTTATAAATCAATGCGTTTTATCGATACCGATAATGATTGTTATTAATAGAAATGTTATTCTTTCAATGACTAATGATTATTAGTGATAATGTTTTCGTTTTGCGAGTAACAACCTCGATTAGCTTGTTATAGTAGGCGATGATATATTATAACAAGGTAATGCAACTCGTACGCAACCATTTTGAAATATAGGCTAGATGACAGTGTCAAAAATAAAGGACCAAACACTAACCAAGGCATAAAACATCTGAAAACACGCGAAAACATCAAATATGTTGTACATTTAATGCTTTCTATGATTTTTAATTACCAGTAGAACCACTGAGAGTAGATCATTTGATGCTGTGAAACGATGACGTCATAGCTTAGTATTTCATACAATATTCCATGTAACCGATCGTTTACTAAAGACATTTATTAAAAAGTTGCTGATATGATATGCCAGGAAACTACCCTATTAAATGTATACTTACTTATTTCAAATAAAAAAAAAAAATTACTTTTTACAAAAAAGAGGACCGCCTACAAATTTGACACTGTTTTGAATTCAGCGAAAATAATTTGCGGTACAGTATCACACAACTTAGATGTAGCATCGGCGAATCGTTTTCGTATACTTCACTTCCGATTTACACAACAAATAAAAATTCATTATCGCGCCATTCAACGTTCAACAAGATCGTTTTCGCTGGTCATTTTTTAATTGAGTGATGTTGTAGGCGCACTCTTTTCGAGAACGATCGATTTTACGAATTTTGCCGATGTTTCATCTAAGTTGTGTCATACTATACTATGATATTTTCCATGGAACACTCGCCGCGGTAGGTAATTGCTTTCGCTGTTTTCAAAACACTGACAAATTAGTGTTACTACATAGTTATTTTATACTTTTTAATGGTTTTGAAGGCGTTTCACGTCTACAAAGAAGAGACTTCAAAAAAGGAGGTTCATTTTTAAAGTTGGTTACAAATATGCCTGCCGAGTGTCGACAGCTGCACTTGGGGAGGTTCCCTGCTAAGAAACTCTAGTATGTCTCCTCACTCCAAGTACATTTGTACTCCTAATAATGAAGCTGAAGAGTTTGTTTGAAAATCTCCGAAGTTACTGGTTCTATTTGACTAATTCTTTCACTAATAGGAAGCTACTTTATCCCCGAAGGTTATAGGCTACTTTTTATCCCGGGAACGCCAGTGAAACCGGGGGGAGCAGCTAGTTAATTATATGTCAGAATCACTTTCTTGTACTTCGACCCAAAATAATTAGTGCTACGTGACCACTGCCCCTCGTCATATCTGTATCAGAGGCCTGACGTACTGATAACAGACGACCTTGCTACAATCTTTGTTGATATAGCGATTTTGTTGATATTAGCTATTATTAACCGACTTCAAAGGAGGAGGTTATCAATTTAGTTGTTTTTTTATGTTTGCTCACGCATAACTTTTTTGTTTATGAACCGATTTTAATAATTATTTTTGCGTTGGATTCACCCATTTTAATTTAATTGTATTTCAAGGAGGTTTCTGGTATATTTGGACTTCCAATGTTGGGTTTATGCACATATTTTATGGCATTAATTTGATAAGAAGCTATTTTGGAATAACTAAAGATAATGGAGCTAAGGAAACTGAATTACGATGTGGAATCTTTTTTCTTGTTTTTCAATTTTTGTAGAATTTTTATTTCCAATAATATAGGTACTACATTTACGTATTGATACATTGCAGGGAACGTAATAAGCCACCATATACAAACGTAAAATAAGCAAAGATTAAATAAGATGCAGTAAGACCAATTGAGTGGTAAAATTGTCCGCCACTTATATGAGTAATAGCCGCAATAGAGCGCGGCCTATTTGTGTACAAATGTTTGGTCAAATCATGCTCATCCATCGTGAGTTCGACGAACTGTGTGGCCAACATGAAGCTCTGAAAAATGCTGATGTTCAGCATTAAAATATGATAAATAAAAACTTTTTAAACTAATTACGCATAGGGATGATGAGGACTGCTAAGCAATTTAAGAAAGTCCCATGACAAAAGATTTGGAAATCGTACGTATTCACAGTTAAGTTTCGATAACGAACAATTTTTTTTTTTTTTTTTACGATGTATAGGCCTGTGTTTGACCACAATCTCACCGTGGTCAGTGATGATGTGGCCGATGATGGTAAGCACACAAAGCCTAAAAAGGAACTGGCTCTCACGTGCAGCTGTCGGAACACACCGAAAGGTGCTTGGCGACAGATTTTCAACTTGAGGGTGGTAGCCAGCCAGGCGGGTACTACAAAGTACCCTACCACCGTGCTATGGTTTCCTCACGATGTTTTCACCGAAAGCTCAAGCTCATTATAGGATTCGAACCCGGGACCTTCGTCTCGGCATCCGACGTCACTACCACTGAGCTATCATCGCCTTAAATTTTTGCCGCGCTCATTTTAATAATAGAAATCTCTAAATAAATAGTAAGTATTAAAAAAGTAGTTGTCTACTGTTTATGAGGGTCGCGGTAAACCGCTGAGGATAGTGCAAGACCGGCCATCGTGGAGATCCTTGGCCTCCCCGGCCTTTGTCCAGCAGTGGACGTCTTTCGGCTGACATGATGAACCAAATATTATTACAAGCTTATTTAACTTCACATGTTAATATGGTTATAAATGCCTATTATAAAATGTCTACCTTAGAGGCACTATCCCTAAGTAAAACAAACTTACGCATACTTGTGAGGGCCCTAACAAGCATCTGGTCACCATTGGCGTCCGTGACACAAAGGCGTGTAGATTCTGCTGTCAGGCGGATGAAACACCCCTTCACCTTTTGTGTGAGTGCCACCCACTTATGCCTAAACGTAATACTCTCCTGGGGAAGCACCAGTTGCACCCAGATGAAGTAAAATTTATCACCGCTAAGAATATAGTACGGTTTATTATAGCTGTAGGTCTTGGCGGTGAAATTTAGTTTATGTGGCGATCACAATAGATCTAGTCAGGTCGCAGTGATACAAGCTCTGTAAAGACTTGAAACAGCCACAAAACCCAAATAATAATATGTTTAGGTTGAAACTGGCGAAGCAATTTTAACCTACTTACCGGTGTTCAATTGATCTCAAACTTGGTATACCTATGTAAGTCCGATGACAATACAAAATATGGTATAAAAAAAAGCTTGTCCTTAAAAAAAATTAATAGTGCCAAGAATAATGGAACCTTCTCCATAACTCTAATAACTCAATGTACACTCAAACTATATTGGATAAAGAGTCTCAATACAATTCGTCATACAATCGGAATTACTCATACGTTAAATTAATCCGACTAAATTCAGTTGGAGAATAATCATCGGTCAACCGTGCAGATGTGACATGCCTTTGGAATTTGTTTGCGTTTTTTAATTTCCGTTTCTTTTGCGTTATTTTTGTAAAACACTTGCGTTATAATTTTCATTGTTTAGCTTTCAAAGAAGTGAATGGATACTTTATTGTAAGTATATTGATTATTTTTTTATAGGATTTTTTGTTGTTTGAAGGACGTAATAACAAAAAGAAAAACCGCCTTCAAAAATACTTTTCCTAACACTGTTTTGAAGTCAGAGAAAGTATGGCCCTGTGCGGGCCCCCACCTAACCTACTGCCTTGTGGGGGCCCGCGCAGTCTAGGGCCTGGAGGCCAATTCTCGCGCGGGTAGAGATCATCTCTAATTCGAGATATGTTGAAACAAAATGGCGAATCTCTAATAAAATCAATTTTTCGTATTCTCGGGATGTCACGCTGGAGAAATGTCGAATCCCTTTCGATCGAGATGCAACGAATGGTCCGGAGCAGTAGAGATTTTGATGTCGAATGTTGACATTTTGGTGAGATTTTTCATAGACATTCATCTCTACTTGCGCGAGAATTGGCCTCCTGGCTGGCAAACACCACCTCGACTATATGGCCATTCCGATGCTGACGTCCTGACGTACGATGCGATACGATAGAGAGGATTGTTCGCGATAAAATCGTAACTATATAATAATATACCCACTGATAATATCCTGGGACATTCTTCACTCTATGCATATGTATATTTAATAATAATGTATTCAATTACTGTTTTCCTTATGTAGTAACATTAATATATGTTATCGTATGAAAGAATATATAATAAACTAGTCCTAATTGATTAAACAATGAATCAGACGTACGTTTTATATTTATGTTACAGTTTTCCTACTATACATATTATTATGTGAAGTAAGGGTAGTTATTTTTGTGCTGAGGATTCTGTAACGATTAAAAAAGGTGATTTTTATGTGAGTTAATTTATGAGTGTGAAAGACTCAATTAAGTCGTAATAGCTGAACAGATATAAATGAGATTTGGCATTTAGTTTTTATTAGTTGTTTCTCGCGGTTTCACCCGCGTACCTGAGATAAAAAGTAGCATTAGCACTCGAGAAAGTCGGAAATAATGAAGCTTCCTATTAGCGAAATTTTTTTTTAATCGGACCAGTTACTCCGGAGTTATCCGGATCTGAATTTAGGTACATTTCAATTTCAAACTTTACGTTAGTTATAATATCAGTGTATAAAAAAAAACTTATGCATGGATACCGATTTGTACCATAAACTTATTAATACGAGGTCTTACTTATTAAAATAACGTACGGAACCCTACAATATGAAAACACATTTATAAACACAACCCAACGATCATTCATAAAGATATTATTAATTTTATTGTAATTTAATCAGGAATTATATAAACCAATCCATTACGTTACGTAAGTGAATTATATTTGATTTAAATATTGTCGTAGGTACTTACCTTATTATTTTGTTCCGCTTATAGGTATACTAGCTTCCGCCCCGCGTTCCCGAGGTATCTTATGTTTTCCTATGATAAAATGTAGCCTTTATGTTATTCCAGGGTATGATCTATCAATGTGCCAAGTTTCAGCCAAATCCGTTCAGTAGTTTTTACGTGAAAGAGGAAACATTCATCTATACTCACAAACTTTCGCATAGGATGCTGAAAAAAAACATATTTTTGGTCTATAGATGTATATTCAGTACTTAGACAATAGATAAAGCTTTTTCACTGAGCTTTTCGCCCGTGGCTTCATTTAGTTTTTTTTACAGTTTTAAATTTATCTTCCTGCGGAACTAGCCGTAGCGTAAATTGTTGTCACAACGTGAACGTATTCCCTAATTATTTTTTTAAATTTTTAAGCATCCTAGAAGCTTTTGCTAAGTAGGTAATATTCAACGCGTAATCAAAATGGCACCTCTGTATTTAAACCACGTGTAACATTGAAATGTTCAGCGTATTAACTATATTTAGTAAACGAAGAACTGAATGTAACCTCGTATTGATACAATTTAAGTGGCCTCAATTTTGACAGACTAGTGTTATACGAAATGCGAATGTGAGGTGATTTTATTGGACTCTTGTAATCTTTAATATTACATTAGTAATTTTATAAAGGCTTAATATACTACCGGGAAATAATGTATTAAATGGTCTTGAAATTTATGAAAAATATGCAGTAGAATTGAGTTAGTAATTCACGTAATTTTAGCTTATTATTTTTTGGGAATACTTAGTTATAAATCAAAATTTATTTGTTGCATTTTACGTTGTCTCTTCTCTAAGTAATATAAAACAAAGTAGTTTTTTTTATTACTAAGGCAGCAAACAAGTATACTACGGCCCACCTGATGGTAAGTGGTTACCGTAGCCTATGGAAGCTTACAACACTCGCGCGTTGCCGATCCTGCAAAGTCTGTTTCTTCGCTTACTTCTTGGAACCACGCAACGGATTTTGATACGGTTTTCACTGGTAGAAAGAACAATAAACGAGGAAGGCTTGTGTATATAAATTTCACCTGTGCAAAGCGGTCGCTAGTATATTATAAAAATAACAGTTTTAATCGTTGGTGCACAAAATAAAAGCATACTTCTTTTTGTAAAGAGCTGGCTCGCGGTACATCTAGCAGAAAAGAGCTACCGTCTGTCAGTACATATTTAATATAAATTTCATAACATAACCTTTTAGAAGCTCTATGTGAACGAACGATACAATCTAAACATTATAATTAAATATATAACGTACAATTTGAAATGATTAATCTTGTATCAGATAACGATGCAGTATTACCAACAGCTGATTGCAATTTCGTAAATAATTCATTTACATTTTACTTGTAGAAGCAGTCACGGCTAACTAGATAGACCCAACACTAGACAAGACCTAATGAGAACAGGTTGGGTAAAGATCATCATCATTATCACCAAAGTAGGTCTTTTAGTTACATCATGGTAAAAGTATTAGCATAGTGAAGAGATTTTTGCAGGTTCGGCATCGTGCGAGTGATACCCCTGGGTGCTACAAGCGTTCATAGGCTACTGTAACCACATCCTATCAGGTGGGCCGTATGCTTGTATGCTGCCTTATATAAAAAAAAAACGAAACTTTAATTTGTGTTTAGTATCTGTGCTATACTAAAATTATATCTATCCTTTTTCATCTGTCTCTGACTCTTTCTATCATTCGCTGTCAAGCATATAAAACTAGCTCCGCTTTAATTAAATATTTGTTATGAAAAAAATTTTACAGTTTAAAAGTGCTCAATACATACTTAAGTAAGTTTATGGTTTTACTTAACATTGCCTAACTCCTAAACAATTTGTAAGAAGTGAAAATATCAGAAGAAAATTCCTCATATACTACCATTCAAATCTTAAGTTAACTGAACTATTACTACAGAAACTAGATTTATAGATTATAATCTACATTATGGTTTGTATAGTAATCTCTATAAATCTGGTGATTTTTGTATAGGGTATCGTAGGTCAAAAGGGCATGGAAGGATACCTATATAAGGTTTTTTTAATGGAAAACAATACTAAAATATCTCAATCGTTTGTCAAAAATATCTACAAAAAACTTAGCGTGTACTTATCTACTGAGTAACCTATAGATTACTCAAATACTAAAATATCTCGACCCATCACTACGTTTCTGAGTACATACAAATTACTAATAAAATCATTCAAAATATGTAGTTTATGCATGCAGACAATTTTATCTGTTTCCTAAATTACTCTTGCGCAGGTTTATTAAAATCTTTGATAAAAGTCGACCTTGTATACATACGTTCAATTGCGCTTTTCATACATCAAACAAAACACAATTATCAAAATTAGATAACGTATCATTGACTGCATTACTCAACATCTTATCTGTACTACTAAATCTGTCCACACACTGCAAAATTTACGCTTTACGTATTTTTATACTTTCACCGTTAGATTAAAGTGCGTTTATTTTGCTTGTTTTGTCATTTGCAAGCTGTAGATCATCGTCTCTGGGTAACCGTTAATTCTGTTCAACTTAGTTTAAGATATCAGATATAAAATTACTCTTATCTTCATCAAATCTTAACTCTCTATCTTCTTTCAAAGTTATTCCCTCTTTTAGTTCTTAAACGTCTCATGTCTGAAATAAATTGTATCATGCTCCGTTAGATTACTTTAATTCTGGCTGGTCAATTGAAAATCTGACGCCAAGCACCTTTCGGTGTGTTCCGACAGCTGCATAAAAAACCTTTTTTGTCATCTTTATACTGTCACTTATATGAAAATATCCATTGAAACATCTCGTTATATATTTTCAGTTATCATTCTTGCAATAGAATTATCATTTAGACTTTCATTTGCGTTTGTATTTCTCCACAAGTTTGTCTGTGTGCTAATAACAATTGCTAGCCATATGTAAATCATCAACGTAAGATCGCAATAATTTCTCTCGCGTGTGACAATATGGACGCCAGTAACATGCTAAATGTTGCCGAAACGGAATAATGGCGGAAACTAGAACATAAATTATACCAATATGGCGTCCGCCCACAGAGACAACGGTACTTCTATATTATGAACATGGACTTTTTCATATTTTAATTAGAGAGTGTATACTTTTATTTGGCTTTTTGGTTTACATTGTTATGAGTGTCCTATCTGACGACTTTGTGACATGTTTTTGGTACAAACCACATTGATCTTGCTATTAAAAGTGTTTCTTATAATTTATTTAAAAAAGCCTTCACATTTAAGCCGCAGGTCGTGGGTTCGATTCCCATCCATGACAAACATTTGTGTGCATGAACATGTCTGTTTGTCCTGAGTCTGGGTGTAATTATCTATATAAGTATGTATTTACAAAAAATAAAGTAGTACATGTAGTATATCAGTCATCTAGTTTCCATAGTACAAGCTCTGCTTAGTTTGGGATCAGATAGGTGTGTGAGGAATGTCCCAGGATATTTATTTATTTATCAATTACTTACCTAATATTTCGAAGTTTACTGCTATTTTTACAGTTTGGTGTTTCTCTTAGAAACAGGATGAGAAGACAACCAATAACAACCTTGGGGTCTAAAAAGCACAGGAGCAATATTGAATAGAAGTTCACATTGATGATTAATTCGTTACTCATTTTATACAATTGAATTTGAATTCGTAACAGGCTCAGATTTAGAGTTTTTTTTTTTTTTACTATGTACTTACTGGTCAGTTATGATGTGGCCGATGGTGGTAAGCACACAAAGTCTAGAAGGGATCTGGCTCTCAAGTGCAGCTGTCGGAACACACCGAAAGGTGCTTGGCGACAGATTTTCAACTTGAGGGTGATAGCCAGCCAGGCGGGTACTACAAAGTACCCTACCACCGTGCAAAATTGCATAGAATTTACTGTGAATTTGGTAAATAAATATAAATTAATATCCTGGGACATTCTTCACATATGGTTAACTGATCCCAAACTAAGCAGAGCTTGTACTATGGAAACCAGATAACTGATATACTACATATACTACTTTTTTTTTGTAAATACATACTTATATAGATAATTACATCCAGACTCAGGACAAACAGACATGTTCATGCACACAAATGTTTGTCCTGGATGGGAATCGAACCCACGACCAGACCACTTATATAGTCTTAGAGTCGAAGGTCAAGAGCAGGCTTGGTACTAACATGGTGTTAGACAGACTATTCCACTTTCATGACATAAAACTGAGAGCTTCTACTACCATAGCCAAAAGCAAGAATAAATTTATTAGATTTTCACTGTATTCTCACTGATACGACTCATGTAACTTATTATTGTAACAAACTTTCTGACTGACCAATGACCGTTCATAGTAGATTACCTAGATTTTTTTACACTGTAATATTATATCCAGGATATAAGCACTTGTCCAGATCAAATGATTATTCAGTGACCAACAGTTCAGTGACCTCACAGTTTACATTGGCGTTATATCTAGGTCATTTTTTGCTATTGGCGCTAAGGTACGTTTTACACCGAGTAATTTTACAAGCTGTATAAAGGGTAAATCTGCATTAGATATTAGAACCTTGGGATTATTTTTTTTAATATTATTTGAGATGTCGTTATTTATGCTCGTAAAAATACCCCTGTTATCAAAGATGGTCTAGTTTAAATATCTACACAGCAGAATAACAAGAAGGTTTGACCAACTAATACATAAGTAAATTTCACGTAGTTTTTAGGCATCTAAAGTCCCCCATCTAAGTTTAAATTACTGAAAAACTACCTACTGTGTGAGTATCTGTAAATACTGTCTGTACTAACTACTGCTTGAATCTGTAATTTAATCAGACTTCATCAACTCAACCCTCATCATTAGTATAAGTAGACTCACCGCTAAACTAGTGCAGTAGTATCTTTGTCTACTAAAACTTGAATAATTAGCTAATCCGAATCCTTACTTAAAGTGTTTATTTTGGTTGTATTAGCTTTAATCTGCACTTCTCTCACTCCTCCGTAAGTAACATACTTGAAACAAAAATTGAAAATATCTTCATAAATAGAAAATAAAGATACACAATAAATTACCTTACTGAGTTTCTTGTTAGAATCTTTCTCAACCAGTGGTACAATCTAGTCCTTATCAAGACTTACACTGAAGAGATTAGAATTGATATGTCACCTCACATGCTGATTTCATTCATCCATTACAAATGTACGGTCACCAGTCTTCATAAAAACAAACATAACTAAACTTTGCAGATGTCAAATTAATATTTTGATTTCTCAAGCACAAACATTATTAACATTTTTTCTACGATCCTTGAGCCACATCTTCAAATTCACACTTTAATGTTGAATCTTGGTGTAATAGTTACTAAAAGATGGATTGCAAATGACAATGACAGGTTTAGGGGCTATTACAAAACTTTCTCTAGTAAAAAAAGATCGCATACTCTATTTTGTAGTCTTTATAGATTTGTTTACAAGCCTATCCGTCTATGTACCAAATATAAACATGATAAGATAATTCTTCTCAAATCTTCCATTAACTTCATCAAGTCATTTTGGATTTATTACATAATTTCAACTACATAAATTCACTCGCATTCTAGTCTAATAATTGGATTTCGGGATAACAAGTACGTATATTTATTATACATTTATTAATTACCTGCGTTTCACTTAAATACAGTAACTGAGTACCATACACTCTTAAATTATCATTTTTAATTTAAGTAGCATCATTAAAAATCATCAATACAGTATCATGTTTCTTTCACGTCTTTTAATTTTAGTGTAAATAATCTTCAGCCTAAAAATGTGAGGTCACCTCAAAGGTAGGTCAGGTGACTGCCTGCTGGGCGGAAATAATCGTATTACTTAACATAGACCTAATGCGTGAGCTCTTTATTTTTTCCCAATAGCATTCAAGGCAGAAAAGCCGGAACGCACGGAAATTCGCTGTGGTCCTCGACCAAGGTCTTCGTAGTGATTGGTGGCTTTAGAGTTTAAATATTAAATTTTAAAATTAAAGTAAAGATGTATTTGTGTATCAATATCATAATTTAGTCTCGGGTTGTCCACTACGCCTCTTTCATAATGTTTGTTTTCTAAACGCCGAGCAGTGTTTTTGACAACAAGTGTTTGTAACATCAATTTAGAGTGAATTGTGGGATTTCAGAATTTATGGACAAAGGTAATAATAACCCGGAATACATTTTCGGGGTAGCCTTTTAGGCCATTTAGTAGGTTCCAAGCGGTGTGCACCAGTACAAAGTCGTCAGTCAAAAGCCTTTGAAATCGTATTGACCAAATCATTTGGTCAAAACGATCTGGTAATTTAGAAATATTCATGGAGCCACTGTATTGTGTGATGGGAAATAGACAATGATAGTTAGTGATGGTCGTATACCAAAGAAATGCTGAATGGTCTAAGATGTTAAGTAATTGGACAGGTTGATAATAATGCCTCGTGGACCATAATCGAACCATCGTAAGTGATGGACGATGTGGTCGATTGGATTGACAAAGCCTATAAGGAAACAAGATCTTTGGTTCTCAAGAGTCACGAAATATATAAATGAAGATGATTCGACATAACCCCAAGAGCATTTTTTCCGAAGGTACGAAACCCAACTTGTATGCAAGTCATAACTAGAACATTAACATTAATCCTACTTTTACAAACTAGGTAATTGCTTACGGAATAGAAATAGTTTGCAACTAGGTCATAATTAAGATGTTTATATTCTAAACTAAATAATATTCTTGGTACCTTATACTAATGTCTGTCGTTGGAATATGATTTGAATTGATTGAGATGAGATATAAAAATCTTTGTAAAGACAATAAGACCAAGTAAGTCATTGATTCATCAAAAAGCAGTTCTAAAAGAAATATTTAAGTTTAACTGAATCATTTTATTTGTTGAAAGATGTCAAAGTAAGTATCAAAGATAAATCGAAAGCAGGATACTCAAATGATAGGTCAGTGATTGGAAAACAATGGCTAAGATAGTGAATCGAATCATACAGTGAGCTTGAGCTTTTAATGAATGAAAACATCATGAAGAAACCAAAGCATAAGGTAGAATACATGGAATTATTGACGAGGCGGGCTCATCAAGTAGAAAAGGACATCCATGGGCTGCCTGAATATGAAATTTTGATAAATGCTGACTAGGTTTTGATTGCCTTTTAAGACTTGAAACTTTTCTGAAAGGCATTTAGTGTGTACCCACCTTAACTTAATAAGCTTATATGACATGTGGCGAATGCATTTAGTTTCTATAATGAGTATACCGAGCTAAACAACTCATTTATTTGGATAATTTAATCAGGAAAAAAATAATATTGCCTATTTATGTTGCAACAAAATGTTTAGATGCATAAAAATCTATCTAGGATATTTACTTTACACCACACGCAACTTCATCCAAAAGGAAGTTTACTGCAATAACACTATTATTTTTTTCCATTTAAACGGCCGCAAGTGTTCATAGTCCATGAGAAAGGGTATGCCCTATTAGGGCATCCAGTTTCCATTGAGATTTATGTGACAGTCGGTTTGTTGTGGCTAGCTGCAGCAATTGGATAATAATCTAGTTAAGCCGGACATGGGATCGGTGGCCATCGTTTATTAGTGCTGCATGCTTTTGCAATAATGTATTGTTTATTTTTATACTAGATTTTATTCACTTTGTGCATTAAAGCGGTCAGTGCGCAGCTCACTGTAGTCATAATAGTTTGCTACGTATAGGTAGGTAACTATCATCATATCAGCTAAAAGACGTCCACTGCTGGACAAAGGCTAAAGATCTCCACAATGACCGGTTTTGCGCTACCAGCATCCTGCGGTTTATCGCGACCCTCATCTAGATCTACTAGAACCTCATCTATCAAGATCATCGGTCCACCTTGTGAGTGGACTGCCTGCGTCTTCCGGTTTGTGGTCACCACTCTAGCATATCTAGCATAAAACTTTCATCTAAAAGGTAGGTCTTAGGTAGAACTGTATTTTGCAGTTGGACTTTGAGAGTACCCTGAGTACCTTTGTCCATATCATCACTCATCATACAAAAACACATCAAGATTCAAAAAGTAAATCCATTTCAGATCAGTACAGTAAAATTATGAATAATTAATATTTCATAAATTCCCTTAAAATCAACAAAATGGTCGCACACATTGACAGGTGCGGTGCGCACGCGCTGCGTTCGGAAGCCACGCGCGGTATTCGCCGCCCGACCGCCCGCCGACTATTTCCGAAGTACTCCTTTTTTTACAAAGACAGATATAACACCGCCACCCATTCAGGGTTCGTAAGTTCTTGACTCTTGTACTCGACTCTTTTTTGCCGTCGGAATGTGTGGTTGTTAACAAATAATGACCATTCGTCTGTCTGTGCATCTTAATATTTATTAGCTGAGTGATTATGAGCTATTAAAGCTTTATTAACTACTAGCTGCCACGGTTTCGCTCACGTTCTCGGGATTAATAATATCTTATGTCCTATTACAGGACCTAAAGTATCTAGCAAATCATGAATGTACGTTCAGCCGTTATGGAGTTGAGTGTTGATAAATATACACTTTCACGCATACCTTCGCATTTATAATGAGATTTAGCAATCATGTGTTTTATTCTCATTGAGGTAGGCCATACTCTAAAAATTTGTTAATTATTAAGCCCGAATTTATGATCAAATGAGAAGTAGCTAATCGATGGAAAAAAGACGTTAAAAGACCACCCATGAAACCTCATATTGAAAAACGAACTAAAAGCAGAGAAAGCCAGACCCGAGACAACCCACGATTATTCCCTGTTATGCTAATTAGATAGGAGGGTCCTCGATAAAAAATAAATACTACATCACACTAACAAACAGCGCACAAGAAAAGATAGAAAGAGATAGAATAACATTGTTACTCACATTCTTAAAAACTTCAATTAAATTAAATGAATACCAAAGACACGTGCCCATGTTTTTACTAAAAACAATGTAACAGACTTACATTAAAAACTACAACTAGCAAGATCAAGAAAATGTAATGAAGAACAATTGTGCAAATAATAAAGCGTGTATATAATAATGGATAGAGACATTGAGAATAATACAAGACTCGAATATAGGTCGGTCTTGTTATTGTATTTGAATTTAATTCTTATTATGACTGTATAAGTAGGTAGTGCCTGTCACATTGGATGAAGTGCATAGACTGTAGATACTAAGAACGTATGACTATATAGTGGTAAGTACTTCAGCACTGTAGATCTTGGAATAGAAAGTAATTGCCTCATAATCTATTTGGTGTGAAAATATTCTATTGAACCCATGCCCTGTGGCGTAATTGGTGTAGTATTTTCAGTAACGACTGTTAATTGTTTTGAATTCCACTTTCTATGGAGAATTACAAACCTACTTAGTTTATTCTAGATTCTAATACGTTTAAAATGACAAAGATTCCAATATCTTTATCGGCTTTTGGAAATGGCGGTTAGAATCCGTTGTAGATCTTATTTTACGTTTGTTCTTTGACCTTCAACGTAACGACAATAAAGTCGTCAATGTAGGTGTGGTTTTGAATTCTCGTAAAAATAAAGGTTAATATTTTATTTGAATAGAACACTAATCAGAGACTAAAAATTACGATAGTTTTTTTATTATAAAAACAATAAATTACACCTTTTGATAAGTATTGATCATTGAAACGTCTTTTGCGAAATTTGTACCATTAATAAAATAGTCCAACATGGAATCCGACAAAAGTTTCGGATATATCCATTCAGTATAGCATTTATTATACCTTCGTAAATTCCAAGAAGGAAAGCAATTTAAAAATGTCAAAAATTACAACAATTATCATAAAGGTATCTAGATACCTACATATAGAAGTGTATACACGCACAGTTCACAGGCTCTCTAGGTTTACCGTTGGCAACATGGCAGTCGATGACCTTTCGTAGATCCTACTATTTGAAATTCGTTATTCTTAAATATATCAAACGTCAATCTACCTTTATCTAGATTTACGTCATTTGCAGTTGATAGTTGATTTTCAGTAAATTCTTTTTTTTTTATTTGTTTTTAATATACTGGGACATTCTTCACACACGGTTAACTGATCCCAAACTAAGCAGAGCTTGTACTATGGAAACCAGATAACTGATATACTACTTTTTTTTTGTAAATAGATAATTACACCCAGACACCAACCATCAAAACCATGACGAGCGGCGTGATAGGTGGCGTCTTAACCAACTACGCCAACTGGCTTGACATGACAAATCATTGTTCGCGAACTAAATTAATATTTTAAATTTCAACTTGCATTGACTGACCACCTTAATTCTCATAAACTTTGTTCTACGACCAATTACACTAACAATAAGTTAGTTTAACAGTTAAATAATGAAGATACATCACTCTTTGTTAGTTAACTAACGAACATGAATCATGGAACTATTATATCATTAAACGCAAGCTGGTGAGGTGAAGGTTAACTGCTCATAGGTGCAATTTGCAGTACAATAGCTTCCATGCATTTATTGCAATTTGTAAAGCTATAAAAACATGTGTATTTGTACATACGATAATAAGCGGTGCTTTTCTTTTATCATGAGCTTCCAAGTCCACTCTCATTGCGAGAGGTAACATGGCCTCTGACCTGCCCATTAAAAACGAAGGCTTATATAGAGCATGCGTGCCCAGAAGTAACCAATCCACTCTCGTCTTGAATGTTTACCAAATAAGATTAAACAGAAGACAAATGTTTAGTAACTAATTCCGTTGGATTTCCTTCTCTGTCAAGTCCCCTTGTTAAGATTTCCTGTTAATTTTCTTTGTGTTGGACTTGACAGAGAAGGAGATCTAGCGGAATTTGTTGCTAAATATTTTTCTCCTGTTTAATCTTATAATGGATTTCCGCAAGGTTACGCCTAAGTCAATTAGTTATGTTTACCATATTTTGCAGATCATCAGACCATCTAGCGGTTAATGTATTCTTTTAACTGTTCGTAAATATGTGAGTCCTCAGATTTTAAGATAAGAGACATATTGAAAGTAATAATAAGATAAGCTCTTAATTATAAGAAAAGGCAAGAAGTAATTAAACCAGAAGCAAATGCAAAAGATACCATAAATTACTATGGAACTTCAAAAAGTTTGTACCTTGTGATAAGCAGAGAAACCGGTTAGCACTTGTAGTAAAGTTTAAATGTTAACAATGCAGGAGTTGCCGGCATACTATAGAGTATTTTGGAATAGACAATCTGAACCTAGAAGTATATAGATACAATTATCATTAGAATTTTTGATTTAGACCTAGTTAAAGATGTTTCAGAAATTATAACTAAAATGATGAATACAAAGGTGATTTGAATTGTTCAGTTGTAACATTTTTCGTGTCTTCTACCGATCCGACGTTTATTTAACTTCTCATGGAATCTTGACTGCTAGATTTCATAAAAAATAATCTTATCATAGTTAACATTATGATAGTTTTATTTATATCTTTAAATAATACCTACAGTGATTATTTATTCATCTAACAGGTTTTTGGGTTCAGTAACTTTGTCTATATATTTTTTATTTAAATTATCCACCGAATTTCTGAATTCAACATTTTATGCCACTATTGGCTTAACCTCAAATTCCATATGTTAGATTTTTTGTTAACCAGAACATAGACAAGACAATGGTAGTCTAATAAACACGTACGTTATATTTTAACGTCGAGGCGTCGTGGTTAGGCCTGTTGCCCTTGGTTTAATTCCTAGTAATGCCTATACCTTATTATTATCGTTGTATGCGTTCGATAGGTATGTCGTATTAAGATGGCGCTTACTCCTACCTACGTCCCATTCTGTGTGGTTTATATCTATTTAAGGTAATTAATGTTTGAATTCTGGTAGAATTTACAAATTCTTCGGGAATGAGTATTATGATTATCCGTTACCCGCTCTCGACGTGTAAATTTATGAATAAAATTTTGTATTATTACCAAAATGTGTGTCTACGTCATTATATAGCCTATCATATGCGCAATAACATGATCTTACAACACACCAATTATCATCAAGATCGGTCAAGCCGTTCTTGAGTTATAAGAGGACATAACAGAGACAGAACCTACAGATTTATATAGTAAAAGTATAGATTTTAAAACTTATTTTTCTTTTTAAATATTTCTTAATCAGACATCAATCAATCATTGCTGATTTTCTTGCCGGGGTGTTCTCAGTTCAAGTGTATGTGGAACCGGTGGTAGAGTCTATTGTAATGATTGTAACTATCGACGTTCATAAGTGCCTTACCAGGGCCTAAACTGAATAAATGACTCTTGATTGATTTTGAATCTTATGAGAATTGAAATTACTTATAATTCACTTTTCTTTTAACAATATTATTAAAATCTTATTATTTCGTCTAGAATTTTAAGCATAATGAAGTAATGCATAGTTTTGCTTAAAATATACATTTGCAATCGTTATTTCAATTGTAATTACAAATTCTTAAGAAATATCTAATTAAAGAACCGACTTTCATATACCCGTCATGCATCTAATATTTAATTGTATCTTTATGTTAAAATAATGTAATATTATTTCGTTTACTCCACGGTTTAACAATACTGAATTAATTACTTAAACAGTAGGTGCAATAATTTACTAAAGTCCATGAAAAACCTGACTATTGTTCACAAATATAGTTTATCTACTCTCATATCGTAATGTTCTTATTATGAAATCAAAATCAGTACTTTAATGACCCACTTTAGGCACACCCGTGTATAATGATTCATTATAGTACAGTTATTGTTCCCAAGATAATGCTATAAAATAACTTTTTTTCTATTAAAGTACACTTTGGACCTATCAATAGTATAATCAATCAATATCAATTCAATTTGACGATGACAATGTCACAAATTTTGTAACTTGAACTTTAGAGGTAAGAATTTTTGGGAGTTTTTTTTTTTTTGCAAAGTTGGTAGAAATTCAATTTTTTTAAATGACATTATTTATATGAGTTTAGATAAAGTACTGTATGATACTGCACATAATTAGGTATTAAAAACTCGTATGATACTATTAAGAACCTCGCCTACGGCTCGGTACTTAAACTCACACTCGTATTTAATAACCCCTATTATGCAACAGTATCATAAACTACTATTAAAGTAGTATTATGAAAAAGTAAAATCTGAAAGATAATTTTAAGTCATCTTATTACCTGACCTTCTCAAATGAATTTATGATGGGGCCTAAATCCCAGAAACCATCGGTTCGGAACTCAGTGTTCAACTTGAGAAGAAAGGGCAAGAAACTCAGTTTATATTATATCTATACTAATATTATAAAGAGGAAAGATTTGTTTGTTTGCATTGAATAGGCTCCGAAACTACTGAACCGATTTGAAAAAATATTTCACTAATAGGAAGCTACATTGTTCCCGAAGGTTATAGGCAACTTTTTGAAACCGCGCGGAACAGCTAGTATATTATATTTTTAAATATTCTTAGGATAATCTGACTGTATTGGCTTCAAAATCTAAAAAATATATCAACTTATTATTTTAGCACTAAAATACACTTCAATGTAAGTCTAACTGAGAACTTACATATCTTTACATAGTATAAAATGAAGTCGCTTCCGCTGTCTGTTCGCTTAGATCTTTTAAACTACTCAACGGATTTTAATGCAGTTTTCAACAATAGATAGAGTGATTCAAGAGGAAGGTTTATATGTATAATACATGCATATACTAGTGCTGAAAAACCGAGAACAACCGTGCGAAGCCGGGGAGCGTCGCTAGTTAGTACTAAAATAGTTATATCGTCCCATCACTACATTTCTGAGTAAAGGCTTTATACCAAACTTTCCGCCCCGCGGTTTCACCCTCGATCCTCTATTTTACCCCCTTAGGGGTTGAATTTTCAAAAATCCTTTCTGTCTGTATACCAAATTTCAGCCCGATCCGTGTAGTGATTTGAGCTGCTTTGCGTTGCATCAGTCAGTCAGTCTGTCAGTCACGCTTTCTCCTTTTATATATATTTAGGCTAAACTTCTAACTGTCGTAAGTTAAAATATTAATTACTAGCTTCCGGTCCGCGGTTTCACCCGCGTTCCCAAGGTGTCTCATGTATTTCCAGGATAAAAAGCCTATATGTTATTCCAGGGTATGATCTATCTATGTGCCAAGTTTCATCCAAATCCGTTCATTCGTTTTTACGTGAAAGAGCAACAAATATACATACATACTCACAAACTTTCGCATTTAAAATATTTGTATTATAATCTTTTTTTTTTCTTTTTTGAAAGAACTAACGTTGGTAGCCTCTGATGGCTGCTCCAACCTTACCGGACAATGTGTAGGATAATCTATTTGGCCTAATACTACCCCACTGAAATTAGACTGACTGTGTAGAGTCCATAACAATTAACGAGTGCATACCGTACCGTGTCGCCATTTGACACGTCGCGTTCCTGGAAGAGCGGTGTGCACGTGCGCTTATTTTTGTAACCGCCTCGGACGCCAGTTAATGAAGGAGCATTCGCTATTGTTTTATTCGATTCTTGGTTGTGGTATGACGCGCATTGTTATTTTGTTATGAATAAAATTTTAAAAGGATTGGTATGTTTCATACAATGATAACGAATGGAATTTTTACTACGAATTTATTGCATCTTTATTCGTTATTCGCATGTATAGAATATTTTAATTTGGTTTTGCTTAATTGATTGAAGAATCTAAGTTGGTCGATAGACTGATAAAATCTCTGAAATTTACAGATTTTAAATTTAATGTCCCCAAATCAATCAATCGTAGAGATCCTTGGGGGAGGCTTTAGTCCAGCAGTGGACGTCTTTCAGCTGACATGATGATGAATTTTGACGGTTAAAATATATTTATTAAAAAAAAAAATAGGTATATGTGTGATAACGGGTCCAAAACCACTTATGTGTTATTTTGATAAAGTCTTGGTGACACAAATTGTTTTTTAAATGAAACTGATAACTTACTAAGTGGAGAAGAAAAAAGAGAAACAGTAAAATTATGTCATCATAAACATTATCCAAGATTTGACCCAACCTTTGCAAATTTTAAATAAAATAACATCGATCAGTTAATAAAAAGCAAAAGTTTTTTAAAAATACCTTCGTTTATTTATTACTGCAACAGCAACTCGAATACCCAAGTGTGTAGGACATTTCTTAGAAGTATTTGTACATGATATTAAATCGCTGTCTGAGATAGGACATTATATTTTTGACAGATTTGTATGGTACACACGGCGGCACCTTATGCGGTTGTAATAGGAGCTATTTTGCAACGAAAATGAGTAGCTTGATCTGTGGCCGTGTGTACTAACCCTAAGAATAAAATAACTTTAATAGTCTAACCTTTACCGTAAGTTATTGGGTCTAAGTCTTTACATGGACACCATTTTCTTGACGACATAAAACTCATTCAATAGACGTCAAATAAAAATAAAATAAAATCGAAATAACTTCCATAAAACTATAACTATCTCTCTTTAACTCTGATACATATCAATCTGATCCAACCTATAGTAAAAATATCCCTTAAATCTTTAATCCTCCTTTATAGGAAACAGCCGCGCGGTGTGGTAGGTCAGGGATAAGGAAAATAACACAAAGTTAGTCAAATGTTTACGGAAGGATATACAACAGATTAATAATTTAAACGCTATGAAATAAATCACTTAAATATTGTGTTGGATAGTACTAAGGACGATTAAAATAGACGTTATTTATTGTTATACTTTTGTATGCCTATCTATACTGTAATATGTGTTCTTTTCTATATCAGAAGGTTGGCATGTCGCCTATCGCCGTTTGCAATACCAGAGGTATTGCCAATGTATTGCCGACTTGTTACAATGCCGAGAAGGCAATTGGCTCTCAAGTGCAATTGCTGGAACACACCGGTAGGTGCTTGGCGACAGATTTTCAACTTAAGGATGTTAGCCAGCCAGACGGGTACTACAAAAACCCTACCACCGTGCTATAATGTTTTTCTGCTGTGATAAAAACTAACATTAATAGGTATTATTTTTGGTTTAAATTTCATTTTCTCGGTTTGATTATACAGAATGCCCGTTAAATTGCTATACCTACTGGCTTTCAGAACGTTGTATATAGTACATATAACATTAGGTAATGTATCAAATTATTATCATCAGATTGTTAAAACTTATGAATTTTGCGGCATGTATCTTTTTGTATTTTTTCTAACAGTATTAAAAATGGTGCAAATCTTTAAAAATAACACTAGTTGTTATTTTTATTATTATTTAGATCTTAGAAGATAAACATTAACTTAACTTTTTTAAACTTTAGTTAAGCCCGTTAAAAAAAGGTAAATATTGCGTAAGTATATTAATTTAATGCATATGGGCAGCATATTTTTTTATTTAAATTCATTTACCTGTGGGATTAAAATTATTGATCCTTAACTAACATAGAATTAATATAAAAGTATATTAAATAAAAACCAGAGAAATCTTAAATTAGTCTACAAATAGAAAGTAAAATCATTTAAAAATAGCGAAACATATAAAATCTGCTTCGTTTTCCATCGGTTTGTTTGGAAGCTTGATCAACAGGTAACCGGTGATTTATCACCTATGAGAACGTGCCATCTGTCCGTCACGATGTTTTTTTTATATATATTTATTACGCATTTAGTATCACTAATGATAGAAAACTGATTCTTGATTTATTGGATTGAATAATTTCTAATCTCGAATCGTTCGAATCGAAATTGTTATCTATACTTACTAATAAAGCTGAAGAGTGTGTTTGTTTGAACGCGCTAATCTCCGGAGTTATTGGTCCGATAAAAAAAAAACACTAATAGGAAGCTACATTATCCCCGATGGTTATAGGCTACTAGTTATCCCGGGAATGCGAGTGAAGCCGCGGGGAACAGCTAGATTTTAATTTGACAAATTATTAACAGGAGATGGGACATTCTTCACACAAGGCAGATCTTTGCAGAGCTTATACAGATAATTAATGTTTAGTATCTTTGTTATATTAAAATTATATCTATCTCTCTCTCTCTTGAAGTCGGTTAAATAAAAAGGAAACCGTGATTAACTGATGTATCAACGCACAGATGAAACTAAAGGCATAGAGCTATTATGACATAGGGTAAGAAAAGATTTTTTATAATTCACCCCCTAAAGGGGTAAAATAGGGGATCGCGGGTTTAAACGCGAGGCCGAAAGCTAATAAACAATATAACTGACATAACACCTTGACAAATTCAAACCTTGTTTAATATTTTTGCAGTACTGCGAACAAATTGACCTTTAAAGATCTAACCAAGTTATTTTAAGTTTAACTAACATATGGTCAACGACCACACTGGCGTCAGTTCATCCCATCGTCGTCTGACTCACAGACGCTACCTACGCTCGATATTATGACTAAACAACAATAAATAGAGTTTATAATTGTATTTCTCGGAAATCTTGAGTTTCATTAATTCGCATAGTATTTTTATATTGTTGAAAACTCAAAACTAGTTAGTTTTATCAAAGGAAAGGCGTATAAACAGTTTGGTCCAGTCTTCATCGGAGGGATTTGATCAAAATAATTCTCTAGACGAAGACAGGACAAAAACTAAGGATAGTAGACAAAATTTTTAGATCTCAAACCATTCTTGACATCCACAATATTGCCTGAAACATTCCAATGTGGTGATAAATGTTAACTCCGAGTAGGAAAGGAAAGGCAAACAATGCAAAACTCACCCCACAAAATTGTGAGAAATGAGGCCAAGTTCACGTAAGAACAATTAATTTTAATCAACTGTTTTTCCTTAAACATGTTTGTGGCTGTCGTCGACACGTCACAATGCGCGTTGTTTAGGTCAAGGGTATATTTAAAATTATTCATATTTATTTATAAAACAGCTGTCTGTTTTGTTTGTTAAGACATAGAACTGGATTATAAATTAATAACATGTAATTTAATTTTTATTCGTATTATTGTAACATTATTTTTATTTTTTTTTTACATTTTTTAAAACTAAAAACTTTACTATACAGGGTTACAGGTTAAGTCGACCTAGATCCGTTAAGGGCGTGTAGTACCCATCTTTTCTGACATATTTCACTATAGAACACCCTACCCCAAACCTAGACGTTTTCAAGAAAATAGACATTGAATTTTTTTAATAAAAATTGCCGATTTTTGCCATTAATTACGATATTTTGAAGTTAGTGCATCTTATTATTATTATTATTGATTTTTCACATGCGGATTAAGATGCTCTATGAATTTAATAAACAAAATCCTACGTAGGTTAACTAAATACGTTTTTCTGGACTTCTATTAAAAAAAAATATAAAAAAAATTAAATGTCGATTTTCTTGAAAACGTTTATTTTTGGGGTAGGGTGTTCTATAGTGAAATATGTCAGAAAAGATGGGTACTACACGCCCTTAACGGATCTAGGTCGACTTAACCTGTAACCCTGTATATTATAATATTACAAACAACAGTAATAAATCTGTTCTGGCATCTATTGACCACTGAACCGATTGCGATAAAATTTGCCACGCAGACAGGCTATGATATGGATAACGATATAGGCTAGTTTTATCCCGGGAACGCGGGTGATACCGCGAGGAATAGCTAGTTGACTATAATTCGTAGTTAGTTTAGGAACAAGACCTATTTTCAATGGATTAAGTGTAATATCTAAGTAATTATTTTGTTATGAATGTATTTTTTATCTAACATAAGATAGATCTGATGGTAAGCGGTAACCGTAGCCTATAAACGCTTGCTACACCAAGGGAATCACTCGCGCGTTGCCGACCCTGCAAGAATCTCTTCACACCCTTCTTAAAAAACCCCATGCGGACTTTTCAAACATCTTGAACATGTTCACAATAATATTCGTGAGGAAACCATAGCACGGTGGTAGGGTACTTTGTAGTACCCGCCTGGCTGGCTACCACCCTCAAGTTGAAAATCTGTCGCCAAGTACCTTTCGGTGTGTTCCGACAGCTGCACTTGAGAGCCAGTTCCTTTCTAGGCTTTGTGTGCTTACCATCATCGGCCACATCATCACTGACCACGGTGAGATTGTGGTCAAACACAGGCCTATACATAGTAAAAAAATAAAATAAGTCATTACAAAATTACACATGGCGATCATAATAAAAAAAAAACACGACTGCCTTTTACATAAAGTAAACTAATTATAAGCAAGTGTCACTTGGGATGAAGTAAGGATTCTAACGATACTCCATACATACAAATCTGTTCGGGCATTTAAAAGTTATGGTGGAATACAGAAACTCACATGACCCTGAAAACATTACACGACACACTCAAAACTTTTTTATTTGTGTCATAAGACAGTACCAACATACAGGAACAAAAATATTAATACTATAATATGAATCAAAGTAAAGCACGCAAGCTGTGTGTGCGCTTGTGCGTTAAGGTGGTTAAGGTCACGTTTGGCTAGCAATGACCCGTTTCGCCTTATAAAGTAGCCGTTGCAAAACTACACCTTAACATTCCCGAGAACAGATGTTCACAGATCTCTGAAGGCTGCAGCCTACCTCATGTATCTTCATGGCTCCATCAAGGTATACTTTGAATTGTATAGCATATTTCTAATTAAACTGATTTGTTGGTAATGTATGCTCGCGGAGTTCAAATGATGAGAAATGATGAGATCCAACCAAAGTAACTGACATAGCTCGAAGAATTGCCAAACTAAAGTAGCAATGGGCGGGGCACATCGCTCGTAGAAGCGACAGCCTCGGGCAGAAAGTTTTTCGAGTAGCAACCACGAACCGGAAGATGCAGCGTGGGCAGGCCCCCCACTAGGTGGGCTGACGATCTTACGAATGTCGCAGAAAACCGCTAGATGCGGGTAGCGCAAGACCGGCCATCGTGGAGATCCTTGGGGGAGGGCTTTGTCCAGCAGTGGACGTCTTTCGGCTGACATGATGATCGCAGGCTTGTGGTGGCCTTTTTATGTTTTGAGGCTATTAACAGCCATATGCTGTTTGAATGATTTTTAAGAATGTAGCTTGTCAGACGGATGGATATAGATCTTGGAGAGAAGAGTAATGGTCTGAGATAACATTTAATTAATACTGTAAAAATATAATATTCGCATCAGAAATCCTATGTATCATTTTACGCCAAGACGACATAAACACAAATGTTTGACCAAAAGACTTTATTAGTGACCCGACGTGGGATATAGGGTCACCACTTACCATCAGGCCATACATATGCTTGTTTACCGACAACTTGAAGAGTCTCGACTCTTATGCATTACACAAACCCCGAGATAACATATCATAACCTCAAATTAAACAAAGAAAGTAGAGTCATGTAGAGTTCAGACACAGTTCAAGGTGGTCATAAAGAAGCCGTCACTCGTCATGAACGAATCAATGTCACTATCAGAGTTGTGCTTCTAAAACTAATAAGTCAATTAGTATAATGTCAGGAGCTATTTCTTCATCGCTTAGCAATTTGTTTATTGCTACTGTTGTTTGTGGTGCAAGTTATAAGCGTGAACACCGTTGAGCATTTGTAACAAAGTCGGCAAAAGCCATATAGGTTATATGAATGAATTTTTAACAAAACATGAATAATGTCAAAAAGTTAAATTAAAATTAGCCAAGTATTACGGAAGATATACGCATTTTAAACTACAAATTAGACAGAGAGATCCGACATAATAATATGTCATATAACACTACGGCCATAATTATAAACTCCATGCTAAATTCTGTTTTGCTAAAAGAGATAGAGATAAATGTTTGATGGCCTATAATATCTTGGTTATTTTTATAATTATTGGAAAAAAAATTGTTTCCTTCTGCTCCTTAATTGAATGAGCCTTTTCAATTAATTTATCTTAATTTATTCAAAGAGTTTTTAAAAGAAAGCTAACAATTTGATTGACGGTCTATTTATTATAAAGCAATTAGATTTAACTGCGTTTACTTACAAAACAAACACTACAAGAAACTTTCGAGACATCATGCATATATCACATTATATTATCATCATCATCATCGTGTCAGCCGAAAGACGTCCACTGCTGGACAAAGGCCTCCCCCTAAGATCTCCACGATGGCCGGTCTTGCGCTACCCGCATCCATTATATTATGATACAAGGAAAATCAAATTATTTTACGAAATTCTAATTTCTACATCTATTCTTATCCGTAGATCGCTTATACTTGTACCACACAACCAAATTGATCAACGCGCGTTTAACTCATAGCAATTGTGCAATTTCTATCAATGGAGGCGATGTGTGAGCGACGCATGTAATTGATTGATAAGCTGGTTGACAGATCGCGAATCGAGTACCTACCTAGTGCAGCCGCCATGTTGGCGTTGGCAGTTTAATTGATGACCATGGAGCTGAAAATATGCGTAACTAACGGTCCGCCCCGGCTTCTCACGTGTGCAATAGGGAATCTGCATATTTTTTGTTACCGTAAAAAAGATTTCAAAAAGTGAAATTAAAATCGGCCAAGAAGTGTTTCTTGAAGAAGCTTGGAAGATATAAGCCTCTTAAACTACTAATAGGGTAGTTGACACTGTCAAAAATAAATGACCAAACACTAACCAATGCATAAAACATCTAAAAACACATGGAAATATCAAATATGTTGTACATTTAATGCTTTTTATGATTTTTAATAATCAGTGGAACCACTAAGAGTAGATGATTTGATGCTGTGAAACTATGACGTCATAGTGTATTATTTCATACAAAATTCCATATAAACTATCGTTTTGACATTTATTAAAAAGTAGCTGATTTGATATGTCAGTCAACTACCCTATTGCCACTTGTGTTAAATGTACCTATATTCACTAGATACCAGTGGAGAGGGGTGAAATGATGGCCAGGGTAAGCCGTTCAAAAACACCGACAATTTTATACATAAATAGCTCGCGTTCCCGGGATAAAAAGTAGCCCAAAGCCTTCGGGGATAATGTAGCTTCCTATTAGTGAAAGAACTTTTCAAATCGGATCAGTAACTTCGAAGATTAGAGCATTTAAGGGGGATGTGCCAAAAAGACCGCGAAATACAATTTTTTTTAGATTTTTTTCAAATTCCAGCTCAGTAATAGGTCATTTATTTGTCAAAATGTGATTCGCGACACTAATATATGGCTATAAATCTATCTATGTATTCATTTTGCATTCAAAATATTATAGAACTGTACATTGGTTCCTGCGCGTACATACAGTAATCAATTGGCATATTAATGAGGCGCAAATCACATTTTTACAAATATACAACTTATTACTGAGCTGTAATTAGAAAAAAACCTAAAAAAACATTAATTTCACGGGCTTCTCGGCCGATTCACCTGAAACAAACAAACTCGTGAGCTTCATTATTAGTATTTTAATGAAATGAAATGAAATATTATTTATTCAAATAGACCTTCACAGGCACTTATGAATAGTCAGACTCAAACGGTTCGGAAGGTAGCTTTTGCTGAGAAGAGCCGGCAATAAACTCAGCAATTACTCTTTTCAAAATAAACTTCATAATTTAGGTACATAAAATATATCCTGCAAAAGCGAGCGCTACACCCAAGCCTTTTCGTCATTTAAATATTCGTTAATATGCATGGTAAAAGTGGCTTTGAAATGATGAATCTGTGGGACTGGGATTTCCAAAAGGTAAGCCGATGGGAATCGGCTTGTATATGGACCCTTCGCCACTGCTAGACTATACGAATTATTATCTATCTTTATTTTAGTTGAGCTGTCAGTCAACTAGCAAACGACAATGCGATATTCTGCTGACTGATAATTGGCCCTGGTGCAAGCAAATATCGACTAACCTTTTCATAACATAACTGTACTTACCATAGACTGCTTTACAAAATGATAGAGGCACGATGCCCTATGTAAATCTATGACCAAAGTGTGTCAAAGTTTCCATGTTACAGATGCAGGTTGCTCTAATGTCTATATTATATTTCTCATATTGTACTTAGCTATAAATATACAATATTTACAATTATTTACAACAAATATACAAACTATATATAAAAAATTTCCTCGAGGCGGCCGCTGCTGCCAATCAACGGCAAGGTTCCCAGAAGGCTGGCAGCGTTCCCTCTTTGTATGGCCAAGCTAACGCGTTGGCGGAAAAAGCTCCCCGCCCGCCGGTCCCCTGTGACCTCAATTAATTTTGAAGATAATGTACTTAGCATATATATTATGGGCGATGAATACAGATTCATATGTTTAACCTAATACCCTCTATTAGTTATCAGATTTTATAAAGTTATGTTATTTTAAATGAGATGAGATTCGTGCTTGAATAAATTTACTTTAATAACTGTTCATTTCGAATGAATTAAAAAACAGAGGGCCTACTCCGAAAAACGATACACGATAGTTCGATCATCGTTGTCAAATTATTAACCAATAGAATTGCAGCAAACTGACGAGACGTAAATTTTGTGCAATTCTCGAAACGATGATCGAACTATCGTGTTCGTTTTTCGGAGTAAGCCCTCAGTACGTACTTATTAGAATTTGCTTAAGGTTCTTGGCTCGCGAAATATTTTCATGAAATAGTCATGTATGTCAGTAATATACCTTGGAGGAATGTGTTGATGATATCTTTTGTTATTAATCAGTAAATATATTACCATTCTTCTCGCAAATAACATGTTGATGACTTACGACCTATAACTGAGCTGCAATTAGCAAAAAACGGGATAAAATTTGAATTTAACGCTCCAACCGAAGGTTTAACCTTAAGAAGAATGTTAATATTAAAAAATATATACACTCCTTTGCAAAAAAAACGGGCGGTTTTGATTTTTCTACATTATTGGTAATAATTTAGTTCTAAAGAGATTTTAATAGCCAAACTATGTTACTGGCAGTTAATAAACAGTCTGGGTATGAAAAAAAGTTAATTCCAAATTCGAAACTTTAATTTTTAAGAATAATAATCCCTTTTTCTGTTAGTGACTTTTTACTTACTTTTCGCGGGTTTACAGTTAAAAGGTTATCAGGCAACTAAAACTAGCTTTACGTTATTTTGAGTAGAATAATTTATGTTTGTCGCATAATCCTGCCTTATTGTGACTTAAAACAGATATCTTTGCGTTGTTTGTAATGGCAGAAAAAGCAATAAGAGCTAGTAAAATTATAGCGCTGCTGGAAGAAGGGTGTAGCCAATGTTACGTCTCACAGCGGTTAGACGTGAGTCGTTCAACCGTCCAAAGAACCTGGACTCGATACCAAGAGACAGGTTCCGTTCAGAGAAGGCAAGGTTCTGGGAGAAAACGTTGCACACAACCACGAGACGACCGCTTTTTAGTGACTCAGGCACTGAGGAACCGCAAATGCAGTTACATAGACCTCAAAAGAAACCTTGAAGAGGTACGAGGAGCACAAGTTAGCATATGGACAGTAAGGAGGAGGCTTTTAGCGGCTGATATACGCAGTCGACGACCAGCGCGGGCCCCCATGTTACTCCGTGAGCACCGGATTGCTCGATTGAGGTTCGCTAGAAATTGCCTATCTTGGACACTAGGTAACTGGAGTAGCGTACTCTTCTCCGATGAGGCTCGAATTTGTCTGAATGGTGAGGACCGACGTCGGCGAGTGCTACGAAGACCAGGGGAACGCTATGCTGACGTGTGTTTCGAAGAAATCACCCCTTATGGTGGAGGGTCCGTTATGTTTTGGGCGGGCGTAACTTCCAGCTATCGTACCGAGATAGTATTCATTGAAAATGGGTCACTAAATGCGCAAAGGTACTTAACAGAAATCCTTTGTCAACATGCACAACCCGCAATTACTGTAATTGGTGAAGATGCCATTTACATGGATGATAATGCTCGAGCCCACCGTTCTGGCGACGTAGATGCTTATATGCAAGAGGTCGGTATTCGTAGATTAGATTGGCCAGCGCGGAGCCCCGACCTTAACCCCATTGAGCACGTCTGGGACTTCCTAAAAAGGCGAGTACGATCTGTCCAACCACCTCCACAAAACATCAGGGAGCTTAAACGTGTGATCTTGGCTGAATGGGAACACATTCCACAGGACACCATCAAAAGCCTGGTGGAAAGCATGCCAAGACGACTACATGCCGTAATCGCTGCAAGGGGAGGTCATACTCGTTATTAATTTTTATTTTTTAATGTCTTTTTTTTATTAATATACTATAAAAATAGTCGTAGTCTTAATTTAATTATACCCATAAAAATGTCCTTTATCTGTTTACATTGACTAAAACACCGCTTCCATGATTTAAGAGTAAAAAACTATTTTCTCATCGATAATAAGAAATTTCTAGTCATTTATGCTAATGAAATACTAAAAATATTAATATTATCCATAGAAAAGCCAATGATTGTAAGGTGCCCGTTTTTTTTGCAAAGGAGTGTATATAGTTTATGCTATAAATCACTTGTAAGTTATTCGATTTATTAAAATCTTAAAAAAAAGAGTTTCAAAGATACCTCACACAGCTAGACAATTTTTTTGTTCGATTTATGAATTTTGTTTTTAATTTTTCTATTGAGTATAAAAATTTAATGTTCAAATCTGCACTGTGTTTTTTCAAGACCATCAACCAACTGACGACAATTCATTAATCAAATCAAATAACCTACAGACAGACAGCAGACGGGATGATCTCATTATTAGTTTTTAATTGATTTCTGTCTATCAACAATCTTGATCTTAGAAATAAACATCAATGGAATTTGCGTTAATTTTACTTCATAACATTTCGATATGTATATTTTTTTAAATGCTATTTTGCTAAAAAAAAAGTCTTAAAAACTTACATATTAAAAATTTTCTTATTGTTGTTTTTTTTTAAAGATGGCGCTATTTTTTTACATAGTTTATGATGAAAATGTCAATTCACATTGTGTTGTCAAAGACTGCAATAACACCCGTCTCTCCATTTAACCAAAAAAAGTAAATCCTTTTATTATTTTTGTTTTTACGGTCCACCTGATGGTAAGTGGTTACCGTCGCCTATCGCCATTTGCAATAGATCTCCACGATGGCCGGTCTTGCGCTAACTGCATCCAGTGGTTTTCCGCGACCCGCAAGATCGACGGTCCACCTTGTACCCAGCGGCAGTCGGACAAGCTATGTGCCCCGCCCATTGCTACTTTAGTTTGGCAATTCTTTGGGCTATGTCGGTTACTTGAAAGTAATTACAAAATAATAAAACTTACCAATTTTTGTTTCCAGAATTCAAAACACTTCACTCGAGCACAGTCACTTGCACACACACTCTGTTGTTAGTAAGTCAAATTCGTTGTTTACTGAACATCACATTATGCAATGTCGTTGGTTTCTGACAATTCACAATGTCACTGGTTTTAAGTTGTTTAAAAACCTGAAACAAAAGAGTTTAGTTTAAATAAGTGAACAGGTTTCATAATTTTCTCTTGATTCCAGATTCAAATAATTAGAAACATTCCACATTAAAAATTATACAAAAAACTTATTTTTTTCATCGAAATTCAAATAGGGTAGTTGACACTGTCAAAAATAAATGACCAAACACTAACCAATGCATAAAACATCTAAAAACACGTGGAAACATCAAATATGATGTACATTCAATGCTTTTTATCATTTTTAATTACCAGTAGAACCAATAAGAGTAGATGATTTGATTCTGTGAAACTATGACTTCATAGTGTAATATTTCATACAAAATTCCATATGAACTATCGTTTTGACATTTATTAAAAAGTACATGTTTTGATAAGTCAGTCAACTACCCTATTCTATCGAATCATACGCATCGCAGGTTTTATTCATAGACTTATTATCCTATTGGGCGTCGGCCATCTGACAGCGGAGGTCACTGATACCTGGCTAGCTAGCTAGTTAACTTTGTTTTTCCACATGAAATTTTCAAAATAAGTTCCCAGAAACAAAACCGTTTAAATGCCGTCACACGATTGTCCACTGTAAAGGGAAATCTATTAAATGGTGGCGACGCCCAACGTCTAACAGGTTAGGTAATACAATTTTTTATCGGTCTGAGGTTATTATTTAAACAGACAGACATTGTGAAATAAGTGTATTCCGAACCGGTGGTTAGAGTCTTGTAATAATTGTAACTATCGACATTCATAACTGCGTTATCAGTGCCTAAACTCAATAAATGAGTTTTGAATTAAACTGCACCCTGCGAGATTAGGTCAAGTAAATACATAATTTTCTCTATCTCAAACATAATGAATATTACACATAACATTAATAACAAAATCCAATCTCTTATCACACAATCCTATTCTATAAATAGGTATCGGGCGGTAAACACAAAGGCGGCGGCGCGGCACGGGGCAAAGTATCTATTATCTTAGTTAAAATGCATCTGGGACAGATAACGCGGGTTCGTTAAAATTACTCGAGTATTTGTATTTGTCTATGGTCTTTAATTTTTTTTACATTGTTAGCTGTACCAAAGTAATTAAAGATTACTTATATGCACAGATTCCGGTTGACCGTTCGTTGCTCGGTTTTTTTTAAACGACGTTTTCTAAAAATGAAACCTAGCTAGATCGATTTTTCTACCCCGAAACCCTCCGCATACTAAATTTCATGAAAACCGTTGGAGCCGTTTCCGAGATTAGGAATATATATATTTATATACAAGAATTGCTCGTTCTAGAATTGGTGGTAGTCAATTGAAAATTTCGACGTTTATATGTGCCTTATCAGAGCTGAAACTGAATAAAATATTTTTGAGTTTGAGTTTCAGAAGATACGTACCTAATACTGTCAAACAAATTTAATAAATATTAACTTTTAAGTTAAAGGATCACAAGTTCACAATCATGTACCTAACCCATGGATCTGATCTGTTGGGAATAACATAATTATTCCATTTAGCTTTAATATAAAACTGATAAAGCTTGCCTTTAGGTTAAGAAATAGTTTTATCTACTCTCATATCGTAATGTTCTTATTATGAAATCAAAATCAGTACTTTAATGAGCCACTTTAGGCACACCCGTGTATAATGATTCATTATAGTACAGTTGTTGTTCCCAAGATAATGCTATAAAATAACTTTTTTTCTATTAAAGTACACTTTGGACCTATCAATAGTATAATCAATCAGTATCAATTCAATTTGACGATGACAATGTCACAAATTTTTTAACTTGAACTTTAGAGGTAAGAATTTTTGGGAGTTGGCAACACGGATTTGATTAAGTATATGATTATTGTGTCTGTATATTTTATTGTTTTTGCCTACACATTTCATTTTGACCAAAAATGTCACAAAAATAGTTTTTTTTTTTTTTTTTTTTTTTTGTAGTTGGTAGTTGGTAGAAATTCAATTTTTGTAAATGACATTATTTATATGAGTTTAGATAAAGTACTGTATGATACTGCACATAATTAGGTATTAAAAACTCGTGTGATACTATTAAGAACCTCGCCTACGGCTCGGTACTTAAACTCACACTCGTAGTTAATAACCCCTATTATGCAACAGTATCATAAACTACTATAATTACTCGCAAAACTTACACAATATAGTAACAAATACATTTTCTTGACAGCTACGAATATTTGCTTCCTTTAACAAAAACAATAAGTAAAATAAAGTTGTTGACTTCTATACAGGTTTATTGCAATTTGGTGGAACGCGTGCCACCTCGGCGCTTACCTTCGTTCGCTGCGTCCCACACATGGGCCTTGGACGGAGCGACAGTCGGTTACTGACTACCGGCCGTTGTCAACCAGTAAATACGTACCATTACTATTGGTTACTTGTCGAAATACACTCGAAAATAACTCGTTTTCGTGACTATTTAGTTTTTGTGAGGTATGCCAAGCAGAACGAATGAATTTTAGTTAAAATTGGATATATCACAATTTACTCGTGTTACTGTTTTTTACTAGCTTTCCAGCCCTTAAGTTTATAGATCAGTCAGTCGACTGACTAGTCAGGTTTTCATTCTATATTATACTAGCTGTTCTCTGCGGCTTCACTCACGTTCCCAGGATAAAAAGTAGCTTATAACCTTCGGGGATAATGTAGATTCCTATTAGTGAAAGAATTTTTCGAGCCCGACTGTTAGGTTCACAGATTGTTCTGTGGTTAGATCCAAAGATTAACGCGTTCAAACAAACTCTTCAGCTTCATAATTAGTATAGATTTAGATTAAAAAATATTGCACTGATAATCACCTGACGAAAGTTTAAAGGCTTCCTTTTTTGGCGAGTGTTCGATTTAAATTACAATTTAATTTGAAGGACTTTTGCTACGGATATGCAAATAAATTCCCTAAAGTACATAATAACATTCCGAGCGAAACACGAACCAACAATTTTATTTATTTACCAACTCGAAACTAACTCACCTTAAAACTACGATAGAGTTTAATCGGTAATTCATTTCCGAGTTGACTCGGACGGAACATGCTCGCCTGTCTTTCAACACATACCAAATTACGAAAGTTCAATATGAAGCTTTAAAACGAAGATAGCACTTATCGAATAATGCCTCAAGATTTTCGTAACCATGTTATTAGAATTTGATCGATCGTTTACGAAGCAGTTAGATGAAGTTAAGTATTTGTATTTCTAAATACTATAAAGCTTTATCCATTATGGCAAGGACAAGAAATCTGGACAATTTGAGGGTCACAATGTCTCAATAATACAATCGAAATGATGATATTTAAACTTACAAGATATTCTATTATTATTTGATTGGTTATTATCATGAGCAAAAGATTTTTCAAATTCATTTTCGGCTGTACTAATCTTAGGAGCGCCTCACTCAACTTAAGACCCTAATAAGACAAAAGGAGACAACGCACTATGTCGTAAAGAGATAGAGATGTATATTATCTCCCTCTACTCTAAAAAAAATAAAACTTTTTAGAGTTCCCACGTTCAAATACTTAATATTCCCAGATTTTTTTTGTAAAAACAACCCATTAATTAAACTAGTAACATGTCAACATTTCGTAAAAGAACAACCTTATAAACGTTCCTAAATAGGAGATACGTCATGTTCCCAACATAGGCAATAAATATGATGACAAATTAACATATAAATTAACGCCCAAACAAACCTTAACATTTTCACTTTTCTTATAACATTTCTTCGAAAGTGAATAGCGTGTTTGGTGACATATGCCGACAAAGGGAATCTTGGATTTTCATCACCATCATCTAATCAAGTCTATTTGTCAAAACTTTTTAATAATAAAAAGAAAATTAGTGTTATGTGATGAATTTGGCAATGTCCTTTGAGTAATCGCACCGAAAAGTTTCAATATAATGTCTGCCTGTTTATTTGTCCGAAACGGCTGAACTTTTTTGACGAAACTTTCATTGGCATGTAGCAAACTTTTCAAAGAATAATCTACATATTTTTTTTTTAAACGCGGCTAAAACTTGAAATATGGTAAATAAATAACATAGGTAATTAATAAGGTTTTACCGTAGAATGAATGGCTAGTTATTTATATTATAATAGTACCTTCAAAGGTCACGGCTAGACATAATAGAGCAATAGCTAAACCAAACAATAATTTCCTGAAAGCTCCCCTAGGGAGAATAAACGTTTAACACTGTCACGAAACTCCGAAGGCTAACCAAAACTATATATACTTGTAAAAAATGTATAGTGTAGCTTCCCCTATAGTAGCAAAGGCAGTGAAACTTATTCAAATGCCGAATAACACGAACTAAACACGCAAGAACAATTTAAGCGATTGTCTATCGATTGTGGAATTTAAAGAAAAATGCTGGTTCTGCTCCAAGGGCACGCTATGGTACAGTACCGGCGTTAGGGTAGGGCGCGGTAGGGCGATCGCCCAGGGCGCCAGATGTAAAGGGGCGCCAGGCCCACCTTTATTTCCGGTCGCTCGTGAGCGAGTCCTGCTATCTCGAGTCTAAATAAATAAATTCTCAAGTCTAAAGATATAATGGCTTAAAATTCCTTTTGTTGGCGGGAGAAGGGGGGGGGGATTATCACATCTCGCCCAGGGTGCTGGTAGAGCTAAAACCGGCACTGCTATGGTATATTGTGAAGACTATCGGTATTAAAACTTAATTTAGCCTATAACCTTTTTATGCTGACGCACTGACATTAGCTATGCATCATTTTTTTCACTATAAATACGGCTATATTAATTCGGATGTTTGGTTTAGTTTATAATGGTATTGGTAATTTATTTTTTAGATAATTGGATGAGAACAGACAATTCAGTTGTTATAAGAAAAATTGACTTTTTGATGCTTTGTAATAAAGAAATCAATTTTTGGACATTGTCCTTTAATATTGTGAAAAATTTGCAATAAAATAATCCGATTCATATTTCCTTTGGTATTTTTAAAAGTTTTTTTTTAATAATACCTAACATAAATTAAACTAGTCATAATTTTCAATTACCCTTTCTCTAATTTTAGGCCTACTTTTATGCGAAACTCTATTTTTTAATAAAATAAAACATTTATCATATCCCTACATTTTATTTTAAACGTATAAAGTAAAATGGGCTCTTTGGCTTATGAAATAAGTAGTATCCGTATGTCTGTCTGTCCGTGTACAGATATGGTGTTCGGCCGTGAGTGTGCGTGACTAAGCGTGGTGTGGCCTCAGATACAGTAGAGATGTAATATAGGACCCAATAGTGTCGGGTGCAAAGATGAACACTATTCTTAGTAATCCTACTTATTATATAAATGTGAATTTTTGCGAGAATGGATGTATGTTTGAGACCCTTTCACGAAAAAACTACTGAACGGATTTGGATGAAACTTGGCACATAGATAGATCATACCCTGGAATAACATATAGGAAAATATAAGAAAAGTAGTTCTATCCTACTAATATTATAATTGCGAAAGTTTGTGAGGAAACGGCTGGACCAATTTTGATAGCAAGGATAGGCACTTTGTTACAAACGGCCTAATCTACCATTGTATGTAACCTTGACAAGCCAGTTGGCGCAGTTGGTTAAGACACCACCTATCACGCTGGTCATGAGTTCGATTCCCATCCAGGACAAACATTTGTGTGCATGAACATGTCTGTTTGTCCTGTGTCTGGGTGTAATTATCTATATAAGTATGTATTTACAAAAAAAAAATATATGTAGTATATCGGTTATCTGGTTTCCATAGTACAAGCTCTGCTTAATTTGGGATCAGATAACCGTGTGTGAGGAATGTCCCAGGATATATTTATTTACATTTATATATTAGTTTATACCCATTATTAACTCTATGGTACTCAGTATTTACAGCATAGTATTTTATTTGTGAATGAAACTGTCAATGGCGGGATACATTATTCATTTAAATTAAAAACAAAGTATGTACACGCAATGAATTATATATCATTTAATGATTCTAATGTAATAGTGAATGGAAATCTTTAAGTGTCGTGAGTAATACTTAGCGTTAATTATTCAGTTTATTCGAACTTGAGAGCGTGTTCAGCATTATACATATATGGTATTATAATTTATTCGAGGCGACATGTCTTTGTAACAATTGATTTTAAATTGTTATTATTGAGTTTATATAGCGTCGGTGAAAGTCTAGCCATCTACTTTAAGGGTAAACCTTCGGTTGGAGCGCGAAATTCAAATTGTATCACGTTTTTTGCAAATTGCAGCTAAGTTATAGGTCGTAAGTTATCAACATGTTATTTGCGAGAAGAATGGTAGTATATTTACTGATTAATAACAAAAGAAATCATCAACATATTCCTCCAAGGTATATTACTGACACATACGACTTTTTCATGAAAATGTTACTAATGCACCTTGGAGGAATATGTTGATGATTTCTTTTGTTATTAATCAGTAAATATACTGCCATTCTTGTCGCAAAACACACGTTGATAAACTTACGTAGGTACGACCTATAACTGAGCTGCAATTAGTAAAAAACGTAATAAAATTGGAATTTCGCGCTCCAACCGAAGCCTCCACCTTAATGTGAACTGTTTGTATATTGTGTCTTTTTTATTTCATTTTTTCTATTTTATGTCTTTAAGTGAGTTGTGTGCTCTTTAAAAAAATAGTTCTTTATTTCATTTTTGTTAAGGTAGGTATATTATTATTAGGAATCAACTAAAAAAGTTACTTAGGTATCTAGGTACTTAGTTTTGTTTATTTTTTGTATTGACTATAAAAAAATATATAAAATATAGTAGGTACCAAGTACATAATCAAATTAAATAATCACAACATACCACGTGGAGTCCGTATTTTACAACGAAGGCCACATTTAAGTGTCAATTTTCAACCTTAATCCATACCATTACGGACTAATACAAACGAAAACTTACGAGAAATAAAAGTTATTTCAAAATCATAGTTATATCTAACTCTATAAGCTTCAAAATCGCTTGCTAATGAGCTATGACAGTTCCATGTCAGCCATATTTAATCCAGGAAGCGTGTGACATTTTGAGAATTTGAAAATAGAATAGATACAGTTATGCCGCGAAAATTGGGTGAAGCGGTGACTACACCAGTTTAAATTTGACGCCATTTTGTCCTCAATCTATTTTGAGTTAATTATAAAAGTAGATAATTAAGCGGAAAATAATTAATTAGAGGTAATTGAAACATCCTAAGTATTGATAGAGTTACAAAAAAAAAGATATTTACCTACTAACTTTTTTATATCTTCAGTAAACCATGTAAAATTGAGCAACCAGTAGAACTTATAGGCATTTTCTAGGATAGAATATAACAGAATAGGTAGATACATAATACATATGCTAAGAATGATGTTTTCAGTCATTGGTTCTCATTCAAATTCTACTTAAAACCTAGGTACTTACTATGACGCAAGAATCAGATTTAGATTTCAGTTACCTTGGCATACATTTTAATAATATTACCTATAGTGCTCTAAGTATTAGTAAGCTATGTCCCTAAGGCTAAATCACTTGTTTTAACCTTTTAAGCTAAAGATTATGGTGTGGGCGACTCTTGAAATAGCAACATAATGATAAAATAATTGCGATACAAAAAGCCTTAGATTTACCAGACCCTTTCAAAATCAAAATCAAAATCTCATTTATTCAGTTTAGGCCCTAATAAGGCACTTATGAATGTCAACAGTTACAATTTTTAGACTCTACTTTCAAATTTAATAGCCCTCAGAGGAGTAAAAAAACATATCCATCCGAATTCCATCAAAATATTACTTCAAAGACAGATAAAAACAGGCAAGCAACATAAAAACCCCGTGAGATGGCGCCAAAATATTACGAAACAGAAACGTAAATAGACAGCTTATTACGAAGTTATTAAGCATAATTATGGAGAAAACTAATCTTTTGGTGCGCGGGCGCATCTTTGATCTATTTTCCGACGAGGAAGCGGTGGCTCTTCGGGGCACTTCGGGACACTTCGTGCGGCTCGTGACACGGTACTATTTTTAAAATTTTCGCCGCGAAACGCTTGGACACCTTCCGTTTGTAACGGCTTCCGGTATGCTGCATTTCAACTTTTTTCCGATGGAATTTTAATTACGACAAGTTTGGAGTGAAAATAAATAAATGCGCAACAAGAATAGAACGTTACAACACTAGCCAGTGTATGATTTTGATAATAACACTCACGCAAGCAATGTTAAAAATTGCAAAGGTTTTTGAAAGATATCACTTGCAAATATCTATTTTGAGAGATTGCTAATATTTTTTTCTCAACTTCTCATTTGAATGGTACCTTTAACTTCTATATTGGTGCCGATTATGTTGTTTACGAATTAAATAAATTTAATCTCACTATATCTCTTTCTCATAGTAAATGTAAGAAAGGGATGCAAGATATTTTAGTCCTGTAAGTTTAGTCCGATCACATGTTTCAACGTGAATTAAAGCGCGATCTTTATTGGTCACGACTATTTACCCGTACATTACGACGGTATGGATTAAACTGACAGCATTAAAATGTTTTATCTTTTTTCAATAAGGTTAAAATCACTTGTCTAATATTAGTCAAGTTCGTGAACAACATAATCGGCACCATTGTCTTCATTAATAATAATATAATAATCCAGGGACATTTTTCACACGGATATCTGATCCCAAACTAAGCAGAGCTTGTACTATGGAAACCAGTTAAACTAGATAAATAAACCCAGACTCAGGACAAACAGACACGTTCATGCACACAAATGTTTGTACTGGATGGGCATCGAACCCACGACCTGCGGCGCGGTAGGTGGTGTCTTAACCTACTGCACCAACTGGCCTGTGATAAATAAGACCATTAAAATACCAATAAACGAAACAAAACTGCTGTATCAATAACACCTTTAAATAAAGTGACCCTAAACTGTATCCGATTTAAAAAAAACAAACATTTAATGAATAATTCATTTTTCCATCTGAATCGAGATCATGTGATACTCGATTGGTAATCCGACTGAGTTGAGTATCACCACTTCCAGATGTGACATCTACTGTTCTGAGGAGCATTAGAACATGGTTAGGTTGGTTAAAACAAGTCTGCTAACCGTGTCGTTGGATGTTACTGATCTGGGTACCTATCGTATAGCATGGTGTCGGTCGTGTGACATGTTTTCGGCTGTTTTTGGGACACTAAGTGTATTTTGAAGGATAAATTAGCTTACAAAATATAAGAAAAAAAATCAGAGGAAGCTTTACTATTTTTGAAAATTATTTGGCACGAAGAAAGAGTTAAAGAAGCATAGACAATCAATCCGTAACTTGCTAGTTAGTGATGATTAAGACTAGGAAAAATGTGATTTAGCAAAAAAAAAACAGTCTCAAAAAATCTCATTACTATGAAGAATTTGCGGTAGAAACCAATTAATAATGTAAAGACAAACCAACCTCTCAAAATATTCATATACTAGTTTATAACATTATGTAAAATTTTGATTACAGAGATATGTTTACCATGATAAAACGTTATCGTAGCTAATTATCTATTTCTAGATTTTTAGCTAATTCCACAGCGTCGTAATTGTTTGCTTGAAGAGTACCCTACCTTCTCATTACCGATTTGATTTCTTTAAACTGGATTTTATTTAGAGGTCATTTGATTTAATACTTTTACTATGCCTTTTGAGCAAGACTGTTTTAGATTTTTTCGTATGACGATCACATCATTCAAGATCGTCATATTAATTTCCAAACGCCTTTGCATTTATTTTTCCCAGAAAAAATATATCCATGATAGTTTTTTCGTCGATAAAAGCTTTTTCTTGATTTATACTTACTTACTGTAGAAATTTGAAATCCGCGTCCCATAATACTTTAGAACTAGTCTGTTCTAGTCTAAGTTATTTTTAAAATGATTAAATAATTTTCCAAAAAGGTACTATAGGATTAACGAAAATAAGCTTATTAAATATTTAGATACATACCACACTACAAAGAACTGTAATCTTTGAATTATTTATCATTATTTCCCAACCAGATGATAAATAAAAGATTTTACGCTGAAACGGATAATTTGAATTTGGCTGGTAAAAACCCAGAAAATTTATTATCTGTATTAAAAAATCAATCTTACATCACACGTAAATCAACGATGAGATATAGATTGAAAAAGGTAATCATGATAATGTAAAAACACCTTAAACAGGTGATTAACTATGTTTTTACTAGTTAAAAGTAGGTCGTCAAGGTAAACAATTTACCTGCCAAAAAGTCTAATTTATGCATGCCTTGAAACCGCATTATCAACGAAACAAATTCGCGCCGGATTTAAACCGTTAAATTCAAAACATCACTCGCACATTTTACTTCCGCGATGGTGTAATACAATAATAACAAAAAAAAACTGACATACTTAAATCAGTAGACTCATCAGGGTTCCATATTCGAACTTTATTTATATTTCTTTTGAATTGTTTTCGATGCACAGACACACGCGTAATGTTCGCGATCGTTTGGAAACACGACGTCCGGCCGTCGTCAGCGTCAACAACGCACTGGCTTTGCGTCCTTCGACTTTCACTGCAAATGATAATGCTATAACGCGACTCGTTTTAATCACCTCTCCAGTAGTGTTCTTCGTCCTGACTTTATGCTTCATTGAGTTTAGTTGGATTGTAGCATGGAAACGTCAAAATTGCCTCTGGTCCTTTTGTGATGCAGGGTGCGGTAAGCTTGCATAATTTGTCGTGTTTACTTGCTTTTGTTTAGCTTAGAATTTTCCTAGCGTATTACTTTGTAAGCGAGATCCTTATCAGTGTTTACCTTGTCCTGTTGTGCTTTGCTTCTAACATTAAAATACGTCGAATGCTTTGTAGCTGGTAATTCATGGATTCGCTTTACATTGTTTAATTCAATAAGTCTTACAATAGATTTCATGAAGGTACCATATTAAATTGTGTAGGTACTTTATATTATGACACTATTATTGGAGACTAGTCGTAATAAACTCTACTTATTCATGTCTTTCATTCATCTGAGTATTACTTCTAAATTTGGTTTTGATAGACGAAATTTTAGGGGATAAAATACAACCGGTACATTTTTTTCTTAATCGAGTGTTACACTAATTTAGGATAACGTCCGTACAGAGATATTTACAGATGATAGTGTTAATAAAGTAGCTGATAGTAAATTTGATAATGATAATTTGATAGCAAATCAAAATGATCATCTTGACAATCTTGACGCATAAAAACAAGGAAGGCAAAGAATTGAAGAGTATTTATTACAGATACAAATAATGTATATAAAACATAATAAAAGTATTATATTGATAACATTAAATGGTAGCTATTTATCAATGAATAAATTATTTTAAAAGGCTAAGCACACAATGTACTCCATAATGCAGCACCGGCCTTGTATCTGACACAGAAGGTCTTTACTGAAATTTACATAGGTGTGCATAATTTAACTTGCAGCATTATGAAACTGATAATTGATTTGTATAATCTTTTTCGTTCCTTCGTTTTACTGGACTTGGACTCTTGAACACCATTGCAGTAAATTATGTTTTATTGAAAAACAATCATTTCTAGTCTAACCAAAATGTTTTGTCAAAATCTTCAATTTTTGTAATTATTTACAAGTTTTGTAGCTTAAACTCACTTAATTCGGCAATAGGCATGTTATCGTATTTATACAAAAGTCTAACCATAATCTAAAAAACTATAATCCAAGCTGAGGATAGAGCGACAAGAATAATATTTTTCGAAATAAATTTAATCACTTATTCAGAATTTTTCCACACAACATTCAGATTGGTACGGAAATGAAATATCGAAAATATACAGAAAAAATATTAAGTTCAAGGCGTACCTACATAGCGGGCGCTTACCAAAACTCTTGTTTTTCCCAAAAACGGCATAATGTCACGAACAGGACTTGAAAACAAGAATATTTACACCTCAAGATGTTTAAAGTAAAGATGTCGTATCGTTAATATTTAAAATGTGGATGCACACTGACACACCGTCAAAATCTACATGAATACATAAAAGGAAAACGTTATTGACTGACTGATTGACCTATCAACATCATATCAGCCGAAAGACAAAGGCCTCCCCCAAGGATCTCCACGATGGCCGGTCTTGCGCTACCCGCATCCAGCGGTTTCCCGCGACCCTCACAAGATCGTCGGTCCACCTTGTGGGGGGGCCTGCCCACGCTGCGTCTTCCGGTTCGTGGTCGCCACTCGAGAACCGACCTGCCCCAGCGGCCGTCAGTTCTACATAATCCCATTGCCACTTAAGTTTGGCAGTGGTGATCTATCAACGCACAACTAAAACCATTAAATGAATCGGGCTTGTTATTCTGACGTAGACTAGACATCCGCTTAGTAAGGATTTTTGAAAATTCATGCCCTAAGGGGATAAAATAAGTGACCGTAGTTGGAGCTGTAGGGCGTAAAAAATTGGGGGAATTAACATTCTAAATGGGCTTTCTTGTAGAACTAATTATCAAGGGACACCCGCACAGCATATAATACAACCCCACGACAATTTGGAGATGGGGTGAACGCGCCGAAGTGTAAAAATAAAGTTAAGGATGACATTTCATTAATTGACCACAACGATTTGACATTTATTATCATTCACTACTTTACTGATCTTTGTAATTGTGTATTTTTGGATGCTGACAAAAGTGTGGAGAATATTCTTTATAAACATGTTTATTTCATTAGAGAAAACAAGACAAATCGCAAAAAGTTAATTAGTTCTACTCGTATAAAATAAACTCATCTTTTCATATATATAGATCTCACATCTAAATACATAGAAATAAATAAAAAGAAACACTTACAAGCTAGTTTATCTCTGCTCTGTTCAATTATATTTTAGTATTTAAATAAGTGTTGTTTACTACTTCACCCACAATTTAAAAGAAATCTGCAAAATTTTAGTTATATGAATAACCCTGCCCAGGTCTTATTTTAATAATCTCAGGATTATTAGGATCACCGTTACCTCTAACAACATAAATTGTCCTAATACCTTCGTCTTCATCTGTTTTTTCCTTCTTTACATAAAAATTGTGTTTGTAATCGAAAATATAATCTTTATTAGTACTCACAGGGGTAGTTTGTATAGTAGTATGGTAATTAAATGTATTTGCGTAGGCAGGATTATGGTCACCTGGGAAAAATACACTTTTACCATTTCTATTGTAATCATTTTGAACAACACCTCCAAAATTATCGTCAGGAAATATTAAGCCTCTGCTACCTCTAGTATTCTCATTAGGTACATTTTCAAATTCTCTAAAATTATCTTTTTCATATGAATCAATATCATCTGGAAACAGCCATTTAGAATTATGATCATCATAATCGAAATCATCATCAATAAGGTTACTGTTAGGTTTATTCTGTATACGTTTTTCTATCTTACTATCTTCATTGCTTTTAAATCTAACATTGTTAACCAAACCATATTGATATGGGTAATCTGATCCATAATTCTGTTGGTTACCATACAAGTTTGGTTTTTGGAATCCATAACCATTTGGCACTTGATCTTGAGCTATATTGGGTTGGTAAAGACCATAATTTTGATTGACGCTTAATTGATTATAGAATTGTTCTAAGTTCTGTGAATGCTGTTGAGGAGCGCTGAAGAATCTGAAGAAGCCTCCGTTATGGTTGTTCAGGTAATGGACCAACTGTTCAGGGTCAGTCGGACATTGAGGGTACGCGTAGCGGCACGTGCCAGGGTTACCCTTCGAGGTCATGCCGAGGAAGACTGCACGTCCAAAGACGAAGAGTGGAGAACTGCTGATGCCATTGTATGCTGAGAGGAGCCTGGAATATATGACACAGTAAAAAAAATCAAATAGGTTATTTCAGATCAAAACTGAACACTACGTGACACTGCAGGAGTATAAAAATTACGATTAAGCGACTATATGATCTTGTGTTAAAACATAAATATGTATGTTACTAGCTTTACGCCCCGCGGTTCACCCACGATCCCCTATTTTACCCCCATAGAGAATTGAATTTTCAAAAATCCTTTCTTAGCGTATGCCTACGTCATAATTGCTATGTGTATGCCAAATTTCAGCCCGATCCCTCCAGTGGTTTCAGCTGTGCGTTGATAGATCAGTCAATCAGTCACGCTTTCCTTTTATATATTCAGTTTTTTTGTAAATTATTGAAACATCTACAAAATTAAAAGGGGGACGAAGATTGGCTTAAACTTTTACATGATATTATTGATGTAATCTTCTTTATTATACTTCTATCTTTTTTAAAAGGCACTACAATCGTGATAGCTTATTATAATCCAAATTCTCCAATCCAGACATTCAGAGTAACTACCCTGTAAATATTAACTAATAATACATACGTCAGTAAAGGCTGAAGTCCTGTAGCAGACTGCAGGAACCCTGAGCCCAGGGCTCCGCCGCCAGCAGCTTCACACAGCAGCCTTGGTACGCACTGGTAGTCATCGTAGAGAGCAATAGATGTCAAGGCTTCGGTGATGGTCGATAGAGCTGATGATGCAAGGCTTGGTCTTTGAGGAGGAGGTCCTGTAAATAGAGAAGATAAATTGTATCTTTAGTGATATTTTAAGAGTTGAAAAACACGACGGAAAGCTTTCAAGGGATTCAACTTGATAATAAATTAATTGATTATATTAAACAAAAGGCGATAAACAGAAATCCAATTTGATTTTATGCAAAACCAGTTGGTTGAGAATAGTTGTTCTTTCATATGTTTAATGCTAATAATTCAATCAATCAATCAATCAATCAAAACTCATTTATTCAGTTTAGGCCCTAATAAGGCACTTATGAATGTCAAAAGTTACAGTTTTACAATAGACTCTACTACCGGTTCGGAATACACTTGAACTGAGAAGACTCCGGCAAGAAACTCAGCAAGGCTTCTTTTTTTGGTGGATCTTTTTAATTTATGTAATTACAGTTTTAAATATACATAAACTTCATACAATTATCACTTGGCCAGGGGGCTGCAAGTGCAGAGAGAAGCTACTACAACCATGTATTCTGGTCTTCTATGTAATGAGCCACCTTATAATACGCCTTGTCGATCAACTCTTGTTTAACATACTCTTTGAATTTATTATAAGACATCTAGTTACTTCATACGGGATTTTATTATAAAAGCGAATGCAATTCCCAAATTAAATTGAAATGACCACAACTGACAACAGAAAAATGCGTTTATTTAAAGAAAAGTGAGAATATTACAAATTGACTTACTATAATATCCTGGATTCACATAAGGATTCTGCCCTATTCCTTGTTGACCTCCAAGGGGGCCAGGGATGCCTGGGATTCCAGGATATTGTGGTCCAGGATAACCAGGTAACCCTTGATACCTCTGCTTTCTTCTACGTCTTCTTCGTTTCTTCTTCTTAGTCCCAGATTCTTGATTCTGCCCTTCATCATTCTGCCCTTCAACTTGATTATCATCTTGAAACTTAATATGTGCTGAATTAGGATTATCAGCTTCAGAGTTCTGATCATAAAATCCAAAGTTTTGATTATTTGATCCATAGTTTAGATTGTCATCAAATTTCCATCTATTAGCTTCTTGATCAACGGTAAGACCATGGTGGTCGTGATCATTACTATCGAAAGGTGGATAAGCTTGATCCTCAAACTTGATGAGACCATAGCCAGCTTGTCGTGCCTGAAGATTTGGACTAAAGATTTTCCTGTAAAAGTTCGATATAAAAATTCACTGAGTCATACATTTTCAAATTTGAAACAGACCGTGTGTTCCTGCTATGGGATATTATGAGCTGGTGATGATGATGAATAACAAAATAATCATGGTAAGATAATTTTTAAGGGTTCCGTAACTTAAAAGGATAAAAAGGAAATTTATTTACAGTTATATAAGTTAATACTTACGCCAAAAGTTCACCAGGGTCATAAGATTTAGACGTAAGATTTTTATTTAGTTCTGCGTCAGCGCTAACACTTGAAATTAATAAGGCAAAAATCAGACCGAAGCTATTCATTTCTGTTTCTGAAACAAAGAAAAGTGGATTCCATTATGACGGCGCTCTTTCTTAGATTATGTCAAAAAAAAAAACAGAAAAGTTAACAAGTTACTTACATAAATATAACATGAGCTTTAAAAAATACGGTAATATCTAACTAATATTTATCATGGAAAAGTAGGTCAGTTCAACATAACTTTACAATACTTTTTTTATTTTTTAATAAAGGTATCGGTAATTTTAAATAATAATTATTTTGTTCTTTTCTTTAGTGTTTATTTATAAATGTGCATAAAAATTTAACTGCTGTTAATTTCAGTTTGTCCCGATTACCTTAAAGTCTCGTTAATTGAGACAGTTTCAGGTACTTGTTAATTATTTTCCACGTCATGATTTTAATAAAAATACTTTTCAGTAAATACCTGCAAACATTAAAATATAAAAGTAAGTCTATTACATGTAAATGTGTTTCCTCTTTTACTTTTCCAGATCGATAATAATGCTGGTAGCATTATAGAAAATGTGTTATGAAAAAAAAAGGAAAACCTATAAATGTAAATAGAGCTGTGGTAAGTAATGGCATAGAATAAATAATATAGGGTAACAGGGACTTTTATCAAACAATAAAAATTCTTCTCCTAATATATTTTCGCGATTATATCGTGTTGGTGTGAAATTGCTATGTGGTATAAGACTGGCGCTTAGTTTTATATGAGGCAGTTAGGGGCTATCTTGTCGCTGGGCAGGTATACTCATCTATACGAATAATAATAAGATACAGAAGGCGGTTCTTCTGGACACGGCGTGAATCGTCAGGAAGTTCCTCTCTCTGCGGCCCTAACCACGTCTTACCCCGCTGCCGGCGGGATACTAGAATTAGGTTTTTTTTATAACATTATGACTTCATTATATAAAAATATTGTTTATTTATAGTTCGTTTTTTTATAATATTTTTGATTTTTATTTTTGATACTAATGTTGTAAAAAAACTAATTTTAAGGATTAATATAAATAAATATGATAATAATAATATTAAAAAGAGGAAAGATTTGATTGTTTGTTTGTTTGTTTGCATTGAATAGGCTCCGAATCTACTGAACCGATTTGAAAAAATCTTTCACTAATAGGAAGCTACATTATTCCTGAAGGTTATAGGCAACTTTTTATCCCGGGAACGCGAGTGAAACCGCGCGGAACAGCTAGTAAATTATCATTTTCCTTGGTAGACGTAAGCTTTATAAAATATGTTTTATACTATTTACTGAATTGTCACACTACTCTTTGAAAAATAACAAAACAACATAATAAGTTTAATTGGTTTACTTTTCTACTACCTCCAAACTGCTTATCATAAAAAAAAGACTGTAGGTACTTTAACCCAACCATATACCTGCAGGTAAGTCCTATTTAAAAAATAGTAATAATTTTTTCATGTAAGTAATCAAATCAGAAAAACTAATCAAAAAGCTAAAATATCCTAGTAAACAAACGTAATTTTTTTCGCGAACTATATTTAAAAAACTTACCTAATAAATTCTCCCGCCACAAAAATCGTCTTCACGCGCAAAACACTTGCAACAAAGTGGACAAAAGTGAAAATTTTCACTTAAACGCGTCGGTGATGGAAAGTTGATGATATCATATAACATTTAAGGATTTTATGATGGCGTGGATTTGCTATTTATGGCATATCCTGTTACAGAAAAGTTTTATTAGATAACTAACTGTTCCCCGCGGTTTCACCCGCGTTCCCGGGATAATTAAGTAACCTATGTGCTTCTCCATTTTCGATATTCATAAAATCCAAAAGATATCAGACTGGTTTGAAACTCTAAAAGTCATTTTTTTTTTTAATTCAATATGCAATTGATTTCTCGAATTTACAACAGTGCAATTTTTCAAAATCAGAAATTGTAATTGATTGATAAAAATTAGTTCAATTTTCACAAAAACTCCCCTAAATTTTTATCATTAAGGTCATTAAGCATCCCTTTTGTTAAAAAAGATGACACATTTTGCGCTACAACACGATTTATTTTCAGGCGAGGTGAATGACCGAACAAACATAATAAAACTCTTAGATTTAATTATTACCGCTCAAAATGCTCCATATTAATTATTTCACAATCTGATAACAGACAAATGGATTTAGAACAAAGCTTCACTTTACATTGACCTTGTAGACCGGTGCCGTTTCATCACCGGACTCGCATTACCGGTTTATATCGATAACCGATTAACTGCCATCGTTGGGCAACACTATTGATGGTTTGACAGCCCGCGTGGGACAATTAGCCAATCGGAGGGTGTGTGCTATGACCAGTTTATTGTATGCATTTTAACCGACTTCAAAAAAGGAGGAGGTTCTCAATTCGACTGTAGATATGTTTTTTTATGTTTGTTACGCGATTACTCCGCCATAAATATGTGAACTGACTAAGTTTTGAAGTCAGTGAAAAAACTGCGGTACCATGATATTTTACATGGAACAAGAGCTACTTTCGCTGATATCAAAACTGTTCCTACATACCTAGTTATTATTTTAAACTATTGTGTATTTTTGAAGGCTTCTCTATTTGTTTTAAGTAAGGTCCTACTTATGATGTGTCAATGGTATTCTCCAAAGATTATATACAGCATGAGATTCTTCGAAAAGTGGGTGCGATTTTGAGTTTTGAGAGACTGTTATTCTACACGTTCGGGCGACATGGGCCCCGATGGGCGATGATACATTCGCGAGGGCCTTCTTATTATTACTATTTTTTGCTATTACCAACAAACTTTAAAAAAAATCTTAGTATTACTAAAGAAAACTTCTCAATTTTGGTCCCTCAAGCCGGATGCAAACCTGTCCACCCACAAAAACAATTTGCACTACAACCTTTCAGACAATTCATCGACGGTTCTTATTTCAAAACCAATAAAACTCAGAATACAACGTTACATAATACAATATTGTGACCACACTACGAGCTGCATTTGAAAAATAAAATAAAATTTAATCTAAGTCTTACAGTGTTAATAATAAGGTTGCATTCAATATGTTTTTGGTTATACATTTTTTTTTAAGTTGTTAAGCAATGCGTGACCAACCATAGAGCACTAAAACAGATCATGATAAAGAGATTTTCAATTGAGTTGTTGAAAGACTAACACGTGGTACAGTTGAGCAATAATATTTATAAGCTTTTAGTTAATCTGACCTTAACCTGTCGTTGACAATGGGGTCAAGTACAGGGTGTTTTTGTAATGAAGCTTGCAAAAACTTAAGTACCTTATGATCGTTTTTTATCGGTTAAGTGCAAGACGGACTGCACTTAGGGTTTTGAATCATCACACCACCAAGACATTTATAAGTGCCCTTCTGGGCCCTAAATGAATGATTTTGACTTTAATACAGGATCTTAGCTATGTTTAAAAAAATCTGAAATTTGAAAAATCTTGTCTAGTGTGTTAAGGGTTCGAAAAGACTGGGGACTCCTACGCGTAAGAAGAGACGAGAATGGTCATTATGCCGTGATATTGCAAGTGCAAGCGTATATAGGGTAGTTAGGGTACGGTAAGGAAACTGGTCACCCCCAAAAGGGTTGCCGCAGATTTTATGTAAAAATCTATTATAATAAAGCTAATAGGAGCTACATTATAACCACAAGTTATAGGCTACTTTTTATTGCAAATAGTAATAGACGACGGTAACCGCTTACCATCAGGTGGACCGCCTGCTTGTCAACCTTCTGACATAAGAAATAAACTGAAATGTCACTAATCAGTAAGGGAGGAGAAAACAGATCTAACAGAACAGATCGTGTTTTTTTTTTTAAAGGACTAAAGATCTCTGATGGCAACATCAACCTTACCGGACAAAGAACAGGGAGCCAATTTCACTAATTAACTTTGATTATATTACAATTGGATCGCAGCTGAATGACGACATTTGCACGTTTTCGTATTCCACTAATAATCTGACAACGATCGAGATCCAATCATGGTTGAGTTATAGTTGACGTTCGATCAAGTGGTATTCCAATAAACATTTGACACATAAGATTGGATTAGAATAGTTTCGGTTACCAAGGGCAACAACGATTACAATCTCATCGTAATCCAATCGTGGTTCGGTTTCGATTATTTAATGGAATACAGATTTTTTGTAAAATTAGAATTGGATTGGAAACGAACTTGAATCGAAATTGGTTACCAACCGTTATAATTTAGCGGAATTGGCTCACTGATCGCTATCTTTCACTGAGCACTTGTCACTCTTTGCCGTAATTTCTTACCTTATGTACCATCAACAAAGTTGAAGCATGATCAGTTTTGAAAACCATTTCGCTTGCAGGCAGTTATCATAGTTCGCCCTGTCCATTGATAATAAAATCCGTCTCTTGTAAAATAATTTGTTTCGACAATTTTTATGACAAGCGCATTGTCTAAATCATTAAAAAAGAAAGATCCACAAAAAAAAATGTTACCTTGCTGAGTTTCTTGCCGGAGTCTTCTCAGTTCAAGTGTATGTGGAACCGGTGGTAGAGTCTATTGTAATGTTTGTAACTATCGACGTTCATAAGTGCCTTACCAGGGCCTAAATTGAATTGAAATTGAGTTTTTGATTTGATTTGATTTCTAGTTATATTGTGTGAGGCACAGGTAGCCGCTGGTCACTGCACACAAAATACACCCTTAAGGTGATCATGCTTCAACTTTGTCGATAGTACCTAGTCCTACTTACCTTCTAAGCATTAGCATACTAGTAAATACACTTGTTCAGTTTATGCAGGTATTTATAAATGTATTAATAGACTAGCTGTTCCCCGCGGCTTCACTCGCTATTCCGGGATAAAAAGCCTATAATCTTCGGAGATAACTCCAGAGATTAGCGCGTTCAAACAAACAAACTCTTCAGCTTTATTATTAGTATAGAATATAATGTAGATTGTAAGTAGTATTGTTCTGGATTGTCATAAGGAAATTTGTAACGTAAAATCGTATGTGTGATGATTCGGCCTTAACTAATGTCTTGACATTGTTACGCTCAATGCAATACTACGTTACAGTCATACAACCAAACTAGACATTGCGTAAATAGTCTAGTCAGCGAGATAATAAACACTATTTACTTTTTAGGGCAAATAAAGATCAAATGATAAGATAACGAAAGTAGGTGTACATAATATAGTAAATAATAATATCAATGTTAAATTTGAATAGTTTAGTATCCAAGTACCTACGGATATACTTTTAACTTTTCAAGCTGTGATTAGACAGTTTACATTATTAAATGTAAGGTTATTTAGGAATAATTAAAACGCTCACAAATTTTATATAAGTACCAACGTTTTGCTTCTTTTGGGTAAATTAAGACATCACATTTTTTTATTTCCTTTACTTTTATTCAAAAATGGATATAGCTTTGGGTAAAAAATAAAAATAACTTTTGAACCTGAAGTCGATTTGAAATAGTCTCACGATATTTTGTATCTCAATTCTTATGTGAAATCACAAGATTTACATAGAACCTTGCAAAGCCACACACCATAAGCGTGAAAATAACGTTTGACTAAAATCTAGGATACTGGCACAAAGTAAACTAGCCTACATTATTTAATTAAATTGAAACTACATAAGAAAAGGCCGCCATTTAGATATTTCGGTCATATACCGTTTTTATTGTTGACACGCGACACATACCTACGTTTTTATATATATTCATCTCAGTATTTGTTTAGCTGTCCGACAGTACGCTCGACATTCGAAAAATAAAATAATTTAAATTTAATTCATTTATTCACAACACGTGAAGTGAAGCGAACAGTGAATTTTTCCTGTAAGTACCTACATCATATTGTTTTACGTTTGAAACCGGATTTTTATCACTTAGTAGATTTTATAATGTAATTAGTTTCTTAATTAATTTCATTGTGTAATATTGACTAAGGTTAATCAATAAATACCTAGCTAGCTATCTAGATAGTAAAATATTCAAACTCTTCATACACTTTGTTTGATCGATTAAGGTTTTTGTCAAGAGTTATACATATTGCTGAGTACTACCAGTTACCACCCCTTGAAGCACGGCAGATGTATAAATAATCCTAGGTAAGTACACATAAGAAACTCAAAATCATTACGTATAGTATAAAATGAAGTCGCTCCCACTGTCTGTTCGCTTAGATCTTTTAAACTACCCAACGGATTTCAATGCAGTTTTCAGCAATAGATAGAGTGATTCAAGAGGAAGGTTTATATGCATAATACATGCATATTATAGTACAAAAAACCCGAGAAAATGAAGCCGGGCGGGTCGTTAATAAATAAGGCTCGCTTGGTAAGCAGTTGCCTACCCTTGCCCCCTCCCCGATAAGGTTTGGCGTCTGACCTTACTCACGCGCAGTAACCCAACATCCTTGGTCATCCATCACATTCCATACATCCACACAATCCAATTTAATTAGCTACTGTATTCTGTAAAGGTACTTACACAGTCGAGCTGCTTTTTTTTAGCGAAAAGACTTTATGCTCTTAAGTATCTATCTATACTAATAATAAAACTGAAGAGTTTGTTTGTTTGAATGCGCTAATAATGATGTTACTAGTCCGATTAAAAAAATATTTCACAAATAGGAAGCTACATTTTCTCGGGACAGCGAGTGGAACCGCAAATTAATTATTTCTTTCTACTTTACGAGCTAATTAGTTTTAGATGTCATATTTCCATAACCTATGTTAGGTCCATCATTGTGTCATTCTATGTCCTATCTTACTAGTATTATAAATAAGTATGAAAGTTTATGTGTGTTCACGCTCAAACAGCTGGACCAATTTTGATGTGGTATGGAGGTAGCTGACACCTGGATTAACATATAGGGTACCTTTATCCCGAGAAAACATAAGATCCTCGGGAATGCGGGTGAAACCGCGGGGAGGAAGCTAAAACTGAAAAAAAAACTTAATTCATGAGCTGGTAGAAAACAATGACTAATAATGAACAGAAGCTGCATTACAATAAAGATAAATATCTGATTGTTAATCTGTCCAAAATATCATAAGATTTATGTTCATTTTAATAACATGAACATTATTTAAATCGGTTTTTCACACACAGCTAAAAAGAGGTAATGTTAGATCTTGCCAAAAAAATCACAAAAATCATTTGCCCATGTCATTTCCTGGATTATTTTTATGATTGTTTTGGTGGAACGGTACATAAAAGATGTATAGAAACTTGTTTATCTTCTTTTTAACCTCCTTCAAAAAAAGGGAGGTTGTTCTCAACTCGGCTATGTATTTTTTAACGTTAGTTCATGCCTAACTTTTTTGCTTATGAAACGTTTTTAATAATAGGGTAGTTGACTGACACATCAAATCAGCAACTTTTTAATAAATGTCAAAACGATAGTTTATAAGGAATTTTGTGTGAAATATTACATTATGACGTCATAGTTTCACAGCATCAAATCATCTACTCTTAGTGGTTCCACTGGTAATTAAAAATCATAAAAAGCATTAAATGTACAACATATTTGGTATCTCCACGTGTTTTTAGATTTTTCATGCATTGGTTAGTGTTTGGTCATTTATTTTTGACAGTGTTAACTACCCTATTATTTTTGCGTTGGGTTCTGTACAGCTCCAAGGTGGTCTCATATAACATACTACTGGACGAATACATACAACTATATACAAAATCTTTCGTAAGGATGTGACTACACACATTGAAACAGTAATTTGGGGCGATGCTATACGTCAAATGATGATTCTAAAACGTTTTTCTCTGTACTCTTTGTTCCAAGAAGTTTGGAAAAAATATATGTGAAACTAGAGAATATGAGACGGGGAATAGTTTTTTTAAAAATTGGATTTTTTCATTCGTAACGTCAGAAAAAAATCGTAAATATCGTATTTGGGCCATCCAAATAACTTGAAAAATATTAACATGCATTCTGAAATCCATTAGAAAGGGAATAGTTTTCTTACTTTTTTCAAAAAAGGCTTAGTTTCTTTTTAAATAACATAAAATCATATTTTTTACTTACGTTTCTCCTGTCTCGCTTGTCACCGCCAGTTTAGTAAGGGACGGAGACATACACAGATAGCCTCCTCTTCAACCCTGTAATACTACGGACACGCAAAATGCGACGAGCCCATTGATTGAGCAACTCATAGACCTAGCGTTATTTTATTATCCTGTCTATTGTAATAGCATTTTAACGGAAATAAAAAACAAGGTTATTTAACATACCATAACACCAAAACACAGCAGGGTACCATGACATGAACATGAAATAATCAGTATTTATATATATTACAAATTATTACAATTCATTTTAGTCTTTCAAAAAAACGTGACGATAATAAATCTATTTTGTTAGTTTGTAACATTTGACGTCTCAGACATAAAATACTAAATATTATGTACTCATTCCCAATCAATTCCTCTATCTGTCATTTAGTACAGAGTACCTACAGACGCATAAAAATCGATCCAACCGTTTGGGATTATTCCGAACAAATGAGACAAAAATTCTAAAAACGCGTCCATAGTTTTTAAAATAACCATTTTATATTTTTAAACTAGATTTCCAAAAGGCGTTTTCCCCCACGACCCACTTAGGGGTTGAATTTTCAAAAATCCTTTCTTAGTGTCATTATAGCTATCTGCGCGTCAAATATCATAAAGCTTTCTGCATGCCAAAAGGGTACTTTGGGTATGCAGATAGCCGCCTGGTTGGATAGGTAGATATTGAAATCTGTCGGGAAGCAACTACCGGTGTGTTCCGGCAATTGCACTTGAGAGCCAGTTGCCTTCCCGGTCGGCAACACATTGGCAACCTCTATATAGTATTGAATTAATTGGGCCGCCTAGAAGGCCGCCTACCTAGCTACCTTCCAGCCAGCTGATCTAAATTAAAAATATTGTTACGACTAACTTAAAAACAAAAAAACAAGGCAAAAACATCACCCAATCTGAAAGGTCATCACATCACACACAATTGCACACCAATGTAACTAATCACTAATCAGCCACAAAAATCTATTAGTTTTTACCGATTTGGCGTTACCAAGGTCATGAGGTTAAAACCCGTGTGAGACTGACCTTTCGTTAACTTTAGGTCAAGGTATTCCCTTAAAATGGGTAAAAAAGTTTGAACCCGCTAGAGTTACTGGTCCGATTTGAAAAATTCTTTCACTAATCATCATCATCATCATGTCAGCCGAAAGACGTTCACTCCTAGACAAAGGCCTCTAAGGTACTATTCCGAGACTCGCGGCTCGCGGATAACGCGCGCGACAGACGCGCGCGGCCGTAGTCAACATATGGGAATGTATGGAGCCACTTCCGTGTCTCGCGACAGACGCGCGCGGCTGAGACGGCTGCGCGGCCGGGTCTACTATGGCCGCGCGAGGCCGTAGTCAACATATGGGAATGTATGGAGCCACTTCTGAGGCTTGCGATAGACGTGCACGGCTGAGATAGCTGTATAGGTACAGCCACGGCGCGTCTGACCGCTCGGCCGCGACCCTCGGACTAGTACCTTAAAGGATCTCCACGATGGCCGGTATTGCGCTACCCGTATCCAGCGGTTTCCCGCGACCCTCACAAGATCGTCGGTCCACCTTGTGGGGGCCTGCCTACATTATCCCAGGAACGGTGAAACCGCGGGGTAAAGTTGGTTTATAAATATAATAGTGTTATCTTTACAGTATTTTTTTAGGTACAAAACAAATTGCTAGACAATAAAATCTGTAAGATATTGTTTCTCTAAAGATATCGTTTCTCAAAAGGTACGTTCACACGAGTAGATACGTCCGTATGCCGTACTAAAAATATATGCCAGTACCTTAATTTAAAAATATTTTTCTAGATATCTGAAAGGCTATGTCGCCAGCATGATTACATCAAGGTAGGCAGCAACCTGACCGGTTAGCTTTTATAGGCATATCCTATTAACATAGACAACTGATTAATTATTCCAAAATGTAGGTAAACATACAAGAAAATTCTAAAACTGTTTTTAATTTCAACGGACACGTTTTAAAAGGAAACATGTTTTAAAGACCTGTTCCGTAAATGAGGACTGACAACACGAATTAAGTGTGAATCAACCTTAACTAAACATTTATTATCTGCAGATATAGCGACTGCATCAACGGATTGATGCCACAGCGTTGTAGACACTCGTGCGATAAACACATGCACTAGATTACGATGTAAATAAAACACCACAAAAAAAGTACAGTGAATAAAAAAATGGTTATAAAAATTCCAACGGCAGCAAATGCTCCGAAAGAGGACAAGCTAGCGCAACTGCTCGGACATTTCGGAAGATGGCAGTTCATAATTTTTGGATCAGTATTCCTCGTTAAACTATCATCTGGATGGGTGCAAATGGCCATCTTATTCCTGACTCCGAACTTAACATTCTGGTGTGAGGAGTTCTCGTCAAATAGAACTGAAGTCCTCAATTCAACGTGTTACGAGGATTGTCTGAAATACGAGTATGATCCGAGTCCATTTGAGAACACGATTGTATCGGAGTGGGAGCTGGTCTGCGACAGGAGGTGGCTGGCGAGCTTTACTCAGACCATCTTGCAGTTGGGGATTCTGATCGGCAGCATCATATTTGGATTTCTTTCTGACAGGTATGCAAGCATTATTTTAAGTTTTGTTTCATTATATTTATACCGAAAATTGTTACACTAATATATAACGAGAAAATATTAGTATTTTCGTTTCTACCTAATGAATAAACTTAAAAATTACTGAGAGCGAGCTTACCCGGCTGAGAGCTCTCTGCGCTCGCCGATTGTCCGGTAAGGTTGGAGCAGCCATCAGAGGCTACCAACTTTAGTCCTTTCAAAAAAAAAAAAAAACATACGCAATATTGTATCTTGAAAATAATTAAGGATCCCAATGATGTAATCCAAGGTGTAAAAAATGACCTAAAAGTTCCATCACGCGGATTGTTGTACGAACTGAATCCGCGAACGTGATTATAATAAATTCTTTTATATTTAATAAACTAATTTATATTTAACTCCCGACGCAAAAACGACGGGGTATTGCGTATTATTATTTTTTACTCTATAATATACAATATTTTACAACAAATATACAAACTACATATAAAAAAAAAACCTCGAGGCGGTCGCTGCTGGTATTATAACTTTGACGTGTCTGTGTGTGGCCTCATAGCTCCTGAACGGATGGACCGATTTCGATTTAGTTTTTTTTGTTTGACACCTTCTTAATCGAGAGATTTTCAAGAAAATCCGCTCAGCCGTTTAGAAGTTATGACCAATTTTCTAGTGAGTTTAGGGGGTTTCTTTAAATTTTTAATTTTAGTTATAATCACGTGATATCTCTTGCTTACCTTACAAACCTTCGTGTGCGAGTCCGACTCGCACTTTGCCAATTTTGTTTATATAACCTTCTTATCCCGGTAAATATAACATTTCCTTATCTTTATGGAACAAAACTGTCCTTAATTAGGTGTATAATTATGTACCATAAAATTTCGTTACATATTTACACACCTTGATATATGAAGATGCACAAAGATTATTATTATTATTCATAAGTGCCTTAACAGGGCCTAAACTGAATAAATGAATTTTGAGTTTTACCAAGGGCAAGCAAAAAGTGACTCTTTATTCTTTTGTTGTAGGTACTTAGCAAAAAAATTTAATCACATTTGATTCTTACAAACAGTATTGAAAAGGGATAGAAAATATACAAATCTGTTAAATTAATCTATGTATTGTCATAGTCATGTACGGGTGACCAATAATTATTGGACAAGCAATTAAACTGATTTTTGTGTTTTTTTATTGAGAGAAAGGCCCAGATTCTGTTGTTTACGCTCACTTTACCTATCTCTTTAACAAAACGCATAAGAAAGAGATAAAAGAAATGTAGTCCTGTCAAATTAGTACGATCGAAATGTAATTTGTGGTGGCGATCACAATAGATCTAGTCAGGTCGCAGTGATACCTCGGTCTGTTATGGTTACGGTTAAAATTTTAGTTAAAGTGACACGAGCTCAGTTTGCTTTCTTTCGGCGGTTAAATATAGTTAACTTTGACTATACCTTTAACTAAAATGTACGAGCAACCGACCCTTAGTTCTTAAACATTAGATTCGTCACCATGCATTAGATAATTAGTCATCTTATTTTAATTCTAACTTTTCATTTCATCAGATTCAGTCTACAACCATATCGGGAAAATACAAGGACGAGTTTCTCTATAGACTTATGTGGTAATCCCCATTTAAACGCAATATTTTATTGCAAATTTCAATTCACTTATGGGACAGATGACCTAGAGCAATTTATGGTATTATGTTGCCATCATAAATATTGTGTTGTTATACAATACAATTATGTCACACATGTCCTTTTAAATTCAATCAATTAATGATTTTGTAATTCAATCTCTAAAACAAACTACCGTCGCTAAGTCGCTGTCAGAAGGCATCGTTCCCAGAATACTAGCGGCATTGCCACGTTGGAAAGCAATGCTGATTCTCTGACCCAAGTATACGCCAGCATACATAACCTTTTATGTTTGTTTTTAATTTCATTTAATCCTAGATAATATATAATGGAGAATGCACAATTCCTCAAGCGCCGGAAATACTCGCATCTCATTGATGATTACGTGTTTGCGGTGCTTGCGGTTGAAACCTTGGGCCCTTGGTCATCTGACACGAAAAAAATCGTTCAAGACATAGGCAAGCGTTTGATCTTGGCCTCTGGGGATCTGAGAGCCAGGGACATTTTTGCCCAGAGGCTAAATCTGATCATTCAGCGAGGCAACGCCGCAAGTGTCATGGGTACCATGCCAAATTTTGAAGGGGATTATTTGTAATTATTAGTTATTTAGTTTAGTTTTTAATTGTTTAGTATAGTTTTTATTTGTTTAGTTTAGTTTTTATTTATGCAGTAGGTTGTACGCAAATAATAGAAAATCGTTTTTATTTATGTATATTCTGTCATTTTTTTTAAAAAGGACGAAGTTCTCAATTCGTCGGTCGGGAATGTTTTATTTTTTACTAGCGACCATCCCCGGCTTTGCACGGCTTTCCTGTACTATAATATGTATGTATTATACCTACATTTAAACTTTCCTCTTGAATCACTCTATCTATTACAAAAAACCGCAACAAAATCCGTTGCGTGGTTTTAAAGATCTAAGCTTACATAGGGACAGACAGACGGGATGCGACTTTGTTTTATACTATGTACCTAGTGAAGTGATAGTGATTACCAAAGTTTTTACAAATGCAGTGTCTGAAACTAAATGCTTCTATTAAATCCATGGATGATCTGTCATCACCAATTTCCTTTTGCCTTGATAACTTTGAAATCAGAAACCTAACAGTCATTGGCATTATGCTGATATGGTGTTTTTGGCGACACAGATGCCTTATTTACTTTGTTTTTATTACTGTTTCCTTTATCTTATTGTTAGTTGTTAAATATATATTTACTGTTAATCCGTTACACATTTAACAATCTACAACAATAATAGTAAACAGAAAATAACAAGAAAGTCTTTTCGGATAATGATAGAGGATCGACTCACGCACGGCGCTTTCTACGGCGCACACTTTGGGAACCCCTGATCTACACACTCCCACAATTAAAACAAAATACATGTTATCTAACTTGCTCGTAGGTAGTCTTTCTACAACAGTAAATCACTAATCAACGGTGTGTATTCCAAACCGGTGATATAATAAACTAGATTCCGCCCCACGGATTCACCCGCGTTCCCGAGGAACCTTATGTTTTCCCGAGATAAAAAGTATCCTATGTGTTAATGTAGGTTATAAACTATCTGTGTTCCAAATTTCATCCAAATCCGTTCAGTAGTTTTTGCGTGAGAGAGTAACAAACATCCATCCATCCATTATATATCCTTTTCCAGATATGGCAGAAAGAACACGTTCCTCGTATCAATTTCCGGCGTCATCGCATTCGGCTTCGGCATCCCCTTCGCTCCAAGCTACACTATATTCACCATATGCCGATTCTTCCTCGGCGTGGCTACTGCCGGCACCATGGTCATATCCTTCGTCATTGTCATGGAAACCATTGGGCCCAAATATCGGGAGATGCTCGGGTGCTTGTTCCAAATACCGTTTATCATTGGGCATATAACTGTTCCTCTCTTCGCGTATTACTTCAGGAGTTGGAACAGCTTCAGTTTGGCGTTGGCTGTACCACCGTTGATATATTTGGGATATTTTTTCTTGCTGAGCGAGTCTCCGAGATGGCTCGTTAGTGTCGGAAGAGTGGATGAAGCTACGAAAATTGTGAAAAAAGCTGCTCTTTTGTAAGTTCTATAAGATTTTAGAATATGTTAAAAACTTCAACTAAATATCTTTAAAATAAATTTTCATTTGCGGAGTTTGAATCGGATTAAAAAATACTGTAAGTATTCTAAATTTATTAGCATAGCGCTGCCACTGTTAGACTTCTTCGATTTTATAAAGTATCTGGATGACTGAGGTATTTTTTTGGTAAATAGTGTTTTATGGAAATGAAACCTAGCTAGATCGATTTATCGCCCCCGAAACCCCCTGCATACTAAATTTCATGAAAATCGTTGGAGCCGTTTCCGAAATTCAGATTATATATAAACAACACCTATAGACTATATATATACCTATCGTGCCGCAGGTCATGGGTTCGATTCCCATCCAGGACAAACACTTGTGTGCATGAACATGTCTGTAGGTCCTGAGTTTGGGATCAGATAACCGTGTGTGAAGAATGTCCCAGGATATTTTTATTTAACAATGTTTAGATAGATAAATAAATAAATAACACCGGAAATAATAATTGACGACTGCCTATTTGTCTATCAATTATTAACTTATCGAACATTATACTCGTATTTATTGTAAGAATGCAACTTTTAGAACAAACGGTTGTAAACATTAGCACCTAGATAATATTTTATTGTATCATTAATTGTAAGAATTAGTAAAAACATCGTAAATACTAAGTACCTACCTTCATGACATCAAAATAACTGTTTCACTAACGATTCCAGGAACAGTCTCCCAACAGCCAAAATAGAAGAAACCTTACTGAAACTATCGCAAGACATACAGACTAAATCCGATGAGCCGAAGCCGAACTACTCCGATCTTTTCCGAAGCTCTCTAAGGACCAAGACAATCTGCTGCTGCATCATGTGGTTAATCACTGGGCTCACGTACTTCGGCTTCAACCAGTACATCAGTCAGACTAGTCCGGATCCGTTCGTTAGTGTCGCAGCGGCTGGCGCTATTCAGGTGACTTGATATATAGCAAGACCTGACTAACACTCGTACTTCTTGGCTTTGCGTGTTTACCACTTTCAGGCACATCACTTACCACAATGACACCGTAGTTACAAAAAAGCCCAACTATCTATACTAATATAATAAAGAGGAAAGATTTGATTGTTTGTTTGTTTGTTTGCATTGAATAGGCTCCGAAACTACTGAACCGATTTGTAAAATTCTTTCACTAATAGGAAGCTACATTATTCCTGAAGTTTATAGGCTACTTTTTTTCCCGAGAACGCGAGTGAAACCGTGCGGAACAGCTAGTAGCTTATAAAATCCTTATAAATTTTCTACTCCAAGGTTCTTAAATCACCATTTTCAGTGTAAAAACTTTTAGGATATGCAAGAAAGCAAGCTCCCGGATTTGTACCTTGAATACTCAAAGAATTACCGTCTGTAGTTGACTAAACTAAACGTTTGCTTTTGCTAAAATTTTAGCTGTACTACGGCAGTAATTAAATTAGTTCCTTATATTCTCTATAAGAAACATGATGGTAATTGTTCTGGAGAAATGTTGTATCAAATTCTTTACATTGAAGATTGCTGTCTTATTTAAAAATCTCAAAACTAAGAGTCAGTAAATTCTTCTCTTCTGTAAATCCTTCTTCAGTTGCAATATCTTCCATTGCAATTTAAAAAACTAATTTTTTTCTTTTCACAGATCCCATCAAACCTCATCTCTATCTGGCTTATCCGCCGCTTCGGCCGCAAGATCACCACCATCACGTTCTTCATCCTCGGTGGCCTCTGCGTCATCGCCTTAGGCCTGGTCCCCGCTATATTCTGGATCACCTTAACTTTAGGGACTCTAGGAGTCAGTTGCGCGGCTATTGTCGCCTCAACTATCTACATTTATACATCAGAATTGTATCCAACTGTTGTTAGGAATATGGGCATGGGGGCTTGTTCTACATCCATGAGGATAGGATCTATGGTAGCTCCGTTTATTGCTAATTTAGCAGGTACAGTTCCATGGCTGCCAACTGCTATATTTGGGTTAGCACCAATAACAGCAGGTGTTGTTTGTTTGTTCTTACCGGAGACTAAAGGCAGGACTTTACCTGATAGTATTGATGATATTAAAAGAGAAGATTAATTTTAAGTAGTTTTAAATTATTTTTAAGTTTTAATAAATATGTAAGTCTTTAATTTTAGACAAAGTTTTTGGATGACAATTTATTTTTTTATCTGCAGCAAAATTGTGATATTATACATAATAGTAAGGCATATTATTAATAACTTCTCGTTAATATAGGTTCTAATTAAACAAATTAATGTGATATTAAGTTTTTCTTGTATTATTTCTTAATTCAATTATGGCTAAAGGCGATCATAATATTCTACCTATGTAGACAGTTTTTGCTTGACATGAGGAAATTATTGAAAAATATGATTATTATACAAATATTTTGTAACAAAACTGTATATGGTAGGCTTGTTTTATTTATTTTCACTATAATACTGTAATTATTCTTAGCTTCCTCATTTCAACTCGACCTCATGTAAGAATGAAGAAAACAATAAGTAGGTACTCTTTTGAATATCGGTGGAAATGACGTCGAAGGACGTAGCGAAGGTCGCGTGTTTGAATCCTACAGAGTTTGAACTTTCAGTGAAAAAGTATTGAGCGGCGCAAGACACACATGTTCCTATGGGAACTAGCTTTAATTTAGCGATGTTAGCCACGTTCCCGGGATTCTATGTTTTCCTGGGATAAAAAGTAGGAAAGTCTGTGATGTGAGACAAATTTCATCATGATTGTTTGTCTCGTTGAGGCGTAAGTTACTTTCTTTCATATTTTTAAATATTAGTTAGGTTATAAAAGCTCACACACTAGTATGAACTAGATCGAACTGAATTCTAGCACTTTCATACATACATTCAAAATTTTCAGCGTCACAAAATTAGTAGCTACCTAGTAGATATGCGCATAATTGCTATAAACTTATAGCAGGCACAATATTTTTACATGACTCGACTATAGCTAAAATAAATGTTATGTTCAGCAAAAAGTATTAAAATAAAACTAAGTGCGAGTCTGACTCGCGCAACGAGGGTTCCGTAATTTCCTAGGTTACTCTAAATACCAGACTTCTTACAGGTTTTCCTGTGATATATTTATTAGTAAGGAACTATTATCTGTATTTTTTTCTAAATTTTTAGTCCAATAGTTTCGGAGATAAGGGGGCATAATAACTTCAAAACTAATTATCTTAAAATTATTTAAAAAAAATATTTGAGATCCTTACAACGAGCCCTTTTATTTGATATGTCACACACACAATATAATTTGAAAAAGCATTGTTTTTAATTTTCTAATTTACCCTCCAAAAGTGGCCCCCATGTTTGAAATTCATTTATTTCCGCTACACGTTCGTGTTTGGGTCACCGACTTACATAGGTAATGTGCCTACCTTAATGTCCTGTCAACTCAATCCAGTCCAGTATATTTGGAAAGAGAGATAGACACACGAGTCATCCTATAAGAGTTCCGTTTTTTTCTTTTCAATTCCGGTACCCTAAAAATAACAATGGTGCCGATTCTGTTGTTTACGAACTTAACTAATAATAGATAAGTCACCTCTCTTTCATTTTAACCTTATTGAAAAAAGATAGAAAATTTTTAATGCTGTCAGTTTAATCCATACCGTCGTAATGTACGGGTAAATAGTCGTGACCAATAAAGAACGCGCTTAAATTCACGTTGAAATGTGTGATCGGATTAAACTGACAGGACTAAAATATCTTGCATCCCTTTCTTATATTTACTATAAGAAAGAGATATAGTGAGATTAAATTTATTTAGTTCGTAAACAACAGAATCGGCACCATTATGTGAAACATGACAATTTTCCCAACTTCAAAAGTATTCAAAACTGCATAATTTTTTTTTGCATTCATTTATAGCTAGGAGCCGTCAAAACTTAAAACGTAGGGTGGGCCAATACACGTGCCCAAAGTAAATTTAATCACTACGTTTAACTGGAAATGTATATAATACAGGTAATATAGATAACCCTGAATAAACATCATATAACTCAAATGAGAGTTATCTCATGATAAACTTTTGAATTAAAACAGCGCATAGTAGCAAACACACTTTACGAACAGTAGACGTAGGTACGAGTATATATATAATTCTAAGTAACTTTATTGCGTATAAAATATTTGTAATTTATTTACAAAATGGAACCAGAATCAACAAAATCAGTAAAGGAACGATCAGAAAAATCGGAAAATCAGAAAGATGTAATAACTCTATTAATTGGACAAATGGGAAGCTGGCAGCTGTTAATATTTCTGACTATTTGCATATTCAGGATAGTGACAGCATGGGTACAAATGTCCATCTTATTCCTGACTCCGAACTTAACATTCTGGTGTGAGGAGTTCTCGTCAAATAGAACTGAAGTCCTCAATTCAACGTGTTACGAGGATTGTCTGAAATACGAGTACGATCCGAGTCCATTTGAGAACACGATTGTATCGGAGTGGGAGCTGGTCTGCGACAGGAGGTGGCTGGCGAGCTTTACCCAGACCATCTTGCAGTTGGGCATTCTGATCGGTAGCATTATATTTGGATTTCTTTCTGACAGGTGAGTAATTTTTTGGACTCACTGTTTCTTGCCGGGTCAACTGCAGATAGATACCTAACGAACACTGTTTTCAGTACGCAGCCCCTTTAGGGCTTAAAAAAATCTAGTGACCCCTAAACAACTAAATATGGTAACCTATGTAGATATTAGTGATTTGAAAGATTTCTTTTGGTACCTATATTGATTAACAAGTTTCTGTCAAAAATTACATTTTTGGTTCAAGCTTTCATTGCAGACTGTATTTTTTTTGCAAAGTTTTCAACTACTCGTTAAGACGGTTCCAATGAGCCCAAACACGACGGGATTGTGTCGTTTTATTTCGGAGTTCCTATGCCCACCTTCCAACTCCAGCATCAGATTACGATGGCTCTCGTAATCATCTTATAATTTTGGTATTGTCCATCTTAGGTGAATAACAACTAAACTGCGATTGTAATTACTTCTCATAATAATTAATCATTTGAAATTAGACATCGGAATCAAATAAAAGCTTTTAAAAAGATAGACAATGCCAAAAATAAAAGATGATTACGAGAGCAATCGTTATCGGAATCCGATTACGACATGGATAGACAATCGTCCAGCTGGTTACCTTAAGAGATCAAAGTACTCGTCAATACAAATCAAACGAGCCCAAAGTCGATGGGGTTGTGTTATTTTATTGCGGAGTTACTACGTACGGCCAACTTCCAGCAGGACCCCTTATAAGATCACTCGTGTGTCTGTCTGTTTCTCTAAAAATACTGGACTGGATTGAGTTGAAATTTGGTACACATATGTAAGTCGGTGACCCAAACACGGACGCGTAACGCAAATAAATAATTTAAACTTTTGGGGGGTAAATTAGAAAATAAAAAAAAAACTTTGCAAACTAACTATTGTGTAACATATCAAATGAAAGGGCTCGTTCTGAGGATCTTAATATCCCAGTATACAGTTTTAGTTTTTATCAGAATCGGCCCCGAGACTCCTTTCAAAATTTTTCGCTATTCCTAATACTTTAGGAATTGGTCTAGCACGCCCACTTAAGAAATTCTTCCCGTAGGTATAATTAAAATATTCGTGTTGATAACTGAACGATTAACATAAACCACTTTGACACCTGCCCTTTATTATAATTATTATGCAATGCAACATTATACTTATCAGTTACGTATAAGTGTTTAGCCAATTGAAGATTTTATAAGCTATCCAAATAATTGTATAATTTATGCTGTTTTATTATTGTTTTTTACACAGTATTGATACTTCAATAACTGATACTGAAATTAACGGGAAGTTATATCTTTATTACCAGATTATAATCTTTACAAACATAAGTAGATTACCACACGCAATTTTATGATTATAACCGTTATGGCAATGATAGCTCAGTGGTAGGGATGTCGAAGATCGAAACAATGGTTGCGGGAGGGTTGCGGGTTCGAGTTTGAGTGAAGGAAAATATGGAGGAACAAGGTGGATGATTCCCCCATTGAAAAGGGAAGATCTTCTGCCAGGCTGGGTCATCGTGCCTGAGGACCGCAGTCCAACTGCTGATGTTGGAATCCTGTAGGTCCACTAGCGCGATGTAGGTTGTATGTAGATAGTGTTATTATATTGCAGCGCCATCTATCCATCGGTGTCTGAACTATGTATCTGACTAACTATGTTTTTAAAGAAATCCTAAATCCCACAAAAACAGATAATTTAAGGGATGGGAAAGGTGTTGAGTTGCGAGTACCAATTCAGTCATAGGTATATCTTCTAGAGAAAAACTAGGTAGAAATTACCAGGAAACCCTGGCAATTCATAAAGAAATCCTTAGATGCCTATATTGTAAAGCAATTGACATCCATAATGATATTCCAAACGGGTAAAAGGGGACCCTATAACTAAGACTCCACTGTCTGTCCGCCTGTCACCAGGCTGAATCTCATGAACCGTGATAGTTAGACAGTTGAAATTTTCACAGATGATGTATTTCTGATGCCGCTAAAACAAAAAATACTAAAAAACAGAATTAGAAAATCCCTTAAAATAAATATTTAACGGGGCTCCCATACAACAAACGTGATTTTTTTGCAGTTTTTATAAATAATGGTACGGAAACGGAACCCTTCGTGCTCGAGTCCGACTCGCAATTGGCCGGTTTGTAAGGAATACGTTTTATTGTTAGTGCTATCATTATGAAACATACCTACAACCATATTTTCTTGTAATAGGATAGTTGAACGTGTCAAAAATAAATACTTTAACACTAACCAATGCATAAAACATCTAAAAACACGTGGAAAAAACAAATATGTCGTACATTTACTGCTTTTTATGATTTTTTATTACCAGTAGAACCACTAAGAATAGATCATTTGATACTGTGAAACTATGACGTCATAGTGTAGTATTTCATACAAAATTCCATATAAACTAGCGTTGTGATATTTATTAAAAAGTAGCTGATTTGATATGTCAGGAAACTACCCCATATAACTAAACCTCCTTTTGTTTCAGATACGGTCGAAAATACACATTCCTGGGTTCAGTAGTAGCACTCATAGTCTTCTCCCTCGCTGTTCCATTCTCTAGCAACTACATCTTATTCACCACATTCCGCTTCTTCCTTGGAGTGGCCACTGCTGGGAACATGATGATATCATTTGTCATCGTCATGGAATCCATTGGGCCGATGTACCGGGAGGCTCTTGGCTGCTTATTTCACATACCCTTCAGTATAGGACACGCGTCTCTGGCGTTGTTCGCGTTTTACTTCAGGACATGGAATACCTACACTCTGGCGTCAGCCGTACCAACGATAGTATTCCTGGGGTATTTCTTCACCCTGACTGAGTCTCCTCGATGGCTGATCAGCGTTGGAAGGGTTGAAGAGGCTACGAAAATTGTCACCAAGGCGGCTTTGATGTAAGTTTTTAATTTTTGAGTAAAGTTAGTCTTAGATTGTTTTTTTTTTATTATGTAATAGGCCTGCCTTTGGCCACAATCTCACCATGGTCAGTGATGATGTTGCCGATGAAGATCTCACACAAAAACTAGAAAGGAACTGGCTTTCAAGTGCAGTTCACGAAAATTTACAGTTTTTAACTTAAGTGTGATAGTCAGCCAGACGGGTACTACAAAGTACCCTACCACCGTGCTATAGCTTAATCAAGATGTTTTCCTTCACCGAAAGCTCAAGCTTTTAGTATGATTCGAACCTGCGACCTTCGTTTCCGCATTCGAGGACACTACCACTGAGCTTTCATCGCCTTAAAAATATTTCGAAAAGGATTTAGTCAGATGAAGGTTGATATGTTAACAGCACTAACTGGGCCCAGCATAACACTATTAGGTAGGTACTAATAGAATGGTGCCGATTCTGTTGTTTACGAACTAAATAGATTTAATTTCACTATATCTCTTTCTAATAGTAAATATAAGAAAGGGATGCAAGATATTTTAGTCCTGTCAGTTTAATCCGATCACACATTTCAACGTGAATTTAAGCGCGATCTTTATTGGTCACGACTATTTACCCGTACATTACGACGGCATGGATTAAACTGACAGCATTAAAAATGTTCTATCTTTTTTCAATAAGGTTAAAATAAAAAAGAGAGGTGACTTGCCTAATATTAGTTAAGTTCGTAAACAACAGAATCGGCACCAATAAGGGAATATATGGATGTAGCAAAAACTAGTACTGCTAATAAATGCTCCTCAACTCTACATAAAGCGTTTCTTTATAAGAAACTTTTTGAAAATCCCTATAGATAAGAAAATAAATATAATTTAAAGATAAACTTTAGTTTGATACTGTTTAATCTTCAACTTTATTATTGCTGAAGCCGATAGAAGACTTATTATGTACTTAATCATTTTATGTAGGCATAGATTGATCAGATTATTTACCTGGTATCATTTATTTTATATAAATAAATATTAGGTATATAAACAATATGCATTTTTCGCGTATTTTTGGTGGTAATCGAAAACCATTATTGAAAACATCCAATGATGGCTCACGCGCACTAAATGGTCGTTGTAGCGCGTCATTGGATGAAATCATGGTGTTCATTACGTTTACCACCAAAAGATACGCAATACCCTGGCAACCTCCAAAAGACCATCGTTACTAAAATCATAACATCACAATTTTATTGGTAGTTAGAAATTAATTAAGTAGCCACGAGTGAAAATTATTATTTACCTAGGTACCCTACCCCAAATCCGAACGGATGCCCGAGATGCTCTGTATTTTTTTTTTGTCGATCGAAATCGATTTATCACCCCCGAAACGTTTAAAGGTATTGGATAGATAGATAGAAAACATAAAACCCGACTTTATGTAGTCTAGAGGGCGCCATATTCAATTTAATGTGACATCACAATCATCACATAGCCTGTAACCAGCGGACGATCAAGACGCTTCCATCGATACCTCATTTGTAAAATTATGATAATGTCAAAACCATAACCCTCCTTTTTGATTCGCCGTAGTCGTATAAAAAGAAGACGTAATTTAAAGTTTAATTATTTTTTCAAATTCAAAATCAAAAGTGTCTTTATTAAATGAACTCATTGCTTGTATTTTTACTCCATTCAGGAACAAACTCCCAACGACAAATATTGAAGAAGCATTGACCAAAATGTCGCAAGAGATCAAGTCTCGCTCCGATGAACCCAGGCCTAACTACATGGAACTGTTCCGGAACTCGTTGAGGACCAAGACAATATGCTGCTGCATCCTCTGGCTAATTACTGGTGTTATTTTCTACGGGTTCAATCAGTATATTGGGCAGACTAGTCCTAATCCTTTCCTGAGCGTCGCAATAACTGGACTTATGCAGGTAACATTTCTTCAACTTTTTTTGCCTGTCTACAGCCTATGTACCACGGAGCTATGTACCTTGTATAATGTTTCGTGATCAGAAATTATAGCCAAGGGTGGAATGCACACAAATCCTAGAAGGGAACTGGTGGTCTTAAATGCAGTTATGAGATCACATCGATACGTGCTTGGCAACAGATCTTCAACTTAATGGTGGTAGTCAACCAAGCGGGAATTAATTAAGCTAATTTTAAATTTGTGCGTCCAGTAATTGATTTATTCGCTAAAAACGTATTCCGCGTAGACGTAGATTTGAAACTGGTCGAGTACAGTCGAGCAGCTGAGTTTATTCATAGAAGGGCGAGAAGAGATTCTTCGAGAGAGAGACGCTTCTTTTCTGTGATAGCTTAGCAAAGCCAAATAATAAAAAAGTTTTACTCACGTATCGTGGACGTTTACGTAATAGAAGATCGGTCTGGACGTGTGAGGACACGCGGGCGAGCGCGTGGAATCGCCTGACAAAAGCAAGGCGTTGGCGGCTCTGCTGCAGCGACATCGATGTTATGAGCATCCAGCTGGTTTCCACTGCACTGAATTACCGCGTCACTTTTATACTATTGACCTCACATTGGTCTTAACAATATGCGTGGACTGTAGGCCACTTGAAAGCATCGGCTACATCTCGGGGTAGGTATCGCGGGTAGCACATGAGAAAAAATTGAGCCAAGAGACGTGCTTTCAGCGCGATAACTTGTTTTCGACTAGCGAGCGAAACGAGCCGGTGCAGGCGCACTAGTGAGATGATACTACGACAAATAAATTAGATTTCAATCGATATTTCGAAAATATTTAAAACATATTTATCTTTATAATTAATATTTTGTAGTTTGAAAAATACCTTTAAGAATTTCTTAAACATTCATGTAACTAAGACATTTATACGCTTGTTAATTATTGAGAAATAATTATTCTTTGTGCTACGTCGATAATGAGACTCCAATATCACATCTCTAAAATAAAAACAAACATGTCGGTAGATTTTAAATTATGTGACATTTAAAAAAGTAAAAATTAATTTTGGTTTTGAGCTATGATATTATACTCAATCGAAAGAACGCAATTTTGCGGTTCCAAAGATACCAATTAACACGTATTTTGGTTCAGTATGAGGCTCACACGAACATAAAACAATTTTGACAGTTCACCGATATTTTGGATTATGATTATAGCGTAATTACAAATTCTTTGCTTGAATAAATTATGTAGAATCAGGGTTAAATATCTATCTCCTATACTCCTATGATTCTTATTTCACAAGATTTGTGTTGTGACCCCTGTGACGTCATCACCTACTTGCTTGGTACAGAAATGTAGTAGGTAGGTAGTACCATAGAAGAAATAATATACTACGTACAATTAGTACTACAAATATTAGTGTACAGTTTTACTTTGGCATAATGAGTTAGGCATAACTTTTTATGGCATAATATAATTTTTTCATAAACAGTAGGTATTTGGCATACGACGTTATGTTCTTTTGGGTCATATTATTTTGGACTACTAAGGAGTCGCATTAAAGTTATGAGGAATATTATTTATTATAGATAATCTAGCTAGATACTATGTGACAGTAGGTTAAGATGCATCGAGGTAGCGATATTATATATATATATCACTTCTGGACACATCTATTGGCCCACCTTGTATTTTCAGTTTCGTTTGGTCCTAGCTAAAATTTTATATTAGGTCGAGCAAAAAGTTTTTATGCAGTTTTGAACCTGGCACATTCACAATTTCATTCAATAGTCTTTTTTTGAATTTCGAACACAGAATTTAAAGAAACAAAAGACAATTTGGAGCCTGTTTGTTGATATCAAACAATCGAATACTAAGAAAACTTGGTTTTATTGGTTTACTTAGATTTAATTCTTGAAAAAGTGATTGATTTCTTTGGTTTTGCAACAAACATTACTTATTCTTAACATTAAGGTGAGGTTCTATCAATAATCTATGGATACTTCACCTGAAGTCGCCGCCCAAGCTGTGGCACTTATTCAGGCCGGACACAGCCAAAGAAACGTGAGTGCTCAACTTAATTTAAGTCAATCTGCGGTCCGAAATGTTTATCGGAGGTACCTAGAGACTGGCGGCTTTGTTCGTCGCCAAGGAAGGCCACGATCTCGGGTCACAACTGAAAGGCAGGATCGATTCATCGTGACGACCAGCTTGAGAAATCGTCACCTTACCTCCATTGAGATACAAAACCAACTTCGCGACTTCCACGGAGTATCTGTGAGCGCTCGAACTGTTCGGAGAAGGTTAAAAGAACGCGATATGGTACCACACAAGCCAGCTAATGGGCCCAAACTAACGCGAGCCCACCGAACAGCGCGCCTTCATTTTGCACGCAGTCATTTAAATTGGACACAGCAAGATTGGAGCCGTGTACTCTTTTCTGATGAGTCTAAAATTGTGTTACATGGCAATGATGGAAAGAAGAAGGTCTACCGACGTAAGGGAGAGCGTTTCGCACAATGCTGCTTTGAAGAGAGGGTTGCTTATGGCGGTGGTTCATGGACTGTCTGGGGCGGTATATCCGCGAGCGGCAAAACTCAACTTGAGGTTGTTACAGGACCACGGCTGCCAACATTAAATGCTGAATGGTACATTCGTGAGTGCTTAGAACCTCACGTGATACCATACGCGGACTATGTGGGCCCAAATTTCCTTTTTATGCATGATAATGCAAGAGCCCATGCGGCCGGCATCGTCAGGGAATATCTTCGGGATGTGAACATCACAGTTATGGACTGGCCAGCCAGAAACCCAGACATGAACCCCATTGAGCACATGTGGGACGAGCTAAAAAGACGTGTTAGGGCTCGTCAGCCAGTTGCCCTGACGATGCAGGAGTTGAAAACTGCCATAGAAGAGGAATGGGAGATGATCCCTCAAAATTTCATAGAGCGGTTGATAAACTCTATGCCTAATCGTATGAGAGCTGTGGTAGATGCCCATGGAGGCAATACGCGTTATTAAATTAAACCTATATTTGATAAAACATGTTTTTTATTCAAAAATCAATTGCCTTTAACAAGACGCATATCCGACTTGTTAGGCGTAGCTCCATGTTGTATGGTATTCTGAATTCAAATTTAAAACAATACGATCGAAAAAGATGGTAAAATGAATCAGGTTTAAAACTGCATCAACAGTTTTTGTTCAATCTAGCAATCATATTTCGGTAGGGGCCATCGAAACCTAAACTCTAAGGTGGGCCAATAGATGTGTCCAGAAGTGTATATATATTTTACTATGTATAGATAATTTAAAGTTATTTCAATGATGCTAAATAATGGTTGTTTATCGTTATGCTAACATAAGATATATATAATAAACAACATTATGCGTAAAAATTTATGCGTAATTATTTTTATGCTTGCACATTATTATATTTAAAATTATGCCACACTAAATTATGACATTATATTTTATGCGTATCGATCGACAGCTCCATTAACAGGTCTTCTAACTATATTTTTACTTACAGATACCATCACAAATTGCAACAATTTGGCTGATCAAGCACTTCGGACGGAAAACGACAACTATGTCATTCTTCTTCCTAAGCGGAGTATTCATTTTAGCTCTAAGCATTGCTCCTAGCATTTACTGGGTCACCTTAACATTAGGCACTTTAGGAGTCATGTGCTCAGTTATTGTTGCCACGGCTATCTACATTTACACGTCTGAGTTATTCCCGACTGTTGTCAGGAATATGGGTGTAGGAGCATCCTCTACCTGTATGAGGGCAGGGTCGATGGCCGCACCCTTTATATCAGATTTATCAGTACCATGGCTGCCACCAGTTATTTTTGGTATATCACCAATCGTTGCTGGATTAATTTGCATTTTATTGCCTGAGACTAAGGATACTGCTTTGCCTGACAGTCTTGGTGATGTTAAGAGTGATCAGAAGATTTGAATGTTTTTAATAGATTACAGAAAACAATGTTATTATATTTTGCTTTGTATTATTTTTTATCCCACTTCCTTTTTCATTCTATAAATGATTTAGTTTACTTGAGTAAGTACTGAAATGGCTACTCGTCCTATCTCTACGTTTCTGAGTGCAACTGAGGGTTTTCTCCAGAATGTTTGGGCTAAAGTTCCGAACAAAAAATCATCCCGTATTTATTGTATATCTTTATCTAAAGGTACTACGAATAATAAAGCTGAAGAGTTTGTTTGTTTGAGCGCGCTAATCTCCGGAGATACTGGTCGGATTTGAACAGCTAGTGTAGTATATGAGTTGTCCGGCTACTTTTTATCCCGGGGGACAGCTTGTAAATATGAAAAGAAAGACGTAAAGATTAAATATTAAAGATTTTGTGTATTTATAGAAAGAAATAATTGCATTACCGACATATATTAAATATTTATTAAAAATATGTAATTACTAATGACTAAAACTTAAATAATTATTAACAATCAAGTTCAGTATGTACTAAACAACAACACAAAGTCGACAATGGTGTCGATTCTGTTGTTTACGAACTTAACTAATATTAGACAAGTCACCTCTCTTTCATTTTAACCTTATTGAAAAAAGATAGAACATTTTTAATGCTGTCAGTTTAATCCATACCGTCGTAATGTACGGGCAAATAGTCGTGACCAATAAAGATCGCGCTTAAATTCACGTTGAAATGTGTGATCGGATTAAACTGACAGGACTAGAATATCTTGCATCCTTTTTTTATATTTACTATTAGAAAGAGATATAGTGAGATTAAATTTATTTTAGTTCGTAAACAACAGAATCGGCACCAATGGCTACACAGCACCGAATAAAATGTTCAGTCTTTTTTAATATATCACAGATATTTATTCTGCGCCCCTTTTACCCAGCGCGTACGGAGTCTTCGCGGCCGTTCTGAGGTAGTAGTTACCACGTAAACTGTAACAATAAATATTGTATAGAATAAGTTAGTTAAAAATTTAAAGAAACCCCCGAAACTCACTAGAAAATTAGTGATAATTTCCAAACGGCTGAGCGGATGTTCTTGGAATATACTCTCTATGTCAAACAAAAAAAAACTAAATCGAAATCGGTCCATCCCTTCAGAAGCTATGGGGCCACAGACAAACACAGACTTTTTTGTCGGGGGTTAAAAATTTATTGAATTAAAATGAATTTAGTGAGTTTCTCGTGTTGCAACTTACTCGGGTGTTGCTTGAAGTCCCATATAGACTAGTGGTTGTTCCTGGCACTGCCCGCGCAGGAAGGTGTCGTAGTCCTCGCACTGCCTCGCCAGGAACTCTCCGCCGTTCACCGACTCAGCCCAGAAAGCCCACGAGCGCCAGTGGCTGCAGAAATCTGAACATAGAGTAAGTCATGTTAACATGGACTCAAAACTTTATTTGATACTAGCTGTTCCCCGCAGCTTTACTCGCGTTCGCGAGATAAAATGTCTATAACCTTCGGGGATAATGTAGCTTCCTATTAGTGAAAGAATTTTACGAATCGGACCAGAAACTCCGGAGATTAGCGCGTTCAAACAAACTCTTCAGCTTTATTATAAGTATATAGATTTGAAGAGTTTGTTTGTTTTAACGCCCTAATCTCCAGACATACTGGTCCGATTCGAAGAATTCTTTCACTAATAGGAAGCTACATTATTCCCGAAGGTTATAGGCTACATTCTATCCCGGGAACGCGAGGAACAGCTAGTGTAGTATATCAGTTGTCTGGTGTCCATAGTACAAGCTCTGCTTAGTTTGGGATCAGATAACCGTGTGTGAACAATGTCCCAGAGCTTACCTTCAGTAGACAAGGGCAAGGTGGCGGAGAGGCAGCCGGGCTGCTTGGCCTTGCCCTCGTTAGGCCAGTAGTCCGCGTGTGCAGTCCGCGCGGGGGCTCCGAACCCGCCCGCGTCCGTGTGAACCGCCTCCACGAACTCCGCGTCCCCCACCGACATCGCCCGCCCCAGGATGCCCGGGTAGAACCCCGGGTACGCCGGGTCTAGCCCTGTTAGCCTGGAACATTCATATTACCCTAATATAGGACCAACCTAGAAAACATTGAAACTTTTGATCCGACAAGATTGATGATTATCTCGCGTTTAATAATAATAATAATGTATTTATTTAATCAGATATCAAAGATCCATTGGTTAGTAAAGACTGAGTTTCTAATGTTAGTAGTATAAATTTTACATTTAAACGAAAAGACAAATTATGCACACACCAATCGATTAGAGCCCATGTGCGTGCGCACAAAGTGTCTCATAATCGGCGATCCACTGTGATCCGCTACTGTCTTCAGAATACTGTTCCGGCTACCTCGCACTCTCCTTAACAAGGATGCTGTTTTTTTTCGGATTATCGCCCCGAAGTCGTCCGTATGGGCCAGCGCGAACATCCCTGAAGCACTACAGAATCGAGGTAGCCGCAAGAGCATCCTGAAGGCATTATTGTATTGGACGCGTAGGACACTGAGTGACTTTTTCGTATACTCGACCCATAGACCGCCCGTGTAGAAGCTTTGACAGTACGCCTTGAAAAGGGTGATTTTGACCTGGTCGCTACAACGAGCAAATCTACGAGCCAGCATATTACTTCTGACAGCCAGTGCCCTACGCTCCCTTTCAATGTCGTCATTGTCTCTAAGTTCATCGGTAAGGATATGCCCGAGGTATTTGGACTGTGATACTCGGCTGAACCGATTTGTAAGATTCCTTTTTTGTTTGAAATGGTACACATGAACACTCTCGATTAAGTCGCCTTTCAAACAACAAAATTAAATCAAAGTCGGTCCATCCGTTCAGGAACTATGCGGCCACAGACAGACATGTCAAACTTATAACACCTATCGTTTTTACGTCGGGGGTTTAAAAATCTACAAAAGAAAGAAGCCTTGCTGAGTTTCTTGCCGGAGTCTTCTCAGTTTAAGTGTATGTGGAACCAGTAGTAGAGTCTTCCAATAAGTGCCTCATCAAGGCCTAAACTGATTGAATAAGTCATAAGGTGGCTCATTTCATAGAAGACAAGAATACATGGTTATAGTAGCTTCTCTCTGCACTTGCAGCCCCCTCCACAAGTGACAATTGTATTATGTATACTTAAAACAAAATTTGTAATTACATAAATTAAAAAGAAAGATCCACAATAAAAGAAGCCTTGCTGAGTTTCTTGCCGGAGTCTTCTCAGTTCAAGTGTATTCCGAACCGGTAGTAGAGTCTATTGTAAAACTGTATCTGTGACGTTCATAAGTGCCTTATTAGGGCCTAAACTGAGTAAATGAGTTTTGATTTTGATTTTATGAGAATTTTATGTTACTAATATTATAAATGCGAAAGTTTGTGAGTATTGATGTATGTTTGTTACTCTTTCACGCAAAAGCTACTGAACGGATTTAGATGAGACATGGCACATAGATAGATCATACTCTAGAATAACATATAGGCTACTTTTTATCCCGGGAAAATATAAGATACTTCAGGAACGCGGGTGAAACCGCGGGGTGAAAGCTAGTATACATATAAAAGTACGTACCTTGGTACCCTATATCCCTTAGAAGCCATATACCTGCCAGCTGTACCAATTATATGAGCCCCTAACGAGTGCCCTATGAAGTGGAAACTTTCCAGACCCACCCCTCCATCCATCAGCCTTAACATCGCCTTCCCAGTCTCTTTACCCACCTAAAAAAAACACAAATATTAACAAGCAAGGTTTACCTGATGGTAAGAGGTTTTTTGTTTAATATGATGATGTGACTGAAGGTTAAATGAAAAAGGGAGAAAAAATCGTTTTTAATTTTAAAAAGAGATTCACGATTTTTCTGCCGTTAACAATAAAAAAATCATTTTTTTATAGTTAAAAAAAATGACTGCTGGACAAAGTCCTCCCCCAAGGATCACCACGACGGCCGGTCTTGCGCTACCCGCATCCAGCGGTATCCCGCGACCCTCACAAGATCATCGGTCATCACCATGTCAGCCGAAAGACGTCCACTGCTGGACAAAGGCCTCCCCCAAGGATCTCCACAATGGCCGGTCTTGCGTTACCCGCATCCAGCGGTTTCCCGCGACCCTCACAAGATCATCGGTTCACCTTGTAGGGGGTCTGCCCACGCTGCGTCTTCCGGTTCGTGGTCGCCACTCGAGAACTCTTTTGCCCCAGCGGCCGTTGGTTCTTCGAGCGATGTGCCCCGCCCACTGCCACTTAAGTTTGGCAATTCTTCGGGCTATGTGGATTACTTTGGTTCGCCTGCGGATCTCATCATTTCTGATTCGATCTCGCAGGGAAACTCCTAGCATAGCCCTCTCCATTGCTCTTTGGGTGACCTTGAGCCTTGTTATGAGGCCCATCATCGGTCAACCTTGTAATAATATATCATCGCCTTAAAACCTTGAAAACGTTTACTAAGTAGTAGACATATGTACAAAAAAAAAACCAACTGCACTCCGGGAGAAGTGAAAATTTCTGTGGTAAAATACGCGCAGGCTTTAGTATAAACACACAGGCACACTCGCGCAAGCGCCCTGCGCCGCGCGAAACGAAACAGCAGGAGCAGGCATACATTTTCGCCGCGCGTTAGAAAGAGAGGAGGATATTACTTCCTCTCCTTCGCCGCGCCGGCGGTCTACTCTCCGTCCGTCTTACGAATTATCTATCAGGTCACGTGTCCTGACGCGAGTTTAACATTTTTTACCCATCCCAAAAAGTGCACATACCGCTAAAGAAGTTTTCACTTCAAAAAAATATAAATAAATATCCTGGGACATTGTTCACACACGGTTATCTGATCCCAAACTAAGCAGTGCTTGTACTATGGAAACCAGATAACTGGTATACTACATATACTACTTTTTTTTTGTAAATACATACTTATATAGATAATTACACTCAGACACAAGACAAACAGACATGTTCATGCACACAAATGTTTGTCCTGAATGGGAATCGAACCCATGACCAGCGGCGTGATAGGTGGTGTCTTAACCAACTACGCCAACTGGCTTGTCAATGTCAATTGGTTAGTTGATTACTTACAAATGCCACATCCAAAGCGACCAAGAGATAGTTTCCGAAGGCTAGGTTGGCCCAGTCCACCACGATGACGTTGTACCCACCATGCTGTAAATACGCCTTCACTATGGTCAACACACTTTGATCCGTACTTAACTCCACGTACCTGGAAACATAATAGGAATGTGCACATTCTATGTTTATTTAAGGTTTTTTGCAAATTGCAGCTGAGTTATAGGTCGTAAGTCATCAACATGTTATTTGCGAGAAGAATGGTAGTATATTTACTGATTAATAACAAAAAATGACATCAACATATTCCTCCAAGATATATTAGTAACATTTTCATGAAATAGTCGTATATTTCATATGTGATAAAATTTGAATTTCGCGCTCCAACCGAATGTTTACCCTTAAAATAAAAGTAGGTACCTACCCGGTTGACCGAGCTGTGCTCGTTACTTTTTTAAAACGGCCTTTTCTAAAAATGACACCTAGCCAGATCGTATTTTCTCTCCCGAAACCCTCTGCATACTTTTCATGAAAACTGTTGGAGCCGTTTCCAAGATTCAGATTATATATATACAAGAATTGCTCGTTTTAGGTTAAGTAAAAGTATTGTATTAAATAGTCACCTCGCTTTTTAATTCATTAATGAAAAAGGATAATCCAGGAGATGATTAAAGCCGACAAATGGCCGATTCTGTTGGTTGACGAAATAAATTTTTTCCCGCCATATCTCTTTCTAACAAAAGTAGTTGGATGCCTAGACTTTTGTTCATTGCCACAAAGCGTTGAGGTCGAATAGCATGTCAGCCACGTCACGAATTTCGCTATGTGGTCTTTCTGTGATTGCCACAACGCGTCGTGAGCCTTTTCATTAGAGCCATAACACGAATTTTGCCATGTGAATGTATTACTGTGACCACAACGCGTTGTGAGCTATTTTTTCGCAGCAATGAGCGTTTTTGGTCTTTGAGCGTAACATATATAAATTGCAGCCGTGAGAAGCCGGGGCGGGTCGCTAGTTACATATAATCTTCTGTAAAGGGGTTCGAACATTTTTCTATGGAAGCTGGCATATCGACCCCCCGCCTTTTTTATTTTTTTTCAAAGTTACCGCGCACAGTGAAAGTATTATATATATGGGGAGAAGACATATAAACAAGCAAAAAATGTCTACTAATATGATATCCTAAAGTGTCACGTTCCCGAAATATGTATACGCATTCCATTGAATTCAAATATTATTTCCAAGTTCATTTTGCCTACTATTTATTACATGACAGTATAAATATTTGCGCAAAAAGCCACTTTAATTAGTTACATAAGATACTAAATCGTATCACATCGCAAAAACGCTATTTTTTTAGTTAAATAAAGTATACCTACAACTTGGAAGCTACAACTATACTAACTATACTAACACTAGGAACTACTGAGCCGAGGTTCGTACCCCATTCGGGGGTGCCCTCAGGCGTTGTTACCTAAATATTACCCGGCTGAGAGCCCTCTGCGCTCGCCGATTTGTCCGGTAAGGTTGTTGCAGCCATCTGAGGCTACCAACTTAGTCCTTTCAAAAAAACAAAAAAAAATAGGAACTACTATTTAAATACAACGGAACGCGTGTACACATGTGATTACTGTATTTTTAACTAAATGTAACTGTTCTCATATGGTGATTTTGACCTCCAAATATTTCGAGAACGTGACACTTTAGGGTATCATATTACTAGACATTTTTTGTCAAAAAAAAAATCAAAATGGCGGGGGGTCGATATGCCACAAAGGTAATATCCCCTTTGAGAAATGGATGTAACAATATTGCTCAAGCCTTTTATATATACCCCTTGTAATCGCGATGTCGTACTTTGTACCAAATTACTCAAACACGGATGTAAATTATAAGTAACCATTTATTAATGACATGTCAATCAAACAAACATCTGATTTGTACAAACTTTTATACAAACGTTACACAAAGGTCAATGTCATAATGTATTTTTAAATGATACCTTGCGAATATATTTTTTGCTTCGTAATTGTTACTTTAAAAATGCAGAGTTTCGGTTCGGTCGGTACTTCTATTGATTTAAAGGCTAGTTAGTTTAGCTTTGCTAACCTCCTCAATATAAGACTAGTTTTCCGCCCTGCGGCTGTGCCTGCGGTTTCACCTGCTCCCTTAATTTACCTCCTTAGGGGTTGAATTTTCATTTGTTAGCCTATTTGGATGCCTACGTCATTCAATCTGCATCTGCAAGCCAAATTTCAGCCCGATGCTTCTAGAGTTTGAATTGTGAGATGAAAGATCAGTCAATCGGTTAGTCGGACACGTTTTTCTTTAATATTTAGATATTAATTTGTCGCCAAGCACCTACAGTACGACCAACTTATCTGTGAAATGGCAGAAAATGGAACTACAAAAATACAATACAATCAGTACATTTGACTGTCAGTTATCTCATAATTCAGTGTCCATCAGCGACACCCTCCAGTTCACAGATAAGTTGGTGGCACTGTACCGGTGTGTTCCGGCAATTGCACTTGAGAGCCAGTTGCCTTCTTGGCATTGTAACAGGTCGGCAACACATTTGCAATACCTCTGGTATGGTATAGTGTATTCCGAACCGGTGGTAGAGTCTATTGTAATGATTGTAACTATCGACGTTCATAAGTGCCTTATCAGGGCCTAAACTGAATAAATGAGTTTTGATTTTGATATTGCAAATGGCGATAGGCGACGGTAGCCACTTACCATCAGGTGGACCGTCTGCCTGCTTGTCAACCTTTCGACATAAAAAAATACAAATAATATAACTTACCCATGAGCATATACGACTGTAGGCTTCTTGAAGTCAAAGTTAGGGTCCGACAGCAAGCCATTGACATCTCTTATCCGATAGGACGTTGGTGTCGTGGTGTTGGTACTGAAAACATTATATAAACAGTGTCACTGCTAAGGTGAAACGTTCGGTTGGAGCGCGAAATTCAAATTTTATCACATTTTTTGCAAATTGCAGCTCAGTTATAGGTCGTAAGTTATCAACATGTTATTTGCGACAAGAATGGTATACACAAAATAAATCATCAACATATTCCTCATATAGCACGGTAGTGCCCCCACCAAGTCAAGTTAGTAAGATACCTTACCTATGGATTAGTTAGGTCACTTACCCGTAAAGACGTAAGAAAATATTGGTGAAACTCGTAGATCTGCCGGTGGGGACTGAAACGTTATAAATAATTAAATAAGCATCTGACCTGCGGCGTGATAGGTCCAACCACGCCAACTGGTCTGTTAAATCAATACAAAAAAAATCATAAAGAATGTAGAGATATGTGTCATTTTTACGCTAAAGGCACCTAATAAAGTACCTATGTATGCAAAAAATCGACCGCGCGTAATTCCGATAGACTAAAGAGTTAAAGTTAGAAATGTGAAGCTTCAAGAAGTAGAGCTTACCGTTAACTTTGCTGCGAATGATCTGCTGGAAGCTGGTCAGCGACAGCGGTAGACCTGGATCCCTTTGACCCTCGCATGAGAGTAACACTTAAACACAAATAGAGTTTATTGTAAGCTTTGCCACTGTCAATATACAAGTTTTTTATCAAGGTCGGTAAGCATACTGCCTGCTGGTAAGCGGTGACAGTAGCCTATAGACCAGGGATTCCCAAATTACACCATGATATACTGAATTTTATGTGTATTTATTTTGTTAATGATGAGAAAATGATGTCAAATCAACTGCAAAGATTGTAAATTGAACTCATAGCAATATTTTAAATTTTGCTATGAGTGTCAGAGGTATTAGTTCATTTTGGAAAAGGTGTCTCTTGCCCAAAATTGTTTGGGTATCCCTGTTACAGACGATTGCAACACCCTGGTGGGTACTGTCTTACTTCCCGGAATACGCATAGTAAGTAAGTAACCCAAGACTATGTTCCACCCGTTTGAAGATCATCACCTGTTTTCTAGTATTTCGGGGCATTCTTTAAATTTTAATTTACTATAATTTTACTATGTAGTGATGAGGTAAAACTAAGACGTCATAGATACCTACAGCATCATTTTTAACAGACTACAAAAAAGGAGGAGATATTCCTCCTTTTTTATATATTAAAAAAAAACGGAACCCTTATAGGATCACTCGTGCGTCTGTCCGTCTGTCTTGAATTGAAGTTGGTCTTTGAGTTGAAAGTTGGTACACATATGTAAGTCGTTAACCCAAACATAGACGTGTTACGTAAATAAATGAATTTCAAACATGGGGGCTAATTATGGGTAAATAATTATAAATTACAAAATTTAAAAAAAAAGTTTTCCAGACAATATTGTGTAACATATCAAATGAAAGGGCTTCTTGTGAGGATCTTAAATATATTTTTATTAGAATTTTAATATAAATAGTTTTGAAGTTATTTAAGAAAATAGACGAAAAATTGGCGAAAATTGACCATTCCCCCCCCTTATTTCCGAAACTACTGGGCCAAACATTTTGAAAAAAAATCAGATAATAGTCCTTTACCTAAAGATTACAGGAAAACCTATAAGAAGTCTATCTAATACCTTTAAACCTGCAATTTATGGATATACCTATATATATAATCTGAATCTCTGAAACGGCTCCAACGATTTTCATGAAATTTGGTATGCAGGCGGTTTCGGGGGCAATAAATCGATGTAGCTAGGTTTAATTTTTTTATAGTTACCATCAACAAATTTGGGTCAGATTTAAAAATATTTATGGAACTTAGTTAAACATGTACGGAACCCTCTCCACGCGAGTTTAACTCGCATTTGTCCGATTTATTTTTTATTATAGCTCCCATTTTAATTACATTGTCTTTGAAGGAGGTTTTACTGTTTTTGTTAAAATATGGTTATTTAATCACTAGTGCAGATTCCCGCAAGTGTATCTCGTCTCGTCGGCCGTGGCTTACATATTTACATCAATGGTATAATTATAATGAGTCAACACAGGTATTATTGAGATAATGATAAGGAAAAGATCTGTGTATTCAAAACTTAATCATCACAAGCTTTTATTTTAAAAAAATGCAGTTTTATTATATTATTCGACAATTTGTCGAACAGGCAGATGGACCTGAGAGAACTATAGTGTATCTGTTAACGGAAAAGTATCTAATCCGTCATTGTATACATTTCCTAGGAAATCCATACATTTCCTAAATATCTATCGGAGTACTACATTCGGTATATTTGTAAGGATAGCGGTATTTGGGGGGTTGTAAGTGAAAGGTACTTTTGTGCGAATACTTGCTATTGTATGCAAAAAAATAACCCCAACCTATTTTTTTCAATAGTTTCTATATATTTCCAAGTATCATTATACATATTGTATTGTATACAATTCCTATATTTCATACATTTCCGGTAACATATCTACTACGATACACTATAATTCTATCATCGTTGTTTACATATCGTTAAAATACATATAGTCATTTCAGTAATAGGTCGTATGTTCGTGAAAAAATGTGATTGGCGATGTGTGTGTGAGCTATAGATTTTATTATCTACTTATGTATTAATATTGTATTCTAAATATTATAGAACTGTAAATACTGTACTGTTCCTGTTCGTTATTTATTGAAAAGAAACCAATGTATGGAATTAAATAATTAAAAAAACACTTTTAACAAAAAATAGAACCTCCTTCAAAGGCATTAAAAATTACTAAGTACGAACTCTAATCTAACTAATAAAATTAGAATTTCTCGGGCTTGTTGGAACATCCCCCTTATGGAGTCTTTGAGTAGGATGTGAACTCAAAAAACGAACATACCTACCTAATCAAGTTTCTTAAAAAAAAAGTTTTGTGTAAATTGGACGAATAAATATTTGAATAAATTTACTTACCAACAACAAAATATATTAACACCACAAAATTTTTATTCCACGTCATATTAAATTTAAAAAATAACAATTAAAAAAGAAAAATATTTTTACACAACACGCTTAAGCACAGCGAATGTCACAGGATGACTGATCGGAGGGTCGCAGGTTACGTTCCGCGAGGTCGCAAATTACGTACAAACTACATGATTTCAATTAATTCCAACTTATATGGTTATTCTTAACACCTTTATAAATAATTCATTAAGTTATGTGAGAATTATTTCAAATAAAGACAATGTAATTTAATAAATAATATTCAAGTTGAGAGATACGAAGTTCAAGTGCGTGTGACCCGCTCTGGTAATAATGAAAAAAAAAAAAACATAAGTTACGTTCGGTTAAATCATAATTTGGCGGGAAATGTCATTTAGAAGCCATAAACTAAATACAACAATTTGACAGTGTCAAAAATAAATTACCAACCACGCAATGCATAAAACATCTAACATCTAAAAATGCATTAAATGTACAATATGTTGTACATTTAATGCATTTTATGGTTTTTAATTACCAGTAGAACCACAAAGAGTACAATCATTTGATGCTGTGAAACTATGACGTGATAGTGTAATATTTCATACAAAATTCCATATAAACTATCGTTTTGACATTTATTAAAAAGTAGCTGATTTGATAAGTCTGTCAACTACCCTATACAAGTAAAACGTACTTACTTACCTAACACGAGCATAACCTACTAAATAAAAAAGTTGATATTTTTTTATGATTAACGGTCAAGTGCGAGTCTGACTCGTGCACCGAGAGCACGCTATGGTATCCGATGGCCAAGTCGGTAGAAGCTACAATATCTCAAGTGATTATATTGTAATGACAAAAATAAGTACACACGGCCACAGATCAAGCTACATATTTTTGTTGCAAAATAGCGCCTCTTACAACCGCATAAGGTGCCGTAGTGTGTAGCTTGATCTGTGGCCGTGTGTACGTTTGTCAAGCGTATAAGCATTCCTTGGATATGTTCCTACGATACCCATCTGTACATTAGTTACATTACTATTTACAATATTCATAAATCTGTAACCGAGAGATCAGTAATGTTAGATGTTACTTTACATACCATAGACTTCTAATAGGTTTTCCTGTAATCTATAGCTAAAGAACTATTTTTTGTGTTTGTTTTTAGGGTACCGAAAAAAAAAAAAAAACGGAACCCTTATAGGATCACTCGTGCGTCTGTCTGTCTGTATGTCTGTCCGAAAATATTGGACTGGATTGAGTTGAAAGTTGGTACACATATGTAAGTCGATGACCCAAACATGGACGTGTTACGTAAATAAATGAATTTCAAACATGGGGGCTAATTTTGGGGGGTAAATTAGAAAATTTTAAAAAAAAGTTTTGCAGGCAATATTGTGTAACATATCAAATGAAAGGGCTTTTTATCAGGATGTCAAATATATTTTTTTTAGAATTTTAATATAAATAGTTTTGAAGTTATTTAAGAAAATAGGCGAAAAATTGGCGAAAATTGACCATTCCCCCCCTTATTTCCAAAACTCCTGGGCCAAACATTTTGAAAAAAAATCAGATCATAGTTCTTTATCTAATGATTACAGGAAAACCTATGAGAAGTCTATCTAATACCTTTAAACCTGCAATTCATGGAGATATATATATAATCTGAATCTCGGAAACGGCTCCCACGATTTTCATGAAATTTGGTATGCATGGGGTTTCGAGGGCGATAAATCGATGTAGCTAGGTTTCATTATTAGAAAAGACGATTTCCAAAAAAAAAAAAAACTTTTTATAGTTACCATCAACAAATTTAGGTCAGGTTTAAAAATATTTATGGAACTTAGTTAAACATGTACGGAACCCTCTCCACGCGAGTTTAACTCGCATTTGTCCGATTTATTACTAGTATGTGTGCCCCTTAAGGTACACACAACATTGTCCTACCTATCGTTACTAATCATTATCAGTGAGCTGTGTTTTAGAAGCTTCACTTAGTTGCGTAGCGTTGCATCTTTCTTTTTTTTGATCTGAGTAATAAGTAAGTAATAACAATAAAATCTCCAGCTCTATAAATGCCTTCTCCAACCACAACTACCTATATATACATAAAATGAACTTAATGTTTGTAAACACATCATTACAAATGACGAGAGCAGCAGTGATCTCAAGGTCGCCTCATTTCATACACTAAAATTAGATCACAAATTCACAAATGACCATTTCTATAAATGATCGTAGAAATAATCTACTGATTACGTCAATGACAAAAGAGAATAATAAAATTGCGGGTAATTTGGCATCTGATTTAGCAACGCACTTGTGTCTACTGTCAAGCAAAAATGTTACATAATTCAAGTGCATCAAGTTGGTTGGCGATTACAACGGATTCTAGAAATCAAAATCAAAACTCATTTATTCAGTTTAGGCCCTAATAAGGCACTTATGAATCAAAAGTTAAAGTTTTACAATAGACTCTACTACCGGTTCGGAATACACTTGAACTGAGAAGACTCCGGCAAGAAACTCAGCAAGGCTTCTTTTTTTGGTGGATCTTTTTTTTTTAATTATGTAATTACAGTTTTAAATATACATAAACTTCATACAATTATCACTTGGCCAGGGGGCTGCAAGTGCAGAGAGAAGCTACAACAATTGAATAATTGAAATTACGATTGATTGTATCATGATGGAAAGTTGATTCCTATCTGATGAGTATTGGGCTCCAGCATCTCATATCGAAATAAGCTGTAATAGAAGTGACTGTAAAAAGATTAATAAATAATTAAAATTGGACAAGCTTTTAGAGGCTCGTTACTGCTGGTTACGCCACGATCAGGCCCAATCAGGCCTAAGAAAATCAAACTTGTAAAAAATGCATCAAACTGAAAACTAATATAAGATTTCGTTTATGTCCTGTTAAGGCACTTATGAGCGTCAGATAATCTGACACCGGTTCCATCTACACTTGAACTGAGAATAGGGTAGTTGACTGACATATCAAATCAGCTACTTTTTCATAAATGTCAAAACGATAGTTTATAAGGAATTTTGTATGAAATATTACATTATGACGTCATAGTTTCACAGCATCAAATCATCTACTCTTAGTGGTTCCACTGGTAATTAAAAATGATAAAAAGCATTAAATGTACAACATATTTGATATTTCCACGTGTTTTTAGATGTTTTATGCATTGGTTAGTGTTTGGTCATTTATTTTTGACAGTGTCAACTACCCTATACTATAATATAAAACTACTAGCTGACCCGGCAAACGTTGTTTTGCCATATAAATTACTAGCAGTTCCCCGCGGTTTCACTCGGAATAAAGTAGCCTATATGTTATTCCAGGGTATGATCTATCTATGTGCCAAGTTTCATCCAAATACGTTCAGTAGTTTTTACGTGAAAGAGTAACAAACATCCATACATCCTCACAAACTTTCTCATTTATAATATTAAGATATTTTAGTCCTGTCAGTTTAATCCGATCACACATTTCAACGTGAATTTAAGCGCGATCTTTATTGGTCACGACTATTTACCCGTACATTACGACGGCATGGATTAAACTGACAGCATTAAAAATGTTCTATCTTTTTTCAATAAGGTTAAAATGAAAGAGAGGTGCTTTTCTAATATTAGTTAAGTTCGTAAACAACAGAATATTACGGCACAAATATTAATTTATGTAAATTCACAAGAATAATACCTACCTACAATTATACGAAAGCAAACACTGATGTAGTTTTGACGTACAAATATTTAATGTTGATTGTGAACCAATATTGTGTGTGTTCGTTTGTGTTTGGTACACAATAAATATTTGAGAATCAAGAATAATTTTGTAAGATTATTTATTACCTACTAGCTGTTCCCGGTATCTTATGTTTTCTCGGGATAAAGAGTAGCCTATATGTTATTCCAGGGTATGATCTATCTACGTGCCAAGTTTCATCCAAATCCGTTCAGTAGTTTTTACGTGAAAGAGTAACAAACATACATACATATAACCTTTCACGTTTATAATAAGTATTAGTAGGACTAGCAGTATACTATATTTTTAAGGTTCCAAAAGGAAAAAATAGATCCCTTACAAGATCCCTCTGGCATCCGTCCATCCACCTGTCACATATGCTTTTCTAGAAAGCTGATGTATGATTTAGGAGCAAGCAAAGGTACAAAGGGGGTTACTTAGACCAAAGTTTTGGCCTATCAACCACTTTTTGTTGTTTTAGTATGGAACCCTAATCGTGCGAGCCTAACTCTCCTCAACAAAATATTAACTTCCGATACTTAAAATTACCATACTAAAAATACTTAAAAAATCATACAGATTACACCATTGTTATAATATGAAAAAAACATAATGTTCCTAGAAGAGGACTTCCGCGCCAACGCGCGTTTTAATAAACTAGCAATTATTGTGTATATGTTAACGGAAAAGTATCTAATCCGTCATTGTATACATTTCCTAGGAAATCCATACATTTCCTAAATATCTATCGGAGTATTACATTCGGGATATTTGTAAGGATAGCGGTATTTGGGGGGTTGTAAGTGAAAGGTACTTTTGTGCGAATACTTGCTATTCTATGCAAAATAAAAAAAATAACCCCAACCTATTTTTTTCAATAGGTTTTATATATTTCCTAATATCATTATTGAATTATAATTTCCTAGAGGAAATACACAGGAATTGTGTACAATTCCTATGTTTCATACATTTCCGGTGACATATATAATATTTCGTGTATCTCGGAAACGACTAAGGATTTGGATGAAATTTTGATTAAATTAAAAAAAAAACCGCCTAGCGAAGCGGTCGCCCAGGCTCATTATTATGGTTCTCTAGTTCCTATTGTAAGGGTTTTTAGGTGCCCATGCACTGCCTCGTCCTGGTAAGGCCACCTCTGTATCTCAAAAACAAGAGCACCTTGCTCTCAACGGAACATGAACCTTAATAAGACTCAATATGGTTTATTTTTCATTTTTATAGACTAGTGTGAAAAAAAACGAAATAAGACGAGCACATATTTATTTATATTAATTAATGGAACAGGAATGTTTGCTAAAAAACACATACTTAACTACACATATTTACTATAGCAATGACCTAAATATAGAGGGTGTTAAAATTTACAACTTCTCTTAGGTCACGATCGTCAAATATTTGTCGAGTGATTTCACATATCATTCCTAATTTACATAGGCATGTCAATTGTAAAATAAGTACAAATAGTAACAGTGATTCACATAAATTATGTCGCATTTAATATAATGTATGGAACGCATTCGATAAAGAATATCGGCAAACATTTTATTAAAATCTAACGACCCGCACCGGCTTCGCACGGTTTTTCTCGGCTTTTCTGTACTATAATATGCATTTATTCTAGTACAGAAAAATCACTCTATCTATTAAAAAAACCGCATCAAAATCCGTTGCGTAGTTTTAAAGATCTAAGCATACATAGGGACAGACAGACGGGAAGCGACTTTGTTTCATACTATGTAGTGATGATGATGATAGTGATATATTTCGTTTCAAAATTACACTGTCTCAGATTCATCGATTTCAAAAACCGCTTCTTTATTAAATCTTATAAGACTTATTAGGTAACAGAAGTTGTAAATATTTACACTCTGTATAAAGAGGTCGGGTTTTATGAATACGTATGTGTACAAAGGGCTATTAATAATAATGAAGACTTTAAAATGGAAATAAAATGCATAAAGTTGTAACTATTTTGAAAATGCTTAACATAACCACAGTGCGAAAAGTAATATTGGTAAATGACAATAATTATTGGCAATATTTTTAGTTTTTTCTTTCGCAGGAATTAAAATGCTTTAAATTTATTTTTTTAATGTATTTCATAATGTAATTAACTTTTAATATTTTTATTTTACTATTCAATAAGTACCACCATACAAAATAAGAAAAGTAAGGCTTCAATGAAATTATGGAATAAAATAAAATAAATAAATAGTTGCACATAAACTTTGAACAATAGCAACGTATTAAAAATTTACACATATTTACAAAAAGTGTCAAAACGGATTAGTGTTTATGAAGTTTATTATTTTCAAAATAATCTTATTTAGAAAATCCTAACAATTTATTTTGGGATTTTTGACAGACCGCCTGTGTTTGTTTCAACAAGGATCATAAAAATAAGGAGTTACAACAATTAGGTGAGCCGTATGCTTCCTTGCTGCCTTAGTAGTATAAAAAAAAATGTGGAACGAATGGGAGACGCGTTTTATAATCAGCACGTATTTGAAATACCTAGTGAATGCCAATAAAACCCAATTGCGTCAATTAAGCACTGTTGTATCTTTTCACTGGAAAATACAACATAGTTTTTTTTAAAGGACTAAAGTTGGTAGCCTCTGATGGCTGCTCCAACCTTACCGGACAATCGGCGAGCGCAGAGAGCTCTCAGCCGGGTAACATTTAGGTAACCACGCCGGAGGGCACCCCCGAGTGGGGTACGAACCTCGGCTCAGGGCGTTACCGGGGGAAGGGGATGACTTAGTTACAAAATAGTATTCATGTAACTTGAACACTGTTTTGAAGTAGTCTGTCTAGCGAGAGCCATTAACAATGCATGCTGATTTAAAATAGGGTAGGTTTAAGTAGGGTCTCTAGGTTATCACTAGGAATAGTTATTCCAGATTAATTTACTATTTAAGATCCATTTCGAACGCTGGATATACATCTATAATATTTTGTAAGCCAGTTACACCACGATACTTTGAAAAATTCAAAAATAAATCAGAATGCCAAAACAATGGCCCGATCTGTAAAATTACTTTGTATTGCAGGATTTAATTTGGCATTCAAGCGTCGATAAGATCATATACTTATATCTCCAGAAACCAAATTAGTAGGAAAACTACTACAACAATACAACTCCTTATTTTTACGATCCGTGAATCCGTTTCTTTAGGCCAAAGTTACAGGAGCTTAACAAAGCGAGTGTGAAGTAAATGCAGCTTTTCCAATACCTTACATTATTCTATTACATTCGTAACAATTACAATTATAGGTATATAATTGAGCTTTCATAGAGCTTTCCAACATTTAGACTGACCCCTTTAAAACAGTAAACTATCTAAAGTTTATGTATATTTATGACAAAAACTGTAATTACCTACATAAATTTAAAAAAAAAGATCCACCAAAAAAAAACGGTTCTCAGTTCAAGTGTATTCCGAACCGGTAGTAGAGTCTATTGTAAAACTGTAACTGTTGACATTCATAAGAGCCTTATTTGGGCCTAAACTGAATAAATGAGTTTTTGATTTTGATTTGTGTGAAGAAACGAGTATAGTTCGCTCTTGCGAACCAGTAGCCATCTAGGATTTGTACATGTTGGCAACACATTGGCAAGCCCTCTGATATTGCTATAGGGATATTAGCCTCGTATTTAACAATGTACTATAATTATTGTCTTATATAAGTTCACATTTTAATACTAAAGCTGCTTTAGTGGAGTAACAAGTTTCTGTCAAAAATTTCATTATTTGGACAAACTTTTTTGGTTAAGTTTGTTTATCAAACACGAGGTTGTGTCGTTTTATTGCGGAGTTCCTATGACCACCTTCCAGCTCCAGCATCAGATCAGCTCCATGTCACGCCGCACGCGGTATACATGTGCATGCAAAATTTCAGCTCAATCGGTAACCGGGAAATGGATCAAATTGAACTTGCAAGATTCCATGACAAACATCGGGGCAGGTGAATAAAACCTTGTAAAATAGGGTATCATAGAGCGGATAGCCAGTTTTGGTATATTTAATTACAATGAACAATTACAGGAACAAAGGAGTCAGCCAACATCAATCATCATACATTCGAATACCACGCATCTACTTAACCCTCTACTTGAGATCCACGTCATCACCCAGCAGATCTTCGCACTCTTTCTCCCATTTATCATCAGTGGTCTTCTCAGCAACTACTTCATACTCATTTAATTCTGCGTCCAGTTCTTTTTCCCATTGTTCTGAAATATTTATTTTATATTATTAATCTGATCTTATATCTATTATATAATCGATGTTATTATCGTCAAAATATAATAAGACCGTCATGACAAATGTAACTGAATTACTATAAGAGGTCATTATTAACAGTGTACGTTACGACTAAGGTCATTACGACTAAAGGTCATTACGATAAGAGTACAATACGAGTATAGGTCATTACGATAAGAGTATATTACGACTATAGGTCATTACGATAAGAGTATATTACGACTATAGGTCATTACGATAAGAGTATATTACGACTATAGGTCATTACGATAAGAGTATATTACGAGTATAGGTCATTACGATAAGAGTATATTACGACTATAGGTCATTACGATAAGAGTACATTACGAGTATAGGTCATTAGTCTAACAGGCTATTTATTATAAGAAGATACATTGCTTTGACCTACTGTATTTGTCTGACCGGTCCATTTATATTTTGATGACTTTAAAACAGATATATATTGAATTCCAATCTACTCTACACTGCTCCAGTTTTAACGTAATTCTTTACCGTTATTTGATGCTCATTGTTCCGTATATTTAGTATTCTCCACGACACAATATGTTTGTTTAGTTATAAAATGCAGACTGTCACCAGATTGTAGCGTGTTTACTTATCTCACAGACTACATGTGAATAACTTGACATATACACTACTTCTGTTCTATGTTTGCGAAATGAAAATATTTCCTTTATTACTGTTTAAACAACTGTTCATCCATTCACAAAATTAACAATTTGAAATAAATATTTTTTGTATTGATCCGAATAAAAACTTGATGTTCTTGAAACTGAATTTATAATTCATTTAAAAGTAAAAAAAATGGTGAATAATCTAAAATAACAACACCAATATTTATTTTAGAATAATATAATTATTTCAATTCATAATAACTAACTATAAATGCCAATTTTTTCATAATATTTTTTTTTTGGTTAATTAATATTTTGTTACTATATACGATGTAGTTCACTAAATAATGTTAAAGTGTTGACAATAAACAATTGTAACTTCTATTCTGTCGCTAATTTAAGAGATATATTCGTAAAACATATAACGAACTAACATATGACGTTTGGAATCTAAGTTATTTGCATGGAAGATCACTCTCGCCCACTATCGAATTTATACCAAAACAATTACATCAATTTGAGGAGCGAATGTAGAATATTAATCAGATAGTTATACAGGATTTCATATATGGGAATATAAGAGTTGTTCCACAAAGTTGGTCAAGATGACGGGTACTTTTATGTCCCATGGACCCAGGTCTATGATTTGTAAAAAAAATAAAAATAATATGCATGCATAGATTTTGTTTATACTGATGTATTCAATTGTATTGTTTTTCAATACAGTTTTAAATATAATTAGTTATCCATATCTGAAAAGATTTTAACAATGTCAGACAATGCATATGTATTGATACTTTGTGCTATTATTTTCAAATCAATTGTTTTTATTTTGGGTGATTATTTAAAATATTAAACAATCTCACAAATAAGCATAATACATTCATCGATAACTACTATAAGTAAATGACAGATTAAATATGTCCATGCCATTTCCAAATTTAGCAATGGTTCTACTAAATATAAATTTGATATTCCTAAAATTTCTGTAATTTTAATGTAGTTTTTTTCTTGTTTTGATTATTTTGTTATCTTGTGTTATTTGTAAAAGTATTTTTTTTCTACTTTTTTTATTGAATTGTATAGACAGAAATAACTATCGCATTATGATCTCACCTATAATAATAGTTGGTAATAAAAAATAACAGGACAATTTTCAAGATTCGCTCCATAACTTGATATGATTTGGCATAAATATCGATAGAGGTAATTAATTGATACTGCAAGAGCAAAACAGAGCTTACAAATTACGCAGAAAGAGTTATTTGATAAATATACCTTATTTCTTAGAATTCAGCTTTCAATAATGGCCAATATTCCATTTAGAGGTTCCACTATATGAGATAATAAGGTACTATTTAAAAAACCGCGCTTCCTAGAAATTTTTAAACTCCATTCTGTCAGTATTATACCTTATTAATTCTGCATTTCGGAATCTATATCATCTAAATACAAACGGAAGTCTTAGCTGGGTTATTTTCAATGCACATTTGTCCATATTATTCAGTTTTACAACATCTTACGTTGTCGTGGTCATCTCATCTCTACCAAAATTATTGCTCCAACTTGATACCAAAGAATCGGGACGTAACTAAGCGGCGCGACAGAAGTTATCTAGGCCAGTATGTTATTATCACTCGTCAATTTAACATTCTCAAATACCTATAATAATTATACATGAATTTACTTCGTTACCAACTAATCTACACAACTTTTTAATAACACTGGATTATTCTCATCAGATTAATATTGACCTAATTCTATTATGTAAATAATTACAAAAGAAATAAAGGGGAATAGGTGTGTTGCCAGAAAAAGATTTCCAAATATTATTTTTAATACATCCCGTTAGATCGAAGACGGCAGTTTAATGTGTATTCTTTAATTGACTGTCACCCATAAGTGATATGTCGCGGCTTTTATATTTGCTAGGGTTTGGATCATACGTTCAACAACACACGACTTATACACGTATAACTATAAAGTAATATGTGACTTTACTCTGATAAAAACCTCTCTTATATCTATGATATTAGTGCCAACAAGATGCCTATCCATTAAATAGTAACAAGACATTATTATATCCTTACACGAATTTTTATCCCTTTTGGTATCTTCAAACACCATCTTCGAACTTACTAACAATTTATGTGTTGTTGATAATACGTCCCAAAGGATATAATTCAAAGAGGAAAGAAGAGTTTTAGATATATCTGACAACACAGGTATGTACAAAAAAAACAGTTTCAACATTGCTACGCGGCGCAAAAAATACCAAAACGTTACAGTTAAATCATATAAGAGTCGTGACCAACTTTGAGAAACATACAAGCAGAAATATAAATAAAGCAAATATATAAATAAAGTAATATAAACGCACAAATAATTCAAGCAATAACAACGTTAAAGCGAAATGTATAAGAGTTGAAATTGAAGTAGCAATGTCAAAACCTGAACAGTAAGTACTTATATTTAACGCTACTGAGCCGAATTTTAATGAATTGTGTGGTGTTATAGCTATATAACCTTATTCGATACTTAGACATATATAACATTCAGTAGACATTAAAATAGGTTCCATTGAGAAAGTTTGATTTTATATAAGTATACAATTCAACCATAGTGGTCGTTACTTCAATAGCTAATAATGTTAACAATGACCTTATTTGAAGACAAGGTTAATGTTTGAATGAGACAGATCTAAGAATATCCTAAGCTATTGAAATATAGACCAACGCATTATCATTGTGAGACAACAAGTATATATAAATAAAGTTGCGAATATATATACAAACTGTATCATCCAATTATGGGACAAAGAAGCTATATTGTCATATAATAACATTAATCTTCATTTATATATACGACACGATATAACAACAAGGATGAAGATATGACATAGTGATATACATAGATTATATAAACTTTGGAAGTTGGAAAATAAAATGTCGCGAACAGCCATAAATTCTATATAATATTAACGTTTAAATTATCGTAAGGTGTAGAGGATTAACAGTGATACGAGTGAATTTGCTCGACACAATAATGCCATAACATGCTCTTCTATCACCCAACAAAAAACTATGAAATCATCTATATAAGTGAATAAATAAAAACCATCAAATTTGTTTTCTATTAACCGCAATATATTTTAACAAAGTAATCTGCCCATTTAAAATGAATTTAAATTTATATGGAAGTTTAAAAGTAAAGTGACTTTAAACCAAAAGAAGTGAAGAGCTACTTTTACGTGTGCGTATCCGCTAACTATATCAATGTAGTGATGGCATTATTTCATCAAGATACAAACAATTGTTATAATGAAAGAGCTCATACATAGCGTAATACATTCTGCGTAATGCAAGCCCCATATCGACTAGATATTTTATATAATTCTTTATATTATCTACTTTAGTATCCAAAAAAGCTACTGTTTCCAGTGCTCTAGAGATTAAAATGCTAAACAGAGATAAATATACATATTTAACAAAACTTTTGGATACTTTAGTAATGGCGTTATTTGAGTGCAGTGATCAGTAACATATTCGGATGCAGAGTAGATAATACATAGAACTGTTAAGGTGGTGTTATCGTTATTACAGTGACTGTGGATGCTCCTCGGATGTCCGTGAGTCTTGCTTAAGCTGCATTCCAAGAAAGGGGAGAAACAAACGCGTTTAGCAACAATATTCATCAGATATTCAAAATTCATGAAAGAAAAGAGATGGGTATGAGATAATAAAATTGAATATATTTAAGTGAGAAAAAAGGTTCGTTTAAAAAAATGATTTTATTTTTGAAGACGTATGGGTCAATTTGGTTAGTAGATAGCGATACATATATTTACAAATATATAAAGTGCATGCAAGGCCTTGATAAATATTCCTCAAAGTTGGTTAACCGCGAGCACATTTTGCAGAATCTGTTCGAATTTAAGAAAACATACGTGAAGTATTACTTTATTTTAAGAATATTTCCGCCAAAGTAAAACCAAAACTAAATAATATGGTTAAACGTGTGTAATAAAAACATATATGGAAATAAAAACAACGAAGTATTAATTAATTTATGAAGGATAATATAAGGGCTAAGATGATATATCCCGGAATAATAACAGTTTCGATAGTTTTATAATCATCTGTCAAAATTGTGCACTAAAATAAAAGACACAATTGTTTCATTCTCCTTTTCAAAAACGTTTTTATTTTTTATTTATACAAGCACAGATTTTCGACTGATGATGCTTTGTTTATGAAACCATAGACCCCAAAAATGTCAAATCTTACCGTCATCGTTCTCTCTATCGACTTTCAACGACTTTATTCTTTGCTTCGCGTCGTCAATCGACTCTTGCGATGATTTCTCTTTGGCTATCAAATTTTCGCTTGCCGTCATTTCATCTAAGGTTTATGGGAAATAAAAAAAACAAAAGTAATAACATAAGACAACTGAAAAATAACAATGCATGAACGATCTAGATGAGTATCAAAATTATTATTATTCTGTAATTTCCTAATTTCGAAAAAAACCTTGCATTGAAATCATATCAATTCCATTAAACCATCAAATTTAGCAACGTTGTTCGGCCAAAATGTGTGAATGAAAACTCATAATTTCAGAATGGGCTCCAAAGTAAAAGTTACTTATAGTCCATTAAAGAATTATTACAGATGATGGAAAATTTCCCTGTAGATGATAGAGACAGTATAAATGATAATGTAGTGTGACATACCCTGTGAGTCGGCGGAAGGTTGGCGGCCTTGTGCGTCAGCTTCATTGGCCTGACAGATGAGCGACATGCGATAGAAATAGTTCCGCCAGAAGTTCTCCTCCGTGATACTGCACATATAATACGAGTTATTTACACCTGCTTACATATACAACGAGTAATTGGAATATGAAATTTGGAATATGACAGTCAATTCGGATATAGCAGCGGTTTATGAAGATTTCAAATAATATAACATCAGCACTATCTGCATTTAATTGATAACAATCATAAGTTATAGTATACGAGTAATTTTCATTTTTTTCCTCCTACATCGTAGGTGTCGGGACTACTGATCCGATTGAAAGAAAGAAAGAATTTATTTTTGCATGCTATACGACTCATATAGCTTGAAAGATACAATCTCAACCGCGACACCGAGGAATCTTGTGGTCTTCAGGGTATGATCTATATGCCAAGTTTCATCCAAATCCATTCAACTGTTTATACATGATCAAATCACAACATCTCACAAGATTACCGCACAGTCCGTGTTAAAATCGAATCGAATGATTCATAAGGCGACGATATAATGCTTGTCTCGCTTTTTCTTGTCAGTTTAGTAAAGGACGGAGTCATTCGCGGAGAGCATCTTAAAGTAACCAAACGAGATGTCAACTGATCTATAAAACATAAGATGATCAAATAAACATACACTTTTGGCACGAGATCGAAGCGCATCTTCTCAAGGTTGGGATCCTCCCCCATGATGGCGACGGCAACCGGGTACATCTTGTCGTAGTCGAAATCAAACTCCACACCGGCGGGGGGAGCGCGGACGAAGTTTCGTCGGTCCTACAAATAGAATAAAAACAACATGACATAATATGAACAGTCAGTAAGCAGTAATAAACACATCCTGGGAAACAGTTGAGTTTAAATGAGCTATAAAAAAAAAGATAATGCCTGTGTTTGACCACAATCTCACCGTGGTCAATATTAATGCATAGCCTAGACGGCTGCTCCTAGAGATATGAAATTTGGAGAGTGTCTTCTTTGAGAAGTGTAAGTACACCACTAAAATAGGATTTATGAAAATTCACGCCAAACCTAAGGGGGTAAAATAGGGGATCGCGGGTGAAACCGCTGGGCGGAAAGCTAGAGTAAATATAAATGTATAACTTACAGTGGAAAGTGATAGACACTCCTCCTTCAGAGCAGCCTCGTTGGGTGCTCCGACCCAGGGCACGACCGCGGCTGTCCCGCGACCCTCCTGCCCCTTGATAAACGCATCCTGCTCTCGGTTGAACTCGCCAAGGATGCTCTGTAAATACATGTTGTTTCATCAGTTGGGTTGGGAACTAGGACTGATTTTTTGTTGATAAGCTTGCCAAAATTGACAACGGTAACGTGACTAAATGTAATGAACACCATGAAGTTTAGAATTAAGGTGAATAGTCCGCATTTTGATCCGCCTGATCCACTCTCATATCTTATCATCCTGTTACTGGTTTTTCTAGAAAACTAGGAACCGTAAAAAATAAAATTAATGAAAGACATAGATGAGGACACCTTGACAGAGATTATAAATTGATCTGATCAGTCTTTTAAAGACAGTATATTGAAAGATCCCCTCTCTCTAACAAGTCACATAGCAGCAACAATAACAACAAGAAATCTGCAAATAAAAAAATCCTTAAAAAATATATTTAAAAATGCATTCCTGGCAATTTTCTTAAGATTCTTGTCAACTAAATAAATAGCTTTGACATTGACTTTAACTACACGTTGTCACAGGTGTTCAATATCAACAAAGTCGTGAAATTAATACACATGTAGGTATTGTGAGTGATAAGAATTTTTATAAAAATACTTTTGTTTGATTTCACGCTTCATTACCCGCACAACCTACTCAACTCATAAGTGATTATTAATTACCTAACAACCAACATACTTGTTAGGATAAATAACAGTTTACATAACTCACAGATTTATTAGCAGCTCATATGTTGAAAAGAGCACATAGTTTTTAATAAAAACTACGAACATTATAATATTTTTATTATAGTAATTAAACAGTGTAATCAGTGCATTATACGCAGTAACTATGTCGCTCAACAATGGTATTAACGAGATAAAGTTTAATAACATTTTATCATAAGCGTCCCGTGTTTGCTATAACAGCTACTGATTCTAATTTAAAATTGACTGAAGATTCAATGTGTCATATGAAAATGGATTCCAAGAAATCTGAGGAAACATGCAGTGATAGACTAACAACGGCTATAGGTGAATTTGGAAGATGGCACGCTGTGCTTATAATAATGTTCGCGATAACATCGAAAATGTGCTCTATATGGATGCAGATGGGGATCATTTTTCTAGCTCAGAAAACAACATTTTGTTGCATAGAGAGGAACTCGACGGGTGATATACAAAATGAAACGTGCTATAGTGACTGTTTAAAGTACGAGTATTACACGGAGTTTGAGAACACGATCATTTCGCAGTGGGGTCTGATATGCGAAAAGGCGTGGCTTGCTAACTTCACTCAGACGATAGGGATGTTCGGTGTTCTGGTTGGCAGTATTTTCTTTGGTTTCTTTGCTGACAGGTAAGTGATGAATAAACCCTGATTAACAGATCTGGAATATGTACTATATGCTCTCCAATATGATATAAATTTTCGAGGACATTTGTAACTTGTACTTCAGGAACCAGATATCTGATGTACTACATGCAAATACATAAATAGATAATTACATACAGGCTAAGGAAGAACAGATATGTTCATGCTTTGTTTTTACTGGATGGGAATCGAACCGACAATCTGTAGCGTGACAGTCAGGGTCACACCTAACCTCCACTCCAACTGGTCCGTCAATTGTACTAAACAAACTTTAAGCTTTATCAGTTTCCCCAAAACCCTTCGCCGGCAATTACTAATATTGCCCTGCGTATCTATTTTTAACAACGCTTTCTTGTTTTGATTAGTTTTATAACAATCCCATCGTTTATATAAAAAATGTAGCCTTGAAGTTTGTTGGTTGTACAAACATCGCTTTTTATTTTATTTATTTATGATAATTTCAGATACGGCAGACGCCCAGCTCTGTTAACCGCTGGTATGTTGCAAATATGCGCAAGTTTTGCAACGCCATTCTGTCCAGAATATTGGATTTTCACAGCTGTCCGGTTCTTTCTGGGAGCTTCTGGAGCTGGTACAATGGTCATATCTTTCGTCATCATGGTTGAAGTCACAGGCCCTAAATACAGGGAGATCATGAGCAGCCTTATCGCTCTTTCCATACCTGTAGGCGAAATGTTGCTGCCAGTATTCGCATATTATTTGAGAGCTTGGAATAAATTCAGTTTGGGTATCGCTGTGCCCACATTGCTGTGTTTACTGTATTTCTTCCTGGTACCAGAGTCGCCTAAATGGTTGATCTCTTTAGGGAGATTGGAGGACGCAAGTGTTGTTATGGCGAAAGCGGCCAAATGGTAAATATTTAAGATTATATTTTTAATTTTTAATAATTATTATTTAATATACAACGTACTGTTGAACATTTCAGCAACAAACTACCAGGAGATAATATGTTAGATGTAGCACAAAAGATATCCGATGATGCCAAAATTGATTCCAATTCAAGAAATAAAGCATCGTACATTGATCTAATAACGGAGCCGAGTTTAAGAATAAGGAACTTATTATCCTGTGCTATATGGTTGACTTTGGGGCTGATATTTTATGGTAGCAATCAATATATTGGACAGACAAGTTCGAATGTTTTTATATCTGTAGCAACAGCAGGGGCTTTGCAGGTAAGCAGCATATTACTCATGATCTATATTCTTTATTTGCACAAATCAAACATGATAATCCACTCGCTATAATTGTTATAACAATTACATAATATCAAGTAGATAAGAAAACGTCGCAGTCCAGTCAATGGCCCTATTGTAAGGCACCTCTTAGATAAGATATACTGTCTACTGACTTTCCGATGAGGAATATACTTAGATTTTATATCGTCATCGGCTAATAATAGCACTTACATGTAGCATGTCTGAAGATGCTAAGCACACAAACCCTAGAAGAGCTCCCTGCACAGCTGCATAGCGACAGATTATCAACTTGAGGGTGGTAGCCAACCAGGTCCTACCTCCACCATGCTATTGTTTCCAAGCGATGTTTTTCGAGCGCCCACTAAACTTTCATAATTTTTGACTTCAATGACTACTGTCTTTTATAGTAATCATTATCATTACAATTACGTTAATTTTGTCAGATTCCAGGAATTCTTCTGAGCGGTTACTTCTGCAAGCGTTTCGGAAGGCGTATAACCCTGATCACTTTGTTCATCATATGCGCTATTAGCAACGGTCTACTCTCGGTTCCTGACGACTGGTTCTATTTTAAGCTGGTGGTTGGATCCATTGGAGTTAGCTGCTCTTCAGGTGCTTTTAGTACTGTGTGAGTAATGGTGTAGGTACTTCGCTAATGAAGTCAAAAAACGCAGCAATATGAATGTTACTTAGATACATGCTGAAGGTAACACTATGTCCTTTAATAAAAATTAAAGGATATAGTGTGGGTATAACTGGTGTGAAAATCAAGATCTAAATCAAAACTCATTTATTCAGTTTAGTATGAATGTCAACAGTTAAAAGAATCTACCACCGGTTCGAAATACACTTGAACTGAGAAGTCCTTTACATGATCGAATTCAGAGAATATTCTTAATCATCTGAATATATTAAAAGGAAAACGCGAGTGACTGACAACGCACAGCTCAAACCACTGAATGAATAGGGCTGAAATTTGCCATATAAATAGTTATGATTACGTAGATATCCGCAAATAAAGTATTTTCGAAAAGCTCTAATTCACCATCAGCCATGAATTAACAACTGATTTAAACTTGGCAAATGCTATTATGATGATGATCCATTTTAGTCCCTAGGAGGGCTTATGCGAGTCTAAGCAACCGAAGATACCACTGATTAGGAATTCAAATAAAATTATGAAATAAAACTATTCGTTCCAGATATATGTTCACAACAGAACTGTTCCCGACCGTAGCCAGGAATATGGCCATGGGAGCATCTTCTACAGTCTCCAGGGTGGGATCCATGATAGCTCCCTTCGTGGCTGGATTGAGTATAGTACATAATTGGATTCCACCAGCGATCTTCAGTCTTGCTTCGCTGGTAGCTGCAGCGACGTGCTTCTGCCTTCCAGAGACGAAAGGGCAGGTGCTGATGGATCTCATAGCTGAAAGGTTAATTCTACTATCTTACTAATAGTATAAAGGAAAAAACAAAGCCCAAACTGCCGAACTTATGAAAATAATGGCATGCATAGGTATAGCTTAGCTTGCACATCAGATATAAATTAGGATAGTCTAAGATCTATTCCCTCAAAACTGTTAGGACACAAAGAAGTTAAAGATATAGAAGCTTAGGAAACCAACTCAAATTCTTCATATGTATTCCTAACGTCGTCAACCTTTAATTTCAGGTCAGCGGATCAAACGAGCGGCACCAGTTATATATCTCAGCAGCAGCCTCTACCACCTAGTAATAAGGAAAGTTAAGATATCATTCACTATGAATAAACAAACTCCATTAGTATCAAATTAAGACTGTGATTGCTTTCGATTTTTTGTATTATTTCCTGAAAATTTTATGAGATATTGTTTCAATCTTAGTTGTCGTGTACGTAAAAAATATGCACTACAGAAACACATTAGTACCCTGTGCAAATGGGGGAAGCATGGCGTGAGGTAGTCCAATTCGAAATGAACGGCTCATCCTGCAAAGAAGGCGCGAAACTAGAAACTACGCGATATTGGTCAAATAAATGAAGAGGGCAAAACTCTTTTAATTTTATGATGTGATAGCGCATTAAGGCGATGCTATACGTGAAATGATGATTCTAAAATGCGTATTTCTCTGTATTCTTTGTTCCAAGAGATTTGGAAACATTATTATTATTAGTATAGATAGGTATAGTATAGATAACATGTAGTCAACATACATTGATCTGCAATTTCACAACCACAATCTCACCTAACCGCATTAAAACTGTTGTTACCCCAATTACGACCCTTTTGATTCTATTGGTAATTCGATTTGGAACATTTTCCATGCAAAAGTTCCCGCAAACAAAAGCTATAAAACAAATTAAAGCCAACATTAGCACCTCAGCGAAGGGGTTCCGAGGAAGTAGGTCAACTTGGAACACAATTTATGATCCACACAGCACAATGGCGAGGTAATTAACTAATGAAAGTCATGGACAGACGTCATGCCATCACATGTATCATATTTATTCAGCTTGGAAGTTAAAACATTATGCTTCTTTGATTAAAGGATTAAGAGCTATAACCCAGGGCCGATATACCATACGGCTTTTTGGGCTTCAGCCCAGGGCCCCGTGGATTCAAGGGCCCCTAGCTAAGTCAAGTCAAAGTCAAAAATAGACGACAATGCGAAATAATCCATATTATTATTAAATAAAACAGATCGTATGTTTGCCCTGCGACTCCTACGATTAATCAAACCCATTCAATTCATTGAATTCAAGTCTACGTTCAGGTGTTGGTACTTCGCACTGAGTTGGTACTAGCCAGGGCCCCCTAAACTCACGGCCCAGCCTTGCTATAACCGCCTACCATTTAACGTACTTCTTACTGTAATCATAGTGATAATAATGACGTAACATAACCATGTATACAACGATCAATTCTATCTCATAGTCAAACAAAGTGGAGTTATCGACAAGACTAATTTAACAGACTTCAGGTTAAATGAGTAAAGTCGTATATCTTTTTTAACCAAAATACCGATTACGAAGGCGAAGACGCCAGGACCGATTTGGAAAATTCTTTTTTGTTTGAAAGGATATACTTTCCAGGTTTTCATGGTCAGCAGGTCAGGATCTGATGATGGGATCCTGAAGAAATCGTTGGAACTCTTCAAATTTTATAAGCACTTACCATGTTTTTCATATACTTTCTAAAGCTATTCAGATATGTACTTGAGTAGTCATCATCTTATGTTGCTGAGCTGATGATGGAAGGTACAACTCCTCAACGGTTAGTTAGGGGATATTTCTTTAATAAAATCTATTTTTTTTTGTACCTTTGAAGGCGCTTCTAATTTTGTTGAAAGTTTATTTTAGGTCGGCAACTTTATAATTTGCAAGTTTCTCAAGTTAAGTGCTTTTAGGTCATACATTTAATCATCCTATTACACCACCGCCTCTGGCATGTAGCCTAATCAGGATTTCTCAGGTAAAGTTACGACGGGGCAGCGCTCAAAGGTAATCTTACAGTCTCTTATACTTTATATTTAGCCATTTTTTTATTAAGCGAAGGAACTATGTAATCATTAGGATCTTCATTATTTTTAATCGTCTTCTAAGGTCTTGTATTAAATTAAGATTCTTACATAAGTCAATATGCTTACCAACAAAATATTTATTTACAACCAGTGATGGTGCGGATGCAGAAGCGAACGTAAATATTTTAGGGCTCGCATCCACGAATGCGGTTCCAGTTGTATTTTTTAAGATACTTTTGAATAGCCTTAATATCATGTTCAAATTTTTAAAACGAAAATTATAAATTGTAACATTAACATTAAAAAAGCAATGTCACTGCTTTTTAGGCTCCAGCCCGTTTCGCAGAGGTCCATAAACCACCCACATAAAAAGGCTCTATTCACAGAATCTCCGTTTCCCAAAAAATCAGGAAGGAGGAAAATTCGCGATGCGTATGCTAGTGAATATCTGCAACATATCTCTTAAAAAAATCAACCGTTAACCTACCAAAGTGAAAATCGTACTATTCGTAAAATGACAAGCATTCCAGAATTCCGATCACAGATAATAATAATACAGAGATGTTATCTCAACAGGGATGGACGGGAGATTAAATGGGGATCTACATGTTGAGTCGGATCAATCGGGGATCTATATGTGAGAGCCTCCTTCCCTGCATACCTATAATTACTAAATAATCAGTATATTGAGGATATATAGCCAGAAACTGAATAACAAACAGATAAATATACAGCTAAAATCGTGGACTCTATTTATTCACACCGTCCTTACTTAACGGGATTTTCAACGCCTAAAAGGATAAAATTGGGTAAAAAGCATACTTTCATATGAATGTAACCTCAAAATAAAGAATGAATAACACCAATAGGTATATCTGCTGCTCTGGTATAGACAAATTCCTACACAGCCCACATCTCACGAGTCTTGATTGGCCCCACGTTGCCGATAATCCGGGCAATTGGCCCGGACATCCGACGCCGCAAACGTCCGGGAAATACAGATGGAACGGGGGAATAAAATAGTTTCCTCTGGAAGTCGTGGCATAGCATATTACTTTTAGTTTTAATGAATTTTCTACAGAATCACTAAAAAAGAAGGATATCATTTAAATTTCTAAAGTTCATAAAAAAGCCTAACTAAACGTGAAATTCTCCCTCATTGCAGTTATAAATGTCAACCAAAAATTTAATAATTGCAAGCGATTGTGGAAAATTACCCTAACAACATTTCTAGCTTATTACGGCGCGCCAGTTACATATATCCGCATCGAATCCGCCGGGATTTCGCCCTAGGTAATTGCTACTTTTTCATAAATATTCAGTCAAATTGAAAGTTAACCGAAACCCGGCTTTCGCTCACCTAATAGGTACAGGGTAAAGCTTTACTAAATTGGTCGAATAAATACAAACAATTTTTGGTCAATTTGTAGAAAACATTGACAGACCGCAATTGTATAGGAATAATGAAAAACTATAGAGACATACAAGTAGAACCAAAAAGCAATCAACTTTGAAGAGAAATTAAAAGTTTGAATCCACGATCTTGAAGTACTAAAGGTAAAAACAAATATAAGCCTTTCATGTCCTACTAGGCTCTCAGTTCGAAGTGGTCGCTTGAGCGCAATCAAACAGTACGGCCAGCAAGGCAAGTTTAGCAAGCCATAAACTGGGAACCGTCGTATGCAACATTGATGATGCTGGCTATACAAACAAAATGGCGACGAGGTTTAATGCCCGATGGGGAGATCCGTGACGTCGAGATTTTCCCGATGAATATTTGATCACATGGTTTGAGAAATTTTAAGTGAAACTGTAGCGGTTATATCGTGAACGTGAATTCGAGGATTCAATATTAAAAGTTCTAGATATTTAAAATCGAATTTAAAAGCAATCTAAACTAATAATAAAACTGAAGAGTTTGTCTGTTTGTTTGAACCCGCTAATCCTGGAGTTACTTAAATTATTTCATTAATAGGAAGCTACATTATCCCCGAAGGTTATAGGCTACTCTTTATCCAAGGAACGCGAGAGGAACTGCGGGGCACAGCTAGTTTAAAATTTAATTGCATTTATATTGCTACATAGGTATATATATACATTTTTAATTTGACAATATAACAGCGCCTTAATTTATAAAAGCAAAAGGCAAATCTCGTAAAAAAACTTTGCCAACTGCTCCACAAAAAGTCAAAGTGGGTTACAAATTAAATTAATGGGGTGGATCATGGAATATGGAAAAAAGTTTTGCGAGAGATTGTGAAATGGGTACTTTGATTAATATTCATGGAATTTACAATTCCGAAATTTTATATAGGGCAAAATAACGGATAGGAGAGGAAGAAAGGAGTGAATGCCAATATGACGAATATAAGGGCTGAATGGAAGAAGAATATATATTGGGTCGACTACAAATAATTGGAAACAATGAGGACAAACTGTAACTTTTTTGAAAGCCTTTACATTTAGTAATGCAATAATAGCCGATTAATTTGATTAACATACTAGGTACTATAGTAACAGTGGCATTACCATAGAGTTTAGACACATGAGCTGTGGTTTAGATATGCAACTATTGTTTAAAAACTGAGACAAGAACTGAGAATTCATGCAAGTCCAAACGATTCAGACCTTCTCGGTTCTCTTTCGGATTAATAAAAAAAACTAAATAAAGATACTATTTCATTAACATGTTAAGCCTCCACCTTAATGCTATATTAGATGTATTTAACAGTTATTGGTGCCGATTCTGTTGTTTACGAACTAAATAAATGTAATCTCACTATATCTCTTTCTAATAGTAAATATAAGAAAGGGATGCAAGATATTTTAGCCCTGTCAGTTTAATCCGATCACACATTTCAACGTGAATTTAAGCGCGATCTTTATTGGTCACGACTATTTACCCGTACATTACGACGGTATGGATTAAACTGACAGCATTACAAATGTTCTATCCTTTTTCAATAAGGTTAAAATGAAAGAGAGGTGACTTGTGTAATATTAGTTAAGTTCATAAACAACAGAATCGGCACCATTGTGTTCCAATAGACTACTTGATTCCGTCTGAAATAGGATAATATGAGCCATTTGATTATACAATGGAACAACCCAATCGGTTTGTCATCGGAATCCAAGCAATCAATGTGCTTCTGATTGGCAAGTCAAGGCAATCCACTCAAGCGGATTGATTGTCTCGGCTGCCATTGAGAGACACGATGAATATGCAGATACAGGTGTTCAACTTTGCATCAAAAGGCAGTCATTGTGAATTCTATTGGGAATATAGTCAATAAGTGAAACTTTACTTATAAAACATAAAAATCAATCGCAGAAATATAATACGAGTATAAGGTCCTAACAAATTAGCTGAGGTTCTTTGGGGCGATGAATGTATAGGTCATTAGTATAAAAAAAAATAAAAAAAAAAATTGTATGATTATTCACCACCGTACTGATGATGAGCATCATGATGATGCTCTTAAAAAACGTTTAAAGAACAAATAAGTAACTTATATTGGCTTATACATGAACGATAATGACTCCAAGAACAACAGTATTTTTATTCTGTTTTCAAGTCGTCCTCAAACAAACGAGTATAATATATTTTTCGGTAACAAAGAGTCACGTACAGTTGCCAGTGTCACCACAGTATCACCATTTATTATTCAGTACGTGAGACCCCACCACCCTGTTTACTGGAGGGCGACCACATCGACCGCATTTTCAGGAAAGCTTAGTATGTTGACGTGAAAAAATGTTAATAAAATATGTTGTGCACCTTTGATTATTTTTTGATGTCAACATGTTGATTAACAGGCAGACGAATCCACCAAATGGAAAGTGGTCATCGCCGCCTATGGACATTTGCAAGCAATACTACGTGTATTGCCAATGTGTTGCCTAGATGAGCCTTTTTATGTCTCTTTTGAAGAACCCCATAATCGTAGCGCTGAGCCCGACTGAATCGTTGTGAGAACGATCGAGACGGCTCGAGGAAATGAGGGTGCGATAGTAGAAGGATGATGATGGCACCAGGTCAAAAAGTTCTTGAGAGCACTCCCTATTATAAAGACGGTAGAACACACAGAGCGAGCCTATATCTCTCCGTACGCTGAGAAAAGCCTCTAAACCGCCAATGAGTTGGGGTTGATAAAAGTATAACAAACATCATTGTAAATGAAATCGTCCACTGCATGTAGATCATATAATACATCAGGAAGTGTAACATCCAGCAGCACATTGAATTGTCAGGAGCTATTGTCCACATACGCCCGCCTGTAATGCTGAATCAGAAACAACCCTTGATTATACATAAACATATTTGAAATTGCACCGCTTAAGCGGTTGTAATGGTTTTCTATTACATTCTCATCTCCTGAAATTATTTTTATCACACTATGATATTCCAGGGTATGCTATTCACTTGATATACCAATTATCGTCCTAATGTTTTTCTTTATCTTCTTTCTCGTAAATGAGAAACAAATATCCACAATGCTTACATTTACATTAAAATTAAACACAATCTCATGGCAGATTCCAATTACAATAATGGGCAAAGTCGAAAATAGGTCCGGACACAAAGCGAAGCAAACAGGAAACGGAATGAGAATATATTGCGACATTCAGCAATTTCAGGCTTTACGTATTCAAAGGAAAGAGCGAAAGCCCTGTTGCTAGTAGTGAGTAGGGTTCTAATGATATTTGGTAATTTAACATAGTAATAACACACAGAAAAATACGTGGAAGAAATATTGAGCTAATTAAAAAGGAACGTTTTTCTTTTGTTCTCTTTCTGGCGATGCTATACGTGAAATGATGATTCTAAAATGCGTTATTCCCTGTATTCTTTGTTCCAAGAGATTTGAAAAAATATATGTTAAACTAGAGAATATGGGACGGGGAATAGTTTTTTTTAATTGGGATTTTTCATTAGTAACGTCAGGAAAAAATCGTAAATTTGCCCCTTTTTAAATCTAAGAATGCATTCTTCTCTTATTTGGGCCATCCAAATAACTTGAAAAATATTAACATACATTCTAAAATCCATTAGAAAGGGAACAGTTTTCTTACTTTTAAAAAAAAAGGCTTAGTTTCTTTTTAAATAACATAAAACCATATTTTTTGCTAAAATTACGTCTCTCCTGTCGTCTGTTAGTAAGGGACGGAGACATACGCAGAGAGCCTCCTCTTAATAACAAGATTGAAACTTCTGTGAATCATTCGGGTTTTTGTGAGGGTTCTGTTTGCAACGTAACATTTTCTACTCAAAACACACTTGTCGCAAACAGGCACGCTGCTGACAGAAAGTGAATCTCGTTTAGACCTGCCTTTTCTAATTATTTGATATCAACGCAATATTTACGTTTCCTCAATTCATCCATTATAATCATCTCTACATTAACTCCTATAATCCTTCACACAATTCCTCTCTGTATTTTATCAGCCTTCCTTCCATTGAAACTAAGATTGCTTATGTTGCGAAGCTCTATCTAAACTACAATATTGAAGGTATCAGAACCTCTACAAGCAATTCCATCCTAAGCATTCCACATACCTCTAGTATAGTAAAACTATTTCAAACTGTATAAAGAAGCGTGGAATTGAATTTGATATCGTGTGGAGCATTTCCCAGTGAGTTCATTATATATTCAGCTTTCAATTGCAACATTTGTAATGCACTTGAATTTTTATGGTAAATTCAGTGGAAACTTTATGAAGTAACAAATTTTATGGAGCAATTTATTATTGTCTTTTTAAATTATTTTCGGATATTGGATATAAAATTACTCAGGTTAATGATGAAGTTAAATACGAACCAAAAAACGATAATTACAAGCAGATAAAGCGATGATAGCTCAGTGGTAGTGACATCCTACAATGAGCTTGAGCTTTCGGTGAAGGAACACATCGTGAGGAAACCATAGCACGGTGGTAGGGAACTTTGTAGTACCCGCCTGGCTGGCTACCACCCTCAAGTTGGAAATCTGTCGCTAAGCACCTTTCGGTGTGTTCCGACAGCAGCACTTGAGAGCCAGTTACTTTCTAGTCTTTGTGTGCTTACCATCATCGGCCACATTATCACTAATCACGGTGAGATTGAGTTCAAACACAGGCCTATAGGTAGTAGGTAATTATGATTTTTTTTCTTTCTTTCTAGTTAATAATAATTTCGTTCAGAATCGCACAATATAATTACTATTGTCGTTAAGCCTCACGCAAGGCTGTTTCACAAAATATTATTGACCTCGCAAACAACGCAATATACTGGAATCAATCATGATGAAAAGATGTCCCTTTGTCAAGAAATTCTTTCAGAAGTAATGATGAATGAGCTAATATTATATCTCATATAACAGAGCACTCGTTGAAAGTGCTCGCAAACTACAATGTAATATTTTCCGAAATTCATTGAAGAATATCTTTTAGTGGACCGATATCTCAAATATTATGAAGAAAAATTCTCTCAGTAGTTGATTTGGATTCAAATTGTAATCAAGAAATAATGTGACAAGCAAGTTATTCTAACAATCAATAAGTAACTTTTATTTAAGATTAATATCTTACTACTATGGTCAAAATCAGAGGTTTCAAGACTTTTTTCTCATAGACCACTTTCAATATTTAGCTGGTTCCGGTGGAGGCGGTCCACCGGACGTTTCTTCCAGATTTCCAAAACTCGTCAAAAATATCACACCAATGTAGACCCCGATCGAGTCTCCCGTGGATCCCTGGTGGACCCCCAGGACCTGGACCTGGACCACTTTGGGAACCTCTGGTCTGAATTGAGGCTTGTAGAGACCAGAAAGACAGGGCGGCGGGAGCTACAGATCTATCTTTTTTAGGAAGGATCTATCTACTTTTCATCTTGATTTCGTACAACGTATTTTATAATAATACCCGGCATATATTTTTTGGACATGTATAAACATTTTGATAGCCCTGTGACCCAGTAATAGTGTCAGATCCTCAAGTGAATATTGTCTCACATAATTTCCTGTGCGCAGTGCGTTAAGTAAACAAGCTCTCGGATCTACGTAATCTATGTAGATTCATCTCGCAAATTATTCGTACAAGCACCGAGACAATGAATGAAATGAAATAACAGAATTTGGTTAAATTAACATAGTTAAACGTCAAATTAAATATTTGAGATCGAAAGTTTTGATTGGACTAAAAGGAGATGGTTGATTTTTAGACGAGATAAAGTGTCTAACAAACACATCAGCTTAAACCTTATCTTTAACGGCACATACTGAAGCAGACAAAACAAGACCTCTCCTGTTAGTCGTAAAAGAGACAGAAGCGTCAAACGACCGTTAAAACAAATAATAGGTAATGAAAGCCACATGACGCAGATAGCTCTTCATCCATCGTAAAATGCTATAAACAAGAAATATGGGTTGTTATGGCTTTGCGAAGGCTGGTAGCTATCGCATTGAACATCAAAGATATCATGATTTAAAAAGAGTCCGATATCAAATTGGATCTTTTGATTGTTTTTTTTTTATTGTCTATCCAAGACAATCCAAGATAAGACAAAAACATTTAAAATATAATTCTCCTATGATATAGTATAGTCTTCATCACTTCGAAAATTTCGACACGAATCTGTAATGACGAACCCTAGCCGCTAACTGGTCATGTGATAAAAAACTTATCTAATCAAATCCTGGAACTTATTCTTCCAATGCTTTGAGATTCAGCAGAACTTAGTTCCCCTCTGTACAAACAAGTGTAGCAGTCACGTAAAGAGCTTTACACCCAGCACACAAGCGCTGTAAAGATAAAAAGCGTATCAAGAAACCCGCAAGGTTCTGACTTCTGAGGTTTTATTGACGAAGTTTTCCTTTATCTGGTCGTAACGTGAGTCGAGGTTTTTATGTTCTTCTACGACTTCTGTCGGTTCACTTTAGATTTCATTTTATTTGTTGTATATCTTCAGTCTTTATTAATCCAATTGGGAATATGCATGATTTTTTTTTTGCTTTAATAAAAGTTCATTCCTTTAAGATCTCTGTCTGGCAAAACAGAATTGAGCATGGAGGTTATATGGCCGTCATTGTATATGACGTCACATACTATGTCCGATATCTCTCTCTCTAATCGCCTGTCTAATTAGTAGTTTAAAATGCTTGTATCTTCCGTGTTTCTTGGCCGAATTTATTTTAAATTTCACTTTTTGTCATCTTTTATACGGTATTTTCATATTTTGTTAAGAAATACAATAAAAAAAAAAAACATACATATTCCCTATTCTAGAAGATCCGTTTAGTATGAAAATTACTGCTTCGACGAATTTTCCTTCGCTGAAATTTCCTGAAGTTTATATTATAATATTGGGGTCAAAATAGTAGGTGAACTCCATGTTTCAGGTTATCGCAAATCAAACGAATATGAATTTTAATAACCTCATATATTTTCATATATCGCAATGAATTAAATGAAACTAAAAAACACAGTATCAGCATTGAGTAGCTGATTTAGGTTGATCACGAAGTCATTCTGGTAAGTGGTAGTACACCAGGTAGTTACTCCCTTTATCCGAAATAAACTGGATAATTATTTTTGCCATCTCGTAATTTTGGGAAATAATCCCAAAAGTACTCATCATTACGAACAACTTTTACTATGGGACCAACCCTGAAACCACGAAAAGAATAATTCGTTGTTGCAAAAAAAACCTCCAGAATAATAGGTCGAAGGTCGACTGACTTCGTAATACACGCACCTTGCTATGCTACCTTTTTAGGACCTAAACTGAATTAGAATTTTAAAAGCAAAACTTTGTACAAAGATAGATAGAATGCGCGTGAAACTGCGGGACGAAAGCTAGTATTATAGTAGTTTAAGATACTGTTGCATAATCATTTAAAATTGAATTTCTACCAACTTTGCAAAAAAAAAAAAATGCTATTTTTGTGACATTTTTGGTCAAAATGATAGGTGTAGGCAAAAACAATAAAATATAATCATATACTTAATCAAATCCGTGTTGCCAACTCCCAAAAATAGGTCCAAAGTGTACTTTAATAGAAAAAAAGTTATTTTATAGCATTGTCTTGGGAACACAACTGTACTATAATGAATCATTATACACGGGTGTGCCTAAAGTGGGTCATTAAAGTACTGATTTTGATTTCATAATAAGAAGAACATTACGATATGAGAGTAGATAAAATCATTTTAATTGATACTTACATTTACGCGAAACAATAAATATTATATGAAAGCCACAACTGTATGTTTGACCCGTAAATTCATCAAAATTAATTACTGAATCTATAAAGCGAAAATTCTGGTTGTCAATTATTTGTAGATATTTATGGACGACCATGGACGTTCTATTTGAGTAAGTTTTCACAAAAGTGTTATGTAATATAAAATTTTATGCATGGAATATGTTAATAATTTTGTGTGCGTGCGCTGGTCATGGTTTTTCAAATATTGTATCAAAAGCAAACGACACAAAAACGAATTTAAATAATAAAGTATGTAGCTCTTTTAGCAGTGTACACACGGCCACAGATCAAGCTACACATTTGTGTTGCAAAATAGTGCCTATTACAACCGCATTAGGTGCCGCAGTGTAGCTTGATCTGTGGCCGTGTGTACAATTCAGGTAACATTAAATCTATATTTACATATTTGGGTATTGAATGGTTCTAGCATAGATTTCATGGATTTTAGTTGCAAAGATGAAAATCTGACAGTAGATGAGTTTACTTAGAGACGTGATATTGAGATAATAGCCAAATATTCAAGGATATTAATAATAACTAAGTTACAGATTGTTATGATCAAGGTTCAGACTCGACTGACAAATAAATCTGAGAAATGGCTCCGTTGGGATTTGCATAATGAAATCATCTACAAAATAACAGAAATAGAAAATCTGAAAAATACCGTCTAGGGAAGCTCTTAAGTTGACAATCTGTGACTAAATACCTACCGGTGCGTACTTAATCTAGTCTAGAGCCTTTCTATGCAGACTTCGAGTAGGCCGAGTCAATAAGGATATTTCATTTCATCGTACGAGTAGGTAGAGAAATGCCATTTGATTTCATAATACTTATTGAACATGCCACATCTATCCTGCTCCAAATCTGTCTACATTGTACAGCGCATAACATACCGCGCAATAACAGAGTGAAATGAGACGAGTCTGCTAATGAAGATATATGGAACGCTGAATGCAAAGTGCTGAATGAACGGATTACCATAGACGATGAGTCTGGACGGAATGTTGAAAGCTAATGTGTGTAAGTCATGTGTACTTAGGGATATTTTTAAATACAAAGTGGCTAAATAAATATTCAAAGGTTCTAATTCGAAATTTGATATAGATACATTTGTGGCATTGAAATAATTTATGATAGGACTTATAAACTAATTTGACAAGGGTCTAGGAACCGTTAATATAATTCAGGTGCCAGGATAGGACGAGGATCACATAATTAATTTGAAAATGATTACTGTTAGAAATATCGGATTGAAAGGATCAAAACTTATAGGAACTGTATATAAATAATTTCTAAATAAAGAAAAAATCTAGGAAGACATGTAATACGATTTTCTGACCTGACAACGCAAATCCCAATGTACTATAAATCTAGTAAGCCTAACTATGTCGTAACTGAATTATTTATTACAATTAGCTTTAGCCTGTGTTCAGGCTTCTACAGGAACAGCAGGAAATGAGGTCACAACGAAGATAAATAGTCCTGGATTACTGCGTGAGGTAGCAATCCAGACATTCATGCCGCATTGAAATATACTCTCAGGTAAAATAAATGTAGTGTTTTAAATTATATTGTGGGTGATTAAAGTTGCTCACATTCACATATTTTTAAAATTATGTAATTAGTTTTTTGGACTTCATGTTAATTTTTGTTCTCATGTAAGGCGACGCTATTGTCTGTGGCAGAAGATGTTTCCTAGTAGGAAACTAGCTATAAAGTGCAGCTATACCAAACCTTTAGTCACTTGGCAAATGGTTTGTTATAAATGCAAGATCTTCAAATAGCCAGTTACCTACTACTAGAAGATGACTTGCTATGCTTTCTTCTAGATATTTTCCATCATCGATAGCTTTAACTAATTATTATCGTAAACGTCAAATTTTAAGTCTGTATTTTTTGATCAGTCCAGTCCTGATAACTGGACTGTTATATTTATTAGCGTGGACAGTTAACTCGCGTATGTTAATTTTACGAGGGTCTCATTTGCAGGCTTGTAAAATGTTATTTGTTTAGCAGAAATTAAAAAAACGAAACGTCCCTTTTTTCATCGCATAATTCGTATATTTTTAAAGTTACACGTTTTATTTTTGTTGTTAGTTTGAGTTCAGTAGATTGGCAAGAGGTTTTCCCTCACGCTTCCTCAGCTCAAGCTCATGTAGGATTAGAGGACAAAAACAGAAAAGACGCTTTTAATTTTTTCATGTCAGAAAGGTGGTATGCAGACAGATGATCCACTGAATGGTAAGTAGCTAAATATTAGAAACACCAGAGAGTTGCCAATGTGTTGCCGACCTATATAAAGTCTGGCAAGTCCAAGAACTGCAGTACAATATCCACTAACACCTTCACAACGAAAATTCCAAACATCAAAACAGAAAATAATACACCGAAGCATAAAATCGATCCTAGACTAGACAATCCTACATTTCATATTAAAAGAAACGATACAGTGCTAAGCTGAGAGACTGAAATAACAGTGAGAAAATATAGAAGCTATTACTTTATCCCGTGCCGTAGAAACACCAGCGCTGGCAACACTGACAGTGAAGGAGTGGCAAGCTCAGCGGAATGGTGCTACAAACATTTCACAATTAAACGTTAGAAAATACTCTGGTATTAGTCAGGAGAGGCACGAGGCCCCAAGACGAAACCCTAGACAAGTTAACCCTAATATAAATTTTAAACGAATTGTACGTGATTTGAACATTTTTAATTTACCGTACCCGAACTGTGACATACGGTACTGAATTTAGCAGTTTATGTTTGATAAAATATTCTTTCAAAAGTATCTGAAAAAATAATAGGATTCATGACAATTGCAAAAGACATCAATTGACAATACTTACATGTAACGAATAATCTTCATGTGAGAATACATATATTTTCAGCCACATTAATATCTTTAAGCAATAAACACAATGAGGAGACAAATATACAATCAATTTATTCTTAATTTTTTTAATGGCCGACGTTAAAATCAAATTTAACACAAACCTATTGATGAAGTTCCCAAATTAGTTTCTCAATTAACAAAGACCACTCCATATCAATCAAAAACTAATTTAAACCAAAAGGAATTAAACAAAACATTAATTACTGTACAAACAATCGAGTAAGTAGCGATTGCAGGCAATAATTTAGGGCGGCGAGACGTCGAGTCTGACGACCCCTTTAGTAATAAGGATGATTCAGCAGACTAAGTGCCAACAATTGGCAGGAATCCAAGCATGGAATCGAACTGGGTGTAACTTGCATGTTACGTAAGATCCTACCTACTAAATACGACATATTCGGCGTTAATATCCAAGGAATGACAGCTATTTAGTAAATAGGTAATTTGAAAAGAATTTGATGTCGTGCAATTTCAATGGGAAGACTATTGCCATTTTATGGTCATGTAATTTGCAAGGGAATTGCCAAAGAATGTGTTTACTTATACATTTGAAATGACCGTTAATGTGCCATTTCGATTAACTGTTTCAATGAGATTACTCATAGCCAGTACGGCAGGTAGTACAAAGTACCCTTTCCTTGACTGAAAACTCGCGCTCATTGTAGGATTCCAACCAGAGAACGTCGCCACGTCCTTAAAACCGAGCTAACATCGTCACAGTTATGTGATATAGTTAGGGCTACTATCCGCTAGCTTATCTTGCAAAGTAACATGAAAATAAATGAAGGAAAATTAAATATTCATAAAAAAGCCCACTACAAAAAAAGAGGGACTTAAAAGTTGATCAGATATATACTTTAAAAAATAACCATTATAATTTTAGGGAAGGAGGAAAATCTAAAGGAGGAATATAATTTGACACTGAAACGGGATAATTTGAATTTTTAACCGAAATTAATAACATACAAAGATCAACTTTGGGGGCTTTTTTAGTTGACAGTATTGAAACTCTTAGGTATTTTTTCTGATCATACAAGCATGATAGATAGATAACTAAGGAAGTAAATAATGGCAGAGGATTTTGTCACATTAATAAGGCAGGTCTAGTGGCATAAATAGCTGCACACACATCTTCTAAAACATGACATGGTTGTAAAATTAGATCTGAATAAACATCTTCCTTCTCCGACTTTTGACTTTGCTTATCACCTCAGTCGTCATACTACGTATCTTGACATCATATAATCTTCTTCTTGCAGTGCGTCTCCAACAAGTGATAGTTGGCTAACAGCTTTTGAAATCCAGTCCTGTCCCGGAATATAAGCTCATAATAAGTTGCAAGAGCTGATATCTTTCGTACCTGAGCACGTGGCCAAGATATGACATCATAATAATGGTGACATGAAATTTGAGACCTCGTCGAAATTATTATTCCAAGCGAGGAGTAAAATTAATAAAATTTAATCTAAAACTGCTTTGAAGGGAGCTAATACGACATGACATTCTGATTAATATTATCAGTACATGCCGCGGCAAAATGTTTGACGTTGTAGCTGAATGACGTAACAACCGTGAAATTAAGACGTAAAATCAAGATACAAGCCTTGTTTTAATTAATGAATATGTAATAGAAGAGAATACTATCAGTGTTTCTGAAATTCAAGATGTGCAATGAATAGACCAAACAAAGTCAACAACAAATTTCAATAACAGGTAACATAAAATTCGAGTCTAGTTGAAAGCTGTTGATAAAACAAATATACATGAATCGATTCTATCTCCATGCGGTGTGAAAATAGCTTCAAACGAATGTTATAAAAAGAAAAACATAAAGGAATAACACGCAGTTAAAATAAATTGCTTTTTCATTGACTAAAAATCGATTGTATTTGATTAGTTTTATTAGATTCGCTGCAACAGCTGATTTGACTTCGGGAACTAAGTTCATTTAAAAAACAGGTATTAAAATCTTTACTGTTATATGCTACTCGATTTAAAATGAAACTAGTTTCAGCACTTTTATTATTGGAAACACTTGAGTTATCTCCTTATGGCTATTTAGATAATTCAATGAAGAAACATTAAGATTGCTATGGGTATTCTGATAGGTATATCTAATTTACTGAACCAGAAAACAATTACGGTTAAAATATGAATCCTATTATCGTATCAAAAATTCAAAATTCATGAAAATCAAAAAATGGGACCGTCTTGGAACTATACTGAACCCACCGCAAAATCGATTCATAAACAAAAAAGTTATGCGTGAACAAACATAAAGCCAAACCATACAACCGAATTGATAACCTCCTCCTTTTTTGAAGTCGGTTAATAAAGATGATCGCTTGATATCATTGGTGCTCTTTACAGGTAACTTACGATGTTGTTATGCATTGTCGTTTCACCTATAACAAGTATATTGAATACTGCTAATTATCCAAAGTTTGATGGGCTTTCAATAATAAGTAGGTGCTGAACACGAAATCATTCAAGAAAATCTATGTAACGACGGTCGGGACACAGCCTGAACAAAACTACTTAAAGTTATAACGAGTATAACTAATGTCCTGTAACTTTGAAGCTTTAGAAATTTTGTATCAGTAGTTCAAGTTCTAAATGAAACATTGAAGTGTTCTTGTTACGTGATGTTAAAGTTTTGATTTTGGTTAGAATCAGAATAAGAAGACTCAAAGCCTTTACTTACCATCTTTGTCTACGTTCAATTATATGATACTCGCTGTTCCTACGGTTTCACTCGCGTTCCCGGGATAAAAAGTAACTTATAACCTTCGGGGATAATGTAGCTTCCTAGTAGTGAAAGATTTTTTCAAATCGGACCATTAACCGGAGATTAGCGCGAACCAGCGCGATTAGACAAACAATTTGAATTTTCAATCATACATTTTTTCATGTCATATGAAACTTTATATGGAAGACGCAATCACAAAAATACGCTAATGCGTACAGACCAGCTAGAAAATTACATATTTGAAAATGGCTGTTTGACAAACTGAACCAATATGATCCAGGACAACCAGCACAGTTGCAGTGTTAGCGTCTGTAGACGACGTTACAGATATTGCTTACTTGCAACGGAACTAGCACAGTACAGTAATTCAATAAAATGGGATTATTGCTCCCTGCCAAGCACTGCCAAGTGCCAACCAACCCCTAGGGTACTGTTTAGAGCTACTGTATCACGAAGCATTGCGTAACGCTTCACTTGAATGTATATTGGAGAGGGCCCAATCTATTCAAGAAGTAACTGCTTTATGACTTGTGTATCTTTAGAATTTTCTTTTCTTTCATATTTGCTATATGGCTTGATTTATTATTGTAGTTTCTAGGTATTCAATGATACTTTTGCACTAACAACTAATGGAGTGTTTTATTTGAATACATCATCAATATCATATTCAACCTTGGTACGTCTTATTCCTGAATATTCCACTTTGCCAAAAAAAATACAAATACTGCCTTCATGTCAACTGAATGTATTGTTACATCAAGGTTTTAATTTGTGAAGTTTTTTTTTTTATACTACTAAGGTAGCAAGAAAGCATACGGCCCATCTGATGGTAAGTGATTACCGTCACCTATCGCCATTTGCAATACCAGAGATATTGGTATAGGCAAACTGGCTCTTAAGTGTAATTGCCGGAACATACCGGTAGGTGCTTGGCGAAAAATTTACAACTTGAGGGTGGTAGCCAGCCAGGCGGGTACTACAAAGTACCCTACCACCGTGCTATGGTTTCCTCACGATGTTTTCCTTCACCGAAAGCTCAAGCACATTGTAGGATTCTTTATGTTTTTTTTTATTATTGTTATTGGAGATATTAATCAGCTTTTAACTAGCGCCTCTACCAAGTCATCAGCTTAGGTTTAATTGAAGTCATGAACTGTAAAAGGAATTTACTATAACTTACCTCTCCTAGCACAATATGCATTATTTTTTTACCGTAAAAAAGATGTCAAAAAGTGAAATTAAAATCGGCCAAGAAACATGGAAGATATATACCTACCTAAGCATTTTAAACTACTAATTAGACAGAGAGATCGGACATAAGATGTGACGTCATATGACGGCCATATAAACTCAATGCTAAATTCTGTTTTGCTGGAAAGAGATAGGAATAAATCTTCGATGTCTTATATCTTGCTTATTTTTAAAGGGCTTTTATTAAAGCAAAAAAAAATTATCATGGATACCTATTACATAAATGACGTCACATAATAGCGTCACAGAATACATCGAGATCGTGAATCAATACACACTACATTCGAAGCCATTCACACAGCAAACATTGAATATGAATAATTCAGAAGCACTAAAACGGATTGAAACTCGAGTTCGAGGAACGCCAACTCACTTAAGATACACTTAACGTTTACTAAATGTGCTCTAGAAAAATCTTTGTGAAACTTGAGCTATTTTTACATTTTTTCTGTAGAGAGAATCTTTAATCTGAAGGGTTACTATTTTGTGTGTAATTTGGTTATAATAAACCAAATTACAAAAAGCAAACCCCTCATAACAAAAAAAATATTAAATATTTTTTATGGAGGGCTAAATACAAGGCAGTGCAGTGGTGCCACGAGTATGACTCCGTGTACAGGTGCACACAATCTTGCTTAGATTAGGCACTTAAGATTAAATATGTATTTTTTTTTCCTTATAATAAACAGTTTAAAATTTTAACCAAAAAATCCATGAAACAATATTATATAAGTAAAGTATTGAGATCATTATATACGAAATGAATAGAACATGACTCCATAATTATTCTTCTACTTTACTGTGAGAATTTCTTAATGACACTAATCATATTTTTAAACATTGGTGCCGATTCTGTTGTTAACGAACTTAACTATTATTAGACAAGTCACCTCTCTTTCATGTTAACCTTATTGAAAAAAGATAGAACATTTTTAATGCTGTCAGTTTAATCCATGCCGTCGTAATGTACGGGTAAATAGTTAATAAATAGTAGATCGATCTTAAATTCACGTTGAAATATGTGATCGGACTGAATTGACAGGACTAAAATATCTTGCATCGCTTTCTTATATTTACTATTAGAAAGAGATATAGTGAGATTAAATTTATTTAGTTCGTAAACAACAGAATCGGCACAATTGACTACGATAAGTAATAATGGGCCTCAGTTGGCATGCCTAGAAAGGAACTGGCTCTCAAAAGTAGGTTCCAAAATACATCGATTTCCTTCTTGAGGGTGGTGGATACAATAAAGTACTCTAGCTCATCAATATTGTATACTAGCTTCCGCCCCACGGTTTCACCCGCGTTCCCGAGGGATCTTATGTTTTCCCGGGATAAAATGTATCTTATGTTTTAATCCAGGTAATAAACTATGTGTTCCAAATTTCATCCAAATCCGTTCAGTAGTTTTTGCGTGAAAGAGTAACAAACATCCATACATACATCCATAATATTAGTAGGATTATAGTGGATATCCTACTGGATATCATTAGAATACAGCAAACAGTCCAGTTTATCAACAAGTTTTACCGCAAGCAATGTTCAAAGCTGCGGAATTTAATAGAAACGGTCAGTTAGGAAGATTTAGAGGCAGCTCCGCAAACTAATTTCTGTAGCGGTAAATGTGGCGCTCGCGTTCATTAGATTATACCAGAGCTTGAAGGTTGTTGGAGAACCGATGCTACCAAGAAATCCTTCGAACTTTTGCACTACTTAGATGAAACACACAGGGAGTTCAGTTGCATGTCTGGCTACCACATTCAAGTTAAAAATTTGTCGCCAAAAACTACCGGTGTGTTACGGCAATTGCGGCTTGAGAGCCAGTTGACTTCTCGGTATTGTAACAGGTCGACACATGGCAAAACCTCTGGTATTGAAAATGGCGATAGGCGACGGTTTCCACTTACCATCAGGTAGAACGCCAGCCTGCTTGTTAACCTTATGACATCAAAAATAAATTACTGCATCCTATATCATCAAAAGTAGACTGGAATGAAAAATATTGAGTAATGAACCTACCTTGATTGCCGGATTTATAGCTGGTTCTTCTCAGCAAAAGCAATCTACCGAAACACTATTTATAGCTACAGTAAAAGCCTACAAGAATAACAATTCTTTTTCTTTTCAAACTTCATAGTAGATTACCTAGCTTTATTACATGGATCATCAATCACAAAAATAGTTTATTCGTAAAACGTCTCTGAAAAAAACAAAATCCGGAATGAAAATCCTTTCACAGCGTGAAATATAAATATTCTCGACCCAAAAAAAGGGTATAGTACTCCGTCTTGCGTAAATTGTAAGAAAAACACCTTTCCACCTAAATTACAGCGGAAAACATGGCGACATCAGATGTGTCTCGGGCGGGATTGTCCAATTAGGAGCTAAGTGAGACACTGAACACACATGGGCTCAACGTGTATCAAATGTAAAAATAAACGAATATAGGCTATAATTTATCTAATAATCTATAATTTATTTTAAGAATAAAAACTATATTTACTTGACTGAAGCATTTGAAATTATTAAAACGCAACCCCAAGAGAGCTCATTTCCCACGCTCCCAAAAGTTCATTTAAAACGATAGCAAATTAGCTAGTCATTTAACTTTAAAAGTCGAAGAGTTCAAAACTTGGTATCGGCTTCGGTAAACCGAGCGGAACAACGATGGTGAACGGTAATGAAACTGAGACAAAGCTCAAAGCTTATATAATTCAAACGGGCAAAGCGTCACAGGGAGCTTTAAGTACAGCGCTAAGTGACACGGCTAATTGGCTATGCAGACGGTGTCACGGCAGGGTGCCTGGCTTAGTTTGTTAGTCGACTTTGCTGAATACTCTGTGTAAACTATATTGTGGATACTATTATGTAACCAAGCTGGAATAAGTAATTTTGAAATTTTCCTCCCTAAAAGATAGCGAATGGACAACCATTAACAGTCATTCGCTTTAGAGGGGAGCATCTGGGAAAACAGAAGGCCTTATCCACCTTACGTGATCATCTTCAAAGATGTGTGGTCAAACCTAAACACTAAATTATTTTTTCAGTTTAGACAAGGCTGATAAGGCACTTATCAACATCGAAACAATTGACTCTACCACTGACTCGGAATACACTTAAACTGAGAAGTTTCCGGCAATAAACTCAGCAAGAGATAGAAGCCGACTATTTCCTCCCACTGGCCCAATAGTCAGACAAGATATGGCTAGAATAGAAGTGAAATATGTACTGACCTATTTCACTCATACATAGTCTGACTCTAACATCATTTCGGAAGATATAACTTGTTTATACAATGTTTTCCAACTTCTCTTAGAAGTTAGAACGTAAACTAAAAGCAAAGCGGTAAATAGTGCAGATAAATTTTAAAACTTTGAAACACGATTCCTTTAAACTTTTTAAATTCCGAAAGTATTTTGCGCGAAGCCGTGGCTCTATATGCAATGAGTTATCTTTAGCTTCGTCGCTAGCAATTGGATACATTGTAGGTGGGAATATATTCCAGTCACTTGTATATTGCAAATGTACGCGGTCTGCGCAATATATCCCACTGTTATATGATTAAGTTGTCGATGGTAAATACGATCCTTGAGAGGGATATATGGAGGCATAGATGGATTTATTACATGAACAACCGGTATTACTATAATATGATGTAATAATAAGACACGTTTTAGAGGTTAAACTAACGCATAGTTTTGCCTTATGCAGCCAGCTGGCGAGCCAGAATAAGAAGGTCTGGGGAAATGCAAGACGCCGAATCTTTTTAACATTCATGTGAATAGAAAGGATCATGAGAGCCCTTCAATATTATATTAAAGACTTACCATACCCGTTTCATCATTCACTGGGCTGGAGTAGCTATATTATGAATGGTACTTACCTGAAACAAAAAATAGTTATTTAAGTTGAATTATTTATATATTCAAGAGATATTCTAGTTCAAATAAATGTTCGTCCACTAATATAGGTATAAACATGTGTATATAAAACTTAAATATATAACAGAGAAGTAGTATTTCACCATTTGCGAGCATGAATTTAAAAACAATAATCAGTGTTAAAACTGTGTGATGGTGCCCATGTCCAACAAGACATTAAACTGCTTGAAAAGCAAGAACGATTGTTTGGACCATGTATTTCAGTAAATATATAAACCAAACAGATAAATTACACCAACCACAATTTACAAATAGTCCATTACGCGGGACTTATAACGGCCCATGAAACAACACAACAATTTTCACTAAAAATAAGTGAGCCGAGGAAAAGTGTGAACAACTTTATACAAGCGCAAAAACATTAAGTCGAGCTTATTATACGTTCGTGGGAGGGCCATAAAAATGAATAATACGACGAAATGGAAACAGGACCACCGACGCTTTCTGAGTAATGTAGGTCGAGTGAAATGGTTCAAATAGGCCGATGAATCGGGAGAAATCATTCGGGCTCTCCTCGGTATCATATCTAAATGGAAATGGAATTACATCTCCTTGAGAATTGAAAGAAAACTAAGCCGAAACACAAATTGACTTTGAAATTGAAGGGTACTAAATTGGATAGGTACCAGTGGCGACGGGTGAAATTATGGCTAGGGTAAGGCGTTCAAAAAACACTGATAATTTTATATTTACAGTGTATTTTAAGCATGATAAAAGTGGCTTTGAAATGATGAAAATGTGGGACTGGGATTCCTAAAAGGTAAGCCAATGGGAATCGGCTTTTATGGACCCACTGATAGGTACGTACTTGCTTTAAAATTTGAAATAATTTATGAGACGAAATAGTGATGCTCTTAAATCTTACACTATTGCAATTATTCAATTCAATACAATTTGTTGGGCATCAGCTAATAAGACAGTATAATGCCACACGCTATAGTTAAAATCTGAAATAGCATCACATTTTATCGGCACTCGCATAATCTCTTAGTATTTAAAAACATTGTGTATTATGCAGAGAACGCATAGCTCCGAGAATCTCCCGAGAGGCATCTTAGGGTACATTTGAATACCTCTTACGTTAAGCTCTTGAGTCGAAAAGATGGCCTGATCTAGCGATTTTTGATTTAAAAGGCTAGCGAGCGTCCGTTGAATATATTGACTTTATCTGCTGAGACATAATATTTTGCAGTATTTACTAAAGAAGTAAATAGAAATCATTATTGAGCTTCGATCTCTTTCTAGTCTTTGTAATTTTTCTACTTTGCTTTTACTACAAATATATAAACAGTAAAGTTCAAGTCAAGTTTCATGGTTAAGGATAAAAGCGAAACATATCAAACATACAATGTTACTGACAGCAAGTGATGTAGGTCCGATATCTTTACGCTACGGTGAACGAATTAATTCCGAATCAAACAGAAACTCTTAGCTAAACCTAACCCTAACCTTTGTTCACCAGGGAAATTGCCCCTCAGTACACAGTGCAACAAATTTGCACAACTAATTTAAAGCATTATCTACGTGAAACTACCCCGAACTTGAGTCCGACGTATGATGCAGTGTGGCGCCATAAACGGTGCGTCGCGTCTGTGAGGGAAAACGTGCCCTATTGACAGTTAAAGTAAGGATATACGGCTAAAATAGGATGGCACTAGTGTGTCTCTTAAGGCGGCGACTGCTACACGTTACGTAACACGTCTCGTATTGATCGCGCGTAGCCACCCTCGCCCCGTCCCGCCGTCGCCCCGCCGCACGAACCCGCTCGACCAATCACAGGGCGGGGTTTAATTTTAATTTGATAGTCGTTCGGTACGAGCGTGCCTCTGATTTGTCAGCTCGTTTCGCATCAAGACGATACGTTAAAAGGTATTTTAGTAGAAGCACGTGCCTTTTGTAGCTTTATTTCTATATTGCGATAATTTAATTCATGTAATAATTAGGGGCTTGAGACGTATTTATATTACATCATTTCTATATACTAGTGAACTAATTCATTGTTTTATTTTTGTTCTTTTGCTTTACTTAGACGTCAGAAAGCTTTACTCCTCGTTCTCTCAGGATTATGTAAATATTATTTACATGTATGATATTTCTCGGGTCTATATTTCAAGATATACCTCGAACATAATAAAGACTTTTTCTCTCTAAAATGTATGTAACTTTATTCATATTGTATGAGCTCATATTTTAGTTACAACCTTCAGGGTACTATTCGTTTCAATTTCACAGACTTATGCGCAATAAGTAGATCTAAAAAAACAAAACGCTATACCAGCCTGCTCCAACAATCATTTCAATCGGAACTATTAATAAAGAAAACGTTAATGTTGCGATGAGGAATTAATAACAGTGCGAGGTCGGAATAAAGTTGGGATCAATAGGGATCAGTGACGAGTGAACGGACAAGTGGGTCTCGGCCGCCCATGCGCCCGCAACGCCCACCAGCCGTGTCGCAATGTGACGCGGATGAGGCGCCCGCCGGTGTGGCGAGGGGCTTAGCGGAGCTGAGAGTCATCATGACGGGGATGTATTGAGAGAACTATGATTGTTCAGTGTAATTCTTGTCTTTGGATAAAGACTGTTCTAGACCTATTGACAAGATTTTCAATTATAAGGATCAATAGGTCTTGCTCTCTTTGCTACATGTTTACTGGTGCACAGACCACTTGCAGATATAACTTTACGAGATCTACAAACATACTGAAAATGGACTTCAAATCAAGGCAAGTATAAAAAAAATGGGGGTAATGTGACCCAGCAACATAAAACAATGATATATGGGATCGTTAGCATGAACATAACGGGGTTATCGCACATCTTCGCATGTCGATTCGACGAAACTGTAAAACATTACTCACAGCTTAGATGATATATTTTGTCGGCTACGAATTTTATGTTTAGAAGCGACAAACCAAACACGAACTTCGTAGTAAGAATTCCATACAGAATTTGAATCTGAATAAAAGCCATCAGCATTGTTTCAAGATAACACCGACAACAGACATGTTGTGTCTGTTAACAAAAATACTTCAAAAGACATGAGGCCTTAGGGTTGCTATTCAACAGGATTCGGAATTGACGATCTGGCTCATCCACAAAGCTTAATTGCTTCATTCGCCACGTCACGACATACCAACACTACACACTACATACGAAAGGGAATCGCAAGGGATTTAAGCGTATAAGATATCACTTAACTTCCTTATTGTTCTTGCTAAGATGTATTGCCACTCAAAAGATTTGGGAGCTTGACTTGGTTTGGGTATTTCGTAAGAGAGCGGGATGCTGAATTTCCTAGATTAATGCTCAAATTCTCATGACATGGTTGGTGATCAATAAAATAATAATCAATGAAGGGGAGTCCATTTTTAATGGTTATTCCATTGAGGATGATTATATCGTCCTCCATTAGATAAAGAGAGTAAAGAGCCTAATATGAAAGGAAAACTTGTAGCGGAATTGCGGCTAATTCAATAATTAATATTCAAGAAGATAACAAAATTAAGGAGCTTAGGATTTTGTCGTTTTATTATTAGCCTCTTAGGCGCATTAATTAAAGTACATAAGGAATAATGGTAATTAAAATTAATGAATGTCACCTAAAGAAGAATAACTACTTATTTATCGTATTTAACATTGCTTGCTGCTACGTTTCTTATAAAACGTAAGAAATAGCAAGTAGGTATTTTCTGCATTTGATTTCAGAGCAAGAAGAACCTGACATATATGAAGCTCATATGAAGTATTTCTGGCAAAACATTTACTTTGGCCGAAACTAAATTGCGAGTGATTTTTGCCCAAAAACGACCACACGTACGAAACCAACTTCATGATTGTATCAACGGAATGAGTAGGAAAGTAATTACCAAACAGTCTTTAGAGCACAGAATAAATGGATGAATGAGACGGATAAATTAATCCGGATGAATTAATCAATTCACTCTATCAAATAGCAGCGAGCTGAATAACGAACTCCATTAAGATGACCAAAACTGATATTTGGACAAATTAGTGAGAAAATTATTTAGAGTGAAATAAACGAAAATATATATTATATTAGAAAAGATTTCAACATCATTTAAGAAAAGAGATGAACTTGTTGGATCTGGGAGTCCAGGTACATAAAACACACGAAAATTCTTGAGGATCAGGCGTCAAAAGATTATCAATATGAAAAGAGACTGCAAGCTATTTAACTTATTTCGTATCAAAGCAAGGCTCAATGCAGATTTAACTATAATTACCCATTCACATTATATTCTATCCCACAATGATAATAGGAGATTTGCGTGATCATAACCAACGTTGCGAGAACAATAAAAAGTGAGTATTGATTTTAGTACAAACAGCACAACTAAGCAAAAAGTTTTAACGTGTTTGAATGCCCTGAATAATTTAACTTCGGGCTACGACATTGTTATTTCTACTGCGTTACATTTTTAGCACAATGAACTTTGACCGAAGGTTAGCGTAATCTCCAAAATCTTTATAATAGAATCCATCCAAACCTAGAACGTAATACTTACTAACTATTCGCTAATAACATGAATTAACTCCATCAAATCTGAAGAGTGTAGCTGTAAGAAACTTAGAAAGGCCAGTAGCATTATTCAAAGCCTTTGAAATCCTGCTTGATTCTTTAAAAAAACCCAAACGGTCAAGATAAAGCCTATAGAAATAGAATGGTGAAATCAAATAGAGGGTGCCAAATACAGCTGTAAAATTTCAGATTTGCTACTTGCACGAGAAAAAAGTTACACCAAATTTAAAAAATGCACTCATGAGACACCCTATACCATCGAACGAACCTTTTCCGGCAACACTTTCAACGCGCAAAAAACCTTTACAAATACATTACCAAATTGAATACTTTGTGCGAAATATAAAGCCAAAATCAGATGTAGGTACAAGCAAATAAAGTTCAGAGGTTCACAAAGCACTTTCCTGTAATATGGGTGTGTCGTTTACCGTAATTTAAAGCCCAAACATGGCAATAGCGGTGTGATTTTGCGAGGAAATCGGTTTAAGAGCGTACATTCTAAATATGACAAGTCAATATGCTACGCGATCTCTAGAGCGACGAAATGCAAACGCACACTGCAATGTCACTCTGTGTGCGTGAAATGCTACTCTATGTGCGTAAGGTCGTGAGCTCGTGAGCGCTGGACTATAGTATGCATAAAAATGTTGATACTTTTTAGATTAAATTTCAAAATATAGTCACCATAATAATATTATATAATTTCTATCCTGTTCAAAATAGTACGAAAATGAAACAAAGGCGACCATTTAGCGATTTTTCAGGCATTGATCTACTTTCAATACGATTAACCCGAAACACGTCGTTATTATTTTTAGAGAATATTCTTTTCCTGTCTATTTTTTTTTGGTATAGGGGTATATTTGATTACAAAAATAGATGTGTTTAAAATCAGAGGTTTGAGGAATAATTTGATGAATCCATACTATAATCTTATATAATATATACCTATATATAAAAGAAAGTCGTGTTAGTTACACTATTTATAACTCAAGAACGGCTGAACTGATTTGGCTGAAAATTGATGGGGAGATAGCTTAGAACCAGGAGAAGGACATAGGATAGGTAGTTAGGTAGGGGTAGGTAGGTAGGTCAGTTTTATTTTTGTTCTCAGGACAGGACAACGTCTGCCAGGTCAGCTAGTAATATTATAAATGCCAAAGTAACTTTGTTTGTTTGTTACCTTTTCGTAGCTTAACTTTCGTAGGTATTAAATTTGGCAAGGAGATAGATTATGTCTTAGGGAATAACATAGGCTATGTTATGTCTCAAAAAAAAATCTTGAAGGGGTGAAATAGGGGTAGAATTTTTGTATGGGCAATCCATAATTGTTCAATCTATGGATCTGAAAATTCATATTTAGGCTTTTGGTATGAAATAAAGAAAATACGTGTTTCAACTATAGTACTAGACTATATTACTTCCAACATAGACTACAGGTAAGTACGCTGAGATACTTCCATACACAAATAAGGTGTGCACTATTTATTATAATTCGATCTACATAGTATTTTGACGATGGACGTGAGAAGATTTTATATTGTTACGTATCCGGGGTGGGTACGAATAAATTTGCCGATTTACGGTAGAAGAGTTTTATTAACGAACGGATTCAGTCAGTATATCAACACAAACAATTAATTAATTAACTAATAAAATGCCACAATCACAATGGATAAACGTCTCTATCGCAATTAATCACTGTCTTACAATAGCACTATAGCACTGAACAACACACTGAGTATCGCACTATTCGCACTTTAAAGTCGCTTTGAAGTTCACTTGGTAGCTCGTAGAACTGAACTGTCGTTGCTGGCTCGACGTTCGCCTTTTATATTCGAGCCTCCTGATCTCCAGAATATTCGCGAGCAAGTTTCGGCGGCCGCCCGACACAAACAAGCGTGGGAAAGTAAACAGAGCCATAAAACTCCGAGAACAATGGGGCTACAAACGAAACAATAGGCGGGTCATTCCTTTGTTTTGAATAGCGGCATTGTTAACGCCGACGAAAACAAATACAAGGATCTCTCTAGAAAAATCTTGACCCTTCCCTTGTACGTAACAATATTAAACTAGCTGACCCGGCAGACGTTGTCCTGCCCTGAGAACAACTGGGACCTAACTAACTATACCTACCTACCTCTACCTTCCCCTACCTACCTCTACCTACCCCTACCTACCCCTACCTACCCCTATCTACCCTACTTACCCCTACCTACCTACAACTACCTATTTACCTAACTATTTTCCACGTAACTAAGAGGGGGGCACTCTTAGTCATGCTCGTCCCAAGCATCATTTGATCCATAATATCGCGCCAGGCGGTCGACGTGGACGATCTTCAATTTTCCTCTCTGTCCTTGTTTGATGCGGTACGTGATGTCATTGATTCGCGTTATCACTTTGTATGGGCCTTCCCAGCGGGCTTGGAACTTGGGTGATTTTCCTTTCTTCCTGAATGGGTTATGAAGCCATACAAGACTTCCCTCTTCAAACCCATTGGTATTGGCCTGGCGATCGTACCGCGTCTTCATTCTTTCTCCAGTCCTGATGCTGTTCTCTCGAACCAAGTCATGGATTGTGTCTAATTGTTCTTGTAGATCCGCAACGTATTCCGAAGTTGGTTTAGGTGTACCAGGTGGAGTTCCAGTAATTGCATCCATTGGCAGCCGTAGTTCTCGTCCAAAATTGACCTTAGCTGGAGTCTCATTTATGCTGTCATGAACTGCTGAGCGGTAGGACATCAGGAACAGAGGAATGTACTGGTCCCAGGTACGTTGATTACTTTCCACTACTTTGGCCAAGTGATTTTCTAACGTCTGGTTGAATCTCTCGACCATACCGTCCGACTGTGGATGCGCTGGAGTAGTCCGAGTCTTGTGTATCCCAAACAGTCGACAAATTTCCTGGAACAGTGCTGACTCGAAGTTCCTTCCTTGGTCTGAGTGTATTTCTAATGGTACCCCAAATCTGCAGAACACTTCTTGAACGAGCTTTCTTGCTACAGTCTTAGCTTCTTGGTTGGGGGTCGCGAATACTTCTGGCCATTTACTGAAGTAGTCTTGGACTACAATGATGTACCGATTACCATCATCAGTCTCAGGAAATGGTCCAGCGACGTCGATGGCGATCCTTTCCCAAGGCGCTCCAACTTGATAAAGCTTCAGCCTCCCCTTACTTCTTGTTTGTGGTCCTTTAACGACGGCACAGGTTGTGCATTTCTTGCACCATTCTTCGACATCTTCCCTGCAATGAATCCAGTAGAAGCGTTTCCTTACTTTCATGAGGGTTTTCTTTACTCCAAGATGTCCTCCAGATACTCCATCATGAGCAAATCGCAGCAGTGATGGTACCTTGCTGCGAGGGACCACTAACTGTAGAGTACTTTCTTTGCCATTCGGGGACTCCCATTTCCTGTACAGTACTCCGTCTTGAATCAACAGGCTGTCCCATTGAGCCCAATAGCTTTTTGCTATAGGACTTGCTGTTGAGATGTCACTCCAACTAGGTTTCTGGTTATTATCCTTTTTCCATTCCAGGATTCGTTCTAAATCTTTGTCTTCTTTTTGAGCAGATATCATGGCTTCTCCGCTCCAGGAATCATCCAATGCTTCTGTCCTGATAACGTTGACTCGTTCCTTGGATTCTTGCTTCATGCAGTGGCGACATTCATCAGGACACGGCCGTCGTGATAAAGCGTCAGCATTAGAGTGAATCCGTCCACTTCGGTGTTCAATTACGAAGTCAAACTCTTGAAGTTGCTCTATCCATCTTGCAACTTGTCCCTCCGGGTTCTTAAACTGCAGCAGCCATTTTAAAGCAGCATGATCGGTGCGAAGTGTGAATGGTCTTCCGATAAGGTATTTGTTGAAATGCTGCAAAGTTTTTACAACAGCTAACAGCTCCCGACGAGTTACGCCATGTTTACTATAGGGAGACTTTGGGGTTATTCACTTGGCTTGGCCTCAATTTTCACGCACAATAACCCCCGGTACGAACGTCAAATGTTAACGGGTCAATAAACAAATAAATTTTGAACATTTAATGAACAACCTAATATCGCTTTGCTGGAAAACCCATAATCCTATTTAATGCTGCCGTAATTGTTGCTGTTGATGAAGTCTTTGGAAAAAGAGAAAGCTGCTGAAATAAGAGCATGTCAGGCAAGGCATACAACTGACGAAAGAGTATCTATATCTTCGACATTTCTAAAGCAATCATTTTATTAATAGCTTCGTCGAAAGTTCGACTCCGAAATAAAATTATTACATATCCAAACAGAATAAAAATCCCATCTCATTAAGTTGTTTCCTCCGTAACAACCAGAGCGGAAATGATTTCCACAAACAAGAATATTTTGTGTTCGCAAATACGAAAAAGCGGATTGCGAATACTTGATAAAATGCTTACTGAAGATTTCTAAAATATTAATACGACAGATACTGTGACATATAGGCAAAATAAATCGAATCTGAATGATTCATCAATATCTTATACTGCTGGTATAGAAAATATTTCGTCGGCAGGATATTGAACATCTTTATTTATTTACTCTTCTTTTGCTATAAGTACTTACCTACCTACTTACATTAGATCATATTTTCTAGGTTTTAAAACTAAGGCTAAACAATTATGACAAAAGTCTTCAGAACAACGGAGGAAATTGATTTTCTTTTCCATATTTGTTAGAATGTTTATTTTATGATTTTCTCCTTTGTTCTGAAGCCTTGTCATCATTCCTTTCAGGGCCAGAAGAAATTATATCGATAGCCTAATCTGTTAAACGTAACACAAGTCAATGTTTTATATCCTGTAGCTCTAGATATTCTTATCTTAACTCATGACAGTTCCATTCCATATTTCTCCTGACACGAGGAAGCTTTATAGCGAACTGAACTATAAAAATGTCGCCTGGGAACAGATCTACGCTAAAAGGACCAACTTATATAAAATATCTTCTAACAACAGGCAAGTTAGCAAGTTCCTACAACTAGTATATTTATATGCAAATATTTCTCTGAATTTTCTCCATTTGGATGATAAATGCGACTTTTAACTTTCAGCGGCTCCTCCATGGGAATACCGTGCTTGCAAACATCATAAATCATGTTTGGAAAATGGCAAGTAATTCCACTCTCACACCTTTACGAGAGATAAGAATGTTTTCTTTTATAGCGTTTGAAATAAATGTTGGTAAGCTTTTTTTTCCATTAATACCTGGAGAGAAAAGGACAAAAGCCTATATTCTTTCACAAACCCTTTATATTTTAGAATTGCCTAACAGGTCAACTGCAAATGCTAATTATATAATAACGTTTCATAATAAGGCCAAAAAATTAATATCTTTAAAAATAGATTAATGAAAAACCTTCCTACGAGCAATTATTATTCCAACCAGCTGAATGTGAACTCAGCACGCGTGCATTCGCAGCTTATATAAGTCTTAAAAAAGCTATTCCGTTGGCTTTGATATAATATTACATAGTACGTGACGTGGCGTCCTTCGCACACGCGACGTTTCTCCATATTTAAGCTTCTGTGTGAATTAGACGCTTTGTGATTCAAAATCCAGAACGATGACATCTCTTTATGAATTATGCTCACGTTTCTACACAATCTTAGGGAATTATCATACCGAGAGATTGAATACTCAAGAAGCTTTGCTGTATCATTTAAAACCGTTTCGCGAAATATTAACGTGGAAAATATAATAGTTGATGTAACACTTTTATTCAGCCTTCTTGTTTTCAAAATTGTAACAAAATCAAAAAAGAACATCGAATATTACTGAGATAACAGATGAAAGGGATACATAGAAAAAGCGTAAATAATGATTTGACCCAAATTTACTGAGTACAGTACGGTGATCGATAACTACAAAGATTAAAATTTCGCAAACTCATCAAAGATGTACCGTGTCCTTTTTCATGCTCCTCAAATACTTTAGAGAATTCAGCGGTGAAATCAATAACTGATGCCGACATGCCAATTCTATTACATCAAGCGGTAAAATTCAAGTCTAGACCCGCCTATTCACCAAACACGATCAATGAGCACGACCTACATTTTAGATCCCACTTCCTACGAGATGGGGGGGGTGTGAATTTATTGCGTTTTTGGAGTTACTTTAAGAGTCATTTTTACATTAAAAGTGCTTCTTGGGTACTGACTCGCCTATAAAAAGAAATAGAAGATGGAGATGGAGCCCATAGGAAATTTAATCACCCTGGCTTTGAAAGTCCTTGGATTAGAAAATACAAGCGCTGGAAACAAATTCCACTTCTTTGCTGTCCACATTATAAAGGTAATCCAAAAAAATTGTGTGTAAGTTCGGTATGTCGACAACATATGGGTAGAAATGTTGGTAATGTCTTTGAAGATAGAAGAATTTTGAAATGTTTAGCACATACACCGAAAAATATAGCCAAGGGACACAATGAAAAAGAAATCGATGTCCTCCAAGATGTTATGGCCAGACTTACTTTGAACTTCAAACATCACGAGGCATCCCACGTCGCCAAAGACAGACATAGATGGCGCAACATAGTCAAGATGATTCCGTGAGGAAATCAAGACCATGCTATGAGGAGAAGATTTAGTAAAACAAACACATTCTTGTAAATTTACTACCACATAGTAAAAGGTTTGATCACTGGGAAATTTACAACCTTAGGAGTTATCGTAAAGTAAAACATGAAAAGTAATGAGTTTGGTTCTATATCTCTCGAACCAATAGTTTGCGGCCAGGGCTAAAAAAGGTTATAATTTATTGGTTGATTTGTTGAAGGTTTTATTATATCCTATATCGTAGAATAAAAACGATAAAAAGCAAATATTTGTTTGGAACTCATATCTAGGTGTTTTTACCTTTCATGAAATGTGTTAGGCCATATCTGAAATTTCTATCACTTAAGTATAGGAAGCGACATTAACCCGGTAGTTAGTCCCAGCCGCAGCAGCGAATGCTACTATGCCTAGCATTAAAATAGGACTGAAAGTGAGGATACAAGAAAGCATAAAACTGTCTTAAATACTTAAAATCTATTCGTATAGAACATGTAAAAGTAAAGCACATGATAGATCTGTTTCATCTGTACATTGCCAAAGTACTAAAAAGTAACAATACGCAAGAGTAATTGTCACCAATATTTGTGATATAAAGCAACTATTTCCTCCAAAATATAAGGGTACTGAAGAAAAAATTGTATTTCTCGCAAAATTTCCCCCAAGAGAATATATTGTCTCGTTTGACATTTTGATACGACGAAATTGGGGCCCAAATTGACTCGTCCAACAAGTTGTTACGAACGACAGATTTATTTGATTTCATGTGTTTTCTTTTAAAGAAAATTGAGTCAAATTCTTAGGAGAGATAATAGATTTCCTATCATATTAAAATTGCTAGGAATATTTCATCATCATGTCAGCCGAAAAACGTCCACTGCTGGACAAAGGCCTCCCCCAAGGATCTCCACAATGGCCGGTCTTGCGCTACCCGCATCCTGCGGTTTCCCGCGACCCTCACAAGATCATCGGTCCACCTTGTAGGGAGTCTGCCCACGCTGCGTCTTCCGGTTCGTGGTCGCCACTCGAGAACTCTTCTGCCCCAGCGGCCGTCGGTCACTGCCACTTAAGTTTGGCAATTCTTCGGGCTATGTCGATTACTTTGGTTCGCCTGCGGATCTCATCATTTCTGATTAGATCTCGCAGGGAAACTCCGAGAATATTTATACATTACATATGGATCAGAAATGCTGAATGAATCATGATGCTGGACGGTAGAATTTCAACTTGATCCAACCAGGAGGGTACTACTATCCTACTAACATTATGGAAGCACTGTTAGGTACTAAGCTTGTCTACTTCATCAATAAGATTTCAAATGGTTATTTTTAATACTATGAAGCAACAAAAAGCTATGTGATCCCAATTAGATTTCGAGCAATCAATATAAAAACCATTTCGAATCTATAATAAGAACCAGATATTAAAACGGAAAATGCAATTTGTTTCCAGGGAATTCCAAGCAAAATGGGATTGAGCGATATTTTTATATGATTACAGCGTTGAGCAAGATATTTTCTCACTTATTTCCACATGCTCCGGGATATAAAACATTATAACATAATAATACCTTGATTTTTTGCGTTGTAAACACAGGATTATCTTCTCTGTGTACCAGATTTATCCAAGCCATCCTAGACCTTAAAGTAACGGAGTGTGAACTTGGGTTGCTGACAAATTTGCTTCAGTGATATGGGTGTTATTAAAAGCCAATATCTTCTCGCTTTAATTACATGTAGGATATTGAATCGCAATATTATCATTGCATGTTATTTCTAACTACACAGCGTTGCTTACCGCCTTTTTACTCGACTATATTGTAAGTAAAATGGATTAAGGACGACAATATATACTTTGTACATGCTCGTCTGATCATTTAATCGTCGTACAAGATAATATAGCCGAAGGTAAGTAAGCATCTACTTACTTACCAACTTGGTTCTCAAGTGCAACTAGAAGACTGTAAAGTTTGATTTTTAGCGATACTTATTCAACTCAGCAGAATGGTAATCAGCTAGAGGGTTATTACATAGATTTCTTTTGTATATTCTTAATCGAAAACTTAAATTGAAAGATCTGAACCATCACCGTCAGCATTTATTATAAAGATTTAAAAAAATACGTTAGATACTTACACCTTCTACTTGTAACCGAGTCTGTCAAAAGTTTCATGGCGTGAAAATTGACACATCCTGCCGCATCTGCGACAATGTCTCAGAAAACTTTTATTAGTTAAGGTTCGTAATTTAATCTATTACCGCTGACGCCCCGGTCGGTGGAGCTAAGCCCGTAAGCCGTTTAGCTGAGCAGCATTGAAAAATGTCAGTTAGGGCGACGGAATTTAGATTTTAATATTGACGCCCAACGTGGGGCCACGGGAAATTAATGAGAAACCAAGAGCAAACCTTGGTATTTAAATGAAACAGTATATTTACTAAACTCTCCGTTGGAATGGAGGTATTGAAATCTCTTTATTCAGCTTTTAAAGCTTATAATGGCGCCCAACGCAGAGCCAGGGGAAATCAGATTCTATTAATTATAAAATGATTTAGCTTGAAAATTGGTATCTATTTTGACTCATTTGTTTCAGGTTCTTTGATCAGCAATGTTACCTACATTGCTGTGAAACAATATTTTTAATAATAAATAGTAATATTATTGTATATAGTCTAGTTAAGTTATATTTTTATTAGAGTTTATTTAAGTTTCAATTTTTTATTGTTTTTTTTTTGTACCTTGTGTAATTGTAGAATAATTTATTACTATATTATATTACTATTACAGAATGCATTAAATAACTATTGTTTATTAAAAAATGTGAATTATATAATAAATAGTAATCATTTTATATTCAGAAATTGACGGTAATATTCACAAAATATTACTCTAAATCATATTTTATATATAAGCTTCTTTTCCATTGTTAGTAAAATACAAGCTATACGAGCAGCATTATGATTCATGGAGGCAAACGTAAAACAATAAAAATGTGTTAATAAACGAACGGTAGCAAGCATCAAGGTACCAGAATTAAATATAATCGATAATCAATAACGCTCTAATGAATATTTAACGGATCGCTCTCCCTCGAATTAATCGTTATTAAGAAAATGGAGCATCGATATTGGGACATTATGTTATCTAGTCTACCACATAAATAATACTTATTATAATGTTAAGCGACCATATATAATAGTTCTAATTGATTCTCTTGAACACGAACTGCATTATGTTTTAGTCTAAAAAATTCTACTTATATTATAAATGCAAAAGTATGATTGTTTCTTGTTCACGCTACGGCTGGACCAATTTTGACACCCAGGTAACCTATGTGTTAACACATAGGTTACTTTTTATCCCTCAGAAACTGCGGGGCGAAATATGTAACAAAATGCTGACCAGCAAAAATTTCTAATGAGAAGAACAAAAATAGAAAATCTTTTTCGAATATTCGATATTACGGATATAGGTTAAATTACACACTTTTTTATACAAATTTATTTAATATGCTCTAATAATATTAGTAAAAAAAAGATATCTACATTTATTTCCAATTTTCAAACTTTTTCAATTTTCTATACTCCCGAGTGGTTTTCGAACAAAAGTTTCAATCGATGAATCGTCAAACGAACGTAATTACTTGCAAAACTGATTTTGGATATTTTTTATTAAAATCGAGGACATTTATGTGAGCAAGTTTTATCATTTTGCATTTTATTACCATGAAAAATAGATTACTTTAACAAAACTAATAATTAATTATGAACATAGTGTACAATTTTATAAACGAGGTAACAACGAAAAGACAAACTTGCAGATAGATGAACCATCGTATTTCCCATCAAGAAGATAACAGAAATAAATCGGACAAATGCGAGCTAAACTCGCGTGGAGAGGGTTCCGTACATGTTTAACTAAGTTCCATAAATATTATTAAACCTGACCCAAATTTTTTGATGGTAACTATAAAAAGTTTTTTTTTTTTGGAAATCGTCTTTTCTAAAAATAAAATCTAGCTACATCGATTTATCGCCCTCGAAACCCCCTGCATACCAAATTTCATGAAAATCGTTGGAGCCGTTTCCGAGATTCAGATTATATATGAATTGCAGGTTTAAAGGTATTAGATAGACTTCTCATAGGTTTTCCTGTAATCATTAAGTAAAGAACTATTATCTGATTTTTTTTCAAAATGTTTGGCCCAGTAGTTTCGGAAATAAGGGGGGGGGGGGGGAATGGTCAATTTTCGCCAATTTTTCGGAACCCTAAAAAACACCTAAATAAAAGGAAAGCCTGGCTGGCTGACTAATCTATCAACGCACAGCTCAAACCACTGGATGGATCGGGCTGAAATTTGGCATACACAAAGCTATTTTTCTACGACATTAATGAATTGTATAATTGTTTGACATAGGACTTTTTGTGTTTGTTTGTTATTTGCTTTGTTCGTTGACTAAATGACATGTATGTACGAGATCATAGACATTAATTTTGAGATAGATTTTAATTTTGATATTTAGTAAGTGACATGATTCCCTATTATTTCTTTATAATAATAAATAAATTATGTTTTTCATATTATAATATTATTATGTATTTGCATGCTTTTTTTTAAAGCTATTTGTGTTGAACTTTGATTATGTATAGGTACTGTAAGACCTTGTAAACACATTTATAGCAAATAAACTATTCTATTCTATTCTAATAAAACGCATCACAGCAATGCAATATCTCAGATGCGTTCACACAATAATACAATATCTCAGATGCGTTCACACAGTAATACAATATGTCAGATGCGTTCAGAAACCACGTAAGTGCTACTAAAATATCCAACTGCCATTAGCCCGTAATGTGGTCCATTAAAAATGAGGACAAGAGCATAATCAGACCATTCGCCAGCTAAAAACCCGACGTCATTCTGTCTGCCTCCCCTGTGATAAACCTCGTCTGTCTGGACAAACGAGGCAGAGTGCCCAATTATATGGATCGGTACTAGGGTGGCTTAGATAAATAAAATAATACATAGTCAGTGGACTGACATGAATATTAAGCAGTAGAAATGGCAAAGTTGAAACTATTATGGCACAGTAAAGTTATTTGGAACTTACGTTTATTTTAGGGTATTCAAATTAGAGGGTAAAATGTTAGAGTAATTTGTGAGAACTACGCTTTTATTTGAATCCCACTTCTGATATCAGATGACATATTTCTGAAAATAAGTTTTTTTGTAACGGTTTTTAACATATTGATAAGTGCTGGTCTTAGGAATGTTTCTCGAAATAAATCCATTTTAATAAAGCCATTAAAATTTACTTTATGAGATATCTTCAATCAAACCAATTTTATATTCATTAAATTGAAAATCTAGGTATTTTTGATAGTTCAGTGTATGAGTTTAGACTAAAAGTTTTGTCTATGAATAGATACGGTAAATGAAATCCCTAATGTGACAACTTATAATAATAATCGTACATAATTTTCTGAATTAAATGAAGCTAAAAAGTATACAAAGTAAAAACTCCATAAAGAGGTCAGTGAGGGTGAAACCGCTAAAATGGGTCGTGCGATTTCAATATGGGTCACTGTGAATACTTGATGAAATATCGGAATCCATTCATTGGATATTTCCTATTTTCCTCGATTGCTACAATATGGTAAGCAAAAATAGGGTAGGAATTCCGTTTCAGCTTTTAAAAGTATTTTTAATTAGATTCTGCTAATAATCAACTATATTGTCATTAATATCAGATTAAAAACCAATTATCGAATTTGTCATTACATCACTAAAATCAATGACGTGGTTCCGTTATTCATCATCTTCTGGGATCGCCGTGACATCCTCTATGACACTTTCTTCTTCTGAAATTTTACTCTATGGTATAGATTTCATCGATAGCAACGATATTTTATCTATATCATTAATAATAAATATCTGGCACACGGGGTTGTCGACATGTGGAACATTGACACGGCAACCATTAGTCGTTTCCACCCATGGCCTAATGGCCAAGAGCCTTGATAAACATCTTAAGAAGCTCGTGTTAGGCAGTTGGGTCAAGGGCCGGATTCAAAAGGCAGTGCTCCTGGAGACGGCACGTATTGTGGGGATGTTCCTCTCTGTGGACTTGACCATCGGTAGCTTGGACTCTGTTCCCGATGCCATAATATTTATATTTAAAAATATAATTTACAAGACATGATCAAACTCCACTCATAACTCATTTATTCAGTTTAGACCCTGATAAGGCATTTATTGTTGTAGAACCTATTTGTATCTCTAATGTAAATAAGAAAGTACAATGTTCTATGACATTTAATTTGAATTTACTTCAATAAAATCTGCACTATAAACTACACGTTTATTTTCCTTCATTTCGTTATCAGCACGAATAAATTGCTTGAAATGAGCTAATTTATGCGGATTTTACGTTGAAGTCATAGTGGTACATGTGATTTTTGTGTAAATCTATAATTTAAAAGTGATTTATATAAAAGTACGCTGACAATAGAAAAAACAAAAGTTCCTATGATGTCGGGCGATCACAATAAACGATCTACAAGTCTATCGTCACTATCGACAATATTTCTGAAAGGTAGAAATGATTATACTACTTGGAAATTTAAAATGAAAATGTATTTGCTTCATGAAAATTTATGGAATAATATAGTTGGATATCCTGATGGTGATCCGACTTCCCAAGAAGTAAAGGATAGAAGTGATGAGATAACTCTAGCCAAAATATGTCTAACCTTAGACGGTCCAGCTATTACACATGTTCGGAACAGTAAGAGTGCAAAGGAAGCTTGGAGTGCTTTAGCAGCTGCTTACGAAGATAAGTCCATGGGTCGCAGATTAGCTTTGGAGCGAAAGTTATACAGGTACAATTTGAATGATTTTAATTGTATGGAGATGTACATTAACGCTGTGATGTCAACAGCACAAGATTTGGCAGACATTGGAAAAGTTATTGAGGATACTTCATTAGCTGCAATTCTACTAGGAGGATTGACAACTCGTTTTGATCCATTGATCATGGCACTAGAAAATTCTACGGTACAGATTTCAAGTGAACTCGTAAAAAGCAAGCTATTAACAGAGTTTTCGAGATCAAATGAATCTGAGTCATCTACGTCAAGTGTAGTTTTAAAGGCTAATTGCAAGAAGAATAAAAATATTCGAAAAATTGTTTGCTACAACTGTAAAAAGCCTGGCCATAAAAAACCGGATTGTCCATTGAACAAAAAGGATAACAAATCAGATGGCAGCTTTAACCAGGACAGAAGCAATATTTCAAATTTATTTAGCGCTTTAAACACTGCTGGAGAAATAAATTCAGAAAAATGGTATGTAGATTCTGGAGCTAGTGCACATATGTCTGGAAGGTCTGATTGGATGGAAAACTTGAGAGATTTTCCTACTACTAAGGTAACAATTGCAAATGGAGATATCTTACTTAGTGCCGGAATAGGTAACGTTCCTATTGTAAACAATTTAGAGACAGAACGTGGTAATGAAATTAATAACATTTCAAATGTAGTGTTAGTACCTAGCTTAAACACTAATTTGATTTCTGTGAAGAAAGCAGTTGATAATGGTTTTGTTGTTCTTTTTGATAAAAAAGGTTGTACATTTTTTGATGTTTCTACTTTTTCTTATACAGGTGATGATCTGTTGCACGGGTCCTGTTGTGGTGGATTATACACTTTAGATTGTACCGTAAGTCCATCCAAACCCTTATCAGCGTTCGAAGTACAATGTGACGTATCAAGTTATCGCCTATGGCACAAACGACTTGGTCATTTATGTCGTATAGGATTACATACACTTAGCAAAAATAATTTAGGTGTAGGATATAAAGACGTTGATAAAAAAACCCTGCATAGCATGTATAGAAGGTAAACAAGCTAGAAAACCATTTAAAAAATTGAATTATCACAAAGCGTCTTCCAAACTAGAGCTGATTCGGATCTTTGTGGTCCAATTTCAGAGAACTCTTTTCAAGGTAATAAGTATACTCTAATATTTGTAGATGATTTTACACGCTTGATTTATATATATTTTCATTCTTCTAAAAATGAGGTAAAAAATAAGTTCTGTGTTTTTAAAGCCATGGTAGAAAAGGAGACAGGGTTGAAAATTAAAACATTACGTTCAGATAATGGGTCTGAATATGTTAACAAAGAATTTTCTGAATATTTAGAAAGTGAAGGCATTAATCACCAAACAACGGTTCCGTACTGTCCTCAACAGAACGGGGTATCTGAAAGAACAAATAGGACGATTATAGAAAAAGCACGTTGTATGCTTTCTGATAGTTCCCTATCCAAAGGCTATTGGCAAGATGCGGTTGAAACTGCAGTATATTTAAAGAATAGATGTCCGCATCGAAGTCTAAATGGTCGTACACCATTTGAAGTATGGCATGGTAAGAAACCAGAGTTGTCTCATTTAAAGGTATTTAGCTGTCGTGCAATGGTCAAGGTTCCAGATATTAGTAGAAAGAAGTTAGATCCTAAAGCGAAAGAGTACATATTTGTCGGATACTCTGAACATCAACGAAATTATTTTTTTCGTGAACCTAGTTGTCCACGAAGATTGCTGAAGGCAAGAGATGTAATTTTCTTTGAAGAATCTTTTTCCGATTTAAAAGGTAAGGATAATCCTAATCTCTCGAACTCTTTTGATGTAACTCTGTTAGATACAGTTTTGAATCAAGAGTGCAGTCAGACAATGTCAAAAGAAAAAGTAGTAAGCGAAGTTGTTGATGATAGTACTGCAGAATCAGAACTGGAGATTAATCATCATGAGAAAGCTAGTACTTCAGCACAAGAATCGCATATTGATCAGGTCCAGAATATCTTTCCTATGGCTGATGATTTTTGTGATGAGGAAAATTCTACGACTCCGACTGTAATAGTTCCTGAAGAAAGATATCCACTTAGAAATAGACTTGCTAAACGTTTTGATGCTAATCTCATTAGTCAAACAGGCTACTCTGATGAACCTCAAACTTATAGAGAAGCTGTAGAGGCTGGAGATAATTTGCAGTGGAAATCAGCAATGCAAGATGAATATAATTCACTGAAAAAGAACAATACTTGGATTTTAGTGGAAAAACCGAACAAAAAGGTAATACCATGTAAATGGGTATTCAAATTAAAAAGGGATGCCGAAGGTTCAGTAGTCAAACATAAAGCAAGACTGGTTGCCAAAGGTTTTAATCAAGTATGTGGAATTGACTACAATGAAACTTTTTCACCCGTAGTTCGCAATTCATCTCTGCGTACACTGTTAGCATTAGCGGCAGAAATGGAATTGAAGATGCATCATTTGGACATAGATACTGCATTTCTAAACGGCGATTTAGAAGAGAAAGTTTATATGCAACAACCTGAAGGATATTTCGAGCAAGGCGCAGAAGATAAAGTTTGTTTGCTCAAAAAATCGATATAAGGTTTAAAACAAGCTGCTCGAGCCTGGAATGTAAAATTAAATGATATTTTATCCTTTATAGGTTTTAAACGAACCTCTTCGGAACCATGTGTATACTTAAAAAGTTTTGGTGGTGAGACCGTGATTATTGCTGTCTATGTTGATGACCTTATAATATTTTATAAACAAAAAACATCTTTTGACACTGTCAAAAATGACTTGAAAAATCATTTTTCATTAAAAGATTTGGGTCCATTAAACTATTGTCTTGGGTTGAATATAAAATGTGACGATAATAAAATATTCGTTACTCAAAAGACTTATATTCAAATGATTTTAGAGCGGTTTAACATGCAAGATTGTAAGGAGAAGTCTACTCCGTTAGAAAACAATAAGCTTAAAAAAGGTGAACAACTTTGTGCTTATCCTTATCAAAACTTGATAGGATGCCTTATGTACCTAGCAGTGAACACCAGGCCCGATATAGCTTATGCCACAAGCTATTTAAGCCAATTTAATAACTGTTATGATAAAACACATTGGTTGGCAGCTAAAAGGGTTTTACAGTATTTAAAAGGTACTATGGATTATTCTATTATTTACAGGAAGAAAGAAAAATCTTTATGTGGGTACACAGATGCGGATTGGGCTAATTGTGTAATAGACAGAAGATCTTACACCGGTTACTGTTTTATGCTAGCTGGAGGGCCTATTAGTTGGGAATGTAAGAAACAACCGACGGTAGCATTGTCATCAACTGAGGCTGAATACATGGCATTAACTAGTGCCGCTAAGGAAGCAATTTTTCTTAGGAGGTTAGTTTTTAATATTACTGGTAACGCTGATAAGGTAACACTATACAGTGATAGTCAGAGTGCACAAAAAATTGCTCTTAATCCAATCCATCATAATAGGACGAAACATATAGATACAAGGTATCATTTTATTAGGGAAAAAATCAATGATAACATAATTGATATAAAATATTTACAATCAGACAAAATGACTGCAGATATTTTGACAAAGCCTTTAAGATCTACAGCACATCTTAGATGCACAACACAATTATTGGGTTATATAACTTAATTAATAGGTATTTTGTGTTATGCTTAGGTTTTTATAATTATATTTTGTTTATTTCCATTAAGGGGGGAATGTTGTAGAACCTATTTGTATCTCTAATGTAAATAAGAAAGTACAATGTTCTATGACATTTAATTTGAATTTACTTCAATAAAATCTGTACTATAAACTACACGTTTATTTTCCTTCATTTATGAACATCAAGTTACAGTTGACTCTACCTGTTCAGAATACACTTAAACTGATAAGACTATAATTTCTAATTATAATTTACAAGACGAACGTGGTAGCTTCAAGTCCACAAATATACCAAAGAGAATTAAGGAAGCTCTTATTAAGAGCTTCAGGCAGACTTTAAAGTGATTGATTATCCCATCCGCCCTGCGTGATAGGACCGGATCTAATAAGGGGTGGAACAGGAAGTATAGCGAAAGCACTTAGATACACGATCAAATTCAATTATAGACTCCATTACAAGTACAGTGCTCTAGTTGATGCAGCTTTTGCGGTGAAAATTCGATGAATTTTCAAAATCAGAGACAAGATAGCAGGGTCAACCTGAATTTTGGCTGTCGACCTAAACAAACCTTTAAATAATATTAACTTTGATTCCTTTACTGGAAATGACGATAATTGTTATTTAAACCTAGCAATTGGTTATTTGATTTAAATTGTTGTGACGAAACCATAAATTTTGCATGATATTACATACAGCCAGTAAAAATAACAATGAATAGTGTTTGTTAATTGTTACTGAAAAAAATCCGTTCGGGGTGGGAGAGTCAAAAGGTGTAAGCTATAGACGGCTTTTACAACCTTACGCGGTCAGAGCTCTCGACTCCCATTTGTCAGCATCGATCGCGTAGCGTGACGTTGCTAATACAAAATTCATGAACCGCTTACTTCCTACTAAACCGATGTCGATTAAGTTTATAACCGTAGTTTCGATTAAAGCGCCAGTTACACTTACAAAACTTCATCTATATTTCATTGGCAACCTGGAGGCTATTAGCTTTACCCAAATTGAACTTGATATCATTTTTTTCATACATTCTCTCAGGATTCAGTTCAGGCTGAATTGAATCGCATTTTCCTTCGAATTAAGACAAATTTTAATCCGTCTGAGTGTATTCTAAGCAAAGCCTAAGTGCACCAAATCGACAACCTACCAAAAACATTGCTACAATTAATGGTCAAAAAAATACTCTATTACAACTCGTAAATGAGCCAAGTTTTACGTAAGTAAAGTCTAAGCAAAGTCCAAGCACTCTCTATAGATCTCAGCCTTAGAGTTAGTAATATGATCCCTGACATTTCAACACTTCAATATTTAACATTCAACCTTTTATACTGTGAGTCTTTATCTGGACGTCTGTCACACAAAGCATTCTAACATTCAAGCGTACAAAGACTTGCTACCCCTTGCGTCACATACCCGCATTATGCCTTGGCCCAATTCTTCAAAAACTGGCAGAGTGCCAAATAGCACGCTTGGAGGTTCTCACATGTATTTCGAATAGAAGAAATGCGTTCGTAATGCTATTAGGTATCTGTTACCAATCACGTGAGTGATGATTTTATTGAACGAATGATTTCATGATTGTTAGAGGACCCATTAGTAGAGATTATAGATGACTTTTTCATTCGACCTCAGTTTAGTTCACTTACATAAATCGTACAAAAGTACATGGGTTTCCCTATGTCCTTCGTAATTAACACTGAAACACATTATCCATTCATCATCCGTTAGAAAATAGGTGATAATTCTCAAACGGCTAAGCGGATTTTCTTGAAAACTTGAAAAAAAGAAATTTTAAGAACACCCTCGATTAAGACAACTTTCAAACGTAAAAAACAGAATCAAAATTAGTTCATCCGTTCAGGAGCTATGATGCCAGACAGACACACAGATACACATTACAAACTTATAACACCCCTCTTTTTCGTCGAGGATTAAAAATATAGGCATAGGACAAAAAAGGAACACTTTACCTTTTTAGTTAAACCTTTTAACTCGACAACAGTAACGTTTGAGTGAAATGATGTATCTAAAAGTGGTCAAACTTTAACAAAGCTATGGAATTTTATTTAGCCTTTGGGAATATATCATCAATATATAGGTTAGTTAAAATTACTTCTAATTTTGTGGATATGCTTAATAAGGTAAAATTTAAAGCAACAATTTTTAAGGACAAGCATTTTTTTTCATCGGATTTACATATGTGTACCAAATTTCAAATCAATTGAACACCGGGAAGTGGGTTAAAATCGACTTCCCAGTTTCGACCTAAATATACATGTGAAGTTAAATAAAATATTGTAATAAAAAAATATCCAGTATCCTCATTCATATTTAAGAATACTACCTATCGGATAGTATTCTTGTAGGATTCAAAGACGAAAGACTAAGCTGACAACACCATTATACAGAGGAAAGGTCGAATAGGGTTCTGTTATCGCTAGCAAATCTATACTCCAAATTATACATAAATCATTCTTCAGATTGGATAGAGGACGCGTTTTCAGGATGATATTGTGGACATAACATTTTTGAAGGAACGGTCGTAAAATGTGTTGGATCGGAAATAATGGAAGCAAGTGGTACGCGTTATCCTGGAATAGGATAGGTATATAATAGTAATAATCTCTGTCTTGATATATTGCAAATGCCGATAATTAGCTTATAGTAAGAAAGCCGTAAGGCGCTTTCGATGGGCCTAAAAGAAGGCTCAAGGTCACCCAAAGAGCAGAGAGGTCTATGCTCGGAGTTTCTCTGCGAGATCGAACAGAAATGATGAGATTCGCAGGCAAACCAAAGTAACCGACGTAGCCCGAAAAATTGCCAAACTGAAGTGGCAGTGGGCGGGGCTCATCGCTCGTAGAACCGACGGCCGCTGGGGCAGAAAGAAAGGTTATCGAGTGGCGACCACGAACCGGAAGACGCAGCGTGGGCAGGCCCCCTACAAGATGGACCGACGATCTTGTGAGGGTCGCAGGAAACCGCTGGATGCGGGTAGCGCAAGACCGGCCATCGTGGAGATCCTTGGGGGAGGCTTTTGTCTAGCAGTGGACGTCTTTCGGCTGATATGATGAAGCCACTACAATTTTCAGTTAAAGGTTTCTTGCGGAAGGCTTTGTATCACACAGTAATCACTAAAGAAAGAAGTCCAGCTAACTACCCCGTGGAATATGAAATAATGGAAACATCAAAGTCGATTGAGTCATGAGACGAGATATTTGGGGGCAAAGTAAACCAATCATAAAGTTTTATCGCAGTTCCACAATTGGCAGAGACACTAACTGCCAAGTAATTTCAGTGATGATTTACTTTCGTTGTTAGGCCGAGTGAAAGGTAACTTTGTAATTAATCTCTAGTAGCTTGTATTAGGATCCATTTAGACTTGGTTGAATTTAATTATAGTATTATAGGATGAGTAATAGGTTACGAAAAGGTACTAGGTAAATAAAGCCACCGATATTCCTGAAAACGATAGATTATGTCGCCTACTACATGTTGCTTAAAGAAACCATGCAACTATCCGCCATCTTGAAAAATTTTGTTCCTTTGTAACTAGTGTCTATAGATGGCAAAAATACAAGAAACTAAAAAGTGTTCCATAACACCATCAAGCGATATAGAGATAAATTTCGGGTCTGAAATATTTGGGTATTAACCCAAATTATTAAAATATCTTTTTAACAATATATAGGCCTGTGTTGACCACAATCTCACCGCAGTCAGTATAATAGTTGCCATATGTAGTTACCAAAACAAACCCAAATAAATAATGACCACTACTTAACGGCAGTGGTCACATGGACCCCAAGCGTTAAGCTCCAGTAATAAAATGTGATGGTCAAACATAACCCAAACTAAGTGATTCCGCCAACGAATGTATGGTTTGGTAATATTAGTTCAGCTAATATTGGGATTTAGGACGGGTTACCATGGCGACGAACTTAATCGAGCAAAGAGAGGGTGTCCATTTATGGCATAACTAATACGATGACAAAATTCAAGTATGCTCAGTTAGTTTGCAATCTACCTTATAATCATTATAAAAAAAATGTTTCTAACCATGACATTGGCAAAGTCATCGGTCACTCGATGGAGCCATAAACAAGAAATTGGAATGGGATCACATTGTATAATCTCTAAATAGTACAAAACAATGTCTAGCTCTGTCTGTTTCTCCGCTTACTTCTTCTAAACTATACCACAGATTTTGATACGGTTTTCACTAATAGAAAGAGAGAAGAGAAACGAGGAAGGTTTGTGTATATACATTGCACCCGTGAGAATCCGGGAAGGATCAAGTCAAGTCCTAAGTATTGCACCAACAAAATGTCTTAATCATGCAGCGAATATTAAAAGTAATTCAATCAATAAAAAGATAATAATGAAATCTGTCATTATTTAAATAAGTAAAGCGGGGACCCAGTAAGAAAGTGGTAATGAATTACGTAGATTTTGGCTTCAATTATCAGAAATCAATGGGTATTTGAATAGATTCGTTTGATATTCGCAACTTCCATAAAAGTAACACCATTTAGAAGAGAGAAGTTCTTATGCGGTATCCTCGATGGTACTGCTCTTCCAGAAACTGCTATTTCAATATAAAATTTTGATGGGATGTCAGTGAGTCAAAAATATTAATGATATGTTACTACATACGCTTTTCAAACAGTTCACACATTTAGAAGTAAAACCATGAATCCTGAAAAATACGCGTACCTTTAAGAAACTGTCAGGATTCTTATAAGTGTTATATCAGACTACAACTTACGTTTTCCTCGACAGTTTTCTTGATCTTAGCACTAGCTTCGCTCACTTTGGCGCCAGCCTTGTTTACCGCGGAGTAAAGGAAATTGCCGAGAGACTTCGCACCGGCCACTGCTTTGGTTGTCACTGTGAAAGGAAAGAGTTTAAACGTCACCTCTGCTCTCCTTAGCTCTGCTTAGTTTGGAATCAGATGCTCGTGGGAAATGTCCTAGGATTAAAATAGTTATAAGTTCTCTTTAGATTTCGACATTAGAAGTAGAACCGTGTTGAAAAAACAGAATAATTTTAAAAACCATCGGGTAATGAATACTTTTCTTCAGTATATCCTACGAATAGTATAAATGCGAAAGTTTGGGAGAATATATGGATGTTTGTTACTTTCACATAAAAACTACTAAACGGATTTGTATGAAACTTGGATAGATAGATCATACCTTGGAATGATATATAGGCTACTTTTTATTCCAGGAAATCCCACGGGAACGTGGATAAATCTGCGGGGCGGAAGCCAGTAATACATCAGGAACTGTTTGAAAATTAAAAAAAATGTCACCAGCAAGATTTAATGAGTTTTCATTAATTAGTCCCACATTAATTATTCACCTAAATAAATAAACGTTAACGATATTAAACCAAACAGTATACAACAACAAAGCAAATAAAATTAAAACAAAAACAATACATACACTCTTGCATATCAGGTACTTCAATTGCATCAACTGTGAAAAAGTTTCTATTCTGAGGACCTGGAATTACGTACAAAGTAAAAGAAATATAAAACATAGCAACTACAGCACAAACAAAATCCAAAAATAAAAAACGACATGCCACACTTTTGTGGGACACAAATACTGGTAATCGAGCTAGCTAGCTCCGGCTAGGCTACTGTGCAAAAATTGTGTTCAAAGCATGATTGGTCTGGGTGAAAAAATACTTTAAAGCTAGCCGGCCGGCCGACCGCCGCAAAAATTCGCTGTAATGTTTGCATCGTCGGGTATTTTAGAAGTGTCGTGTTGGGAATTATTCATTACAGTAGATTTAGCCAACATGTGTTCTGATTTAACTTAGAATATTTTTGTATGTAAAATACAAACGTTCTAAAGGCTTGTAATAAATCCTACGAAAAAGTGACAACTCGACTAATGTAATAGAATAAAACATATGTATGCAGATTAAATGAATATGAATTATGAACTCAAATAAAATATCAGGGAAGTTACTTAGCCATACATTTACTATTTTATCGTATTTTAATAAGTGTAAAAATTATTTGTTCCCAATATTTGATACACTTGGACGTAACATGACGGAGTTTAGAAAATTACTTAAGAAAGGTTACATAATGTTAAGATGTCCTCAAATAATAAGACATTTGTATTTGATCACAGATTTCTCTAAATTATGAGTATAATTAGATTATCCAATTCAAAAATTTCTAATTTTTTAGCCTAAGAAGCTTGCACATAAAAGAGGGTTCTTAAAATAAAAGCAAGTAATTAGCATATCATCCAGGTAATATTACTTACCATTTCCAACACCACCGGGCTGCTCCTCAGTGGGGGTACCACCAGTGGAAGCTGGTCTGCTGTCAGCACCGCCGGTAGCGCTGCGTCACAGAATAACACTATTATTCTAAATTTGCGACAACTTAGCATGATTAAGATGATATCTGTATCTGATAGTAACCATGGATTGGATCTTGTCATAATTTTTTAGGGTTCCGAAATTCAAAAGAAAAAAAACGGAACTCTTATAGGATCATTCGTGCGCCTGTCCGTCTGATAACTTTAAGATAAATCGTTTTGAAGTTGTTTAAAATTGACCCATTCCCCCCCACTTATCTCCGAAAATACTGGGCCAAAATTTAAAAAAAAATGCAGATGATAGTTCTTTACTTAAAGAGTATAGGGAAAACTATAAGAAGTCTATGGTATTTAAAGTACCATAGGAAATTCCGGAACCCTCGGTGCGCGAGTCGGTCTCGCCCTTGTCCGGTTTCATTTTAAATCAAGACCATTCTGAAACTGGTATTATATTCAGTGATTCAGAGCTCACGTGCCTCTTAATCGTTAAAAAATAGACGATAGAAATAAAATTTAATTAACTTAATGGTACGACAACGTCTTATCAGAAACTAGTTAGTTTAATCGAATCGAATCCATTAATAATTTTTTATTTTTGCGGTTTGACCATTAAATATATCTACAGTTCTTTTTAAATATATCAATGGATTTGATTTGACTAAAGAGTATAGATATAAAAATAGTATACTAACAGAATGCACAACAATGAGAAATAAAAATGGGGTTTGAGCAGAATAAATGAGTTCACAAAGGTTTGCATGTGCTTCTAGAAAAGTCATAAAAGAATAAAACTATTTGTGACGCTAGACTATATAACTATTCTTTGATTTAGAATTGTTTCAAAGAAATAGATAATATTATTATGTTGGTGATATATTTTTTCTTAAAATATTAAAATGCATGACAGTCAAAATGTAGTATTTTTTATTTTAACTAAATAAATTATTAATAAAAAGTTGAAAAATATTAAGTACTTAAAGTTTGCGCGATGATACATGAAAAGCATATTTTTATTTTTAAAATGTGCAGAATACCAAATTGTATTAATGATGGTGCTGTTAAGCTGAAAATAAAAAAAAGTGATTAAATTAAAGCAGTTTGCATTTTCTTGTATACAATGCATTCTTTTGTGCTGGTGTCATTTGCAAATTGAAAAGCTTTGGTGAAAAATTGTTGGGCTGTTATTAATTTTGAGTATATAATTTCTGATATCATAGTCATAAGTAGAAATCTTTCGAGTAATCAATATAAAGCCAGGAGCTGAAAACCCTTTGGCTTATTACAAGAATTTAAAAACAATCTGAATGATATCAGAAACAACAGACCATCTGCAAAAGAAAGCAAACCAAAAATCCGTGTAAACTCATCACATCCGCCAACCCCTCGTACCTATTATACCTAGAATTATCATCATCATCTTTCCCCTCGGGTCTATGTTCTTCAACGGGTTCCACAGGAGCGGGCTCGGTGGGTTCAGCTGGGGGTACTTCATTTTTCCTCAAGCCAGGGATGGGGATGCCAGAACCAAGCCAACCTGTCATCTGTGACTTGACATTGGTGATGAGGTCCAGCTTGCTGGCACCTTTTGTGGGACTGTAAAGAGAGCAAATTATTAATACTGATGATAATTTAACAAATGTAATGTAATTAAGTCTTTTTTTCTTCCCATTGTACATAATCTGACCATAAAAAGTGATGATGTGGTTGAAGGTGTTAAGAGAACTTGCCTCTCAAGTGCATCTGCCAGTAGAATTTCAATAGGGATGATGACTAGGTAAACAATAATTAAGTCTGTTTAGTCCGTCAGTTAGGTTATCCAAAAATATTGGATACATATTTTTTATTTTATCAAATCAATAAAAACTTACAAAGATAGGTCGCATCAAAGTTCAGGAGTGGGGGTTTGTGACGTCATCTCTCTGTAAAAAGTGTACTAAGACGTGACGTCACGCGAAATTTTAACACACTGTAGGTATCTTCATTATTTTTTGTTTTCAGAACTAATGAAAAAAAATATATGTGTCCAATATTTTTTGGTGTTAGATTACCAAAGATATGACTTAATTATTGAATTAGTGAATTCTATTTTTTTAGTCATTATCCCTATAGTAGGTTAATGTGAAGTTTGGATAATATGCTCCATTTGTGGTAATATGGATGAATTCAGGAAGGATAAATTACCCTTGGTGCATATAATTAAATATTTATCCCATTGGCTAGCAAATAGAATGAGAAATTTATAACTGCATAAAAACAAAGGATTCCAAGACCTATCAACGCAACTGGAAATATTGAAGTAAGTATAGGTAATACACAATTTTATTTCATTTAGTGATTTTTTTAATTCAATAGATTAAGTGGTGAAGATCTACTATATCAATTAATCATTCTATTCTTTCGAAAAACAAGGTATCAAAAAATCTAAATAGGTTGGTCACATGATTACATCATTTCCTATTTTCTGGGTGGGGTTTTTTCACTTTTGGTGCCAAATTTGTCATGAATTTAATATTTTTTTACTCTAAATAGATTCTGCTTTTTAAATGATTTGAGTTGAAGGTGGCAATCTGTTTTCAGAATAAAAAATATACAGCTATCAATACTGTTTTAACTTTTAGCAACCTATGGAACAAATCTGTAATTTACTCTGCACTGCTACTGCAGTTATTTAGAAAGTACTCTGACAATGGTGCATTGATACTTAATTTATAGCATTGAAAACAAGCTCAATGGATACTTGACCTGATTATGTATTACAAATGCAAATCAATAAAAGACTTCACTAGAGAGTTCTGCATTTTCAATAGAACGTAGTGTCATGGCATTGAAATACTGATAATCCCGCGCAATAGAGTAGCATTGAGTTTTAATTTAAAATAAAAAAACATTTTTTTTAATCAGTATGCGCCGGAAAAGGCGAAGGTAACGCTGTAAAGAGAATGTAAACAAAGATAATATTGACCTCAGTTTTTCGGCTTCTACCGCTGCTTCCCCTGTCGCTTCCTTTGTGGGGGTCGGCACTTCTTCATCTTGGGGCTCGCCTTTGGCTGCACCCATCCACGAACTGACCTGATTTGTGAGTCCTGAAAACATTTTCACTGGCACTAGCTACTCAAACTACACAACACAATCACTCAGCGATTTCACAACGCTACAACAGACTCGCACATGACCCACGGCACGGACAGTCTGCTATGCGGCCGTAGAAAGCGTGATCAGCTGAAAAACTAAATGAAAAACCACAATCGACCAGGAAAATGTGGAAGAATTCACTGCGCATGAAAACTTGCGCTTCTGCGCTATAAACATACACTGACACAATCAGCACAATGTGAATTCTAAATACTGGACCTTACTGCATTGATATAGAGTACAAAATGCAGTATAAAATTTTCATAAAAATGTACTATGCTGCGCTGCACGTTGTACTCCTCTAAAATGTCAAATTTATGAGAAAAACATTGCGCATGTACAAAATTACGTTTTGTTTCAACTAAATTAAAACGATAAATCCATAATATAAAATGGAAAATCGGTTTAACTTTTGAGAAAATATATATTTTTTTTATTTATTTCTAACTAAGAAAAATAATAAAATAAGTGACTTTATAAATGGATATCAAATAAATAAAACAGAACGCAATATCAAATGCAATACTTTTAATTTTAATCTGCGCTCTATGACTTTTATTGACTTTTATCTGTGGTAAAAATTGACGTTTTTCTCACTGGATTCGTGATTTTTTGTTTGCTGTAAATTTTACAACAATCTCTGTATTTTACTATCACAAATGTAGAGATTATTAATCTCAGAGTTTTTAAACGGTGAACAAAATTACGCAAAAACGAAAAGGGTGAGGCAAATAACCAACATGACGGAGACAAGAAGAATACAGTTACATCTAGGAAAGTGTATCGAAGACTTGGACAAATTGCATTCTGTACCTGATTTGAAGTCGAAAAGAGCCACGCTGTAAGTAAATCTTGCATTCGTAGATGCTAAAACTGTAATTCAAACAAAGAATATCATATTTTCTTACCTTATTTTGTAGGTTATGTAAAACTGCTATGAAACTCTTCAAAAACGCCGAAGAGGCGCGGGAGAAAGGTGATGAGGAGTACTCCTACGTGTACTATATGAAGTACTTGCGGGTGATCGCGTATATCAGCAATGATAAGGAGTATGTGGAGGATAAACCTTACTTTAACAACATGCTCGGAGTAAAGAATCCTGATAAAGCTATTAATGCTGCAGAAAAGTTGAAGAACAGTCTGATTGAGAGGTGAGATGCACATTTACTATATATAGCCTTGAATCTTTAGTTTGAAATATAGAATAGACAACAATCTAAATAAATGTTAATTATACACTACATGTAAGGACTTAGTTTTTTTTTATTATTTACTAGCTTCCGTCCTGTGGTTTCACATGTGTTCCTTGTGTTTTCCCGTGATAAAAAGTTATAGCCTGTATGTTATTCCAAGTTATGATCTATTTATGTGCCAAGTTTCATCCAAATCTGTTCAGTAGTTTTTATGTGAAAGGGTAACAAGCATCCATAGATCCTCACAAACTTTAGCATTTATAATACTAGCATGTTATTAAAAATAATATTTTTCTTTCTTTCTTTCTTAGTAGGAGAGTTTAATTAGGATTTTAGAATAATTTGTAACTTTGTTAAAAACTATGACAGTGGAAACCCTGTCATAATAGAACAGGTGTGAAAGAGAACCATTATGTCAGCCGAAAGGTGTTCACTGCTAAACAAGAGCCTCCGCCAAGGACCAATGATCACGGAGATCCTTGAAAGAGGATAAAATACAATATGTTTAATTTTATTTCACAGATATGAAAAAGAACAAAAAGCAAAGCGGTTGAATGACATAAAAGAGAATGAATTGATCAAGCAGAAGATGGAAGAGAACAGGAAGAAAGCTATAGAAGCAATCACAGTGAATGAACCCGTCCAGCCTATGGGATTGCCAGGTTATAAACACAATATCAAAATTTATTAGCTTACTGTCTTTTGAAACAACAATCAGAACATTATTCATAGTTCCATAAACAAATAATTTGTGTAAATTTTTATCTTTTCTTCTTTATTTTTTTCTTATTTATGTTTCATCATGTAAACAATGACTCTGCCAATGTCATGTTTATAAAAAAGAATTATAAAACACAAGCAAAAATTAAAAAAAAAATATTAAGTTTATCAAATAATCAGACTATGGTAAATATTATAGTAATCATTCCTATGACTTTTCTTATTTTTTTTATTAGAAAGTAATCAATCACTTTAGTTTTTATATAATTTAAATTTAAAACTTATGATGACTAACTGGATATCTATCTATAGATTTTATGTCCACCCAAACTGGAAATTACAAATTTTAAGGAAAATTTATAACACTAAATAAACAACCTAAAATAGAATTCTAAATTATAATGAAATTCCTTTGATGGGTTGGTGTGGTTGCTAAGGTGCCACCTATTACACTACAGGTTGTGCATTTAATTCCCATCAGGACAAACATTTGTGTGCATGAACATGTATATTTGTCCTGACTCATGTGTAATATATCTATTTAATATATCAGGGGCTCTTCCGCGTATCTCTGTCTGTCTGACTGTTTGTCCGAAAATATTGGACTGGATTGTGTTGAAATTGCTACACAGAATGTAAGTCCAAACACGGCATGTAATGTTAAATAAATGAATTATAAACATGGGGGGGTAAACTAGAAAAAAAAAAGTTTTGTTTGTTGAAAACAATACAGGAAATATTTCTTTACATATAGATTACAGGAAAATTTATAAGAAGTCTATGGTATTTAGATTAACATACGAAATTACGGAACCCTCCTTGTGCGAGTCAGATTCGCACGTGATCGTTTTTTTTTTAGTTTTAATATTAAAGTAGATTTAAAGAAATTATTTGTTTATTCATCAGGTCTAGATGAAGTGACCATTAAAAGTGAACAGCTGTACACAATATTGAAGAGTGGGAAGCTGAAGGTGATGATCCTAGACACCAGGCCCGAGAAGGACTTCATTGAGTCTCACATCATCCACCATGCTTGCATCAGTGTACCAGAGGAGGTCATATCACCTGGGTATGTTTACTTTCAAAGAAAAAAATATATTCTGACTAAACACAACACAATTACAATGTACAGACCACAGAAATTCAAGGTAAACACTGCGGTTAAATCTTATGTGGTTGTAATAGGAGCTATTTTGTAAAAAGGTGATGTGCTGGCGACTGTACATTAAACAATTATGGAAAAAGAATAAAATCCTACTAATGTTATAAATGCGATATTTTGTGAGTATGTATGTATGTTTGTTACTCTTTCACGTAATAACTACTGAACGGATTTGGATGAAACTTGGCACATAGATAGATCATACCCTGGAATAACATATAGGCTACTTTTTATCCCAAGAACAGCTAGTATAACCCACCATTTTTTTTCAAAGAGTCTTGTCCAAGCAAAGCGGTGACGCATTGGTACCCCAGAGGCGGCAAACGAAAAAGAGGACGCCAATAAAGGAGATGGAAGGATGAAATTAGCCAAACCTTAGGTTCTCTGGACAAGAGTGGCAATGGACAGAGATCAATGGCGTCAGTTGATTAACTTTACTTATATTACAGACGATCAGCAAATGTATTGGAGAAGAACCTCCCGCTGGCGTCACGTTCCGTGTGGGCTGACCGGGCTGCCATGGAGCTCATTGTGATGCTGGACTGGTCTGGAACTGCTCTCATACCTGGCAAGACTCTGCACCTCCTCAAGACCATACTGTTGAAGGTAAGAGGGAGAGCTACCAGGGAGTTGTGAATTGTATGATTTTAGCACTAGTGCCGAAGGTTTCATATGCTGGAGTTTTAGCTCAATAATTACTTTTCACAAAACAAGCTTACAGTTCCTCGAAAATTGCCTCATTATTGAAAAAAAAAAAACATTTTTAGTACAGCACGTTAGGTATTGATCTAACAGTACAATAATAGCAAAAACCGAACTGTATTTAATTATTCTTGGAGTGATAGCGAAGTCTCTGGACGATCGAATTGACGCGAATGAAAATTGTAAATGAATATTTTCTTAATTTTTGCTACATTAGGGTCTAAATAACGAAACGGCGTCCTTGATATCATTGATAGTACTCGGCATTGTCTCCTACAAATATGATTCGGGCATCAATTGGTTAATACGGTAGTTGACACTGTCAAAAATAAATGACCAAACACTAACCAATGCATAAAACATCTAAAAACACTTGGAAACAACAAATATGTTGTACATTTAATGCTTTTTATGATTTTTAATTACCAGTAGAATCACTAAGAGTAGATGATTTGATGCTGTGAAACTATGACGTCATAGTGTAATATTTCATACAAAATTCTATATAAACTATCGTTTTGACATTTATTAGAATGTAGCTGATTTGATATGTCAGTGAAGTACCCTATTGAAGGCATGGTAGAGTAATGTTAGTAAGGTATGCGTATGCGTGTGTATGTAACAGTGGGACGTGAAGGTGCACTACGGGCGGGCGCCGCTGGCGCTGGCGGGCGGCTACGAGGAGTGGCTGCTCAAGTACCCCGCGCGCACCACCAACCCGCACCAGCGCCCGCCCCACCAGGAACACTTCCTCGACGACATGCTCAGTACGTAACGTACTCACACCCACCAACACTTCCTCGACGACATGCTCAGTACGTAACGTACTCACACCCACCAACACTTCCTCGACGACATGCTCAGTACGTAACGTACTCACACCCACCAACACTTCCTCGACGACATGCTCAGTACGTACTCACACCCACCAACACTTCCTCGACGACATGCTCAGTACGTAACGTACTCACACCCACCAACACTTCCTCGACGACATGCTCAGTACGTAACGTACTCACACCCACCAACACTTCCTCGACGACATGCTCAGTACGTACTCACACCCACCAACACTTCCTCGACGACATGCTCAGTACGTAACGTACTCACACCCACCAACACTTCCTCGACGACATGCTCAGTACGTAACGTACTCACACCCACCAACACTTCCTCGACGACATGCTCAGTACGTAACGTACTCACACCCACCAACACTTCCTCGACGACATGCTCAGTACGTAACGTACTCACACCCACCAACACTTCCTCGACGACATGCTCAGTACGTAACGTACTCACACCCACCAACACTTCCTCGACGACATGCTCAGTACGTAACGTACTCACACCCACCAACACTTCCTCGACGACATGCTCAGTACGTAACGTACTCACACCCACCAACACTTCCTCGACGACATGCTCAGTACGTAACGTACTCACACCCACCAACACTTCCTCGACGACATGCTCAGTACGTAACGTACTCACACCCACCAACACTTCCTCGACGACATGCTCAGTACGTAACGTACTCACACCCACCAACACTTCCTCGACGACATGCTCAGTACGTAACGTACTCACACCCACCAACACTTCCTCGACGACATGCTCAGTACGTAACGTACTCACACCCACCAACACTTCCTCGACGACATGCTCAGTACGTAACGTACTCACACCAACCAACAACCACACCGACCTCCGACATACAGATCAACACTCACACTAATCCGAACACATACACCCACCCCACACACAAACCTTTAAATACACGAACTTGACACGGGAACTACATCTATTGTATGTTTCTTGAGCGATATTATAGTCGATAGCTAGTTCTTAGCTCGTCGCTGCGCGGGTGGTACAGGTACCTTACACATAATTAAAATTACTAATTGTAAGTAATACCTAAGTAAAACACAATATTAATGCACCAATAGTGGAAGTTCGCTGGCCCCGATTATATTGTTTACAAACTAAACCGATTTAATCTCACATTGACCGTTTCTAACAAAAAACATAAAAAAGGTATAAATTAACTTATCGAATATTCTTATTGTGACACGAGAATTTTATATATTAGATTTGCCAGCTTTAAAATTCTCTTTTGTAAGAAAAAGAGGTGACGTGACTATTAGTTTAGTTACCAACATTCACACCAACCTGCAACATACACATTAACACTCACACTTAGCTACCAGTGCTAACCACATTATAAAACAATGTTTTATTTCATACTAGATTCCGCCCCGCGGTTTCACCCGCGTTCCCGAGGGATCTTATTTTTCCCGATATAAAAAGTATCCTATATGTTAATCTAGGTTATAAACTATCTCTGCCCTGTAGCTGGGGCTTAGAATAACAGCTACGGTGTTCCCCTGCCTGTCGTAAAAGGCGAATAAATAGGGACCTTTGGGGTCGCGGGCAATCAGGGCGAGAGCCCTGTGCGTCCAGAAGCGATCCCAAGGAGGACGATGGGTAGTCGTGGTCACGATCCATCGTGCGATAGCACAGCGAGGGTGCTGGGGGGAAGTATCACACTTCCCCCGGGACGGGCTATGTGTTCTATACGAGAACCCCCGCCCTTCTGTACAGCGCAGATGGCGACCACCGTAGGATTTTAACCGGTACGAGTCCGGCATAACCTGGCTGCTCCCCCCGGGGCGGCTGGGTATCCTATGAGGATTTCCACACGAAAAAAAAATAAAAACATTCAAATCCGTTCATTAGTTTTTGCGTGAAAGAGTAACAAACATACATCCATACATCCATAATATTAGTAGGATATAAATATATCTAAATACATAAAAGGAAAGCGCGACGGACTGACTGACTGATCTATCAACGCACAGCTCAAACCACTGGACGGATCGTGCTGAAATTTGGCATACAGACGCTATACAGACGTATGCCTACGCTAAGAAAGAATTTTTGAAAAATCAGTTCCTAAGCGGGTAAAATAGGGGATCGCGGGTAAAACTGTGGGGTAGTGTGGCACTTTATGACAGACTTGGAATTCAAATCCGTGATGGTGGCCCTGCCAGGGAGTGCCATACTGCGGGGTGGAATGTTAGTAATACATATTTGTAAGAATAGTTATTCAAGTATTGTATAGTATTGTAATGGTGTAGGTGAGATCGAGTACCCGGTGTGGTCGGAGGCGAGCCCCGCGGCGGCGGCGGCGGCGGCGGCGGCGGCGGCCCCGCGCGCTGGCGCCGAGCCGATGGTCGACCGCACCAGCAAGGTAAACAAACACTACATACACATATACTACTCTATTCTAACATGGCGGGCCCATCCTAATTACTCTTTTTGAGAGGAGGCTCTCCGCGAATGACTCTGTCCCTTACTAAACTGGATGGAGACAGGAGAGGGGCAATTTTGGGAAACCGGTCTAATTAAAAAAAAAACTAAGGCTTTTTTAAACAATTAAGAAGACTATTCCCTTTCTATTCGATTTCAGAATGTATGTTAATATTTTCAAGTCATTTGGATAGCCCAAGTAAGACAAAAAATAATTCTTAGTTTTAATAACAAAAACTTTCTTCTATAAATCTGCGTCAGTGTATGTGTATGTGTACGATTTTTTTTATGACGTTACTAATGAAAAATTCCAATTTTTAGTTTTCCGAAATACAAAAGAAAAAAAAAGGAACCCTTATGGGATCACTCATGCGTCTGTCCGTCTGTCTGTCTTTCCGAAAATACTGGACTGGATTGAATTAAAAATCTGTCCATAGCTGCACTTGAGAGCCAGTTCTATTTTTTGACATTGCCCACTAGCCTATTCTTTGACACTGTCCACTAGACTAATTTTCGAAATGATCAGGCGGCCGCAGTTCAAGTGTACGAGGAGCGAGCTCGCAGTATGCAGCGGATCGTGGAGGAACAGGAGAGACTCGCCGACACCAGTCTCACACTTGAGATGCAGCGGATCGAGGCTGAACAGGTAACCATACGCCCTGATGGTAAGCAGCTAACCTGCACTTGGCCAAAACTATCTCTAAGTGATTCATATTCCTCATCATAAAGTAAAGACGTCGATTGCAGAGACGAAGGTCGCGGGTTCGAATCCTACAATGAGCTTGAGCTTTCGGTGAAGGAAAACATCGTGAGGAAACCATAGCACGGTGGTAGGGTACTTTGTAGTACTCGTCTGGCTGGCTACCACCCTCAAGTTGAAAATTTGTCGCCAAGCACCTACCGGTGTGTTCCGGCAATTGCACTTGAGAGCCAGTTTGCGTTCTCGGCATTGTAACAGGTCAGCAACACATTGGCAATATCTCTGATATTGCAAAGGGCGATAGGCGACGGTAACCACTTTCCATCAGATGGGCCGTATGCTTACTTGCTACCTTAGTAGTATAAAAAAAAGAAAAGAAAACATAATGCGGAAACTATAGCACGGTGGTAGGGTACTTTATAGTACCCGTCTGGCTGGCTACTACCCTCAAGTTGAAAATCTTCTGGTGTGTTCCGAAAGCTGCACTTGAGAGCCAGTTCTCTTTTAGGCTTTGTGTGCTTACCACCATCAGCCACATCATCACTGACCACGGTGAGATTGTGGTCAGATCTATACATAGCAAAAATAACCACAGTCAACCAAAACTAATATCTGTTCCTATATTGGTGATGTCCAGGACTGGAAGAAAGTTCGTGTTCAGAGTGAAGTGGAACAGCGCGAGGATCAGCGAGCCCAGCACAAGCTGAGGGAGCACGAGATACTGTCCCAGCTCATGCAGCTTGAGAATAAGCAGTTCGATATGGTAGGTCTCACTCTTCACCGTAGGGTATTTTGGAGTATACCGGGTTCGCAGTTTTTTAAGTTAAAGCTGGAACTGGGGTCATAATACGATGCGCCTACAAAAATATATGTTACTAGCTTCCGCCCGCAGTTTCACCCGCGTTCCGAAGGGGTCTTATGTTTTCCCGGGATAAAAAGTAGCCTATATGTTATTCCAGGGTATGATCTATCTATGTGCCAAGTTTCATATAAATCCGTTCTGTAGTTTTTACGTGAAAGAGTAACAAACATTCATCCATACATCCATATTCATAAACTTTGATCTATTATATACATATTATATCCAGTTTGGCGTCGCTGTCCGTATTTGGCCCAACAATTTTGTTGGCATATGGCTTTTGTTTATAACAAGTAGTTTCCGTTACGCTTTTATTATTTTTAAACGTTATTTAAATTTCAACCTTGACAGGAAAATATATGAATTATAATAATAACGTTTTTAAAGTCAATAAGGACAAGATTCGTCTGCAAAAGAGTTGCTTCTCACGACTTTCCTAGATTTTCCTTTTTTTTTAATTTGTCAGCGACGTCTGACTGGGTAATATACATATTCATAACTGATCTATCAACGCACAGCTCAAATCACTGGACGGAATTTGATATACAAATGCTGTTATGACGTAGACATCGCCAAAAAAAGATTTTTCAGAAAGAAAATTCAATCCCTAAGGGGGTAAAATTTGGGTGAAACTGCGGTACGGAAAGCTAGTTATCTCATAATATTGAACATTTTCATATTTATGTTTTTGGTGGGATATACCTTACCTTACCATGAGGTCTTAGGTTTTTGTGGTTAACACCTTCGTCCACATAACCAGTATTACTATAGTACCTATGTACATGATGTGCAGGAACAAGAGAACCAGAGTCTCCGGGAACAGCTGGAGGAGTACCAGCGACGGGAGCGCGAGGAGGCCGAGAGGCTCGCGGCGCTTGATGCTGATGATGCTGAACAAGAGGCAATAGGTAGTATACTGTACTATTGCTATACCATTAGGATTTTTTTGTGTTGGAATATAAATTCTATGTCAAATCTTTTTAAGGCGATGGTAGTGATGTCGGATGCCGCGACGAAGGTCGTGGGCTCGAATCCAGAAATGAGCTTGAGTTTTCAGTGAAGGAAAACATCGTGAGGCAATACGTCTGGTATTGCCAATGGCGATAGGCGACGGTAATCACTTATCATCAGATGCAACGCTTGTCTGCTTGTCAACCGTCTGACTTTTAGAAAACTTTTTCTTCTATAAGTCAATGTTAGCGTATGCATGTGTTTTTATTGCTATATAAAGCTGATTTATTAAAGAAACAGAAGAAAAATATCTTTTTCGTATAACTGTATAAATAACCAAGATATAGGTCATCAAAGATTTATCTCGTATCTTTTTCTAGCAAAATAGAATTTAACATGTAGTTTAGATGGCCTTGGTGCCCTACGACGTCACAGGGCATGTCGGATCTACGTCTAATTAGTAGTTAAATGTTTTTTTATCTTCCGTATATCTTGGATAATGATATTTTGTCATCTTTTTACGTTATTTTTATATTTTGTTAAGAAATGCAATAAAAAATTCATTTTAGTCCGTCTAATTCCACAACGATGTGATTTTACAAATCAAATATGGATGCGGGTATCGCATATCGGTAGACTGGCTATCGTGGAGATCCTTTATTCAAATGTGGACATTTTTTGACTGAAATGATAAAAAATAAATCGGACAAATGCGAGTTAAACTCGCATGGTGAGGGTTCCGTACATGATTAACTAAGTTCCATAAATATTTTTAAATCTGACCCAAATTTGTTGAAATTAACTATTAAAAGTTTTTTTTTTTTTGGAAATTGAATTCTAAAAATGAAACCTAGCTACATCGATTTATCGCCCCCGAAACCCCCTGCATACCAAATTTCATGGAAATCGTTAGAGCCGTTTCCGAGATTCAGATTATATATATATATATCCATGAATTGCAGGTTAAAAGGTATTAGAGAGACTTCTTATAGGTCTTCCTGTAATCTTTAAGTAAAGAACTATTATCTGAATTTTTTTCAAAATGTTTGGCCCAGTAGTTTCGGAAATAAGGGGGGGGGGAATGGTAAATATTAGCCAATTTTTCGCCTATTTTCTTAAATAACTTCAAAACTATTTATATTAAAATTCTAAAAAAAATATATTTGAGATCCTCACAAGAAGCCCTTTGATTTGATATGTTACACAATATTGTCTGCAAAACTTTTTTTTTTAATTTTCTAATTTACCCCCCAAAATTAGCCCCCATGTTTGAAATTCATTTATTTACGTAACACGTCCATGTTTGGGTCATCGACTTACATATGTGTACCAACTTTCAACTCAATCCAGTCCAATATTTTCGGACAGACAGACAGACGCACGAGTGATCCTATAAGGGTTCCGTTTTTTTTTTTTCGGAACCTTTTTTCGGAACCCTAAAAATGTGCTAATCTGCGACAGTCTCTAGACTATGAGTAGATGTGTTATGTCTGCTGTTCTCTCGTAAAGGGTAGGTTCCAGTGGGAAGTCCCTTTTAGTTTTGCTTGGTTTTGCCATCGAGCTTCCATATTTTGGATATCATGTGATATGATAAATTAGTCTTTTGGGTATATATGTTAGGGTGATCAGTACCTTCAGTTGGAGCGCGAAATTCAGATTTTATCACGTTTTTTGCAAATTGCAGCTCAGTCAGGTATTCCTCCTGACATATACGATTTCATGAAAACGTCAGTAATATACCTTGGAGGAATATGTTGATGATTTCTTTTGTTATTAATCAGTAAATATACTACCATTCTTGTCGCAAATAACATTTTGATAACTTACGATCTATAACTTGGCTGCAAAAAACGTGATAAAATTATAATTTGGCACTCCAACCTCCGCCTCCGCCTTAAATGAGTGAATGTTTTTGTTTTGTTGGTGTAGCGGAGCGGCAACGCGCGCTGGCGGAGCAGGCGGCGGCGTCGCGCGAGCTGGCGGCCAAGCGCGCGCGCATCGCCGCCGTCGTGAGCCAGCGCGACCAGCTCGACCGCCATCGCGACCAGCTCGAGCGGGACCGCAAGAGGAAGCTCGCCGAGGCCAGAGAAAAGAAGAAGCCTAACATTGACAAGGTACCCTACCCACTACATCTACCAGTACCATTACCAGTACCACCATCTACTACTATTTCACTGGTAGCTTTTGGTTTTTGACTTTCCCCTTGACTTCAAACTGACGATTTTTGCCTTTAAGCCATTCGTCTCTCGTCGCCCTTACTTTCGGGTTTCAACCAGACCTATTTCAATTTCCATAAACTGTCGACTGTAAATTTTCACTTTTCATGTTCTGACTGTTATGAGTTTTGCCTTAGTTTTTGACACTTTTCAACTTTTGCCTTAACTTTTACTTTTTGATGTTTGACTTTAACTTAACTTTTGCCTTAACTTTCAGCTTTATCCTTTTGACGTTCACTTTTCATCTTAACTATTTACTTTACTCTAACCTTTCGTCTTAATTCGACTATCGAAGATCTTATACCATTTGCCTAAGCCTACCGTGATTTTAAAATTCACACCATGTTTTTGTTTATTACCATTACACGCCTAAACCACTGAACCGATCGCGATGAAATTTTGTATGCAGATACCCTATCATATAGAGTAAGCCCTCCGAAAACGCAGATAAAACCGCAGGGTAAAGCTAGTACCTATCTTATACGTGTTATGTACTTATGCAGGACGAGGAAGGCGACACGTACATGATATCTCCTGGAGACAGCCCCGGCGCCGCTGGCCTCAATCGGTCGCACTCTTCACCCAACATAGCTAAGGTATCATCTATCTCTGTCTAATACATATAGGTTTCTCAGTACATCGTATACATTTAGACGGTCACATAACGAAGCTATTTACAATGATAAATACTTAACCTAATAAGTAATACTTAGCTTTGTAGGTAATACATAAAACAAGAAACAATATCTAATCTGATAAATAAATTAATATTTTTTCACACACGGTTATGATCCCAAACTATGGAGCTTGACTATGGAAACCAGATAAATGATATACTACATATAATACTTACTTTGTTTTTTGTAAATACATACTTATATAGACAATTACACCAAACAAAATTTTTGTCTTGGATGGGAATCGAACCCACGAACTAAAGAACGCAGCGCAGTGAAAAGCGAATCGACGTCATTGTCAAATGTTTGTATGTATGTGTATGTGTATATGTAGGTATCGTCTGATGAGGAGGAGATCCCCGCGCCGGTGTTCGACCGCAGCACGAAGCCGTCGCGAGTGGTTCCACCACCCTCACACGCGCACCAGAGGGACTTCCAGCCTGTCTGGGCAGACGTCGTGAGTACACTTCATTTTATATCATTACGCTGCTTTTCCACTGGAGATGTTCTACGAAATGTGACCGTTTCCACTGAAGCTATGTAGCGTGAGTAATGGCCGGCACAGAGTGGTGGACGGGATGGCAGAGATCCAAAATTGATCAATTGAATTTAATAGTTATCCAATGGATATAAGGTATATATTTCAACCAGCCATGTTCTAGAGAAAAATGCGCCGCGATGCTCCGAGGCTGATCACCGAGCATTGAAATATTGATGATTTTTTGCCATCTCGAAATTTTTAGCGATTATTGTACGGTCGGCCAAGAAAGTGGTGTGCCAGTTTCGATTTAGTTTCCTAGTCATCGAAAATTACAACAAGGTTCAAACTAAGAACAGCTGTCACGTAACAAACAGTAAACAAAATGTTGTAAGTTGTCAGATATCTGCAAGCGAAACTAATCATTATCACCTATGAATCTGCAAGCGACATTAAACCATAGGGTAGTACACCCCTTTTTTGACCGACCGTACCTATTTATCATTATGAACAACTTTTACTATGGGAGCAACATGTAAAATATGGGATGATTAAACAAAAGGAGCAGTTATTATTGGCAGTGGCTGTTTCAATTCTTATTTTATATTTATTTCATAAGATTCACAGCAAAGCCAAAATTGAATCACATTATATAATTTTACCTTATTAGATTTTATACAGAGGGTAGGTACGGTAGGTTAGTCGACTTATCCAGTCTGACGTCGCTGACAAATAAAAAACAAATCACTAGGAAAGTCGTGAAAAGCATCTCTTTTGCAGGCGAATCTTTTCTTTATTGACTTTAAAAAGGTTACTGTCAAGGTTGAAATTTAAATAACATTTAAAAATAATAAAAGCGTAACGGAAACTACTTGTTATAAACAAAAGCCATATGCCAACAAAATTGTTGGGCCAAATACGGACAGCGACGCCAGACTGGATATATAAATACAATAATTATAATAATACAATAATTCGAGCGTTCACAGAAATTAACAAAATATAATTAATAATTAAGAAAATAAAACAATTAAATAAATTAAACTACAAAACTAAACTAACTGTAAGTTCTTCTCAGAACTTGTATCACTGCGACCTGTCTAGTATATAGGTCTATTGTGATCACCACATAAATTAAATTTCACCGCCACAACCTACATAGGGCCTAAATAAAATATTTTTGCTTCTTTATTTATTTCTTTCTTACAGTTATAATGAACTGTACTATATTCTTAGCAGTTACTTCATCTGGGTGCAACTCGTGCTTCCCCAAAGAAGCAGTAGTATATTCAATTATTTTGCAACATGGTTTCAGTATTTAATTAAACAACCTACTTTTAAGTGAGTCATAAAGTCATAGATAGGGTGTAATACAGTTGCACAACGGCGCGGAACATTAATAGCGGTAACGCTGTGCAATCGTATATTTAAAAATTACTCGTATAGTAGTTTAAATTCGTAATATTGGTACCTATGCAAAGGTGGCCTAAATTTAATTTGAACAGATTAGTAGGCGTGAGAAGAAATAATATTTATAAGAACATATTTTTATAAGAACAACTGACGTCACATAAAATGAATTAAAAATGTGTTCGCTGTCATACCTACTTCAAATAATTACTAATTCTGTCTGCTTGTTACTTTTTCACGCCTAAACTGCTGAACCGATCGTGATAAAATTATACACACAGATAGCCTATAATATGGAGCAGGACAAAGGCAACATTTTATCCCGGGGACGCGGGTGAAACCGCGGGGAATAAAACTAGTTACAAAATAAATAATGAAGACGAGAAACTATTTTATATTCAGTACGAAATGTCATCGTACTAATATTATAAACGTGAAAGTTTGTATGTATGTTTGTTGCTCTTTCACTCAAAAACTACTGAACGGATTTGGATGAAACTTGGCACATAGATAGATCATACCCTGGAATAACATATAGGCTACTTTTTATCTCGGGAACTGCGGGGGACAGCTAGTTCTTATCATATTTTATGGTCATTTCGACAGTTATGGTAACTGTTTTACCCCGGATTCTTATATACATACTAGCGTCCGCCCCGCGGTTTCACCCGCGTTCCTGAGTGATAGAAAGCAGCCTATGTGCTAATCCAGGGTGACAGCTAGCTCCATACCAAATTTCATCAAAATTGGTCCAGCCGTTTGAGCGTGAAGAAGTAACAAACAAACTCTCTCACAAACTTTCGCATTTATAATATACTAGCTGTCCCCCGCGGCTTCACCCGCGTTCCCGAAGTTCATGATTTCCCGGGATAAAAAGTAGCCTATGTTCTTCTCCATTACATATACTATCTGCGTGCCAAATTTCATCGCGATCGGTTGAGAGGTTTAAGCGGGAAAGCGTAACAGACAGACAGACATACAGAGTTACTGTCGCATTTATAATATTATAATATACTATTATATACAATTTATTATACAATTTTTAATCGGCCAGTCGTCTATAAAAACGCGTTTCCGTTCAATAAAAACCGCGACACTTTGTCCTACCAGCACAAAGCAGTGACGCTCGCTCAGGTCAGTCAAGGCTCATGAATCCCCGCGCGTGCAATAATCCGCGCGCACTCGCCCGCACGCGCCACTAATCAACAAACGTGCTCATACCATTACACCTAATAAACTATACCTACTTACTATAACCAAAGAATCTATAACTACGCTAGTATACAATTAATGACGTCATTAAATACGCATATATGTTTATCTACTCTCATATCGTAATGTTCTTATTATGAAATCAAAATCAGTACTTTAATGACGCACTTTAGGCACACCCGTGTATAATGATTCATTATAGTACAGTTGTGTTCCCAAGATAATGCTATAAAATAACTTTTTTTCTATTAAAGTACACTTTGGACCTATCAATAGTATAATCAATCAGTATCAATTCAATTTGACGATGACAATGTGACAAATTTTTGACTTGAACTTTAGAGGTAAGAATTTTTGGGAGTTGGCAACAGGGATTTGATTATTGTGTCTGTTTATTTTATTGTTTTTGCCTACATATATCATTTTGACCAAAAATGTCACAATTTTTTTTTTTTTTTTTAAACGTTGGTAGAAAAATACTAGGTATCGATATTTCTTTTTTTTTATATTACATTATTTATATGAGTTTAGATAAAGTACTGTATGATACTGCACATAATTAGGTATTAAAAACTCGTGTGATACTATTAAGAACCTCGCCTACGGCTCGGTACTTAAACTCACACTCGTATTTAATAACCCCTATTATGCAACAGTATCATAAACTACTATTTTATGTCAGAAGGTTGACAAGTAGGCAGGCGGTTCACCTCATGGTAAGTGGTTACTATCGCCATTTGCAATACCAGAGGTAATTAGTAATAACAACAAAAAAATCTAATTAGTCCGTCAGTTAGATTATCAAAAAATATTGGATACGTATTTTTTATTTTGATCCGAAAACAAAAAATAACGAAGATACAGTGCGTTAAAATTTTCCGGTCTGCAAAAAGTGTACTAAAAAGTAGTTGTACGATGACGTCACAAGCCCCAATCCTGCACTTTGATGGGACTTATCTTTGTAAATTCTTATTGATTTGATAAAATAAAAAATACGTATCCAATATTTTTTGATAATCTAACTGTCGGACTAATTAGATTTTTTTGTTGTTATTCCTCATTACCAATGTGTTGCCGACGTGTTACAATGCAAGGCAACTGGCTCTCAAGTGCAATTGTCGGAACCCACCGGTAGATGCTTGGCGACTGATTTTAAACTTAAGTGTGGTAGCCAGACAGGCGGTTACTACAAAGTACCCTACCACAGTGCTATGGTTTCCTCACGATGTTTTCCTTCACCGAAAGCTCAAGCTCATTGTAGGATTCGAACCCACGAACTTATTCGCGGCATCCGACGCCACTACCACTGATTTATCAACGCATATAACCAAAAAATGCGTTTAATAGGGTAGTTTCCTGAAATATCACATATTTGCCTTCACATAAATTTAAGGAACATATTAAGACCGTTTTAGTAAAGAAGGCTTATTACAATATTAACGAATATTTAAATGACAAAAAGGCTTGGGTGTAGCGCTCGCTCTTGCAGGATATATTTTATGTACCTAAATTATGAAGTTCATTTTGAAAAGAGCAATTGCTGAGTTTATTGCCGGCTCTTCTCAGCAAAAGCTACCTTCCGAACCGTGCATTAGAGTCTGACTATTCATAAGTGCCTGTGAAGGTCTATTTGAATAAATAATATTTCATTTCATTATCAAATCAGCATAAATGTCAAAATGATAGTTTACATGGAATTTTGTTTTGTATGAAATCTATGACGTCATAGTTTCACAGCATCAAATGATATACTTTGATTTTCCCACGTGTATTTAGATGTTTTATGCTTTGGTTAGGGTTTGATCATTTATTTTCTCTGTCAGAGAAAGCAATGGATCTTTTTAAAGGCGATGATAGCTCAGTGGTAGTGACGTCGGATGCCGAGACGAAGGTCTCGGGTTCGAATACTACAATGAGCTTGAGCTTTTGGTGAAGGAAAACATCATGAGGAAACCATAGCATGGTGGGACGGTACTTTGTAGTACTCGCCCGGCTGGCTACCACCCTCAAGTTGAAAATCTGTTGCCAAGCACCTTTCGGTGTGTTCCGACAGCTGCACTTGAGAGTCAGTTCCTTTCTAGGCTTTGTGTGCTTACCATCATCGGCCACATCATCACTGACCACAGTGAAATTGTCGTCAAACACAGGCCTACACATCGTAAAAAAAAAAAAAACTGCATATCGTAAAAACGTGGTAACAGTAGGTACTTAGCGGTGTAATCCCCTAGTTAGGGTACAAATATAAATCTTTTCAGCAGTCACATGTACTATGTCGTGTGTGGGCCCGCGTGATAGCAGGGCTTCGCTAAACTAATCATTATTTACGTACAAACTCATATAATTCTTTCATTGATTCATTTATTAATTTATGTACACACACACACACAAGTAAAGGGAAAAGAAAAAAACAGATACAAAGGCACAAAGGGACTGCTTATTTCTAATAGTAATTTCTTCCAGCAGCCGAGCTACTGGAAAGTTTGACAGATATGTAGACACAGAGTGTAATAGATGAAAGAAATACATACATGAAACAGATAGAATGACTTAAAACTAAATAAACTACATAAATATTATAGCATAATGATAAACTACATATTAATACTCAAATACAAATAAATACATAAAATAGAATACATAAATACTATATGAATTGATTTATAGTTATGTCGACGATATCCGAGAAATTTAATGATGATTCTAGATTATTTTTTTCTCGACATTCCTTGTTGCAAGTGATTTATTTGTAAAAAAATATATGTTATACTAGAGACTATGTGACGAGGAATAGTTTTTTTAAAAACTGTAGTTTTTCATTAGTAACGCCATAAAAATATCGTTAATATGCCCCTTTTTAAAACTAAAAATGAATTTTTCTCTTATTTGGGCCATCCAAATAACTTGAAAATATTAACATACTTTCTGAGATCCAATAATAAATAAAATAATTATCCTGGGACATTCTTCACACACGGTTATCTGATCCCAAACTAAGCAGAGCTTGTACTATGGACAACCAGATAACTGATATACTACTTTTTTTTTGTAAATTCATACTTATATAGATAATTACACCCAGACTCAGGACAAACAGACATGTTCATGCACACAAATGTTTGTCCTGGATGAAAATCGAACCCACGACCTGCGGCGCAATAGGTGGTGTCTTAACCAACTGCGCCATCTGGCCCGTCTATAATAGTAAGGGAATAGTTTTGTTACTTTAAAAAAAAGGCTTGGTTTGTTTTTAAATAAAACAAAACTGTATTTTTTACTAAAAGTGCGCCTCTCGTGTCTCGCTTGTCTCCATCAGTTTAGTAAAGGACGGAGTCATTCGCGGTGAGCATCCACTTAAACTAGCTATCAGCACCGTGGTTTCACACCCAATCCCTTATTTTACCCCCTTAGGGATTGTATTTTCAAAAATCCTTTCTTATCGGATACCTACGTCATAATTGCTATGTGTATGCCAAATTTCAGCCCGTCCAGTGGTTTGAGCTGTGCGTTGATAGATCAATCAGACCCATTCTCCTTTTATATATCTAGATTAGTTGATACTGGTGCCGATTCTGTTGTTTACGAACTTAACTAATATTAGGCAAGTCACCTCTCTTTCATTTTAACCTTATTGAAAAAAGATAGAACATTTTTAATGCTGTCAGTTTAATCCGTACCGTCGTAATGTACGGGTAAATAGTCGTGACCAATAAAGATCGCGCTTAAATTCACGTTGAAATGTGTGATCGGATTAAACTGACAGGACTAAAATATCTTGCATCCCTTTCTTATATTTACAATTAGAAAGAGATATAGTGAGATTAAATTTATTTTAGTTCGTAAACAACAGAATCGGCTCCACCGCCTCTTTTTATAATATTAGCATAGATTTAATACACTAGCTAGACCTCTCTAATACAAAAACAATAAAAGTGAACAATCAGTAATGGAACATCTGACCTTTTGTACAAAACTCATAAATAACATTCACGGAACACCCTTAATTACAATGCCAAGAAGGAGTGAATGCTAAAATATACTTTTTGTTATTTGTTAGCTAGCAACACCGCAGTGTGTTAGTTGACTGTTAAAATAATTGCACCAAAAACCTAAGTAACACGCCATCGCAATTTTCTATTCACTTTTCTATAAAGAACTAAATACGTTTCTGGAGCATCTAATGATTTCCTAAGTCTGTCACTCACTTATTAAAACATACTTCTGCCCACGGTTTGATGCGCGTTCCCGCGATATCTTATATTGCTCGATAAAAGTATCAAATACGTTATTCCAGGGTATGATCTATCGTGCAAAGTTTCATCCAAAACCGAATATTCTTCTAACAGTTTGCACCAGTAGGTGCTTGGCGACAGATTTTAAACATGAGGGTGGTGGCCAGGCAGGCGGGTACTACAAAGTACCGTACCACCGTGCTATGGTTTCCTCACGATGTTTTCCTTCACCAAAAGCTCAAGCTCATTGTAGCATTCGAACCCACGAATGTCGCGACATCCGACGTCACGAGCTATCACCGCCTCAACGCCAATCGCCTAGTTTGTTGCCGTGTCCTTCATTGACGTAGAAACTAAGCAAAGTATCGGGATGATTTTTAGTATAGAGATAGGTAGGCAAGAGAGTAGAATAGGCTATTTTTTACCCCGGGAACGCAGGGCGGGAACTAATTTACATATATTCATAAAACGACTTGTACAGTAAAGCAAATTAAAGCAAACACGTGTAATGAATCAAGCCCCGCTCCGCGACCGTCCGCCGAGCGATTTCCTTTCGCTAAACCTTTACACGGCACGCACGTAAAACTACTGTGATGTTTCTTAATAGTAGGGTGACCATGGGACATATCACTTTAAGACACTTACGGAACGGTGACCATAGTGGCCGCTCAATACTCGTGAGCAAATACTAGCTAGGACTTGTTGGTGGAAACTTGCGAAGTGACGTTGCGTTTTCGTATAAAAATCGTGTATTTTGAGTTTTATTGAATAGGTGGTATTTTGTTCAATAAAGTTGACAATACAAGTGCTTTTCAAAAAGTCCATGAAAAGTTCTAGTAGAACGGTCAGAACTGACTATAACTTGAAGATGATTAACATGACTTGAACTTTACTAAAACATCAAACTTGACGAGAATAAAATACGTGCCTTACTCCACTTGACCCTGGCAAAATACACAAAGTGTGATTCTAAAAAGAAAAAAAATACTAGCTATAGACAGAAAACAAGTGCATCCTTTTTCTCCGTGCCATATGATAAATCTACTGACATAGACTAGTAATGAAATTAGGACGAAGAAAGTGACATTGAATAGGGAGATTCAAAAAAGCTAATTAACGGTTTTGATACGTCCTTCAGCATCCAATATTGTATGTTTATTTCCTTTCTTAGAGAAACTTAACTATTTAATCGAGCCAAAGACTGTAGGTAATATTGCAGCACTTATAAAGTAGCCATGGTCACCCTACAGCCACCCTTCTTGCCTCCCTTTGTTGACCCACCCACCCATCGTAGTTCAGTCCTAGACACGTGAGCATCAGTTCCATTTCAACTATGGACACGGCACCGCGTGTTTACACAAAATATACGCGTCAAACAATCGACCACCCTTAAGTTCAAATTGCCTTGAAAACTGCTTTAATATTCGTAAGCAAATTGATAAGCAGAAACAAATGTTTGCCACTGTAATCTCGACCGTGTTTATGTTGTATCTTATTGTGCTACTTGTATTAATTTTTCCATTGTCTAAATATACTAAAATTGAGGATTAGTTTAATATAAATTACTTTTATATTGTGTGCTCTAATTTAAATTAAATAAACTCAACCTAAAAATAACATAATATAAAGGTGAAATCAGACAAACATATTACTAACAAAGATAAAACGATTTAATTAATATATAACTATATATCATTAGCATATTAAAACACATTTAAAAACGAATAACTGTGAAGACAACTGATATAAAAAAATTGGACGTAAAGCATAAAAATTAAACAAAAGAAAGCGCTTGTAGTGAAAATAGTCAACATTCTTCGTTACGAGCAGCGATGCATACCGCTGGATGCAGCTGACATGGTCCTCAAAGTCAAAGTGAGGCTCAAGTACTCGCAGAATCACATCGTCTGGCTCTTCCGACGGGTAAGTGGTATAAATATACCCTGGAGTTAATTGAGAGGAAATCTTACGATAAAATTGCTATACGTATTTATTTCAAATAGAGTTATTTGGTAATAGGGATGATGACTGGGTAAAAAATAATTAATTCTGTTTAGTCCGTTAGTTAGGTTATCAAAAAATATTGGATACGTATTTTTTATTTTATCAAATCAATAAAAAATTACAAAGATAAGTCGCATCAAAGTTCAGGAGTGGGGGCTTGTGACGTCACGACTTTGTAAAAAGTGTACTAAAACGTGACGTCACGCGAAATTTTAATGCACTGTATCTTCGTTAAATTTGTTTTAGGAAATAAAGAAAAAACATGTGTCCAATATTTTTTGGTAATCTAACTGTCGGACTAAATAGATTTTTTTAGTCATCAGCCCTATTTTATAATTTGTTTTCGAAATGTTACGATGAATAAAACATAGCAATAAGTACTCGTATATTAGCCGTTAGACGTGAAATTGGATTCTCTTCTAGTGCTTTTTGAATACCGCCATTTTTAAATTCCGTGTGCGTGAAATCCAATCGATTATTTAATTTAAATAAATGTTATAAGTCACGTAACATTTTTTTTTTATACTACTAAGGTAGCAAGCAAGCATACGGCCCACCAGATGGTAAGTGTTTACCGTCGCCTATCGGCATTGACAATACCAGAGATATTGCCATGTGTTGCTGACCTGTTACAATGCCGAGAAGGCAAATTATGATAAAAAAATTATAATGATCATAAAATACAAAGAAAACAAATATTAAATTTGTCTGGATGATGTTATGTTTTTATCGGAGCCCTATATTAAGACAATAATCAATAATATGATGTTGGTAGCGTGCGTCCATAATTAAGTATTAGGGTTATTGTTTTCTAATACCATAACCTAACCTAACTTGGCCCCTTAGAGCCTTTTGATCCTTGTCGGAGATAAAGCTAATAAAATGAAAAGTCGCCGATTTCTCGCTGACTGTAATTTTTTTTCAAAATCTGTAAATCATATAGCAATAACTCTAAAAATAAGGGATGGTCTCCTAAGACCGTATTCGCGTGGCTTCAACAAAGGTAGCTGCCCTTACTGACCGTTTCAAATTTCCACCCTGTATACTCAAATAAAAATTATAATCTGCACGATATGTATCACATACGTCAAGACAACTTGGCTATTATTATACCAATTTTAAAACACCAAAAATAGCATGTCCAATAGTGTAGTCGAGGGCGATATCAATATTAGCCGCACCTCGATATAATGGAGGGTGCGAACACAACTCAAGGTCGCGTCGGTAAGAACTCAAACTACATTTTCTCTTGACCTTCTATAGCATATTTAAAACTATAGAAGAATCCATAACTGAGGGTTATTTGCAGTTTAATGTGTGGGAGTTCACTTAGCGTCAAAAGTAGCTAGAAGTTGGAACCTTGACATATTACGCAGATATCTTGCTGACTGTCAAGAGACAATAGATGAAAGGATGCTAAAGGATTTTAAGGCGATGATAGCTCAGTGGTAGTGACGTCGGATGCCGAGACTAAGGTCCCGGGTTCGAATCCTACAATGAGCTTGAGCTTTCGGTGAAGGAAAACATCGTGAGGAAACCATAACACGGTGGTAGGGTACTTTGTAGTACCCGCCTGGCTGGCTACCACCCTCATGTTGAAAATCTATCGCCAAGAACCTTTCGGTGTGTTCCGACAGCTGCACTTGAGAGCCAGTTCCTCTCTAGGCTTTGTGTGCTTACCATCTTCGGCCACATCATCACTGACCACGGTGAGATTGTGGTCAAACACAGGCCTATACGTAGTAAAAAAAAAAGTGACAATTTACTTTTGACGCTGACTGTACTAACTGAAATCTCTAAATAATACAAAACAAGATCGCAGTCTACTATCTGTTTCTCCGTTTACTTCTTCTAAATAAAAAGAGCAATAAACGCTCGAAGGTTTGTGTATACAAATTGCACCAATTAGAAGCCGGGGCGGGTCACTAGTTTATGAGGATCCTGACTTTTCTCATTATAAAACTTAATGTTACTTTATAATAAGTGTATTTAGTTTTTTTTTTCCCAAGAGTCTATGGATGGTACGATGACTAAAAATATTCCGCCATCCCTAGCATAAGCTAATTTGACAGCTATGATATGTTTTAAGACAGAGATACAAGCTTGTGTCACTTGCAACAGAATCTGAACTATTGAAGCTTCAAAGTATCGTTAAAAATTTCAGGGTCGCGGTTTAACCGGGCTCAAGAACCTGGGGAACACATGCTACATGAACTCAATCATCCAGTGCCTCAACAACACCGCTATCCTGGTCACCTATTTCTGCAACGGACAGTATCTGGAACATGTCAATAGGTGAGTCGTTGTACCTACCTGGTGAATATTTTAAGGCGACGACATCCGAGAAATTATGATTCTAGATTAAGTTTTTCTTGACATTCTTTGTTGCAAGAAATTTGTAAAAAATATATGTTAAACTAGTTTAATAAATATATTACTGTAACTATTTCTTTATCTACATACATTTTAGAGTTTTTTTTTTGTTATACATCTCTTTATTTATACGTGTTATCAAGATATACAGGGTGGAATTTTGTAATGCCACCTGGAGGGGAAGTACTCTTAATACTTTAGATAGAAAATTTTGCTCAAAGGAAACATTCCTTTATTTTTGAAAAGAAAAAAAACGGCATTAAAGATTTTTAAAAATTCGCTTGCCGCACACGGTAATCGAACCGACTAAAATCTGTAAAAGTTGCACCGTGTACTTCTATTGCATTGATTGTTAGGGTCAATGAAATCTTAAATTATTAATTCAATCGGTCAAGTTAAAGCACTTTTACTCAAAGATCTATCTGTGTACTTATGTTATTCATTAATTATTATCATTGACGTCATTTATCCATCGAAATGACGAATTACTATTTAGATAAGACGATTGCAATTTGCACGTGTTTGTAATGCAGACTCCTTTCTTAGATGTGACATAACTGCGTGTATGACGTAGTTTAAATATGGAATGTTACATTTGAAAATAGATTTTCATCAATGTGTATCCAAGAAAATGGAGCCCATTTCGAGCAATTAATTAGTTAGTTTAAATTTTTGTACATAATTAAATTAATTTAAAATTTCATTGTTTTCATGTAATTCAATTTATGAATTTTGTTAAAGAGATTTCATCCTTATTGACCCTAACAATCAATGCAATAAAAGTACACGGTGCAACTTTTACAGATTTTAGTCGGTTCGATTACCGTGTGCGGCAAGCGAATTTTTAAAAATCTTTAATGCCGTTTTTTTTCTTTTCAAAAATAAAGGAATGTTTCCTTTGAGTAAAATTTTCTATCTAAAGTATTAAGAGTACTTCCCCTCCAGGTGGCATTACAAAATTCCACCCTGTATACAGAACCTAAATCTAATTATTTACAAGAAATATTCTAAATAAATAAAAAAGAATACTTACTAAATACTACATAATTTTTTTATAAATAAAAAATTTCGTTGAAGTTGCTGCCAACTGGTAGAGTGCCCAGAAGGCTGGCCACATTGCCTCGTTGGATAGCAAGGCTTATCCGTTGTCCGAGGAGAGATAGAGAATATGTGACGGATAATAGTTTTTTAAACATTGGAATTTTTCATTAGTAACGTCAATAAAAAATCGTGAATATACCCTTAAACTAAGAATGCATTTTTCTCTTATTTGGGCCATTCAAATAACTTGAAAATATTAACATACATTCTGAAATCCAATACAAAGGGAATATTCTTTGAATTTTTTTTATATAACTTAAAACTGTCTCTTTACTAAAATTGCGCCTCCTGTTTCGCTTGTCTCCATCAGTTTAGTAAAAAGTCCTCTTAAGGATGGCAATTTTACGGACTCAGAGCGTTATCTCGGGAATATTATGAAAAGCGTTCGCTGACAGTCTAGCGCAGTCTAGTGCAATTGCAAGTCTAGTCTCAATGTTGTCTCAACGCAGTCTCTCCCGTCATCTCGCCATAATTATATGTGTAAATTGTAGCGTGCCTCCATCTAATAAATTAGTAATTTCAAGTTGTATTTGACTCCCACACGGTAATAATCTAAAAGGACTTGCCCACCCGAAATGTCATGCTGGAAAATTTATCTTGCTGAAAAAAAATTGTTAAGGTGGAGGCTTCGGTTGGGGCGTTAAATTCAAATTTTATCTCGTTTTTTGCTAATTGCAGCTCAGTTATAGGTCGTAAGTTATCAACATGTTATTTGCGACAAGAATGGTTGTATATTTACTGATTAATAACAAAATTAATCATCAACATATTCCTCCAAGGTATATTACTGACATATACGACTATTTCATGAAAATGTTACTTTACGTTACTTACCGAAGGTTTACCCTTAAGAAAGCGATAATGATGTAATAGCGCGGGCGAGCGATACGATGAAGCGGTAATTTAGTCATTATATAAAATTCGTGTAGAACATGTTCGTAGCGCGTATGTATATAATATGACCTTTATAACAAGGGTGTTAAGGGTCAAGGTAACGCGTAACTTCACCTGAACGATACAATTTGCATAAACCCTGTTAAGACGCGAATAGTTAAAGCTACGTGCCAAGATGTCAGCCGTAAATGTCATATAATGGTGATAGAACGGTGGTATAATTTGTAAGTTATGCCAAAATTATGGGTAGTTCTATACCAGTCCTTATTTTGTTGAGAATATGGTTGTAAATGAATATGAATGGTAAATGTTAGTGTCGCCGGGCAAATACTAGAATAATATCGATCTGACTGACTGATCAAAACATATTTAAAATTATATAAATTAAAATTTTAAAGAAAGCCGGTAACACATCGTCAATCCCCCTGGTTTTGCAAATGTCTATAGGCGGTGACCACTTACCATCAGGTGGACCATCTGCCTGTTTGTCAACCTATTGACATAAAAATAAAGAATCCCCCAACACTCTAGAAAAGAGGCGATAATCTTCAAATGGCTGAGCGAATATTTTCTTCAAACATAGCTAATAATCAAAATCCTTTCAAGAGCTACAGAGGTCATCGAGGGTTTAAAAACACTCTTTAACCGACTTCAAAAAAAAGAGGAGGATCTCAATTAGGCTGTATGTTTTTTTTTATGTTTGTTCACGCATAACTTTTTGAGCCGATTTTATTTATAATTTTTGCGTTCAGTTCAGAATAGCTCCCGACCGATTTCAAATTTATTGTCTTTGAAGGAGGTGTTACTCTTTTTGTTAAAAGTCTATTATTAGATTCCCTTATTCCATAAGCCTTATTCCAATATTAATCAAGCTAAGTGTCCTTATAGAGACAATAAAGAAATGAATAGTATAATATCTCGTCTCCAAACAGTTTGTTCGCGTGAGTGCGGTCAACGACTTTAGGTCTGTTTGCTAAATGTTGGCCACTTAAATGTCAATATTGACTTTTGAACACAGTCTGCGTTGAGCAATTTTAGCTAATGCATCAGTTTCTTACTAACTTCCATTACAGGAAATCTCAAAATTAACCATATTATTATTTTATCTACTCAACTCCCCAACATCCTACCACCATTGTCTTTCCCTCATTGTAACGACTTCACGTGTGAGGGAGATGAAAGTATTCCTCCATCTCTTTTACGCATACACTATCTATCTATGTGTTGTTTGTTGTTGGTTAGATCGCACAGTACGCGCGGCGCGATCGCTGAGGAACTGGCGGCCGTCGTGCGCGCGCTGTGGTCCGGACAGTACCGGTTCATTGCCACCAGGGACCTCAGGGTACGTACCCTCATCCAACCACCTTTACCTTCCTTACAGATGCTGCTTGTAACCTGCTTTATTGATTTCCACTATTTCTCTCAGCTTCGGCTTCTCCGGTGGTAAAGCCTATTGTAACTATCGACATTCATAAGTGCCTTAACAGGGTCTAAAATGAACAAATGAGTTTTGACTTTGCATAACATTTTTCAATGATATTTGTAAGAAAGAGCAAGACGTGATTAGAAATTAATTTGTGTTAACAACAGGATTGGCACTAAGAGCAGGCTCAAGACCAGAGTAGGCCTAAAACGGCCGCTCGAGCAATAAAGCTACATGCAATTAATTTCTCTAATCTACAGCAGATTATATGCAATTTGTTAAATTTAGTAGTGCTGATGAAATTAATTGATTATAAAGTTTGATTCAAATGAGTTAGATTTTTAGCAAAAAATATTGGAACTAGGTATATTCCATAGGCTGTAAATTCGAGAAATCCAATATTGCTCGAGCGGCTTTTTGGACCCCAAAGACGATTAAAAATACTTGCAATAAGTTCGTTTAATAAAGACACTTTTGAATTTAAATTCAAGGGTTCGTTTTTAGACTCCTGGGAGTCGAGTCGATTTTACAGCAAAGCCTATGTAATGCCAATAGTTTTTGCTGACAAATTGTATATAAGCTTCAAAAAGAGTTCAGAATTAGATTTTGAAAAATCTACTCAACTATCTTACGTTTTTAGGTGAAATAGTGTCGTTATTATTAAATTGTGTGTTATATATAGAACGAGGTGGGTAAACACGCGCGCGCTTTCCGTGGCTGCGAGCAGCAGGACTCGCACGAGTTCCTCACCATCCTCATGGACTGGCTCCACCTGGACCTGCAGTTCACCATCTCGGTGCCTCCGCACAAGGTATAACCTCACCTCACCCAACAAGCCTGGTTAAGCCACCACATATCACGCTGCTGGTCGTGGGTTCGATTCCCATCCAGGACAAATATTTGTGTCCATGAACATGTCTGTTTGTCCTGTGTGGGTGTAATCCTACTAAATGCGAAAGTTTGTGAGAATGGATGTATGGATGTTTGTTACTCTATCACGGAAAAACTACACAACGGATTTGGATGAAAAATGCCACATAACTAGATCATACCCTGGATTAACATATATGCTACTTTTTATCCCGGAAAAACATAAGATCCCTCGGGAACGGGGGTGACACCGCGGGGCGGAAGCTAGTTCTATATAAGTAAAAAAAGTTGTATATGTAGTATATCAGTTATCTGGTTTCCATAGTACAAGCTCTGCTTAGTTTGGGATCAGTTAACCATGTGTGAAGAATGTCCCAGGATATATATTATTATTTATTTACATACATAGCATCAGAAATCCATCGTCTCCCTGCCTTGTTACCAATCATTTGGGCATCTTCCATTCAGCCTAGTTAGTGAAAACTTGTGTGATATGTAGCGACCCCTGTCAGCTACACAGTTCAGACACCGATGGATAGATGGCGCTGCAATATAACCACAATATCTACATACAACCTACATGGCGCTAGTGGAGTTTGTTCGCGCATTCGCATATATACAGGATTTCAACATCAACAGTTGAACTGTTGTCCCCAGGCACGATGACCCAGCCTGATCATCCCTTTTCAATGGAGGAATCAATCACCTTGTCACTCCATAAATGAAAAGAACATGCAGGGTGGTGGTGGTTCTCTATTGATAAGCCATAATTTTGCGATCCGCTGTTTAAATCCTCTCCTGTAACGCCCTCAGCCGAGGTTCGTATCCCACAGGGGTGCCCTCAGGCGTGGTTACCAAAATTTACCCGGTTGAGAGCCATCTGCGTTCGCCGATTAGTCCGCGTAAGGGTGTTATACACCTCTGGCTAGCATCTTCATGTCATTTGTTCTTCATATCAGCCGATTTGTGGTGCTCCAGCGGCTATCGGTTCTACGAGCGATGTGCCCCACCCACTGCCACTTCAGTTTGGCAATTCTTCGGGCTATGTCGGTTACTTTGGTTCGCCGCGGATCTCATCATTTCTGATTCGATCTCGTAGGGAGATTTCGAGCATAGCCCTTTCCATTGCTCTTTGGGTGACCTTGAGCCTTCTTATTAGGCCTATCGTAAGCGACCACGTCTCTGCTCCGTAAGTATAGAAGTGTTGTAATGTTTGTTTGGTTGCAGGATAGCCTCCCCCCCTCGGAGAAGGCGTGGCACGAGTACACCAAGTCGAAGGAGAGCCTGATCCTGCGGCTGTTCTACGGACAGATCAAGTCGACGGTGAAGTGCACGGTGTGCGGGAAGCAGAGCGTCACCTACGAGTCCTTCTCCAACCTCTCGCTCGAGCTGCCCGCCAACGCCACCAGGTGCTCGCTCAGTGTGAGTACTTACACCCATCACCCCAACATACACCCATCTCCAACATACAGCCTTCTCCAACCTCTCGCTCGAGCTGCCCGCCAACGCCACCAGGTGCTCGCTCAGTGTGAGTACTTACACCCATCACCCCAACATACACCCATCTCCAACATACAGCCTTCTCCAACCTCTCGCTCGAGCTGCCCGCCAACGCCACCAGGTGCTCGCTCAGTGTGAGTACTTACACCCATCACCCCAACATACACCCATCTCCAACATACAGCCTTCTCCAACCTCTCGCTCGAGCTGCCCGCCAACGCCACCAGGTGCTCGCTCAGTGTGAGTACTTACACCCATCACCCCAACATACACCCATCTCCAACATACAGCCTTCTCCAACCTCTCGCTCGAGCTGCCCGCCAACGCCACCAGGTGCTCGCTCAGTGTGAGTACTTACACCCATCACCCCAACATACACCCATCTCCAACATACAGCCTTCTCCAACCTCTCGCTCGAGCTGCCCGCCAACGCCACCAGGTGCTCGCTCAGTGTGAGTACTTACACCCATCACCCCAACATACACCCATCTCCAACATACAGCCTTCTCCAACCTCTCGCTCGAGCTGCCCGCCAACGCCACCAGGTGCTCGCTCAGTGTGAGTACTTACACCCATCACCCCAACATACACCCATCTCCAACATACAGCCTTCTCCAACCTCTCGCTCGAGCTGCCCGCCAACGCCACCAGGTGCTCGCTCAGTGTGAGTACTTACACCCATCACCCCAACATACACCCATCTCCAACATACAGCCTTCTCCAACCTCTCGCTCGAGCTGCCCGCCAACGCCACCAGGTGCTCGCTCAGTGTGAGTACTTACACCCATCACCCCAACATACACCCATCTCCAACATACAGCCTTCTCCAACCTCTCGCTCGAGCTGCCCGCCAACGCCACCAGGTGCTCGCTCAGTGTGAGTACTTACACCCATCACCCCAACATACACCCATCTCCAACATACAGCCTTCTCCAACCTCTCGCTCGAGCTGCCCGCCAACGCCACCAGGTGCTCGCTCAGTGTGAGTACTTACACCCATCACCCCAACATACACCCATCTCCAACATACAGCCTTCTCCAACCTCTCGCTCGAGCTGCCCGCCAACGCCACCAGGTGCTCGCTCAGTGTGAGTACTTACACCCATCACCCCAACATACACCCATCTCCAACATACAGCCTTCTCCAACCTCTCGCTCGAGCTGCCCGCCAACGCCACCAGGTGCTCGCTCAGTGTGAGTACTTACACCCATCACCCCAACATACACCCATCTCCAACATACAGCCTTCTCCAACCTCTCGCTCGAGCTGCCCGCCAACGCCACCAGGTGCTCGCTCAGTGTGAGTACTTACACCCATCACCCCAACATACACCCATCTCCAACATACAGCCTTCTCCAACCTCTCGCTCGAGCTGCCCGCCAACGCCACCAGGTGCTCGCTCAGTGTGAGTACTTACACCCATCACCCCAACATACACCCATCTCCAACATACAGCCTTCTCCAACCTCTCGCTCGAGCTGCCCGCCAACTAGTTTGGGGCCATTGCCTTGCCAAATACCTTAAAGAAGTGGGCTTCGGGTTGAACCGCGAAATTCAAATTTTATTACGTTTTGTAATAAATTGCTAATTGCAGCTCAGGAAGAGGTCGTATCTTCCGTTGGAGCCGGTTGTTCGGTTGGTTTTGCCCATTGTTCATAATTTATTATTCTAATTACAGGATTGCCTAAAACTATACTTGAACGGTGAAACGATACCAGGATGGAACTGTCCAAATTGCAAAGAGAAACGCGACGCACTCAAGAAATTAGACATATCCCGCTTACCACCAGTCCTAGTGATACACTTCAAACGTTTCTACGTAGACCCCAAGGAGTACATGTGCAATGCGTATAGAAAGAAACAGACGTATATCGACTTCCCGCTCGAGGACTTGGATATGAGGCAGTTTGCGTTACACTGTCCTACCAATCCGCTGTATAATCTGTATGCAGTGTCTAATCATTATGGGTCTATGGAGGGAGGGCATTATACTGCTTATTGCAAAAGTAGCGTTTATGGCAAGTGAGTAAAGTTTTTTTTGGAATGTGTTTGAATGCAACTATTATTATTATTTTTATGCACAGTGATTCCAAATTGATACAGTAATATTCATGGCATATAATATATAATAGATTTTCACGATTAAATTCCACATTATCTCTATCTATTCTATATTATTAATAAAGCTTTAGAGTTTGAGAATAAAGCTTGATTGTTTGAAAATGGGTAAATGTGTGATAATAATTTTGATTGACCAACATTATGATGGAACTACATTTTTCACCGACTTCAAAAAAGGAGGTTCTCAATTCGACTTTTTTTATGTTTGATACGCGATTACTCGGCCCTAGTATATGTGAACCGCTGACTACAAAACTGTCAGATTATTCCTACATTGTTATAATTTTATACTTTTTAGTGTTTTGAAGGCGGTTCTCATGTTAAAAGCGATTTATAACACACTACAAACAACAAACTAGCTGTTCCTCGCGGTTTCACTCGCGTTCCCGAGATAAAAAGTAGCCTATAACCTTCGGGGATAATGTAGTTTCCTATTAGTGAAAGAATTTTTCAAATCGGATCAGTAGTTTCGGAGCCTATTCAGTGCAAACAAACAAACAATCAAATCTTTCCTCTTTATAATATTAGTATAGATAAAAACTTCAACTAATATGTATTTAATATAATTCCAGATGGTACAAATATGACGACCACGTGGTGACAGAGATATCGCCCAGTGAAGTTATGTCGAGCGCAGCCTATATACTTTTCTACACTTCATGCGGACATGGCCGCTCGTGATCCCGCCGCCATTTGCCCTCTAGCCGCAAAAACTAGCCGCCTAGCCGGCTAGTTGACTAACTCACAGCCAGCTAGTCGGTTAGTGGTTAGTCGACAGTTGAAAATTGCGTCGCTCTTTGTATAAGATTCAGTTCGGTTCTAAGTGACTTATTTGTTGCATGTTTTAAATTCTAATTAAATAATATTCTGGGACATTGTTCACAACGGTTATCTGATCCCAAACTAAGTAGAGCTTGTACTATGGACAAACAGATAACTGATATACTACTTTTATTTTGTAAATACATATTTATATAGCTATTTACACCCAAACTCAGTAATGTTTACACTATTTAAGTTGTAATGTACCATATGACATTGCAATAAGGTTCGTCTGAATCTACGTACTGTATCATAGATTAAACAGATGAACTTTATTTCAAAGATATAAGGCTCAGTTTCATATCTCTCTGGCTACTATCACCCGCACCAAGCTGCATCCTAAATAGTGTAGTTGTTTTTTTTTTAACTACTAATGTAGCAAACAACCGTAAAACCCAAAAACCTACCGGAAAATTTCAAAATTATTTATGATATATTATTTATCAGTGAGTAAACTATACTTTATTAAAAAAAAAACTCCAATAAGGTGTAAAAAAAGAACTATAATATTCCTTATAACACGTTGATCGCGAGTGAATCTGCGATGCGAAAAGTTAGTGTTATGAACCTCAATAAACAAACTGTCTAAAGCAAGATATTTCCAAATCGAATTGGTTCCTAAGTCGACGTACATAAAGATAATTCTTATAACACAAAAGAATCAAGCTCAAAAATAAACATGTAACAATTAATTCGTCACCTAGTTAATCCCAGAACCCAGAATCTGAATTTATGTGGGTTACTGTTTGGGAAAGCAGTGGCGCAATACCAAATTTATTATAAGGGTTATTTTCCACAGAAGCAAAGGTGGGTACGACGTGCAATATATTTCGCGAATCTCATAATTATGAAAGATCTTGATTCTTTTTATATAGTTTAAAAACTAAAAGATTAAAAAATAATAAAGCTTTGTTGCTTTCGAGCAAAAAAAAAACACTTCAAATACTTGTTTGAAGTTCGAATATAATTTCAGTGCAAAAATCTACTTCAATTTGCGTCATATAATTTAATTAATTAATTTTACACTAATAATCGATAACTACAATTTCAGTTGCCAATAATAATTCAAATAATATATGTACGATTGTTCCCAGCTGCGCTCTGTAGTGGAAAAGCACCCTAAACCCTGTTAAAACAGACGAATCATAAGACATTCACTGTACCTTATATAACACTTAATATTCGTTGTGATTATTTAATTAGTGTAAACTACTGTATGTTGGAACTAGCGTAGGTATTTCACATTTATTTAAACTCATTTATTATTGCATTTGTGATGAAGTACACGATTACTGAAGAGCTTCTCGATTGTGGATCCTATAATTCAATTTTCCATCTAAAATGACGCAGTCGATCTGTTTAATCTATGATTCAGTATATAGATTCAGATGAACCTTATTGCTATGTGATATGGTGCATTTTCACATCTCTCTGGCTTCTGTCAACCTCACCACATAAATAGTCTACACCAGAGGTTCCCAAAGAGGTCCAGGTAGACCCCCAGGGGTCCAAGGGAGACTCGACAGACGGCGAGTCATTTTTCGTCGAGGTTTGGGAATATGGTAGAAATGTAGCTGCATGGGTCCACCAGAACCAGCTAAATTTTGAAAGTGGTCTATGAGAAAAGTCTGAGAACCTCTGGTGTAGACTGTATTCTAATATAGCATCAGAATAAAAACCGACTAATATTATTTTTACCACCCAGTTTTTAGAGCACCCAACTTCGTAACGGCTGAATGGATTTAAATGAATCTTGGAACATAGACAGATCACAACCGATATGGTGTTGTCGACAATTTAGTTGATCGATAAAACTGTTGTACAACTAAAAAGTAGATTGTGAATTACTAAAATCAGTAGATATGTTTTGTTTGTAATTTTTCAGACACCGCATGACCCAATGATATTAAGGGTAAACCTTCGGTTGGAGCGCGAAATTCAAATTTTATCAAGTTTTTTGCTAATTGCAGCTCAGTTATAGGTTGTAAGTTATCAACATGTTATTTGCGAGAAGAATGGTAGTATATTTACTGATTAATAACAAAAGTAATCATCAACATATTGCTCCAAGGTATATTACTGACTATTTCATGAAAATGTTACTATATAAATTTGAATTTCGCGCTCCAACCGAACGTTACCCCTTAATTTTGTTTCTCAAAAGACATGTGACTTACCTCCCCTTTTACCTAAGCGTGAAGATAACATCTTCCATTAGTATTTTGTATACTTATGTAATATATAACACTATATAATAAATTAACTATAGGAAAACTTTGCATCACAATATGGGCGAATATAATTTATACCTTTTTTTGGTTTCAAAATTGGAATATGCATAATTATCTCTTACAATGAGTTTTTTATTTATATGGAACAGTTGAAATATATTGGAAAATAAGTTATCTACTATTGTGTACTACAATTTGTATCTACTATTATGTACTACAAATTATTACTACTCCAAATTGTGTAGTATTATGTTACTACTAATTTGTATGTACTATTGTGTACTGCAAATTATGTACTACTAATTTGTATGAAGTAAACTAAACACCGTTTCAACTACAATGATGCCACGTTAATTATAATCGCTGTATGTATGTTTTTTTTTTTAATATTAACACTACATATACTGGATATATAAAAAAAAGCATATTTTCTTTGATAATTATGTATACATTTTAGTGTTTCTAATTTCGATACCCACAATATATACTAGCCGTTCAGTTCCAGTTTGCCATCGTCGAATGACGTCATAGATGCAAACAAAATAACAAACTAGTCTCAGGACTACGGGAGATAACGGCCATCATGTACTGAACGGCTAGTATTTTTTTTTTAATGTTAAAATCTGCATTATTTTATTCGTTAAATAGTTACTTACTTCTCTATACAAGGCTAAGAAATTATAAATACATGTTGCCCAGTGTACTATATAGCTCTACTGTACAAATGGCTTCTCAGGTAATAATTGTATGTTAGCGTAGAATTATAAATTATTGTTAGGTAAGCATGGTTGGGATTAGGGCTTTCATCCCGGGAGTCTCGGTCTCGAAAATTTCGAGAGTCTCGATGATTTTTTGGTATTTTCGAGACTCGAGACTAACAGTTTCGGTCACGGGAATAACGATACTTTTGAGACTTACAGTTGAGCACAAAGGACAGAATATAACTTCCATGTCTATCCATGACTTGCAAACAACCTTGCACGTAGAAAAATTTCTCTTTGAAAATGGGGGCGACAGAGGGAAATACCTAAATTATTGCTACAATTATTTAATATCTATTCCCCCCACTAGCGTAGAAGCAGAGAGAGCTTTTTCTAACGCGGGTTACTTTTGTAACAAAATTAGGTCCTCTCTGTCTGAAACGACATTAAATGCACTTTGTTTTTTACGTGCCCACTATAAAAATGAAAAAAGTAACAAATGACTTTGTTTTTAGGGTTCCGAAAAAAAAAAAAAACGGAACCCTTATAGGATCACTCGTGCGTCTGTCTGTCTGTCCGAAAATATTGGACTGGATTGAGTTGAAAGTTGGTACACATATGTAAGTCGATGACCCAAACATGGACGTGTTACGTAAGTAAATGAATTTCAAACATGGGGGCTAATTTTGGGGGGTAAATTAGAAAATTAAAAAAAAAAGTTTTGCAGACAATATTTTGTAACATATCAAATGAAAGGGCTTTTTATCAGGATGTCAAATATATTTTTTTTAGAATTTTAATATAAATAGTTTTGAAGTTATTTAAGAAAATAGGCGAAAAATTGGCGAAAATTGACCATTCCCCCCCCCCCCCACTTATTTCCGAAACAACTGGGCCAAACATTTTGAAAAAAAATCAGATAATAGTTCTTTACCTAAAGATTACAGGAAAACCTATGAGAAGTCTATCTAATACCTTTAAACCTGCAATTCATGGATATATATATATAATCTGAATCTCGGAAAAGGCTCGAACGATTGTCATGAAATTTGGTATGCAGGGGGTTTCGAGGGCGATAAATCGATGTAGCTAGGTTTCATTTTTAGAAAAGACGATTTCCAAAAAAAAAAAAACTTTTTATAGTTACCATCAACAAATTTGGGTCAAGTTTAAAAATATTTATGGAACTTAATTAAACATGTACGGAACCCTCTCCACGCGAGTTTAACTAGCATTTGTCCGATTTATTTTTTATAAATTGCGTTTTTTTTTATTAAAGTACTTGATTAAAATATCTTGTTTTGACTTTCTAATTGCATAGCCTATAAGTAAGAAACCTAGTTTTGAAATAGTCTCGAAAGTCTCGTTTTCCCCGGGAATTTTGAGACCACACCTAGTCTCGTTTTTTTTTCCCGGGACTCAGTAATGTATCGAGACTGAAAGCCCTAGTTGGGATGCATGGAAACAAATGAAAGACTGACAAAATTGTAATGCTTGGATATTCTAGATTATTTTATCTGTAGTCGTTAAAAAAACTGGACGGCGGAAATGAGGTACAATAGAAAGAAACAATATTTATTGACCCATTTTTTTTTAAAGGACTAAAGTTGGTAGCTTCTGATGGCTGCACCAACCTTACCGGACAATAAATTATTCCATAAAAAAAACTTATAAATAAAAAAGGGCCAAGTGCGAGTTGGACTCGCGCTCGAATATCATTATATAGAAAAACGGCAAAAAAAAACGTTTTTTGTACGAGAGCCCGCATAAATAATTATTTTATTCTGTAGTATTTCTTGTTTTAGCGGCAACAGAAATACATCATCAACATTGCAACTGTCTAATTATCACGGTTCATGAGATACAGCCTGGTGACAAACGGACAGACTGCGGAGTAGCACATCAACGCATAATAACTTAATAGAGAATAAAGAGTAGATACATACATAAGGGCAATGCAAATTAAATATATTTTGAGATGCACCGATATATTTTAAAGAAATTTGTCTGTAATGAAATCTTCTAAAGAAATTTTATTTTTTTCTCAAAAGTCTCAAAACGGAATTAATACCGATGCTTCTAATTATTAGGCTCGGCATATTTGACTATGGCTTCAGTGAATATTTTGGCGAAAATCAGTTCAGTATTTTTTTAACGTCTATACTTATGTCATAGGAACTCCAATGTTAGTGTAACATTTTGAATAAGCTTTTGGCTATTTGATTTAAAATTACGATAAGACTGTGTTTATACACAAGCATGTCTTGTGCTAAAATTGTATGTTTTCATTAAGTGGTGGGATTTGTATAAAAAAAAATATGTGCCCGAGGAATAATTTAAATATGTCCAAATGAATATACGCCTTATAGGGATTGTAACAAGTTGGCAATTCCCCTGGTATTGCTAATGTCTGTAGGCGACAGTAGCCACTTACCATCAAGTGGCCCACACGACTTATATGCTGAGTTTAAAAGTTATATGTTGCTGGTAGAGATAAACTACGATAACGCATTCCTCCAAATTACTGTTTCAATGTGTGTACTCACATTCTTACGAAAGAGTTTGTATGTAGTTGTAAGTATTCGTCCAGTAGCAGGCCGCCTTCAGTATCTCAATTATTACCAGATTTGTTGGTCAACTAATCATAACTAACCGACCGCTCAACACGACGCACGTGTCATTGTCATACAGTACGTCAGTGCAGCGCCATACTAATGATAATGAGCGATTAATGACGCCGCTAGTCGACCAACAAATCCTTGGATTTATTTTTGTTTGACTGCCGTATCAGTACGCACACATGCGTTATGAGTCTGTAAATACATTTCAAACGTTTTGAGCTTTGGAGGGGCGCGCCATGTTATCGTAGTTAACCTCAAATCAACAGAAAACATTTATTTTTCGTACAAATCTCCGGATTCTTTAGAAGTATTGGCTGGTATGTTTTTCTAGTTTTGTTAAAGGATATTTTTAATTGATTTCTCAATAATAGTGGATTCAAATGGGACTTATAATCGAATCACAGTGCCTGAAGTTATCTATAAAGCTAGACTTGGTGCCATGCAGGTTTGGTTCCGTAGGCGAGTTTCGTTACGAGTTGTATGAAATACATGTACATAACATTTAAATGGTTATATGTAAATCGTAAATGTAAGGCAAACTTTATTAAAATTCTTTGTTAATATAAAAGTATGTTTTATTTTTTTAAAGTTCCATAAAAATTGACTTTTTTGTACCAAATGGTAAAAGTCTTGTATTTATTTAAGTAGGTATAACTAATTAAATAATATCCAAATTTCAAAAAGTATGTGATATCACACGATGGGCAAGGGGTCATAAAAATGCAACATAAATATTAAAATTACTATATTTAACTTATCAATCTTAATTCTGCTTTGAAGCCTGGTAATCACCGAAATAGAGAGTGTTTAGTAACCCATGTGAACTGTCCGTTTGCTTACATCTCCACTTTTGTGAATACTGGGCCTTTCTGTATGGTAATCCAGTTTATTACTCAATACTTTGAATGTACCATAAATCACTTTGAACCATATTTTCCATTCATAAACATGTTCATATCTATGAAAATGTCTTCCTCATAGTCATCTTCGTCTTCCTCTGTGTCTATGGATGTATTCGCTATATTGTTACCTGGGGAGTTAAAAATATTAATTAAAGTATGAGATCTTGTAGAAGGAGTACTTTGTGGTGAAACCTCAACCTCATTGTAATGATAAGGTACCTGTATTAAACCCTACCCCCCCATTTAAATACTTAGTAGGCTTCCCCCAAAAAAGAGAAAAGCAAAAAAAAAAGAAGCGAAAGGTAGAGGCCTGCATCCAAAAGAGAGGCATTTTTAGGGTCTACTTGTAGTACTACAACAGAGTAATAAAATACTACGTACAAGTACTACTATAAAAGAAATTTCAGTTATTTACACCATTTCTAACTCGAGAAATGTAATGATCTATATCAGTATTTTTTATTTGCTGTTTTATAAATAACTTGATATATTTATAGTTACCATCATGAGTGACGGACAAATTAAGCACTTCGTTGTTACAATATCCATCCTGTAGCATGCCAGGTGTCCCATACTCCGTGTGAGGGGCTGTGGTTACCACATTCTGCATCAGATTCACCGCTGAAGTGGATGGTAGAACTGTTTCATCAGCAATCCGAGGCTGGGGTGTGCTTGGTGCTGAAGAAAAGTTACTTAACTTCCTTGACTCAAGCTTCAATTGATTTTTCAGACTTTCTAAATGCAGTCTCTCTATCTGACAATTAGGTATTATATAAATATTAGTTTGGAAGTAAAAATAATATTGTTGATCATCATGTCAGACATCCACTGCTGGACAAAGGCCTCCCCCAAGGATCTCCATGATGGCCAGCCACTACCCACATCCAGCGGTTTCCCACGACCCTTACAAGTCCCCACAAGGTGGACCAACAATCATGTAAGGGCCTGCGAGGCCAGGTACTTGAGAGGTCTGTATTTCTTGCCAGTTCTGAAATGAAGGTCCACTTCCAAATCAGTGGTTTTCACTAGCAATGTCCTTATGTACCCTGCTAGGACCTATACTAGGCTGAATAAACAGACTTTTGAGATCCTTAACATGTTTTAAATTAAGCCTATTCAGAGGACTTTCAAATAAATGTAGGTACCATTGTGTAACTAGCTGTTTCACCCGCGTTTCTGGGATAAAAAGAAGACTATAGCACTCGGGGATAATGTTGCTATAATGTACCTATATGTGAAAGAATTTTTAGAATTCGATCAGTGGTTATCACAGCACATTACATTTCAACACTAGTATTGAAGAGGTAGCTATTACCTGTAAGCTATTACGTTGCTGCTTAATCTTTGCGAGAGCATTGATTATCCATTTTTCATCAGCAATTAACTGGGCCTCCTCCCCTAAGTTATGTACCAGTCGTCGGGAATATTTTTGCGACATTTTATTGAATTTAGACTATTCTAAAAATTCACTTCTTCAGCCACAAAGATAATATATCCACTATGTATGTTATTTAATACAAAGAGTTTATTAATTTAATCAACACGTTCTCACTCTTAGGTACACGAAGTCAAAGAGAATTTAATACTACGTTTTACACGAAGTAAACAAACAAAATCAAAACAAATGCAAATGTCAGTCAACGTAGCAGACAAAAATAAATGTTGTAATAAAAAAAAAATTAAACATGCAATGAGTGCTGCCACGACATTGAGCACATTTACCAGACGACATTGTAATATTTTCAATACATAAATATTAAATTAGATTGCATAAAAATGTAATAAGCTTTAGAGTAAATATTTACTTGCCAAGAATATTGCCACAATTTTTTTTACGATTTACCATACTGATCTATGATTTTTTTTAACAACCATTGCGTTAGCCTACCCTCTATTTCCGCCAGTAAAATAAAAGCAGTTTTATCGAAGATCATTCCACTTTTCGAATCATTATTTCCCGTCATTTTGTCGGCAACGGTTCTAAATTGATTTTGTAAAATTTAAATTTAAACTTAAAATTTATAAGTTCCTTGAAATCATCTCGTTTGAAAGTAGGCAATTATTTTTGTGATATTATTATCATGGCATCTGACTCATCCGACTACGAATCTGAAAATGAATACGAAGTTTGCCCACGCGCCTCCGCTTGTGCTCCATGTGACATCGGCATCGGTTTGCCTTTCAATCCTACGTCCATAGAAAAAATTATCTTGATTATTAGCGATAAATTCGACTTTCGCTTGGTTTTGAAAAACGAGCGTACTCGAAATGCCCTATTAGTTACTACCGGGTTAACTGTTGCCGGTAGTTTGCTTGGGAAACACTATGGCGGGAAAATTGGTGCGGCTGTCGGTGGTGCGATTGGTGGAGTTTGCGGAATTGGTATCGTTGGTAAGTAATTATTTTATTCCATAAAAGCAATCTTATTAAACTGTACCAAACATAAACTTATATAAATTTCATGATAATTGAGGGTAAATTTTTAAATTAAAAGCGTTACGTTGATCATTTAATTGCTATAGGTCAAAAAGATGGTGGACACTGTATCGTTACAATGCAACATTCGAAGAGAATTTAACCACTACGATAACCAATACTTACAGGCCCTTACATAAACTTATATAAATTTCATGATAATTGAGGGTAATTTTAAAATTTAAATCGTTACGTTGAGCATTTAATGCAATAGGGCAAAAAGATGGCGGACACTGTATCGTTACAATCCAATATTCAAAGAGAATTTAACCACTACGTTATCCAATACTTACAGGCCCCTAAAGAACGACAAGGAGTTAATTACTGTCACTCAGTTTAGCTGTGTTTTAAATGCGTGACCATGAAAGGCGTCAGGCCATGTGAAAACTAATGTTAGTCTTATAAAAAACACCTAACGATTCTCAATAATTCAGCTATTTTGCATTCAGCTATTTTATTTTTCATCTCATATTGTGGATGGTGTCATTAGACTACTGACAGTAAAAATATGTTTTTATATCCTCGAAAGTAATAAAATACTTATTTGTTTCAGCTATTTCAATGAGAGATGTATGGGAGGACATCAAATTTAAGCTATCTGAATTAATCGATGTTGTCTATGATTACTTAGCTGGAATGGGTTTGGAAGATTACAAAAACGTCGCCGTATTCCTTTCTCAAAATGGTAACACGTGCCAGCTGGCTATGCTTATCGCAGAAACCGTATCATCAATTTTAGGCCAGAAAATTCTGTCCAGTATTACGGCCGCTTGAGTTTTTATTATATGTTTATGCTATTTATTTATTTATTATTAATAATTGTATGCAGGTTGTACTTAACATTCATTATATTTTATTTTATTTTATTCATTAGTTTTTATTATTTGAATATTTTGTACAACCTGCTTATGGAAAATGTTTTAATAAAAGTTTTTATTTTTAGAATGACTTTACAGTTTAGGTAGTACTGACAAATTAATTTTGAGCTGACGTCTGATAGACACGACTTTTTTATATTGATTTGCTTATATAGGTATATATAATCCTTTTACTGTAGAATCCAAGTAGAATCATACGTTTTTTAAAGGGCTTCTGCTGGACTAGATAAAATTTATTTACTCTAAATTATTTACTTATGTACCATTTTAAAATTACTTATTTCAATATGAATTTATATTACTACGTCTAAAATTCTTTCTGTTCTTTACTAATTACTTTCATATTATATGTACTCTATTGCTGTTAATCTATTTATGCTATAGTCCAAATTTAGGTTCAAATTATAAAATATATGTATATTTATATACTGCTATTAAATATTTTATCGAAATATTTAATTCCAGTTTAAATAATTTAAAGTGGTTATACTTTTATCGTATATTATTATTTATGCATATATAAATAAATGGATATACAATGTCAGTAATGACCACAAAATATTTGTTATAAGATTCCATTTGACGTAACGAATGACTGAAAATTATGTTTTATTTTTGATTGATTATTAGTACATTCTCTATATTTTATTCTATTTAGAATTGTATGCATGTAGACTCGTGTAAAGGTTGATCCTAGTAATTTGAATTAAGTATTGTTGATGTAAAATTATTTTTTATTTGAAGAATGAATAAAATGTATCATGCTCTTTAAACGTTGTATTTTAAATTAATGATAGAAGAGTCAAACAAAATTGCTGTTGTATTGTAGTGAGAAAATACCGTAATACAGTCGGTAGTAAGAAGTTGGTACCCTTTTGCACAGATTTTAAAACAATATTTTTGAAATCTGTGCCCTTGTGTAATGTCAGTGTTAAAATAATTATGGTGTTATTATTACCACCAGGCGCCACGTGCGTATTCAGAATGAATTGTTTCCTAGAATCAGGGTGATCAAATGGACGAATTTAAGGTATTTGTTTTCTACACAGAGTTGGTAGAGGGAAATAATATTTTCTCGAAAATTCCTGAAAAATCCCTAAACCTACTAAACTAATGCTGCCACTACACATGGCTATTCGTATTTGTGTATTAGGCATTTGCGGAAAATATAATCCCCATGTGCTGTTAATTATCTGCTTGAATGTTGGCCAATATGTAGACCAAACGTTTAATGTAGACAGTGTATTTGATGGTATTTGACACGGACTAGATAATTCATTTCTCCGTGGTATTTGGCTATTTGCATATTTGATGTGGATTCTAAAACCAACAACCGCGTGGAAACGCGTGTTTGCTATGTTTGTAAAATATTTAGACAATTACACGGTCTACACATGGCGATTATTTGCCAAAACCGAAACTACCAAAATTAAATACACAATTAAGAATAGCGCCATGTGTAGTGCCAGTATGCGTCCGTCCAAAGCTTCCGTCCGTATCTGGAGTATATTTTATAGTATAAGTTCCTTGATTATCTGTGCGTAGTGATGTGCCGAGTCGGCTATTTTTGGTATTCAAATATTTTGATATTCATTAAAAAAAGAATCGAATTAGGATTCGAGTCTGAAGACTCGGACAGGTATTCGAGTACTGGCACGAGTATTCGAACACTTCAGTGGATTCAAGTACTTTTTGAAACGATATTTGTAGTTTGCTTTTGATGACAAAGTCTAATATTCCATCACAAATCGTGTATGAACGATAGTACATGTAAATAATAACAGCAGTTTATTGTATAATCAGTAATTTAATCATAATATTAATCATCATTAGGTAATTATGTAGGGCACGGCATATTAAAGCTTGTTAGCTTTAATATGCCAATGTTATATATATAACAACTATTGAATATAACAATTATCAATTGATTTTTTTATCTTTATATTTATTTAATGTCCATTTTTGTATTTTACACATCATATATCCGGTCCAGCGCCACTTCAGTTCTTTGATTGTTTTTATTGCATCTTTAAGTTTCGTTCTTTCTTTTATGTACTCATTCGGATTCGAATACAGTATTTTATATACTCGAGTATGTGAGTACCTCCTAGGTATTCGAGTCAGTACTCACTCGAGTCAGTCTGACTCGGCTCGGCACATCTCTATGTGCGTCAATCAAAGGATGTGTTATATTGTGTTGATCAACAGAATTTTGTTTTCTTGCCAAAAACTAGTTATTTTCGTAACGTGATATATTCCTAATTCTATGACGTCCTATTGCTATATAATCGACATACCTAATTGTTTCTAACTAAATAAGCTGAGATACGTTGTAAACATGACCATGGAAATCCAGCCTTATGTCCTAAACGAATTAGGATTCAACCGACAGTCGTTGGAACGAATACTATTTGATATCGGTAAGAATAACTTACATTAATTACATATGTTTAACATTAATAGCGTGTAAAGAAGAAATAGCTTCCCTGTTTTGATCGAATATAAATCAATTCACATCACTTTAGTATGTGTGGTGCTTTCGGTTGAAACCGTGGGTTCTTGGTCATCTGACACTATACTAAATCTTAGTCCTGGGAACCTGAGAGCTAGGGTCTTTTTGGCCCACCCCAGACATTAAGTCTGATAATTCAGCAAGGCAACGCTAGTATCATTTGTATCGTTATTAATGTGGGCTAGTCCTTTTATTTATACAATTACTGTGAGGGTCTCAACAAAAATCCACTACAATTTCAACACATATGGTAATAGAGAGGTGATAGGAGAGACTGGGAGTGGTCATTTACTTTATTGGCATGATATCTATTCACAATTTTATTTACTTTACCCGTAGCCTATGTTATTAAGTAATGGTAGACTCATGTAACTTGTGACAGGCTTAATCTGAATATATATGTTTTAAGTTTGAATACAAGTACCTTTACTTCTGGTTCTGTGTTGATGATAGCTCAATAGTAGTGATGTTGAATGCCGAGATGAAGATTGCGGTTTCGAATCCTACAATGAGTTCAGCTTTAGGTGAAGAAAAACATTGTGAGGAAACCATAGCATGGTGGTACTTTGGCCCGGCTGGCTCAAGTTGAAAATCTGTTGTGTAGCACCTTCTGGTGTGTTCTGATAGCTGCACTTGAGAGCCAGTTACCTTCTAGGCTTTATGTGCTTACCATAGCCACATTATCACTGAGCATGGTGAGTTTGTAAAAACACAGGCCTATAATTAATAAAAGGTTACAATACAACATAACTTTATATTTTCAGGAGATGCATTTCATATCCGTATAGTATGGGACCGTGACACTGCAATTGTGACATCTACGTTGGCCATCGCTGGTGGGTTCATTGGTGGGTATGCGGGAGGCAGGCTGGGAGCAGCACTGGGAGCAGGCATTGGTGGTGCCACTGGTCTTGGTGTTTCCAGTAAGTTGTTGATTCCCTACCTGGAGGGTATTGGATTTTCTTGCATAAAAAACATAATATATTTTTAATGAAATAAATCTGCAATATTTTTTTAATGCAATCTGAACTCCACTATTATTTATATATATATATTATATATTCTATTTAAAAAAAAAATATTAAATTGAGATATGTTTTTGCGAGCCCGAAGATACAGCATGGGCAGGCCCCCCACACTGATGGACTAAAGATCTTATGGTGGTCACGGAAAACCACTGGATGCAGGTAGCACAAGACCGGCCATTGTAGAGATCCTTGGGGGAGGCCTTTGTCCAGGAGTGGACGTCTTTCAGCTGACATGATGATGAAGATATGGTTTTGATAAATTATTTGTATTTACAGGTGTGGTATCTCTCCGTGAGATATGGGCAACGGTTCAAGAGAAGCTACAAGAGGTACTCTTCATAATATTCAACTATTTACGAAGACTCGATCCTGTTGACTATCTGTCAGCATTTGAGATATTAATGGCATGTACCGCCAGTAGAAGAGAGTTGGTTTTAACAATTTTAGACTTTATTGCGCACAAATTAGGTAGGGAAGTTCTACCAATTTTAACTGCGGCATAGATAATAATAAAAAAAAAATATATAAAATCAATGGTTATTATGGTGATGGAAATATAAGTAGGTATTGCACATTTATTGAAAATTTAAATATATTAATGGCATACTCAAGAGACATCTGAAATTGTTATTTATGATACTAGTGCAGTTAGTCGTTTTTTACAAACGAGTAGACGAATGTAACCATAGTCAGTTGTAAAAACCAATTTCCGCATGTGTACCATACAATTTTTTTTAACGCATTTGTGAGAAAACAGAAAATCAATGCATGCACTGTACAAGGAACAATCTCCAAATTTCATGTCTCTAGGAGCAGTAGTTTAGGCTGCATTGAGGTGTCAGTCAGGTACTTTGAATTTTAGTATACAAACTTATAATGAAATTTTTTTCACACTAGCTGTTTCACTCGCGTTCACGGGATAGAAAGTAGCCTTTAACCTTGTGGGGATAATGTAGCTTCCTATTAGTGAAAGTTTTTTTTTAATGGGACCAGTAACACTAGATTAGCATATTCCAACAAAAAAACTCTTCAGCTTTATTAGTATAGAATTCATTTAACAAAAAAATCTTATTTAATTGAATATGTACCTATAGAAAGAGACAGGCTATTGTCAACATTTATTGATATTTCTGTGTGTCCTAAAGTTTGTGACACCGTCCAATGTAAGATAAGTAAAACGATAAATTTACAAGCATATTATTGTAATGTAGACAAAACTTGAATTGACATCACAAGTTAATATTGTGATATGTTTATTTATATATATTTTTTATAGTATTTTGACTGTGATTTCAATCTTATAATAAGTGCCTCATAGCTCCTGTGATCAATTAAATATCATAATCATGTAAATAATTTATTGGATTTCATATTTTTGTATAATCTGACATGATTTTTCAAAAAGTTTGTAAATTTAACTGGTGTGTTGGTGTATACCCTGATTGGCAAGCTGGTCGTGAGTTCGATCCCCATCCAGATTAAACATGTCTTAAGGATCCCAGGATATCTATTTTTACTTTGAAATTATGTCCTCTAGCAATTTTTCTTGGTACCAAAAATAGTACTAGTATCATATTTTTGCGCAAGTGTGTTGGCTTTTCTGTAATTAAAAGAAGGATGCCTTTTCGTAAATATTAATGCTTATTCTGGTCTGGGTTGTGATTATAGAGATAGTAGTTAATTTTTTATGCTCAATTTCTTATGTCAATAAATAAATTATGCCCATAATAGCTTCTTTTTAATGTTTACAATTAATGCGATTTTTGTAGGAATTATTTATTTTGTATTTTAAAATTAGTTTTTTAATTGTACCTAATGTTAATATGCATAAAAACCAAAATGTTAAAGTTCGTGTGATTTTTGTTAATCAATCATGTTATAATGACAGCTACGCTGAATTGGATGAAATCAGACTTATTAATACATGTATAGATACTCTTTTGTATTAAAACATACAATACATCTCTGGAACTCAGTTTCAAATACTCTAGATTCAATAATTCGTATATATTTTGCTCACACTTAGATAAATAATGTAATCTACATGGAGCTTGCTTCAAGACCAAAGTTATAGTTTCTAAGATTGTTCTTTGAAATAAATTGTGTTCCTATTTTTATATAAATCTTTTATTTTCCTTAGATCAATATTGAAAAAAACCCGTCTCTAGACACTATTTGAGCTGTACGTTGATATGTCAGTCACTTGACCCTTTAGACGGCTGGACCGGTTATTATGATAATAGATTTGTCTCCGCCCCGAATAGCAGAAAAAACTATGGATATATCGAAAAAAATGCAAATAATTTTATAACAAAATAGATTCTGCTGCGGAACTACCAGGATAGCATAAGTTCAAAGATGTATCAAATAAAGATGACAACAAAATTCTAAACGTACTTTCTAACTAGCGACCCGCCCCGGCTAAGGACGGCTTTTCTGTACTGCATATGCATCTATTATACATAATAAACCTTCCTCTTGAATCTCTATCTATTGCTGAAAACTGCATTAAAATCCGTTGAGTAGTTTAAAAGATCCAAGTGAACAGACAGCGAAAGCGACTTCATGTAAAAATCTGCTACGGAACTACTAAGATAGCATAAGTTCAAAGATGTACCAAATAAAGAGACAACATAAAAATTTAAATGTGTTTATAACAAAATAGATTCTGCTATGGAACTACCAGGAGAGCATAAATTCAAAGAGGGTTGAAATAAATGTAACATAATATTTTAAACGCGTTTTATAACAGAAATAGATTCGGCTACGGAACGAAACTACCAGGAGAACATAAATTCAAAGATGTGGCAAATAAACGTAACTTATTATTTTAAACGCGTTTTATAGCAGAAATAGATTCTGATACGGAACAGAACTACCAGGAGAACATAAATTCAAAGATGTGTCAAATAACGTAACATAATATTTTAAAAGCGTTTTATAACAAAAATAGATTCTGTCACGGAACTACCAGGATAGCATAAGATCAAAGATGTGTCAAATAAAGGTGAGGTTGCCTTATACGCGAATATACAGGCTTTTTATTAAAAGAGTACTAGGATATCATAAGATTGAAGGAGTTCTGTAGTAGGTGGGTAGGTCCCATTTTTCTTTTTATTTTGAGGGTAGGACAACGTCTGTCGAGTCAGTTAGTATATGTATAAAAACTTTATAGGCCTGCGTTTGACCACATTGTCACCATGTTTTATTTAAGGGTAAACGTTCGGTTGGAGCGCGAAATTAATTTTTTTTCACGTTTTTTGCAAATTGCAGCTCAGTTATAGGTCGTATGTTATCAAAAGGTATATTAGTAACATTTTCATGAAATAGTCGTATATGTCAGTCATATACCATAACCTTGGAGGAATATATTGATGATTTCTTTTGTTATTAATCAGTAAATATACTTCCATTCTTCTCGCAAATAACATCTTGATAACATACGACCTATAACTGAGCTGCAATTTGCGAAAAACGTGAAAAAAATTGAATTTCGCGCTCCAACCGAACGTTCCCCCTTAATGTGAAATAAAAACACTAGAATATTTTTTAATTGTTTATTTAAGTGCATTATTTCAAATAAAAAAACAAGAAATAAATAAATTGTAACATCACAACATATCTTAAGGTTCTATTTCATAAATCACAAGTTAAGGTGAATCAGCCGAAAAGCCCGCGAAATTCAAATTTTATTCGTTTTTTTTTTCAATTTGCTGCTCCGTAATAGGTCGTATATTTGTCAAAATGTGATTTGCGCCTCATTAATATGCCAATTGATTACCGATGCTTTTTAAACTATTTAAATACATACATTGGTTCTTTTTCGATAAATAACGCGCAGGAACCAATGTACAGTTCTATAATATTTTGAATGCAAAATGAATACATAGACAGATCTATAGCCATATCTTAGTGATACGAATCACATTTTGACAAATAAATGACCTATTACTGAGCTGCAATTTGAAAAAAACTCGGGCTTTTTGGAACATCCCCAACATTTATTTGCTGTACAAACCACACAGCGTTTGTGAAACAAGCTATGTACAGTCCAGCGTCAAAAGTAAAGAAAGTAAATATTTTTTGATTCATGAATACAGTGCGAAGAAGACGCCACTATCTTGTGAAGAGTCACTTTTTGAGAGTTCGCTCTGTCCGCTTATCATTGTTATATGTTGTGTTGTTTTTGCTTGTTATTTAATCAAATAATATGCCGAAAGTAATAAGAAGTGGTGTCAGAGAGATAGTATTAAAAGTTAAAGAGCGCCTTCCTGCCGATGTCATTCAAATGTCAAAAAATCCTTGTCGCACTGTACATTGTGACTTTATCTTAATTATATTTTGACAATGGTGCCGATTCTGATGTTTACGAACTTTATTAATATTAGACAAGTCACCTCTCTTTCATGTTAACCGTATCGAAAAAAGATAGAACATTTTTAATGCTGTCAGTTTAATCCATACCGTCGTAATGTAGGGGTAAATAGTTGTGACCAATAAAGATCGCGCTTAAATTCACGTTGAAATATGTGATTGGATTAAACTGACAGGACTAAAATATATTGAAGCCCTTTCTTATATTTACTATTAGAAAGAGATAGTTCGTAAACAACAGAATCGGCACCATTAGCTTGTCAATTTTGTTTGTGTACGCATGAAAACTGTGTACTATAACATGGTACTGTGATTCAGTTACTTTTGACACTAACCGTACAAAATTATACAGAAAATAACTAAGTTATTTTAATAAATAATATTGATAAAGAAAAAAAAAATCTGAAAAGATTTGTTCACGTAGCTATGATCAATAAATTATTAATTTCTAATATTAAATCTAATAGGAATGTATGTTTGACATATAGGGTGCTATAACTAACGGACACACAAACTATACTAAGAAACGTTTACACTAGTTAGCTACAAGTTACCTTATCTGGTAGATTACATACCATAGAAAGGCTGATATCAAACAGATAGCTTGTCACGAAATAGGCTCAGCTCTCAATATTATTCAAAGTCTCATGACGAATAAGAATGTCATAGGAAAATAAACTTAAAAGCTTTATATCAGAGTCTACTTTGTAGTGTGGCGCCGGGGCACGCAATAGGGAATATACATGTTTTTTTTTCGCTTAAATAAACGCTTCATATATGAAACAGTAGTAAAAAAAAAACCGAATAACTGTCATGTCGGATCTCTCTGTTTAATCGTCGCCTAATTAGTATTTTTAAATGCTTATATCTTCCATATTTCTTGGCCGATTTTAACTGTATTTTTATATTTTGTAAAGAAATGCGATAAAAAATCATGCATATATCGTAAAGCAATAAGATACATTTTTCTATGGCATACTTAATCGCTATCCAGGACTTCGGAATAAGTCGTGAAGATCAGAATTCCCGTAAAACTTAAAATTAAGTACAATTTATGACTACATTAATAGTGAAATTTCGTCTTAGACGAGTTTTGTATGTTCATCAAAACTAAACTAACAATAAGTTAAACATTAAATACTAAAAAAATAAATTACAATACTAAAATGTCAAATAAATAAAAGCGCACGCTGTATACTGTCATGAATAAAATTGAGATTGCAACAAATAAATTGGTAAATAAAAAATCACTGAGAATTATTTTAAAAATTGAATTTGATTATATCACGTATATTTTATTGTGAATACTAGTTATTAACTAAAAATAACTGGAAATTAAATACACAGCTTTTTTATATCACATTAATATACAATAAGATCTAATTTTGTACTTTTAATCACCATGTATTTAAGTACAGAATGTTCACAAGAATGACATAGTCCTACAATTCTAAGGCCATGATTAAAAACGGGCATCGCCGCGGTATAGGCTTTGTGCATATTGTTTTACTATTTATGAATTAATATTATTAATTAACTGCCTAAAATCTACGCTGCATGAAAATAGTACTGTACGATTCGAGTTAATGAAACACAGAGCACAAAAACAAGGAAGTATGTAGTTTGACCACAATCTCTGTGGTCTATATTATCTTTGTGGTTACCAAAGATATTTAAAAGAAATACTAATATGTTACAGTTTCCCGCAAATAAGCAAAGCTCACTCCTTTGTGGGAGAGACTGGCGCCTGTACTAGAATACTAGGTTTTACAGGTTACCAGGCCCCCCCCCTTAAGACAGTTGTACAGTTTAACAAAATAAAAAAACTATAAAAGTTAATTCTAATATCGTTAAATTCAAAGTAGACACGGGACAAAAATATAAAAAAAAACTCAAGTTTAAATGTGGTTAATATGAAAATGTTTTGAGGTTTTTCAAAAGGCAACCAACCTTACCTTGTTAACTGATTTTACTATTATAATAAATACTCATATCTCCTCGTTTTTATGTTCTGTGAATTATACTTATAGATATATTTCTATTGCATTTTTGACTACTGTTATTATAGCACTAATAGTATATTAATCTAGGTATCTGTTAGTTACCTGTATTTACCTAATTAGGCATGATTTTATGATAAAATATATGATGAAAATACTTTAAAATGGTTTTACAAATTACCATTTTTTAATTAGGGCAAGTTTTTTGATTCGTAGTTAAGTGAATTAACATAACAAGGCTTATTTAAAATTATCTAACCCAATGAGTTAGGTTAGGTTGTCTATTAGGTTAACAAATGATTAGGATCACGCAGCAGGTCTTGAGTTCGATTCCCATCCAGGAGAGATATGTATGTTCATCTTGTGCCGGAGTCTGGGTGTAATTGTATATATTGTATTGAATTTTAAGTACACAAATGGCATGCTATAATGGGTAATTTTGACAACCTACTTTACCAGAACCATAAATACATACGCATAGACACCTCCATGTCAAAAATTATAACCTCTTCGCTATTTACGTTGTAGCTTGTTACGGGTGACAGTAATCAGAGATATATGAAAATGAGCCTTATGTATGTGCAAATTAGTTAATCTGTTTAACTATAATTCATATGTAGTTTGCCAAACTTAAGTGGCAGTGGGCGGGGCACATCGCTCGTAGAAACGACGGCCGCTGGGGCAGAAGGTTTCTCGAGTGGCGACCACCAACCGGAAGACGCAGCGTGGACAGGCTCCCCACAAGGTGGACCGACGATCTTGTGAGGGTCGCGGGAAACCGCTGGATGCGGGTATCGCAGTGGACGTCTTTCGGTTGATATGATGATGTAGATTCAGATGAACCTAATTGCAATATCATAAGGTTCATTTTCATATCACTCTGGCTATGTCACCCGCACTATTCTACAACGTCAATAGTATAATTTATGTTAAACTACCAATCAAAAAACCTTTTTTTTTTGTGAGGAGAATGTTTTAAGCTATGTTTTAGGCAATAGTCGTGTACGTAGTCGTAGGTATGTTCATTTGTCTTCTAAGGCGTTCTTGAGTTCCATGGCCAGCTTGTACCCGAGCTCGGGCCGTCTGTCGCGACCTTCCACCATAGCCAACACCTGAAATGAACATTAACACGTCATTATTGTAACAGGTCAGCAACACATTGGCAATATCTCTGGTATCGCAAACGGCGATAGGCGCCGGTAACCACTTACCATCAGGTGGGCCGTATACTTGCTTGCTACCATAGTAGTATAAAAATAATAATATTACAAGCTTTTATTTAACTTCACATTGAGGTCAAAACTGGCAAGCAAATTTTTTTTTTTATAAATTTGCTTAAAATGAGTTCAATTCTCGGCAAAGCAAGTTTTAGTTTTTATTAAAATCGGCCCCGAGACTCCTTTAAGCATTTTTCGCTATTCCCTATACTTTAGAATTTGGTTTACCAAAAAAAACATCGTGTAGAGGGCAATTTCCTGACAAATCATGTCAAAACGATCGTTTTTATGGAATTTTGTATGAAATACTACACTAGTTTCACAGCATCAAATGATCTACTCTTTGTGGTTCTACTGGTAATTAAAACTCATAAAAAGCATTAAATGTACAACATATTTGATGTTTCCACGTGTTTTTACATGTTTTATGCATTGGTTAGTGTTTGGTCATTTATTTTTGACACTGTAAACTAGCCTATTAGCTAGTTAGCACAATGCTGAGTCTGGACCTATTCCGGGCATCACGCAACATTTCGTACCTATTGTCTTCTACTAGACGATACGATAGAGTGATTCAAGAAGAAGGTTTATATGTACCTAGTCAGGTCATAAATTCTGTCACATGTTTAATATAAAATAATTGAAACAAGTTTATTCATTATGTAACCATTTATATACCAAAATGAACTTAACAAAACATAGATTCTTATGACACTAAAGTTTATTCAAAATGACCTCCGTGATTTTGGATACAGGCCTTCAATCTGCGCGGCCAGTCGTCTATCGCAGCACGAACGAGGTCCATGTCAATATCGGCGGCTGCCTTAATCAAGGATGTCTTTGGGATGAGGCTTTGAGCACGCCTTTTCCTCCAAGTGTTGCCATATCTTGTAAACGGATTCAAATTTGGACTGGAGGAGGGCCAGTCTTCGTGCCGGATCAAGTCGATTTCACGCGCCGCCAGCCAGTCTTGTGTGCTCTTCGCTCTATGAGCTGGCGCCGAATCTTGTTGGAATACCCAGTGCCTGTTATTGAACATGGTATGAGAAACAGGTTCCACAAGGTTCGTCAGGACTGTATTTTGATACACAACTGCATTCGTTTTTACACCTTTCTCACAAAAATGTACCTCTGTTGAGCCCCAATAAGAAACTCCCAACCATACCATGAGCGAGGATGGAAAATAACCTCGTTGGACACGCGGAATACGGTTGCTCGCTTCTTCACTACTGTGTGCGTACACCTTATCATTTTGTTTGTTGTAGCTCTCTTCTACGGTAAATTTTTTTTCATCCGAAAAAATAATTTCCCGATATTTTTTTCCCGCGTACCGCTCAAACAAAGCGCGGCATCTCTTCAGTCTCAGGTCCATTAGACGAGCATTCAAACGATGTCCTGTTTTTCTTCGATATGCCCGAAGCCCTAAGTCTACATTTAACACCCTTTTAACCGTGGTTCTGCTTAACCGCATCTGAAGGGCCAACAGTTTCTGCTTACGTTTGGGATTTCTTTGAATTCGCGCCTTCACAGCTTTTATCACTGCTGGAGTCCTAACAGACCGAGGGCGACCACTTCTTGTCCTGTCATCTACACTAGAGTCTTCATTGTATCGTTTGATGGTACGATAAACGAATCTTTTGGTTATATTCAAATTTTTCAGTATGTCAAAAATTTGAATTGGCGCGTAACCGCAACGATGCAACGCAATAACTGCAACACGGTCTTCTTCAAGCGTCCACTCCATATTTAAAAATGAGTAAAATTCTAAAAAGTATACATTTTTATTTTCATGAACAATTCGAAATTCGAATTCAATAAACTTTTTTGTGGCCAGCATTCTAAAAGAAAAGTTTTTACTGTGTGACAATACTTATGACCTGACTAGGTATAAAAGATACATATTATAGTACAGAAAAGCCGAGAAATTCAAAGATTTGTACACCCGTGCGAAGCTGGGGCGGGTCGCTAGTGATTAATATAATGTAGTGTGTAGTTTCTTTTTTTCTAACAGTAAACTTTTTGTCTAACACTGGAGTGCACTGACCTCGTCGGAGTGCACGATGAGGCCGTTGTTGGTGAGGATGGTGTTCTTGGTGGCGGCGATGTCGGCCACCTCCACGCCGCGCGACGCGTCCTCCACCAGCACCGACCGGTACCCGATGGCCAGCGCGTCCGCTATTGTCGCCCCTACAACATATTACATCCTTTACATCCCTTAACTCCTATCTTAATACACTACATATTTGCACGGTGGTAGGGTACTTCGTAGTACCCACCTGGCTGGCTACCACCCTCAAGTTGAACATCCGTCGCCGAGCACTTTCTGGTGTATTCCGACGGCTGCATTTAAGAGCCAGTTCCCTTCTAGACTTTGTGTGCTTACTGTCATCGGCCACATCATCACTGACCACAGCGAGGTTGTGGTCAAACGCAGGCCTATACATAAAATCTGCGGAGCCATATGATGACCATAATCTCTAGTGTTTCGGGAGTTTCTCTAAATTTCGAATTTTAGACCTATATTTTGAATACATTATTAAACGTCAAAACTATAGTACAGTGCGACAAGGATCTTTTGACACGTGGCCAAAATCGGAACCAACGCCGCTATCTGAAGAGTCACTTTTTGAGAGTTCGCTCTGTCCGCTTATCATTCTTATATGTTGTGTTGTTTTTGCTTGTTATTTAATCCTCCTACTACTGAATGCGAAAGTTTGTGAGTATGGAAGAATGTTTGTTACTCTTTCACGTAAAAACTACTGAACGGATTTGGATGAAACTTGACACATAGATAGATCATACCCTGGAATAACATATAGGCTACTTTTTATCTCGGGAAAACATAAGATACCTCGGGAACGCGGGTGAAACCGCGGGACGGAAACTAGTCAAATAAAATTATATGTCGAAAGTAATAAGAAGTGGTGTCAGAGAGTGTTAAAAGTCAAAGAGCGTCTTCAACTGTCAAAAGATCCTTGTCGCACAGTATTGTACTATGTAGTATACTGACCCACGCAGACATCATAAGCGAGTCCGCAGATGTATATGTCAGTGGCCCCGCGCAGGCGCAGCTGCGTGCTGAGGCTAGTGTCGGTGAGCTTCTTGTTGTCCCAGAACACCGAGTACGAGTCCACCTCGGGGTTAGTGCCCTTGTACACCTTCACCGCGCCTTCCACCATCTGGAACCACCGTCCCACAAACAATATTACATATTGCTATATACACTCGATTCTACGCGGGGCCGCGCCGCCCCTAGGTGTCAAGGCAGTAGGGGCGCCGGATGAAATACCAGCGCCAATTATTGAAATAATTTTGAAGATTGTAGATCCAACCGCTTGGCAAACCTGTGTGACAGACGACCGACAGACACTTGAGTGACAGAAATAGGTCTCCGTTTAGACCCTTCGGGTACGGAACCCCAAAAAGAGGCGCTTCGTAGGTTTCGCACACAGGCGCAGGGGGTCGGCGCGGCCCTGATTCTACGCGGAAGTCGCGGGCAACAGCTAGTCATAAATAAATCCTGAGCCATTGCTTTTTTTTAAATGGCTAAAGTTGGTAGCCTCTGGTGGCTGCAACAACCTTACCGGACAAATCGGCGAGCGCAGAGGGCTCTCAGCCGGGTAATATTTAGGTAACAACGCCTGAGGGTACCCCCGAATGGGGTACGAACCTCGGCTCAGGGCGTTACCGGGGGAGAGGGAGGGCTTAGTACGAATTAAGACTAATTGACGGCGTTCAAATTACTGATCCTGGTAGCTCTACACTTCATACCTTGAGGTTATTATGCAGCTCGGCCCCCCAGGTATCCTGCACACAGTGCCGCGGCCAGAGGCGTTGCTTCATGGGCGGGGGGCCCGCGAACACCACCGTGTCGTACGCCTGGGCCTTGTCCGCTGAAACCTGACATACAAACATACATACATACATCAGTTTAAATAATCTATAACACGGTATAGAATAGGGGTGATGACTAAAAAAATCTAATTAATCCGTCAGTTAAATTACAAAAAAATATTGGACATATAATGTTTCTTTAGTTCTGAAAACAAAAAATAATGAAGGTTGCGTTAAAATTTCACGTGACGTCACGTCTTAGTACACTTTTTACAGAGAGATGACGTCACAAACCACAAGTCAAAGTATTTTTTTATTGATTTGATAAAATAAAAAATACGTACCCATTTTTTTTTTTATAACCTAACTGACGGACTAAACACAATTAATTATGGGTTACCCAGTCATCATCCCTAGGAATATAGGAATATCCCTAGGAGTGTGATACGAGCACGGTCTAGTAATCTAGTAAGATAATCCTACTCCTACCACAGATTACATAATACAGCTCCTACTAATTTTTATTTCTTCACGCTCTAACCGCTGGACCAATTTTGAAGAAAATTTGGTATGGAGGTAGCTGACACCCTGGATTAACATATAGGCTACTTTTTATCCCTCGGGAACGCGGGTGAAACCGCATGGCGGTGGCGACATGTACATATAACAAAAAAGTTATTTTACAGTTGAGTACAAAAGAAAATCTCCCCGACATTTTATTGTTATAAACCTTTTAAAATAAAATATTAAAATAATATTACGATGGGAATGCAAAACCTAACTCCTATATCCTTGGATTGTGGTAGGTAGCAAAAAAAGTTAGTAAGCTAACAATGGTGCCGATTCTGTTGTTTACGAACTAAATAAATTTAATCTCACTATATCTCTTTCTAATAGTAAATATAAGAAAGGGATGCAAGATATTTTAGTCCTGTCAGTTTAATCCGATCAGACATTTCAACGTGAATTTAAGCGCGATCTTTATTTTATTGGTCACGACTATTTACCCGTACATTACGACGGTATGGATTAAACTGACAGCATTAAAAATGTTCTATATTTTTTCAATAAGGTTAAAATGAAAGAGATGCGACTTGTCTAATATTAGTTAAGTTCGTAAACAACAGAATCGGCACCAATATCGTGTCCTACGACTATTTCATTTGGCAACCTGTCACTTGGCGTTATCTGACGCTGAATTCTCAGTAGTTATTGTTCTAGCAATATAAATATACACATTTTGTGGTTACCATTTTATACCTTGTTTTTGTTTGTAATGAGGAATAACAACAAAAAAATCTAATTAGTCCGTCAGTTAGATTATCAAACAATATTGGATACGTATTTTTTATTTTGATCAGAAAACAAAAAATAACGAAGATACAGCGCGTTAAAATTTTCCGGTCTGCAAAAAGTTTACTAAAAAGTAGTTGTACGATGACGTCACAAGCCCCAATCCTGCACTTTGATGGGACTTATCTTTGTAGTTTCTTATTGATTTGATAAAATAAAAAATACGTATCCAATATTTTTTGATAATCTAACTGACGGACTAATGAGGAATAACAACAAAAAAATCTAATTAGTCCGTCAGGGCTTGTGACGTCATTGTCAGCCGGCGCTGTCAAATAAAAAAAAAAGGAAAATCTTTTGCAGGCGAATCTTTTCTTTATTGACTTTAAAAACGTTATTATTATAATTCTTATATTTTCCTGTCAAGGTTGAAATTTAAATAACATTTAAAAATAATAAAAGCGTAACGGAAACTACTTGTTATAAACAAAAGCCATATGCCAACAAAATTGTTGGGCCAAATACGGACAGCGACGCCAGACTGGATATTACTTGTTTATACATATAAATAAGCCTTTACTGATGAAGATTTTTTTTAAATTATCATCAGGAATAAAGGCTTATTTATTATAATGTTACTTGTACTAAATGTTTTTAAAAATATTTATTATTCTATGAATAAAGATTGTTATTACTATAAAAATGGTCACGATTATTTACCCGTAACCGACAATGGCACAGATAATATAAATATTTATGTTAGTAAGAAAGAAATGTTAATAAACACTTCACGTGTTTAAAATTATACTTGAGTACATACATGAATTAATAAATAAATAAAAAAAATAATTACAATCACTTGAGTGTGATACCTTAATTATCGATTCTTAGTCGATTCTAGTGTGAGTGCAACGCGTAACAAACGATGCTTCGTACATGTTAGGGTTGACACGTTAAGGAAATGTATTTATAAGTTTTATAATAATATCTTGGGTTGGGGCATGCTTCATGACGACCATAAGTGTGTCTTTTTGTACAAATTAATTTTCTTTACAAAATTATTTAAAAAAAAATGTTACAAAATAATATTTTGATTTCGTAAAAATATTTTTTCTCTTGTCGTTATTTTATGATTATGTATTAATTAATTTCATTGTTTATTTAAATCATGTTAGATTTTTTTTTATTATAAATACCTACAGCCACGTAGAAAGCGAATATTGTAAATACGAATGTGTGTATGCGTGTATACCTATTTGTCAACATTCAGTTCAGTAACGGCTGAACGGATTTTGATGATTTTTGGCACACTTACAAATAATACATTGTAATGGATACTTTATCCCGGAAAATTATTTTATTTTATTTTTTTCTGAATTTGATACTGGTGCCGATTCTGTTGTTTACGAACTTAACTAATATTAGACAAGTCACCTCTCTTTCATTTTAACCTTATTGATAAAAGATAGAACATTTTTAATGCTGTCAGTTTAATCCATACCGTCGTAATGTACGGGTAAATAGTCTAATAGTGAGATTAAATTTATTTTAGTTTGTAAACAACAGAATCGGCACCACTTTATCCCGGAAAATTAATTTATTTTATTTTTCCTAAATACCTATAAGTATATAATTATTTTACATTTTAAATTTATGAAAACAAAAATATTGTGACACCCCTACCTACAGGCCAACCTATATTCGGTACTGATATCGAGGTCAAGTTGGATCAAATCATAATATTTTTTTATTGTCTACAACGAAGGGCGACCTAATAATATTGAATCATTTATTTAATCAATATTTACGTTAAGATTTATATGGCACTAATAACAACAAAGTATACTGATTATTACCGATCGTTTATTCACAATTTTATTATTTTTCTGTACTGAAATGAGAACCATTAAACCAGTACCCAAAAGTGATGACACAGTGCGACTAGGATATTTTGGCCACGTGCCAAAATAGCCTTGTAGCACTGCAGAGGCCTCTATGTTTGGGGGCCTTAAATCTATACTAATATTAAAAAGAGGAAAGATTTGATTGTTTGTTTGCATTGAATAGGCTCCGAAACTACTGAACCGATTTGAAAAATTCTTTCACTAATAGGAAACTACATTATCCCCGAAGGTTATAGGCTACTTTTTATCCGGGGAACGCGAGTGAAACCGCGAGGAATAGCTAGTAAAAGATAAATAAAAACCGGACAAGTGCAAGTCTGACTCGCGCACAGAAGGTTCCGTAATTTCCTAGGTTACTTCAAATACCATAGACTTCTAATAGGTTTCCCTGTAATCTATAGGTAAAGAACTATTTTCTGTATTTTTATTTTATTTTTTGGCCTGTAGTTTCGGAGAAAAGTGGGGGAATGGTAAATTTTTGCCTATTTTCTTAAATAACTCCAAAACTATTCATCTTAAAAATATATTTAAAATTTTCACAACGAGCCCTTTCATTTGATATGTCACACGATAAAGTTTGCAAAACTTTTTTTTAAATATGGTAGTTGACTGACTTATCAAATCAGCTACTTTTTAATAAATGTCAAAACGATAGTTTATATGGAATTTTGTATGAAATATTACACTATGACGTCATAGTTTCATAGCATCAAATCATATACTTTTAGTGGTTCCACTGGTAATTAAAAATCATAAAAAGCATTAATTGTACAACATATTTGTTTTTTCCACGTGTTTTTAGATGTTTTATGCATTGGTTAGTGTTTGGTCATTTATTTCTGACAGTGTCAACTACCCTATTCCTAAATTTGCTCCCAAAAATAGCATCCATGTTTAAAATTTATTTATTTACGTCTCACGTCCGTATTTCGGTCACCAGCTTACATGTGTGTACCAAATTACAACTCAATCATTATAGTATAAACATTTCGGAGCTAACTGGCTGTGACAGACAGACGCACGAGTGATTCTATAAGGGATCCGTTTTTTCCTTTTAGGTACGGTACCCTAAAAATAATAGAATATCCTGGGACATTCTTCACACACGGTTATCTGATCGCAATCTAAGCAGAGCTGCCTTGTACTATGGAAAACAGATAACTGATATACTACATATCAGTGGCGAGGGGTAAAATTGTGGTGAGGCTAAGCCGTTCAAAAAACACCGATAATTTTATACCTAATTACAGTCTATTTTATATAAAAGTGGCTTTGAAATGATGAATCTGTGGAACTGGGATTTCTAAAAGGTAAGCCGATGGGAATCCGCTTGTATGGACCCTTCGCTACTGCTACATATACTACTTTTTTTTGTAAATACATACTTAAATAGATAATAGATGACAGTGTCAAAAATAAATGACCAAACACTAACCAATGCATAAAACATCTGAAAACAAGCGGAAACATCAAATATGTTGTACATTTAATGCTTTCTATGATTTTTAATTACCAGTAGAACCACTAAGAGTAGATCATTTGATGCTGTGAAACGATGACGTCATAGCTTAGTATTTCATACAATATTCCATGTAACCGATCGTTTTGACATTTATTAAAAAGTTGCTGATTTGATATGTCAGTCAACTACACTATTACACTCAGACTCAGGACAAACATACATGTTCATGCACACAAATGTATGTCCTGGATGGGAATCGAACCCACGACCGGCGGCGTTATCGGTGGCGTCTTAACCAACTGCGCCAACTGGCCTGTAAAATAGAAGGTGTGATAGATAACTGACCGGGCTGGATGGATGCAGCTCCCGCATGTGCACGTTGTCAATGAAGGAGACGTGGTCCGGGGGGTGCCAGTCCAGCGAGTAGAACACGCAGTCGAACGGCACCGTCTCCAGCAGGTGGTTGATGGGCTCCACCACCTGGATAACAACAATAAAGGCTAGTTGACAGTGTCAAAAATAAACGACCAATACATAAAACCGGTGTGTTCCGGCAATTGCACTTGAGAGCCAGTTTTCCTTCTCGGTATTGTAATTGGTCAGCAACACATTGGCAATATCTCTGATATTGCAAATGGCGATAGGCCACGGTAACCACTTGCCATCAGGTGGGCCGTATGCTTGCTTGCTACCTTAGTAGTATAAAAAAACATGTAAAAACACGTGGAAACATCAAATATATTGTACATTTAATGCTTTTTATGGTTTTTAATTAACAGTAGAACCACTAAGGGTAGATCATTTGATGCTGTGAAACTATGACGTCATAGTGTAGTATTTCATACGAGATTCCATATAAACTATCGTTTTGACATTTATTAAAAAGTAGCTTAATTTGATATGTCAGTCAACTATTCATTCAAACTCAAAACTCAATAAATTTAAGCTCAATTCTGATAAGGCACTTATGAACGTCGGAAGTTACAATGCTACTAAAATGCGAAAGTTTGTGAGTGTGTATGTTTGTTACTTCGTCACGCTCAAACGGCTGGACCAATTTTGATGAAATTTAGTATGGAGGTAGCTGATACCCTAGATTAGCACATACGCTACTTTTTATCGCTCGGGAACGCAGGTTAAACCGCGGGGCGGGAGCTAGTAGGGAATATTATGCATGATTTTTTTATCGCCTTATTCTTAACAAAATATGAAAAAAAAAAGTGATGACAGATAGTGAAATTAAAATCGGAAGATAAGTATTTTAAAGTCACGTCAAAATCGGTGCAGCCGTTTGCCGCAACAAACAAACAGACACACAGATAAAAAAATATTTTGGTATAACCGTTGTACGATGAAACGGTAGCAAAAGAAAAAAACATAGGCCCAGAAAACACTCAATTTATTAAATCAATAAATTTGATATGTAGATTTCGAAAGAACGAAACCATAGCGCGATCTATTGTACAAGTAACGCCATCTCTTGGCATTATCTGGATAGTATTAATTTTAATATAAACATTCCGCCCCTCAAAGTACGTTAGAACTTTTGAACACAAACTAAAATCTATTCTAGTGAATAACAAAAATAAAAAAAAATGATAACTTCCTAATAATCTATAAAAACGGGGGGTTTAACTAATCATACAAGTGGACTGTAAACATCGTATTTAAACTAAAAACTAAATAGTATCACAAAATAATTAAATATATCAACTAAACTAATTTAAATTTAGTCACCTTCGGTAGGAAGCAGACACAATTTATGAATGGGTCTTTTAATAATAGAATTTTTACATTTTAAAGTGACCACTCTAATCAAACCATCAGACCCAGGGTGCACTTCAATAATTCTAGCCATCAACCATTTGGTGGGTGGCAATCGTTCGTCTTTAATCAAAACTATATCATCAACTTTTAAATTATTTTTCTCAATCGACCATTTTTGGCGTTTTTGTAAATTGACAAGGTATTCTTGGCTCCATTTGCGCCAAAAACATACTAACTGTTTCTGCAAAAAGATCCATCTTTTATTATAAGGCACATTAATACTATCTAAATTAATATCAGGAACTACTATAGGATTTTCCCCAATTAAAAAATGACCAGGTGTTAAAGCAACAGTGGTGCCCTCTTTTTCATCATCAAGTGAGGTTATTGGTCTTGAATTTAAACAACATTCTATCTGACACAATAAAGTAGAATATTCTTCGTAGGTTAACTTGCAATCTCCTAAAACACGATTAAGATGGTTCTTTATGCTTTTTATTCCCGATTCCCACAAGCCTCCCATATGGGGTGCTCCTGCTGGATTAAATTGCCATTCGGTACCATCTTGTGCTAACAATTCAGCAATTTCATTAGGTAAATTATTTGTACTATTCTTAAACATAAACTGAAGCTCTTTAGTGGCACCTATGAAATTGGTCCCACAATCACTAAGAAGTTTCTTACAATGTCCTCTACGAGAGGTGAAACGACGGAAAGCCGCCAGGAAGTGTTCAGTACTAAGACTAGTGACAAGCTCGATATGTACTGCCTTGGTGGCTGTACATATGAATAAAGCAATATAAGCCTTTTGAGTTTTATTGGAACCACGTCCACTAAATAATTTAAGTACTACAGGCCCTGCAAAATCTACACCACTAACAAGAAATGGTCTTTGAGGAGTAACTCGTTCTTTTGGCAAATTTCCCATTAATTGAGTTGCAGGTTTGTTAGAGTTTCTACAACAAGCTATACATTCTCTTATTACTTTCTTTATAATATGTTTTACTCCTATTATATGATATTTATTTCTAATATGGTTCAACATTAATTGCATTCCTCCGTGTAAAGTAGTATAATGTGAATCTTTAACAATCAGGTATGCTAGTCTACTATTTTTTGCTAATATAATAGGATGTTTGGTTTCTACACTAACACATGAATTTTCAATACGTCCTCCTACTTTTAATATATCATCTTTATCAACAAACGGATTTAATTTTACAATATGTTTTTTAATTACACTTTCAGATTTTTGGGACATTTTTATCAAGATATTTTTTGACATTTGCAGTTCGTCGGAGTTAAGGTAAGTGGTATTAAGATACACAGGTAAGTTTTCTTTTTTAGCTTTACATTTACATTTATAGTAGAATCTCATACAATAGCTTATTACTCTTACTAGTTTTTTAAAGTTTGAAAATCTATTAATCAAGTCTCTTTCTTTTTCAGGTTCCGGTACTACACTACACTGCACTAATACATTAACTTGAGATCTTTTTTCTAACTCTGTAGGATTTATTATTTCACTTATGTCTTTCACAGGTAAATCACTATCTTCTCGAAGCCATGATGGACCGTTCCACCATAACTCGTGCGACTGCAGCTCAAGCGGAGAGATGCCACGGGAAGCAACATCTGCGGGGTTATCCAGTGACGCGACGTGATGCCATCTATTAGGTTCTATTACATTGGTAATCTCTGTCACTCTGTTTGCGACAAATGTATTCCAGTAGTTTGACGGTCGTTGCAACCAGGCTAAAACTATTGTTGCATCTGTCCAAGCGTAAATGTCTTCATCTGGAATATTTAGTGCTGTTTTAATTCTATTTATTAACTTTGCCAGTAATACAGCACCACATAGTTCTAATCTAGGTGTTGAGATTTTCTTCACTGGTGCTACTCTGGTTTTAGCTTCCATGATAGTGACTGTAACGGCGTGAGGTAAAATTATACGGCAATAAACTACTGCAGCATATGCAATATCTGACGCGTCGGAGAATCCATGGATTTCGACCTTAACCATGTTCTCTGTCATGCCTATCCATCTATCTAACTCTATCATTGGCATATCACACAAGTTTTTACGAAAGATCAACCATTCCGTCTCTACAGTTTCTGACAATTGATCGTCCCAGTCGTGACCCTCTGCCCACAATTTTTGAAGAAAAACTTTTGCTCTAACGACTATTGGAGCAAGCCACCCTGCTGGGTCGTAAAGCCTTGCTATGTCTCTCAAAATTGATCGTTTTGTTGGTTTTTTATTAGTATTTTCTATTTCAAAGCTGAGTTCAAATTTGTCTGATCTATTATTCCAATCAATTCCTAAGATTTTTCTATTTATCTGTACTGAATTGTCTATTTCTAAACTATTTGATGCCCATTTGTGTAGTAAAAATCCACCTTTTTTCAGTAGTTCTATTAATTGTGTTTGTAATTCTATTACTTTTTCAGGTCTACATGCGCCCGTAAGTAAGTCATCGATGTAGAAATCTCGTAGGAGAATATCAGTAACTTCTTCAGGAAAATTACCCTTCTCATCTTCAGCTAGTTGCTTTAGAGTTTTAATAGCTAAATATGGTGCACATGATGTACCATAACTAACAGTTGAAAGTCTAAAGTGTTGTACAGGTTCGTTGTTGTCGAATCTCCATACGATACGCTGGAAATCGCGATCGCTTTCGTCTATATAAATTTGTCTATACATTTGTTTAATATCTCCAACCAGAACTGTAGCATGTCGTCTCCATCTTAATGTTGTATCTCTAATGTCGCTTTGAAGTGGCGGACCAACTAACAAATTATCATTCAAGGATTTGCCATTGCTAGTTTTGGCGGAGGCGTCAAATACGACGCGCAACTTTGTTGTTAGGTGCTGCTCGTTAATTACAGCATGATGTGGTAAGTAACAGACACTATTATTTTTCTTACTATTTTCAGATGCGGGTTCCATGTGATTTTGTTCTAAATAATCTTTCATAAACTCGTTGTATCTATTTTTCATTTCAGGATTATTCTTCAACTTCTGTTCTACTGCAGCTAATCTTTTTAGGGCTATGGAAGCAGATTCTCCAATATCAGGTGGGTTAACAGCAAAAGGTAAGCGAAGTTCATACCTTCCATCTATTTTTCTTCTATGTGTTTTATTGTAATGTGCTTCGCATTTAATTTCCTGATTAGTCAGCATCATCTTTCCAGGAGTTGGTTCTTCCAGTTCCCAAAATTTGCGAAGAACTGTATCTATTTCTATTTTAAGGTGATGACTGAAAACTATAGGCTGTTTATTTTCGTTACTTTTATTTTTTCCAGAAACTAACCAACCTAGTTTAGTCGCTTGTGCCACTAGCGAACTATTCCCATCTCTAGAAACCATCAAGCCTTCCTGAATAATATCTGCAAAAACCTCTGCTCCTAATAGAAGATCTATGCGGCCTGGTTGTGTGAAAGAGGGATCAGCGAGTTGTATTGTATCTAGTTGTGGCCATTCGACTGACTGTGCACGTTGTGGTATATATGAGGTCAATGTCCTCAGGACGTATGCTATGACCTTAATCTTTATATTAGGGTCGTATCTAGACATTATTTCAAACTCAACAAGTGCTTTCGTGACTGTTTTGTTTGAACTAACACCAACTATGTCACCTATGATGGGTGCCTTTTTAAGTCCTAGCTCTTGACAAGCACCTTCTGTAATCAAGGAGGCTTGTGATCCTTGATCGACTAACGCACGCAGGCTATGAAGACTATTGTTTCTATTTGACTGCACTGTGACAAGTGCAGTGGCTAATAAGACTGGAGAGGATGTACTAGTGGAGGTTTTCAAGGTATGTATTCCTTTATCACTTTCTATTTTATCTTTACTATTTTCTATGTTTTCTACCATTTCAGCATTATTTACTTGATGAGCGGTTTGTGAGTTTTGAGTAGATGTACTAGCTGGTATACTGTACCCATGCAATAATGTGTGGTGTTTGCGGCTACATTTTCTACAACCTGATTGAGTGCAATCTTTCACGGAATGACCCTTTTTTAAGCAATTAAAACAGATGTTGTTCTTCTGAATGTATTGTTGTCTATCATTTATGCTAAGCTGAGTAAAGTTATTACAAGTGTAGATTCTATGGTCACCGTTGCAGAACAAACAAGTTAGTGTTGGACTCATGGTTGTGGTCATACTTTTGTTGCTTATATTTCTATGTAAAGGTTGTGTTTGCGTGTCTTTAAATCTCACTGCTTCTAGGGTTCTAAATCTAAATTCGAGAAATTCAGAAAGATCTTTCCACGTAGGTAGGTTATCTTGATTTTCTATACGCTGTTCAAAATATTTGTGTGACTCTGTATCTAGTTTTTGGATAATTATGTAAACTACGATGTCATCCCATGACTCAGTAGGTATTTTAATCGCTTTAAGGGATGTCAAGCATTCAGATGTGGTATCTAATAAATCTTTAATTGCTTTGGATGATTCACTAGTGATTCTCTTCTGGTTTATCAGTTTTCCAATGTATGCATTAACTATGTTTCTACGATTGTTATATCTCTTGTCTAGGGTGTTCCAAATGATATCATAATTAGATTCTGTTATTGACAACTGTTTTACTAAGTTTTCAGCTTCTCCTTGTAAACTAGATTTTAAATACTGGCATTTACTTACTTTGCACAAATTGGGGTTGTCATGTACTAGTGATTTGAAAAGATCATGGAAAGATAACCAACTTTTATAGTCTCCCGAAAATTTAGGTATTGAAATTGGAGGTAGTTTTATCTTAGTTTGTAAAAACTGGTCACTATTTGCAATCTGTTCATTACTTGACACTATTGATATATCAGTCTCATTTAACTTTTCTCGAATTCGTGTTTTTAAATCCAAAAATGTTTCTAAACAATGATCATATACGTCACTCTTGAAATATGTAAGTTTATGTTTATCCTCTTTAGAAGCTGCTACTAATTTATCATGGTTACTTTGCATTTTATCCCAATAAGATTCTAACAATTCTAGTCTAGTATCCAAATATGCTTTTGTTAATCGATCTTTGGGACTCTTTTTAAAGTTTTCTAATAAATTTTGAATTTGCTTTTGAGTTTCTAGTTGACTATTTTGAAGACCTTCCATTTTTATTGAAGTTAAAGATTATTCAAAATTGTTCTATGTTAATAATGATCACTATTAATAAATTGAAATTGTTTGTAAGTCTTTGAAACCACTATAAGTTAATCCAATTAAATAAAGTTCTTTTACGAATTTAATTACAACAGAGTCACTTTAATGAGAAATAATTAATGTTCACTTTATTTCTTATATCTATTTACTCACGGTTACCAGTCTAGCGTCAAACTAGCGTTCAACACTGCAATCCATAAACACACACAACAACACTTCACTTCACTAAGGTAACATTATCATGCACGATCCATGCATTGCTACCTGGAACTCACTCACCACTATCACTACTATAATCCGGCACGTAATGGACCAATGTACGATGAAACGGTAGCAAAAGAAAAAAACATAGGCCCAGAAAACACTCAATTTATTAAATCAATAAATTTGATATGTAGATTTCGAAAGAACGAAACCATAGCGCGATCTATTGTACAAGTAACGCCATCTCTTGGCATTATCTGGATAGTATTAATTTTAATATAAACAACCGTATATACTTTCATTATGCATTAAGTAAAAAGTTATTACTAAAATTTACATAAGTACCTACTTGTCAATATTATTATATTTAATTTTTGTAAATAGGGGTAAGAAAATAATACTCTAAAAATTAAAAAGCTGTCATTTCTCCATTACAAACAGATAGGTAAGTACATCGATTATATTTATTTATATAGATACTAGCTGACCCGGCAGACGTTGTCCTGCCCTGAGAACAAAAATAAAACTGGGACCTACAAACCTATCCCTACCTACTCCTATCTACCTCTACCTGCCACTACCTACCCCTACCTACCTTACCTACCTACCCTACCTACCTACCCTACCTACCTACCCTACCTACCTACCCTACCTACCTACCCTACCTACCTACCCTACCTACCAACCTACCCTACCTACCTACCTACCCTACCTACCTACCTACCCTACCTACCTACCTACCCTACCTACCTACCCTACCTACCTACCCTACCTACCTACCTACCCTACCTACCTACCTACCCTACCTACCTACCCTACCTACCTACCCTACCTACCCCTACCTATCTACCTACCTCTACCTACCCCTACCTACCTTACCTACCTACCCTACCTACCTACCCTACCTACCCCTACCTATCCTATGTCCTTCTCCTGGCTCTAAACTACCTCCCTGCCAATTTTCAGCTAAATCGGTTCAGCCGTTCTTGAGTTATAACTGGAGTAACTAACACGACTTTCTTTTATATATATAGATTACATTGACTCCCCCCCTGTACCCCAGTGACGCTGGAGCCTACACGCATGCTGGCTAGCTGAGCGCGGTGAGCGACAACCACGCGACTTTTTTCTAATACTTGCATTTTTAAACTCGTGATATCTTCCGAATGAAATGTCCGAATTGAATAATTCAAAAAGTTATAAAAAGGTATTAAAGCCGTCTTGAATATAAAGTAATTTATTTTGATGTGGATTAATACCAAGGTACAAATGAAGAGCCTTTTCAATAGGCGGCATATATAAATTAATATTTTATAATAAAAAACTGCTTACTGTGACATAACTATAATATTTAGACATATGCTGTCGCGACACTTTTTGTAGATAATGATGAGTTCTGCAAAGTCGTAGTAAATGATTTTGCTCTATCATCAATAGTTTTCGCAGCGCACGCGACGTAAGGAATTTTTCAGGTCATTTTTTTACACCTTATGTTACATTATTGGAGTTTTAGTAAGGATCCCTAATTTTTTTTAAAATATAATATAGCCTATGTTACTCGGGGATAATGTAGCTTTCCGAAGGTGAAAGAATTTTTGAAATCGGTCCAGTAGTTTCGGAGCCTATTCATTACAAACAAACAAACAAACAAACAAATCTTTCCTCTTTATAATATTAGTATAGATATGCAGCAATAGCTACTTCAAGGCTGACGAAGAAATTTTATTGCTTTCCAGAATACACTAAAGACTGCAATATAATTACATATTACATCGTAACAATAAACCATTGTATAAAAAATTACCTCGAACACTGATTAAATTCCCCACACAATACTATTGAATATAACAAATAATTCGTCGACAATGTAAACCGGAACGCAGCCATGGAAAAATGGATTAAATACATCACAATGGCGACCTATCAATCTATAGTTATACAGGATGAATTCGGTTAGATATAATAGGCCGAATACTGAGGGGGGGGGGGGGGGGGGGTAAACTAAACGAGATAGCTATTTTAGTACTGTAGTAATATATAATAGGTACCTACAAAATAGGCTAGTAGACAGGTGTTTTTATAATTTAGAACCAGTAGAGTTCTACTACAAATCTACTACTCTTAGCAGTTGCTAAGAGTAGTAGATTTGATACAAATTCCATATAAAATATTGTTTTGACATTTATTAAAAAGTAGCTGAACTACCCTATTAGAATAATGGTCCAGCTGTTTAGGCGTCACGTAACAGACAGAGTTACATTCGTATCAGTAATATAAGTATGGTATACACTGGTGCCGATTCTGTTGTTTACGAACTAAATAAATTTAATCTCACTATATCTCTTTCTAATGAGAAATATAAGAAAGGGATGCAGAATATTTTAGTCCTGTCAGTTTAGTCCGATCACTTATTTCAACGTGAATTTAAGCGCGACCTTTATTGGTCACGACTATTTACCCGTATATTACGACGGCATGAACTAAACTGGCAGCATTAAAAATGTTCTATCTCTTTTCAATAAGGTGAGAGGTGACTCGACTAATATTAGTCAAGTTCGAAAACAACAGAATCGGCACCACTATCCGCATTATTAGGCCTAATATAACCAAGCGAAATCACCCTGTATATAGTACCAAGATACCATGAATACGACATTTATGTTACTAACATCGAGTCTAATTTATAACGCTGGTAGCTGTCATTATGTGCGGAGGTCGACTCAAAGACTATGTTTTATAGCTAAGCATGACTATAATTTAATATCGGTATACGTTTTAAGTGCTTATTTTGTCGGAGATCTAAATTATGATATACTAGCTTTTCCGTGCGGTTTCACTCGCGTTCCCGGGATAAAAGTAGCCTATAACCTTCGGGGATAATGTTCAATAGTTTCGGAGCCTATTCAATGCAAACAAACAATCAAATCTTTCCTCTTTATAATATTAGTATAGAAGTATAGATAAGGCAAAAAAAAAGGATTATTTGTCACCTGCATACATACAATACGCCACTCAAAATTCAAATTCAAAAAATATTTATTACCAGCATTATAAACAGTACCTGGATGACCGAGCGTTGCTCGTTTTTTTTTTTCAAGTTTTATTTTCCAATATAGGCCTGTGTCAACATTGCGGTCAAGACAATGTCACTAAAATATTGAATGCCAATTAATTGCAATGGTATCAATTACCTTGTACTATGGGAAACGCTTGACCTTGCATAATCTTTACATAGTATAAATTCGTCGCTTCGGCTGTCTATTCAGTGCCGGTTTTAGCTCTACCAGCACCCTGGGCGAGATGTGATAACCCCCCCCCCCCCCCTTCTCCCGCCAACAAATTAAATAGAATTTATTTATTTATTTAGACTCAGATAGCAGGACTCGCTCATGAGCGACCGGAAATAAAGGTGGGCCTGGCGCCCCTTTACATCTGGCGACCCTTTACATCTGGCGCCCTGGGCGATCGCCCTACCGCGCCCTACCCTAACACCGGTACTGTGTCTATTCGCTTAGATCTTTTAAACTACTCAACGGATTTTAATGTAGTTATCAGCAATAGATAGAGTGATTCAAGAGGAAGGTTTATATGTATAATACATGAATATTATAATACAGAAAATGCGAGAAATGCCGTGCGAAGCCGGGTCGCTAGTTTACAATTAAATCATTACCAATTAAAAAAAAACTGTGACAGCATTAAAGCCGCTCTATTTCTGTTAGTACAATACCTACTAGGTGAGAAGAAAAACCAATTTATAAACTTCCTAACGTCAACTACAACCCGTTTATTCGGCCCCACCCCACCCCGGGGTACCGGTGTTACGCTGTAGCTGGCACCGAATCGTTTTGTTACCCTAATTGCTACACCTTGTGTAGTGTGAATTTTGTACTTGCGCGATTATTTTTAGTCTAAAGTCGAGGGGTGTTTTTGACGAGTTTTAATTTGATCGGTGCAGCTCTATGGTTTGGGGTTGAATTGCGGTCATGATAAAATAGATATAGGAAATAGCTTTCGTTTATTTTGGATTTATTCATAGCAAGAAATGTTTAGACAATTTGTAAACTTAGGATAATATATTGTAGCCTACGGTCTGACTTGGCTTGTTTTCATATACGAATTATATATATAGCCTTCGCAAGTTCTAAACCTGTTACTTGTCGGTTCTTATTTTATTATTCCGAAAATTTGGCTTGCTGGTAGAAACTAGCCATCGAACATAATAATTCGTATATGAGAACTAGCCAAGTCAGACCTTAGGCTACAATATATTATCCTGTTATAAGAAAAAATGATATTTTAATTATAACTTGGCACCCATTTAGATCTCACTTCTTTCGTCGTTGAAGTCAACAACCAAGGCATATAATATCATAATATTGAACTTGGCTCTCATTTCACATTTATGTTTCTGATGGGATTTAAAATACAATTAGGTAGACATATTCTTAAACAGCGTGACTATCAAACAAAAATAAACCCTATCACACCAATTTACGTATCAAAAATAACTTTCAAAATCAATAACAAAGTTGGAATAGAACCAAGAATCAGTCGGAACCAACCACTTACAACTACCTTTCGTGAGGGTAGGCGAACATTTTAAAAGTTTATTTTATCAATCCGAGTTAGACACGTCGGGTTGGCGTTGGCAAGTTTTTGAGCATGCAATCATGATTTATGCCTTGATACCACTGTGATGAACCTTGGGAAACCAGGGCGACGTTGCAGTCATTTCACTGCATGATTATATAGATTAAATACTTTGTAATTTCATAATGCTTACTGCGGATATTAAGGGTAAACATTCGGTTGGAGCGTTAAATTCAAATTTTATCACGTTTTTTGCTAATTGCAGCTCAGTTATAGGTCGTAAGTTATCAACATGTTATTTGCGACAAGAATGGTAGTATATTTACTGATTAATAACAAAATAAATCATCAACACATTCCTCCAAGGTATATTAGTAACATTTTCATGAAATAGTCGTATGGACTTGGAGGAATATGTTGATGATTCATTTTGTTATTAATCAGTAAATATACTACCATTCTTGTCGCAAATAACATGTTGATAACTTACGACCTATAACTGAGCTGCAATTAGCAAAAAACGTGATAAAATTTGAATTTAACGCCCCAACCGAAGCCTCCACCTTAAGGCGGAGAAATTAGTGCGCTATCTCGCTTGCAAAGTTCAACATTTTTGAAAATATAAAATCACTTTTGAGTACGGTGGAGAGTGAATTGCCCATACAAACTCAAAATTAGCACAAGATCATACCCTGGCATAACACGTAGGCTAGGTACTTTTTATCCCGGAAAGACATAATATCCTCGAAAGCCGGTAAAACCGTGGGACGGAAGCTAATTATAACTATAATGGTTAGAAAATGAATTAAAAAACAATAACCGAGCCACCCTTACCAAGTTTACACTAACTGCAAATTAATTGTACACCAAATAGTCAACACGTCACGCGTTGGCAAGTGTCTTGCAGTTATTAACTCGCGTGACTAAATGCAATTAACTTTAACTCCTGAGGTAAGCTGTTAGTTAATTTAGAGCATGTTAATCTGTTAGTTTGGAAACGATTTTAAGATTAAACTGGCAACACCTCGTGGTATATATTTTTGAATATATAAAACGGTATAGTATGACACAACTTAGATGAAGCATCGGCAAAATTCGTAAAATCTATCGTTCCCGAAAAGAGTGCGTCTACAACATTACTCATGTGTTAAAAAATGATCGGCGAAAATGATCTTGTTGAACGGTGAATGGCGCGATAATGAATGATTTTTATTAGTTGTGTAAATCGGAAGTGAAGTGTACGAAAACGATTTGCCGATACTACGTCTAAGTTGTGTCATACTGTACTATATTGAGATAATGCGTTTTTGCATTATGCGTTGTCTAAGCTACCCCTCTACCAAATTTTCATCAACATCGCCTCAGTATTTTAACCTAGAATAACGCTATTATAGTATTAATTAATCTATACTAATAATAAAGCTTAATTCTTTGTTAGTTTGAACGCACTAATCTCTTGATCTACCAGTCGGATTCGAAAAATTATTTCACTAATAGGAAGCTACATTATCCTCCATGTTTATAGGCTACATTTTATCCCGGGAATGCGAGTGAAACCGCGAGAAACTAGCTAGCTAGTACTGGATATAAGAGATTTGCCACGTGACTAAACACGTTTCACTCTATAGGCACAGAGGAAGTAAAGGCAATAGGTAAATACCTGAATACAATAACAATGGCGGAATAACCTACTTACGTATTGTATATCTAAGTACCTATTTACGCATGTAGAATAAACTCTACAATTTATCTGCCACGTCTAATAATGTTGAAATATCAGCATTATACACATACAACCTTCCGTTTGACGATGTAAATCAGCAAGGGCTATTTTAAATCACTCGGATTCGACATCGGAATCGCAAACGAACATTTTCGTTGCAATTTTAAATAGCAGTCGGATGACAGATCGAAGAGATTCGATAGCGGAAAGATGGAGTGCGTTTACGAAGAAATAAAAATAGCAATTAAGAAGTTTTCGATGTCGAATCCGAGTGTTATAAAATAGCCCTGCAGGAAGCGAGTTCACTCAAATAAGTCTTTAATTCAACAGACTATATACAGTAATCCTATAGAACTTTTTTTTTAGTTTAGAAAAAGTAAACGGAGAAACAGACATGAGGCAGACTGCGATCTTGTTTTGTACTATTTAGAGATTTCAGAGTTGTACTACTATTAGTACTATTATGTAGTAATCCAAACAGCGACATTTTTTAGAGCGGTTATCTGTACTAATAATAAAGCCGAAGAGTTTGTTTGTTTGAACGCACTAATCTCCGGAGTTACTGGTCCGATTTGAAAAATTATTTCACTAATAGGAAGCTACGTCATCCACCCCCGAAGGTTATAGGCTACTTTTCTTACATATCCTGGGAACGCGAGTGAAAACGCGGGCAACAGAAACTAGTAAATTATAAAAGATATGTAATTATCCGAAATTGTAGTTGCGATGATAGGTACTTATAGTATTTTTGTTACTTATCGTGAAATTTTGCCCTCCCCCCTCCACGCTACGTAGACGTTGACAATAGGCGTTTAGGTTAGTTTTCCTCCACTGCGAGTTACCTACGCTCACGAAGCAGAAAATGTAGCCTACGCTAGTCAAAAAACGACTTTTAGCCGAACAGACAAATTATTGCCGCACATCACACGGGGAGAGTCGCGAACAAAGGCTTATGTGTAGGTACAACATAGAAACGCGTAAACGTGTATCAGTACACACACAAATGAATGACGCACACACACACTCACAGTTAATCAATGGGCCCCATAAGATATTGAGTTGTTAAATCGATATGACATATGCTATTTTATGTTACCGATTAACTGCCGATTTCCGATAACTGATTACGTGAATCTACAGGGTTACTGGTAACTAACCCATAACCTCTTAAATGTGACTAGGTACATCAAGCCTATATATAAACAACTTTTGTTTTATGACTTTTTTTAAAACGTAATACATTCCAAGAAAGTAAAAAAAAGTTTTAGTGGGGATTTCTATTAAACATTCTACAAATTGTACTCTTACTCTGTCTTAGGCCCAATTTGACCAAAGTAGCACTTCCACGAGGTAAATATGTATGTGGTAGTAATTTGTGACTGCCTCGTACCCCGTTCGTATTATAACTTAACCTGTGTCTGCATAGTGAGAATTTATGTGGAGTTCAAAAGTTTAGAACAGCAAATTTGATATTATTTTTTTATAGAGAAAAAAATACATTGAATTATAACATGTCGTAGAACAAAATATGTCAGGCTTGATTAACCAAAATCGCCCTTAAGTGGTATTTCATTAGTTACCAGTGACACTGTATACATGTATCCTACATAGAATATTTTTTTAATAGTTTACCTAAAGTTTAATCAAAGATCTAAGAGAGGATTTTTGCAAAATTTAAGCCCTAAGAGCCTATCTTTCCGCGCGATTTCATCCGCGATCCAGGGGATCCTACGTCATAATAGTTTTCAGCCCGCATCCAGTGGTATTTATACGTTGATAGATCAGTCAGTCAGTCACGCCGCTTTTCTTGTATTTGTTGTTGTTGCAAATAATTATAGGCTAAGATAACCGCTTCCCATCACCAAAAAAATATGAGTGGCAAAGAATATTTTGCTCTTCCAAACATATTTCAAATGTCAAACCTGTCAGACAGGACAGGGCATAATGTACCTAAATTTCGTCTGGGAACAACTGAGTATTTAAAGTTAACCAGACTAGTGACAAATTCATGGGAAATACCCAATGAAATTAATCTCAAATCGTAATTTAGCGACGCAATGGATAAATTTTCCTCATGACTCACATAAGTCAGCTGATCTTTAATAGGTAACCTATACTGCGCAATGCGCATGCGCACATGCAACACAGACATCTAAACCTAAACAAATAAATAAAATCACATATTTATAAAAGTCCAATAGGGAATAAGTTTGTGTTTAGGTTTGACAGGCCAGTTGGCGCAGTTGGTTAAGACGCCACCTATCGCGCTGCTGGTCGTATCATATCGATTCCCATCCAGGACAAACATTGGTGTGCATGAACATGTCTGTTTGTCCTGAGTCTGGGTGTAATTATCTATATAAGTATGTATTTACAAAAAAAAAGTAGTGTATGTAGTATATCAGTTATCTGGTTTCCATAGTACAAGCTCTGCTTAGTTTGGGATCAGATAACCGTGTGTGAAGAATGTCCCAAGATATTTTATTGTTCTAGCAAAATAGAATTTGGCATGGAGTTTATATGCCCTTTGACGTCACACACAGGGCATGTCGGATCTCTCTGTCTGATCGCTGTTTAATTATTACTTGTACTCTTGGCCGATTTTAATTTTAATTTCACTTTTTTCATCTTTTGTAGTGTTTTCATATTTTTTCATCCATACTAATATTATAAACGCGGAAGTAACTCTGTTTGTTTGTTTGTTACCTTTTCACGCCTAAACCACTGAACCGATCGCGATGAAATTTGGCTCGCAGCAGTGCTGCAAACCCCAATTTGCCAAAAAGAAGTATATTTGTGCCGGAAATCCAGGAGTCGGGAAAAAAGGAGAATTAAAAAAAAAGTACTTTTTGCTTTCATTTGAATTATTCGTAGGTAGGTATGGCGCCCCACAAGGTGGACCGACGATCTTGTTAGGGTCGCGGGAAACCGCTGGATGCGGCTAGCGCAAGACCGGCCATCGTGGAGATCCTTGGGGGAGGCCTTTGTCCAGCAGTGGACGTCTTTCGGCTGATATGATGAGGTAGGTATGTACTTATTATTAGTCAAGTATCTAGTTAGTAAGGTAATAAGTTCATGCCTTGAATTACATAGGGTAGTTGACACTGTCCAAAATAAATGACCAAACACTAACCAATGCATAAACATCTAAAAACACGTGGAAACATCAAATATGTTGTACATTTAATGCTTTTTATGTTTTTTAATTACCAGTGGAACCACTAAGAATAGATGATTTGATGCTGTGAAACTAGCGTAGATTTTCATGGAATTGAAAAAAAATCAGGAGCATACCCAAAAATCATGCAATCTCCTGGAAAAGGAGAGATTTGGAGAAGGACATAGGCTACTTTTTATCCCGGAAACGCGGGTGAAACTAGTATCCTATATAATTATGTGCGTCATCCCGAGAGGCAAGGCAAGCAAGGTAAACTGAACTTAGTGAGCATTTCGTGTCGAGAAGCAATATCGGCCGGCATTAGCATTCAGCTCTGCCGCATCGCATCGCTTGTATCGACAAATACTGATTACGTATTAGCGTATTTTTGTACCATTTTTTTTTCGTTACTAGGTTTCCGCCTGCGGTTTCACCCGCGTTAATGGGAGAAAAATACAGTTTCATTAAGATGATGCTCTCTGAGAATTACTCTGTCCCTTACTAAACTGATGGGGACAAGCGAGACAGGCGAAAAAAGAGACTTTTATATTTTACTAGCTACCGCCCCGCGGGTTCACCCGCGTTCTCGAGGGATAAAAAGTACCCTATGTGTTAATCCAGCGTGTCAGCTACTTCCTTAAAAAAAATGATCAAAATTGGTCCAGCCGTTTGAGCGTGAAGAAGTAAGAAACATATTACTGAAAATCAGCGCAAGGGTTAGTTCTTTAATTAACCTTTGCACAATGCTGAGTCGGGGCCTATTCCGGGCATCACGCAACATTACATTATTGTATGTTACTCTGTTTTTTCTTTTTTTTTTCTTTTTTATTGTTCAATATATTATACTGTATGTCATAATGTAATGTTGTGTGTTGTCTAGAATAAATGTTATTTCTTTCTTTCTTTCTTTCTTTTTATCCCACAAACTTTCGCATTTATAATATTAATACCTATGTATAGTAGGATTTAAAAATGTGATCCTTTTTTTTTAAGTAAGAAAACTATTCCCTATCAATTAGATCTCAGAATGTATAAATAATATTTCCAAAATATTTTAGGTGGATCAAATAAGAGTAAAATTAGTTTTTAATTTCAAAAATACTTATTTGAATTTCACGATTTTTTCTGACGTTACTAAAAAAAATCAAATCCTCGTCATATACCTATATTCTTTCTGGTAACGTTCTTTCTGCAGTTTATAGCAATGTGACGTCACTAAGCATCATGGCGTCGTCGCGTCGTTTCGATCATTTGAACCACAGATTAAATAAATAATATTATTTATTAAAATCATTTTCAAATTTAACTAGTTATTTAGGGTCTATGAATCATAACCTACATTTTATAATCAAAAATTACATCTGTCAAGTACCCAATTATTGAATTGATTGTATGACTATTCAATACATATCTACAGATAAGATTAATATCCAATCGATAATAAGGGCCAAATGATAAAAGTATAGTACCTACTACCTATGTAGTATAAGGCGATGATAGCTCTGTGGTAGTGACGTCGAATGCCGAGACGAAGGTCGCGGGTTCGAATCCCAAATTGTGCTTAAGCTACCAGTGACAGAAAACTTCTTGGAGAAACCATAGCACGGTGGTAGAGTACTTTATAGTACCCGTCTGGCTGGCTACCACCCTCCAGTTGAAAATCTACTTGAGAGCCAGGTCCCTTCTAGACTGTGTGCTTACCACCATCAGTTACAGACTAACCACGATGAGATTGAGTTCAAACTCAACACAGACCTATCTATATCTAAAATATATAGAAATAATATAGGCGAGACGGAAGATCAGCGTTGGTTCAACGACCAGCATTATGCTGAATTGGGTCCGTTTATTGTAAACATATCGTTAAATGTGTGGTTCCTTTAATTTTTATGTTCTCTCTTTTTAGTATTGAAATCTGATGTACCAACATAAATAGCAATATTTGCAACAAATAAATATAATTTGTTTCATTCTATGTGGTATGGTATGTTTTTTTTTTAAATAGCGTAAAAAAACATTAGCAGAGTCACTAGTATGCAACCTGTAACATGTAACATGCAACATACCTCAATGCCGTCTTGTTGCGCGTTGCATTTGCTGATGTTGAGTGTACCCGATATGAAGTCATTCTGCACGTCTACTATCAAGAAGGCGCTCACCGGACGCACGATCTGCAACAAACAACCGTTCACGTTGCAGGCCTTGTTACAGGACTTGTTGCAGGCATTGTTGCAGTTAAGGTGCATCCAGTACCGGCGTTAGGGTAGGGCGCGGTAGGGCGATCGCCTAGAGCGCCAGATGTGAAGCCTTTATTTCCGGTCGCTCATGAGCGAGTCCTGCTATCTCGAGTCTAAATAAATAAATACATTCTTAAATCTAAAGATAAAATGGCTATAATGGCTTAAAATCCCTTTTGTTGGCGGGAGATGAGGGGGGGGGGGGGGTTATCACATCTCGCCCAGTAACAATCAACTCATGGGTGATAATTAGGGCATGGAACTGGTTGTACCCAGTACCAAAAAAACCGGTTCTGAGGAATAAGAAACCCGGTTCTATATGACATAAGAACCGGTTCGGTTCTTAGATTCCTTGTCGATTTTTATTATTTTACTGTATTTTAAGCTAATGCATAGCTTCTATCGCGGGCCTTGAGCGTGGAGACCGAATCCAGAAATTCCGTAACGAAAATAACCTAACACCCCCCAATCCGACCGGCACAGCGGTGATAATTTTTAGTGTTGCCATCTATCGATGAATAGCAGAACTTTTAATGACTTTTTGAAATATCACGCTTGTCTCTTTAGTCCAGCAACTCGTCTCTAGGTGGCATTGGTTGTATCGGACCACGCTCAAGAAGTGTAACTTGAATTCATATCAAAGAAAAAAAAACAAAGGAAAAAAAATAGGTACTGCATAAATAAAATAAATAAATAATTATAATTGCATAAGTTAATAAAACAGCTATGCAATAGCTTTACCGCGGCAGTCTCCGAGTGCCACACGACTTTTTTCTATTTTTTGTTGTATTTCAGACTCCATTATGTTTTGCCAATCTTAAATATATTTATAAAGAATACATAGTAGTTGTAAGGGAAAACTGTAATGGGGAGCCTTGTGACTTGATGAAGGAAAGGACATTGTAATGAGTATTTAATTATATGTTTACGTTTTTCGTATAAAATCTTGCGATATAACATGTTTCGCATTGCTTTTATCTCAGAAATCACATACAAAAATCGTATGAAAAGAAAATAATTAAGAACCGAAAGAGTCGCTATCGGAACCGAAAAACCGGTTCTCGAAATAGAGGTCCGGGTTCTTCATGCCTTAGTGATAATACACATGATATAGGTGCAAAAAAAAAAACCACCACCTATCGCGCCTCAGATTGTGGGTTCGATTACCATCCAGGACAAACAAATGTTCAATCAGTTTGGGATCAGTTAACCGTGTGTGAAAAATGTCCCAGGATAAATTAATTTATGGACAAACTAACAACTTCAAGACACTTACCACCTTGATCCAATGGTTCCAGCAGAATGTGAACTCCTCTTTATCAATGTAGCCATCATTGTTTTTGTCAAAAACTTGGAAGATGTGACGAGCTCGGTCCTCAGCAAGCGGGTAGATGTGGCCTTTATCGTTCCGGAACAAAGCCTTGCAGATCAGCCGGAACTCATCCAAGTTCAGTTTACCATCCCTGGGGACAATAATAAAATGTCTCCTTTAATCTATACAAATAACAAATCAAAGTGTCCGTTTCTAATGTCTAGGTCAGGGTTTCCCAAACTGTGCGTCGCGATGCCCCGGGGCGTCAAGGGGCTGTCCAAGGGGCTTGACTTGAAAGTTGTGCTTGGATTGTACTCTCTACTTATTTTACTATCAAATATTTAATATTTCTACTAGCTTCCGCCCCGCGGTTTCAACTGCATTCCTGAGGATCTTGTTTTCCCTAGGAAAAAAGCCTATATGTTATGCCATGGTACAATCTATTCATTTGCCAAGTTTCACTGTCATAGTAAATAATATTTCATTATAACAATTTATGCTATATTTATAATTTATGGGCTATGCTCGGAGTCTCTCTGCCAGATCGAATCAGAAATGATGAGATCCGCAGGCGAACCAAAGTAACCGACATAGCTCAAAGAATTTCCAAACTTAAGATGCAGTGGGTGGGGCACATCGTTCGTAGAACCGACGCTGGGGCAGAAGGGTTCTCGAGTCGCAACCACGAACTGGAAGACGCAGCGCGGGCTGAATAGCGCAAGACCGGCGATCGTGGAGATCCTTGGGGGAGTCCAGCAGTGGACTTTCAGCTGACATGATGATGATAACAATTTATAAGAATGTGTTAATGTTGTAAAAATGTCTTAATCTATGAATCAAACAGTTAACTAGTATTTCCCTGAAGCATCATGAATTTTCAGTTATGATTCATATACACAAATATAGATGCATCCAACTATGAATGTTTAGATGTTTGTTATTCAATACTGTGAATCTTTACATAGTATAAAATGAAGTCGCCTCCGCTGTCTGTTCGCTTAGATCTTTTTAACTAGTCAACGGATTTTAATGCAGTTTTCAGCAATAGATAGAGTGATTCAAGAGGAAGGTTTATATGTATAATACATGCGTATTATAGTACAGAAAAGATGAGAAATTGAAAGATTTGTACACCTGTGCGAAGCTGGGGCGGGTCACTCACTAGTATAAATAAAAATATATTGGTGCCGATTCTGTTATTTACGAACTTAACTAAAATTAGACAAGTCACCTCTCTTTAATGTTAACCTTATTGAAAAAAGATAGAACATTTTTAATGCTGTCAGTTGCCATGCCGTCGTAAAGTAGGGTAAATAGTCGTGACCATTATAGATCGCACTTAAATTCACGTTGAAATATGTGATCGGACTATACTGACAGGACTAAAATATCTTGCATCCCTTTCTTATATTTACTATTAGAAAGAGATATAGTGAGATTAAATTTATTTAGTTCGTAAACAACTGAATCAGCACCATTGATTCCTTGAGAATGCAGATGCACCATCGTGCGGAAACTAGTATAGTTATAAACTGTACAGTTGTAAACGGCAATATCTCGATTGACCAACGCAAATAAAACTATTCTTCAACAGAGTCCTTAATGTAGTGTTACTTGTTATTAACATGTAACATGAAGTAAGGAATGCTATTAAATAAAGTATCAAGTATGTGCCTATCTAATCAGAAGTGCATAAAATCTTTGAATTAATTGACCAGGGTAATTTCCATTCCAAAGTTACACAGTCTTGTGAATAAACACAATGTCAATTATCATTTATTATGAAAGGAATTAATCAAATCATACTGTTAGAACCACCTCCGAGCTAAAAACTAAAGAACCATAACATCAATTAATTTCTGTCAAATAATGTTTTGCATAAATAAATAATTGTTATCCATATTTGTTTGAATATAAAATATCTCAAGTCATTATAGTTTTTATAATATATAATATATGAGGAGCTTGCGAACAAAATGGTATAATTACACATCAGGTCAAAATACTTTTTTTTACAGTCCGGAGCTTTTGGGCCTGCTGAATTTGAATCTCAACTCATTTTCAATAAAAACCACCTAAAACAGTGTTAAACGTGCATCCAAAGTTCATGGTTTTGATCAAAACGTATGACATACAATTATGTCATTCAGTTTTTTACTGCTCCTGTAAAATTTAATTTTATGTAATTAAACCATTTTGTTCGCCAGCTCCTCATTTACTTTACATAACTTTAAAATTTCAATACAAGTTTTTATAAAATAAACTAAAAACTATATAAATAAAAATGTTTAGTCCATTTTATTGAAAAAATCTTTATGAAATAAGCACTAGAAATATATGTTTTATTTTCATATAAATGGTTAATTTTCTAAACAAAGTTTTTACTTACTAGTACTTTGATTAACATATTTTTATGACTGAAGAATTGGAAAAAGAACTCTCAATTAGCACCTCATAAGCATGTATATATGGTGTAATATTTTTTTAAATTAGTAATAAATAGGAAAACATACCCATCCTTGTCAAAGGTTTCATAGCAAGCGTCCATATCGAAAAAACAGGATTCGTCGACTGGTGTGCCGTTGGCAACCTCCGACATCGTAGGTTGGATCGAAATGAGCCGCCGTCCCTCGCAACGCTCGTTTATAAGCCGCATCTTGCAACTGTATTTTACTTACATAACCTATAACTTCTGAAACAAACATTACAACTACTTTTTTCACCTGAAAGCCTTAACTTTACAACTTTAACAACTTGCAGCACAAATTAGGAAACATTTTTCGTGATCAAAGTTTATTCACTAAGAAGTTCCTGTTAAATTTACTACAACTTTCAGCAATATAATTTGAAATCAAAACATTTTGCCGAAAATGAATGAACGAAACGAATGAAATAGTGGCAACCGACCGACAGTGTCAATAATGGTTTGTTTCGTTCATTCCTTTGGTTAAAAATGTCAAAAACGTTTCGTTTATCATAGACAAATAATTATTTCAAAGCATTTTTTGAGAACTAAATTTTTAAGATATTAGCAGAGTAAACTGCAGTTTTAATAGAACTAGGGGAAAACAATTGCCCTACAATGGAAACACTCGCACTAACACGGCAGTGTTGCCGTAGTCAGTTTTACAGATAATAAAAGCAAATAACGCGCGTCAGGAACTTTTTGGCTTGTAAAGTGACAAGTGTTTCGTTGTAAAATCGTGATAATCGTGTATTTTGAGTTTTATTTAATACTAGCTGTTTCCCGCAGCTACACTCGCGTTCCCGGCATGAAAAGAAGTCTATAACCTTCGGGGATAACGTAGATTCCTGTATAGAAAGAATTTTTCGGATCGGACCAGTAACTTCCGAGATTGATTATCATGTTCAAATAAACAAACTTTTCAGATAGTATAGACCAAAGATCAAAACAAGTGCACCAGTGAAGAGAAATTAAATGATTCGGTCTATATAAGGTCTGAAAAGTTTTAGTAGTAAGAACGATTAAACAATCAAATAACAATCGAATGAAAATCGACACACGCAACGCAATAATGAACCTCGCATAGTGCGTAAGGCGCAGCGCGTGGTTCAATTGCGTAGCTCAACAAAATAAATTTACCGGTGGCGATGCGATTCTTTCATTTGGCGGCCAGTCAGCGCGCCGCTGGCGATTGTTAGTAATACGTGGTAATACGGTAATACTAACTACTTACTAACAATCAAGGAACATAATATTATACTCTCTGCCGAGAGCTAACAATCGACAGAGATGTCGATTTTAATAAATTGAACAATCGAATAATTCGGTTATTAGTAACAATCGCCCATCATGCGCCCATCGCTAGTTTTTGGCGTTTATTTTTTTTTTTGGATTTGCAGAGCGAGCGCCATCATTTGTTATTTTTTGTCAACCATTCATTTGTCAACGATCAAATTTCGTTGCTTGTAGTCAAAGAGAATATAAATACCTACTTGTAGTTGCCAAATCCAAATCGAATTTCACTGCTGTAAGTAAGTAGTTATATTTTATGGAAATATCCTGCATCAATTTAAATTATAATAATAAGTTTCTTGATAATATCGTACATATTTTGTGTTAGCCGCGTGTTTTCGTCGTACCCGCCGCGTTATTTTCGGTCATTGAAGATGATCGAGAAAGTTCACGGTCTTCATGCCACTGCGGTGAGCCTGAACGATCGGTTCACCATGCTGGCAACAGCGGCACCTGACAGGGTTGCTCAGAGGCCGAGAAGGCGGCCTCCAGTTCCGTATATGAATAGAAACCTGAACTCCATGAACCGGAATTTGATAGAGCAGATCGCAAGGCGTTTAGAACTACAAGCCAAACGTGTAAGTACTGCCTTGGTAATGTTGCCTTTTCAAATAACAATTTCGTGTAGCAATTTTAGGTATATTGTATAGAATACTATCTTCTGCCCTGCGGTTTCACTCATGTTATGTTCCCGAGGTTGTATGTTGAATGATTGATTCCCTACTTATTCTTTCATCTATCTACATGCTATATTTAATACAAATCCATTCAGTTATTATTCATAAACATATAAACTTAATGTTTATAATATTAGAAGGATAGGATTTATGTAATATGTTCTATAATAATACAATTATTAGAATATTATTTAAACGGCCCGAAGGCTACTCTCCGAGTCAAAACAATTATTTTGAATATTATATTCCTATTGGATAAGAAAAGTTTTGTTTAATTTCACATAAACAAATATTAAATTCTTAGCAATTTAACGACTTGCCAATGGCAGTATATGTGCATCTTCAACACTAACTATAGATTTTGTGGATCTTTCAAAATCTAAACTCATTTATACAGTTTAGGCCCTGATAAGACTCTTATGAATGTTATACTTGACTTTACCACTTAGTTCAGAAAACACTTACACTGAGAAGACATGAATTAATTTTGAAGAAAAACTTTATCATTCAAACTCAAAACTCAAAAAATTACAATTGATTCTACCAAGGTTCAGAATACACTTAAACTGAGACAACTCCAGCAGCATTGATAATGTAAGCACATGCTTAATAATCTAGTATTAATCAACAGTTTGCTGCCCAGCAAGCACTACGGCAGCGCATCGGCCTCCCGGGTACCCTCAGACGCTTTGGTAGTGAGAGCAGCCTGCCAGGCCTTAGGAGATCCAACAGCTTCAGAAGCTTGCACCCAGGACAGAGCATGAAGAACAGAGTAATTAGGCAATCTAATGGGAACTTAAAGTGAGTGTTTTAAATGTATATGGTGATGATAGCTCAGTGGTAGTGAAGTGGAATGCCGAGACGAAGGTTGTGGGCTCGAATCCTACAATGAGCTTGAGCTTTCAGTGAAGGAAAACATTGTGAGGAAACCATAGCATGGTGTTAGGGTATTTTGTAGTACTCCCTTGGCTGGCTACCTCCCTCGGTGTATTCGACAGCTGCACTTGAGAGTCAGTTCCCTTTCTCCTAGCTTTGGGTGCTTACCACCATCTGCCACGTCATCACTAACCACAGTGAGATGGACACAGGCCTATACATAGTACAAAAATCTGAATAATTAAATATTTTTCGAATACTATGCATAATAAGCTTTAGATAAGGAGTTAAATATTTAAAAACCCTTCCAAAGAGGATGCCTAAAGTTTTAAAGATCCTGCATGCAATGATTACCTTACATATATAATTTTTTACTCTTTTTATCACTCTCTTTTATCCTTATACATATATTTATCTATTTAAGTATGTATGTATTTACAAAAATAAAGTAGTATATGTAGGTATGTAGTATATAAGTTGTCTGGTTTCCATAGTACAAGCTCTGCTTAGCGTAGGATCAGATAACTTTGTGTGAAGAATGTCACAGAATATTATTATTAAATATCTTTCATAGGTCACTTTGGGGCTAAACTGAAAAGTTACTTAATTAATGTTCTGTTATTTCTAGTCGATCAGCATCGTTGAGTAATCTGTCAACTGGTATGAGGAACGGTAGACCGCTGAGGGGCTTCCGACGTCGTGGCGGCGGACAGAGGGCGCTGCGGGGACGATTCCGGTAAATATAACATTTATTTATTCCTTTTTATCGATGACAGCTTTGTGGTAGTGAAGTCAAATACTTAAGTAAGTCTGGGGTCCATTCCTTGAGCTTTGTAGTTCCCGTCTGGCTGGCTACCACCCTCAGGTTGTAAATCTTGCAAATGCACGTACCAGTGTGTTCTGACAGCTAGTTTCCCTTTTAGTAAAGAGAAAAGATTTATATTTTTGTTTGTAATGAATAAACTCGAAAAATGCTGGACCGATTTTAAAAATTCAATCACGATCAGAAAGCTATATTATTACTGGGTAATATAGGATATATTTTATTTTCAAAAATGATTAGGGATCCCTATGAAAACTGCAATAATGTAACCCTGGCAAGCACTAAATCTTATGGCTTCATCAACTTTACTGTAGAAAGTTATGTAATACAATTTATGACATCACATGGATCTCGAGCTGGCAAGGGGGAATGCACAATACACCCAAAGCGGGACGTCAGTGCAGGCCTCATCGCCCCCATACAGAATAAGGATAATGGATCTCGAGTTGATGCTTTAAGATAGTATGTTATTTTCAGCATGTGTTGTTTACTATGAACACTGTTGTACTTACAGTATTGGCAATGGTGTGGGCGGTCGTATGGTGTCTGGGCGAGGTCGGGGGCGCGGTCGCGGGAGGGTAGGGGCCGCCACGGGCAGGCTGCAGCCGCAGGGACAGGGGGGACAGGGAGCACAGGCGGGGGCCGCCACGCCGCGGCCGCAGACCGCGCGGCGGGGAAACGCCAGCTGGGGACGAGGCAGAGGTACGTATAATCTACCTACTGGATTTTTTAATCACCGTCAAAATTTTCAGGGTGATTTTCTAATCACCGTCCAGTTCTTAATATCAGGGTTGGTCCCGTAGCAAAAGTTGTTCATCATGATGAGTACGATAATCACCGAAAATAAGTATGGTGATTAGAAATCCAGAGTTACTGGTCTGATTACAAAAAATCTTTCACTAATAGAAAGCTACATTATCCCCGAAAGTTATATACTACTTTTTATCCTGGGAATGCAAGTGAAACCGCGGGAAAAAGTCAGTATCTATATCTATACTAATATTATAAAGAGGAAAGATTTGTTTGTTTGTTTGTTTGTTTGTTTGTAATGAATAGGCTCCGAAACTACTGGACCGATTTCAAAAATTCTTTCACCTTTGGAAAGCTACATTATCCCCGAGTAACATAGGCTATATTATATTTTAAAAAAAATTAGGGATCCTTACTAAAACTCCAATAATGTAACATAAGGTGTAAAAAAATGACCTGAAAAATTCCTTATGTCGCGTGCGCTGCGAAAACTATTGATGATAGAACAAAATCATTTACTACGACTTTGCAGAACTCATCATTATCTACAAAAAGTGTCGCGACAGCATATGTCTAAATATTATAGTTATGTCACAGTAAGCAGTTTTTTATTCTAAAATATTAATTTATATATGCCGCCTCTTGAAAAGGCTCTTCATTTGTACCTTGGTATTAATCCTCATCAAAATAAATTACTTTAAATTCAAGACGGCTTTAATACCTTTTTATAACTTTTTGAATTATTCAATTCGGACATTTCATTCGGAAGATATCACGAGTTTAAAAATGCAAGTATTAGAAAAAAGTCGCGTGGTTGTCGCTCACCGCGCTCAGCTAGCCAGCATGCGATGTAGGCTCCATGTAAGCGTCACTGGGGTACGGGGGGGGAGTCAATGTAATCTTATATATATAAAAGAAAGTCGTGTTAGTTACTCCACTTATAACTCAAGAACGGCTGAACCGATTTAGCTGAAAATTGGCAGGGAGGTAGTTTAGAGCCAGGAGAAGGACATAGAATAGGTAGGGGTAGGTAGGGTAGGTAGGTAGGGTAGGTAGGTAGGGTAGGTAGGTAGGGTAGGTAGGTAAGGTAGGTAGGGGTAGGTAGTGGCAGGTAGAGGTAGGTAGATAGGTAGGGGTAGGTAGGGTAGGTAGGTAGGGTAGGTAGGGTAGGTAGGTAGGGTAGGTAGGTAGGGTAGGTAGGTAGGGTAGGTAGGTAGGGTAGGTAGGTAGGGTAGGTAGGTAGGGTAGGTAGGTAAGGTAGGTAGGGGTAGGTAGTGGCAGGTAGAGGTAGATAGGAGTAGGTAGGGATAGGTTTGTAGGTCCCAGTTTTTTTTTTGTTCTCAGGGCAGGACAACGTCTGCCGGGTCAGCTAGTAAGTATATAAATATATATTTAAATAAATAAAAGTACGGAGTACTATACATTATAGTATATCAGTTATCTAGTTTCTATAGTACTCTCCTTAGTTTGGGATTAGATAACCGTGTGAAGAATGTCCCACAATATTTATTTTTTGTTTTCCACAGGAGGTGTATTAAGGAACCAGACTCCAAAGCCGGCGCCTACTAGGGAAGAGCTTGATGCCCAGCTCGACCAATACATGGCTGGCACCAAGGCAGCCCTGGATAGGGAACTAGACACATATATGAAAAACGCCATGGATCTCGAGTGATAGTGATGTGAAGTGATGTTTACTTAGTGATGTGCATACGGTGTTTAATTTTGTAGGAGGTTAAAAAAAAAGCATATTTTGTATTTTGTTAGTATTTTTTTTTTGTAAGGACAAAAGTTGGTAGTCTTTGATGGATGCATAAACTTTACCAGACAAATCGGCGAACGCAGAGGGCTCTCAGCCGGGTAACATTTAAGTAACCACACCTGAGGGCACCCCCGAATGGGGTACGAACCTCGGCTCAGGGCGTTACCGGAGGGGGAGGACTTATGAGTAACGACTAACTGGGGGCGTTCGGATTACTGCAGGCAGCTCGGGCCGCTTGAACGGGACGAGACTGAGTGGGACGTCGCGGCGGTCCTCGCCGTCGAGGACGGTAGCGTGATCGGTTGTGTGTAGTGTGTTGTGTACTTTTACGAGCTTCGTCAGCTTCGATCTGAGCTAATGGGTCATCCGGCATTGAATTACCAGTTTAATTAATATCATTATTAAATATTGTATGCACATAATCTAGTATATAAGTGGACTTTTACGGAATGATACCGTACTTATTTTTAAGTTGATTAAGAAGTTAAAAATATTGTTATTATTTTTTTTGTACACACGGCCACAGATCAAGCTACACATTTTTGTTGCAATATAGCGCCTATTACAACCGCATAAGGGTAAACATTCGGTTGGAGCGCGAAATTAAAATTTTATCACGTTTTTTGCTAATTGCAGCTCAGTTATAAGTTATCAACATGTTATTTGCGAGAAGAATGGTAATATATTTACTGATTAATAACAAAATAAATCATCAACATATTCCTCCAAGGTATATTAGTAACATTTTCATGAAATAGTCATGTATGTCAGTAATATCGCTCCAACGGACACGCATCCACCATAATCGAGCTTGATCTGTGGCCGTGTGTACATGTGACTACTGATTTACATGTTTCCTAATGGCAATTAATAGTCTTAGGCGAGGCTATGACAGCGTTGATGGCGTCAGAAGTCAGAGATAGATGCTGGCCGAGGCCTACACTGGAGAGTGAAGTATCCTTGTTGATCATCCTCATATTTCAAGATCCTTATATATTTAACTCATGAGCTAGTTCTATATATGACGTTGGTGCAATTCGGCCTTAGTATTGTATTATACGACCTTAATTTTGCACTATAGTAAGTGTTCGAAAATTAATGTTAACCAGTCAGACGTCGCTGACAAATTAAAAAAAAGGAAAATCTAGCAAAGTCGTGAAAAGCAACTCTTTTGCAGGCGAATCTTGTCCTTATTGACTTTAAAAACGTTATTATTATATCAAGGTTGAAATTTAAATAACATTTAAAAATAATAAAAGCGTAACGGAAACTACTTGTTATAAACAAAAGCCATATGCCAACAAAATTGTTGGGCCAAATACGGACAGCGACGCCAGACTAGATAATAGTCCCTAAGTGAAATGCTGTAACAGAATCAAACTTCTTACATATTTTAAATGTAAATGTAACTTTATGCCGTGGTTTCACTCGCGTTTCAAGAATAACCTTTCCCTCTCAACACAGTAGGTAGTTATGATGTTTAGACAGAGTTAGTTGATTTTTCATGAAAAAAAACAAAAGGATACTTTTTATTATACTCAACAATCGTTAATAATTAAGCTATATAGCTCAGTGGTAGTGACATCGAGACGAAGGTCGCGGGTTCGAATCCTACTAGCTTGAGCTTTCGGTGAAGGAAAACATCGTGAGGAAACCATAGCACACTCACACAGCATAGCTGCACTTGAGAGCCAGTTGCCTTCTAGATTTAGTGTGCTTACCACCATCGGCCACATCATCACTGACCACGGTGAGATTGTGGAACACAGGCCTATAGATCAGTTACACATGTTTTACAAATTGTCCTGTTTCTTTCGTATCCCTGAAGGCCTACTCTGAAAAACGATACACGATAGTCCGATTATCGTTGTCAAATTATTAACCAATAGAATAGGCTAGTTTACAGTATCAAAAATAAATGACCAAACACTAACCAATGCATAAAACATGTAAAAACACGTGGAAACATCAAATATGTTGTACATATAATGCTTTTTATGATTTTTAATTACCAGTAGAACCACTAAGAGTAGATCATTTGATGCTGTGAAACTATGACGTCATTTGGTTAGTATTTCATACAAAATTCCATATGAACTATCGTTTTGACATTTATTAAAACGTAGCTGATTTGATATGTCAGTCAACTACCCTATTGCAGCAAACTGACGAGACGTCAATTTTGTGCAATTCTATTGGTTAATAATTTGACAGTGGTGCTGATTTTGTTGTTTACGAACTTAACTAATATTAGACAAGTCACCTCTCTTTCATTTTAACCTTATTGAAAAAAGATAGAACATTTTTAATGCTGTCAGTTTAATCCATGCCGTCGTAATGTACGGGTAAATAGTCGTGACCAATAAAGATCGCGCTTAAATTCACGTTGAAATGTGTGATCGGATTAAACTGACAGGACTAAAATATCTTGCATCCCATTCTTATATTTACTATTAGAAAGAGATATAGTGAGATTAAATTTATTTTAGTTCGTAAACAACAGAATCGGCACCAGTGTATCCTTTTTCGTAGTAGGCCCTCTGTTTCTCATATAGAACTTAAGTTTTGAGTGAATTGTGTTAGTTTATAAGTAGATGTAAGTACAAACCGAGTCAGCTGTTTAGTTAGGAAGTCTGTAAATACAATAGTGTAAGTATTGTTGCCCTTAATAAAACAGTTATTTTTCTATTTGATTTTTATTATTGTTTGACATGGCCGAGTTCCGAACGGGTGGTAAATTCAGTAAATTTTCACTTTTAGTTATTACTAGCTGACCCGGCAGACGTTGTCCTGCCCCGAAAACAAATAAAAAACTAGGACCTAACTACCTACCTCTACCTATCCCTACCTACTTCTGCCTACCCCTACCTACCTACAACTTCCTATTTACCTAACTATTTTCCACGTAACTTTTTTTTTCTATACTAATTTTGCGGAGAGTCTCACACAAATTTCCGTCTCCTATTTTAGGGATGTGGGGGGTTAGAAAGAGACAAAAAGTAGCCTATGTCACTCACCATCCCTTCAACTATCTCTACTTAAAAAATCACGACTATTCGTCGCTCCGTTTTGCCATGAAAGATGGACAAACATACACACTTTCACATTTATAATATTAAGTATGGATTGTAAGTTAAAATTTTCACATGTATTTTTCTGGGAGCCAATTCCACTAATAAATTTTGATTAGATTACAATTTGATCGCAGCTGAATGACGACTTTTGCACGTTTTCGTTTTCCACTAATAATCTGACAACGATGAACGAACGATGTTTCGGTTGCCAAGGGCAACAACGATTACAATCTAATCATATTAATCCAATCGTGGTTCGGTTTCGTTTATATCGTTTGTAAGGGGGCTCCCACAAAACAAACGTGATTGCCGTTTTTATAGATAATAAATAAATATCCTGGGACATAATGGTAAGGAACCCTTCGTGCACGAGTCCGACTCGCACTTGGCCGGTTTTTATGAGTTAATTTATTACAATCAAAAATACAAATAGGTATTTCCTCTTCGTAATATTAGTATATCCTGGCTACTTTGACTGGTTATGAGCCTCACACTCTGGATAATGTAGCTTCCTATTAGTGAAATAATTTTTCGAATCCGACTGGTATATCAAGAGATTAGTGCGTTCAAACAACAACTCTTCAGCTTTATTATTAGTATATAATATTTACCCGACGTGTGGGCATTATACCACAGATCAAGCTACACATTTTTGTTGCAAAATAGCGCCTATTACAACCGCATAAGGTGCCGCAGTGTGTAGCTTGATCTGTGGCCGTGTGTACATTACAAAACTGTAAAATTCAGTGATCATAATAAACTTATGTTTTTAATACGTCGTCATTTCAACGGAGTAAAATGCGTTGGAAGGAGTCATTGATGCGTGCGCGGTCAGTGAAAGAACTCACAAACTATAAATTTATATGTTACGTATACTGGATCTGTTACGTACGTATAATGGTCGTAGCAGACATATCAATTCAGAAAGGGATCGTCACCGTATCGCCTTTCGCCGCTTTGTCAACCAGGCGTCAACCTAACGTAAGCACGTAACAAAAGCGGATCATCTAGCAACACTAGGCGACGCCGCGCAGATCGGTGGTTGACGCCTAGCCGTAAGCTCAGCGATGCATTGCTGTAAGCCGTTCGTGAGCTTGTGAGGCGAGGCGGTTAGTGTGCGTTTTTTTTTTTATACTACTAAGGTAGCAAGCAAACATACGGCCCACCTGATGGTAAGTGGTTACCGTCGCCTATCGCCATTTGCAATACCAGAGACATTGCCAATGTGTTGCTGACCTGTTATAATACCGAGAAGGCAAACTGGCTCTCAAGTGCAATTGCCGGAACACACCGGTAGGTGCTTGGCGACAAATTTTCAACTTGAGGCTGGTAGCAAACCAGGCGGGTACTACAAAGTACCCTACCACCGTACTATGGTTTCCTCACGATGTTTTCCTTCACCGAAAGCTCAAGCTCATTGTAGGATTCTAACCCACGACCTTCGTCGCGGCATCCGACGTCACTACCACTGAGCTATCATCGCCTTAAAATTCGTGCGTTGCAGTAGGGAGTTTCATACAGAGAATACTAAACGGCTCGAGTTGATATGGTGATGATCCCTTTCCGAGTTGATATATTTGCTACAACCTTAAGCTGTTGATATTATTCTTATAGCAACTATATTTATTAAGATGTTGGAGACACAGATTAAAAAAAATAAATGAATACAGAATTATAATAACTTTCTGATGATAATGGAAATGTACCGAAATTAAAGCAATTAATTACAAACAAAACAAACGCCGGTCATTTGTTAGGTCTATGTTTCACAAACTCACCATAGTCGATGATAAAGGGAACTGGCTCTCAAGTGCAGCTGTCGGAATTCCCGGTAGGTACTTGGCGACAGATTTAGAACTTGAATGGTAGGCAACCAGGAGGGTGCAAAGTCCCCACAAACTCAAAACTCATTTAGGTATTGAGTTTAGGCCCTGGAGGCCAATTCTCGCGCGGGTAGAGATGAATGTCTATGAAAAATCTCACCAAAATGTCATCATTCGACATCGAAATCTCTACTGCTCCGGACCATTCGTTGAAACTCGAACTCGAACGAAAGGGATTCGACATTTCTCTAGCGTGACATCCCGAGAATACGAAAAATTTATTTTATTAGAGATTCGCCATTTTGTTTCAACATATCTTGAATTAGAGATGATCTCTACCCGCGCGAGAATTGGCCTCCTGATAAGGCAATTATGAATGTCGACAATTAAAATTATTACATTAATCATTACCCTAGGTGGTAGGGTACTTTATAGTACCCGTCTGGCTGGCTACCACCCTCAAGTTGAAAATCTGTCGCCTAGCACCTACCGGTGTGTTCCGGCAATTGCACTTGAGAGCCTTCTTGGCATTGTAACAGGTCGGTAACACATTGGCAATACCTCCTCGCGATGTTTTCCTTCACGCTCATTTTCATTGTAGGATTCGATCCTGCGAACTTCGTCTTGGTCGACGTCACTACCACTTAGCTAAATTGACTTTATTCTATTGTTATTCTGGCTAATGGCCCTCAACATCTTAGCCTCTAATCAAACATAACCATCTGCAAATTTACTGTTCTATGTCCGCACACATTATCAGTATCTTGCATTACCGTTATCCCGGTGCGCAGTGCGCGGTGGGTGTCCGCGCAAGGATATTATTAATGGCGTCTGTCCGCGTCGTATCGTAATGTTTTGTTTGATACAACTGACAGCGGCGCCCGCGCACGTGAGCTGTTTTGTAATGCAATAAGATTAACGATAATGCTTCAACTGGGTTCGTATGATTTTTTTAAAGAGCCGACACTGTCTGTCTGTTCGTTACCTTAATTACGTTTACGACAGCCGGAGGATCGAAAAAAAACCGAAATGATTTTAATAAATTTAATTAAGATAAAAGAAATACAATTAATTTACTATACTAAGGAATGACTATTCCACATCAAAGTAGGAATATGGAATGCATAAATTTACAATAAAATTTGATACACGATAATTTACACTGGTTGACGTCAATGCTGCATCGACAATTTTATGTCCATACATAATAATTGATGCGGCTGCAACGTCGGCGATCTTCTAGTGGTAGGGCTACGTAATTCCTCCACCCTTAGAACGGCGACTATTTTAGCACGTTGAGTGAAAATGTTGCCGGAACGTTGTCAGGAACTTCATTTTTCTTCAAGATTACTGTTGGAGGCTGCTGATCTTTTTCTACTGCATTATTAGTTTTGCACAGGTAGCGCCGGGTCATAATGATAGCAATGAGTATGACTGCACTCAATACTATAACGTAGAATGGAATTGTAGTGTGGTAAAAGTTATCTGGAAGCACATTGTCCATTTCCAAGGCAGTCTGCATCGTGAGCTTGTCCTGGATGCTGTGTAGTCCTTGCAGATCAATGGAGTTGAGGTTTATGTGAGTTGCGGTGATAGCTTGTTTCTCAGCGTTATAAGGAATCTTCATTAACTTGAGGGGGTGTCCTTTAATTTCATCATAGTCGTTGGCGATAGTAAATTCTTCAGACTTCAGACGACATCCAATGGGAATTGTAGCGAGGAAACTTCCCTGGAGTGATGTGTAGTCCTTTTGGTTGCAGATGAGTTGTACCTTCGTTTGCTGAGGGAAGGACAGAACGTAGTGTTGGTCATCGAGTTTCTCCATCGCTTCTCTCATTAAGGTGACCGTCGTGAACTGGCAGGATTCTTGTAGGACTTGATTGGTGATTAACTCCTGGATGCAGTCAGATTTGGTGCGAACCTGGTGGGTGATTCCTTTCTCACAGAGATACCAGTTTCTTAACTTCGGGCATTCAGCCTCTATGTACACGAATGACTTCTCGTTAGTTGCAAGGAAAGGAAAGGGTGGGATAAGAGCCTGGGCTTGCTTGTTAGGTACTACTGATAATTTATATAAGTCATAACTATTCTTAGAGAAAATCGGAAATTTAAAAATGAAAACTATCTGTTTATTGATATAATACGATCCCGGTTTTATAATATCATAGTATTCCCTAAGTTCTAAATCTATAATCTGCTCTGTGCCGTAGATCGTTTTTAACTTCTTAACCATTGATTCTAGTATTTCTATATCTATCATTGAATGATGTGTATTAGAATTACGAATAAAAGCTAAACTATTTTCTATCCTAAGTAATTCCTGAGTTAGATCCTCAATATTTTCACTTATAACCTCTAAAAGCTGAGCGAACTTAGCGTACTTTATTAAACTATTTTCTTTTAAGGCATCGCTCTGTAATATTAATCCTAAAGTGGTATTAATTTTAATTTGGTTGTCTACTATCTGTGCTAATACGTTACTATGCTTAAATATCCATTCTTTACTCATACTAATGTGGTTGTTGAACTCTGTGACCATCTTATTCTGATTAGTTTCCAATATTTTAATCGCTTCGTTATATTTTAACGCGTCTTCGTGATCTAAGTTTCCAGTCAGGCTCTTTATAATAGAACCTAACCCGTCTACAAGACCTCTTTTGACTCTATTGGGCTCTAAAGATTGTAATTGTTTTAAAACATTGCCAAGCTTGCCAGTAAGATATTCTATTTGAATTTCGTATAGTTCGTAAGTGTCATTAGTCATTTGAGTTCGACAGTTAAGTAATTGAGTCTGTAATGAATGAACATTATTTTCGATGTTATTCAGTCGTACGTACTGTAGGAATGTATGATGGTGAGTTGTAAATCTCATGAGTCCAAGTTTGTAGGGTAGAAGTCCTGGACCGTCATCAAGGCTCTCAAGTTTTATCTCTTGGGGTCGTGTCATTGGGAGTATGGTTATTAGCAGAATCCTGTAACAAATTGGCTGCTTTAGGAATACGTTTAAGTCTTGATTTAGCTACAGGGCCACGTTTTTTGGAAGTATAAATATGAATCGGTAAGTCAGCTAAAACCGTATCTTGAGTATAGCGCGGGGCAATCTTTTGTCGACTAGCGAGAGGGTTCCTTACAAATATTTGTTGCTGGGGTGCATATTCTTTCTCAGGTTCACGGGTTTTATTCCTGTTCTCAATTAACGCGGTACGGTTAGTAAGTGATGAAGAGTTGACGATATCATACACTTGTTTCATCTTGTCCCTATGGGCTTGGCTATATTGTTGTAGAAGCTGTTGTGTTAAGTCGATGTCTTGGCAGTCTCTGGGGTCAAAATGTCCAGTCAATAAGTCAAAAGGTCGGCATCTTGTGAAACTATGTATAGAGCTATTGTATGCTATAATAGCGTAAGGCATAAGATTAACTATAGGTTCGTTTTTATGTTGTAGTTTAAGAATTCTGAGATGTTCTAAGAGTGTTGAATGGAGTCGTTCAATGTTTCCGTTGTCGTTAGGAGAGTGGGGTAGTATTCTGTGGTGATTAATTTTATGGAGTCGTGTGAATTCCATAAATAGTTGATTAGTAAACTCTGTACCGTTGTCTGTTATAATTGTCATGGGGACGCCATGGTGGGTACAATATTGCAAAAGGGCTTGTAATATGCTAACAGCTGTTCCGTCACGTAGGTAATAGGCTTGACCGTATTTAGTGAAGACGTCAATGAAAGTTACATATTTCTCGCTTTGTATGGTAAATAGATCCATATGAATTATTTCAAACGGTTTATTAGCTGGTGGTACGACATTAAATTGAGGTCTGACCGGATTCCTATCATATTTGGCCTGACCACAGATGGTACATTCATTTATGAATTTCGTTATTTGGTCCTTCATTTTCGGCCAGTAGTACTTGCGAGACAAAGCTAAATAACTCTCATTGATTCCGCGGTGGTTAGTTTTACCATCATGATAGTGACGAATAATTTCTTGCTGTCGCAGATATTCCTTAACATTTTCTAACTCGAATTTAGCTAGGACAAGATTCAAAGATGAACTTTTAAATTTATCTTGTAAGATCGGAATGATTGAATACATAGCCAATGGTGGATGGATTAGAATAGCTGTCTTAACCTTGGGATTAGCGTACTCTTTGATGGCGTTTGTCACATCTTCCTCTAGATTGGATTCTGATAGTTGAATACTAGTCCGTGTATGAGTGTCAAATGGTTTCGTCACTGTAGGTCGTTTTTTTACGTCATTAACAAGGGTAAGGAATATTTGTCGGTGGAATTTATTGAGTGGTTCGTCTGTAATGGGGATTTCTAAAATTGGATTCTCATTACTTGTATGTACTGTTTCAGTAGAGGAATTTGTTGGGGGATGTATTGTTTCAGATGGGTTGCCCATTAAGGAATTTAATTCATCAATTTCCTCTATCAAAGACATTGCCTCATTGGCATGAATTTCTATGCGGGAAAGAGCGTCAGCGTTAGTGTTAGATTTTCCTTTCTTGTAAACTACTGTAAAGTCATATTCACTTAGTCTGAGTCGCCACCTTGTAAGACGTGAATTTGGTTCCTTCAAATTCATCATCCACTGCAATGGTTTATGGTCAGTCAAAATTTTGAATTTACGTCCGAATAAGTAAGGTCTGAAATATTTTGTGGCCCAGACTATGGCAAGGAGTTCTTTTTCGATGGTGCTATAATTAATCTCGCTTTCATTTAGAGTTCGAGAAGCATAACAGATGGGTTTATCTGACCCTATTGGACCTTGGGATAGTATAGCTCCGATAGCTATATTTGAAGCGTCTGTTGTTAAATTAAATTCCTTACTAAAATCTGGGTATTGCAAGATAGGGTCGTTAGTGAGAAGAGTCTTACACTTTTCGAAGCAATTTACATAAGCGGTGTCGAGAGTAATCTTACTACCTTTTTTTAGACATTGAGTAAGTGGTTTGGTAGTACGGGCAAAATCTGGGATAAATTTTCGGTAATAACCGAGAAGGCCTAAGAATTGCTTGATTTCTTTCGGGGTTTTAGGAATTGGGTACTTTTTAATAGCAGAAATCTTATCAGGATTGGGCTTTATGCCGTCTTTACTGATGATATGTCCGAGATAAGCTGTTTCAAGCTTCAGAAACTCAGATTTGTCCATTTGGATCTTAAAGTTGGACTCTCGAAGTCTCTCGAAAACTTTTTCGAGATTGATCATGTGTTCCTGAAGGGACGTGCTGAATACTATAATGTCATCTAAGTACACCAAGCAAATCTCATTTTGAAGCCCTCTAAGGACATTATCCATCACACGTTGAAAAGTGGACGGAGAATTCTTAAGACCCATTGGCATTCTGAGAAATTCAAAATGCCCATGTTCAACATTAAACGCGGTCTTCTCGATATCTTGGGGGTCCATTTCAACCTGATAGAACCCACTTGCCAAATCAAGGGTTGTAAAATATTGGCATTTTCCTAATTTGTCAAGAACGTCACTTATGTTTGGAATAGGGTATTTGTCATCTAGTGTCTTTTCATTCAGCTTACGAAAGTCAACTACGAGACGCCACTTTTGTTTTCCGGAGGCATCTATTTTCTTTGGCACTACCCAGATGGGGGAGCTCCAAGCAGATTCTGATGGTTGTATGATACCTTGTTCCAACATTTTTCCTATCTGGTCCCTAACTTCTTGTCTATGCACGAATGGATATCGATAGCTCTTAGCATGCACGGGTACTTCGTCAGATGTCCTAATCCGGTGCTTGATCTTATTTGTGAAAGTTAATCCCTCTCCTTCAATATAAAATACGTCCGAATAACGCGAACAAAGAGCTATAAGATTAGCCTTTTCTTCTTGGTTTAAATGATCCGTTCGTAACCGTGAAACTACATCTTGTACGCGTGTCGTCGGTTGTTGAGTACGCGTGCACTCGATATTAAATAATTCCGCGTGCGCTGGACGGTCGAGTGAGAAAATTACGTCATTTGGTGTCGGGTTTTCGATTTCTAAATAGCCACGATTATTTGCTACGGTAGTAATGCACTCGCGAACTATGCAGTTACACAGGATTTGTTCCCTAACAAAAGCGTCACCGTCCGAAATGTCTATGGGGATACGAATAACTTTGGAAGTTCCCGCCGGAATAATATCTTCGTATAAGTTCACGTTACAAGAGTTGTACATTTTAATAGGGTTTGACGCAGTTCGTGTTATTAATTGACCTTCTCTCAAGTCTATACGGGCCTCCCAATTTGTCAGTAAATCTAAACCTATGAGCCCGTCGAAATGATCATGAAACCGATATATAAATAACTTTATACTATTGAAGTCATTAAATTCCGCGAAGCACGGCAAAGTAATAGAATAATCGTTCCTACTTGTCGCGTGTATGTTTGTCACTTCAAACGGATCGAAGTTGAGAGGATATTCCGCAAAGTATTTCTCGACGGCTTCGGGGCTTATAAAAGATTGATTAGCACCCGTATCTATTAAAAATTTCAAAGGGGGGTCTGATATTTGAATATAGGGAAGCTGTCGTTGCGTCTGAAGATTTAATTCTATTTTGGTTTTGATGAAGTCGGTTCCTCCTGAAAATCCTGCTCGGCATGACTGGGTCCTGCTTGAGAGTAATCAGTCTGTTCGGTTTGTACGTTATTATAATAAGTCGAGTCATAAGTAAAGTCGGGGGCAAAACCATTATCACAGTCGGTATAGTAATTGTACTCCGGTTCGTAGTAGTCGTAATATGAGTCGTCAAAGGCCGCACACTCATTAACGTTCAATTCGCGGGTTTTAAAATAATTTGATGGCGGCGGATTACCGAACTTATTCCAGTTATGGCCTACTACCGCATTAGTTGGGGGCAGTATTTTCGGGGTAAATCGTTGGACTCCACTCATGGGCTGAGGGCCTGGTGGTGGATTGTTCCGGGGCGGCAATCTGAAAACGTTACTACGTGGATTATAATTAGGTGGTGGTGCACCGAACATCCTCTGCGTGTTCGTTGGCATACGGTGTTGATAATTATGTGGTTCTGTAAATTTGAATGGTTGAGGCGGAGGTCTCATGGGACGTTGTCCTACAGGGACTGGCCAGTTGGGTACTGGTGTGTAGAAATTATGCGATCGCGGGGGTGCGAATGCTATTGGTGGTAGCATGGGGTTGACCTTAGGGGTCGGTTGACTCTTTGGGGGCTCGCTACGTTGCTGTAAATATAGTATATTTAATTCCTCCTGAACATATTCATGTGCTTTTTCGATGGTGATCGGACGTATACAACGTATACGGGACCCTAACGGTTCCTTTAAACCGCGAACGTATGCTTGCATGGTAACCTTTTTATATAATTCGCGTTTCGCCTCAACTGTAGTCGCTATGGCTTCGTGTAAGGTCACATACGTCATCATTGTGCTGAACAAAGTTTGGCAATGATCATAAAATTCTTGGGGCGTTTTACTACCCTGCGTAGCCATAGAGAGGTCATTGTACAACGCAGTTTCATCACGCTGATCTGAAAAATTATTAACTAAGGCAGTTCGAATGCCTAACCAACTCTCAGGTATCCCATTCGAATTGATGGTACACGCAGCGGTTCCGGTTATCTTATTAAGGATTCCGTTCAACAAACACAAGTTCGAGAGCTCGCTTTCAGGCGTATCACTAATGTATTGAGTTACTAATGAGTCACAGATTTTAATAAAACGTGTGAGCACGTTAGGGTTACCATCAAATTCTGGGACAAGGCGTAAGGCCTTATAAATAGTGTCTGGGTCGGGAACCATATTTAGATGAAATAATTGATCTATCCCTAGGTTATCTAAGTCTATATCTCTATTACTATCTCCTATTCGTCGGCGGGCCTGACGTGATTCAGGTTCCCGCGAACTAGAGGCTCTGGGATGATAAATCTTGAGGTATAAGATTTACAAGGGGAGCAACACGAGAGCAATTCAAGTGTACTTACAAGTATTTCATTTCTGGTTTTTCTCTGCGAATCGATTTTCAGATTCTTCTTCCGGTCTGCAGTGGGTCCGTAAGTTCTGGATATCCAAGGCGGTGCTTGACAGTCACCCGGGTGATACGTGATGCGATTATCGATGTGAGATAGATCCCGATGTCTCCCGTGGATATCCTACCGACTGCGCCAATTACGTTTACGACAGCCGGAGGATCGAAAAAAAACCGAAATGATTTTAATAAATTTAATTAAGATAAAAGAAATACAATTAATTTACTATACTAAGGAATGACTATTCCACATCAAAGTAGGAATATGGAATGCATAAATTTACAATAAAATTTGATACACGATAATTTACACTGGTTGACGTCAATGCTGCATCGACAATTTTATGTCCATACATAATAATTGATGCGGCTGCAACGTCGGCGATCTTCTAGTGGTAGGGCTACGTAATTCCTTTCCAAGCCAAAAACTATAAACTTTTGTTTGTTTGTGCGGCGCACATGACGTTCGTTCGACAAGGTGCGCAAGGTGCTTTCTGTCGCACTCAAGTAGGTATTGTGCCAGTTCATCATTTAAAGGTTTGACACGGATAGATTATGAACTATCGAAAATGAATACGTTTTATTGTAAGCAGTATGGTACAGTTTAAAACGTATCGACGGTTTATAATATTTTTATACGGTTTATAAACGAGATAGATTATAAACGGACGGTGTTCACAACGATACGGTAACATATATATAATGCTTGAAGTTTGTAGATTATATAAAAGCCTCTGTTAGCTGCGACGTCGTGTGACGGATCGCTCATTTCCTTCCAGTATATTGTTTATACCTACACGGGCTAATTAAAACATTTCCTGTAACTCGAATGATTGAAGGAAATTGTTTTTCACTTTCCAACGATTAAATAGACCGACAGTGCTGTCACACGGGTAAATAACAGTAATTTATTTATGGTTATAAGATTTCTAACATTGTATTTTTTCTATTAATTTACCGTCGAATACCGGGGCTTCGGATTAGTGATCAAACAAAATACGCAAACCGTCAATTATTATTAATATCAATTTTTCTGTTTCAGTTATATTTTATACGATCACGAATTAAACCACAGACCACTAGAGGGGATACTACGTAAAACGTCTTGGTCAACGAGAAGTATTTTGCTTACACGCAAAGTATCAAAATTAGCGACAAAAATTTCCGTATTTGTAATTTTTTTTTCTTTTGAGGTACGAATCCCCGAAGAATGATCAAAGGAGCATACATCCAAAACAATCGATAACGGCTTTATACTAAGATAACAGTAACGGAAACAGGTCTGCGAGAACCGAACCCACTACCCGGCGTTAGCTAGTACCGTAATATCTACATAATTATGTTGATTGCTGATGGAGCTGGTCGATGATTTGATGACAAAAATGTTGATGTTTCAAACTCGTTCTTGTTTATTTGAGTTGTTCAACTGATTTTGTGCGAGTCACTTCATTTAGGGTTCCGTAAGTTATATTTTAAGATGTCATGCACTGAAATAGTACTTTGTAATACAAGGGGCTAAAATTATCCATTTCATACGAGGTAGTTTCGCAGAATAAAGATGTAGTATTTTATAGAAACCTAGTTTTAATGGGTTTTTTAGCCCCGTGTGTAACTTTTCGCTACGATTGTGAGTGCTATTGTTTCGTTATCTATACTTCTATACTAATATTATAAAAAGGAAAGACTTGATTGATTGTTTGTTTGTTTGCATTGAATAGGCTCCGAAACTACTGAACCGATTTGAAAAATTCTTTCACTAATAGGAAGCTACATTATCCCCGAAGGTTATAAGCTACTTTTTATCCCGGCAACGCGAGTGAAACCGCGTGGAACAGCTATTTGTAAATAAATTAAAACCATAATATCTAATATTATATCCATACTCCATTATAAATACGAAGCTAACTCTGTTTGTTTAATTGATTGTTTGATTGACAGATAGAAAAAATTGATAAAATATCAAACATCGAAAATATGTTTTTATCTCCATCGTTTATCTTCAAATACCCTGACACTGGCAGAATTGTGTAAAAAACGCATCTAATGCCATCATAGTCAAGAAGTGAAGTGAAGTGAAGTAAATTTAATAATTATAATAATTGTGATTCTATGTTTACTATTGCCGTCGCTTGTATCTTCTACTCCTTCTGTTTGTTAGTTAGTGTGTACCTATATATTAAACTGGTTATTCTTCAGTTACTGTGTCATTTCTTTCTACGTGCTTCAACGCCTCAGGTACCTACTGCTAAATTATCTTTTCACGCCTAAACTACTGAACCGATCGCGATGAAATTTGGCACGCATATAGTCTATGATATGGAGAAGGACATAGGCTACTTTTAATCCCGGAAACGCGGGTGAAACTGCGGGGGATAGCTAGTTATCAATAATCGTACAAAATTTCTGGAGCCTTTACCATTTCGAAGTTATTACAATTTGATTGAAGTTTGATAACTTGTATACTTCATAGCCCTTTCGGCCTTTTTTTCGTGGGGAAATCCTCATAGCACACCCAGACGCCCGGGGGGAGCAGCCAGGTTATGTCGGCCTCTTACTGGCTAAAAACCCACGGTGGTCGCCATCTGCGCTTTAGAGGGGGGCGGGTTCTCGTACAGGAGGCCAATTCTCACGCTGTAGAGATGATCTCTAATTCGAGATATGTCAAAACAAGATGGCGAATCTCTAATAAAATCAATTTATCGTATTCTCGGGATGTCACGCAAGATAAATGTCGAATCCCTTTCGTTCGAGATGCAACGGATGGTCCGGAGCAGTAGAGATTTCGATGTCGAATGACAAATTGGATAAAACGTTACTGACTTCAAATTTTATTTGTCATTGTTATCAAGAACGTAAATGTATAACATATATTTCAATTTTAATAATACAATTTGTAACTATAGAACTCCGATTAGATTAAATTATCATTATTTTGTGTTAAAATATAAGAAGATTTATAGAAGTGCCCTATATTCTCCATAATAATAATATTATTATTATTATAGTCTATCTACGTGCAAAATATTTATTTTTTATATTTTTATTTTAGAATTTAAATATAAGATATAGCGCCATCTATTGAGAATGTGTCAAACCTTTAGATCGACGCAACATAATTTCATTTCAAGCGAGTAAACTTTACTCTTAGTCGCATACTTGTAAAGTTATTTTTTTTAAACTTTTGTAGTTTAGGTACACTATTTCATATTTTTAAACTTTATAAATCGGTAGTTACAAAGTTTCTCGATTATACGTTACCATAATCGATAAAATGGAACGTGTTATTTTGATGTCTACAGCTAAGTCGAAGGAAATAATCTCTATTGTAACTGAGAATGCAGTTTTTTGATTCAGTAGACATTTTGGTGAGATTTTTCATAGACATTCATGATTAGAGATAATCTCTGATTAGAGATGATATCTATCCGCGCGAGAATTGGGCTCCAGAACGCATACTCACTCCCCCTACACGCGCGGCGCTAGATATCCCGGCCCGGGGGAATCGTGCTTCCCCCCAGCACCCTCGCTGTGCTATCGCACGATGGATCGGGACCACGAGGACCCATCGTCCTCCTTGGGATCGCTTCTGGACGCACAGGGCCCCCGCTCCGATTGCCCACGACCCCAAAGGTACCTATTTAGTCGCCTTTTACGACAGGCAGGGGAACACCGTAGCTGTTATTCTAAGCCCCAGCTACAGGGCAGAGCCCTTTCGGCCTACTTTAACCTTTCAATTTCACCAGTTATAATAATATTGGCAAATATTGTTTGATCGACACTTGATCGGCGTAAAAGTAAGTAATTACGCACGCCTCAGTCAGACGTGTAGGTACAGAAGTTTGCTGAATTTTACGCTTTCATGTAAATAATATTAGCGTAACCGCGAATATTTAAATTCCTGAGTATTTTAAAAAGGCCGCTCGAATATTGTTAGATGCAATCCATTTCTTGAATTTGCAGCTGAGAGTACCTATAACCTCCCGAGATATAAAGTAAATTCCCATCCCATCCAATATTACCTACTATGTATTAACTTTCGAAAAATCTTATTTGGCCACCCCTTGGCCAGAAGCTGGGTATTTGCCCTTGTAGGTAGCTATTATAAGCCTGCTTTAATATAAAAAGAAACCATATCTAAAACATATTTTAAACACGCAGTGTACATAATTATTTAGCGGGAGCATGTTAATTTATTTTGTCGTACCATTTGACCTGGTTTCGTACAACGTGGGATCAATGGACAGACCAAATCAACGTCTAATAAAAGTACCTCACTAAGTGACAATTGTATTATATTAGAAACAAAAACTTTATATACATTCAAAATTAATGTGCAAAAAATGCCTTAGAGGGTTTCTAAACGGAGATTTCTCTACGAAACGGTGGTAGAGTCCGGGCATAGTCCGGGCCCTAAAAAATGTCTTATATACCGAGCTTTAAGGTGCTGTCGCCGTGTTGCCTCACGATTCTTTTAAAAAGGGGTTTTTTAAACCATCATATCTCCTATATATGTAATGAAAAATATTTGTATAAAATTCTCAAGACCCTTCTGCAGGTTTTGACGGCCTCAAAATATATTTGGGTATACTTATATGGATAAAAAGCTTTAAACATACCGATTGATTCACTGTTAAAGCCTTTTCTGTTTCATTGGAGATTAAAAATATATCACAACTAAACAAATTCTAAACTACATAGATACACGGATTCATTTTTAATTAATAGTAAGTAGGTAATTATACCTACATTTGATAAATGAGTTTTTTTACGTTTTTCAAGATGCGCTAGCTTGATCTTCCTATCCTATATATACCTCAAATATGTATGGCGATAGTTTAACGATATAAACAGCGCCTTGAACTGAGAAGATATAACTAAAATTAAAAATTTATAGAAACCCCCGAAACTCACTAGAAAATTGGTGATAATTTTCAATCGGCTGAGCGGATTTTCTTGTAACATAACTAAGAACACTTTCGATTAAATCACCTTTCAAACAAAAGAAATTAAATCAAAATCCGTACATCCATTCAGGAGCTACGAGGCAGACAGACTCATCAAACTTATAACACTCCGTCGTTTTTTACGTCGGGGGTTTAAAACTAAAATGATTTAAAGCTAAGTAAGCTATTGCAACATGACCGAAACCCCGAGTAAGATCTAGTCTCCCAACAAATTAACATCAATTTAGTCAACTCTCGCTTTAACAGCTCTACCAGTTTTACTTTCGAATGGCGATGACAACTCGTCATTCATGGCTCTGAGCCACTCAGAGTGATCACTCCACTTGTCTGAGACACTGGACGGATCGATGTTATATCTATTGCCGACATTTGCCGTTAAACGCTTGTTTGTGCCAAAGATAACGAATTTATGCGCAGATGTTACATGGATTTATGTTGCATATTTTTGCCTACATTTAATGATATTGTATTGAATTATTATAGAAAATCTAAAAATAGTATGTACCTACTTAAAAAAGCATATCATCTTTACATAAAACAACGTCGCTCTTGCTATCTGTTTGCTTAGATCTCTTTTTTTTTTTTTTTACTGTGTATAGGCCTGTGTTTGACCACAATCTCACCGTGGTCAGTGATGATGGTAAGCACACAAAGCCTAGAAAGGAACTGGCTCTCAAGTGCTGCTGTCGGAACACACCGAAAGGTACTTGGCGACAGGTTTTCAACATAAACTACGCAACGGATTTTAATGCAGTTTTCAGCAAGAGATAGTGATTCAAGAGGAAGGTATTTATTTATTTATCAATCACCTATAACCATAGTATATTCTGTGTTAAAACAATCAAGTATAAATATTTACAAATACTAAAAATTAAAATAAGGAAGGAAGGTTTAAGTATATGTATAATAGGTACATGCATATTATACATACTACAGAAAATCTAAGAAAATCCGTGCGTACCCGGGGCTGCGTCGCTAGTTTTATTTATAAATATGTACTTATATTAGCCTTTGACGAAGCTCGTAAAAGTACACAACACCTAAAAGCTACCTCGATGGCGAGGACCACCGCGACGTCTCGCTCAGTCTCGTCCTGTTCAAGCGGCCCGAGCTGCCATTAGTAAATCGACCGCCCCCAATTAGTCGTAACTCGTAAGTCCTTCCTCTCCCCCGGTAACGCCCTGAGCCGAGGTTCGTACCCCATTCGCGGGTGCCCTCAGGCGTGGTTACCTAAATGTTGGCCGGGTGAGAGTCCTCTGCGCTCGAATTGTCCAGTAAGGTTGATGCAGTAATCAGAGGCTACCAACTTAAGTCCTTTAAAAAAACCGTTACAAGCTTCATAGAGAACAACACGTAGATTAATACAAACAGCCGCCTCTGCATCCCAATCTATGACAATAAGCGCTCACGCACAAAACTACCTTTCATTCTTTCTCTCACCGTCGACGGGCAGTGTTAACTTGTGCGAGTCGACGAGCGGTCGTCGCGCCATGCACCATACACCTTGACAGTTAGTGACAGTTTGACAGTGCAAACATGACAGTGGGCAAAGTTGGAGTAGCTGTGCTACTATTGGCGGTTATAACGCCAAATGTGTGCGAAGAGGAATCCTTTGCGTCATCATTTTTATCCGGTAAGCTTTCACTCGAAGATAGGCCGGATTGTCTGTCGTGTCAGTATGTGATAGGTATTTGGGGCACGAATAAGTTTTTGGGTCACGGAAAAGGTTTTGGGTCAAATGTTGTTTGGAATATTATGTTTCAATCTGTACCTATATTTACAAATTAAAATTGAAGTGTCTGTGTGTAATATCAAAATAATAGCTTTTTACTAAATGCAAATGAAAGCATATACGGTACTTATGCCAAAATGTATTTTTTTTAATTTTTGTCTGTCTATCTCCAAAACGGTTGACTAATTTTAACGGGATTTTCACTGGCCGATAGCTTATGTCAAAAAGAGTAACATAGACTACTTTTATTTTAGATAAAAAATAAGGGTTCCGCGCTAAAATAAAATATTCCGGGAAACCGCGGATAAATTAATCGCGCGCTAATAAATTCATAATGTTTATTGATTTCTAAGATACTTACCTATAAGTGGTATATGTAGTAAAAAGAAAGGATTCTCGACAAATAAATCACGTTTCATAGTTATTACTTTGAAAGTAGAGCGCTGATTTATGTACCGTTCGTCGCGGGAACTACGTGAGAACTGTAAAATTATCCTTTTACCGTATTTTCTAAATGTATCATTAGTTTTATTTATTTATTACACAAATTACAATTATTATTACAGGACATTTACTAAGACAATAGTGTAAGTAAAAAAATATTCGAATAAAATACTTGTATAATTGTATAAAAATAATTAAACTTAACCGTAACATATTATGTACAGCATTGAATTTTTAAATTCAGCGACCGAACATGAGAATAGATCTATTTTCTCGGCAACCAGATTTAAAGGCGTGTAAGCTAAAATACTAGTTCTCGTGCGGGGTACCGTTTTACAATCTATACAGCATTTTGAATGAATACTTTTGTTATATACAATCCTGTAACTCGGCTAAGCAAAAAACACTTCTATAACAAAGTAGCTATGCAAGGTAATTCAATAATACAAGTAGACAATTTCAAAAATAAATGATCAAACATCATATCCATAAAACATCTAAATACACGCGGAAACATCAAATATGTTGTAGGTACATTTAATGCTATTTGTGATTTTTAATTACCAGTAGAACCGTTAAGAGTAGATCGTTTGATGCTCTGTATAGAGCAGTATTTCATACAAACCTCCATATAAACTATCGTTTTGACATTTAATAAAAAGGACACTGTATCAGACTGTTTATACTTTACATAGTATAAAATGAAGTCGCTTCCGCTGTCTGTTCGCTTAGATCTTTTAAAGTGCTTCAAGAGGAAGGTTTATATGTATAATACATGCATTCTATAAATGCGAAAGTTTGTGAGGATGTATGTATCTTTGTTGCTCTTTCACGTAAAAACTACTGAACGGACTTGGATACCACTTGGCACATAGATAGATCATATTCTGGAATAACATATAGGCTACTTTTCATCCCGGGAAAATATAAGATCCTTCAAGAAAGCGATTGAAACATAGATAGTTAAAGTAAAATTTTACAAGGTACCATAAAGTTTTTGATTTTATAGAGATAAATAATGTATTTATTGGAGTGGCTTTCATAAGCTGTTGTATAATAAAATCATAATTTTCTGAAACAATTATAATAATATGACACTTAAAAAAAAAGAAAGTAGGAAGCAATTTGATGGTTACCAAATAATTTTGATCTAAGTTTTCGTTTGTGAAATTAATTCTATAAGACCATTCAAACTCAAAAATCATTTATTCAGTGTAGGCCCTGATAAGGCATTATGAACGTGGACAGTACAAATTACTCTACCACCGGTTCCACATACACTTAGGTACTTACTTTTAAACTTAACTAATACTAATTTACTAAAATTAAAAAGCTTTCATCAATTGATATCCTAAATTAGAGATAGGTACCAGTGGCGAAGGGTCCATCCATACATGCCGATTCCCATCGGCTTACCTTTTAGAAATCCCAGTTCCACAGATTCATCATTTCAAAGCCACTTTTATTTATTTCACTGTAATTAGGTATAAAATTATCGGTGTTTTTTGAACGGCTTACCCTCACCATAATTTTACCCCTCGCCACTGGTAGGTACACACACATATTGAATAGGCTAGATGACAGTGTCAAAAATAAATGACCAAACACTAAACAATGCATAAAACATTTGAAAACACGCGGAAACATCAAATATGTTGTACATTTAATGCTTTCTATGATTTTTAATTACCAGTAGAACCACTAAGAGTAGATCATTTGATGCTGTGAAACGATGACGTCATAGCTTAGTATTTCATACAATATTCCATGTAACCGATCGTTTTGACATTTATTAAAGAGTAGCTGATTTGATAAGTCAGTCATCTACCCTATTAAACACAATCACCAATGAGCAGTATATAGAAGGAAAATATAATAAACTAAGCAGAGCTTGTACTATAGAAACCAGACAACTGATATACAACTATTTTGTAAATACATACTCACATTTACATACAGACTCAGGATAAACAGACATGTTCATGCACACAAATGTTAGTCCTGGATGGGAATCGAACCTGCAACCTGCATGTAGGTGGTGTCTTACCAACACATCAACTGTCTCAAAAAAATAACTTTTGCATCAGAAAAAGCTTGGAATTTAATAAATAAATATCCTGGGACGCTGATCCCAAACTAAGCAGAGCTTGTATATACTATGGAAACCAGATAACTGATATACTACATATACTACTTTGTTTTAGTAAATACATACTTATATATATAGATATTTAATAGATTTCTATCATATCAAACACACACTCAAAAGAACTTCTAATTAGATTTTGGGGCTACGAATTCTAGTCCACATTTCCGCCTCATACCTAGGTATGTACTTCTCTTGGGTATGTGCCTAAGCCTTCAAGTGCCGACGCAAACTCGTCCCGTTTCCGGTCACCGGATGATCAATTTCTTTTCTTTATGGTTTTAAACATCTATCTAATATCATAAATGTGAAAGCGAGTGTTTTTATTACCTCTTGACGGCACAATTGAGATGAAATTTGGCACGCGTGTAGATAATAACTTGATAAAATATTTTGTATTTCTTATTAAACTCAAAAACGAATGGAACAGATTTAAAAAAATACCAGTAGAATGCTATCACTGAGTAACATAGGATATATTAAATTAAAAAAACTTTGTCCGGTAAGGTTGTTGCAGCCATCAGAGGCTACCAACTTTAGTCCTTTAAAATAAAAAACTCCCAATCCGCGCGATGTAAGGTGTTTTATAAGTAATTTTTTCACCTTGGGTTATTGGATTTTTCGATGGGATCCCAATTTTTTTTTAAATAAAATGCAGGCTTATATTTTAACATACATTCTGCGACCTATGCTACTCAGTTAAAAAATAATAATCTACTGTTGAAAGAATTTTTAAAATCTGTCCAGTAGTTTTGAATTTATTAATTACAAACAAAACTACAAATCCTTTCTTTTCATAATTTTAGTGTAGCCATATATAATATAATTCCTGAATTACACTCACTTACATACATTTTAAAAAAACATTTTTCATTTATTTTTAACCCGTTAGTATTATAAGTTTACGTGTCTGTCTGTCTGAGGCCTCATAGCTCCTGAACTGATAGACCAATATTAATTTAGTTTTTTTTGTTTGAAAGGTGTCTTAATCGAGAGTATTCTTAGTTATGTTTCAAGACCATCCGCTCAGCCGTTTGGAAGCTATGACCAATTTTCTAGTGAATTTCGGGGGTTTCAATCTTAAATAAAAACAATGCTTAACTATAACATGATATTATGATAATTATAACAAGATATCAAAGCAGAGTATACATAAGTACAGGTGCCTGCTAGGCGCAGTCGGAGCGCGCATATTTAACGGGGCGTGGCCGTGCGCGCGCGCACCGTTACTACACGCGCTCCATATACCACCGTCACTGACCGCCACTAAGAGATAAATCAATCAAATAATTTATCTTCTAAATATACCTAAATAAAAGGAAGGATTTAAAAATCACCAGGTATAGCGATTTTGGTCTAGTTACTAGGAGCTGCGCCCGCGCTGCAGCGTCGTGCCAAACAATAGACATCAACGCGTGCGTTCTACTTTAATACAGTTATTATTTTATTGTCACATTGTTGACTATGAATTTTAAATAAACTTAAATTACTCCATAAATGGCTTGTTGATATATATTTTTAACCGAGTTCAAAACAGGAGGAGTTTCTCAATTCGGTTGTATGTTTTTTATGTTTGTTCACTAATAACTTATTTGCTTACCGATTTTAGTAGTGCGTTGGGTTCAGTATCTATAGCAGAGCTCCAAGGCGGTCCCATTAATCGTTGTCTTTGAAGGAGTTTTTACTCTTTTTTCAAAAGTATTCTACGAGATAAATCAATTAATTTATCTTCTAAATACACACAACTCAAACCACTTGACGGATCACGGCTAAAATCTATATATATAAAAGAATGTCGTGTTAGTTACTCCACTTATAACTCAAGAACGGCTGAACCGATTTAGCTGAAAATTGGCAGGGAGGTAGTTTAGAGCCAGGAGAAGGACATAGGATAAGTAGGTAGGGGTAGGTAGGGTAGGTAGGTAAGGTAGGTAGGGGTAGGTAGGTAGGTCCCAGTTTTATTTTTGTTTTCAGGGCAGGACAACGTCTGCCGGGTCAGCTTGTTTGACATAAAATAGATATTATGACGTACACATCCACTAAGAAAGGATTTTTAGGGGTTGCACGTGAAACTGCGGGGCGGAAAGCTAGTTATACTTTAATATAAATATCCTGGGACATTCCTCACACTCGGCTATCTGATCCACAGCTTAGCAGAGCTTGTTACTATTGAAACCAGATAATTGATATACTATTTGAACTAAGTATATTAGATAGGTAATGTACGTATGGATTGAGGAGCTAAATTGTGTTTATGTAGTTTCTAAATAATATAGGTTTACCCAGAAAACAAATGGAGATGTTCATCTCATCATGGTGGTGATAGCAAGCTTAGTAGTAGAAGTCGAATGCCAAGACGAGTGTCGCGGGTCCAAATCCTACCGGGATTGAATGAAGTAAAATTATAACAGACTTGTAAGGAAATCTGATAAAATTAACTAAATATTACTAACAGAAGAGTAGTTGACGATATACTTAATGTATAACTTACCCCAAAATGGGTTCTTAACGTTGTCTATGGCGCGGTCGCCCAGTACTATTATTGACAACGGCAACACCTCTCTCACTGTACCAACCACAGAGTACTTTATTGGTACCAACTTTACCGTTGGAACGCGCATGCGCACAATGTCCCAATCCGCGCGCTTTACGGCGTCATATCTCCGAGCGCCGAGTACAGTCTCCGAGACTGTTCAAGTTCCCGCCGGAGAAGTAGCTAGCTAGCAAACTACCTATTCAAAGTACGCGCGCATTTCCCACTAGATTGGACTTGTAAACTTAATTTTATTGTATTGTCTTGTGTTCATGCTGTGTTTCGTGTTATTATACAGTGACTTAACTTTAAATCGTTATTTGATTCGCAAAGCTTCCATCTTCGCTAGAACTCGCACACCCGTCGCGGTCATATGTTTTATTAGTATCTTTAATAAATTTTAAAAAAAAGATCCACCAAAAAAAAACGCCTTGCTGAGTTTCTTGCCGGAGTCTTCTCAGTTCAAGTATATTCCGAACCGGTAGTAGAGTCTATTATAAAACTGTAACTGTTGACGTTCATAAGTGCCTTATTAGGGCCTAAACTGAATAAATGAGTTTTTGATTTTGATATTATTCCAATGTGGTTTCTGGTGGTGTGGTTCTGTGGTTCCTTCATCTCATTTTGTAAAAAGACTAGCTGTTCTCCGCGGCTTCACTCTAACGCGTTCCCGGGATAGAAAGTAGCCTTATAACCTTCGGGGATAATGTAGCTTAAATACTAAGCTACCTTCCGAACGGTGCATTAAAGTCTGACAATTCATAAGGTCTATTTGAATAAATAATATTTCATTTCATTACTATTAGTGAAAGATTTTTTCGAATCGGAACAGTAACACCAGAGATTAGCGCAATCAAACAATCAAACTCTTCAGCTTTTTTATTAGTATGTAGATTTTATTATTTTCGACGGTTAAAAATCTGTATATATAAAATTCAAAGTGCTGATTGACTGACATATATCAGCCTCACTAAGCCTCTGATCCTGCTTTGTAAAGTGTTAGGTAAGGTATTCACTAAAATATGTTTTTTCCACCCCTAAATTAAATATGGGTAGGTGAAGCGAGGGCGATAATTTTATGTTTCATTATATTATAACGTACTAATGAAATCTCTTCCATTCAGTACGTGTTCAAAAATTGATATTTTTCGTAAGTTTATTACAGATGGAATAAATTTTACCTATATAATAATTTTCGTGTAACGAAACCATAGCGCGATCCAGGTGCCGACTGGTTCCCGTTCAATGCCATCTATCGTCAGTTCTGTACATCGACATTTATTATTATGAATATTTGAAATTGTCACTGTATCAAATCTAATACTTGTACGTAGTATATTATTACTCTGTGATATATATATATTCATTATTAATATATTAATACCTATATAATACGTTTAAACGAGCAATTCTTGTATGTATAATAATCTGAATCTCGGAAACGGCTCCCAACGATTTTCATGAAATTTAGTATGCAGGGGGTTTCGGGGGCTATAAATCGATCTAGCTAGGTTTCATTTTTAGAAAAATTATTTAAAAAAAACGAGCAAAGCTCGGTCAACCAGGTACTAATATATAATAATAATAATACCTTTAACATTGACTTAGGTCTCCCCACGATAAAACAATTTATAAAACGCACCTCACGCAGATTATTCAATACCGCCGTTAATCACCGCAACCCTCTTATAGTGAAAGCCGCAACCTACACGCCCTCCCGTATACTCCGTATCCATAGACCAAGAAAAGTCCTCAGCGAGCCGGATAACCCTATTACATTAGCTCAGATCGAAGCTGACGAAGCTCGTAAAAGTACACAACACACTACACACAACCGATCACGCTACCGTCCTCGACGGCGAGGACCGCCGCGACGTCCCACTCAGTCTCGTCCCGTTCAAGTGGCCTGAGCTGCCATTAGTAATCCGACCGCCCACAATTAGTCGTAACTTGTACAAAGTTCTCCCCCTCCCCCGGTAACGCCCTGAGCCGTTGTTCGTACCCCATTCGGGGGTGTCCTCAGGTGTGGTTACTTAAATGATACCCGGCTGAGAGCCCTCTGCGCTCGCCGATTTGTCCGGTAAGATTGTTGCCATCTGAGGCTACCAGCTGTTCTTTCAAAAAAAAAACCTTTAAACGAGCAATTCTTGTATATATCTATAATCGGAATCTCGGAAACGGCTCCAACGATTTTCATGAAATTTTGTAGGTATGCAGGGGGTTTCGGGGCGATAAATCGATCTAGCTAGGTTCTATATCCAAAAAACACGATTTACAAAAAAAATATACCGGGCATCCAGCCTAGGTGGTATTATTAAGTCTGTTGTCATGTTTTTTTGTAAATAGATTTTACAGAATGAGAGGGCCTACTCCGAAAAACGATACACTATAGTTCGATCATCGTTGTCAAATTAACAACCAATAGAATTGCAGCAAACTGACGCGACGTAAATTTTGTGCAATTCTATTGGTTAATAATTTAATATTTTGGTAATAACAAAAAAGGCTTTCCATAAACAGCGCCCCTAGTGGCGTCTTTCCGACTTTTAATGAATGAAATGTGTATGTATCACGTAGTATATTATTTATTCTATGGTATCACCATTTCATACATATTATGGTGATATTATTATTTATTATGTAGGTACCTCCAAAGACATTTAGCGTAGTGGACATTGTTTTTTGTGCTCGCAATCTAAATAAAAATGGCAATCAATTTCGAAATTAAAATAACCCATCGTCCATACTTAATATTATCCTCCTAGCTATCTCCTGCGGCTTCACTCGTGTTCCGGGATAAAAAGTAACGTATAACCTTCGGGGATAATGTAGCTTCCTATTAGTGAAAGAATTTTTCAAATCGGACCAGTAACTCCGGAGATTAGCGCGCTCAAACAAACACTCTTCAGCTTTACTAATAATAATATATAGATAGATTTCAATGAGTTAGGTCTATAGGTTACATGTAGTATTGATAATGAAACCTAAGGCCAGCGGCACTGACGTGGGCGCACGCCCGGCGACGACGCGTCTGTGGGACTTTCTCTAATCTCCCTCCCCTTTTGATGGCCCCCTTCCTTCCCCTCTTGGGGTACAGGGTCACCCACCATATGATGGATTGATAAGTATAGTTAAATATCTGATTCATGTAAATGCCGGCCTGACGTGTGATCTTTTTAACCAAACTAAGTGCTTATCTTCCGAAACCATACTATTATAAATGCGATGCGTTGTTTGTTACCTTTTCACGCATAAAATACTGAACCGATCGCGTTGAAATTTGGCACGCAGATAGTCTATGATATGGAGAAGGACATAGGTTACTTTTTATCCTGGGAACGCGAGTGAAACCGCGGGGAACAGCTAGTAACTCATAAATATGAAAGTTTGTTAGGATGTGATTGTGAACTTTGTTACTCTTTTACACAAAAACTACTGAACGGATTTTGATGAAACTTGGCACATAGATAGATCACACTCTGGAATAATATATATACTCTACTTTTTAAAGGAAAGTGTCTGAATCCGCGGGGAACAGCTGGTTTTAAAATAAATAAATAATCTAAATGTTTTTTTTATTTATATCTGAAATGAGGGAATAGTTATAATGACTCAACAGACGTTAATCTCGAATTCGGCTCTATTGTAAAAAAATATCATACTCAAAATTACTTTTACTCACAAAGAAATATTGTAAACTAGCTTCTTCCCCGTGTTTACACTTTTCACACATTTTCCACTTTCCCGATGGATCTTATGTTTTCTCGGGATAAAAAGTAGCCTTAATAATAATCCAGGGTAGGATCTATCTATGTGCCATGTTTCATCCAAATCCGTTCAGTAGTTTTGACGTGAAAGTGTGACCAACATCCATAATACATCCTCACAAACTAGAAGTATAATTAACTATCTTCCTCTAATACGTCACTATGTGCTACTCAGTTTTATATCGTAATATATTTGGTGACAACCCTGCCTGCACTCCCGCGGTGCGGTGCGCCGGCGCAACATTACGCGACATTGACTCTGATAGCGGTTGGATAACTCGCAAAGTTGTTTCTTTTTGCACAAAAAGGCTCTACGAATTGATGGCTTTTTTTTTCCTTTTTTGTTTATTTACTTTGGAATAATCGATAGCTGCACTATTGCCACATCATCACTTATCACGGTGAGATTGTGGTCAAACACAGGCCTGTAAAGTTGCAATGAATATTATTTCAGTAAAGTTTTCCCCCCGGTAACGCCCTGAGTTGTGGTTCGTACCCCATTCGGAAGTGCCCTCAGGCATTACCTACATGTTGCCCGGTCGAGAGCCCTATGCGCTCGCCGATTTTATCCGGTGATGACGCCATCAGGCTACCAATTATAGACTTTTCCAAAAAAAATATTCTCTTCAGCACAGAGTACTACAGATAGAATTACATTCAAGTTCGAACATTGCCCTTGAAATTTATCTGATGAAAATGTTGCAATGATAATTTTTCGATATGGCTGAAATACAATTACTTTTTAAATCCCCAAATCTCCGCCATTAATTTCTAATAACTGAGTTGACAAAAAAAAATCATATAAATTATAGATCCTGCTCACAAAATTTCACGAGAATCGGCTGAGAAATGCGACCTGTAGAGGAGAACAGACAGCCGGACATCCGCTGAACAGGGGCTCTAAAAAGGAAGCACTTGTTGAATCATAATGAGATCCTATTATGAATTGAATTCAAAATCGTAAAATGGCCGCTTTTTATGCAATTCAGAATATGATCCTAATACGATTCTGTATCTGCAATTCATTTCTTTGACAGTTTTCTATAGAGTTTCGTAAAATGGTTCACTAAATCCGAATTGCTTTTACGTCAAATAGTAGAATCATAAGAAGATACTGAGAACTATCTTTTTACAATTCAACTTAGAGATTTTGTTAAAAATCAATGAATATTTAGGAATTAAATATGTATTTTTAACGTCTATAACCCATTTTATGGACAGTTTAAAGGTTTTGGCTTACAAATAAGTTCATTACCACCAGTTTTGTGAACCTCATTCTTACCATCGTAATTTTTACAAGTTGTCTTAATATTATAATGAGCTATAGGTAACCTTCCCATAGGGTGTTTTAGGGTTCAATAGCAATAGGGTGATTTATTATAGCCTGAGCCTATAGGTAACCCTCTTCAATAAACAGTATATCTAAGGCAATAATAGATTTTTAAATCAGACTGAGAGTGTGTTCTAACATATCAACGCCTTACTTATAACATTAGTAGGTAGGTACCTATAAATACATTGGATGCATATCTTTTCAGTATAAACTAATTATTGCTAAGGGGAACAGACTACCTACAGCGTAAATAGGATGGTCTGAGCAATAATTCCTACTACCTGTCCCGCAATTTCACTTGCTTTCCCAGGATAAAAAGTAGCCTATATGTCATCTATCTTTATTCTAAGTTTTAATCTAAATTATAGTACCTTCATAATATTAAAACCATACCCAGGTTGATAGTTTGTGCAAAAAAATACATTATTATGAGCATATCTGTGATGTCTTTGATTAAATTAGCGGAACTGCATGATGTTATGATAGTCTAAGGGTATCCATATGTGAGAGTCAAGGATAGATGAGACCAGAGAGACATCCTCATGATATAAGAATTATCATTGGTCACTTATTTAGTTAGGATAAATAAAAGAATGTAAATAAACAGCATAAACATTTATTACAGTATCATTGTTTCATCTTTCTGTAGTTTAGTGTAATTATTAATACTAAGGCAAGAATCAGTCAGTATGCGAATACAGCTCCCAGAAACTGCATATAATAATGATATGTATATTAAACTGTGACACTAATTACAGCATGACTGCATCAATATGTAACTGTCATGTTAATCATAACATTTTACTTTCTTGATAATTCTATGGACCATTAATCATCTTCTTCGGCTAACCTGAAAGTTAGTAAAATTATAGTTAGTTAAATTAATTGATGGAATATGCACATTATCAGTAATATCATCTTTAACATAATAACAAGAGGAAGTTTATAAAAAGGTCTTTGCTTTGTGCAATAATAGTATAATATTAATGGAATTATTATATAAATGTTTAACAAATAAAATGTTTCTATTCTAATGGGGGTATTGAGATCATAATATCGAATTACTAATGGTAAAACCATTTTTGAATAACTGGTAAGTACCTACCTAGTATCAAGCTTGACTGACGATTTAAGAAATAATAACTTGAATGTTTTTTGGAATATCCTCGTAACGACTTATCAAAAGTATGAAATACTATAGGAGATAAACTTACTTTAGGTTAGGTTTGCGAGATTCCTCGCCTTTTCATTTAAAAAATCTTGACTTTCTAAAAGATTCTTCCGTGTTATTCGTCCAATACTGATATTGTCTTCCTTTTACATTTTTACGTAAATAATTACAGTACTATAGGTATAATAATTTCCATATTTTCCTTAAATTATTGAAAGACTATTATTTTAATGTTAAACTATAATTTTAAATATTTATTTTGTACTCTATCAAAACATCCAATACAAACTTTGACCGACCGACCACAGGCAAGATAAAATATATTGTCATTGATTGATACCAGTCGAAGAAGAAAATATTTTTATAATCAATTAAAATGTCAGTTTTTGGTACCCAAATCCAATCAAATAAATGCTATGAAGCAACAGTTCGATCGGTTTTTAATTATAATACAAAAAACATAGTTATTCAGTCTTAATTTAACAAAAAGTAAATAGAAACAATAACCGGTAAAGTTACGGTTTTAATTTTTGTAGTCTAGTAACATTAATTCAAAACAGAATCTGTTTATGAATTGAATTGCGCATAAAGGGCGACTATTTTACCAAAAAATAGAGGAATTGCATGAGATCTGCTGTGAATTCAGGAAATGAATTCCTTTTAGCAATATTGCGTAATCCTTCCTTTTTAGACCCCCAGGGGCTCTAAAAAGGAAGCACTTGTTGAATCATAATGAGATCCTATTATGAATTGAATTCAAAATCGTAAAATGGCCGCTTTTTATGCAATTCAGAATATGATCCTAATACGATTCTGTATCTGCAATTCATTTCTTTGACAGTTTTCTATAGAGTTTCGTAAAATGGTTCACTAAATCCGAATTGCTTTTACGTCAAATAGTAGAATCATAAGAAGATACTGAGAACTATCTTTTTACAATTCAACTTAGAGATTTTGTTAAAAATCAATGAATATTTAGGAATTAAATATGTATTTTTAACGTCTATAACCCATTTTATGGACAGTTTAAAGGTTTTGGCTTACAAATAAGTTCATTACCACCAGTTTTGTGAACCTCATTCTTACCATCGTAATTTTTACAAGTTGTCTTAATATTATAATGAGCTATAGGTAACCTTCCCATATGGTGTTTTAGGGTTCAATAGCAATAGGGTGATTTATTATAGCCTGAGCCTATAGGTAACCCTCTTCAATAAACAGTATATCTAAGGCAATAATAGATTTTTAAATCAGACTGAGAGTGTGTTCTAACATATCAACGCCTTACTTATAACATTAGTAGGTAGGTACCTATAAATACATTGGATGCATATCTTTTCAGTATAAACTAATTATTGCCAAGGGGAACAGACTACCTACAGCATAAATAGGATGGTCTGAGCAATAATTCCTACTACCTGTCCCGCAGTTTCACTTGCTTTCCTAGGATAAAAAGTAGCCTATATGTCATCTATCTTTATTCTAAGTTTTAATCTAAATTATAGTACCTTCATAATATTAAAACCATACCCAGGTTGATAGTTTGTGCAAAAAAATACATTATTATGAGCATATCTGTGATGTCTTTGATTAAATTAGCGGAACTGCATGATGTTATGATAGTCTAAAGGTATCCATATGTGAGAGTCAAGGATAGATGAGACCAGAGAGACATCCTCATGATATAAGAATTATCATTGGTCACTTATTTAGTTAGGATAAATAAAAGAATGTAAATAAACAGCATAAACATTTATTACAGTATCATTGTTTCATCTTTCTGTAGTTTAGTGTAATTATTAATACTAAGGCAAGAATCAGTCAGTATGCGAATACAGATCCCAGAAACTGCATATAATAATGATATGTATATTAAACTGTGACACTAATTACAGCATGACTGCATCAATATGTAACTGTCATGTTAATCATAACATTTTACTTTCTTGATAATTCTATGGACCATTAATCATCTTCTTCGGCTAACCTGAAAGTTAGTAAAATTATAGTTAGTTAAATTAATTGATGGAATATGCACATTATCAGTAATATCATCTTTAACATAATAACAAGAGGAAGTTTATAAAAAGGTCTTTGCTTTGTGCAATAATAGTATAATATTAATGGAATTATTATATAAATGTTTAACAAATAAAATGTTTCTATTCTAATGGGGGTATTGAGATCATAATATCGAATTACTAATGGTAAAACCATTTTTGAATAACTGGTAAGTACCTACCTAGTATCAAGCTTGACTGACGATTTAAGAAATAATAACTTGAATATTTTTTGGAATATCCTCGTAACGACTTATCAAAAGTATGAAATACTATAGGAGATAAACTTACTTTAGGTTAGGTTTGCGAGATTCCTCGCCTTTTCATTTAAAAAATCTTGACTTTCTAAAAGATTCTTCCGTGTTATTCGTCCAATACTGATATTGTCTTCCTTTTACATTTTTACGTAAATAATTACAGTACTATAGGTATAATAATTTCCATATTTTCCTTAAATTATTGAAAGACTATTATTTTAATGTTAAACTATAATTTTAAATATTTATTTTGTACTCTATCAAAACATCCAATATAAACTTTGACCGACCGACCACAGACAAGATAAAATATATTGTCATTGATTGATACCAGTCGAAGAAGAAAATATTTTTATAATCAATTAAAATGTCAGTTTTGGGTACCCAAATCCAATCAAATAAATGCTATGAAGCAACAGTTCGATCGGTTTTTAATTATAATACAAAAAAACATAGTTATTCAGTCTTAATTTAACAAAAAGTAAATAGAAACAATAACCGGTAAAGTTACGGTTTTAATTTTTGTAGTCTAGTAACATTAATTCAAAACAGAATCTGTTTATGAATTGAATTGCGCATAAAGGGCGACTATTTTACCAAAAAATAGAGGAATTGCATGAGATCTGGGGCTCTAAAAAGGAAGCACTTGTTGAATCATAATGAGTTCCTATTATGAATTGAATTCAAAATCGTAAAATGGCCGCTTTTTATGCAATTCAGAATATGATCCTAATACGATTCTGTATCTGCAATTCATTTCTTTGACAGTTTTCTATAGAGTTTGGTAAAATGGTTCACTAAATCCGAATTGCTTTTACGTCAAATAGTAGAATCATAAGAAGATACTGAGAACTATCTTTTTACAATTCAACTTAGAGATTTTGTTAAAAATCAATGAATATTTAGGAATTAAATATGTATTTTTAACGTCTATAACCCATTTTATGGACAGTTTAAAGGTTTTGGCTTACAAATAAGTTCATTACCACTAGTTTTGTGAACCTCATTCTTACCATCGTAATTTTTACAAGTTGTCTTAATATTATAATGAGCTATAGGTACCTACCAACCCATAGGGTGTTTTAGGGTTCAATAGCAATAGGGTGATTTATTATAGCCTGAGCCTATAGGTAACCCTCTTCAATAAACAGTATATTTAAGACAATAATAGATTTTTAAATCAGACTGAATCAGTGTGTTCTAACATATCAACGCCTTACTTATAACATTAGTAGGTAGGTACCTATTACATACATACATTGGTACATTGGATGCATATCTTTTCAGTATAAACTAATTATTGCCAAGGGGAACAGACTACCTACAGCGTAAATAGGATGAGCTTCAGATGGTCTGAGCAATAATTCCTACTACCTGTCCCGCAGTTTCACTTGCTTTCCCAGGATAAAAAGTAGCCTATATGTCATCTATCTTTATTCTAAGTTTCAATCTAAATGATAGTACCTTTATAATATTAAAACCATACCCAGGTTGATAGTTTGTGCAAAAAAAATACATTATTATGAGCATATCTGTGATGTCTTTGATTAAATTAGCGGAACTGCATGATGTCATGATAGGCTAAAGGTATCCATATGTGAGAGTCAAGGATAGATGAGACCAGAGAGACATCCTCATGATATAAGAATTATCATTGGTCATTTATTTAGTTAGGATAAATAAAAGAATGTAAATAAACAGCATAAACATTTATTACAGTATCATTGTTTCATCTTTCTGTAGTTTAGTGTAATTATTAATACTAAGGCAAGAATCAGCCAGTATGCGTATACAGCTCCCAGAAACTGCATATAATAATGATATGTGGGTATATTAAACTGTGACACTAATTACAGCATGACTGCATCATTATGTAACTGTCATGTTAATTATAACATTTTACTTTCTTGATAATTCTATGGACCATTAATCATCTTCTTCGGGTAACCTGAAAGTTAGTAAAATTATAGTTAGTTAAATTAATTGATGGAATATGCACATTATCAGTAATATCATCTTTAACATAATAACAAGAGGAAGTTTATAAAAAGGTCTTTGCTTTGTGCAATAATAGTATAACATTAATGAAATTATTATACATATGTTTAACAAATAAAATGGTTCTATTCTAATGGGTACCTCAGTATTTAGATCATAATATCGAATTACTAATGGTAAAATCATTTTTGAATAACTGGTAAGTACCTACCAAGTATCAAGCTTGACTGATGATTTAAGAAATAATAACTTGAATGTTTGTTGGAATATCCTCGTAACGACTTATCAAAAGTATGAAATACTATAAGTAGGAGATAAACTTACTTTAGGTTTGCGAGATTCCTCGCCTTTTCATTTCAAAAATCTTGACGTTCTAAAAGATTCTTCCGTGTTATTCGTCCAATACTGATATTGTCTTCCTTTTACATTTTTACGTAAATAATTACAGTACTATAGGTATAATAATTTTCATATTTTCCTTAAATTATTGAAAGACTATTATTTTAATGATATACTATAATTTTTAAATATTTATTTTGTACTCTATCAAAACATCCAATATAAAGTTTGACCCAAAGAGAATTTAATACTACGTTTTAGTTTGACCGACCGACCACAGACAAGATAAAATATATTGTCATTGATTGATACCAGTCGAAGAAGAAAATATTTTTATAATCAATTAAAATGTCGGTTTGGGTACCCAAATCCAATCAAATAGATGCTATGAAGCAACATTCGATCGGTTTTTAATTATAATACAAAAAAAAACATAGTTATTCAGTCTTAATTTAACCAAAACTAAATAGAAAGAATAACCGGTAAAGTTACGGTTTTAATTATTGTAGTCTAGTAACATTAATTCAAAACAGAATCTGTTTATGAATTGAATTGCGCATAAATGGCGACTATTTTACCAAAAAATAGATGAATTGCATGAGATCTGCTGTGAATTCAGGAAATGAATTCCTTTTAGCAATATTGCGTAATCCTTCCTTTTTAGACGCCCTGCTGTGAATTCAGGAAATGAATTCCTTTTAGCAATATTGCGTAATCCTTCCTTTTTAGACCCCCAGACATACGATAAAGCATTATTGGCAAATCTGAAAGGGAGACGCTGCGCTCGCACTTCGTGCTCGCTCGGTCAATAAAGTATACCGTATCACTATATTGTGTACCATACATCTATGGCTGCGTGAGTGTTCTGCGTGTGATTCACGCAATTTCACTTGCTATAGTCATCGCTACAAAGGTCAGAATAAGCTGACACTACTCCGATGAGTCAGACAGACAGCTAATCAGGGGCTCTAAAAAGGAAGCACTTGTTGAATCATAATGAGTTCCTATTATGAATTGAATTCAAAATCGTAAAATGGCCGCTTTTTATGCAATTCAGAATATGATCCTAATACGATTCTGTATCTGCAATTCATTTCTTTGACAGTTTTCTATAGAGTTTGGTAAAATGGTTCACTAAATCCGAATTGCTTTTACGTCAAATAGTAGAATCATAAGAAGATACTGAGAACTATCTTTTTACAATTCAACTTAGAGATTTTGTTAAAAATCAATGAATATTTAGGAATTAAATATGTATTTTTAACGTCTATAACCCATTTTATGGACAGTTTAAAGGTTTTGGCTTACAAATAAGTTCATTACCACTAGTTTTGTGAACCTCATTCTTACCATCGTAATTTTTACAAGTTGTCTTAATATTATAATGAGCTATAGGTACCTACCAACCCATAGGGTGTTTTAGGGTTCAATAGCAATAGGGTGATTTATTATAGCCTGAGCCTATAGGTAACCCTCTTCAATAAACAGTATATTTAAGACAATAATAGATTTTTAAATCAGACTGAATCAGTGTGTTCTAACATATCAACGCCTTACTTATAACATTAGTAGGTAGGTACCTATTACATACATACATTGGTACATTGGATGCATATCTTTTCAGTATAAACTAATTATTGCCAAGGGGAACAGACTACCTACAGCGTAAATAGGATGAGCTTCAGATGGTCTGAGCAATAATTCCTACTACCTGTCCCGCAGTTTCACTTGCTTTCCCAGGATAAAAAGTAGCCTATATGTCATCTATCTTTATTCTAAGTTTCAATCTAAATGATAGTACCTTTATAATATTAAAACCATACCCAGGTTGATAGTTTGTGCAAAAAAAATACATTATTATGAGCATATCTGTGATGTCTTTGATTAAATTAGCGGAACTGCATGATGTCATGATAGGCTAAAGGTATCCATATGTGAGAGTCAAGGATAGATGAGACCAGAGAGACATCCTCATGATATAAGAATTATCATTGGTCATTTATTTAGTTAGGATAAATAAAAGAATGTAAATAAACAGCATAAACATTTATTACAGTATCATTGTTTCATCTAAAATAAAACACTGGTTTTCATATGCTATATATATTATCCAACCTTTTATACCCACCTTGACAAACCTTTTCAAAATCAACTACTTACAATAATTATACAATATTCCTCTAACAAATCACTATTAGTAGGTATATTTCAATAATTATTGTATTACAATTAAACGATACTTGAACAGGGAGATGTTACCACAATGAGATGCGACGACAAAAGTGCCCGATCTTAGCATGGCATCTTACCTGCCTCATTATAGATACCTATAGGTAAATTGTCTGTGTCGTCATGCGCTGACAGATGTTGCTAGTGTAAAATATCATGGCGACAACATCCGGCCGTCCTGCTCACGCGTTCGACCTCGAACAGCGTCTTGGTCTGGTACGAGAGCTGAGAACAAATATAAGAAACAACCTCAATTATATTTTATTTTAGCCGGCTAGTTCATTCACTTCGAAAACAGTTGCATGTGAATAATCCAACACAGGTGGAGTTCGTTATCCCATCGACGGCCAACTCACTCATCGCCATGGTTTAAACCAAGTGACATTCGCTGGTCACTATAGTTGTGTATCACCATGTACCCTGTGTGCGGTTTTCACCACGGATATCCGCAACACAATATATTATAACACATCAACATTTTCGTGTTCGAAGCGAATGTGCTAGACCAACAAAATTAACTGTGGATATGATAATGTGGTAAATACTTACTAATTAAGCAAAATTTAAAGCAAGTCTCTTTTTTTTAGTTTGTAACGATTTCATGTCTAAATGAACATTTGATACTTTTAACCCTGGGAAAACATTTAACATCTAATAAAACATCTAAATATGTATCGATCAAGGGACATACAAATATGAATGTAGGTATAAGAAATAAATTAAATTGTACCTGCTTTCACAGACAACATCCGGTATTACCATTCAATCGGAGATGTTAATCCAGGACTTCATGTTCTCCACACACGCAGTACCATCATAGCGCTTTGAACTTCTATTTGCTCCTCTCATATCTGCTACTTTGTATCTATCATGGCCTAGGACATCTGTAACCTGGAAGGGACCCTTATACAACGGCATAAGTTTCTTACTTTGACCGTCATTGGATTGACTCGGTATTTTTAATACAACCAAGTCCCCGACATTATACTTTGGGGCTTCTTTGCGTTTTGCATCAAAATAAGTTTTTTGTCGTTCGGCATCTTTTTTTATATTCTCATCAACGATCTTTCGTAACGCAGTGACGTCAACTGAATGCTCTGTATTATCATCATCAGCGATTGCGTCATTATTCATTCGTAACCTATACCCAAAAAATACCTCACTCGGTACTGCGGCTGTCGTTTTATTGATTGTACTATTAATCCCTTGTTGTATACTAGTCACGTGTTGATCCCATTTTTTGTTGTCTGTATCCGCGCCCATACTACGCAACGCCTCTAAAATAGTTTGATTATAGCGCTCTACCTGTCCGTTTGACCGCGGTACAGCTGTAGCAATAATATGAGCCCTAATATTACGTTCATTACAATAGCTCGTAAATAATTTAGATGTGAACGCACTGCCAGCGTCGCAAATTAATCGCTTAGGGTTCCCAAACATTTTGAATATTTTACTCAACTCATTGATGACACACGTACTTTTAGTATTTTTTACCGCGGCAATAAATACAAATTTTGTGAACGAGTCTACCATAACCAAGAGATAACTATTGTGCCGATTAGATTTAATAAAAGGACCTAAATGGTCAATGTGGAGTGTATGGAAGGGTCTCGCGTATTTGGGAATGGGATACAACTTTCCAGGTTTTTTACCGTGAGCAGTTTTATGATAAATACAATTGAGACAGTTCTTTATATATTTCGTCACAGTTTTCTTAATTCGAGGAAACCAATATTTAGACCGAATTCTCTCAATGGTTTTATCAACTGCAAAATGTCCTATGTCATCATGGTTTGCTCGAATCACATACCATATACATCGCTTGGGAACTAACCAGCGTCGTCCGTATTCCGTTCTACGATAAACTCTATTTCCGAGCACTTCGTAATCATTAAAAATTTGTTTATTGGTCTCGGCCTCACCTGACATCAATATATCTCGAATACTACAAATACTTGGGTCTTGTAATTGAACAGATAGCAGCCAATCACCCTCAGTAATAGTCATTACAGTATCAATTGTTTTCGGCACATTATCATCAACGCTAGGGTTCCTGCTTAATGCATCTACGTGCTGCATTTGTGACCCTGCCCTATGAAATATATCGAAAGTAAACTCTTGTGTGTACAGCACCCACCTACTTATTCGTGGTATAATCTCTTGTTTACTTAAAGCGTACCTAACAGCATTGCAATCTGTAGTAATTTTAAATTTTGTACCGATTAAATAATGTCTAAATTTCTGTAACCCGACTACGATTGCTAAAAGTTCAAGTTCAAAAGAATGATACTTTTTTTCTTCAGTTGTAGTTGAGCGACTGTAAAAATATACAGGTCTCTCTCCGAGTTCTGTCAATTGGACTAAAATACATCCGATTCCATCACGACTAGCATCAGTATATAGATTAATAGGCAATTTAGGATCAAAAATGTTTAATGTAGCATCTTTAATCAACGCACGTCTTAATAAAGCTACAGCTTGATCTTGTGGAGACCCCCACTGCCATACTATACCCTTTTTTAGCAAGCTAGTCAATGGTTTACATATGACTGCACAATTTTTAATAAATTTCCGAAAATAATTTATTAAACCTAGAAATTGTCTTAACTGATGAACTGTTTTTGGCGTGGGGTAATTTTCGATAGCTTTTATCTTTCGGGAATTAGGACGAATACCATTTTCAGAAATTTCATAACCCAAGAACGTGATTTCCGTTTGAAAAAACGAGCATTTATCTAAGTTTATCGTCAGACCATTACTTTGTAAAATATCTAAAACCTTCTCTAGACAAACTATATTTTCTTCGATTTTGGCAGTCGCGATTAGTAAATCATCCATGTAACAAATTACGTTTCCGAAACGTAGATTCCCCAAAACAGTATTCATCAACCGTTGGAAAACAGCTGGGCCATTGCATAAACCAAACGGCATTCTCACATACTCAAAATGTCCGTCAGGTGTGACGAACGCTGTTTTGTGTATATCTTCAGATTTTATACCAATTTGATGATAGCCACTTTTTAAATCAAGAGAAGTATAGTATTTACACCCTTTTAATCTATCCACTAAATCCTCAATCATAGGCATGGGGTATTTTTCCTTAACAGTGATTTTATTAAGCTGCCTATAATCTACACAAAGTCTCTTAGCTCCCGATGCTTTGTCAACTAGGAGGGCCGGGCTAGCGTACGCTGAATTACTGTTACGAATGATCCTATTTTCTAATAACTCATCAGTTAAGTTGCGCATAATTGTTCTCTCAGATTCTGACATTCTATAAGGACGTTGATAAACAGGTTTATTTGACGTTAAATTGATCTCTAATACAACGCAATTTGTTTTCCCTAAGTTAGACAAATCCCGTGAAATACACTGGGGGTATTTTGATAAAATATTATTTAGTTTCGATTCATAATCAAGTGATGCTTTATTCAGTTTATTAGTATCGATTTTCAAAATTGTTACTATCTGTGCTGGTTGAAAAGTCAAAATGTCCCCAATACGAACGTACATGATACTCTTATCTTCTGTAAAATTCCTACCTATCAATAAATTACAACCCGATAATGTGTCAATAACATACAGCGTCACAATCAATTCAACAGTGTCAACTTTTAAAGTAATTGCAACTGCTTCAGTTACTTGCATGGTGGAAACATCGGTAAAACCGACTAAATTTATTGGACTATTTAAACGAAAAGTTTTTAAATTTAATTGTTTAACCCAACTAGCCGTTATCAATGAGCAATCACTTCCCATGTCAAAAAATGCTTTACACTCGAAATCATTCACGTAAACTTTTTTATAGAATTTTTGCTTTGCTTGAGACTCTGTAATCATTTTAACCTCAATTTCTTTTTCAGCTTTTGGCTTAGGCTTAGTTCTACAAGCAGCTTCTAAATGTCCTAACTTACTGCAATGTGTGCATCGAACAGTATCTTTGATAGAACAATTGGTCTTCCTATGACCTACTACTCCGCAACGATAACATGTAACATTATTATTCTGGGGGTTATTCGTAATAGGTTCGGTTTTAAAATTATTATCAGGCCTACTGTTTGAAATTAACGTCGAATCAGATGATACGTGGCGAGAAGAGTGTTTTAATTGCGAAAAAGAATTTTTTACTGGTACAGTCTTTTCGGTTACACTATGAGTCTTACTATGCAAAAATGATGCCAAATCATCACAATATCTAAAGTTTCCCGCCTCAGCAGCCGTACTAATATGATTATCGCCGATAGACCCAACTATAATCGATATAATATCTTGATCTTTGAAAAGTAATTGTAATCTATCTATTTTACTCTTTTGCTGGAAGTAAAATTCATATAAAGATTGATTGGGTAATGGTTTCGCATCGATCAACTGTTTAAGTAATGCATACATGTTTCGTTTGATTTGAAATGTATCGGAGAGGGTATCACGCCAATCTTTCCACCGCCACGTGGTCCATCGGGTCTGATTTTTTTGCAAAGAATCTAACCACGTTTTGGCGGTATTACGTAGTTTTTGTAAAGCTTGGTACTTTATCATATTATCTGACCAACCAAAAGCTCTCGCGTTTGCTTCGATTACATTAATCCACATGTCTACATTATCCACCAATGGATCGAATTCGGGAATCACTGATGATAATACGGCACTTTGACTCACGGTTGGCGATACTCTCCGACGTCGTTTATTCTTCTTATGCCGATTGTCACTGCTACTGCTCCTACTCGAACTCGATGAGCTCGATGAGCTCGATGAACTTGTTGAAGGTTGTCGACGCCGCGTAGTTCTTCTCCTAATATTTCTGCTACGTGGCATTGTGGTCGAGGCGTCCGCACTTCTGATAAAATAAAACACTGGTTTTCATATGCTATATATATTATCCAACCTTTTATACCCACCTTGACAAACCTTTTCAAAATCAACTACTTACAATAATTATACAATATTCCTCTAACAAATCACTATTAGTAGGTATATTTCAATAATTATTGTATTACAATTAAACGATACTTGAACAGGGAGATGTTACCACAATGAGATGCGACGACAAAAGTGCCCGATCTTAGCATGGCATCTTACCTGCCTCATTATAGATACCTATAGGTAAATTGTCTGTGTCGTCATGCGCTGACAGATGTTGCTAGTGTAAAATATCATGGCGACAACACATCTTTCTGTAGTTTAGTGTAATTATTAATACTAAGGCAAGAATCAGCCAGTATGCGTATACAGCTCCCAGAAACTGCATATAATAATGATATGTGGGTATATTAAACTGTGACACTAATTACAGCATGACTGCATCATTATGTAACTGTCATGTTAATTATAACATTTTACTTTCTTGATAATTCTATGGACCATTAATCATCTTCTTCGGGTAACCTGAAAGTTAGTAAAATTATAGTTAGTTAAATTAATTGATGGAATATGCACATTATCAGTAATATCATCTTTAACATAATAACAAGAGGAAGTTTATAAAAAGGTCTTTGCTTTGTGCAATAATAGTATAACATTAATGAAATTATTATACATATGTTTAACAAATAAAATGGTTCTATTCTAATGGGTACCTCAGTATTTAGATCATAATATCGAATTACTAATGGTAAAATCATTTTTGAATAACTGGTAAGTACCTACCAAGTATCAAGCTTGACTGATGATTTAAGAAATAATAACTTGAATGTTTGTTGGAATATCCTCGTAACGACTTATCAAAAGTATGAAATACTATAAGTAGGAGATAAACTTACTTTAGGTTTGCGAGATTCCTCGCCTTTTCATTTCAAAAATCTTGACGTTCTAAAAGATTCTTCCGTGTTATTCGTCCAATACTGATATTGTCTTCCTTTTACATTTTTACGTAAATAATTACAGTACTATAGGTATAATAATTTTCATATTTTCCTTAAATTATTGAAAGACTATTATTTTAATGATATACTATAATTTTTAAATATTTATTTTGTACTCTATCAAAACATCCAATATAAAGTTTGACCCAAAGAGAATTTAATACTACGTTTTAGTTTGACCGACCGACCACAGACAAGATAAAATATATTGTCATTGATTGATACCAGTCGAAGAAGAAAATATTTTTATAATCAATTAAAATGTCGGTTTGGGTACCCAAATCCAATCAAATAGATGCTATGAAGCAACATTCGATCGGTTTTTAATTATAATACAAAAAAAAACATAGTTATTCAGTCTTAATTTAACCAAAACTAAATAGAAAGAATAACCGGTAAAGTTACGGTTTTAATTATTGTAGTCTAGTAACATTAATTCAAAACAGAATCTGTTTATGAATTGAATTGCGCATAAATGGCGACTATTTTACCAAAAAATAGATGAATTGCATGAGATCTGCTGTGAATTCAGGAAATGAATTCCTTTTAGCAATATTGCGTAATCCTTCCTTTTTAGACGCCCAGGATATTTTTATTATATTGAAGTAGCACAAATCAGTGTTATAAACGTGTGGGTGTGATTTATTTGTCTAATTTGTTAAAGATGGTGGTTGATTTATAAAAATAAATTATAATCTATAGGATCCATATTAAATTTAATTACAAAAAACTAATTAAGGTTTCGGGAGAGAGGCGGGTAGGCTTTTTCCGCCAACGTATTAGCTTGGCCAAACAAAGACAAACATTTGTACACCAACGTTCGTGACCTAAGTCATGCATATTCTGTTGTGAGGCAGATGAAACACCACTAGTGCGATTGAGCACATGAGACTTATGGCTAAACTCATACTCAGACACCAGTTATTTCTTTTACGCCAGATGGCTGATCTATCACAATGGATGTAGCCAAATCCTTTCCTAGCCAATCCCTAGTCTAATGCTGAGATCTATAGAGCGTGCTTAGACTTTGCTCAGACTTTACTTAGGGTATAAACCTACGTAATAAAGTAAATATTTGTGTGTTTTGTTGTGTTGTGTTTAATTTGTGGCGGGTAAGTCGTCGATTAGTTGCACTCAGGCTTTGCTTAGCACACACTCAGAGAGATTCGAAGATTGCATTTTAAATACCGACGTTGTACGATAAAGTCTGAGCAAAGTCAAAGTATGCTCTATAGATCTCAGCCTTAGTGATACAAGCTCTGAAAAGACTTTCTTTTTTCTATGGCCCGTGTTTGATCACAATCTCATAGTGGTCAGTGATCATGTGGCCGAGACCTTGCTTATTAAACTTCTGAGATACCTAGAAGTACTTATTACAATTAGGGCATCTTCATAGTGGTCAAATTCAAATTCAAAATTGCAAGTATTTTTAATCGTCAAATTTGTAAAAATAAAATATATGTATACAAAAATAAACTATAGAAAATAAAATAAAATATTAAAATTAACAATATGACAATAATAATAACAAAAATTATAATAACAATAAATAGCATGTGAAGCGAACAACTCATTGAAATGCGTTCTTGTCCTCTATAAAATCAGAAACTTTATAGTACCCTTTTTTGTACAACTTATCTTTAATTAGCTTTTTAAATTTTAACACGGACAATTCTTGAATTTCTTTGGGTACATTGTTAAAGAAGCGTATACATTGCCCCTTAAAAGAATCCCTAACTTTGCTCAAACGAGTTACAGGTATAGCAAGTTTATCCTACCGCACCTATTGTTCTTTCTTTCTTTCGACAAGATAACGGTAACGGACTCTATCTAGTCTACACTAATCTTTACATAGTATAAAATGAAGTCGCTTCCGCTGTCTGTTCGCTTAGACCTTTTAAACTACTCAACAGTGATTCAAGAGGAAGATTTATGTCTATAATACATGCGTATTATAATACAGAAATTCAAAGATTTGTACACCCGTGCGAAGCTGGGCTTAGTCGCTAGTATTAGTACCGGCGTTAGGGTAGGGCGCGGTAGGGCGATCGCCCAAGGCGCCAGATGTAAAGGGGCGCCAGGCCCACCTTTATTTCCGGTCGCTCATGAGCGAGTCCTGCTATCTCGAGTCTAAATAAATAAATAAATTCTCAAGTCTAAAGATAAAAGAGCTAAAACCGGCACTGGTTAGTATTATTATAAACATTTGTATTTTAGTATGTAATGGCATGTAATCTTTCATCAATAGAACTTTATACTATCACATACAGACAAGGGTTATTTTTTATTAAAAAAAAAATGGGATCCCTACGAAACTTCCAATAATGTAACCCAATGTGTAAAATATCTAGGTATATACTAATAATAAAGCTGAAGTGTGTTTGTTTGAATGCGCTAATCTCTGGATCTACCAGTCGGATTCCAAAAATTCTTTTATTTTTATCATTATCCCCGAGGGCTATAGGCTACTTTTTATCCCAGGAACGCGGGTGAAACCGCGTGGTGGAATCAATCTAGTTAATAAATGAATGCTTTTTACAATTTTCTCACGCTTGGCTCGATCACGCGACGTGTTTCATTGAAATTGAGTTATTGTACGAATTTATGTTACAGCGAAAGTAGGGCAGGGGTTCCCAAACTGTGCGTCGCGACGCCCCGTGGCATCAAGGGGCCTAGGGCCGTCACGAACCGGTATACGTCACGTCCTAAAGCTACACGCGGGTATCTTTTACAAGGGATCCGCAAAAAAAAAAACATGTAAAGGGAGTCGCAGAACCCCTGACTTATGGGAATAAATAAATATCACATCTCGCCCAGGGCGCTGGTAGAGCTAAAACCGGCACTGTGCGGGAGACAGGTAGTATACAATAATGGCATCGATGTTCTAGTTACAAAACTAAACTTATATATCTATAATTACTAATAATAAAGTTGAAGAGTTTGTTTGTTTGTTTGAACGCGCTAATCTCTGGATATATCAGTCAGATTTGAATAATTCTTTCACGCTACTTTAACCTTGAAGGTTATAAGGCTACTTTTTATGCTGGGAACTCGAGTGAAAACGCGGGGAACAGCTAATTCTCAATACATCTCTATCTAACAAACATATATAAAAGAAAATCATACATTTGTCTGCAACATGATATAGGCTGTAAAAGTACTTCTGAAACTCAGTGAAACCGTGTCACGCGGCACGCGCGCCGCTGAAAGTGAATTAATATGTAAAACGCAGGCGGAGACGTGACATGCTATATGAATGTAGCTGCAGATCGCATCTAATTTTTACTGTACATGAATTCAAAAGAAAGAGGCCTTACTAAGTTTCTTGCCGTAAGCTTTTTGTGTAGAACCGGTGGTAGAGTCTATTGTAATTTTCGACGATCATAAGTCCCTTATCAGGGTCTAAAATAAATGCTAATATAGACTGAAATATCAATAATAACTAATGCTATTAATAAATTCGACAATCAATAATATAAAAAGCTTTTATCTAAAAATAGAACCACCTTCAAAAACGCTGAATAGCATAAAATAACTGTACTATACTCTACTATTTCTATTAGATTTAAGAATGTTTGTTCATTCGTTGAACGTTGAATAGTTTCTGACGTTACGAAATCTATTCCTCGTCATATATTCTCTAGTTTTACATTTATTTTTTCGAAATCTCTTGTAGCAAAGAATGAAGAGAAAAACTTAATCTAGGAATCATCATTTCTTGTATATATCACAAAGAAGTTATGCATGAACAAACATAAAAAATACATACAACCGAGAACCTCCTCCTTTTTCGATGTCGATTAAAAACGTCAATTTTATCAATCAAATAATTTATCTTTGTATTTACTAAACAATGTAGTATCAGGTCTTACAGTACAAGCTCTGCTTAGTTTGGGTTCAGATAGCCGTGACTGAAAATAATATTATTCTTAGTTAAAAGTAATGAAGCGAAAATTGCAGTGTCTTGATGACGTCACAGTGGCGTCGCGTCGCAGGCGCATGCAGTGATCGTAGTTGTATCATAGCGACTTTCGCGCGGTCAATGACCCGCGGGAAAGCCTGTGATTGATCAAACAAGTTGGCCGGCTATTAGTTATAAATTATGTACATAACATAATACTAATTATACACTAAATCTTTTAAAAAAAAAATACACACCACCTAATCATTGGGAATGGAAATAATTTCATTGGAATTTTCTACGATTTGCGACTGATTTTCTTTAGAAGATAAAGAATTTCATAAAAAAACCTACACGAAACTAAATACGTAAAAAAAACTGAAACAAATATTGTCAGATAGTCTCAAAAAAAATTAATCTTTTCAGTTTCTTGCCAGTTGTTCTCAATTGAAGATGGACTCCTGAACCATTTTAGTGTTAACTCCAGCAATAGGAACAACAAAGAACCACAGAGCTATGGTTTCCTACCGATATTCTCCTACACGGAAACCTCATTCATTGCAGGCTTCGAACCCGCGACCTTCGCCACGACATTAGCCTTCAAACTCTTTCCACGCTAGGAACCACTAGTTCATCCAACACATACTTTCTTTGAGTATGAGGTTGAAAAACACTATTGTATATAGTTAGGCACGGTACGCAAGTACTTTCATTTTCGGCGGGCCGGGAGCGGGGCGGGAGCGGGGCGGCGGCGCGGGCGCAGGCCGGCCCGATTTCACCGGCCGGACGCCGCATTAGGTCATCGGGTAACGGTCGTGCGACTGTAGTGCGTGCGTGGCGCGATTTGTGGACGACAGCGGGTGATATATGATACATGATTTATGTGATACACTATCATTATTTTTAATGTATTTATCAAACATGTTAATTTTTATGACTGCCCAACAAAAAGGTTTTATATAATCTGTGGTATTGTTAGATCATTATGTAATTCCGGGTATCCTACCTACATTATTAAATGCGATAACCCGTACCTATCTACTTTTTCGAATCGGAGCAGAAGCCGCACTCTCGAGCGTTTGTGATAAATCTTTAAAACATTCGCATTTTTTTCTAACATAATTATTTACGAATGTAATTCGCTCATGGACTCACTCTGGAAGGAGTCACAAGTTCGACGATTTAAATTTAAAATAGAAGAACAAATAAATAGCCCAGGATTACTTTCCATTTTTATTCCCAGAAATAACAGGGGAATATACTTACGTTTGCTAATGATCTAGATCACTGACCTTTACTAAAAATTACTATCTCGCTTTTAAAAGAAAAAAAACAAGATTTGCAGGTTGCACGAAAGTTCACGAAACAAAGCAGCTTATAATTAAGTCATAAATTCAATTTATCGCCCCGCTGCCGCTTGTAATTTACGACAATTACTGATTTCCATTCATTTGCCTCAACTAATTCTGTGTCAGTGGCGTGAGGTCGTACTCTGGAGGGGGGAGGGCACCCATCAGTGGGGGGGAGGCAGTGAAGAGGGCTAACGGCACTTCTCGTTTTAGAACAGAGTTACCCAAACTTTTTTTTATGTCCCTTTTATTATTGTTTTGATATCTTATATGGATTTTTTTGGTTATTTAATTGTACAGTAATTCAAACCCGCACACTTTTGAATATGTTTATTGGAGATTTGCACACTTTAATATTCATTAATTTATTATATAAGTAACAGACTTTTTTATGTCTTTTTGTCGATTACCATCTTGAATAGAGAGAGTGAAAGGAACATCGTAGAAAAGGATAAGTATTTATGAATAGTAAACATATTTGTTGTAATTGTTTTATTATACTAATTTATTTATTTTCTTCGGAATACCAACAGTTACATACAAGAGTAAAATAAAAAATAAATCAATGTAGTTATATAGTTTTATTTCATTTTCTTATTAGAGTGGGTAATCTTTTCCCTATAAGAGTTGTTTTATTAGTTAATTATCTAAATGTGAATGTATCGTACTACTAATATTTAGTATAAATACGAGTCTATTTGACTAAATAAGTTGTTTAAAAAAAAAAATTACCATCAAGTTAAAAATTTGTCGCAAAGCACCTACCGGTGTGTTCCGGCAATTACACTTGAGACCCAGTTTGCCTTCTCGGTATTGTAATAGGTCAGCAACACATTGGCAATATCTCTGGTATTGCAAATGGTGATAGGCGACGGTAACCACTTACCATCAGGTGGGCCGTAAGCTTGCTACCTTAGTAGTATAAAAAAAATGCTAGTTTTTCACAGCTTAACAAAGGGCTCAGTCAATATGAAGTAAACCTTCAAATGTATCTGTCAAAGTAAATAGAAAAAAATAAAGAGGGGCTAGATTTAAACAGTTTGAGAAACTGTGTTCATGTTGATCATCTCTATGGGGGTCGTGGAATGCAGCCGCGCAGGTTATCAGCTCATAGGATCATAACCCGATGTTATAGTTAGATAATAAGGTCTATAATCGCATGAATATAAATATGTATGAGATTATACGAAGATCAAAAATTTACAGGTTTGCTTGCCGGTATAATATAACGATAAAATTAGTTTTATTTAAAAAACAGACATTTATTTTTGATTGCTATTTTGAAATAAATCGCAGTGAATACAAAAAATATAATATCTAGTGACACTCGGGATGATAGAAGGTTTCAAAAGTATTACCATACATCCAAATCTGTTCAGTACTCCCAATGCGAAGAAGTTATCTTACTACCGTTTGTGTTTACCACATTTCTCTATAGATACGAATTGGTACAGCGCTTCTCGCGGAATACTCATGGAACTAATTTCTACCATACAAAATTGTTATAAACGCAAACGTAGTAAGCGTTTGCTAACGGACTACAGACATTTAAGTTATGGTCAAATTTTTTTCGGGAACTGACTGCATTCATTTTTATAATAAAATCCCATGTGAAGTCACTGGATGGCAGTAACAAAGATGTCACAGAGATTAATCGACAATGACGAAGATCACGCGCTATGGTAACGTTTTATGAACATTATGATCGTAAAATTAAAATACATCAACTGCACGGGTCTTAAGAAACCTGAGATTTTTTTGAAAATGTAAGGAATTTGCAAATGTTAATTAGGATTACGTCATAATTTAATTATTAATATCCATTGGCCCAACACTTATACAACCTAATTGTAAAAGATTATGTTAATATAATTAATTATCAAAACACGAAAAGAAAAATAGGGCCGACGCGTTTATGTGGTATGGTTTCCAACCCGCAATCCCCTATTTTACCCTCTCAGGGGTTGAAATCAAATTCTTATTCTTACGTCATTCATAATAACTACTCATTTGTATGCCAGATTTAATTCCTATTCGTTCAGTGATTTAAAGTCCTCCCCCTCCCCCGGTAACGCCCTGAGCCGAGGTTCGTACTCCATTCGGGGGTGCCCTCAGGCGTTGTTACCTAAATATTACCCGGCTGAGAGACCTCTGCGCTCGCCGATTTGTCCGGTAAGGTTGTTGCAGCTATCTGAGGCTACCAACTTAGTCCTTTAAAAAAAAAAAATCGTTCAGTGTTTTGAGCTGTGCGTTGGTAGCTCAGTTAGTCACATTTTGCTCGTATTCAGACGAATAAGATTTTTAAAGGCCAATCCATTTTTTTAATTTACTCTCTTGTCCTCGTTCCTTAATAAAATCCGACTTATTTAAAGCTGAAATCCAAAAAGGTAAACCTAAATTACAATGTAGGTACCTATGCGTTAGTCCGCGCGGCGCGTCCGTTACGCGCATGTCCGCATTCCGCACACGTGCGCGCGAGTTTAGCACACCGTACCGAACCGAGCGCGGTGACGCGCAAATACCATCCTAGCTAATTATATGAACTACTACCTGTAAGGAGAGCTGAGAGGGGGGGGGGGGGGTGAGATAGCCCACATTCCCCTGGAAAAGTTTAAAGTAGGCTATGGAAACAAATAAACGGATAAAATCAGATAATATTGTACGTACCAGAGAAAAAAAGTATAATCATCTTTTATTCTCAGTTCAAGTGTTTTCCGAACCGGTAGTAGAGCCTATTGTAAAACTGTAAATGTTGACATTCATAAGTGCCTTATTAGGGCCTAAACTGGATAAATGAGTTTTGATTTTGACCGACTTCGAAAAAAAGGAAGAGGTTATCAATACGGTTGTATGTTTCTTTTTATTTTGTAGGTTTTTTAAACGCTCTGTGAAGTGAAGAGGATAAGAGATGACAAAATAGGATGCGTCTCAAAATATCTGAAAGACCAACAACACGAGGCTTATTGTAGAATCAAAAAAAAAACAAGTAACATATACATATCCGGCCTTATTTACGATTGTATGTATTTTATTTGGCTGCGTCATAACTCGTCATGTTAAGGTCATGTCTAGGTCACTAGTGTAGGGCAGTTTTATGCTGAGTTAAGGACCTTTTCACTTATCAACACGCAGTTAAGTTTCTAGTACCCCGACTGTAAAGAATTCATGTTAGTAACCGCTTACTATCACGTTCGCGTTTATTACAAAATTTAACAAACACAAACTTTCGCATTTAAATTTAGTAGGATACTCTATAAAAAAAATCTCAAGGCGCGCCTTGAGATTGAGCGCCTGCTGTCGATCATCGGCGAGGCTCCCAGGTAATATAAAAATACTTTGGTTATGATGACTAAATGCAGTGGCGGCCTTAGGGGTTGGCGAGAAGGGCAACCGCCCAGGGCTTCGTTCTTGCAGGGGCCTCGCGCACTCACGCAACAACCCAAGTAGGTAGTCAATAATTGAAAAATTTGAATCTTAGAAAAAGCCGCAAACATAATTTTCGATTCTCTGATTAAGACATTAATGCACCTTAGTTTATCATAATATTTATTATTATAATATATTACATAATATATTATTTATAATAATATTTTTTATTTTTATGTAGGTATATTATTTTGTTACTAACTTAGTTTTAAAACTAATGCCACAAAGACAAGGGCCTCGTACAATCTACCCGTCCGGGGCCTCGCAATGGCTAAGGCCGCCCCTGACTAAATGACAGCTCTCTAGAACCTCCTAGCCCTTTACAGGCCTACGTCAATATCGCCTATTTAGAAGCCACGCGTGTAGACGGCTCGCGTTTCCACGCGGCGCGGGCGCCGGCCGATCACCAGAGAAAGTTACCCACGGAAAATAGATTTATTTAGAAAAGTGTGAGACAAGACCAGTCGATGCTTAACTACAATTTGCCATTTATGTACACAAGCGTTGATTAATGTACGTACTTATTAGTAGAATAGAAAAGATAGAAGAATTTTTAAAATGGTTTCAAACTCAAAACTCATTTATTCAGTTATGGCTTACATGCACAGAATGTAGAGTTACATTACAACTGACTCTACCACCGGTCCACTTATTTTTTTTACGCGGAACCCTGTTTCCCAGAAAAATCTGCCCAGCCCTTTCGGAGTTTAGCCGGAACAAACAAAGACAGGCAAACATTAAAAAAAATGGTCTTTTGATATAATCATCGGATATTCTTTCATTCATATGCTTTAAAAAGCTGTTATTTTGACATTACAAACACTTCAATTTTATTTTATTGTATAGATGACGTCATCATCATGTCAACCGAAAGACGTCCACTACTGGAAAAAGGCCTCCCCCAAGGATCTCCACGATGGCCGGTCTTGCGCTACCCGCATCCAGCGGTTCCACGCGACCCTCACAAGATCGTCGTCCACCAAGTTCGGTTCCTTTTGACCACGTTACATAATACTAAATAATTATCTACATTGCAGGTCTCCTCGACACCCTGGACACGCAGGAGAACGTGAAGAACTGCCCCGGGACCTGTATGCACGCGCTCGCCTCCCTCATCTGCTCCAACGTGTTGGACGAGGTCGAGTGTCCCAAGCCTTCCATGAAATGCTGCGCTGACGAAGCTATGGGTAAGAATTCCTAAGCACTATATATAGCTTTCTTTTAACCATCATAGCCCTTGAACGGAAGAACCGATTATGATTAAGATTTTTCATTTGAAAAGTGTCTAAGGGTCGTTTGCATAAAGTGCGGTCATAGTAAGGTTATAGTTAACTTTAACCGCCGAAAGAAAGCAAACTGGGTTGCTCGTGTCACTTTAACTAAAATTTTTACCGTAACCATAACTGATCGAGGCAGATCGGTCTTCGTCAAAGTGACTCTACGGTCAAAGCATGGTAATAGTTAAGTTTGTTTGGTTCCACATACATTTAAACTGAGAAGACTCCAGCTAGAAACTCATCAAGGCTTCAAGAGCGTTCTTACCTATGTTTCAAGAAAATCCGCTCAGCCGTTTCAAACACAAGCTCATTTATTCAGTTTAGGCCCTGATAAGGCACTTATGAACGTCGGAAGTTACAAATGACTCTACCACTGGTTCGTAATATACTTTTCATGCCATATGCTCGACAACGTTAAATTACGTACAACATAAGTATGTCAGGGCCCTGGAGTGTAGCCGGAGAAAATATTGTACTGAATAGGGTAGTTGACTGACATATCAAATCAGCAACTTTTTAATAAATGTCAAAACGATAGTTTATATGGAATTTTGTATGAAATCTTACACTATGACGTCATAGTTTCACAGCATCAAATCATCTTCTCTTAGTGGTTCCACTGATTATTAAAAATCATAAAAAGCATTAAATGTACAACGTATTTGATATTTCTAGGTGTTTTTAAATGTTTTATGCATTGGTTAGTGTTTGGTCATTTATTTTTGACAGTGTCAACTAGCCTATTCTATTATGACCCACTGCCGAGTTGGTATATAATTTGAATATGAAACGTCAACTAAATAATTCGTATGAAACCTAATCCTTACTTTATGGTATGAAAGCTCTTACCACAAAGCACAGATTATGTATATGTATACACAAAGTAAAGACAAGGAGGAAGAGGGTGGCCTCTTACAGATACGGGCATTGTAAAGAAACTTCTTTGAAAATCGTGAAGCTTCAGCAAGTGCGTAATAAGACGTTAATGATTTTATTCCAGGCAATGAGACTCTAGCGACGACAACCCGCAGGCCTTACCCGACGCGCTACACCACCGTGGAGTCCGAGGAGGAGTACGACGAGCCCACCACGCGTGCGCCGGCGCACGACAAATACAAAGACAGTGGTAATTATTAGGTACACCATATTAAATATTAGGATTTAATTGCATTACCATAAGAGAGTGTTATAATGTTATTATTCTGATTTGTATCGGTAATTTTCTAAATATAACATGACTGACTGACTGATCTTTCAACGCACAGCTCAAACCACTAGACGGATCTGGCTGAAAGGCAAACATGATAGCTCTTATGACGATGATCTTATTATGACGTTTAAAGGCGTAGCGGACGCCTTTAAACGTCATAATAAGATATGATTTTTGAAAATTTTACTTTAGGGGGGAAATCATGGGGCGGAAAGGATACACCAACAAGCTTTTCGCGGTTTTACTCGTGATGCCTCATTTACCCAATGAGAATTTTCAAAAATCCTTTCTAAGGGGATACTACATAATAATAGTAAAATGTATGTGGTTTGAGCTATGCGTTGATAGATCAGTCAGTCAGTCATGCTTTCCTTTTATATGTTTAGATTAAAATTCAAAAGAATAAATACCATCATAATTACAATCTTGTATTGTATTTTATTTTTTAAGACTATGATGACGAGACCTCATAATAAGCTTATATTCAGAGGTCAACTCAAATAATGATTCTAAAGTCGAAGTGGACTGGATACTAAATACTCAACATCATTTTGGTCTATTCATCCTAAATCCTTGTCTTTTCTTACCCCCATTAGCAATGAAAACCTCCAATTTTGGCTACAATAAAACCCAAGTCTTCAAAAGTCCAAAAAAATTAAAACAACATCCAAATTCTTTCAGGTAACATCGCATGCCCGGACACATGCGTGGACGCACGTTTTATCCAATATTGTCAAGCGTACCTAACTGCGCCTGGGCTCTGCGTCCAGGGCCGGCTGTGCTGCGTGCCCAGGGACCTGTACGGAGACAGGCCCCCGCCCGACCTGGTCATACCTGGCCATCATGAGAAGAAGCATTCGTCTAAGAAACCTAGCACTGCGGTATATATCTAATTCAGTTAATTATAAGAAAGCCAGGGCTATTTTAAAACACTTCGGAATCGGAAACGAAAACTTTCTGATGTCGATGTCCTATCAAAAGGCTAATAAATAAATAACAGTCGCAGACAGATCGAAAAGATTCGATAGCGGAAAGATGAAAGTGCGCGGGAAAACGTCTTGAAAGTTTTCGTATCCCTTTTACGATGTCGAATCCGAGTACTATTTTAAAATATTCCGATTTGAAATAGTCTGGTAGCGTTTCTTCTTTGGATGACAAAGCCAACTCATTAGCGGAAAGAGCGGTCTCTCGTGGCGTCGATAAGCTTAGATGATATGAACCTCTTTAAAATATTGTAGAATACGTGGCTTTAATATGGCCCTTTCACAGTATGCGGATAATTTCAAAGCCTTTGTTGTCCTCAGTTAACAACGACAGCACAGCCTAAGCCGAAGCCAGGTCGCAAGTGCCGAGGAGATTGCGTCAACGGACTACTCTCGCTGCTCTGCGACCATGTGGACGAGGACGCCACGTGTCCTGGAGGCGACAGCTGTTGCATCACAGAGCCGAAGACTGTGGAGACTAGTACTAGGAGGCCTACCACCACGCCGCGCCCTACTACACCGGTTAGAACTTTTCCCTGTTTAAAAGTCTATAGGTCGTTATGATATTAGTCTTTGGTAATATAAAAAAAAAACAGTCAAAGGCTCAGAGCCATACAGCCTAGTCTTATTTTTAATATTTTTTTATTTAATCTAAATTTTTACTTCAGGTAAGTGTTTAATATTTTATTTTTACTACAGGCGTCGGATGGTGCTCAAAAATAAAACGATGTTCTTTCTTTTTATCTTTCTTTCTCTATACAATAGGCTATCTGCGTACCACATTTCATCACGATCAGTTCTGAGGCTTAGTCGTTGAATAGGTAACAAACAGAGCTACATTCGAATTTATAATATTAGTAGAAAGAAAAGGACTCTTATAATCAGAGCGAATAGGTTTCTTCTGAGCAAGCGTAATCCATCGGCGAGGATTCCAAGCAGTATCCGCCCCTCGTTTGATACGTTTGGATGATAATAATCAGAGAGCTATGTACTTTCGGTCCCATGGACTCCACCCCCGGCGTGATGGACATATCTATATGTTTGCAGGCCCCCCTGCCGCGCTGTCCGGGCTACTGTTTGCTGAACATCATGGCGGCGTTCTGTGAGCGACCGGCCGTGCTCCTCGCCAACACACACTGCAAGCACAGCGGCTCCATGTGTTGCGATAACACCAGGTACCTACACCATGTCTTACTAACTGTTATACATCGTATGCATCGAAATCTAAGATTTATATGAGGCATCATAAGATGTATAATCGTATAATTATGTTTTATGGGTTTCCGTCGGACGCGAACGTCTACTCCTCGGTCTGAGAGATCCTTCACTTTTCAATGAGTAGCCAAATTTTCAGAGATTATTGCACTGTAGCGATCTCAGCTACTTAGTTCACACCCCGATGGATAGATGGCGCTTTAATAATCTACATACAACCTACATCGCGCTGGTGAAGTTTATTTTTAATTTGGCTGAAGATCTTCCCTTTTCAATGGAGGAATCATCCACCTCGTTCCTTATGGAGGAACGAGTATTCATCATTATGAATACTTTTTACGATGGGACCAACTATGAAATCACGAAAAGCGGCTTCTCACGAGTCCCATTTATATACCTATAAACCATCATGTATTAGTGAAAACTATCAAAATCCGTTGCGTGATTTATAAGTAAGCGGAGAAACATCAGAGGCAGACAGCGAATGTTTTATACAATTGAGTGTTGTGTGTATTCCAGGGTACCGCCGCGCACCACCCACCGGCCAACCACGACCACGACCACCACCCCCCCACCGCCCGCCGACCCGCGCCCCGACTGCCCCGGCTCCTGCATCGTCTCGCTACTCTCCTTCACTTGCTTCCGTAAGTATACTTATTACCTTAGCTTAGCTATAATTAGAATTTATTTATATGCTTCAGGTGGTAAAGGTAAACGGGCATTTTTTTCGCGGACCTGTTCTGTGATGTGACCCACCAGCAACCACTAACGGAGTATGTTAAACACCATGAATACTACCCAATTGATTCATATTTATTAAAAACTCACTTCAAGTAATCATATCAACCTTAGTTTTATTGGAAATGAAAATCCGTTTAAGCCTAGAAACAACATTGAAATTTGAATAGACAGCCCATACAAGCAGCACCTTATTCACAACTAAATCCCCTAATTCCAGGCAACGCAGAAATGACGGACGTGTTCAAATGTAAGAAGGCGGGTACACAATGCTGCGCGCCCAAGTCTAAGGTGCAGGAGGTGATGGGTGTCCGCCCGGAGCGCAACGACACTTACCCTCTGGTGCCTCACACACACGTGCAGCCGGCCCTCGCGCCCGCCGCCTCTACGCACTACACGCATTATACCACTGCACTCCAGCATACTCATACTACGCCTATTGGTGAGTTTTTGTACCACTGACTGAGTATTTCTGTGCCAATATGGAGAAACAAGGTAGATGATTCCTCCATTGGAAAGGGAAGATCTTCCGCCGGGCTGGGTCATCGTGGCTGGGGATCGTGGTCCCGGAGTTGATATCTTATACCTATATATGTAAATGCGCGAAAAAACTTCACTAGCGCGATGTAGATTTGTATGTAGATAGTTCTGTATGTAGTGTTGATATATTGCAGCGCCATCTATCCATTCGGTGTCTGAACTATGTGGCTAACAAGGGTCACTACACCAATAAACTATAAGCATGACTTCGAGAAAGAGGTCAATCGTTGAATCTACGTAGTATATTATTTATTCTTTGTTGAATCCAACTCGGCTGGGCAGCGTTCAGGAAGCTACGTAATATCTTCGTCCCAAATACCGCATTCTCAAGTGGAAAGTCTTCGACCAGTGTGTGTTTCCAGTGATAACTTACGGAGCAGAGACGTGGTCGCTTAGACTAAGTGGGAATTGACTCTCAAGTCTCAACATCTCTCTCTCTCACTCCTCTGCTACCATGCTTTGGTTTCCGCATAATGTCACCTTTTCCTCACAAGCTCAAGCTTATTGTAGGATTAGAAATCCCCCTTTTCCCCGATGCGTTTTGACGACCTTTCAAACAGAAATAGCAAAATAGTATCCCAGATCGTTTAAATATTCTTCTATAATATTATATTTCTATTTTCAGCGCCATACGACCCAAATTACGGATCAACGTTGAAGTCTACTGAAAAGTATAACAAATACGTGTGCGGTGTCAAAGGTAAGTATTCATAGACTAATATAAGGGTAGACTGCCAATCTGAGTTTCTTGCCGGAGTCTTCTCAGTTCAAGTGTATGTGGAACCGGTGGTAGAGTCTATTGTAATGATTGTAACTATCGACGTTCATAAGTGCCTTACCAGGGCCTAAACTGAATAAATGAGTTATTGATTCTGATTTTTTTGAAACTATCGCCATACATTGGACCGTGACTCGGAACTTATCTAGATGTCGCTTTATTTTTACTTGTTAGTAAGTCGCCAATAAAAATGTATAGAGGCGCTATACCGTCATTTTAAAATCCATGCTATGCTTTATAAGACTTTATCATTTAGCTTATTCGCTATAATAGCAGATACGTCCAGAAAATTCTTATTTATGTACTTTGATAAAACATGCATTCTATTTGGTATTTATTTAAGTTTAATGTAGTATAAAAATTACATGACTCTTTATAAAGTAATTTTTTAATCGAAGTCAAAATTTTCAGGGATTTTTTACTCCTCATTATGCATATTTTACTATACAAATATGTTGTTGTTCAGGGTCAGGTGGGTCGGGAGGCAGGTCGGGAGGCAGGTCGGGGCGGGTGATGGGCGGCGAGGACGGCGAGCGCGGCGAGTGGTGCTGGCAGGTGGCGCTCATCAACTCCCTCAACCAGTACATCTGCGGAGCCGCGCTCATCGGCACGCAGTGGGTGCTCACCGCCGCGCATTGTGTTACCAAGTCTGTACTTTTATATTTTACTACTTTTAGGTTTCCGAAATTCAAAAGAAAAAAAATGGTACCCTTATAGGATCACTCGTGTGTCTGTCCGAAAATACTGGACTAGATCGAGTTGAAATTTGGCACATATATGTAAGTCGGTGACCCAAACACGGACGTGTAAAGTAAATAAATGAATTTCAAACATGGGGGCAACTTTTGGGGTGTAAATTAAAAAATAAAAAGTTTTACAAACTATATTGTGTGACATATCAAATGAAAGGGCTCGTTGTGAGTAGGTACTTCAAATATATTTTATTTAAAATAACATAGGAAATTACAGAACCCTCTGTGCGCAAGTCAGACTCGCTCTTGTCCGGGTTTATTTCATCATCTTTACCCTATTTTTAACCGACTTACAAAAGGAATATGCAATAAACAAACGAAGAGAAGTATTTAGTAACTAATAGGGTAGTTGACACTGTCAAAAATAAATGACCAAACACTAACCAATGCATAAAACATCTAAAAACACGTGGAAATATCAAATATGTTGTACATTTAATACTTTTTATGATTTTTAATTACCAGTGGAACCACTAAGAGTAGATGATTTGATGCTGTGAAACTATGACGTCATAATGTAATATTTCATACAAAATTCCTTATAAACTATCGTTTTGACATTTATTAAAAAGTAGCTGATTTGATGTGTCAGTCAACTACCCTATTCCCCTGGATCTCCTTCTCTGTCAAGTCCCACACACGGAAACTACGCATGAAAAAAATAAGTTTTATGCTTATGAACATTATTTATTCGTAGTTATGAACTGATTTTAATCATTCTTCTTGCGTTGGGTCTGATTGTGATAGCATCACAAACCGTTCGGTTCTGATACGTCACGACACGACACGTCACGTCAGATAAATGTAAATCCGCCAACATTCCCAGCATCGTCCGGTCCGGTGACGCGATCTACGTGCGCGTTGGAGACCACGACTTGACGCGCAAGTACGGGTCGCCGGGCGCACAAACACTGCGCGTCGCCACCACATATATACATCACAACCACAACAGCCAGACCCTGGACAATGATATAGCGCTGCTCAAGCTCCTCGGAAAAGCTGAGCTGGAGGAAGGTTAGTGGCTTTCTGTTTTCTTCTAGTTTAAAGGTGTGTCAGGTAACTCTATATTACGTTATTTTAATGTTAGAAGGTTGATAATGAAGCAGATGGTCAACCATAAGGTCAAAGTCTTTTTAAGTGGTTAAATAAGATCAAATTAAATTAGTATCACATATAACCTAAAAAATGTCGCGATGTGAAAACAAAGGAAAATGGAAAAGCGAAAATCGCGGAAAACCGGGAAAAGTAACTCCTTTTCGCAGGCGATTCACGCCTTTATTGAGTAGTTCACATTTGTCGTAAGGTCACTTAATTCGGCAAGAGAATTACCAATGTGTTGCCACCCATTATAAAGCGAAGAAGGTAAATTATTTATAAAAACAATTACTGCCCAAAAATAATTACTATTCATTATAATATTTATACAGGTGACAAATAAATTATGACAGAATAATATCTACAATGAAAACAATAAATGGGTCAATTCAAAAAGCACATGTGACTGTCCCAAATTCAACTGTTGAAATACAAAGTACCCACCAGCATTAGATCAATAAATCTCTAGATCTAAAGATTCAAGGACTGCCAATGTATTTGTTAATATCGTATATGCAACTTATAAAGAGTCGTGGGCCTAAGTGATATCCCTGTGGAATACCTAATTTTTATCAAGTAGTGTTCAAGATAGACAATAGTAAATATTGAATATTATGCATTGTTTCCCAGGAGTGTGCCTGGTGTGTCTCCCGGCGCGAGGAGTGAGCCACGCAGCAGGCAAGAGATGTACTGTCACAGGATACGGATATATGGGAGAGAGTATGTCTTTTTACCTATTGAAAATTGATTTCCCATGTTACCTTTAGTCTTGTATTTTGTATAATTATGATGAAATATCCGAAAAATCAAGTGTGAGTCTGAGGGTTCAGTAAAGATAAATCGGATTGAAGGAGATCTAAAACTGCAAATGATCGCAAATTTTTTTTTATTAATTTTGGGATTTTGGGAGACCTTGCTTCCTGCTAAAGGATCCTATAGGGGTTACGTTTTTTTTTCTTATTGAAGTAAGGAACCCTAAAATGTGAGAAAGAGATGGAAATATGATAGGTATGTGTCTTATAATAATGGTCAGGTATGGTCAATGTAAATTAGTATTTACAGGATACTGATTATTTTAAAAGCTTCCAAGAACCTACCTACCTACCTAGCTATTCACATCGAGCTGGCGATCGTCGAATGACGTCATATGTTCATTTATATGCTAATAATAAAGCTGTCCGATTCGAAAAACTTGAAGTGAAATTCTAAAACATGATGAATTGACGATAAACATTATATGTACTTAATAACTATTATGAACACACGCATATTTTATAACTAAATAAATATTTACATAGACGATATTCTTGGCGCCCAACGTGGGACTTCTTGACTAAATGACAATAATTTTCAAAGACAAAAACAAAAGCACTCTTTAGTTAGTCCTTTGACGCCATTTATAAGCCTCTCATTACAATTACAGCGGGTCCAATACCCTTACGAGTGCGTGAAGCAGAATTACCAATAGTGAGCGACGCAGAATGTATTCGCAAAATCAACGCAGTCACCGAGAAGATATTCATACTACCCGCCAGCTCTTTCTGTGCTGGCGGAGAAGAAGGCCATGATGCTTGCCAGGTTAGTTAAAAACATAATTAACTTTAATGCTTACACTTACTTAAAGCCAGTGTAAGCTGACCTTTACGCAAGTGTTGCCACATTTAAAATTGAGAAGGTTATACTATTTAGGCTAATTTTACTAAGTAGGTACTAGCTTTTGCGCATCGTAGTTTCACCCGCGAACCGCGTGATGTAAGGAATTTTATGTCATTAATGGATTTTTTTAGAAAATTAAATATAGCCTATGTTACTTAGTGATAATATAGCATTCTACTGGTGAGAGTTAGCCACGTTTTTCTTTTATATATTTAGATAGAAGATACACCCAGACTTGGGAGAAACTGAACATACATCCTGTCTACTAGACACATTTTCAATAGAAATAGTAAAATGTGTTGTTTTTCTTCAGGGTGATGGCGGTGGTCCTTTAGTATGTCAAGACGATGGTTTCTACGAGCTGGTAGGATTAGTGTCATGGGGCTTTGGCTGTGGACGTCAGGACGTACCCGGGGTCTACGTAAAGGTATCTTCCTTCATTGGATGGATCAACCAGATTATTTCCGTAAACAACCTATAGCCAGTGTAAGCTAAGCTCTATGACAATGTTGCCACATGTTAAATTGAAAAGGTTGGATTTTGATTTACTTAATCCAAATACTAGATTCAGATGACGTATAATAGAGTCGTAGAAAAATTCGCGTGGTCAATCAAACTATATAAATAATTTATTGTTTGATTATACAATCTTTTTTAAACTTAATGGAATAGGGTTGTGCCAAAAGAATTTATACAGTAACAGCATTTTAAAGTTATTAGTGTTTCAAGTATTTTTATTGTTGAGAAAATCTTAGTTGGTAAAGAAATGTGGAAATAAAAAAAAAGATTCCGACGTATTGAGAACCTCATCCTTTTTGAAGTCGTATAAAAATCGGCAAAGAAACTTAGTAAACTAACTTTTACGAAAACTGCTCAACGATTACAGAAAAAATATAGATAAAGTGCGCCCATGAACAGGTTGATAAACGAACTGACAGAAAATAGCCAGCTCAAGCTACAATCAACTCTTGCGCATATTGTATTTTCTAAATATTATTAGCCCCATTTTTTTGCACTATCCCTAGTCTTCAGTAGAATCGAAGTATACTTAAAAATAATGTAGCTTTGTATTATCAAAGAATTATTTCTTAAGGGGATGAAGTTGATGGAATATTATTTTGAAGAAATAAAAAAAGTATTTCATGGACTCAAAACAAAGTGTAAATAAAGAAAAATATTTCTTCTAGTTCATAAGCTAATTTATTTATCTTAGCATTAATTTATTTAATTTATTTTAACGAAAGCATTTATACGTATCTCCCACCATTTTTGTTTGTCACATTATTTAACTTTCCGATTCCCCATCCTTTAGATTCGGAAATCAATTTTATATGATAAAGCGGGATTTTTTGGCGGGAATTTGCGAAGTGACGTTGCGTTTTCATTTTATTTTTATAAAATAGTGTATTTTTTGAGTTTCATTGGATATTTTCTGTGGTATTTTGTCCAATAAAGATCAATATAAATGCACCTGTGAAGTGAAATGAAATGATTACGCGTATAGTGGCTTTTCAAGTTGTCTCAAGAAGTCCATGAAAAGTTTTAGTAGAACTGCTACCATTGTACTAAAAACCTAACTGAAGATGATCAAATAAGACAAGGCTGGATGGCTCTGTACCTTCGCCTTATTTAAAAAAAAACAACAACTATGATAAAGCGCGGGAGCAACTTTCCCGCCATAGTTATGTAAGTAGTGCTGTCATTGATATATTTGCCTCCCGTCAGTAACTGTCAACTAAAGCAAAATAGAAAAGAAAAGTCTCAATCGTACCAACTGTACTTGTACTGTATGAGTAGATGTTTTTTTAGAATGGACACCTCTGTCTGTGCTATCACGAATGGTTTTTTTTTTTTTATTTTGGCATCACACTTCGTGTATTTTGCCAGTGTCAAGTTGAGCAATGTAGGTATTACCCGGATGGTTTATTTTAAAATTCGTTGTACCCATAGACATGGTAGATTTTTTTCAAACATCTATGATTGCACCTATATTTTTGGGATTCTTTTACATCGGCATCATGAATCCCATAGATTCTATGAATCAGTGCAAATAAATATAAATATATTTGTCTTTGAGAAATTACGAGTACTTCCAAGCATTTAATAAGGGGATTATTTTATTATATAAATCAGATATTTAGTTTTTAGTACGAAAAACCAAACAATAACTATTATTTATGTATTACATGTTTAGTATTTTAGTTATGTATTCTTTATGGAAAGGCTATGGAGTTTAATGGTGTTTTTCGTGTTTCGAGCCATAATATCACGTCAGATGAAGTATAGTTAAGTTTTCTTTCTCTCTTTCTGGAGAGGTGTAAATAGACTTTTATTTAAGTTAAATTCAGACTGGCTTTATTTCTATAGATTACTATAATCTGGTCCACTAATAGGTGCGAATTTTATTGTTTACAAACTAATTTTAATCACGTTACATTACATACCTCTCTTGTATACATTAACGAAAAGGAATAGAAAAAAAGAGGGCTGTCAAATTAGTCTATGTTTATCTTTTACGGGGAAATAATGTGAAGTCATAAAGATCGGCGACTAAATTCAAGTTGAATCAATAATCCGACTAATTTGATACAACACAATTTCTTAAATACTTAGTGAAAATAAATTAGTTTAGTTTGTAAACAATAGAATTGGCGCCATTTATTAAGCTAGTAATTTGATTACGAAAATATCTACATTTCAGAACATAGGTACCTGTAGGTAGTACTTAGATATAATTTTAACTTGGCCTTAAAAATAATTCAAACCAAGATATCTTGTAATGCAATTATTATTATGTGTTAATTTATAATTTAAAGCCGGTTTGAAATAAGCACAATTTCTGTGTAAATGTAAGTACTGTCTGTTTGCTAATAAATATAATTAAAAATAAAATTTGTTTTTATTTTTTAATCCGATTAAAATGTGTAGGTAGATTAAAACCATAGGTTATTCAAATTGTAATTTTAAACACAAGAAAATCGAATTGCCAAGAACCATGCTCAATAGAATTTAATAAATTAAACCACTAACCTTCTTAATTTCCACCGCCTAAAACAGTCCACACTTGCATCAGGACTGCTAATCTCGTTCTTGGAGACGTTATAGTGCGTTATAGTTTACGCACAATTTCACATGGTCAATAATTTTTGAATAAATGAGAGAAAGAGAATGTCACAGAGAAGGTACTTAAAGAAATCACTTTTAAAAAAAAACTGTCTCAATATACACGCACGAGTGTCCTCATCCAATTTTAACGGCTAACTACAAGAACCGAAGGCGGCGATTACCGACCTTACAATCATAAAACGAGGGTAGTTACAAAAAAGCTAGCAATATCTAACCCTTAAAAATTCTACATTATTTACGTTGGAACTTGGTATGGGTGACAGTAGCCAGAGATCTGAAAATTGATCCTTCGGTCTTTGCAATAAAGTGAATTGTGTAATAATGAGAAACGCTGGTTTGACCATACAATTTTATGGTGGTCTGTACGGCGCTGGCGTGCACGTCCAGCTGGCTGTACGATTGGTCTCATGACTTGACCTTGCCACAGTGTAACTCAAGTTTTTATATCAGTAGCTTTACTAGATATTAATATTATTTGATAGGAAGTAGCTACCTTCGTACGTACCATCAACAAGTTGAAGCATGATCAGTTTTGAGACCTTTTCACTTGCAGTCAGTAATCATAGTTTGCCCTGACAATAAAACGGTCTCTTGTAAAATCTTTTGTTTAGACTTTACTGACAATGACAATCTACTATTTTATGACAAGTGCAATGTCTGGTTATATTGTGTGAGACACAGGTAGCGGCTGGTCACTGCACGCAAAATACACTCTTAAGGTGATCATGCTTCAACTTTGTCGATAGTACATACGCCATACCACTAGGATTATTAGTGACTTATTGACATTTACAAAACCTAGAAGATAACGTAGTTCTAAGATGTCCCCCGTCGCGTGTCTGTTCGCGATAAACTCCAAAACTACTGAACGGATTTTCGTGCGGTTTTCACCAATGGACAGAGAGATTCATGAGGAAGGTTTAGGTATATAATTCAATATTATTTTGTTAAAATTGTCTGAAATCTGACGATTATTGTTGAAGATGTCGGAAAGACTCAAGCGCGGCGAGCAAACGGTCCCACACGGTGCGAAGCCGGGGCGAGTCGCTAGTATGTACAAAATAAAACTCACTTTATATTTTACGTCATTTATTTATATAATACTTGTACATCTACTTCATGATAAATCAATACAATTAAATACAATTCAGTGGGCATGAGACAAAACACTTATTTTATGAATAAGAAATATTTTTCCCTCATCCTTGAATGTACGAAATACATATAACGATTATACTATGTTATTTGCAATACACGAAGAATAAAAATGAATAGTTAGGTATACAAAATATCAAACGTACAACTAAAAGTATTTAAAAAAAATTGAATGAACTATGAATAATCTTACTCAAATAAGTATTACATTGTACTATACGCGTAGATATATAAAATGCAACATTCTGCAGCATTAAATCAATGTACAAGAAAGAGACACACTCAACGAAATATAGAGCCTACATTGGAGCCGATTCTGTTGTTTACGAATTAAACTAATATTAGTCACGTCACCTCTCTTTCATATAAACCTTATTGAAAAAAGATTTTTAATGCTGTAAGAATAGTCCATGCCGTAATTTGCGTGTAAATAAATAGTGGACCAATATATAGATCGCGCTTAAATTCACGTTGAAATAAGTAATCGGACTAATCTGACAGGAATAAAATATCTTTCATCCCTTTCTTATATTTTTTGTTCGAAAGAGATATAGTGAGATTAAATTTGATTAGTTTGTAATTGTAATCAACAGAATCGAGGGCACTATTTACGTTTTAGCTTAGTCCAAGTGACAGTAGTCAGAGATATATGAAAATGAGCCTTAATTCTTTGCAATAAAGTTCATCTGTTTAATCTATGATTCAGTATGTAGATTTATATGAACCTTATTGAAATGTCATATGGTTGATTTTCATCTCTCTGGCTACTGTCATTTGGACTAAGCTACAACGTAAATAGTATATATAATATCCTTTTAAATCGCGAGGATATTTGATATGCCATAGTAACTAGTCGGGTATACTTGAAATTCATGCCCATAGCAAAATATTTTGAATAGTATATATTCGCGTCTGATAGTAAGATACATAGCGTTCCACGGCTATGCCATAAGGAGAGAAAATACTTTTAATATTAGCTACTACATTTAAGATTAACATTAAATTAAATACGCAGGACGTATTCACAGAAAAGCATTTAAGGTGATTCCTTCGGTTGGAGCGCGAAATTCAAATTTTATTACGTTTTTTGCTAATTGCAGCTAAGTTATAGGTAGTAAGTTTATAAACGTGTGTTTTGCGAAATGTATGGTACTATATTAACTGATTAATTACAAAAGAAATCAAGAAATTTATTTATTTATTTTTATAATTTCGCGCTCCAGCCGAAGGATCCATATTAAGGGTCTATTCATACAACGAGATAACTGCTCGTGCTCGAGCATTTTTCCATTTTCCAATAATAAGTGTATGTGGAACCGGTGGTAGAGTCTTTTGTAACTACGACATTCATAAGTGCCTTATCAGAACCTAAACTGAATAAATGCTTGAATCGTCTCTATCCAATATAAATTATTGGGATATTGTTTACACACGGTTATCTGATCTCAAGCTAAGTAGAGCTTGTACTTCGGAAACCAGACAACTGATACATATACATATTTTTTATATATGCTAGTACTGAATTGTCAATCGGTCCTTGTGAAATTTCAAAGACTATTTATTTTTGTTTGATTTTGGATGTAGGAGGTAATCTCCGAACTACTGATTCAATTTTGAAAATTCTTTTACTAATAGGTAGCTACATTATTCCCCAGTGCTATAGGCTACTTTTTATCCTAGGAACGCGTGTGAAACCGCGAGGGAAAGCTAGTATAAATAAAATATAAGACATTATTATTAACTATTTATGACCTAGTTATTTTATGTTAGTAGTAAAAATAGTTAATGAAACTATTTTTAACAGACTATTTAAACTATATTTTAAACAGACTTATACTTCGAACCGTCCGGCAATCAAATTATGAAGATATAATTTAGTATTTTGTGGTAATCCTTCTGTTATTTACATAACTAAACTAATTTAATCTCACTACATCTCTTTCTAGCAAACTATATTGAAAAAGGATAGAACATATTTAAAGCTGTCAAATTTGTGTCATTGATATTTACGGGCTAATTTTGTAAGCGATTAAATTTACGTTGAAAACAAGCGATACATCTTATTCTTGTTTTTTTTTTGTTAGAAATAAATATAGTAAGACTGATTTTAGTATAGTTTGTAGACAATAGGAAAAGCACCAATATTCTACTATAAAAAAAAATGCGACAGAGACATAATCTGTCACATGCTACCTAAAAAACTCAAGACTAAAAGTACACATAATAAAGTCAAAATTCGTATCTAAATATGTTTTAAAACCTAGCAGTAATAAAATTAATGGTACTATATAATCTGTGGTATAATTACGTAGGGTCGTCAGTTCGAATTTTGTTCCACGAGGGGTTTCTTATGGGACGACGGCGCTTTCAACTTTGAAGGCTTTTTGTATGTCACCGATTGATTTGGATTCTCTTTGCCGTGCTCTTGTTTCTGTAATAAAAAGTATTCAAAAAAAATAAGTCCAAAATGCTATCACTTTTTCGGTTTGTGTATTTAGCCAGTGTCAAGTTAAATTTTAAGTTCTAGTACATAAAGTTCAGAATATATTATGGTTTTAGTATAATGGTGGCCTATCTAATAGAATTATTAGCGTACTTTTTGACACCTTTGAAAAGTCACTATAGACGTAACAATTTATTTCACTTCACTGGTGTACACGTTTTTTGACGAGCGCAAAGCGTCTCAGCTCAACTTGGGCAAAAACCCTTTCATGTATGTCACCAGAATGGCCTTTTTTGTAGATTCCTATTTTGGAGATAGTTCAAAATGGCGGAGATATGGGGGTCGAAAACGTCCGGACAACTTTTTCATCCGATAAACTTCAAGGGGTGGAAAATAATAAAAATCTCGAGGTCTACAGCATAAAGAGCCTCTTGTTTAATTTATTGAATTAAATATTTTTACTTACCCTCCTAATAGCGTATATATCAGTCTCTGAAGTGCTCTTGACTATCGCGTTGAGTCCGGGCTGGTGTTGGAGCTGGTGTTGGTGCTGGTGTTGGTGCTGGTGTTGGTGCTGGTGTTGGTGCTGGTGTTGGTGCTGGTGCTGGTCGGGCGGCGAGGGTGCGATGAAGCCGGCGCCCGAGTCAGAGGAGGCGGAGGACTCGCTGTCACTACCCGCTAGTGCTCGGGACTCTGCCTCTACCAGAATGATGTCCTGGTGGTGATACATCATGATAGGTGATGGAAAACATACAGATAAGGGATGTAAACGATCAAAGAGCACCCAAAGGCCCTCCGTTACTTTAAGGAGCTAGGATGGCTTGGGTAAAGCTGGCAGGGTGAAGTGCACAATACACCCCAAGCGGGATGTCAGTGCAGGCCTCATCGCCCCCACACAGAATAAGAGCAGCTCTACTGCTTGGGAAGTACCTTCAATCGAATAGACAGAATACCCCAGCCAGCACTGGGGGATACTGTAGGCTTCCTGTTATTGAAAGAATTTATAGAATCGGACTAGTAGACCCAGAGATCACCTTCTACATTCAAACTAAGAAGCGAATTTTACTTCTTTATAGTCCACTGCTGGACAAAGGCCTCCCCCAAGGATCTCCACGATGGTTGGGCTTACGCTACCCGCATCCAGCGGTTTTTCAAGACTCTCACAAGTCCACCTTGTGGACTTTTTTGAGTTTGCACGTATGTGAAGGGATCTCCACTGATCAGATTCAAAAAATATCTTACACTATCAGGATTACATTTTTTTGAGTGTTATAGTTCAACGGTTCTCCAATCTTCTAGGCGACGGGACCCTTTTAGTATACAAAATAATGGACAGAACCTTACAATAATCAAAAACTGGTTTTATGTGTGCACTTAATGGGAAGTATGAATATACTAGCTGCCCCCCGCGGTTTTACCCGCATTCCCGAGGTACCTTATGTTCTCCCAGGATAAAAAGTAGCCTATATGTTATTCCAGGGTATGATCTATCTATGTGCCAAGTTTCATCCAAATCCGTTCATTAGTTTTTACGTGAAAGAGCAACAAAGATACATACATACTCACAAACTTTCGCATTTATATTTCAGGCTTTTCATGACCAGTCGCGAAAACAGCTGCAGGCAGTAGTTAGTATATGGTATTTTTCATGTCAGAAACGCGGGTAAAGCCTGGGACACGGCTAGTAGATAGTAAAGTAAGAACATACATCGTCGAGTTCTTCCCGCATGGCGCGGAACCTGGCGAGGATGCGGTCGTGCGGGGAGGTGGCGGCCAGCGCGCGCGGGTACTCCCACTGCCCGCGCGACGGGGTCTTACCTGCACAATACAATACAATACAACACAAGACCGGCTGTAAGCGACATCGTAATAAAAACTGAACACCATGAATTCAGTAGGTACATGGTTTTGGAATAGGGGTGATGACTAAAAAAAAAAATCTGTCCGTCAGTTAGTTTACCAAAAAATATTGGACACATGTTTTTTCTTTAGTTCTGAAAACAAAAAATAACGAAGATACAGTGCGTATAAATATCGCGTGACGTCACGTTTGAGTACACTTTTTACAGAGAAGTGACGTCACAAACCCCCACTCCTGAACTTTGATGCGACCTATCTTTGTAAGTTTTTATTGATTTGATAAAATAAAAAATACATATCCAATATTGTTTGATAACCTAACTGACGGACTAAATAGAATTAATTATTTTTTACCCAGTCATCACCCCTATTAATATTACAATACGTATGATGACTAAACAAGCTTCTGTTAAAAAAAAACATTTTTGGTACAAGCTTTTATTGCAGACTGTACTTATTTTTGCACAGCCTTCAACTACTCGTTAAGACGGTTCCAATGAGCTCAAAAACGATGGGGTTACGTGGTTTTATTACGTTCCTATGGCCACCTTCTAGCTCCATCAACAGATCAGCTCCACGTCATCATAATGTCAAAAAAGTTGTAGGAAAGTGGGTCAAATTTAACTTGCAAAATTCTATTAAATAAAAGCTTGTAAAAAATGTAATTAGTCCATCAGTTAGATTACCAAAAAATATTAATACTTTAAAAAAGGACGGAAAGTGCTCTTCAAGCAATTCCCCTGGTATCGCAAATGTTCATAGGCGACAGTACCCACTTACCATCATTATTTTTATGATACTAATAGAGTATATGCATGTTTTTTTTATCGCATTTCTTAACAATATGAAATTACGGTAAAAAATATGACAAAAACTTAAATTCTAATCGGTCATGAAATACGGAAGATATAAGCATTATAAACTACTAATTCGACAGCGATTACACAGAGAGATCCAACATAACATGTGACGTCATATAACACTACGTCCATATAAACTCCATGCGAAATTCTCTTTCGCTAGAAAGAAATAGAGATAAATCTTTGATGGCTTATATCATGGTTATTATTATAGTTATACGAGAAATATTTTGTTTCTTAATGAATGAGCTATTGGTGACGAATCTGTTGTTTACGAACTAAAAAAAAATTAATCTCACTATATCTCTTTCTAATAGTAAATATAAGAAAGGGATGCAAGATATTTTAGTCCTGTCAGTTTAATCCGATCACACATTTCAACGTGAATTTAAGCGCGATCTTTATTCGTCACGACTATTTACCCGTACATTACGACGGTATGGATTAAACTGACAGCATTAAAAATGTTCTATCTTTTTTCAATAAGGTTAAAATGAAAGAGAGATGACTTGTCTAATATTAGTTAAGTTCGTAAACAACAGAATCAGCACCATTATTAAAGAAAAAAAACATGCATATTACTGGCTTCCCAAAATTGGTAACTTTGACATTAGGACTTTCGACTTACCAGTAGGCGAATAAAGCCTATATTCGTGCAGCAAACACTTGTCTTCCAGTTCAGCTTGTTGCTTCACAGCTTCTCTCACGTTGTCCTCGAACTGCGAGAGTTGCCGCGACGCCTGCGAGAGCGAGAGGGCACACTCCCGCCGGTGGGAGTGAGACAGCGATATCAGCTCGCTTGTTGCGCTTGTTACGTGCTCCAGTTTGTTCATTGTTGATGTGTTGTTTGCCTGAAGTTGAAATTTTTTTTTTTTTTTTACTATGTATAGCCCTGTGTTTGACCACAATCTCACCGTGGTCAGTGATGATGTGGCCGATGGTGGTAAGCACACAAAGCCTAGAAAGGAACTGGCTCTCAAGTGCAGCTTTCGGAACACACCGAAAGGTGCTTGGCGACAGATTTTCAACATGAGGGTGGTAGCCAGCCAGGCGGGTACTACAAAGTACCCTACCAACGTGCTATGGTTTCCTCACGATGTTTTCCTTCACCGAAAGCTCAAGCTCATTGTAGGATTCGAACCCGGGACCTTCGTCTCGGCATCCGACGTCACTACCACTGAGCTATCATCGCCTTAATGATTAATTAAAATCGCCTATATGAGTATTAATTATCTACACTAATTATATCCTACTAACATTATAAAAGCGAAACTTTGTCAGTTTGTATGTATGTTTGTTGCTCTTTCACGTAAAAACTACTGAACGGATTCGGATGAGACTTGGCACATATATAGATCATACCCTGGAATAACATATAGGCTACTTTTTATCCCGGGAAAACATAAGGTACTTTGAAAACGCGGGTGAAACCGCGGGGGGCAGCTAGTCTATACCAATAATAAAGCTAAAGTGTTTGTTTGAACGTCTAATCTCTGGATCTACCAGTCGGATTTAAATAAATATTTCACTTATAGGAAGGTACATTATCCCCGAAGGTTATAGGCTACTTTTTATCCCGGGAACGTGGGTGAAACCGCGGGGAACGGCTCTGGTATATAAGTATAAATGTGAGAGTTTATGGTTGTCTGTTTGTCCTGAGTCTGGGTGTATTTATCTATATAAGTATGTATTTACAAAATAAAACTAGTATATCAGTTATCTAGTTGTCCACAGTACAAGCTTTGCTTAGTTTGGGATCAGATAACTGTGTGAGCAATGTCCCAGGGTATTTTTTTTTATTGATTTCCTCACCTCAATATGGTCGACGACCTTGTCCAAAGCCAGCTTAGTGTTGTTGAGGACGTCGGTAAGCATCGCGTTCATGTTGTCTCTCAGTTGACTGGAGGCCGCCTTATCTGACGATAGAGTTTTTTCTACTTCTTGCTGTGAAGTTGTTAACAAAATATCATGTGAAATAACATTACTATTATCACATTTAAAGTGCTTTAAAAAACACTTTACGTATTAAAAAATGATATCAAGTTTAAAATAATTTTTACCTTTAATAAAATTAAAAATTTTAAGATACCCTTTTGAGGTGATCAAACGGCTAATCGGAAATCGTTAAAGAACTCTCTCGAATAAGACAGCTTTCAAACGCAAAAACAAAATCAAAATCTGTTCAGGAGTTATGATGCAACATATAGATACACACTCAACTTATAACAGTCAACTCTTTTTCGTCGGGAGTTAAAAATGCGCTAAAAAAAGCTGAGGAACCGAAATAATTCCATCGTAATTTTTATTTAGTGACTTTAAACAGTAATTTAGTCTTGATTTTTCAATATAGGTGGCAGGATTCAAGGGGGTATCTATGTGTCTCACTCAATCCAAAAGCATCAGAGTCTTCCTTCCTTAATATTATTACCTTCAGTGGGGTCCAGCCCCTCTCAAATCTAAATCCTGAATCTACTACTGGGTATAGGTTGCGTCATGTAAAAACAACGCTGGAAGAAAGTGGCGGAGGTAGGTTTGCGCATGTGTTTAAAGTCGCGCACGAACGAACTAGGCCTATTATTTTATTTTAGAACTATCCTTTCGCTCGTGGCTTCATATATTGATTATTGGTAGGTATACCGGACCTCATACTATCAAATAGACCGATATATCTTCTAATACTGCCAGCGTTCTTTTTACATGATGCGATCTGTACTCCAAAGTACCATATAAAGCTTATGGAACACTCATACAAATATGCGGATGCTGGTTGCCTACATACCTCGATATGTTCCTGTGCGTGGTCGAGAGCTGTCAGCAGCTGGTTGTTGATATGCTCTACCACTTCCACCACGTTCTTGTTGAACACCTCCATGTCTATGCTGATTGCGCTCGTACCTAGAGAATACACAAATATATTTTTGACATCTGTACAAATAAATATTAATATATTCGAATGCTACAATAAGCTTGGTTCGGCATCGTGAGGAAACCATAGCACGGTGGTAGGGTACTTTGTAGTACCCGCCTGGCTGGCCACCGCCCTCAAGTTGAAAATCTGTCGTCAAGCACCTTTCGGGTGTGTTCCGACAGCTGCATTTGAGTACCAGTTCCCTTCTACACTTTGTGTGCTTACCACCATCGGCCACAAATTCACTGACCACGTCGAGATTGTGATTAAACATAGGCATAATATGATTTTTGACATCTATGTAAATAAAGCCGAAGAGTTTGATTGTTTGTTTGACCGCGCTAATCTCTGGATCTACCAGTCGGATACAAAAAATTCTTTCACTAATAGTGTAAATATTATTTACTCTATGCTAATAGGAAGCTACATTATCCCCGAAGGTTATAGGCTATTTTTTATCCCGGGAACGCTGGTGAAAGAGCTAGTCTATGAATAAATAAAAATTGTATGTATAGGTTAGTTGACACTGTCAAAAATAAATGACCAAACACTAACCAATGCATAAAACATCTAAAAATACGTGGAAATATCAAATATGTTGTACATTTAATGCATTTTATGATTTTTAATTACCAGTGAAACCACTAAGAGTAGATGATTTGATGCTGTGAAACTATGACGTCATAATGTAATATTTCATACAAAATTCCTTATAAACTATCTTTTTGACATTTATTAAAAAGTAGCTGATTTGATGTGTCAGTCAACTACCCTATTGGTCCATCGGTTTATCCTAACTAATCTCGGAAATGCCATTGGTAGATAAGGGAGGCTTTTCAGAGAGATACTAGGCTACTTAAGTATAGTCTTACAAAGTCACGGAGTACAAATTAGTCAAAAATAAAATAACAATATACATTCTCTAACACTCTTCACACAGAAAAAGATATGACCAAACCTAACAATAAAAACAAAACATACCTTCATCAAATTCCTTCGAATACTTCTCGACTGCTTTATCACATTCTTCTCTCTCTTTCTCGCACTCCTCTAAATCTTTATCTGCCATTTCAATCTCTTCTTCAGTAGCTTTTAACTGCATCTCCATCCATTTCATCTGTCCCTCCAATCTGTCTTCTAGAAGTCGTTTTTCTTCTTCTACTGAGGCCACTCTCTCATTCAGTCTATCTAGATCTTTCTTAGCGTTCTCCACTTGGGCTGTTAGTTGTCTTCTCATTTCCTCCATACAGTCTAGCCTGGATTGCGTCTCTACTCTCTCAGTTTCAATATCAGATAGTTGTTTCGATATACGTTTTTGTATTTCAGCTTTTTCTAATTCAAATTCCTGCGAAAAAATCATTTAATTATACATACCGAGGAATCTTATGTTTTCCCGAGATAAAAAAAAACTATCTGTGTTCCAAATTTCACCCAAATCCGTTCAGTCGTTTTTGCGTGAAAGAGTAATAAACATCCATTCTTACTCACAAACTTACGAATTTATAATATAAGTAGGATTATAAATAAGAAGTAGGATATTCAATAATATGTTACAATAATACCACACGGTACAGTATGACAGAACTTAGATTTAGCATCGGCAAATTGTTTTCGTACATCATAAAAAAAAAACTTTCGATTTACACAACTAATAAAAATAATTCAGTATCGCGCCATTCACCGTTCTACAAGATCATTTTCGCCGATCATTTTTTAACACATGAGTAATGTTGTAGGCGCACTCTTATCGAGAACGATCGATTTTACGAAGTTTGCCGATGCTTCATCTAAGTTGTGTCATACTATAATACAATTGAAAATAATTATATAATTTAACAATTTAAAGAAACCTCCCACCCCAAAAATATCTAAAAAGGAAATAGTGTTTTTTCTCCACTCATTTTTTTTATATGATCGGTATCACTACATAGTATAAAACAAAGTCGCTTCCCGTCCGTCTGTCCCTATGAATGCTTAGATCTTTGAAACTACGCAACACATTTTGGTTTTATTTTTTAATACATAGAGTAATTCAAGAGGAAGGTTTATATGTATAATACATACATACTATTATATAGTACATAAAAGCCGAGAAAATAAATGATTTGTACACCCGTGCGAAGCTGGGGCGGGTCGCCAGTTAGTTCAGCCTACTATAACATTTGAAAATGACCCAGTATAGTATAGTATAGTATAGTATGTATACCTGCATGTTAGCGTGTATCTGCGTGGCGCGGTGGTGGTCCCGCGCGCGGCGCCGGTCGCGGAGCGCGGCGCGGGCGCGGGTGCGGGAGCCCTGCGCGGCGCGGGACCACGACTCGAACCCGCTGTGCACGCGCTGCAGCGAACTCACTCGAGCCGATGCACCACAGTACTGCAACACATATTTTTAATGGTACAATCGCCTAGTAAAATTAATTTAATACCCGACTACGGCGAAGCAAAAAGGAGGGTACGTATTTTATTTATTTAGTAAGGCGCAGTATGAAATGAAATATATTTATTCAAATAGACTTTCATAGAGACTTATGAATTGTCAGACTCTAATGCACGGGTCGGAAGGTTGCTTTTGCTGTGAATGTTCATCGGTTCACTTTTTACCTAGTTATCATAATTTGACATCATGGTTATACCATCGGACGATCAAGGCGCTTTATGACGTCACATTACATTGAATATGGCGCCCTCTAGACGACGTAAAATAGTAAGTTTTAAATTTTAAACCTTTTTCTTATTTTCCCTATGAAGATGATAGAGTGAATAAAGGCACTAACCCAGTGGTGCACAAAGTTGGCGACGTCCCCCTTGACATCGAGTTGTCGTGCGTGTAGCACACCGGCGCGCGCGGCGCCCACCAGCGCCTCGAGCGCCGCGCGCACCGCGTCCGTGTGCGAACATAACGCTGAATTCATTTGTGAGCTCTGCTCGACTGTTATATTGCTTATGTGACTGTAATTCTCGCTGCTTGTTGTTTTAATCTGAAATAAATACGTTTAATTTTTTAAAGTGAGTGAGTGAGAACAGGATTTCATGATGTGGCCGATGGTGATAACCACACAAAGTCAGCTGTCAAAACACATAGATGCTTGGCGACAGGATTTCAACTTGACGGTGGTAGCCAGCCAAGCGGGAAGTACAAAGTACCCGTGCTATAACTATCTATTACTGTTTATGAGATACAGCCCGCTGACGGGCGGACCCGGAGTTGGGTATGGGACCCTAAAAATCTAACTATTTTAACAATACTGTAACTAAAACCAACATGGTTTTAATTCTGTACGTTAATGGCGTAGATTTGTTTAAAAATAAATCGGACAAATGCGAGTTAAACTCGCGTGGAGAGGGTTCCGTACATGTTTAACTAAGTTCCATAAATATTTTTAAATCTGACCCAAATTTGTTGATGGTAACTATAAAAAGTTTTTTTTTAGTAGCAGTACTTTCGGAAATAAGGGGGGGGGGGGAATGGTCAATTTTCGCAAATTTTTCGCCTATTTTGTTAAATAACTTCAAAACTATTTATATTAAAATTCTAAAAAAAATATATTTGAGATCCTCATAACAAGCTCTTTCATTTACACAATATTGTCAGCAAAACTTTTTTTTTAAATTTTCTAATTTACCCCCCAAAATTGGGGGCATGTTTGAAATTCATTTATTTACGTAACACGTCCATGTTTGGGTCAACGACTTACATATGTGTACCAACTTTCAACTCAATCCAGTCCAATATTTTCGGAAAGACAGACAGACAGACGCACGAGTGATCCTATAAGGGTTCAGTTTTTTTTTTCGGAACCCTAAAAACAAAACTAAATAAATAAACTTGCGAAAAATATCGTAAATTACTGACTTAATACTATAGACATATATCCTACTAGTATTATAAACGTGAAAGTTTGTATGTTTATGTTTGTTGCTCTTTTACGCAAAAACTACTGAACGGATTTGGATGAAACTTGCCACATAGATAGATCATACCCTGGAATAACATATAGGCTACTTTTTATCCGGGAACGCGGGTGAAACCGCGGGGGACAGCTAGTATATTATAAACACCCGGAATATGTTACTTACCTCAGTCATCGCCGTCGCAATATTCTGCACAAGTTCTTCTAACGTCTGCTTATTTTTATTTTGAGTTTCAGTCGAGGATGTCGTATAGTTGTCTGTAGATGTCACAAAATTTACTATTAATGTTAACCAGTCAGACGGCGCTGACAAATAAAAAAAAAATAAAAATCTAGGAAAGTCGTGAAAAGCAACTCTTTTGCAGGCGAATCTTGTCCTTATTGACTTTAAAAACGTTATTATTATAATTCTTATATTTTCCTGTCAAAGTTGAAATTTAAATAACATTTAAAAATAATAAAAGCGTAACGGAAACTACTTGTTATAAACAAAAGCCATATGACAACAAAATTGTTGGGCCAAATACGGACAGCGACACCAGACTGGCTATATTGGTGTCTTAAAATGCTGTTTGAGCAATATTGCTGACGTAAATGCAATTCGTCCAATATTTTTTGGTGAAAATGGAACTCATAATCAATTAAATTCATTTGTTTTTCATAATTTGACAAATTTCATAATCTAAAAGCCGGCCATTAAGAGGAGGCTCTCCGCGAATGTCTCCGTCCCTTACTAAACTGACGGAGACAAGCGAGACAGGAGACACGCAATTTTAGTAAAAAGATGGTTCTATGTATAAATAAAAATAAGCCTTTTTTTAAAAAAGTAAGATAACTATTCTCTTTCTAATGGATTTCAGAATGTATGTTAATATTTTTCAAGTTATTTGGATAGCCCAAATAAGAGAAGTGCATTCTTAGTTTTAAAAAGGGGCATATCCCCTTTTTTCTCTGACGTTACTAATGAAAATCCCAATTTTTTTAAAACTATTCCCCGTCACATATTCTCTAGTTTAACATATATTTTTTCCAAATCTCTTGGAACAAAGAATACAGAGAAAAACGCATTTCAAAATCACAATTTCGGTGGTAGCCCGGCTTCATTAAAGTATTTACCTAGAGTGAGATGCAGCGTGCTAAGTAGATTGCCGAGAGAATGCACGAAGTGTGCCGAACCAGCGGCGAGCTGGTCTCGCTGGCGGCTGGATTGTTGCCGGAACGTCTCACGCACTTCTAGGTTACCATTCTCCACTGATCTGGAAATAACAACTATATTCAGCCTAATTTCACCAACGTCAGATACCAGTAAGTTAGCAAACAAGTATAGGATACGGCTCACTTGATGGTACGTGGGTACCAAGTGGCAGCCCTGGAGGCGCCGATTAAATCACCAATGGAACCGAGTAGATATTTTGATGCTGTGAAACTACGACGTCATAGGGTATTTCATCTAAACGTATGTGACTACTTTATTGCAGCTGTCGGAACACGAATGCTTGGCCATAGATTTTTAACTCGAGGGTGGTGGGATATTACAAAATACCCTACCACCGTGCTATGGTTTCCTCACGATGTTTTCCTTCACGGAAAGATCAAGTTCATCAAGGTTATAATGTGTGTTATAGAGAGTATTTGCATACAGTAAGATACCTGCGTTTATCGACAGTATCGTGTAAGTAGGCGACCTGCGCGGTGGCTCGGTCCGCCGCGTGCACCAGCTCGTGCGCCTGCGCCGCCAGCCGCCGCTCCGTGGCCGATTGCCTCTCCACCAGGTGCCGCTGTTCCATGCACTGCTCTCGGGCTGACCTCAGCATCTGTACACGGGGGGAGGGGGGGGGGAGGGGTTGTAGCTATCGACAAGCCAGGACAAACATTTGTGTGCATGAACATGTCTGTTTTTCCTGAGTCTGGGTGTAATTATCTATATAAGTATATATTTAGAAAAAAAAAGTAGTATATGTAGTATATCAGTTATCTGGTTTCCATAGTACAAGCTCTGCTTAGTTTGGGATCAGTTAACCGTGTGTGAAGAATGTCCCAGAGCTATTATAAACTACTAGGAGCTATCGTCACTCAAAATTATTCATATTATTATTTTTAAAGAGACAGACACCACATAATATGAAGACTAACTACTACAAATAAAAAAAAAAGACAATAAACTGACATTGGTAGTGTTAGCAAGTTTGAGTTGCGTGTTGTCGAGGTTCTCCCTGGTGGTGGTGAGCTGGCGGTCGCGGTCCTGCAGCACCAGGTTGAGGTCCGCGAAGATGTTCTCCATGCGGTCGCGCTCCTCCTCCATGGCGCGCTTCTTCAGCAGCAGCTCCTGGATCTCCTTGCGCTGCTCCTCCTGCTTCAGCGTCATCTCCGTGAACGTGTCGCTCGCTAGGTAAACACCTACAATACGGACCACATTATACTAATTATTATCATTCTATAAGATAATAGACTTTTAACAAAAAGAGTAAAACCTCCTTCAAATGGAGGATTCCGAACCAGTAGTAGAGTCTATTGTAAAACTGTAACTGTTGACATTCATAAGTGCCTTATTAGGGCCTAAACTGAATAAATGAGTTTTTGATTTTGAATGCAATGAAATTAAAATGGAACCTTGGAGCTATACTGAACCCAACATAAAAAGAATGATTAACATCGATTAATATACAAAAAAAACGCCTGTGCTTTGATACATCAGATAGTCAGTCACGCTTTCCTTTTATATATTTAGAAAATTTTGACAAGCCTGTTCGCGCAGTTAGTTAAGACACCACTGATCACGCTGGTCATGGATTCGATACCCGTCCAGGACAAACATTTGGGTGCATGTGACTGGGTGTAATTATCTATATAAGTATGTATTTACAAAAAAAAGCAGTATGTGTGGTATATCAGTTAACTGGTTTCCATAGTACAAGCTCTGCTTAGTTTGGGATCAGATAACCGTGTGTGAAGAATGTCCCAGAAGCAAGAGTCCTGATAGTAAGTATGCATCAGCACAGTTCTAAAGGGCATCAGCGATTTTACAAGGATATTGCTTGTTTCCGAAACCTACAATGAGCTTGAGGGGATTCCTTAGCATGGTGTTAGGGTACTTTGCAGTACCCGCCTGGCTGGCTACCACCCTCAAGTTGAAAATCTGTCGCCAAGCACTTACCAGTGTGTACTGACATCTGTACTTGAGAGCCAGTTCCCTTCTAGGCTTTGTGTGCTTACTACCATCGGCTACATGATTACAAACCATGTTGAGATTATGGTCAAGTATAGGCCTATACATAGTAAAAAAAAATCCTTACCATTCTTATCTCTGGCCGCTTGCAAATCTCTCTTCAACTTATCGATTTCATCCACAAACTCTTTGAGTATAGCTTTCTTTGTCAATTTCTGGTTGATTTCCGGTTTATTTTGGATATTCTTGGCTCTGTGTGCGTACTCTAGTGTGCTCATAGTCTCCTCTAGGTCTTTATGTCCGGGGGATATGGTCGCTATGATTGAAGTCTTGGTTCTGCCGCCGAGGGATTCTTGTAGAATTCGAGTGAGTTTTGATTCTCTGTAAGTATTTGGATGATGTTTAGAATATTATGAGGTGATGCATAGGGGTTATTATATTTATTTAGTTATTATATTGCTACAGAAGTAACCTCAAGTTCAAAAGTCAGCCTTTTTAGGGTTCATAACCCTAAGGGTCCAAGGTAGTGGCAAGACTCATCTTGTCTTAATATGTGAGATGGTTTAAAATCGCATTATATAGAATAGATAATAATTTAATAAAGCTACAGTTTATTTTAACGCGCTAATCTCAAGAACTACCAATCGGATTTGAAAAAATATTTTTGCAATTGACAGCCCAATTATTATTGGAGGTTATAGGCTTTTATACAACATCACGCTACTACGATCTTTAGGAGCCGAGTAAAAAAGGAACGCAATGCAAGGAGGATATAAGACCTGATTTTGGACAGACGGGACAGATGGATACTTAAATATATTCCTTAATTTTATTATTATTTATATACAGAACCCTAAAAAGGAGAATGGGTGAGTTCTATAAAAAACCACATACCTATACGGTATATGAGGATGCCTCTCAACCAAGGCAGTGATGACCCTCCCGAGAGTGAGGAGCGACTGATTGATGTTAACGCACTCCCTCGCACGTTCCCTCTTGGCCGGGTTGTCCGAGCCGGCTTTGCTGATGTTCTCGGAACCGGCCAGGTCCACTAAGTTCAGTTTACCGATCTTCACCAGCTCTTCACCTTCGGGGCTGTTCTCCTTCATGTGTACCACGATTGTGAACACCGTGTGGGAGCGGCTGTGAAGGGGGTAATTGGTTTATAGTCCTGGTGAGAGTTAGGTTAGGTTCCGTTTGCCACGCTAACAATCTTGTCGCTATACTAATATTTAATTACTATACTGTGTAACGAAATTTTAATCAATGGATTCGCTACACCATTTTGGACCTCTCAATGTTAAAATTTTAAGTAGACCTTTTCAAAAAAATTACGAGATACACATAATAGGGTAGATGACTGACTTATCAAATCAGCTACTTTTTAATAAATGTCAAAACGATCGGTTACATGGAATATTGTATGAAATACTAAGCTATCACAGCATCAAATGATCTACTCTTAGTGGTTCTACTGGTAATTAAAAATCATAGAAAGCATTAAATGTACAACATATTTGATATTTCCGCGTGTTTTCAGATGTTTTATGCATTTGTGTAAGTGTTTGGTCATTTATTTTTGACACTGTCATCTAGCCTATTTAAGGAAAGCATGACTGATTGATATGAACGCACAGCTCAAACGACTGGACAGATCGGGCTGACATTTGGCATACAGATAGACAGCTATTATGATTTAAGTATCCGCTAAGAAAGGAGGTAAAAAAGGCGATCTCGGTTGTAGCCGCGGGGCGTATAACAAAAACTATACAACATTTTAAAGCTAAAGGTTCCAAAAGATCGTACAGAATACATGGTTAAATTTTCTGAATAAATAGATATATATATATAAATATATAACAGGTGTGTGTCTTCCTATAAAAAAATTTAACCATGTATTCTGTACGATCTTTTGGAACCCTTAGCTTTAAAATTCCTATCAAAAATTTATATTTATTTACTAATATATCTAGTTATATTGCGATCGGATTACAGAGTCCTCGGCGGAGCGGGCGGACAGCTCTGCGCCCCTCTAGCGAGGACTAAAATATCCAATCGCATTATAAAAATCATGTCTACCACAAATGTAAAGATGGCTAGATGCTTTAAATATGAAACCGAGCGTGACATTTTCTTCTATTTACAATGAAATTAAATACCCCAATTGAATCGGCTCACTTCTCATAAAGAGTATTTACAGCGAGTTTAAGGCTGCTTTTCCACCAGAGATATTATATTCTTCTATTTTAAATTTCAATCTGTTTTTATTTAATTAAAATTTATTACTTTTTTTTTAAATAAGTTGCTGTCAATCATTAATATTTTTATTTTGTTTTTATCCCTAATATTTGCACGACCGATAGGTCGAACGTAGTGAAATTTTTAATTAATAAATAATATATAATAGGGTAGTTGACACTCAAAAATGAATGACCAAACACTAACCAATGCATAAAACGTCTAAAAACAACAAATATGTTGTACATTTAATGCTTTTTATGATTTTTAATTACCAGTGGAACCACTAAGAGTAGATGATTTGATGCTGTGAAACTATGACGTCATAATGTAATATTTCATACAAAATTCCTTATAAACTATCGTTTTGACATTTATTAAAAAGCAGCTGATTTGATGTGCGAGTCAACTATCCTATGTACCTACCTATGTTTGGGCAAATAAATACAACATTTATTCAACGTAGTATAATAGTACATCTCTTGTGGAAAAGCAGCCTTATGGCGCGAATGAATTCAAGTTGGAAACTATGGTAGAATCGCGGTAAGTTGGTACATTGCAAATACTTATCGGGCACACTTTGGCCCGTCGGGCTTGCGGTAGATTATATAGCTATATATGTGATGTCTACCTATACGACAGGTTTTAGAAACTACCCTAGATACGATACAAACAAATTTACAGTTTATTTTATGTCTCCTCGACAAATATTGCAGAAACCAACCCAGGTGGAATTAATGATAGAATAATGTACATACTACATTTGATAATATTCAACAAAAAAAATAATTTAGAGCGCGCAAGACACAGAGATATAACGTATGGCTCGGACATAGTGAAAACAGTAAAAATAATAATTACCGCAGATTTTTTTTATGTCAGAAGGTTGACAAGCAGCCAGGCGGTCCACCTGATGGTATGTGGTTACCGATTGTTTTAAAATTCGCTTTATACCTATTAATAATTTTTGTTTGAAATTAAAATGGAACCTCAAGTCAGACTTCATATCTGTGTTTTGCGCCTAGGAATAATTAGTGTAGAGGAAACATAAAAAATAAAATAAAGTTAAAATCTGGATTTCAGACTTACGAAGACTGGGGTTTTCTATCGGATTGGTTGCTGCAATATTACAATATATTTTTATTCGTTTATTTTCTATTCTAAGTATAATGACCCAGCTTTTTTATGTCAGAAGGTTCACTGACAAGAAGGCAGGCAGTCCACCTGATGGTAAGTGGTTACCGTCGACTATCGCCATTAGCAATACTAGAACTATTTCCAACCTGTTACAATGCCACGAAGGCCATTGGCTCTCAAGTGCAATTGCCGGAACAGACCGGTAGGTGCTTGGCGACAGATTTTCAATTTGAGGGTGGTGGCCAGCCAGGCGGTTACTAGAAAGTACTGGCCTTTACCGAAAACTCAAGCTCATTGTAGGATTCGAACCAGCGACATTCGTCTCAGTAATCGACGTCACAAACACTGAGCTATAATCAGTACCGGCGTTAGGGTAGGGCGCGGTAGGGCGATTGTCCAGAGCGCCAGATGTAAAAGGGGCGCCAGGCCCTTATTTCCGATCGCTCATGAGCGAGTCCTGCTATCTCGAGTCTAAATAAATTCTCAAGTGTTAAGATAAAATGGCTATAATAGCCGAAGTGTGGGTATATTTAATCAGTTACCTGGACTGCGCGTTCATAAGTGTCGAAGCGACTCTCTTCCTCTCTTGTCCCTGTGACATTATCTTGTACACCTCATTTTTGTTGTGCACCTGTAATATTGTCAATTTTATATTTACTTGTTGAGACGCCATTGTAACTTTCTATGAAATAAATGGTTGTTGTCATGGCAACTATGCAAATGATTTTACTAGAAGCGTGTGTCTGCCGGCACCCTTTAAATTGGGGCTTATTTTTGTTTTTATTCATGACTAGCTGTTCCGCGCGGTTTCACTCGCGTTCCCGGGATAAAAAGTAGCCTATAACCTTCGGGGATAATGTTCAGTTCAGTAGTTTCGGAGCCTATTCAATGCAAACAAACAAACAAACAATCAAATCTTTCCTCTTTATAATATTAGTATATAGGTACAAACATCACGATTATGCACATAGCTATATGGCTAGGGGTAGGGATATTGTAATATGGAGTGTTTGGAAAGATGGCTACAACATAAGACGCCATAAGATTGATGCGAAATATAAATCAATTTAAATTGAAATATTACGAATATACAAAAATATATTCAAATATATTGACGGATCTCAAAAATATAACATTTGCAGTAAAAATTAACTACGATAACATGGCGCGCCCCTCCAAAGCTCAAAACATTTGAAATGTATTTGTGAAAGTATTTTTTGATTTTGATGATTGAAACAAAAATAAATCCGAATATTTGTTGCTCGATTATCGGCGTCATTAATCGCTCATTATTATTAGTATGGCGCTGCAATGACGTACTCTATGACAATGACACGTCTGTTATCTAGCGCAGTCGACTAATTATGATTAGTTGATCAACAAATCTGGTAATAAGTGAGATACTGAAGGCGGCCTGCTACTGGAGGAATACTGACACCTACATACAAACTCTTTAATACTCAATTCTCAATAATTTATTGCATCATATGTACATACATAAGTATGTGAAAGGTTAGTATTCATGAGCTAGCTTTCATGAGGATGTGACTACATACATTGAAACTTATTTGAAGGGGCGCGCCATGTTATCATAGTTTATCTCTAACTATCTAAATAAAAATATGTGGATAATTTGATGTTAGAAAATTAAAAATATCCCTTACCGTTATCTCCTCTAATCCATTAACAATATTGGATCCTTTCCTTGTGACATCCTCGTAGATCCTCAACTTTGAGTTATCCTCTGACGTGGAGAGCAGATCGAACAGCTCTTCATTGTAGAGCTCCAAGTATGATACCCGCACGGTATACTCCGTGTTAGTGATACGTAGCTCGTCGAACAGCTGGCTGAGGGCGCGCGGGATGATACCAGACAGTGGGTCCTGGAGAAAGGAAATTTTTATTTACTAATAGCTTCCGCCCCGCGGTTTCACCCGTGTTTCTGAAGGATCTTATGTTTTCCCAGGATAAAAAGTAGCCTATATGATATTCCAGGGTATGATCTACCTATGTGCCAAGAAAGAGTAACAAACATCGTCACAAATTTTCACGTTTATAATATTAGTAAGATAACACATTGACAATTACCTCTGTTATTGCAAATGGCGATAGGCGACGGTAACCACTTACCATTAGGTGGACCACCTGTCTGCTTGTCAACCTATTGACTTACAAAAATTATATTTTTGTGGTGATTTCCAATTTAAAATATTTTTTTCATGTACCTTCACCACATAAAAATGTTAAATTCGTCTTCAGCCTAGACTTATTCAAGTATATCAAAGTAAAAAAATTAAGTACTTACATTTTGCCAAGTAGTGTCAGTGTTGGTGCTCTCACCAACCATAGTATGTGTCTTGCCGGTGCCAGTCTGTCCGTATGCGAACACCGTGCAGTTGTACCCAGCCAGCACCTCCTCAATGAGCGGGCTGACCACATCTTGATATACTTCTACCTGAAATTATATGATAATGTCAGTTGTAGTTATGTTGGTCTTAGGCTGAGATCTATAGAGCGTGCTTAGACTTTACTTAGGGTATAAAACCTACGTAATTAAGTAAATATTTGTGTGTTTTAATTTGTAGCCAAGTTATCGGTAAGTCATCGTATAAGGTGCACTTAGGCTTTGCTTAGCACACACTCAGAGAGATTCGAAGATTGCATTTTAAATACCGACTTTGTACGGCAAAGTTTAAGTATGCTCTATAGATCTCAGCCTTAGAGACAAATCTTATGAGCTTGTGTTACCAGGGAAGGAAAACATTGTGAGGAAATGGCATGGTTGTAGAGGCAGACTCCTCAAGTTGATACTCTGTCCACAAGCAAACTGATAGATACTGTATTTGGATGTTTTCATAAGTTTATAAGTATAATAAGATTTTAATGTTGCTATAGAATATAGTTAGAAATAATTTGTTTAGTTTCCTCATAAAGAGAAAAGTATTCAAACTCAACTCATTTATACAGTTTAGGTCCTGATAAGACACATTCCTGAGGTCTCTTTGCATATTGGGGGGATTTTAAATTCCCAATATTTACTTCACCATTAATTGCTTTATTTTATGTCTGGACACTATAATAGTATTGCAAACTTAATGTGCATATCATCTTCAATATAATAACTATAATTTGATTTTGAAGTTTAATAAATTCAAACTAAAGTACAAAATGCAGAATGACATGTTCACCTGTTTAGCGTGAGGCCCGAATGCCCGGTCAAATGTAAACTTCTTAGTGAGAGATGTCTGCTGTGACTGGCGCACAACTACCTCGCGGTTGTTCACCACCTCAACTACTCCAAGAGACTTGATGTCTCGCTCCCGCTGGTTAAGGGGTCTGAGGATAACAAGAGATAATGTTTATTTATCACAATTATAATAAACTAGCTGTTACCTGCAGTTTCCTTTCCATATAAATAAATAAATATCCTGGGATATTCTTCACATGGTTATCAGATCAAAAACTAAGCAGAACTTGTACTATGGAAAACAGATAATTTATATACTACTACATCAAATTCCCTTCTAGGCATTGTTTACCGCCACATTATCACTGATCATAGTGAGATTGTGGTCAAACACAGACCTATACATAGTAAAAAAAAATATACTGCTGATAGAATGATATAAAAATTTTATACAAAGTATCATATATATATATATATAGTATAGCTACTATACCAATGGTTTCACCTGCATTCCCATGTTAAAAAGTAGATATTAATCCAGAATAATCTATTTATGTTACAAGTTTCAATCAAATCCTGTCAACCTGGGACTGAGTGTTAACAAACTAGAAACTATGGTAATAAATACTTTTAAATTACATAAATTGTAAGCCAGGTTTCACATTCTACATGCCTAGCTAAAATACAAGGGCTAGTCGATTATACAAGCTAGAATAGCTTCAGATTTAATACCACTATAATTAGACTCATTTTGTTTTAACCTTTATAATAATTACCATTGTAGTACTAAACCATATTTTTATAATGAACAGGTTTTTCACTTGATTGAACAAATTCACTTGATTTAACATAATAACCGATCCATCTAGGAAGCCACGCCAAGGAAATCTTTGGAAGCCTTAGTATGTTTACAAAAATGATTTCAAGTTCAGTATCCTATTAAAAACATGGTGTTTTAGCATTATGTACTCATGTAGTGAAATAAGCAGTCGATTTTGGTACAATAAATAAAAATTTGACCGTAATTTATGTGATATTTTACCTCAATCTCACAAACACTTGAATGTTTTGGTTTTTGTCCCGCTTACATCCTTTTTCCGACGTCATCTCGGCTCCAAACACATAAAATATATCACACGTCAATAATTCACCACAATTGTTTAGTTTTCACGAACAAAAACACATAAAAACGAGTAAAAATCCAATCGTTTAGTCAACTTTGATCACGAAACAGAAGTTCGTTACGTCGTTGAAGTTTGAACCAAATTCAAATTTCGGTTGATTGTTCAGTGCTGCCAGATGAATGTGACAAATCCTTCGAACGACACCTTGAAATTGGTCTAAGCTTAGCTTTAAAAACGTACGATCCGGTTACAACTATCGAATCTTCACTTAGCTAATTGTGTTTGCGACTTGCGTATTTATCAAAGTTAAGGGTATACGTTCGGTTGGAGCGCGAAATTCAAATTTTATCACGTTTTTTGCAAATTGCAGCTCAGTTATAGGTCGACATGTTATTTGCGAGAAGAATGGTAGTATATTTACTGATTAATAACAAAATAAATCATCAACATATTCCTCAAAGGTATATTACTGACATATACGACTATTTCATGAAAATGTTACTAACTTTATTTTAACTTACAAATTTGAATTTCGCGCTCCAACCGACGCCTCCACCTTAATTGCAAACAAATGAATACGCGCCAGGCGAAGTGCTAGCATTAAGAAATGCCACAAACGGCAAAATCCTTTTGAAAAAGGTACGAAATTAAAACTGAAGGAACTAACATGAGCCTAAAAGTATTCTTTTAATATTTTTCATATCTTTCTGGCAACGCTATGATTGTTAAATAAATGTTGTCAGCTTAAAAAATATATCTTAACAATGCATCATAAAAGCATGGCAATATTGCTCAATCGTAGAATTTTTCACAATCAATACTCAGAAAATATTATTGAATTCTTAATACCTACCTAATTATTATTAATGATTTGCATAAAATAATGTGAAGATACATTCCACTATCAATGAAAAATTAGTTCTTTTATTACTAGAGGGCGTTATGTAGTTACAATGTCCTAAACTCTTTGGAAATAAATTGCCAATCCATTTTAATAGATGGCGCTAATAAAAAAAGATCGGGTGGTAATTGTGATTTTGATACTTTATAACAAAAATCCAGAACCGAAATTTTGGGGAATAGTAATCACAATTATTTTAAAAAGGATTGTGATTTTATCATAGATGGCGCCACAGCACCTGTCGTTAACTGAAAACAATAAAATATAATTTTATTATAAGTTTATATTTAAAAATACATTATTGAATAACTAGCTGTCCCTCGCGGTTTCACTCACATTCCGGGACAAAGTAGCCTAGTTATGTTTCTGACCGTGTAAGGCTATCTGTGGTCGAAATTTCACCACGATTGGCTCAGCCGATTAGGCGTAAAAAGATAACATATCGACATATCCTAGATAAATAAGGTTGGTTTCGCAATAATTAGTATGGATTTTTGTGATAACATGCTAAATTAAGATCATTTACGAATTAAAATTATTATACATAATGTGCTCGTGGCGCCTCTGGTAGTCGAATATTGAACTTTATCTCATTGATAAGTGAATTCAATGAAACTTAGGTCTAGAAATTATAGTCTCAAGCTCACGACACGAGTTTTGTAGCTAGTAGAACCACTGATGTATTTCAGCATTACCTAGTGCCTGAACCATTAGTGGTGTGGTCCCATTAAAGTCATACATAGTCATTATACAACTTTCTGTTCTTATTAGACATACCATTCCTCAGTCGTGTCTAATAAGCAGCCACTCATAACATTCCAATAAAATGTGTTTTTACAAAATCTCCAAGCAAGAACAGAAATATAAACTGGATAAAATGAGCGACGTCATTATACAAATAGTTTTTGCGTCTGGCAACACTCATTACACCATTTCCTCCTGCGCTTTCTTGAAGAAAATTAAAGACTCGCCGCATTAATTCTATCCGTATGTCGCAATGTTTTTGCGTCGGTTAGCAGCGTTATGGCGGTGCTCGTTTGCTTTTTGCCCGCGCCGAGAGCTGCCGCCGAACGCTTCCCAGACTCCGGGCTCTTGCAAAAAATAGCCGTCGCGCGATCGCGGGAATCTACACAAAAACATTAACCCCGCTCAATAACCGACGACGTCGATGAAATACTATGAGTTCCTTTAGCTTTTTATCCTGACGTGAGCTTTTTCCACGCGCAATTTGCATCGGACGCTCGCCGACGGCCATTTTGTAGTTTTTCCCGCGCGATTCGAAATGATGGTTGCGTTCCGAAAATTGCGATCTGGTAAAAAGTTTCCAGCAGATGAAATTCTTGTTTGGAGAATGGACGTTTATGTATAATGATATTTTTTATGGGGAAGTTTAACGCTAATATTTATAAATATTTCATTTCGGTGTTTGATTTTAAAAGGATCGTGGGATCAGTAAAAACTGGCAACATTTAATTTAATACAGGCTAACCTTTATCTAGCTATATTGCCGAAAGCCGAAAGAAATAGGGTAGTTGACTGACATATCAATTCAGCTACTTTTTAATAAATGTCAAAACGATCCTTTATATGGAATTTTGTATGAATTATTACACTATCATAGTTTAACAGCATCAAATCATCTACTCTTAGTGGTTCCACTGGTGATTAAAAATCATAAAATGCATTAAATGTACAACATATTTGATGTTTCCACGTGTTTTTAGATGTTTTATGCATTGGTTTGTGTTTGGTCATTTATTTTTGACAGTGTCAACTACCCAATTCTTTTCAGAGGACAAGATAATGCGTCTTGGTATAACTTGCTTGCCACCATTACACAACTTTTTTAGTGAATCAAAGACCTAACTCCCAAAGAGAATATAAGCTGAGATTGTCTACCTATGTTAAACTACTTTCTACTAATTCCTCCTAATCATCGTGAGTTTGTTTATTAGTTACTTCTTGACACCTCAATGGCCCAGCAAATATTTATGAATGCACACAGGAAATAGCTTCTTGTGCTGCATTGGATACGTACATTTTCAAATATTGATTTTGATGACTATTTAGCACAAACAAGATACAGAATAAACTCATTTCTGGAATGACATCAAGAAATGAATGGAAAAGATTTTCCTGTGGCAGGCAATTGTAAACAAGGCTAATGGTACCCGCTTACCATGGATGGTCTCCGTTACACGCAGGCGTTGTTTGGTACTTTAGTAAGTTATATGAAATACCTACATTCATGGGCGTCGCCAGGATTTCTTTCAGGGGGATGCATAAAGTTAAGACTTCTTCAGATTCTATTCATATTTTTTTTTGTTTTTATGTCCGTAGGTTGACAAGCAGGCAGGCGGTCCACCTGATGGTAAGTGGTTACCGTCGCCTATCGCCATTTGCAATACCAGAGGTAGTATACTAGAGATATTGCCAATGTGTTGCGCACTTGTTACAATGCCACGAAGGCAACTGGCTGTCAAGTGCAATTGCCGGAACACACCGGTAGGTGCTTAGGGGCTTGAAAATCTGTCCGTGCTATTTATTTATTTATTATGACCTCACGATGTTTTCCGAAAGCTCAAGCTCATTGTAGGATTCGAACCCACAACCTTTGTCGCGGCATCCGAAGTCACTACCACTGAGCTATCATCACCTTAAAATAAAGATCTATGTATTTTCTATCCTGTATGCCAGGGGGTGCAAGTTTCATGCCAGGGGGATGCAAGTGCTCCTCCTTGCACCCCCTGCCGGCGCCCATGCCCACATTGAACAATTGTGTTTAATCTCGTAAATGGTTTTGCTAACCACTTTTAACATACATTAATGATCGACTAACAAGTGTTGATATTGTGGCTCCGATTCAAAGTCAAAGTAAATTGCAATGATATAATTTGACAGCTTTAAACATCTCATATCCTTTTTCAATAACGTTTGTAAGAAAGAGAGATTAATATTAGTTTAGATTGTAAACAACAAAGTCGGCACCAATAAGTGATATTGGCCTGGCATCAAAGTCAATCCGTTTCTATAAGCCTTAAAGGAACATTACCCATAGGAATCCAGTAAGACAGAATCTCACAAATGACCGAAGAGTATGAGGTTATACCAGGGAAAGTGGTCAGCATTGCGCTTGTAAGAATAATTTCTAAAACATATAGGTATTCATGAAAATAGAATTCCGAATAGATGTGTCGGGAATGCAGTGGTATGTAGAGAGGCGAGCGACTGGCGACCGTGAGAACATACGCATTGGAGAGTGTCTTTACTATATACGGGGGGCTATAAAATCAGAGGGAGAGGCGAGCGGGCGGTTGACGTCACTCCCAGTGGACGCCCCGCGCGCGATAAATGTTTTTAAATAAGTTTTTAATTTTTTTTACATTCTTTTCGCTTTTGTTTGGTGTCCTAGATTTGTATTATTTTTTATTTTTATTAATGTATGTACATATCAATCTTTTTGCCTTATTTTACGTTGCTTGCTTGATTATTATGTTGTAATTTATTTCGTGCTGTTAGCCTGTTATTAATAACGGCAAAACAATCATGGTCAAGATAATGCAGAAAGGACAGGTAGGTATATTAAACGAAAAGGCTGTAATGAAAAGAAGAGTCTTATTGGAATTTAAAATTCTTATAATTGGGTGTGGCGCCATCTAGTGGCGAATACCACTACCTTATTAGATATATACCAATAAAAAAATATTCGGAACGTGATGAAATTGGGATCGATAGAGAGACAAAATTTTCAGATTTGCTTTTCTTTATTTATGTAACTTACATGCAAGACTGCCTTTTAAAGTAATTAATATGCTTTAAATTAAATGAATAGAAAGTTGCATTCTAGACTACAAAGACTTACCTACTGACACAAAAAAAAACAATCCAACTAATAAAACTTATATGGCATAAAAATACATACATTAAATTCCGCTGCCGCTCATTCTAACTCCACGCCGCCCGCTACTGAAGCTAGCGGGCGGCGTGGCCCGAGTTTTTCTGTAAATAATATCCGACCGACTGTTAAGGCAGTGTAGGTTTTTCCTCGGCACGGTGAAAGGTTGTCTAACACACGCGGCTAACTGGAAATATGTCGATATGATGATATACACTAACGGCACCGACTGTGGGAACGGCGGCAGTTTTTTTGCTAACTTACAAGAAAAAGTCGAGCTTTCATACGCTTGAGATTTATGATTTCGAAATCCCGTTCTTTTTTTTCATATATACCTAACATAGTTCAACTTCAATCTCACCATGGTTATATGGCCAAAGGATCCGTGGTAAGCCCACAAAGCACAGGGAACTGGCTCTCAAGTGCAGCCCTCGGAACACTCCGGAAGGTGGGCGACGGAGTATCCTACTAACTGAACTATGATCGCTCACTATGTTTTCTTTCACCGAAAGCTCGAAATGATTGTAGAATTCGAACCCGCGACCTTCGCCACGGCTTTCAACGTCACTTTGTAACAGTATTTTGCATGTAAATTTTAATATTTGAATTCAACATACTTAGTGTAAATGTTAGGATAAAAAATTGTTAGAGCATTCGGGAGCTAGGTTCCTTGCCTACTTCTTACTTCTCCTGGCTGTATGCCTATGGTGGCAGAATCAATAGGGATAATTACAAAAAAAATCTAATTAGTCCGTCAGTTAGATTACCAAAGAATATTGTACACATATTTTTTCTTTAGTTTTGAAAACCAAAAATAACGAACGAACCAAAAATGACGACGTTGTCTTTACACATTTTATAGAGAGATGACGTCACAAGCCCCAGCTCTTTTTTTTTTTTTTGAAAGGACTAAAGTTGGTAGCCTCTGATGGCTGCAGCAACCTTACCGGACAAATCGGCGAGCGCAGAGGGCTTTCAGCCGGGTAAAATTTAGGTAACAACGCCTGAGGGCACCCCCGAATGGGATACGAACCTCGGCTCAGGGCGTTACCGGGTCAGGGGGAGGACTTTGTACGAGTTACGACTAATTGGGAACCCCAGCTCTATTTGATATATTAAAAAATACATATCCAATATTCTTTGAAAAACTAACTGACGGACACACTTTACTCGATTATCATCCGTATTGTAATGCTCATAAAAGCCTTATCAGGACCTAAACTGAATAGAGGTCACTTTCATTCACTTACCATGATAATGGTTTGAAAGAATACCAAAGACTAAAAATACTACTTTATATAGCACGAAAGGTAGGCACTAGGACTGCAGCATATAATGTCCCTTAACCAAGTGTTAATTAAGTTTACTTTCATGTGAGCTACAGGTTGTTCCTGACGGTATTAGATTTTGAATTGAGTCTTGTGTTAGATTATATACTTTCTGGGCTATTAAGGTCTCGAGGTTGAAAAGTAGGTATGCTGCATAAAAACAATGCCAAGATTGTTTAGTTTGCGTCAAAAGTTCGGTTCTGTAGGTACTACTTTTTATAGTTCTTGCTGCTTGGTTAAATAGGTACTCTCAACAATATTGTAAACTAGCTAGCTGGCTTCCGCAGTGTAGTGTTTTCCACATTATAAAATAATAAAAAATACACATAAAACACCTAAGTATTTTGTGTTTTTTTTTGTTAATTTCTTGCGTCTTTTTGCAATTAATAGTTGCCACGTAAATATAGGTACTCTACTCCTTGCGATAATTCTCAAGCAAGATTATGCAGGTCACCGAAGAACTCTAAAAAGTTAAAACGTATAGACTCGCTAACCCTTTACCTAATTTAACAGATCCAACAAAAAATCCCCCACATCTCTGCGTGCCGATATCAAATTAAAAATGATAATCAGCTGAAGCTTAATTCTATGGAGAGATCCGAAAGGCGCTGGTTTCTTGGAAACGGCATAAAAAAGCCCATAAAATGGCCGAGCAACCGGCAACGCGTGATTTGCAAAAAACAGAATTGTTTTATGTTAAGCGTTTACAAATCTGGGTCAATATAAATTTTCTTGAGCTTTTTTGCGAGTCTGAGTGAGCTTTCATTTAGATCTTGTGCCTTACGATTATTATAAAGAGTTATTAAAGTTGATGGAAGAGGGAAAGACCGAAAAAGAGATGGATGGATTGCGTGAAAGTGATATGGGTAAGAAAGGAGTGCATGCCGATAGAAGAGAAAACAGAAGGGCTGAATGGAAGCAGGATATGGCACAGATTACAAATGATTGGAACAGGGGAGGTAAATTACATGGTCTAATGATAATCGTCTAGGCTCTCTCGTCTAGACTCTATAGTCTTAGAGGCCTATGCCTAAGGGCTGGTCAACTTGCGTCTCCAATTTACCTACATTTCATTTTGAACCTTTATCATATGCTTTATTGATTAGATTGTCAATTTATGTAAATGTAAATGACATACACGGCAAGTACGACTTTGGACAGCTTCTTCTTCACATTCTGAAGAATTGTCTATAAAAATATATTTACGAAGATATTTTTGAAGATCCATGATGGATGATAAGAATAGGTGGATATGTAAAACTTTTAAATAAAATTAAGTGTGTCTAAGTACATATCCATTCTAAAACAAACTCAAATTCAAAATACACCATCGATCGATAAGTAACAAGACCGTACCACACCGTACTGTTTCGTCCGCTCTCAAGTTCGTACCCTTTGAATCCCTTCCTTCATTTACTCGCAGACACACACTCTATTACTCACACATTAACAAAAATTCGTAGGTCGCCGCTTTATGTTGTTTTTTTTATGTATACGAGGCGAGGGCAAGGAAAGCGGTCTTGGGTCCACGTGGTGGGGTCGCGTGGGGTGCTGGGCGGAGCGATGCAGCTGCACACGGCATAGGGCTCCGTCCCGTCAGTCGAGGCGAGCGCGTCTCCACGCACACGTCACGGCTACCCTCCAAAATTATCCAAATACATCGGTGTACCTGTTAATTTTAATCTCGCGATCATAAAAGACCCAATTAAAAAAGAAACTGTCAGTGTCCAATTTTCGCGGGAATGGTTTTAGGTTAGTTTGCGAATTTTTGTGAAGTTTTTTGAATTGGCGGGTGTCGGGTTAATGTGTGCGAGCGAGAGGGGCGACATGGAGAGCCCGGGTGAGGAAACGGGACGGAGTGCTGCCCCCGCGCCGCATACCCCCCAGCAGCCCAATGGCTCCAATAAGATCATCGGACGAAATGTGAATGGGACAAGTAAGTCACTTAATGCAATTATATTTCAGAGATTCCGTAGAAAAGAAATTGTGAAAAGGCCAAATTGGCGTGAGTTTTTGGTTCTTCATATATTTTCTTTGACCAAACCAAATATTTTGATAAGTCGGTATATATAGACTTATGTATTTATATCCTCCTTGCTACTATGATGATTTCTTAATAGTTGTACTTAGGTACTAAAATAACCAGTATCAGTAAACTAGTACCAGTTTCCTAGTTTTACTCAGACAGCCTAATTATAGGCTCCAAATATTAAAAAGAAAAAGTGATGCCATGTTTTATTTAGCTACCTTTAACTTCAATGTCAATATTGTCAAACTTTTTTTTTATTGCGAAATGATATCGTTATATATAGTTTATAATTTTATTAGGCTCATGAAAAAAACATGCCAATTTTCTACCCGACTGCGGCGAAGCCAAACAAGGAGTTTGTTTGACTCACCAAGTAGATAGAGAGTTTGACTCGTAACTGCTAAACGGCTGAACCGATTTTAATGAATTATATTATTACATATGTCGTTAGATTTGGCTTTATTGCGCAATTATTACTTTAGTAAAATGTATGTTTTCAATTTTTTTTTCTCTCCCAAACCTATCGAAGATATGGAACTTTTTTCGTGTCGCAGTTGGGATTTTTAGCTTTTCTAATGACTGCCTTACTTGTTAGTTTCGGGTACCTAGGAACTAGTCAATAGTTGAACATTTAGGAACATCAGGCGTATTACGGTTGCATCCTTTATCCAAGGCTTAGGGTTGTTTGCATAAAGCGCGGTCATAGTAAGGTTATAGTTAGGTTACGGTTACAGTTAACTTTAACCGCTGAAAGAAAGCAAACTGGATTGCTCGTGTCACTTTAACTAAAATTTTAATAGTAACCATAACCGACCGAGGGAGATCGGTGACCGTCAATGCGACTCTACGGTCAAAGCACATGGTAATGGTTAAGGTAACTTTGACTATAACTTTAACTTTAACTAAAATGTACGAACAACCAGCCCTAATACGGTCGGTTGCTACCTTTCGGCGGTTAAGGCGGCAAAACTACTTACATTTAAGGTATTATATAAAAAAAATATGTAGTATTTAGTAAGTATTATTATTATTATTTTTTTTTAATATTTCTTGTAAGTAATTAGATTTATGTTCTGTATATATCTTGTTTTCTGTTCCATAGTTAACTAATAAATATTATATAGATTGTTACTCTTTATTGTTCACCAGAAAAAAAATAAAAACAAATAGTAATTAGTAAAACTTATGTACAATAGACAGTCTTATCACTTCTTAGCGATATATTATTGTACATAATGTAAGTAAAGTACGTTTACCTCCACAACGGATCACGCTACCGTCCTCGAGGGCGAGGACCGCCGCGACGTCCCACTCAGTCTCGTCCCGTTCAAGCGGCCCGAGCTGCCATTAGTAATCCGACCGCCCCCAATTAATCGTAACTCGTACTAAGTCCTCCCCCTCCCCCGGTAACGCCCTGAGCCGAGGTTCGTACCCCATTCGGGGGTGCCCTCAGGCGTTGTTACCTAAATATTACCCGGCTGAGAGCCCTCTGCGCTCGCCGATTTGTTCGGTAAGTTTGTTGCAGCCATCTGAGGCTACCAACTTAGTCCTTTCAAAAATCTTGTTTAGGTACCTATTACCAAAGCAAAAAACTTGAAGATAGAGGCTTAGTGGTAGTGTAGTGACGTCGAATACCGTGACAGAAATAGCGGGTTCGAATCCTATAATGAGCTTGAGCTTGCAGTGGAGGAAAACATTGTATGACAACCATAGCACGGTGTTAGGGTACTTCATAGTACCCGCCTACCTGGCCCCCACCCTCAAAAAGAATCTGTCGCCAAGCACCTTTCGGTGTATTCCGACTGCTGCATTTGAGAGCCAGTTCCGTTCTAGGCTTTGTGTGCTTAAAACCATCGGTCACATCATCACTGACCACGGTGATATTGTGGTCAAACACAGGCCGATAAATAGTCAAACAAAAGATTCCTTCTGGCGGCGATAGCTCAATAATTTGTAGTTGTATTGTATCACATGACAAAAAAAACATTTTCAGTTAGAGATCCTCTATTAATGGTTGTTCTTCAGACCGACTATAAGTAACCCTCGCTGCGGAAGTCAGTCTCGCATTTATCCGGTTTTTAGGGTTCCGAAATTAAAAGAAAAAAACGGAACCCTTATAGTCGTATAGTACTCGTGCGTCTGTCCGTCTGTCTGTCTGTCCGATAATAATGGGCCAAAAATTTTGAAAAAATACAGATGATAGTTCTATAGATTACAGGAAAACCTTTAAGAAGTTTATGATGTTTAAAGTACACACGGCCACAGATCAAACTACACACTGCGGCACCTTATGCGGTTGTAATAGGCGCTATTTTGCAACAAAAATGAGTAGCTTGATCTGTGGCCGTGTGTACCATAGGAAATTCCGGAACCCTCGGTGCGCGAGTTAGACTCGCCTTTGTCCGGTTTTTTAATAATCTCTGGATTTACCACAACCTACAGCCCATTACACGTCCAGTGAATTCAAAAAGATTCTATCACGCAATTGAAAAAGATTTCCTACCAGTTTTCCTTCTTCGATTTAAAAAACCTTTCACACAGAAATAATTACACTTAAAGATGAAACCTACAATAATAATCTGTTTTTTACATGACGATTCCAATCAGATCGCATAAAGACAAAAAACTGCAGATTCAAAGAAAAGTCACATGCGATGGGAATCGAACCCGTTACCGCGGTGTAATTTGTGTTTTTCTGAGCCATCGGCCCCGTCCTCGCTTTGTCTTCACTCTTGGGTTGAGGTTTTTGCTAGCTGGCCCGCTTCTTGATGTGTGAACTGCGATCTTGTAGTCTTGATACTTGTATCTACAAAACTACACTTTAGTAGATATTGGTGCCGATTCTGTTGTTTACGAACTTAACTAATATTAGACAAGTCACCTCTCTTTCATTTTAACCTTACTGAAAAAAGATAGAACATTTTTAATGCTGTCAGTTTAATCCATACCGTCGTAAAGTACGGGTAAATAGTCGTGACCAATAAAGATTCATTTTTTATTCATCGTATAGATATACCATATATATACACTATAACTAGTAAGTGTAGACGTCGGGATTCCAGAGACAAGTCACAAGTCTACTTTTAAACTAATTAATAATATAGACACCTAGAGCTACTAAGCATAAAAGTGCCGAGTGCCGTGCCGCGTTAAAATTGCGTTTATTTGAACATATAGATACTTAAATTTAACGTTGTATATTACCATAAAGTAATAAATTATTGATTATGATAACTACAGGCCCTTATATGCGATTTGCAGCAAATAAATTAATTTAATCAATGATATGGCAGTTAAAAATATATAGTCGAAATAACATAAATTTAAGTGGAAGCAATCAAAATAACACATAAAAGTATAATATGTAACGTATAGCGTGCTTTATTATCTGTTATGAGTTAATTAATTATATCATCACGCGATATTTTATAAAAGCCAATCCAAATATACAATATTTACAATTATTTACAACAAATATACAAACTATATATAAAAAAATTCCTCGAGGCGGCCGCTGCTGCCAATCAACGGCAAGGTTCCCAGAAGGCTGGCAGCGTTCCCTCTTTGTATGGCCAAGCTAACGCGTTGGCGGAAAAAGCTCCCCGCCCGCCGGTCCCCTGTGACCTCAATTAATTTTGAAGATAATGTTCGAGAAAATCGGCGAACCTCGGACCCCCATGGACCCATGGTCTCGACCGCAAAAGGCAAAAATAAATAATTTGGGCCAATAGAAGCGTGAATTAATTATATCAATCCAAATTATTATTAAATAAATTGTCTGTCTACAAAAATATAGTAAAGAGTTTATGACGATAAAAACCCTTGCGAGTTGCAAGCTAAATCGTTCGCTGAAAAGGGCAATGTGTTTTTTATTTTATTTTTGTTTATTTATAGATAGGATCGAGCAAGAGCCTTTCGGTAGATTATTTTTGAGCCTCATGCCTCATTTAAATTGTTACCTACATGAAAAAAGAACACATTCTTTTTTTTTTTAAAAGAATATTTGAAATAAGAACTTCGTTCAAAATAAATTACAAGGAAGTTTAAACAAGTTCAGTTCATAGCAAGAATGCTACCTCTACTTGTTGCTAGCTCTACACGCTTTTCGTAGGTTGGACAGTTGAATTATGGTGGTAGAATCAGGCTTCTTTATGGTCATCGAAATCGACGCATGTGATTAATCATCATCATGTCAGCCGAAAGACATCCACTGCTGGACAAAGGCCTCCCCCAAGGATCTCCATGATGGCCGGTCTTGCGCTACCCGCATCCAGCGGTTTTCCACGAACCCTCACAAGATCGTCGGTCCACCTTGTGGGGCGTAACGCTGCATCTTCCGGTTTTGATTAGTTAACTAAAACTTAACATTTATAATAATTAGGTAATTCAAGAAAAATGCCAAATTTTGAAGGAGATTATTATTTTTGTAATTAGTAGTTATTTAGTTTAGTTTTTATTTGTTTAGTTTAGTTTTTATTTATGTAAATAATATAAGTAGTGAGATTAAAGTTCAATAGAAAATTAAAAAAAAAAAAAAAAAAGATGTAGAGATAGACAGACAGACAGATAGATAGACGAGAGTTATCATAATACCTTATATGCAACAAAATGAATTTGTTTTAAGTAATTTATGTTTTGAGCGGGTAATTCAAATATCAAATCACTTCAACTGTAGTACAATACATAGTACGCTAACAAAAACTTGAGCGTACGTAGGACGTGGAAAAACCGTGGAAAAGTAGAAAAACCTACGCTCACATTGTGAGCTAGGACAAAAAGTACATTTAGAAATAGGTACAAGTACAAGTACTGTAGATCGATCTTGTAATACCTACCTACTAATGGATATCTAGATAGATCTTCTTTATGAACATGGTTATGAGAAAATATTTTTAATAATTAAATTAGTTTAATAATAAAATGTTCATAGCCTATGGATATGGAGTAAGCCCGAAGCTACACTATATGTATATCGGGAACGCGGGTGAAACAGCGGGGAACAGCTAAACAGCTAAATGCGAAACAATCTAATACAACAATTCGGTGAAGGAAAACATCGTGAGGAAACCATAGCACGGTGGTAGGGTACTTTGTAGTACCCGTCTGGCTGGCTACCACCCTCAAGTTGAAAATCTGTCGCCAAGCCTACTACCGGTGTGTTCCGGCAATTGCTTTTAAGAGCCAGTTGCCTTTTTGTCATTGTAACAGATCGGCAACACATTGGCAATACCTCTATTGCAAATGGAGATAGGCGACGGTAACCACTTACCATCAGGTGGGCCGCCTGCCTGCTTGTCAACCTTATGACATAATAAAAAAACTCTTACTTTTACCGTCACCTTTTCGAACAGATTTCGATGAAATTTGGCACACAAATAGCCTATGTCATGGAGAAAGATATACTTAGCTTATTAATTAAATACACAAATGGTAAAATATAAACGAATATAAGGGAAAAATAAACGTATCTTACAAAAAACTTAAAAAATAAACATTATGTAAAATGGTTCTTTAAAAATGTACGTGTAAAAACGAATCCGGCCTTTTTAACCCATACAGTGTAGCATAAATAAAAGTGGACATGATGTATGAAAAACATTACGAAATGAAACAAAATGGTTGGCTGATTAAAACTAACGTGTTAAAGAATGAAATGTTCTTTAAGAAACGTGATTCCGTACACAGAAATTAATTTTTAACTGGTGAGTTCTGTCTGACAGTTGAACAGCTGAACTGATGGCTATGGTGTTTTTATTATCTTTGGGCAACTATTTTTCATAAAATATCACATAATACTATAAGATTGAGGCCAAATTATTGAAAACAAATAGTAGTTACAGTATGACACAACTTAGATGTAGCATCGGCGAATCGTTTTCGTACACTTCACTTCCGATTTACACAACAAATAAAAATAGTTCAGTATCGCGCCATTCAACGTTCAACAAGATCATTTTCGCCGATCATTTTTTAACACATGAGTAATGTTGTAGACGCACTCTTTTCGAGAACGATCGATTTTACGAAATTTGCCGATGCTTCATCTAAGTTGTGTCATACTATAGTAAAATATTAGTTAAAAAAATAATTGTACTTAAATAAATATCCTGGGACATTGTTCACACACGGTTATCTGATCCCAAACTAAGCAGAGCTTGTACTATGGAAACCAGATAACTGATATACTACATATACTACTTTTTTTTTGTAAATACATACTTATATAGATAATTACACCCAGACACAGGACAATCAGACATGTTCATGCACACAAATGTTTGTCCTGGATGGGAATCGAACCCATGACCAGCGGCGTGATAGGTGGTGTCTTAACCAACTGCGCCAACTGGCTAGTACTAGTACAAGTCAATATAAACCACAGGATAAATAATAGTGCTACTAATAATGGTAAAAAAATGACTATGTCCACTACTTATTTATACCTTTATGTCATAAAGTAGCAATTTGAATAATCGGCAATAGGAAGTACCTGAAATACTTATATCTATTATCTTCTATCAAAATGATATATGTAGGCAAAAACAATAAAATAAACAGACACAATAATCATATACCTAATCAAATCCGTGTTGCCAACTCCCAAAAATTCTTACCTCTAAGGTTCAAGTCAAAAATTTGTCACATTGTCATCGTCAAATTGAATTGATACTGATTGATTATACTATTCATAGGTCCAAAGTGTACTTTAATAGAAAAAAAGGTATTTTATAGCATTATCTTGGGAACACAACTGTACTATAATGAATCATTATACACGGGTGTGCCTAAAGTGGGTCATTAAAGTACTGATTTTGATTTCATAATAAGAACATTACGATATGAGAGTAGATAAAAAATTTTATAACACCTGTACAAAATAATTAACTATGATATTGACTATTACTTTAAAAATATCTAAGAGTGAGTAGGACTTCGAATTTAACTTTTTAGTAAACAGCTTTTTCCATCACGTTAGAAGACCATAAATACATCAAGAGAAAACTATATAAGTATAAAACTAACACCTTTTTCACATTGAAATTTATATCCGTTAAAGTTACTATGTACGGTGGCGCGGGTTTTTGCTCACGCCCAAGGATCTCTTTTAAGGCGCGGTGCAATATTTTTATTTTTAGTTCAGTTTTTACAGCGGTAGACGGTTCGGAGCCACTCCTTATTCGAATAATGTAAAAAGCTTTTTAAGGCGATTATTTTGCGATGTATTTTGCAATGAGAGAGTTGCAGTGCAGTTAAATTAGGGGTGGAATGATTCTAGTAATGGTTAAGTTTAGATAAGTAAAGAAACTAATGAATTAAATTTTATCTATAGAAATAAATTAAATTTAAGGGGCTGTTTGTAATCTCAAAATAACAGATTTTTACTAAATGCATATGAAAGTACAGTATGACACAACTTAGATGTAGCATCGGCAAATCGTTTTCGAACACTTCACTTCCGATTTACACAACTAATAAAAATCATTCATTATCGCGCCATTCACCGTTCAACAAGATCATTTTCGCCGATCATTTTTTAACACATGAGTTATGATGTAGGCGATCTCTTTTCGGGAACGATCGATTTTACGAATTTTGCCGATGCTTCATCTAAGTTGTGTCATACTATAAGTACTGGTATTTAACTACAGGATCATCAGTCAATAGTGTCAAGTATAAGGATCAAATCTCTGAAAAAAGATGGTAAATTAAATGAAAGTAAAATGAATTTCACGTTTCCTCAAAAGTACCTAAATAAAAGTCAGTCAGATTAAAAAAAATCTTTGAATGCTTTTTAAAAACAAAGGAATGCTTCCATAGAGTAGATTTTACTATTTCCAGTGTTTAGAGTACTTTCCCTGCAGGTGCGGTTAAAAAATCCACCTGTATTATACGTGACAATAGGTGTATATATAAAAAAAAAAATTGTCTGTCTGTTCCGTCTCCAAGACGGCTGAACACACCCTGGATTACAGTCTGTATAGATTTTATTTGTCTAAAGTTGCGCTAAATATGACCGGAATGCCACCTTAACCGGCGATATGAAATCTACATAATATGCAGATTAGCGTAAATTTTTATTCAGTCTGTGCATAATATGATAAAAAAAGTAACTTGACGCAAACATATGCATTCAAATCCCAGATACAACTTTAGTCAACTTCCTTTCTTTTAAAAAGTTATATTCAGTTAACATTTTAGGGTTCGTTATGGTATGCAATTTATTAAACCATAGCTGTTCACTCGCATTCCGGGGATAAAAAGTAGCGTATAACCTTCGGGGATAATGGTGCCGATTCTGTTGTTTACGAACTAAATAAATTTAATCTCACTATATCTCTTTCTAATAGTAAATATAAGAAAGGGATGCAAGATATTCAAGGTGATCACATATTTCAACGTGAATTTAAGCGCGATCTTTATTGGTCACGACTATTTACCCGTACATTACGACGGCATGGATTAAACTGACAGCATTAAAAATGTTCTGTCTTTTTTCAATAAGGTTAACTTGAAAGATAGGTGACTTGTTTAATATTAGTCAAGTTCGTAAACAACAGAATCGACACTAATGTAGTTTCCTATTAGTGATTTTTTTTTTTTAATCGGACCATTTACTCCGGAGATTAGCGCGTTCAAACAAACTCTTCAGCTTTATTATTGGTATATAGATAATATCTATCTATAGATGCTATAGTCTGTCACCTTTTACCAACTCAACTAACTTCGCCCCCCTGGTGTTTCCCGCGTTCCCGGATTTTATGTTTTCCCGGATTAAAAGTAGGTTTTTTTTACTACTAACAGTACCGGCGTTAGGGTACGGCGCGGTAGGGCGATCGCCCAGGGCGCCAGATGTAAAGGGGGGCCAGGCCCACCTTTATTTTCGGTCGCTCATGAGCGAGTCCTGCTATCTCGAGTCTAAATAAATAAATAAATTCTGAAGTCTAAAGATAAAATGGCTATAATGGCTTAAAATCCCTTTTGTTGGCGGGAGTAGGGGGGGGGGGGGGGTTATCACATCTCGCCCAGGGTGCTGGTAGAGCTAAAACCGGCACTGACTACTAAGGTAGCAAACCAGCATACGGCCCACCTGATGTATCCTATATGTTATAGGTTAGGATTTAGGTACCTGCTTGTCAAATTGGCGCCATATTAATTTCAATATTCTATCAGATATTAAGTACCGAAAAATATACCTTACTAGATTCCGCCCCGCGGTTTCACCCGCGTTCCCGAAGGATCTTATGTTTTCCCGGGATAAAAAGTATCCTATGTGTTAATCTAGGTTATAAACTATCTGTGTTCCAAATTTCATTCAAATCCGTTCAGTAGTTTTTCCATACTCAAAAACTTTCGCATTTTTAATATTAGTTGGATTTGTTATCAAAGTAAAGGTACCTACGCTACACTATCTACGATAAAAATTGATAAGAAATTAGGTTTTTTTTTTCAGTAACGCTTCTAAATTTCCGACCATTGATAACAAGCCTCGGTGGCGCAGTAGGCAGCGCGTAAGTCTCATAATCTTAAGGTCGTGAGTTCGATCCTCACCCGGGGCATATATTTTTGTAGGAACTTCTAGGAAAATGAGTGAAACCAGTTATGTACTACTGGAGTTATATAATGAGGAATAACAACAAAAAAATCTAATTAGTCCGTCAGTTAGATTATCAAAAAATATTGGTTACGACAACATTTTTAGCAATGAGAGGGAATTTGCCCGATAATCTTGGATTTGTGCCAAAAAAATATTTATCTGAAAATTCAATATTTCTCGAAATCTTAAATAAAATGTGACATGTAGGTAATATTCTTATTCTATTTTTAAAAATATGTCATGGAATGCAACATAGAACTTAATTTTGGAATCACTAATTTCACCCAAAGATATATATATATTTAAATTAGAAGACTGTTCTAATCCTATTATATTTGACAGACGGCGACTTTTAAAAATAGAACAACTAATTACTGAACCCACACTATTTATAACGTGTCACACTTATCCACTTTCTTATGAACACCTATTTAAGGCTTTACAGTCTTAAACAGTCATGTTTAAAATTCAACTACTTTTTTTTAATTGAGAGAAAAAATATTGTTCTCGTACATCTTCGTTTTATCGCAGGTTGAATCGCAAACTTTTTGTTAACAAATATTTTTTGTTATTACATTGGGGAATGCGCCACATTTTCATTTAACTTTTCTTTTTAATTGTAGCCGTTTTTAAATAAAGAATAGGTTTTGTCTTCTGGAGAGCAGATTTCTTAAAAAATAAGAGACTTTTCATCAAGTGCTTTAAACATTTTATGAGTATTTTTTAGAAATAATTTATCTACGTTTAACCGTTTTGTTTTCTTCTTTTTTTCAATTTACACGGCAGGCACACACCCTCGCTCGTACAATACCTTTCAACTCATTCAATTCAAATAAAGAACACTCGGTTACGCAAAGATGCGTTCGAAAACACAGCGAATCGCGGTTTGTGCTCTTTTTTCATCAGTTTTTTCGACGATCCTTTCATTCGCTCCTTGAATCAGCTTATTTAACAATACCGCTGTGTGGATATGCAAATCTTATTTAATTGTCTATCGTTTTTTGTTTTGTCTGCGAACTGAGCTAGGTAACTGTGCTTACTGTCTTGACTTGAGTCGGAGTGACGCATCTGTCATTTCTGATATTAACGCGCCGCTTAGCGCTTTGCCCCGATCACAGCATAATGAATGACTGTTGACTGCTTTTTATTAAAAAATAAAACTTGCAAAGTGCAATGGTAATGGGGACTTTTTTCATATAGATAAACTAAGTCTTGATGAAATATCTCACGAGGAATGTGTTCGAATGTTTTTCAGCGGCCGTCTGAGATAATGCGTCGCAGAATTTTCATGAGAGCAATATTTATTGTGTTTGACGCCATTACTGCCGCGACCGATGGCTGCCGCTGCGCCCTCGACGTCCTCGTCGTCACAAAAACTCTTGCCAACAGCGTTTATAATACATATAGTATTTTATCCGATGAATATTTTTTTACCGTTGTTTAATTCCTCAGATAATGGCCGGAGTCAAATGACCGGGTGGCGGTAAGAAACGGCGGGAATTTCAGCGATGCTCGCGCAGTCTTTTAAGCATATTTTTTTGTTTGCGACGGGTTCGGTCAGCGGCAGTTTCGATGTTTTTTGCTAGTCCCCGATGAAAACCGTAATGGCATTTTATCGTGCATAAGAGCGGGCGGAATCATTAATTATTTATAATAAGCGGCTAGTGCCGAATCGCGGCAGCCATGTTTATTTTGGTCCGGAAAGTTGTGCATCCGTATATTTTTTTGACGCTTATTTTCGCGCCACTGCAGTTGACGTTGCGTTCGGTAACGTTTAGCAAATAAGTTAGTAGGTAGGGTATATTGTTTATTCTTTGGTGGTAGGTAAGTTACCATTAACAAAGTTGAAACATTATCAGTTTTCCAACCTTTTCACTTGCAGTTCCTGTTATCATCATTCTCATAATAATAGATTATTTACTAAATTATTCACTAGTGTCTTAAATCCCTTCATTTAAATTGAGTAACTAAACTTTGACTAAACTAAGTAACTCATTCAATATTTTCATAATTTTGTACCTTTTAAAAATAAGGTTCTCAACATAGCGGAACCTTAAAAACAGTGACAATTACATTATTTTTTTAAGGTACCTACTTGTTTGTATGCAGCACTGCAGTCAGCTGTGATTGGTCGTTGTCATTTCGTAGTTTTTGCGCCCCACACACGATTGGTGATTGTTGACTTTTTGCCGACTTCATCGAAAGTAGGTTATGAGTTGAGCCTACGATCATTAACAGCAAGTGTGCCAATCGCATTTGTTGTGCGGTTTTTATTATAAAAGAAATAATAATGTTTTGCTCATTATTGTTCTGTTATAGAATATGTTTTTATGGTTTCATCAATAGGTAATGTATTATTTATTGCTTATCCTCTTATAATATTAGCATAGACTATACAGAGCGTTCCGAGGCACTAGCTTTCAGAAAAATGTCTTGTCTATAGGTACAATATTTAAAGTACGTAGGTACCTCCTTTTCCTCTGAGTGCCGTTTCTGTCTAGCCATGGAACATTTTTATACATAGAAAATACTTCAATAGATACCTACTCTTTCGACCGACTTCCTCCCAAAATCACATGGTATGCTATAATTAAATTTGTTAGAGAGGTAGGACAAATCGCCGATTTTTATTTCAGGTGCTAGCACATTATATCTTTTTCAAAAATATATGCCCCGGGTGAGGATCGAACTCACGACCTTAAGATTATGAGACTTACGCGCTGCCTACTGCGCCACCGAGGCTTAGGAAGTGTTGGTAGACTTGCCTAACCCTACATACAAGCACAGAGAAGATAGTATACTATTATACAAGTATGAAAAAATAAATGTAGCTATTTATATAGGACCTACCAAAGACTAAAAAATAAAATTAAAAGGTGGTCACTATTAAAAATATTATAGAAAAAAACCATAGTCCAACAACCATTTAAGATTTAAAAAAAGAGTTAGACACGGAAGACCCGTATGTAAATTCTATACAAAACAAACTTAACCCTTAAAAAGTCATCCCTGATTTGACGCAAGACGAATACCGGACAGGTCGATATGATCTCAAAGCGGACAGCTGCTTAGCAGATGTTTTTACATTTTTTGACGGACAAATGCATACGAAATACAATTACTTATGTATTCAATTGTATGCTAAAGAGATACGGTTCAAATTTGATTAGTTATATTTTCGTGTATTAAAATTGGACTGTTGAAAGGTCAACGGTCTGATGTTTTCGTTGAGTAAGTAATGAGTTTGTTTTTTTATATTTCAGATGTGTTATAATTTTTGTAAAACTTGTAATAAATTTGAAAAAAACTTTGGTAGTGTGCTATGTTTGCATTTACACAGTTAAATTGCATAACCTATTTGAAGTACCTACTTGGTGATCAGGGACAAGGGTCTTAAGGTTTTTAAATCTTGAATAATAGATACTAAACAGTTTAGAAAAATAGTACTACTTATTATTATAAATCTGAAAATTAGTGAGTATGGATGGATGGATGGATGGATGGATGTTTGTTACTCTTTCACACAAAAACTACAGAACGAATTTGGATGAAGTTAGGAACACAGATAGTTTATAACCTAGTTTAACACATATATAGGAACCACTACACCGGGAAAACATATATAAGATCCCTCGGGAACGCGGGTGAAACCGCGGGGCGGAATCTAGTAATAATATAATAATTTAATCGCGTGAAAAGGTAATAATTTTGCAATTATATTAGTAAGTTAGGGATAAAAAGTTACCCACTTTAAAATTAACTACTACCGATATACCTATCATCGAATTACACCGTTTTCCTTGTAGACCAGACAGGTGATAAGATAACTACAGAGCGTATACATGACGTGTTCTTCATTCTTGTGTTATAATAATGAACAGCTAATGCGATCAGGAAATTTCAATAATAAAACAATTTTTGCAACGTTGAAATGTCTTACTCTTGTCTTTCCATTTGTGTTTATAATTGCATCGCCATTTAAAGGATAGTTTTTTTGAGAATATTTATTTATCATTAAAATCCAAAGGTTTTGTGCAAACTTCTTGCGTACCTAGTCATTTTAATTTTAAAATATATTTATTACATATAGTTTTAACATGTTATCGAACGATTTGTAGCAAGCATTAGCTTATGTTAATAATGAAAAAGTCTAGTTACTAAATATAAATAATAAAAATATGTAAAAATTATATATCGATAGTATGTATGTACAATCCTTTTATTATTTTATATTTCAATTATTTTAAAAAGAACAATCTTTTATAAAAATATAAATATAGGTAATTTTTTCCAAGTCGTTTTTTGAGAGGCCTGTGTAGTTGATGAATGGGACATACATTATTTAAGTGATATTTAATACGTTTCTATAATTAATGGGTCACATTTATAAATAAATAATAAAATCAAAGCCTTGACAACTGTCGCCTGACCCAATTGACACCACAAACACACCACACACCAACAAATAAAAATATTAAAATAAATAAATACACGATTTTATACTTTACTCAATTGTGCTAAGAATAAAATCTGTATGCAAAGAGAGAAAATATATCTTCGTCAATGATAATGACAGGATATGAGCCGCGATTTAAGTTTGTTTAAGGATAAAAGGGCTTTAAAAAAAATATCCGACCTTTAAAAGAGATACTTATTTTGTTTTTGTTATTAAAACCCAAAGTTCAAGTAATTATTCCTAGCTATATCAATAATTTTCTTATTTCACGAAAGATGAAAAATACCTATACATTTTAACGTCGCCTCACAAATAAAAACTTGAACTAAAATATCAATTAAAGAACTTCGACATATTTTACAATAAACTTGAAGATCGATTGCTTAAACAAAAAATACCTTGCGGCTAAGAAAGGGTTAACTTTCAATTTTACTAATTAATTAACGTTCCTAACACATGTTTAGACGTGCATTTGTCACGCTTTCTCTAGTATTGAGCATTAGTCAACATATTAAACAGACTTTGCCACCTGTTATAAAAAAAAAAGAAACGTCAGTTGTTCGTCTTCCCGCCTTCGATAGCCACAAAGATTTGTTTTATTTCTTTTTAATTGTCAATTTGAATCATCAGGGATTTTTATACCCGAATGCAGTGGTTTTTTAAAGGGTTAACTGAATTCGACCGGACGCGTCGGAAGTAACATGTGTCGGTTCGTTTGTCATTATTTTTAATTTTATTGTAGATACACTTTGGGACCATATTTTTTTTACATCTCTGATTTTAGGTAATAAGTATTTTTTTACTTCGAGGTTTAATTCGAGGAAATTCAGCTCGGGTGCCGAACCCAATGGATATTACCACAGGCCGGGGTAGTTAGTTAGTCTACCAAATCGGACTACTTCTATTTCCATTTTCAAAGTCATTTGTAACAATAATTATTTGGGAATAGTACACGATCGTTAGTAAATAAAGACAGCATCTACCTCTGCAGACACTATTTCAGCTTATATCTCAAATTCATTTATTCAATTTAGGCCCTGTTATTTATGAACGTTCCGATTGACTCTATCATCAATAGGTACCAATCAATACAAATAATTGATACATAATATAGAATGTCATAATATTTTTTTATAGCTAAAAATGTGTACCATAATAAAATAACTAAGGTTAACGTTAATATCCGACGACTGTGATGCATCTAACAAACTAACATAAGTAGATCAGAAAATAAACATACCTACAGTAAACATTTTCCAGTAGGTACCTCAGATTAATGAATATAGTACTATGTGGGTACTTACCGAGCACCTCTAAACTCAATACTTAATTACATTATTTGAAAGAAAAAAAAACATTTAAAAAGTAGAGGTCTACTCTGAGTTACTCTAAATTAATTTGATTGCACCGATGACCGTATAAAAGAAATGTCAGAAAAACGCGGGAACCCACATCGTTCTTGTCTATAGTTTATAACTTTTTTCTGACAACACCTGTAGCCGAGGGAGAGGGATCGGAGGATGAGAAATAAAAAAATAATTAAAAAAAACGCTTAATGGTTCGAACGTGAGAAATGAGGTCGTATTCGAAGAGATTTTATTAGTTTTAGTTTAAATTTGTAGAATAAAAAATGGATTTATTAATTTTAATCCGAAAATTCCAGGTGAATACTTCCGATTTGGTAACCGTACTGACTACCACGTACCAGTTTTACCGTAAAATATAGACTTCTATCAAATTTATATAATACATAATCCTATAGCCTATCAAAAATCTTTTAGATTTTGCTTGTTATAAAATATAGTCCATGAATGTAGATTTCATTGATGTATTTTTTATTTTTATGTAGCGAAATAATCAATTTGTTAACCAAATTGTAACATTTAAATGCTTTTAACGTTTTAAGCCTAATAACTAATCAAAAGGCTAACAATAAAAGAGATAAAAGTCTTAAAAAAAACTACGGACACCACCTTTACGATCTACATCAGATAATCCCGGTATCGAAGCTATTTATTATTCATTCCTGCGCTATAACTCTTTTTGACTCACCAACTGTCCACTCGCGCCCCTATTTCAATATCTTTAGGGTTCTGCAACATCTTGAAAACCCATCGAGGTGAAACGTTAAGATGTAGCTAGCATATATAAAGCAAATTCTATCCTCTAAGTAAATCCTATTTCAGAATACATTAAAAAGGAACCAATTTTCAAATAAAAATATTTTGAATTTCATATTTTAAAGGTCATTATTTTAATGTATGAGTATTAAATTCTTTTGAATAGCTTTAGTATTTGTTCTGATTATTCTAAAGTATTTAGTATTTTTATTGGATTGAAGCTAACATGTAAGAATGTCGTAGAACCTTCGCTGCTAGATATAAACTCTCACATGACCTGTTTTTTATCGGACCTCCATACTCCATACACCCGCTTTTTCTCTATGGTCATGTTTGATGTTCTCACGGAAGAGGCTGAATGGACTGGTGTCAGTGCCTTTATAGTTCAAGTGAAAAAACACGGAAGGGTTGTCTGTATTAAAAATTATTAGTTTGTTTTCGCTGGCCGTAAGGTGCTGTGGGAATAAATGACCCCACGATATTATTTTTTGACATCCGGGAAGGTGTTTATACGGTTAATGAGAGGATATGGAATGGACGGACAAAAAGTATTCTGTATTCATATTAGATGTATGCTGGACCACGGGTGTAGGGTTACCTATATTTATCTTTAGGAGTTCTTTGTTATTTATTTGAGGGAATTGAGGGGTTCAAAATGTTTTCGACGGAAGGGTGGCCTTGTTTTAAGTTACGATAATGGACAGTAATTCTTTAATATCAGATAATAAAGTGATCACTAATCATTCTTGAAATAAAAATGCTTACTTACCTATGTGTTTATCTATCTTCTAGTTTAGTTAGTGTACAGATTTAAAAATCTTCTCGTCTCTTTCCAATCCTTCGGAGGACTATCTTTCCACTAGCCACTACTTTATTTGCCTTTCTTTTCTCTTCTTCCCATCCTTGGTGGATTGTAATAACGTATTATTTAGTTATTCGAAATCAAATTCATTGTGTTAGACCGACTATTATTCTAAGCAGTTTAACAATTATAAAATTCGTAAACTTAGAAGAATATCGTAGCGTAGATGTTTTACAATCAATAAAAAAAGAATATATTATTCCAATAATATCGGAACGCAAACATTTCAGGCAAAGTAAAAGAGTTGAAGGGTTGACCTAACCCTGCCGTTGACTGACAGATGGCGGCGCGCGGTCCGTCAGACCCGACGAACTGTAGGGTTGGCGACGACGTGTATTTTGTATTTGAATACGGTATTGATATTTGTTAATCTTCGTAAGTGCCGATGATAGAAATATTGATATTTGTAGATGGTGCATGTTATTTGAAGTTTTTTTTTAAGATTAGTTCTAGCTGGCAGGTATTCTACTGATCTTTTTTACTGTATGGATCAAATGTATCTAAAGTAGGCTTTCCAGATTTGTTAGCGTGAATTCTGGCACTGAAGTAAATATTCTGAGATTCAGGGACAGCTGCTGTTCGATTGTAGTTACGCATTAAAAAGTATCTATAATATTAATACCTGATGTAATTTTAAAATTTTCGTCAACCCTACTTCACTCCTTTCGCCCGCAAGAGTGGATAAAAACCGCGTTAATAATTTTCACTTTTTTTTTGCCTTAAAAATATTTAAAAAAGTGTGGCGTAGGCGAGGTGCTAACTACGGACCCCTGAGGCGCTCCGAGGTATCAATTAGACATTCACTTTATAATGGAAACATGTGTAAAAGCTATAAGTGGCGCTTCAGGCCTAAAAGGGTTTGTGGCATTTTAAATTACCTACGTAACTGTATTTTGTTTTGAGTGAATAAAAAAAAATAGTTTTTTTATGAGTACGTATATTATTTATAAAAAAATAATAAAACACTAGGGACTAACAACAGGGATATGTGAAGGGTGAAGTCTGACGTCTTCATAATATTTTATCTAGCTTTCCACTCCCCGGTATCTTCCACGATTCTTTATTTTACCCTCTTAGGGATGAATTATGACCCTCTGTGCCAAATTTTAGCTTTCTAACTTTTGAGGATGGGCGGGTACTGCAAGCCTAAATATCCTAAAATCGGAACTATCTTGTGAAGTGTCACTTTTTGACAATTCGCCCTGTCCGCTTATCATTGTATGTTGTTTTTGATTATTATATACACGAATAATATGTCGAAGATAATAAGAAGTGATGTTAGAGAAATAGTGTTAAAAGTTAAAGAGCGCCTTCCTGCCGATGTCATTCAACTGTCAAAAAATCTATCGCACTGCGCACGTGTCGGGATGTACGTGTGATATGTCATATTGGTGCTAAAAATCGAAAGAGAAGAGACACACCTACGGCCACTGAGCTATAATATACCACAGTACCTGCCTACGGCTAGTTTCGTGACTCCGTTTCTCTTCGGCAGAGTCTCGGTGGAAGCGACTGATGAGGGAAGTAGCATCATTCCTTATTAGACTCGGGATTAGACCGACATACCTAATAGGTAATGACATTTATATATTTTTCTTCAATATAGATATGTGCTTCCATCGCAGCTTGAGCAAAATCCTCTTTCTTTATTTCTTTTGCAATTACAATGTAACTAATTACACCAATCACACTGATGAACAAAAACTAAAAGCGAATCAAACGCACATGTCCATCGGGACGTTCTAATTTCTTTATTATATTTGATTAACCCTTCAAATGCGGTCCACCGGTCGTAATTACACAAACAGATGTAGCTCTGATTAATTACTAGAAAAAGCGGACAGCCACCTGCTCAAATCTCACTTTCGATCGAAATAATGAGTAAAAAAATGTTAAAATGTACCTACCATCGAGAGTTTTTTGGACTAATCTCGTATGTAAATCGACTAGTCATTGTCTTTTCTGAGGTTTTTTGTGATGTGGCGGCGGAAGTCATCTGGGATTAGGATTTTGTAATCAAAGTTTTTTATGTTATCCTTAAAGTTGGTTTTGGAATTTTACTTCCAGCGAGTAACTTAAATTAAATCCATAGCAACATTTAATTAAAAACAAATAGAATTTGCAATTCCAATTATTTATAATATAAGATTAGTAGGATAGGATCAGTAATTCAACATTTACAATTAAACAACAAAATGAATAAAACACACATTTTTTATAGCTTCTAAGACATGCACACGCAAATTTCGCACGGAAGTTTAACGCCAAAAAAAATAAAAAGACACTTTTTCATGTCGTTAGCACAACCTGCACACAATAGCCATATTAATATTCATAAACGGAGACAGTATTACGCATATCAATCACACGCTGCAAGTAATAAAAAAAGACCTAATCGAATGCGCGAACACATCCCGCCATCTTTGTTTTCTGCACTAGCACTGTCATTAGCGCCTTTTTATAACTGGCAACTCCTTTTTATTCGAAGAAAACTTATTCAAATTTCGTACCGCATAACAATGGCATGTTTTTGTTTATCCGCTAAAGAAATTATTGTATTACCGCCAAGATTATCTTGGATTCAAATTATGCGCGGGCATAGACAGACAACTTACGGAGGGGAACGAGTTTTTTTTTATGCGTAGTGACTTGGGTATTTGGTTTCGTCAGCCTAATTACAAATGAATTCGAAGTATGAATTAGTTGCATTTTTCGCACGGTGTTGTATGCACGTGTGTTTAGTTTATTGCGGTAACTGAGTAGATAATTAGATAGGTTTCCTTTTATGATGGTAATGATTTGTTCGCATTTAGCTGTATAAGGTGGTGTTTGAAACTAGTTAGGATCGGATTAAAGACATTCCTGTGACTAATTATCCCTTAGATTAGATTAAATAACTATGAAAGTTGTTTGCTATACACAGAACGTGGAATGGAACTTTTTGTTTGATAGATTTAGGTGCTTACCTTCTTACTTAATTTGATATATGTGTATTTATGTTACACATTTTTTACCATGAGGTAATCTCACAGTACTGGTAATGGCACACCAAGCTTAAAAAGGACTGGCTCTCGAGTGCAGCTGACGGAACACACCGGTAGTTGCTTGCTGAGGGTTATGTTTGCCCGGGATAAAATATCCTACTTTTATGTCTTCATATACCTTAATCATATAACTTCATGTACCGTGGAATAACCACATAATATTTACAACAACAAATAAAAATAATGACATATTTATAAATAATTACTTTGATTTAAATGTTCCCACATCTTGGCAGGCCTTTTATTATTGAGTACATACATATTCCTCCAAGGTATATTAGTAACATTTTCATGAAATAGTCGTATATGTCAGTAAAATACCTTGGAGGAATATGCTGATGATTTCTTTTGTTATTAATCAGTAAATATACTACCATTCTTCTCGCAAATAACATGTTGATAACTTACGACCTATAACTGAGCTGCAATTAGCAAAAAACTTGATAAAATTTGAATTTCGCGCTCCAACCGAAGGTATACCCTTATAGGCGAAGAAGGATGAATATTTTCTCTGCTCTGTGAAAAAAACAAACAGACGGGTGAGAAATTTATTCGGATAATTTTTTGGTTTCCAAAACAAGTAATTTCGAAAATCATTGAATGTGAAACAGAACCCTAACAAACTACTTCAGCTTCCCATGATTAATAATTTCACATGCGAAACGATCAGACAATTACACATTCTCAAGTCTAAAAAAAAGTCTAAACATTTTTCTAGACACCAAAAAAACTTCGTCTCAAAGATACCGTGAGATACGCATAAAATTAACTGCCATAAATACTCGTATGCAAATTCGTTACGTGACCACTTTTTAAAAAGAAAAAGTTAAATTAAAAAAAAGACAAAGCAAGGCCGCACGGCCGCCACCCCTTCGCTAACTAGAATTAAAAAAGCAGATTTGCATAGTGCTGTGGCTATTTTTTTACGTAAAAAGATTATGTAAATGTATTTTTTGGACATCGGTACATTGTACCGAGAGATTTTTTTTAACGAAAAAATTTTGTTGCCTAAGATAGGGTTAAGGTAGGAAGGAAAAAAATTAAGAGAAATTGGTTCTCATGTTTTTTTTTTCTTTTTGTGCCTTGGGATAAAATATAAATTCAGTATTTAATTACTTGATTGGGGGGACTTGATTGTTCTCTATCTGCTATTTAGATTATTTTCGTTTTGTCACATAAATTAAATGAAAATATAAATACATTCCATATTCTTAGTTTTACCAATATGAATCGTTACAAAAAAAACATGTTTATTACGTAAAACCTATACTCAATAGAGCTTGATGAATATGAAAAAAAAACATTTAGGTACTTTCATCGAAAACTTATAGCGGCTATTTCAATTTGTTTCATAGACAATTAAAAATAACCAAACTCCTAATAAAACATAGATTTATATATTACCTATGTATTAATGTACCTAGGTACTTACTACGACGTAACATAATACATCTTTTTGTCCCGTTTTTTTGTACCATATAAACTTTTTCTACCTGAGCTCTAGGGGTGGAGTCAAAATACACCCCACATTTTTTTACGACACAAAAACCAATAGTGCACAACAAGGGTGGCAACATTTTTTTTGTTATGGTAACACAGATCGATAGTTTTCCCGCGCAAAGATGGCATTGGCGCGTTCAATTTAACCCGTTCACAACAAAGGATGCGAACCCTTTTATATAATAAAACCATATTCATTTATTTTTTCTTTCACTAACGGTCTGAGCGATTCTTTTCGGTAAAAGCTAGGGTTGTTATTAAAAAGGGGTTGTTTTTTGTGTAGGGCTCCTCACGCGATTTTCGATGCTAGTAAATCGGTTGACGCACGCAAATCATCGGCTTTTTCGTTTGGAGAAAATAATTTTGTACCATATTGAGTTATGTGTATTACGTATAGCCTACAAATATGCACTAAAAACTGCATAAAATACTAGAAATTGAAACTTTTTCTCAAAGTCGGTCGGAGGTTCATAATCATAGGGTTAGTGATGATTAGGCCGGTGGTAAGCACACAAGGCCTCGAATACCACTTTCGCGTGAACCATCTAAAGGATAAACCGGAATACCGGACATACTCTCACAGTTATTCAGAGATTTACCATTATTATATCACCAATTTTTTTTTTTTATGTTACAGTGGTGGTAACTTCAGCTCCAGCAAATGAAGCAGAGTTGCAACTGTACAGAGTTATGCAGAGAGCTAGCCTGCTTGCATACTACGATACGCTGCTTGAAATGGGTCAGTATTTTGTTACTAGTGGACTAGTGGTCACTTAAGAGGTCCCTAATATGTTCTTATGTTTATCGAATAATAAGAACTTGTAAAGAATCAAAGACTGTAGCATAGTGATAGAAAGGACAAAGCGAGTAAAATCGTTCACCATGACTTACTGCCTATTAGTAACAAGTCTTATGTCATGCCAGTACCTAAGTGATGTCATTAATTTGAAACGGTAGATAATTGTCACGTTTGATGTATAACTGATCTTTCTGGCCGACGCCCTCGTTCTAGATATCACGAAGATGTTGTGTCGTCACGGCACATTACTTATGCCTCAAAAACATATATCTAAAAGTTTTTCTACTAATAAATCATCGTTGTTCAAAATAAGAGGGAATAGGTACTTTGATGGGAAATTATAGGTTTTTTAGTAGAGAGAGTGTTCCTGACATCGGTTAAAAATGGCTTTTCCTCGGAAACTGATTATTTCCTGAAATACTCATCGAAATCACATATAATAATATAGTAATATGTCGCGTCTATACGCGCACAAAATATTATCAAAATATAATTACTATAAAAATGTTTTGCGTTTGCGATAGTTTAAAAAGTTTTATTAGGCATAGTTTAGTGAAGGTCCCATCAATATAGAACTAACCCTTTTAGAAACGCATTCTCTTTTCGGCTAATATCTTTTTTCCCTTTATCTACTAATAATAAAGCTGAAGAGTTTGTTTGTTTAAACGTGCTAATCTATGGAACTACCAGTCGGATTCGAAAAGATCTTTTACCAATAGGAAGCTACATTATCCCCGCGTGCTACTTTTTATATCGGGATACGAGAGAAACCGCTGGGGGATGCTAGTTAAGTTATACCAAAAAAATATTAAAAATAAATAAAACATCAAAGTTAATTGTTAGAAAAGATAGTTAGTCGCATAGAAAAGGAACTCATGAAAAAACACTTTCCCATCAACCAAAAACAAACCATAAACGCAAAAAACGCGTCGACATGCAAATAAGTTTTTTCTTTATTTTATACTTTTTAATTCCGTCGATTGCTAAGAAGGGTTTGGTCTTCTTATTCTTTTGTTTTTTTTTCACCAGCCCCCTTCCGTCACGTAAGAATTTGCATATTCGCCTAAATTAAATCATAAGGCGGTGAGCTAATATTTTTTCATCGAATCACACGTTTTTGTGTTCCAACAATGATAGTGATGAACTTGCTTTACGAGAAAGTTTTGCACATTCATGTTATTATGAGATTAATGTAGCCGTCGTCCGCTTTTTATGATTTGAGACTTTTAGAATAGCCAGGAACCTGGGAACCGTGCCGTTGATCGACAGCAGCGGCCTCGAGGAAATTTTTGATATTATGTAGATTGTATTTTGTATATTTTATAAATAATTTGTAAATACTAGGAGATATTATTTCGCGCACTCGCCTGGCATAGGAATGAGGAACTATACTTAACTTTCTATAAAACTATCTGATTCCCGCGGTTTCACTCGCGTTCCAGGGAAAAATAGTAGCCTATAGTACTCGGAGATAATGTAGCTTCCTATTACTGAAAGATTTTTTAGAAACGGACCAGTAATTCCTCCTACATCCGAACTTGCAAAATTTATAATAGAAATGGACAAAATCTTCTAAATTGCAGGCGGAGATGACGTTCAGCAGCTGTGCGATGCAGGCGAGGAAGAATTCCTAGAAATCATGGCTCTTGTTGGCATGGCCTCCAAACCCCTACACGTCAGACGTCTCCAAAAAGCCCTCCAGGAATGGGTTAACAACCCAACCCTCTTCCAAATCCCAATAGTTTCCAACCTTTGTCCAAACGAGAACCCCTTTATGCAGTGTAACCAAAGACTACTCAACATGCCTCCATCCATGCCCAATGTTATGCCTAGAACTGTAGCATCCCCGGAGAACAGTAGACCAATGTACAGTCCTTCTCCTGGAGCACCAGATAATAGCTGTGGGTCTACTGCATCAGCTCCTAACGCCAGTCCCGTCCATCAAACTAATACCTTCGCTAAAATAGTTCTGCCCCCATCTCCTGCTCCTGCAGCTCCAATAACATCAACAGCGCGGTCCTTTTCCCCACAAAGTGCCTGTCCTCCTGCATCAGCGGGATCCAGTCCAAGTTCCGTCACATCCCCAGTTCAGCTAACGCCAGTTCTCCTAGATGTTCACGTGCAAAAGTTGGGGGCGGCTGCGGAAAAATTGAGCAAACATTTGCCGCAACTGGAGCCAAAGCCCCAGAACACAAAGAAGAAGATGTGCAAAGATTTAGAGCTGGTGATGATGATGCCGGAGTCGGATCCGAGGAGGATGGAGGAGATTAGGAAGTACGCCGCGATTTACGGGAGGTTCGATTGTAAGAGGAAACCGGAGAAACCGTTGACGCTACATGAGGTGAGATTAACAATTTAATAGATCAAAATTAATTAAGTCAAGGAGTAAAACATCTTTACTCGTAGCTTTAATTGATAAAATCTCAGAATTTACGATGTTTTTATTCTATAATTTGCCATATCATATTGCCTTACACTTTTCGTAATAGAACGAGTAATATAGACTTGGCAGGATACATCGTTAACTAATCATTTCTATATTTGTTGAAAATATATAGTTAGTAGGGTGTTTATAGGCTACAAGGGTACTACGGGTATAAGTATAATGATGTGTGGTATGTAGGTGATGGTGAACGAAGCGGCGGCCCAGCTGAGCCGCTGCGTGCCGGCGCTGCTGACGCGACGCGACGAGCTGTTCCCGCTCGCCAGGCAGCTCGTGCGCCGCGCCGGCCTGCACTACTCCAAGCACGGGTCTGACCACTTATACTATTTACTGCTACACTACACTACACACAATATGTCATGAAGGTGTAGCGACCCCTGTCAGCTACATAGTTCAGACACCAATGGATAGATGGCGCTGCAATTTATCAACACTATCTACATACAAACCTACATCGCGCTAGTGAAGTTTGTTCGCGCATTCACAAATATACTAGATTCCAACATCAACATTCGGACCGCGGTTCCCAGGCACGATGACTCAGTCTGGCGGAAGATCTTCCCTATTCAATGGAAGAATCATCCACCTTGCTCCTCCATAAAGGCTTTAGTCTTCGAATTGGACTTATCAAGCATGGAAAGTTACTCACGATTTTTACCATTTTTATGAGACGGGACTTTTGGATTGTATCATGGAAAAAATGGAAAGAATACATGTATAAGAAAGTCGTCTCCAAAATTCACAACATGGGACGTTTATCAGCGAATATTGACGATTATAATTTCGAAAAGATTTGTTTATTAGAATATTAGTAGAATTACTATGTGATTCACATAAAATACCTACGAAATATCCATCTCTAGCCTTATAACATGCTATAAATTTGAATGTCTAAACACTTCTACCAATGTTAATAAATACATGAGCTAACATAGTTAATCATAAATGCCAATAATTTGTGTAATTGCTGAACTGATTTAGATAGTCCTTAGCACATAGCATCATAGCTAGAACAACATACATATCTGTTTAAGTTTAAACTTGAGATCTATCGTGAACATATATTAACTGGCACAATAATAATTTGCAGGTTACCTCCGAGTGCGTGTACAGACGAGGACCGGGACCGGGACCGGGACCGAGACGAGGATGAGACGCCCGCCAAGCGACCGAGACAGGTGGTCTCACATGTAGACCTCACCGATTAGACTACACATAACACACTAACTACCTAGTCGGGATCTAGATGGAACTAACCAGGCAATTGTGGTGGTATACAATGTAGCTAGGATTAAAGATTTTTGGGGAACAATAGAAGACTGATTATGAAATTCGAGTGCGAGCAGTCAGGTTTCGAATGATCTAACAATAAACCAAAAGTAATGGACAATGGGTACTTAAATTCACTATACATTAAATCTGAATGTACCAACTGTAGACTAATATATGAAAGAAACAATAAGTATCAATATACAGCCTGCGGGTACAATTATAATGATAAAAGTATCCCCAAAGTATATCCCATTTATTAACTAAAACCCAAGATCAATCAAAATCAAAAACTCATTTATTCAGTTTAGGCCCTAATAAGGCACTTATGAATGTCAACAGTTACAATTTTTAGACTCTACTACCGGTTCGGAATACACTTGAACTGAGATGAGACAAAACTCACGTTGGTTTCTCATAAGATAGGAATAGTTACCATATAAGAATCTTATTCAAAATCTAAAAGGATCCTATTAACTCAATTCCAACAAGATACTAATTTATTCACTTCATTAATGAATGATAAGTAATATTGCGGTCCTAGAATGGATCCTTGGGGCACTCCACATTATACTAGAAAAGCTATGTTTTGACAAATATTATTTCTCTTGATTTTCATTCGATTAATTTGTCAATTTGAATGTAAATATCAATGTACATAATATTATTTAAAGGAAGTAGTGGTAAGCATGGTAAATATTATCAAAAGTCTGTATAAAATCTAATTTATTTGCATTCCCCTTTCATGCATTGTAGATATATTTTGCTTTAGACTAACCGGTATGGCATATATCAGATTTGGTAAGTAGATTTTTTTACTTTTATTTTGCATGTTTTTTCTTACTTATTGGTGCTATTTTTCTTATTTCTTTTTTGATTAAAACGTCTCTTCTTCTTAGTTTTCAGTACGACTACTGAATTACTTTTATTAGGTCGTGCGAGACGTAATTTTGCCGACGAAATATAATTTCTAGATAAATCATTTTCACACAATCAAGTCAGTCAGTCCGTAAGTAAGGTTTTAGTAAAATGATGGCCATATACTTTTCTTTTCTCAAACTTTTTGAGATAGCTTGAAATGTTATGATAAAACGTCCCAAGTTCCCGCCAGAAAGTTACAACGAACATTATTCAGTTCTTTTCGGGATTCCTAGATGGCGCTGTCGTACTTTTTGCTTATAAGAAATATCTAAAGCAACGCGGACAGCGCCATCTAGAGATGTTGCGAACAATCGAATAAATTTATATACTTTATATGAATAATTTAACATTTTTAACTATAACTCAGAGTTTTAAAATATATATTAATCATTATGAATACTAATTAATAATATACAAGACCTACATGATTATTTCGTGGAAATTTTATAGGAAGTAATTTCTGACAACAATAAATTGCTAGGATAGGAAGTAGCAAGCCGAAAGACAACCTAATTTGGATTTCACAAAATTACGTATAATGTGACAATACGTAATTTTGTGAATGACACGACACATAAAATAAAAAGTATGTATGGATATTTGCAACAAAATATAACAATGATTATTAGTTTCAAAAAATATATCATACAGGTTTATTTGAAACCCTGTTTCATTAATATAAGTACAGTCAGTGTCAAAAATAACTGATCACTTTAGACATGCCACAAATATTTTCATACAAAAGTTCAACTATGCACGATAAATGAAATCTAGCTAGAAATATCTAACTACTTTAAATTGTTTGTATTTATAATGCCCTAATTAAATATGCCATAGGAAGGCGATGAGGGCAACGGAGTCAGAGCTAGTCCAGACGTAGCCAGGAGCAACTCAAATCACAGGTAATACAAATTATGGGGACAGGCAAATTTAACGAAAACGCAACGCCATTGTGCAAATTCCCATTCTAAGTATCTATTTATATTATACTGGCTCTTTCCCGCGGTTTCACCCGCATTTTTGGGAAAAAACGTATCCTATAGCACTCAGAGATAAAGATTCCTATTAGTGAAAGGATTTTTAGAACCTAATTGTTGGACTAGTAACTCCTATACATCCAAACTTGTCCTCCCCCTCCCCCGGTAACGCCCTGAGCCGAGGTTCGTACCCCATTCGGGGGTGCCCTCAGGCGTGGTTACCTAAATATTACCCGGCTGAGAGCCCTCTGCGCTCGCCGATTTGTCCGGTAAGGTTGTTGCAGCCATCTGAGGGTACCAACTTAGTCCTTTAAAAAAAAATCCAAACTTATCACTCACGCGAGTGATACCCCAGCCCGTAGCACGGCAAGCGTAGATTATAGAAGGCTGGAGTCTTCGACCAATAATAACCACGGATTAATTTCATCACGTCATATTTATGTGAATTCATTGGCTGAAGATCCCAGTCTATAATCTACGCTTGCCGTGCTATGGACTGGGGTATCACTCGCGTGTTGACTGCAAAAAAATCTCTTCACACCTTTATAGAACCCATGCCGTACTTGATGTTACCAAATAGTTGAGTCCTGTGTGCTATTATAACGTATTTTTTTATAACGTATGGCAGCTGGTGGGGCGTGAAGGCGGAGAGCGACGACGCTGACTCCCGGTGCTCCAGCATCACCACTCCACCACCTGTACGTATTTTCACACTATTTATTCTACAGGCGCGGACCTTTGACTCCTTTCCTAGGAGAAGCATGCCCTATGATGAAAGTATGTGAGCAGCCTATTAACGGATATACTGGATGATTTTTATAGCTTCTCAAATTATTTTGGGATTATTGTTCTCATCATTATGAACAATTGACGAACAACAAAATTTGACCAATCAAGATAGATCCGTTTACGAACTACCTTTAAGAGTTAGTCCGATCATTTTTTTTTAATGTTACTGCTATTTTATGACAGGACACAGAAGAAACCCGACCACAAGTGGTAGCAGCGCGTGGTGATAGCATCATAGCAGTCGCCAACCCCGCGCTACATCCGCCACATGCACATCCACATCCGCATCCACCACACCCTGCCAGGAACCATTCTAACTGATCAACACCTATAAACTAATACACGTGATGACAATATGGCGGGTGTTATGACATTGACAGTTCAATAAATGTCAAAAACTCATAAATCTGGTACATTTAACGATGATCAATGGATGTGGTATACACACAAAGCCTAGAAGGAATTTGGCAATTAACTTTCAACTTAAGGGTGAAAGTTGTAGCTCTTTGCTAAGCAAGCTAGCAAAGAGCTACAATTTCCATGTCATTCTTGGTACTTTTACTACCTACATAATCAGCAAGGTAATCACGTTAAAAGTTATTTTTTTATGAATCACAATTACTTTGTAATTTTACGTGACAAATCTTCAAGTTTTTAGTCCGATCACATTAACAATATTTTAATTAAAAATAAATGCTGTAACATTGCCTTGACTTTCAGAAATTCCATCAAGAGATTGGTTAATATTGTTACTCATCTAACGATTGTTCATTTTGTTATAAAAACACAAGTCTTTTAAAATAGTAAAATACATAAAGTGACAAATATGTAGTAAAATGCAATAATGCAATATCAAAGTATATTCCAACGGTGCGTGATTCGAGGGACGCACAAACCCATTTCAGATGTAAATTTATACCGTATTGCTAACACTGTAGGTATAATTTAAATTAGCATGTTTTTGATGTTATACGTTATACCTACGATTAGCAATACGGAATTGAATTTGTAAATCTTTTAAACCTTTTATAATTATTTTTCAAGTTAATGCAACCAAAATAAACATTTTATTGTGTTCTGCAAATGAAATAAATATTTTTTTAAATAATAACGTATTTTTGACACAGAGTGTACAAATAAAATACATTCCACCAAAAAAATATAATTTATTTAAATGTGAATATTAATTAAGCATGTAATATATAATTTTAAGTGAAGCCATAATATGCCTTGTAGTCATTAAACTGATTAAAATAAAAAAAAACAATGTTTGCTTAAATTGGGCAAAGTTGGTTGCAGTTCATCCGGGCAGGGCAATCTAACAATACAAAAAAAATAAGGTGTATGCAATTATGATACTCTTAGACATTAAATTATACAGATACATTGATTTGCACAAAACTATCGTGGGAAAAGCTCTTTTGTAAAACCCGTAACCCTTTTTGATAACGTGAAAATATGTTAGTTATAATTAAATTTTTACTTTTTCTGTGCTTTCTTCTCATGTAAATGGTAATTTATGTTCGCGACTGTACAAACTGGACTGCTGTTTTATCTGCGGAATATTTCAATATTAATTTATTTTAAAGGATATTTATTGCTTTTGGATTTTAAAAGAGTTAATAATAAATCGTTCTTACTCTTTCTCTTCTGCCCGGACTCCACTTTGTCCAGATTGTAGGTACCAGTAAGTACTTCAACTGCCTTTATTTTCCATGCCTTGAATCTCTACGTTTAATTGGTTTCTATGTATTATATAATTTTACAAATCCAAAAATCACCAAATGAACTCGTAGTAAAAAAAGTGTCCAAGAGTTTTTCAAATATTGATTCACCATTAGAAAATTCGAAGTAAAAAAATAGTTTTTGATTTCATTACATTTTTCTGACATAGGTATCAGTGTTAGTCCACGGGATAGCACCCTTTCTGATAAATTATCAATTTAAACTCGAATCTTCGTCATGAGTGGCTTCCTTTTTGAGAGTCTACCAAGCATTCTCTCTACGGCTTTTTTCGAATGTGCTTTTTCAAATGATCAAGATCGAAATAAGCCGACCTGCATGACTTTTCTTTCTCAACTTACTTAATGTTAATGCATTTACAATATATATATATAATTTATTTAGAAATTTGAAAAAAAAAATGTCCGACTAGAATACTGCAACGACAATCCAAAAAAAAAAGAAAATGAAGCTCTCGTATCTTCATGTATGTAGGTATTTGATCATTTAACAAAAAGAGTGCTATCCCACTGATTATCTTTTTCATTTGTTTTTCTATTAAAAATAATTTTGGAACCATAAAATTACATGCAAGCGATCTGACACAGACAATATTGAAACTATTAAAATGTAAATAATTAAATGATAGTATAAGGTGGCCAGCCATAATGTATTTAATTAATTAGTTATTATGAACAAATAATACATACAATGTTTATAAATTAAATGTGTTCTCATTTCATGTGGGTCGTTAGTATTTATTTGTCGTTTGTTATTGTGTATTTTATCCCATATAATTTTATCAGACAAAAATATTAAATTATTCTAATAGCAAGTACCTAATGCAGACATTTTCATAAAGAAATTTTTATTCCACAGATCACGCTACACATTTTTGGTGAAAAATAGGTGCCGCAGTGTGTAGCTTGATCTGGGTCAGTGTGTACCATTTCAAAAAAATGCCCTGATAGCCGTGTGTTCAGAATATCTCAGGATATTTATTTATTTAAATATGCCTAGATAATAATGAATACTGATTTTTGAACTTTAGAAATTAAGGATGCTGTATGGTCCACATTTAGCTGTCAATTTCAAAAATATTTAATCAAATCCGATTGGTAGTTCTCGAGTTTAGCCCGTTCAAACAAACAAACTCTTCAGCTTTATTAAATCAGTATCCTGGGTGTTACTAGACTTACTATAAGCCGTCTTTTAGGTATGTTAAGTGGGCCATAGTTTTACACAAGGTGGATCGATGATCTTGTTAGGGTCGCGGGAAACCGCTGGATGCGGGTAGCGCAAGACCGGCCATCGTGGAGATCCTCGGGGGAGGCTTTTGTCCGGCAGTTGACGTCTTTCGGCTGACATGATGATAGTTTTTAAAGTATTATTTAGTCTGGTATTTTCATTATCAACCAAGAAATCGGAGTTTGCAACTTTGCCAGTGACTAATTGATTGATCATAATTTCCGATCCTATATAAGCAAACTAAATTCATAGTATTTCTTGTTATTAAATAAGCCAACCGGACGTCCGGTACGGATAACTGGACAATTCTAGTGATCTGTCAATTGGAATTGCATCCCACATACATACTGGTTTTTCCTCTACTTCTCTATGGTATCTCATAAGATCTTTGGAGGTCAGTCGGCAGGATAAATGAGAATATGTGATCTATAATATTGTAAGATATAGCAATTTGTTATTCAAGAACTATTACAATGAGGTCAGACGATACGAGGGTGTCCGGTACGACACGCGACATGAATAAACATTTTTTTGTAAAATATATAAAAATAACAATTTTATTTTCCTTGTTATAAATTTGCTACTTTGTTAGGTATTTAAACTTCAACGATTGCTACATTTTTGCTTTATACTGCGGTTTTACTTTATCTTAATAACTAGCGACCCATCCCGGCTTCGCACGGCTTTTCTGTACTATAATATACTTAAACCTTCCTCTTGAATCACTCTATCTATTGCTGAAAACTGCATCAAAATCCGTTGAGTAGTTTAAAAGATCTAAGCTGTTTGCTTAGATCTTTTAGACAGCGGAAGCGACTTCATTTTATACTATGTAAAGATAATTAAACTGAAAACTTATTTATGGCAGTTGTATGTAATAAGAACGTTACTGACATTCAGTGCCGGTTTTAGCTCTACCAGCACCCTGGACGAGATGTAATAACCCCCCCTTCTCCCGCCTACAAAAGGGATTTTAAGCCATATCTTTAGACTTGAGAATTTATTTATTTATTTAGACTCGAGATAGCAGGACTCGCTCATGAGCGACCGGAAATAAAGGTGGGCCTGGCGCCCCTTTACATCTGGCGCCCTGGGTGATCGCCCTACCGCGCCCTACCCTAACGCCGGTACTGCTGACATTATTTTGACGTTGTTACCTAAATGTTTCCCGGCTGAGTGCCCTCTGCGCTCGCCGATTTGTCCGGTAAGGTTGTTGTTGTTCTTTAAAAAAAAAAACAACTATATCGGATTCCTTCCTTTCCTTATAGCATAATCTAGAATAGCTTGTGGTTTCTGAATGGCTGTATTATCTTCAAGTTCCACACAACTTGAGTAAATCACGGAAATACGAATCTTTGTACTGAATGATGGCTTCTCCTCATTCATTCAAATCTAGTACTGGTTTGTACAAAACATTTTTTTGCGATTTCTTGGAATAAAATGTAGTCACCGAAGAGACTAAAATAAAATATGAGTATTTTAGTTGGCGGGTGGATATATTTTCCCGGACTCCCTAGTCTTTCAATTCTTGGTTACAAAATCTTTCAGTTTTATTCGTTGATATATTGTACTTTTTATATCCAGTAAATTCTTACATTTCCAAACCATTACAGATTAGAAAGTAGGTCATCTACGTCAAATAAAGCATTAACTACCAGTATATTAAAATTATAAATATGATGTCTAAATAGCTAATAAGCCATGGTGTAAATTTCAAAATGCATCCTCTAGTTAAATTGTGCGTTAAATGATATGACCAAAAAATTATTGGGGTATGTCAGTAATCAGCATTTTGTCATGATATATAGGTATGATTTATTGTGCAATATCTAATGACACAAAAGCTAATTTTATGCATTATTTAGAGTCGGTCAAACGTTTGAAAATGTCATAGAGAATAGACCAGACCTTATACCGCAATAGTATGAAAGCGAGCTGGGCCAAAAATTAAAAAAAAATACAGAAAATAGTTCTCTACTACAGATCTGTAAAAATCTGTAAGAAGCCTATGGTTTTGAATATATTTTTATTGACGTACATCATCTACTAATTATCATTATATTTAACAAAATTAACTAAATTAAAAATAAAAACAAAACTATAAATAGAAAATTTGTGCCAAATCGCTGCCCCGCGGAAGTGTGCCAAGAAGACTGGCAGCATTGCCACGCTGGATGGTATTTAGAGTAACATAAGAAATTACGGAAGCCTCAATGGGCGAGTCAGACTGGCACTTGTCCGGTTTTTTTTCCAAGGAACGCAGGTGAAAACGCCGGGAACAGCTAGTAGTTGATATTGGAACAGTTTGTAATTTTTAAGATTTCTACAACACGAATAGGCTAGTTGACAGTGTCAAAAATAAATGACCAAACACTAACCTAGCACTAACCAATGCATAAAACATCTAAAAACACGTGGAAACATCAAATGCTTTTTATGATTTTTAATTACCAGTAGAACCACTAAGAGTAAATCATTTGACGTTGTGAAACTATGACGTCATAGTGTAGTATTTCATACAAAATTCCATATAAACTATCGTTTTGACATTTATTAAAAAGTAGCTGATTTAATGTGTCAGTCAACTACCCTATCTAAATTCATAAAAAAGGAGCTTAACAATTTGGTGGCTTAGACGTACAGCTCGTGGCATTTTAAAATTCCATTAAACATTATAAAGTTTCTTTAGTACTTAATTAACTGTAATTTATGTTAATAAATAGGAACTAAATTCTAAGATATGACTAAAAATGTCAACCATAATCATAACATATTGAGACCTTGTTATATTATGTGCCATATTTGTACGATAAAGGTTTTCGATCAGGGTTGTCACTCGTTCGACTGGATTTACCTAGATCTCGCATTATCCATCCGTGGTTTATAATTTCCCGAGTATTACTACTACTAGAACTACTAGACTGATGTTTGGGTCTTCTAAGTGCCCATGAGCTAGTTGTCCCCTCGCGCCCAGTGTCCAGGTCTAAGTGCTAGACTAAAATAAATACTTACCATCAAAGTCGTCAGATATATATTTTCAGGTTTTTGAATTGAAACAAATATTTATTGGTTCTGCTTGTCGCAGTTTCTTGTTTGTGAAGTTCATCAGCTTGTGTTTGTAGAACCTTATCTTATGATTTGATTTTACTGATCATTTTCATAGTAGGTATCAGGGATTTGCCTGGTAAAAGGTATATTCAGAGGCGGATTAGCAACCTTGGCTACCCTAGGGCCTAGCTGCCTCCTTTTCAACTCTTCGTTTGAGATGTACCTACCTATAAATCCTATAATATATAATATCTGGTAGGCCTTATTGTTTTTTATTCTTCGTATTTCTCAATAGAAGTTGTGACAGCCCTATTAATAATATATACCGGATGTGGTAATAAATCAAAAGTGTACCTAATGAAAGCTGATTCAGTGGGGTGACTACTGAGTCTGACTGACATGCGCAAGCGCCGCTGCCGTGCAGGCACTCGGTCGGCGCGGCTCCCGACCGCGCTCGGTATGCGGCCTTGCCGACTATACCGAGTAAACATGGCCGACTTCTCGCTACATTGGTGGGAAATATCATTACTGGTACCAAAGTATATGTATGACTAACTGATCTATCGACGCAAAACTCAAACCACTGGACGGATCCGCCGGAAATTTGCGATGCAGATAAGTAGCTATCCCTATGGGCGTCGGCCATCTGACAGCGGAGATCACTGATAGCTAGCTATCTAAGTTTGTTTTTCCACATGACATTTTCAAAATAAGTTCCCAGAAACAAAAGCGTTTAAATGCCGTCACACGGTTGTCTACTATAAAGGGAAAATTTATTAAAGCGGTGACATTCTTGTCGACGCCCTGTTAACTATTATGACGTACGTATCCGTTAAGAAAGCACAGAAGAAAGTCTACGCAGTTCAAGTGTATTACCAAAGAATAAATAATGTACTGTATTACGAACCGATGGTAGTCATTTGTACTATCGTCGTTCATAAGTGCCTTAACAGGGCCTAAAGTGGCCTAAACTGAATCAATGAGTTTTGATTTTAAGAAAGGATTTAAAAAAAAAATCGGTAAAATAGGGGATCGCTAGGAAAGAGCTAAGATGCCTAGAACAGTTCAACGATAAGGACACTTTAAAACACCCCCTAACAACGAGGCGAGGAAAGAAGCCTTATTCCACGACGCGGGCTCAGTGGTGGTGAATGCGAACTTCACTACTCATCATGTCGACCATCTCCTTTACCAAAATAACAACGAAAAGTAATCTGACAAAAATAAAACGTAGTTTTACGTAATTAATCTATGTTGGTTACTGGGTTTATTGCCGGCCCCACAGACCTATAAAAAAGGCCGGCTATTCTCAGCAAAAACCTTACAAGCCGGTATTATTTGTGCGAGTCAGTTAAGTGCTTATGAAGGCCTATTTGAATAAAAAATATATTCATTGTCATATTTAGGTAGTGCTATGTAACCGTGTTTACGCTAGAATTAGGACTTGTAGGTATTCGTCTATCAATGACTCAGATCGATCTCGAACATTGGTTATTGTTCTCGAAAGTGGCCCTGAACATTGGTCTTCAACATTGGTTACGTATTGGTTTCGAGCATTTGTGTCGAAAATTGGTCACGATATGGTCTCCAATTAAAGGACAAAGTTTAGGTAAAAATGGATCAATCACAAAATACGCTTAATTCGATTTTGATAACCATCACGTGAAATAACCTTCAATTATGCACTAGTTTTCACAAACAAAAGCCGCGGATATTAAAAAAACTCATAGTATAACGTCACTTTGTACGCTGCCTCCAAAAAGTCCATCGTCATCAGACGTAGTAAATAAAAAAATATCAATCACTATAACTCGGTCAATGTCAATTATGCAAACGGAATTCATATTTCTTAGAAATGTACTACGAATGAGTCGTATTGACACATTCCTAAATATTACGCATTATAGATCAGTGGTTTCCAATGCTTGTTTGCAATTAGTTAAAAAAAAACCGCATTTTACGCACAACACTATTGTAGGCGATGACGTAACAGTAGGTGGTAAGGAGAGCTAGCTTAATCACCGTTATCTTGAAAATACTTGCATATAATTTTGATTCTTGTCGCAAAATTTATGTTGACAAACATACGACCTATAACTGAGCTGCAATTAGCTTACAATTTAAAGAAACTCCCTAGAAAATTGGTAACAACATTATAATATTTCCAAACGGCTGAGCGTTTAGACTTTGAAAAGCCTTAACCAAGTGACGGGACTACAATTTAAACAATGACACTGCCATCATTATCATGCCAGCCGAAAGACGTCCACTGCTGGACAAAGGCCTCCCCCAAGGATCTCCACGATGGCCGATCTTGCGCTACTCGCATCCAGCGGTTTCCTGCAACCCTCACAAGATCATCGGTCCAACTTGTGGGAGGCACGCTGCTTCTACCGGTTGGTGGTCGCCACTCGAGAACCATTCTGCCCCAGCGTTCTACGAGCGATGTGCCCCGCCTACTGCCACTTCAGTATGGTCCAAAATTGTCTCCATTTTCGATTGACATCTATTCACATAAATGTGTGTAAAATCTATTCACAAACGAGTTATTATAAAACAGGGATTCTCAAAGTGGTCGATATCGGTTTCCCAGGGTCGATATAAACGAAAACTGATTTTGGGGGTCGACGAGGTCTAACAAGTTCTCATTTGAAACTTTGAAGATACTGTATAAGTTGTGTTACTTTGCGATTTTAATGTTTTTTTTAAATTTATTACCTACTTAAGCATTTTTACGTAATTTTGTAGTGATCATTTAATAATTACATTTGATATTTACTGAATTTTATATTAAATTTTGATGAGAAAATGATGTCAAGTTGATTCACTTAACCAACCGCAAAGTTTTAAATAGGTAAGTATTTTGTATCAATAGGAAAAAAACTAGAGATATAATTTTTAAAGTAATTTGGCTCAGTACTAAAGTAATTTAAGTAATGGGGGTCTTTTTTTCCCATGTATATGCCTGTGTTTGACCACAATCTCACGGTGGTCAGTGATGATGTGGCCGATGGTGGTGGAAGCACACAAAGCCTAGAATGGAACTGGCTCTCAAGTGCAGCTGTCGGAACACACCGAAAGGTGCTTGGCGACAGATTTTCAACTTGAGGATGGTAGCCAGCCAGGCGGGTACTACAAAGTACCCTACCACCGTGCTATGGTTTCCTCACGATGTTTTCCTTCACCGAAAGCTCAAAAAGAGAAAAGTTTGGGCAACCCTGTTATAAAGCATGACATTAAATATTTTAGTTTTAAGAGTTGTTTCAAACCAGATTAGTTGATCACAAGACCTTGACAAATCATCGTCGTTGAAGCTAAAACATATTTTTAAACTTCCAAAATTTTTCTAACACGTAAGAGGTAAGTTATTTTTTAATTATAATTATTTTTTGAGACATCAGTACATTTTGTTAATGAAATAATCAATCTAATACCTTTAAACGATTCATATATATCTAAATATAGGTATATATAATCTGAATCTCGGAAACGGCTCCAACGATTTAAGGCGATAAATCGATCTAACTAGGTTTCATTTTTAGAAAACACGATTTACCAAAATATGCTTTTTATAACCAGTAGGATTTTCCATTGGCGATTCAAATTTTTACATTTATTACCATTTTTTTGGTGATAACACAACCACAACAATAAACTTTATGTAGGTACAAAACTAGGTCGAAGAGTAGGTCATTTAGGTATCCTAACATAAAACAAAAATAAAATTAAAACAATAGTATATAGAATGATGTTTTCATTATAATTTTACATTATACATTTACTTATTTAACAGTAATAATATGAACAACTAGCTTTTGCCCGTGACTTCGTCCGCGTTTTCGTCGTTTTTCGTAAAAAAGTAGCATATGTCCTTCCTCAGGGTTTAGTGGTTTTGATGTGACAGACAGATTAACTTTCGTATTTTAGTAGGGAAATATAATATTATGTCAATCCACAATACTGTTGAAAAATATCGCATTAAGGAACCGCAGAATATTATTATTAATAGCTGTGCCCCGAGAACATCAGCGTGTAACTCCTTGTATGTTATTATGTTAATGTATTGGTAATATTGTTTAGATCACTTTCACATGAGGCTTAAGTACATATAGAATGAAAATACTTCAGCGCAAAGCTTCCGGGTAAACTAAGTACGTTGAAAGTTGACCCGTCCGGCACGTGAACATAAAGATTTCTAGAACTGCTAACCCGGGAAAGAGCGACATATAACTGACCATGTGAAAAACAACTGACACCGAGATCTACTCCAGCAACACGAAAAGTCTGCCCTTGAGCCTTATTTATTGTCATTGCATAACACACCGATACTGGGAATTGCGTTTTTTTAAATTGGAATGGAAAATTATTTGGTATTATGGGAATTCTGGGAATAAAAATGGTTTTTTCACCGCAACCTGTTAAAATTTGAGCCTCGATTACATTTTGTTGCAACTGGGTTACTTTAAGCCGAGTTCCATTGCAAAGTTGTGGTGGTCTTAAACACCGATTGTATATCACGCCACAAATAAGAGCTTTTCAGGCAAGCCCTAACCTCATCAGCTCGGGTTCCCCTTGGTATTACCGGTAAGGTTTGTCGGAAATCACCACAAAATAAAACTGTGATACCGCCCATTGGTCGATCATTTTGTCTGATATCCCTTAAAGTTCTGTCTACCGCTTCTACTCCTTTTCGATGGGCCATCGTACATTCATCCCATATGATTAAATTACACTCACGTAATACCTTAGCTTTGTCGCTATTTCTTGAAATACTACAGGTTGGACTTTCCGTGCGATCTAAATCAATTGGTATTTTAAACATAGTGTGAGCAGTTCTTCCTCCTGGTAGCAATGTTGCAGCTATACCTGATGAAGCCACAGCAAGAGCAATTTTACGCTGATTTCGAACATAAGCTTATATTAATTTAAAATATTAATGTAAACAAATGTAATCAGAATGCTCCGAACTGCTAAGCTATCAGGAGTTACACGTTATACCTGATGAAGCCACAGCAAGAGCAATTTTACGCTGATGTCGAACATAAGCTAATATTAATTTAAAATATTAATGTAAACAAATGTAATCAGAATGCTCCGAACTGCTAAGCTATCAGGAGTTACACGTTATACCTGATGAAGCCACAGCAAGAGCAATTTTACGCTGATTTCGAACATAAGCTAATATTAATTTAAAATATTAATGTAGACAAATGTAATCAGAATGCTCCGAACTGCTAAGCTATCAGGAGTTACACGTGTTATTGTGAGTCAACCATAAAAGATAGACATATGCTGTTGCGGGATATTTTTCAGACAATTTTATGTAGAATATTTCCGTCATACATGATTTCTATGTAACTTTAACCATTAAGGCTGCACACGCGACGGAAGCTTAAAAAATGGAGTAACTTCTCCCGTTTTCCCAACATTTCCCTTCACTACTCTGCTCCTATTGATTGTAGCGTGATGAAAAGTATACTATAACCTGCCCAGGAGTATGAAGAATAATTGTACCAAGTTTCGTTAAAATTCGTCGAGTAGTTTTTGTTTCTATAAGGAACATACAGACAGACAGACAAAAATTTTACTGATTACATTTTTGGCATCAGTATCGATCACTAATCACCCCCTGATAGTTATTTTGAAAATATATTTCATGTACAGAATTGACCTCTCTACAGATTTATTATAAGTATAGATAAATTATTCAGTATTTTGTAATATTGTCAGTAACGTCAGTTTCATGAGTGACTGTTTAGCAAAATATGAATGCGTTTTGTTATGTTGGGTTTCAAATTATTTCTATATTTCATCATCTCCAATAATGGTTCAGTATGAAACTACATATATGATTATTAAATAATTATTTAGCATTATTATACACTAGCTGAACTAACTACCTATACCTACCTACCTCTACCTGCCCCTAAAATTGCGGGTTGCTCCATACAAACTTCCACCCCCCATTTTAGCGGAGTAGGGGGTTAGATAGAGACAAAAAGAAGCCTATGTCACTCTACATCCCTTCAACTATCTCCACTTAAAAAGTCACGTCAATTCGTCGCTCCGTTTTGCCGTGAAAGACGGACTAATAAACACACACACTTTCCCATTTATAATATTAAGTATCGATTTTCACGTATTGCACAAAGATGAAAAAAACAATTGAACGATTAGGTGAGCAACAACGAAACTGCCACTGTTATCACATCTGATAACGATTGGCCATTTGAAATTAGCTATCGGAATCAAAAAAGATACTCAATACCAACATTTTAAGACGATAACGAGAGCCATCGCTATCGGAATCCCGATTACGAGAGAGATAAACAATCGCCCTGTAGATTAATTGATCACAAGAACTTGACAAATCAAGCCAAAACATAATTTTAATTTCGAGCATTTTTCCAATAAGTAAGAGGTGTGTGTTTTTTTACAATACATTTTCGAGTCATACATTTTGTTTGTATCATCATCATCATGTCAGCAGAAAGACGTCCACTGCTGGACAAAGGCCTCCCCCTGGATCTCCACGATGTTTGTGACATAATGATTTTTTTATTAGTTAACAGATTTATTATCTGAGGTTTCAGAATGGGCCTGACGCTTTACAAGAAGGATACAAGTCCACCAACACGATCTGTCATCATGGTTTTGAGTGCTCTAAATATTTCTGATGTCAAACTAATCAACGTGAATTTGCCCGAGAAGGAACACCTGACAGAAGAATACTTAAAGGTATTTATGGTATTTCCTTTATATTTACCGACTAGAGAAAAAATGTATGTAATGTAATGTAACGTAATGTAACGTAACGTAATAAGTATAACGTAACGTAACGAACGGAACGGAACGTAACGTTACTAAAGTTGAATTACTAGAAAAGTAAATAATTTGAAATATTGCAGATAAATCCTCAACACACTGTCCCTACGCTGATAGACGACGATTTCATCATTTGGGACAGGTTAGAGCCTTTACTCCAAAATCATGGTAAATAGATTTCAAATTAAAAATCAATTTTATGTATTTCAGTCACGCAATAGGAGCATATTTGGTTAGCAAGTATGCTGAAAATGATTCCCTATACCCTGCTGATATCCAAAAAAGAGCAATCATCGATCAAAGGCTGCATTTCGACAGTGGCATATTATTTCCTGCTTTAAGAGGTGCTGTTGTAAGTACTTAATAATAATAAATAAATAATTGATATAAAACTATTGATAATAATAGAGAATACTAAAATAAAATCTCATTCGTATAAGAAACAGTAGACACAAAAAAGATTTTTCGAGTAACTATAAAAATAACTGAGATACGAGTACAAGCCATCAAAGATTTATAACTACCTACTCATGACGAATCGCTGTCTAAAGGGCTATCCACACATTTCCGGGTCAGGGCTATCCGTGTTCCGAGTTGTTCGTTATACCTTATACTATGATGTATCCGGTCGCGCCTGTCACGGAGCTATGCTATGAGAACAAGTTCGTACTAGTTGTACGTAACCGATTTTTTCCCCGTCCCTGACGGAACACGGCAGGGCAGGGTACCCAGAAATGTGTGGATAGCGCTTAATTAGCAGTTTAAATGACTTGTCTTTTGCATTTCTTGGCCGAACGATTTCTGCAAATCGATTGCTTAGATGATGATTTTAATTTAACTTTTGCTCATTTCTTGTATTTTCATATTTTGTTAAGAAATGCGAATAAAAATTATGCATATTGTAAAATTTCAGGAGCCAATATTGTATGCAGGTGAAAAAAAATACAGACCAGAGAATTTGGCTAAAATAACAGCAGCGTACAATTTGGTGGAAAAGTTTCTGGATTCAACCTGGCTGGCAGGTGACAAACCTACCCTTGCAGATATCTGCTGTGCATCAAGCATCAGTTCTATGAATGAGATCGTGTCTATTGATGTAAAATTGTAAGTAAATCAACAAATAGCATCAAACGGCAATATACACCTTGTGTAGACGGTATAAGGTCTAATACTGGCCATGTGTGGAAGCAGCATTGGATCAAAAATTTAATTAACAGGAACTTTCGTTCAAGTTTCGTTAACAAGCATAATATTTGCAAACATGGTTTGAAGATAGGAAAACAAACTAATATAGGTACCAACTAACTAAAATGTGTATTTTTTGCAGGTATCCAAAACTGACAGCTTGGCTGAAACAATGTTCACAAGAAGACTTCTATATAAAAGGAAATGAGCCGGGTCTACAAAAATTTAGGGAGATGATAAGGAGTAAATTTACATAAGAAATGACTTTTTTTTTGACTATAAATAATACAAGTGTGAGATTATATAGTAGTTTTTGGTTAATTGTTAATTATCATAAGGCTAGTATTTATGTAGGCATTTTATTTCATTTATTTGTTGCTTCATGTAGTGTGTATAAGATGTTACATCGTACATTCGTAAACTAAAGCTCATTATCGGATTCGAAGTCAATACTATTAAGACAAAAAGCAAATTATAGTGACACTGTCACTAAATTTTTTATCAAAAATATGCCCCGGGTGAGGATCGAACTCACGACCTTAAGATTATGAGACTTACGCGCTGCCTACTGCGCCACCGAGGCTATGCAAGATTTCTCCAATATGCGTACCAGTTCCTGTTTCATAAATCCTACCCTAAAATAAGAGTGGCTAAAAACAGTTCAACAATGAAACAATATAATATACCTGAGTAGTTAGTCCCATAGAATACACTGAATGTCTAGTGATTGATGTTAGTGAACGATTACTAACATTTTCTTTTACAAACATTTTATATGGGAGAAATTAGTTCCATGAAATTTTCGCGGGAGGCGCTGTTCCATTTCTCTTTGTCAAGGAAATGTCATTTACTTTATAATGTACCTAATAAAGGTACGGATCAAAATAATTTCTTATACTTATCATTCATAGAGTGATATTAAATCCTGGCTGTTTCAAATTATTGTAATCGTAAAAAACGACGATCAAATTATTGTAGTCTATGGTTCAAAATTCTTATTTATTTGGAAAAGGAATACTCCTGATTCGATTTTGTTTTTATATATGATATGATTATTTTATTCAGTGTGAGAAATGAATTCTAATGTGTTTATTGTTCTACATTGGTATATGTACCTACAGTATAATTATAATATATATTTAATACTTATTTCGATATTCCTATTTGAAATGAAAAGTGTTTATTTATACTTACCTAGACAAAGCGCTTCGAAAATTTTATTATAAAATCTTACGAACTGAAAAACAAATCAATGCATTTTTAAATAGTCATTATAACAAAGTATTTACTTATATGACCAGCCTTAGGTAGGTATAATGAATTAAAAAAAAAATAATACAATAAAAAATTTCAACATTTTGATACACCGATAACATTGTCAAAAAAATATAATATGCAATGACAATCATTACCTAGTATCCGTGTTACCAAATAATAACTATATAAAAATCAGATTTTAAAGATAACCTACTTTCTATTCTAATGAGTTTAACATAGCTGTCAGTTCACGTCAAAATTTACCGCGAAACGGTCCTACAGTGAACGAAATGACGATTGCAGAAAGTACTATTTGCAGTTTAATACAAAGCTTTCCTGTGCTCTTAATTATAGCTCAAAACAATAACAAATGTTTGAAAACACCATTTGTTTATAAGCCGCCCAGTCCGACGCAGTCTCCAGAATATTACGAAGCGCTAGACGCTTTATTCCAAAGCTTGTACGGCCACGGTTCTCATGACCATAGTTACCCTTCTGTTCCTAATTACCCCAGCACTGGTCATGGTTACCCCAGCACTGGTCATGGTTACCCCAGCACTGGTCATGGTTACCCTAATACTGGCCATGGTTACCACACTACTGGCCATAGTTACCCGTCCAGTCATAGCCATTGTTCGTATGTTCAATACGGTTACGGCAAGAAATGGCAACAAGATACAAGCCACGGCGTTACTTATGGAAAACCTTGTTACCATTACGTGTCTGGTAATAGTTACCCAACTGTTCATAGTTACCATAGTTACGGTAACGGGCATCAAAGTTACCCATCTTATGGAGTAAAGAAGTTGAATATATATAGTAATGATACTAACACTATTGGATATAAGAGCTATGCTCCAAATCAAATGTATACGACAAATAATAGGTACAAAGTTGTTGTGAAAAAAACTAAAATAGGCGGGAGAAGCGGAAAAAGTGGAAGAAGGAAAGCTGAGAAACTGCAAGTTCAAGGTAAGTTACTTTACCGGGTACAATATAGTTAAATAGAGTTATCATGTACCACCTACTGTATTTCGTATTAAAATAGGGTAAACACCTGGGTAAAAATAATTTTCACAGTTTGTTTATGGTTTTTTTTCTGTAACAAAAAAAATACGGGACTTTGTGGCGGGAACCTGCACACTGACGTTGCGTTTTCAACTTTTCATTTTAGTTTCGTAAAAGAGCACCAGTGAAATCAATCATTACGTATATACCTACCTATAATCTGACAAGAATCATTTATCACGTGGCCAAAATCGGAACTAACCCCGCAATATTGTGAAGAGTCATTTTTTGAGAGTTTGCTTGATATTTAATAGGCTAGATGACATTTAGTGTCAAAAATAAATGACCAAACACTAACCAATGCATAAAACATCTGAAAACACGCGGAAACATCAAATATGTTGTACATTTAATGCTTTCTATGATTTTTAATTACCAGTAGAACCACAAAGAGTAGATCATTTGATGCTGTGAAACTATGACGTCATAGCTTAGTATTTCATACAATATTCCATGTAACCGATCGTTTTGACATTTATTAAAAAGTTGCTGATTTGATATGCCAGGAAACTACCCTATTATTATGCGGAAAGTAATAAGAAGTGGAGTCAAATAGATAGAGGCGCCCTCCTGCCGACGTCATTCAACTGCCAAAAGATCCTTGTCGCACTGTATAGTGACTTTTCAAGTTGTCTCACTTATGAAAAGTTTTAGCAATACGGCCACCATTGTACTAAACCTGACATAAAATAATTACTAGAACTTAAAATTTAACTTGACACTAAAAAAATAAGTCCTATTACAAAGGATTTGGTTGCAAATTGAGTACAAAGACACTTGATACTGAAAATAGGTAAGAATATTTAAGATTCGCTTCGTCTGCTAAAACATAGGTATACAAATAAAGTTAAATAATAGGTTCCTTCATCTTTACTAGTATAGAATGAAGTCGCTTCCGCTGTCTGTTCGCTTAGATCTTTTAAACTACTCAACGGATTTCAATGCAGTTTTCAGCAGTAGATAGAGTAATTCAAGAGGAAGGTTTATTTGTATAATACATACATATTATAGTAGAATACAGAAAAGCAGAAAAATTGAAAGATTTGTACACCCATGCGAAGCCGGGGCGTGTCGCTAGTTTGCAATAAACAAGCGCGTTTAAGTACTGATACAATGATACTGCCATGATATTGCTAATGATTTTATAATTTTCTTGTCATGAAGATGGATGGATCGATCGTAGAACTCAACAAAATTGCAAATAATAGGTACATCACGTTTAAATTGTTGGGACGTGACTGTTTTTGCCATTTATGGTATCTAAATAAAAAATAAATTAGGTATAATCATTTTGAGAGTTACAGATTGATATAAATAACCTCTCAAGTGTATGTGGAACCGGTGGTAGAGTCTATTGTAATGATTGTAACTATCGACGTTCATAAGTGCCTTACCAGGGCCTAAACTGAATAAATGAGTTTTGAGTTTGAAAAACGCCCTACCGCGTAACAAAATTGTAATGAATTTCATTGAATTCATCTTTCATTTCTGGAATTTTGTTATATTTTAACGCAGCAATGAAGTGACTGATCGATGCGATTTTTGGTATAGAGATGGCATAGAGATAACTAGAGAGTAACAACGGGAAAGCAGATAAGGAGCTAGTCTTGAATAAGGTAAACTTAGAGTAACATGAAATATATTTATTTGCATGAAATATGGTAAAAAAGTACAACATATTTCACCAAACATTCGGCAAGCAAATTACATCAGAATAGTTACAAGAAAATTGAGAAGTGATTTAAATAAATAAAATTGTTGTGTTAATTATTTGAGGTCAAATATTCCTAGTTAAATTAATAAAATACATATAAATGTTCTTACAAAATCAAAATAATCATGTCAATACCAAGTCATTCTATATTAAAATTTAAATGTCAAATATTCCTCAATAGTATAAAAACATAAATGGAAACCGCGTTTCAGTGATTCATAGTTATCGTTATTTCATATTGTTAAGTATGTATGATTGATTTAATTGTAATATTTCATTTTTAATAACAAAACAAACATGTATTTTTTTTAAAATCCGTGTTTCGAAAAAAGCCGATCCAATTTTAGATCTATCAATGTGACAGATGACGTCACTTTACAAAAACCAAACTCTCATCGAAAGCTCAAGTTCATCGTTCATGTTGAATCCACGACCTTCCGACCTACGAGGCGTCTGACGTCACTTCACCAGTTAGCTATCACCGCTTTTGGCGTCTTGAATCATGATCTCGATTTTTATGATTGACCCTACATAATATATTTTTTCTGAAAGGAAAAAGCTAATTTTAATCTTATTGGCTAATACCACATGCTCAATGTATACTTAACGGTCAGAAAAAATATACCTATTTAATTTTCCTTAGGATTTTCTAGGAACTTTCCACAGGTGTGGCCCTAAACTTAGTCTTGGTTCGAAAAAAAAAATTGTTATAAAGCATTAGATCTGGTGAATTAAGAAAAAAAAACAACGTACCTATACTGGGTTACGAAATTGTTTAGAAGAGTATTTATTCGGCCAGTTTAAAAATATTTTAATCACCTCAAGCTAATCTAATAAATTGAATTATTTACATCGAAACTAAATACTAATAAGAAATAAAATAAAAACTAGACTAAAATAAGAAAGAAAAGCTATTTACAGTAGATACAGCTGATCTAAATCACTGCCAGCCGGTAGTGTGCCCAGAACGCTGGCGGCATTGCCACGCTGTATGGCAATGCTTATCCTTTGTCCAAGGTATTCGCCAGCCCTCTGGTCACGTGATCACCTCAAGCATTTCATTAGGCAAGGATCAAAACCTTAATTTCCAGATTAGCTGCCATTTTATAATGACAAAATGTCACAACACTAACAAATAGGAGTAATTACGCATTATATATGATTAATTAGGACCGTGGGCGAAGTCACGGAGCTAAACACAACCTTCATATGAAGTACGTAACAAAAATGTACTTACAGAGTCTTCCATATGCGCGTGAAGTGTTGCATGCTGTTACTCATGCACTGACCGTGAAGCCGCAATTAACCGCAATTAATAAAATGTATATTCATGTATTTTTGATTCATCGGATGAATATCTATTGTCAGACATCTATGTACAGTTATGAAAAGAAATATAACCTATTGGGCGTCGGCCATCTGATAGCTAGTTAACTTTGTTTTCCTCATGAAATTTTCAGAATAAGTTCCCAGAAACAAAAGCGTCACGGTTGTCCACTATAAAGGGAAATCTATTAAAGCTGTATTAAATGGTGGCGACGCCCAACAGGCTAAAGGAATTTGATAAAATCATTTCTTAGTTATTATGGATCTAATACAGCTTTATTTATGTTTTTACCCTCCGATAAATAATTATGTTTTGTATAAAAGTCATCCATTGCCGTAAATATAAATGTAAGTCTAGGTTGAAAGACTAGATTTTACAAAAAAAAAACATTTTTAATCTAACAAATAAGTATAAATATTATTTATTTAGCAAGCAAATTTTTGCTGATAAAGTTAAAATTGTAAGTAGGTACTATTATTCTGTGAATTTGACCTAATAATATTTACCCATTGTTTTTTTTTAATATATGTAGTAGTTAGCTAGTGTGGTTTCCCCCCTTACGAGTTCAATTTTGAAAATATTTTATCTACATTTCTCAAGGAACGCACCATCCAAATCATGTCTGGAGAACCAGCAGTTTAGGTTTATAGGACATTATGTCACTCAGAGACTTTTATTTTATATGAATACATTAAACTTATATAATAGACTAGCTGTTCCGCGCGGTTTCACTCGCGTTTCCGGGATAAAAAGTAGCCTATAACCTTCGGGAATAATGTAGCTTCCTATTAGTGAAAGATTTTTCAAATCGGTTCAGTAGCTTCGGAGCCTATTCAATGCAAACAAACATACAAACAAACAAACAAACAAACAATCAAATCTTTCCTCTTTATAATATTATTATTAGTATAGATAGCTACACATAAATACATATTATCAAGTTGATATATAAATTTAAAAAAATACTTACAATGGTAAGTCCCTAACCATAAATAAAAACTTCATATCATTAAACTACCCTCCCCTTAAAAAACGTAAATGACACACGTAAAATCCATACATAGATTACGAAGGCATAGATAGTGACGTAGACAATCACCTCGAACAAGCTTCATTATATTTATAACGCTGGCCAGTGGTCAGTGGTCAGTTTAATTTGTAGTTTATCTATACTTGACCGTGTGACGGACCGCATTTCCTTGGCCGATCTCCGTTCAGTACATTTTGGTCCGTGCGTTCGAGACGGTTGCGTTTTTGCCAATATGGCCGATTTTTTGCGTGTGTTCTTGTGTTTATGTGTATGTGTGAATATTGTTTTGTGTCAATTTGGTAAGTTGTCATTTATTATTAATTAAGTTTTTTTTTAAATAAGGATATTGTAACTTGTTCCTGTATGAAATGCCAATAATTCCGAAATATTAGACAGGCATAAGTATTTTTAAGTATTGCGTGTTTGAGATAATAATATAAAAACGTTAATTAAACTGAATAAATTAATAATACAATATATACTGTTGTTTAAAAACATTCAAAATAACATACATACCTAATTATGAAGGCGTGTTCGCCTTAATTATTATTTAATTCAATTATGTCAATTGGAATTCGCATAACAGGTTTAATGCTAAAGATAAATTAAATTAAGCGCCAATATGTTCTTTTTTCACACCTCGCATAGAGAATGTGAAATTATAGATGGGAAGCCATTTCTTTTTACCAAAGCTTCATCATAAAATATTGTTACCTAATGAAGTCATTAAAAAAATATTATTAGCCACAAAATCCAATACTAATCTCTGGTGTAGCTAAAAAACTTCACTTTAAGGCGATGATAGCTCAATGGTAGTGAGGTCGGATGCTGCGACGAAGGTCGTGGGTTTGAATCCTACAATGAACTTGAGCTTTCAGTGAAGAAAAAAATCGTGAGGATACCCATAGCATGGTGGTAGGGTGCTTTGTAGTACCCGACTGGCTACCACCCTCATGTTGAAAATCTGTCGCCAAGCACCTACCGGTGTGTTCCGGCAATTTCACTTGAGGCCTGTTGCCTTCGTAGCATTGTAACAGGTCGGCAATACATTGCCAATACCTGTGGTCTTACCACTACCACTTACCGTCAGGTGGACAGCCTCCCTGCTTCTGAAATAATAAAAAAAAAGTTTTGGATTTAATGAATTTTACGCTTACCGCTTTATTTTCGCTTCAAATTTCAATATAAAAATTTCACAAAGCTGCCAATCAATTGTTAAGTTAAAATATAACTGATTTGGTTATTCGCATGTCCCAAAAAGATAACAGAATTACAGATAATGGGAGCCAAATGTAATGAAGTTCATTACCATTATGTTACGCGGTAGTCCCTCTGTTTTGTCATTACAGTCGTATTTTGGTTAGGTAAGTACAATTTAGGCGCAATATTACGGATAGTAGATAGATCAGTCAGTCAATCAGTCTTATTAGTAAGGGTCGGTTGCATAAAATTAAAATTCAAATAACAAACTCATGGTGTATTGTTCGATTTTAAAACCTATCTGGCTTTACGGCATACAGCTATGGTCAACAGCCTGCAAGTCAAACATTCAACGCCTACAAAGAGTTCAGAATAGCATTCTGCGGACCATCACTATGGTACTCTGGTATACACGCGCAACCGAAATCCATGATTACTTGGCCATCCCAACTGTTACAGAAGAAATTGAGCGCTATACAAATAGTCACAAAAGCGCCTAATAAATCACCCTAACCCCCTTGCTACTGATTTGCTGTTAAGGGGCACTATAAGGAAACTTAAACGGGCTGAAGTTCTCCCGGATTAAAGTGTAAAGGGTGCTGTCCCTAACACTCTAAAACATCAAGACCATGCAACAAATCTGATTATAGTCAAGAAACTGATCGCAGATACATAGAAGAAGAAAAAAAAAATTGTTAATTTTGCAATATACACAAGGTCTTAAAATAAATTTATAGTTAAGCAAACTTTGCAAACAGATCGGTCATCGTCAAAGTGACTCTACGGTCAAAGCATGGTAATAGTTCAGTAAACATTGACTATAACATTAACTAAAACCGACCCTAAGTCACGTTTACCTTTTATATATTAAGATTACTTTAAAAAATAAATAGAGAGGTCCCAACAACCCATTGGTTATGCGAAGGCTAAGCTTCGTCATTCTTCAAACTGTATTGACGGCCGAAGTAAATACATATATCACTTGTCAACATATCGAACGACGTGTCCGTCTGTTTATACTGTATTTAGAGACAGAACTGTTTAATTGATCATTATGGTCTAAGTATAACGAGGCGATGATAGCTCTGTCATGCGTGATCTCTATACTAAGTACAGGCCCTGGGGCTGAAAAATCTAAAGAAACCCTCGACACTAACAAGAAAATTGGTGATAATTAAAACGGCTGAGCGGATTTTCTTTAAACATAGCTAAGAACAATCTCCATGAAGTCAACTTTCAAACAAAAAATCTAAATCAAAATCGGTCCATCGGTTCAGGAGTTATGAGCCCACAGACAGACACGTCAAACTTATAACACCCCGTTTTTGCGTCGTTGTTTAAAAATGGTAATGAACTTCATTGAAATTAGCTATAATTTTCTGGAATATACCTAATGTTCTTAATTTATTATGCACAATTATTTACAATAAATACAATCTACATGTAAAATCTCGAGGCGACCGCTGGAGCAGTTGTAGAATAATTAAACAAACAAGAGATATAAAAGTGTTTTAAAAGTATTGTATTATGCTTCTTAAATCACAAGGCCTCGTGATAAGAGATAATAGTGTGATAACGGGTCATAAGTCAATAGAATTGGGTCAATTATTCTGATTGTGGACAGATCTACCACCGTCAGATGTTATGTTCATGACTTGTGGTAGTCGATAGATATATTGATTACGGTATTTAGATAGTTCAAATTAATTTAGATAGTTCAGAGTTTCTTGCCGGAGTCTTCTCAGTTCAAGTGTATGTGGAACCGGTGGTAGAGTCTATTGTAATGATTGCAACTATCGACGTTCATAAGTGCCTTACCAGGGCCTAAACTGAATAAATGAGATTTTGATTTTAATAATATTTAATTACAAGACTCCAGCTGGAAACTCAGTAAGGCTTATTTCTTTTGTGGATCTTTCGGTCGAATTTAGCTAATTACAGTTTTTATTACAATAGATTGTGCCGATTCTGTTGTTTACGAACTTAACTAATATTAGACAAGTCACCTCTCTTTCATGTTAACCTTATTGAAAAAAAGATAGAACATTTTTAATGCTGTCAGTTTAGTCCATGCCGTCGTAATGTACGGGTAAATAGTCGTGACAAATAAAGATCGCTTTGAACTCACGTTGAAATATGTGATCGGACTAAACTGACAGGACTAAAATATCTTACATCCTTTTCTTATATTTACTATTAGAAAGAGATATAGTGAGATTAAATTTATTTAGTTCGTAAACAACAGAATCGGCACCAATTACTGATTTCGCTAAAAAGTCTAATGCCAGCGAGTGAGGTCATCAATTAAACGGTATCACAAGCAAGAGATTAAACTTGCTTATAAAATTGTCTCCATCGTTTGCTCTATTAATATTATAATAATTTAATCTCTTTGACTACGATACCTCATAAACATATCTATTTTATAACTCTACCGGAACCGGAATATGACGTGAGAGCTCATCTACATCCGGATGTCGTGAAAACCTTCAAAAATACCCAAAATATCAATGTAATATTCAAGGAATAAATTGAACAAGTATAACTTTTTCCAAATAGTGTTATAATGAGTCAGTCAGGGTAAGTTGTGACGTCATCCTGGAATTTCCAACTTCGTAGACTGACTACAACTCATCTTACAAAGGAAAGCGGTATATCAGGTTTAAAAGTAGTACTTAAATAGAGTTTGGTCATGTATTTTTAACCGACTTAAAACACAGGAGGTTATCAATTCGGTTGTAATTTTCTTCTTTTTATGTTCACGCATAACTTTTTTGTTTATGAACGGGTATTAATAATTATTTTTGAGTTGTGTTCAGTATAGCTTCAAGGTCCCATTTTAATTTTGTCTTTGAAGGGGGTTTTACTATTTTTTGTTTTTTAAGGAGATTATTTTAATATAGAAGTCAGAGATCAACGAACATGATGTAAAAATTAACCTAAACATAACGCTTTTCATTCGAACAAAAGATTTGCGCTTGGATTTTTTCTATCTATAATATTTTTATGTAGTAGTTAGACAACTTTTTTTTATCTTATTTTACCGTTTTGTTTGATGTTCACAATAATTCCAATAGATAGGGTTGTCAGTATTGGTATATAAACATAATTTTGTACGCTTTTCTATTTATCCAAAACAAATTTGAAAAATCTTTGTAATATTTTTGTTAAATTTTATCAGTTATAATAAAATTTTATATCATTATTTTATTGTATTTTGTTTATGTACCTATTTGTTGTAAATAAATTGTTTTTCATAATATCATTTTAGGTATATCTTTCTAAAAAACATAATAAAAGATTCAAAATAAATTATATTTCAACGTGAATTTAAACGCCATCGTCTTATGTAAAACAAACAAACAGGCAAGAAAAGAAAGCGAGTTAACTATATCTCATTAACAGTAGACACTATCGTTATTAAGAAGTTAAACGAAATATACTTCTCGTCAGAAAAATGGAAACACTATATGGACATATATTCCTAAATATACAACATTTTTCTGATAATCCTTACAAAACATAAACTTGCAAGGTGCTTCGATTTTTCTGATGAGAAGTGTATATGAATAATAGTAGTTTATGATACTGTTGCATAATAGGGGTTATTAACTACGAGTGTGAGTTTAAGTACCGAGCCGTAGGCGAGGTTCTTAATAGTATCACACGAGTTTTTAATACCTAATTATGTACAGTATCATACAGTACTTTATCTAAACTCATATAAATAATGTCATTTAAAAAAAATTAACTTAGCAAAAAAAAAAAAAAAAATATTTTTGTGACATTTTTGGTCAAAATGATATATGTAAGCAAAAACAATAAAATAAACAGACACAATAATCATATACCTAATCAAATTCGTGTTGCCAACTCCCAAAAATTCTTACCTCTAAATTTCAAGTCAACAAATTAGTCACATTGTCATCGTCAAATTGAATTGATACTGATTGATTATACTATTGATAGGTCCAAAGTGTACTTTAATAGAAAAAAAGTTATTTTATAGCATTATCTTGGGAACACAACTGTACTATAATGAATCATTATACACGGGTGTGCCTAAAGTGGGTCATTAAAGTACTGATTTTGATTTCATAATAAGAACATTACGATATGAGAGTAGATAAAATAATAAAGTTATTCGTATAAATATAGCAGCTAAGTAAACACGGAAGTACTAAAAATCGTCTAATTTTCACGCGGCCGTGTGAATAACGCGGTATCGTTAGAGGGGCATTACCTACCTGCTTGCGGACACGCTTTTTATATCTGTGGTCAATGGCCGCGGCATTTGTTATCTGCAAAGGTTGTCACTGTTTGTTAAGTTCAAAGTAGTGTGATGCAACAGTTGATACGAGGTACCCTTATCCTAAAGGCTCACATTTAGAATTTCACATTTTCTGGAATCTTTACATAGAATAAAATGAAGTCGCTTCCGCTGATGTGTTCGTTTAAATCTTTTAAATTAAGTACTCAACGGATTTTAATGCAGTTTTCAGCAATAGAGTGATTCAATAGGAAGGTTTATTCATAAAGCTATCTATAATACATACATTTTATAGTACAGAAAAGCTAAGAAAAGCCGTGCCAAACCGGGGCGGGTCGCTAGTTTTGTTATATTTGTGGGACACGCGAATAACGATCTTGACAAGTAATTTACCAGCAAAGATACGCGTAGATCCTCGGGTCCGCACTCCGTCCATATATAGGTTAGGGTAACCGCTTAACATCAGGCGAGATCGTCTTAAGTACCTTAGTTTTCCATCATTGTTTGTTGTACAACAAAAACACAACGTCTATAATTAGAATTATTAGAAACAAAAATTTATATTTTCCGAGCTCACACACAACAGAATACTTTGAACTTACTATACTCATATAAAAAAAAAATAGTCTATGTAATTACGTCTATTGACATGATACCTAATGCATCAATGCCCGAGTAGTATTTAAGGGTAAACCTTCGGTTGGAGCGTTAAATTCAAATTTTATCACGTTTTTTGCTAATTGCAGCTCAGTTATAGGTCGTAAGTTATCAACATGTTATTTGCGAGAAGAAGGGTAGTATATTTACTGATTAATAACAAAAGAAATCATCAAAATATTCCTCCAAGGTATATTACTGACATATTCGACTATTTCATGAAAATGTTACTCATTTACCTTGGAGGAATATTTTGATGATGGAGGAATTTGCAAAAAACGAGATAAAATTTGAATTTCGCGCTCCATCCGAAGCCTCCCCCTTAACAGTGAATAAGCATTAGTTTTTGTGTCATTATGCCGGAACAGAACAACACAAAAAACGTCCAACTCCTAATACGTGCATTAATTAAAAAGCTGTCGGTCACAATCACTTTTTTAATGTTTAGTGTTGTGACATACTGAATCCTGGTGTCTTTGGAGGTAGGAAGAGTTTCTAGCTGGCCTCGCTTCTGTTTAGTCCGTCAGTTAGGTTATCAAAAGATATTAGATAGGTATTTTTTATCCTGTTAGGCGTCGCCACCATTTAATACAGCTTTAATAGATTTCCCTTTATAGTGGACAACCGTGTGACGGCATTTAAACGCTTTTGTTTCTGGGAACTCATTTTGAAAATTTCATGTGGAAAAACAAAGTTAACTCCACTATCAGTGACCTCCGCTCTCAGATGGCCGATGCCCAATAGGATATTTTATCAAATCAATAAAAAATTAAAATGATAAGTCGCAGTCGGATTGGGGGCTTGTGACGTAATCTCTGTAAAAAGTGTACTACTTAAGACGTGACGTCATACGAAATTTCAACGCACTGTATCTTTGTTATTTTTTGTTTTCGGAACTAAAGAAAAAATATGTTCAATTGATCTGGGCTGAACAGTCGGTCGATTGTGGTCAGCTGGCTGCGGTTGGCTGGCCGTCCTCTCCCATCCCAGAGTGTGTCACTCACTCCTATAAACCACGCGCTCCTCGGTTTATCCATGGCTAATCCGATACTAGCAGTTATTATAAACTGAACTATTGGAATTGTATGTGGCTGGTGCTCGAATAGTTGTATAGGACTGGTCGGTCGTTGTACTGGCTGAATGAGTGAGAGTCATCGTCACTTCCCAGTGTTCAATAGGCTAGTTGCGTGTCAAAAATAAATGACCAAACACTAACCAATACATAAAACATCTAAAAACACGTGGAAACATCAAATATATTGTACATTTGATGCTTTTTATGATTTTTAGTTATCATACCAAGAATATATCATTTGATGCTGTGAAACTATGACGTCATAATGTAGTATTTCATACAAAATTCCATATAAACTATCGCTTTCACATTTATTAAAAAGTAGCTGATTTGATATGTCAGGAAACTACCCTCATTGATTTGAAATTTGGTACACATACCTACCTAATCTACCTATACCGAGAAGTCCGATGACTATTATACAATAATATGGTGTCATTATGAGTCCGATAGTGAAGCTGAATAATGAATTAAAAAAAAAATATTATCGCGTCACATCGCTTTTATAATTAAGAAAATAAACCGGAGACATTTTTTTATATGCAACTCCTTTGCTCGAAAACACTGGTAAAAAAGAGGGGAAGAAACAGAAACTAGTTTAGAATAAAGATAATTTTACTTAGTTATTTGCAATAACCAGTTTTCTAGTAACAAATTTTCCTTAACGTAGGTACTTACCTCCACACATATATCACCGAAGATGTTTGCCTTGTGTGTAGTCATCACAGATGTAGAGTATTGCTAGATAACGCATGCCGGACACGCCTTGCTGCGCTTTTATTATAGTTTGCGATGAGTAAAAAAATGCCCTGTAAACACCATGATAGCTCAGTAATGACATCGAATGCTGTGACGAACGTTGCGGTTTTGAGTCCTACGATGAATTTGAGGAAACCATTAAGAAGAGAAGAGCCTCTCCGCGAATTTCTCCGTCCCTTACTAAAGTGTCGGAGACAAGCGAGACGAGAGAGCCGCTATTTTAGTGAAAAATACGGTTTTCTGTTATTTGAAAAAAAAATTAAGCCTTTTTAAAAATAAAGTAACACTATTCCCTTTCTAATGGATTTCAGATTGTATGATAATACTTCGTTGACTCACAGGTTGTTTCTTACCTCTCTAGTATTATGGTCGAAAAGCTTGCTTGGAATTCTCGTCTTCAAAATTACCAACTGAACTCTCAAAGATTCTTTAAGACCATTGCATTAATTTAAAACTTGACTTCTATGCAAAATAGTCGTAGTAAAAATATAGGTAATTTCTACCATCTTATTTTTTTATATTAACATTTAAAAATTACAATAGACAATAGTTACCAATAAAATATCAAAGATCTACGTACTTTACAATTTGTTTGTCAAACTAAAATAAACCTTGTTGTCATCGTGTCGTAGGTTTCTTTCCGCAACGAGAAGACCGCTTCCAGAGACCCCAATTCGGACACATACGGAATCCAAAGAGAATAAGGGACAGATTATCAGGAATTCTCCACTTCGTTCCAGAAAACCAAAATAGTAATCCAGCTTTCATATACCCGTTTAATGAGAAACCACAGATTACGTATAATGGACCAAATTATGACCAATATGGCCGACCAATAATTTCTTATCAGAATAACCAAAATTATGTAAATCCATATGAAGAATACAATTCTAGAAATCCTGTAGTTTTTCCAACTTCAAGACCTGAAGTAGGAACCAATCAGTTACCAAATCAATTACCAAATGTAAACCAATATCAACCGAACCAAAATCCACAATCAACTCAAAGTGATCAACAACTCAACACAAATCAAAATAAGCCCGAATCAAATGTAATTTTTCAAGAAATCCCGAATCAGGGGTCGAATATATTTATATACCCAAACCAGGAAAAACCAGGAGACATTGCATCAAATCAACAATCTGGTATAAACACTGAAACCTATCAACCAACTGAGAATCCTCAAATAAATGAATATCAGCCAAATCAGAATGACAATACTCAGACAACTCAAAACCCACTAACTCAGGTCAATTTTGAAGCTAAAACTGAGTCAACTCTAGCATATAACAATTTCCCAACACTATTAACCACTCAACCAACTCAATTCAACTCAATATCTGACCAATCAAACAATCAAGAAGCAGCAACAGAAAAAACAACTGAATTACCGAAGAATGAAGGTTCACAATCAGTTAACAGTGGATCAGTTAATTTTGGTAGTGGAAACAGTTATATTTTATCTGGAAGCTCAACTCTACCACCTCTGACTCCAGTACCAGCATCTGAAGTGGGAAATAACTTCAATTTTGGCGCGCGAGGATTATTCTGTAATTATATATTTAATTATAATTTTATTACTAATTTACTAAAATTGAAAATCAAAGGCATGTGAAAAATGCTTTACACTCATAGATTTATAGCATGAGAGTTTTTTTTTATAGATTTACAAAGAGTTACCTACGTGTACCACAGTTGCCTGAGAGATATAAAAATGTGCCTTATATCTTGGCAATCAAGTCCATATACAGTATATGTAGATTCAGATGAACCTTTTTGTAATGTCATATGGTTAATTTTCACATCTCTCTGGCTACTGTCACCCACACCAAGCTAAAGCGTAAATACCTAGTGTATCTAATCTAGAGACAAAAAGTAAAATATAATTATGCCATAATATTAAAAAAAGGTTCACAATTAAAAAGCGCATTATAATATTTCTAATAATATTCTAATTTATTTCAAGTTAGATTTATGGAACTTATATTTTAAGTGAAAACGTCTGGGTTGCACGACACAGAAGCATGTATGTACACACACAAGCATGAAAATTGGATAACAATAATATTAATTATAATATAATTATCTAATCATCAAATCACTGTAATATAAGGCACCTGTATCACCGGCGACGATCTTAGATTTAGAGCAACGATTAAGGTGATGATAGCTCAGTGGTCACTACCACGTCGAATGCCGAGACGACGGTCGCGGGTTGGAACCCTACAATGTGCTTTCGGTAAAGGAAAACATCGTGAGGAAACCATAACCAAGCACCTTCCGGTGTTCCAAAAGCTGCACTTGACAGCCAGTTCCCTTCTAGGGTTTGTGTGCTTACCACCATCGGCCACATCATCACTGACCACGGTCAGATTGTGGTCAAACACAGGACTATTACATAGTAAAAAAAGAGCGGTTTCTGCCCATCATCCGCAACCGAGATTTTCTTTGTCTTTTTTTCTTGTCGCTTCGACAAATTAGTGAAGGGAGAGTTCCCGCCAATGGCAGTAGGCAGCCTGCGTTCAACTTGTATTTTAGTGACACGGGAACTACATCTATTGTATGTTTCTTGAGCGATATTATAGTCGATAGCTAGTTCTAAGCTCGTCGCTGCGCGGGTGGTACAGGTACCTTACACATAATTAAAATTACTAATTGTAAGTAATACCTAAGAAAAACACAATATTAATGCACTAATAGTGGAAGTTCGCTGGCCCCGATTATATTGTTTACAAACTAAACCGATTTAATCTCACATTAACCGTTTCTAACAAAAAACAAGTTATAAAATAATTTAGGTAGTCCTGTCAAATTATTTCGATTGCTTATCTTTGTTAATTAAAGTAGCCTGAAAATAAAATACAGACTTATCGAATATTTTTATTGTGACACGAGAATTTTATATATTAGATTTGCCAGCTTTAAATATCTCTTTTGTAAGAAAAAGAGGTGACGTGACTATTAGTTTAGTTACAAGACAATAAATAGACAAAATGTTTAATACTTAAGACTTCTTTTTTGGCAGTGTCAAGTTATATTTGAAGTTCTAGTAACGTTCCGTGCAATAGGTACGTCAGTTTTTAGTACAATCGTGGCCGTTCTACTAAAATATTTCATGAACTTTTTGAGACACCTTGGAAAGTCGCTCAGCTAACGATGGATCCCCTGGGGAGTGCCCTTGTGTGAGTGAGTTACGGCCAACTTCAAATTAGGTAACATTTTTTTATATATCAACTAGCTGACCCGGCAGACGTTGTCCTGCCGAGAACAAAAATAAAACTGGGACCTACCTACCTCTCCCTACCTACTCCTATCTACCTCTACCTGCAACTACCTACCCCTACCTACCTTTTTTTTTTTTTTTTTTTTTTTTTTTTTTTTTTTTTTTTTTTTTTTTTTTTTTTTTTTTTTTGAAAGGACTAAAGTTGGTAGCCTCTGATGGCTGCTCCAACCTTACCGGACAATCGGCGAGCGCAGAGAGCTCTCAGCCGGGTAACATTTAGGTAACAACGCCTGAGGGCACCCCCGAGTGGGGTACGAACCTCGGCTCAGGGCGTTACCGGGGGAAGGGGAGGACTTTGTACGAGTTACGACTAATTGGGGGCGGTCAGATTACTAATGGCAGCTCGGGCCGCTTGAACGGGACGAGACTGAGTGGGACGTCGCGGCGGTCCTCGCCGTCGAGGACGGTAGCGTAATCGGTTTTGTGTAGTGTGTTGTGTACTTTTACGGGCTTCGTCAGCTTCGATCTGAGCTAATGTTATGGGGTCATCCGGCTCGCTGAGGGCTTGCCTTGGTCTAAGGATACGGAGTATACGAGAGGGCGTGTAAGTTGCGGCTTTCACTATAAGAGGGTTGCGGTGATTAACGGCGGTATTGAAAAATCTGCGTGAGGCGCGTTTTATAAATTGTTTTAACGTGGGGAGACCTAAATCAATGTGGAGATTTTCATTACGCATGTACCACGGGGCGCCCGTGGCTTTGCGCATGAAACGGTTTTGAATCACCTGAAGGCTATGGATCCGTGCAGGAGCTGCATGTGCGAACACAGTACTAGCATAGGTCATAATGGGGCGGATACACGTGGTATATAATCTAACCTTGCTTTTGAGGGCAAGTTTAGACTTATGATTCAATAAAAAGTGGAGGCGCCCTAACACAAAGGCGGCGCGCGCGCGGACCGCTTTAATGTGGGCATCAAAGGTCAAACGATCATCGAGAATTACTCCGAGATATTTGGCTTGCCTTTCCCAGGGGATTGGTTCACCGAATAGAGTAACTGCCTTTGGAGGGGTGGGGGTACCTCGATGGTAGGGTCTGTAGAATAGGACCGCCTGGCTTTTGACAGGATTGATTTCGATCCTCCATTTCCGAAACCAGGCGCCTAGGGCGTTAGCCGCGGTTTGGAGGTTCTTAACAATGACTGAGGGGGACTTACTAGAGCAGTAGAGCGCGGTGTCGTCCGCAAAAAGAGCTAGCTGCACTTTGTCGGTCTTTGGCATATCACTCGTGTAGAGTGAGAATAGCAAGGGAGATAGTACCGAGCCCTGAGGGACACCGGCACCGATGGGGTGAGGGGAGGAGAGTGCGCCTAGAATGCGATATCGAAAGTGGCGATTTGACAAATAATCTCGTAAGATAAGCACGAGTCTATGTGGAACACCTAAGGTGAATAGCTTAAAGATTAAGCCATTGTGCCACACTTTGTCAAATGCCTTCGCGACATCGAAGAATAAGACGCCTGTCATGTTACGCTCTTGGTACTGGGAAGAGATGTGTTCAACAATACGATGTACTTGTTGAACACAAGAATGTTTGGCTCGGAAGCCAAATTGTTCGTCAGGGATGAGATTATTGGCGTCGGCATATGTTTTGAGGCGGATATAGATCAGTCTCTCATACATCTTGCCCAAGACATTTAATAGACTTATGGGGCGGTAACTGGAGGGCTCGGACCTGGGTTTGCCGGGCTTATGGATTCCAATTACATGGGCCTCTTTCCACTGATGTGGAAAAATATTACAAGAGAGGGCAGCGTTAAATATGGATGTTAGCAGTATTATGAGGTGGGCGGGGAAGAGTTTGATCACTTTGTTAGTGATTTTGTCCGATCCCGGGGCCTTCCGCGTGTGTAAGTTCCTGATGATCGATTTGACCTCGTCAGGGGTCGCGGGAGGAAGGGGGTCATCCTCTTCGCTGAGAGGAGGGGGTGGCGGCAATGGGAGGGCGGCTCTCCGTTCAACTTCAGAGTTGACTTCCTCCAAATGACTCGGGTCTATCGGGAGGGTACTGGGCGTGCACTGAAACTCTAAGCTTTCAGCGAGGCATTCTGTTTTATCATCGTCATCGAAAGCGGGAGGGAGATTGGGCCTATTTAGTGGGGGCATGGGTGCTACCGTGTCCTTGGTAAGGGCACGAGAAAGCTGCCAAAAGGCTTGATGAGAGGGTCTAATGTCTGTAAGGGTCTGGTCCCAGCGAACCTGACGTAGCTCTTCAATGCGTGACTTGACGTCACGCTGGAGAGCACGCATACGGATGCGGTTGTCCTCTGAGGGGAAACTATCATAGGCGCGAATGGCGGCATTTCTCTGCCTCAACAAGTCACGTACGTCATCGGGCAAGCGCCAACGTTGCCTACCTACCTACCTTACCTACCTACCCTACCTACCTACCCTACCTACCTACCCTACCTACCTACCCCTACCTATCTACCTACCTCTACCTGCCACTACCTGCCACTACCTACCCCTACCTACCTTACCTACCTACCCTACCTACCTACCCTACCTACCCCTACCTATCCTATGTCCTTCTCCTGGCTCTAAACTACCTCCCTGACAATTTTCAGCTAAATCGGTTCAGCCGTTCTTGAGTTATAAGTGGAGTAACTAACACGACTTTCTTTTATATATATAGAAGATTTTCTGGCAGATTTTATTGTCTGATGTTATTGTAAGATTGCCCCTCCCTAAATGAAATCCTGGATCCACGCCTGCTGAGCAAAGACAAGACGCAGTTTCATAACAAATAAGTAATTCCATGTAAACACATGAAACATGCGCAAATAGCGTGTTTCTCTTGAACATGTTTATGGTTACAAAATAAATTAGTTTCTAACAAATACACTCGTCTATTTATACTGACATTGGCCAGATGCAAGCATTATAATGATGCCGATTATTTTGTGTTGTTTACAGGCTAAATCTATTCCCCCTTATCAAGTGTTACACGTAAATCCCGCGAGTTTCGAGTTTGAGTTTGAAGCGCTTATCATAAAATTTCTTCCAATAGGTACCTATCTACTTACATAAATTAAAACGCAAAAATATCCGCTAATTCAATTTTAAAATCCACCTTAAAATATCCGCTAATTCTAATTTAAAATCCACTTATAATATCAAGTTTCAAAACTACAACAAACTCATAATTTTCGATCAAAAAGGTCAGATCAAATCATGGAATTTAACAAAAATAATAAATAACAAGAATAACAACTAAATGCGCCCGGAATTCACAAAACGTATTAAAAGGGTATTTAATTAAAGACAATAAAGTAATAAATGGTTGTTTTAAAAACATGAACTTTTTTTGTTTTTAAGATTTTTGTTATAATTGTGATCACTCACTCGCATCGGAACGGAACTAAAGGTCGGTTGCTCGTACATTTTAGTTAAAGTTATAGTCAAAGTTAATTTAACTATTAGGTACCATGCTTTGACTGTAGTCACTTTGACGATGACCGATCTGCCTCGGTCGGTTACGGTTACGGTTAAAATTTTAGTTAAAGTGACACGAGCAATCCAGTTTGCTTTCTTTCGGAGGTTAAAGTTAACTATAACCGTAACCTAACTATAACCTTACTATGACCGCGCTTTATGCAACCGATCCTAGTAGGTATAGTATGACACAACTTAGATGAAGCATCGGCAAAATTCGGAAAATCGATCGTTCTCGAAAAGAGTGCGTCTACAACATTACTCATGTGTTAAAAAATGATCCGCGACAATGATCTTGTTGAACGGTGAATGGCGCGATAATGAATGATTTTTATTAGTTGTGTAAATTGGAATTGAAGTGTACGAAAACGATTTGCCGATGCTACATCTAAGTTGTGTCATACTGTACCCAATTGTTTTATCAAAAACACAAAACGTATTGTACCTTTTTTTTATAAAACAATAATTGAAACATGGAATGTCTAAAAGTTCTTGTCCCTTTAATAGATACGTAATAAAAACAATAAAAGCCCACCAAAGTCGAATCGTGTTAAAATGCTAATAAAATTAGTTTTATGTTTTTAGTCCGACCACAAGGTCGTTGATGTCATGTCATTCGCTGAGTTATAATTGTATGACAGTACGACGATACATGGAATAATAACATAGTCTAGAAGTGATCTACAAGAAAAAAGCATGAGAAAAGTGTTACCCGCGGTTTCACTCACGTTCCCGGAATAAAAAGTAGCCTATAATCTTCGGGGATAATGTAGCTCAAATCTGATCAGTAACTCCGGAGATTAGCGCGTTCAAATAAACAAACAAACTCTTTAGCTTTATACCTATGTTATTATTCTTCAACCCTTTTAAAACTAACGCCTAAACCCTATTGGGTATAAGTGACATGATAACGAAAACTGAAACCATGGTTTATGTACACTTTTTTATACCTCTCAGTGTTAAAATTTCTTTGTTTTTTTTTTAAATGACTAGGACCTAAGACTCTAGGTATTTGTGAATACCATTAATGTTTTTTCTAAGTTTTACAAACTAGTATTTTTTTTTCAAAAATTAACGCAACATTTAATTAAATCCCCTGAATCCTGAGGGTCCAAAATAACGTATATGGTATTTTTAGCGGTTACTTTCTCAATTTATTAAAAAAAAACAATTCCAAACCTAAAACTACTTTTAATTAATTTTTAAACAATACAAAATATAATTATAAAGATTATACGCTTAAGTTCGCAAGTGTTGTCGCTCCGACGTCTCGATGCAAAGTGAGCCCGCCGCTCGTGCGCGTTTTGCTTTTATAATATGGCGGTCGAGCCGTTTCACAAGATGGAGGCTCATAGATAATACGGCCTCTCCTGACGTGTGGTCGTCCTCGACCACATCTCTACTACTTCAATTTTCAGCAAGTGGACTCGGGTGAATCTCAGGACTAGGACCATCAATGGCATCAGTGTTCTGTGGACCCTGGTGACTGTCATCATTTTCCAAATCCAAAGTGTTCTCGCAGTCTGTTGTACTGGTAGATGGGCCTTCTGGGGTATCACCATCGGCTGAAAAAAAAACCAAAAACACTATAGGTGCAAAATATTTTCCTTTAACATGAGGTAAACATGTTTCTAATGACAAGCGCCCAGTTAGCCGTCATGGACAGAGCTACATATAGCTCATGTCGTGATTTAGAATAATAAGACAAGCGCCCAGTTAGCTGTCTTCGGCAGAGTCATAACTCAACATCTGCATAATAAATACTTAGACCGGGACCCAGTTAACCCGTCTCGACAGAGCCAAAGCTCGATGCCGTCGTATTTATAATTAGAAACCGGGACCCAGTTAACCCGTCTCGACAGAGCCAAAGCTCGATGCCGTTGTATTTATAATTAGAGACCGGGACCCAGTTAACCCGTCTTTATGATGTCGCTATGGTTTTCATACCACGGAACGGGACCCAGTTAACCCATTTGGCAAAACCATAGCTCCATTTACTTACTATCAAAAAACGAGGCACAAGACTCAGGGGTCCACTCTCCTCGCCAGGCAACCATGTGCTCGGCGGCAGCCTGAGTAGTTTTACCGTACGAACCGCTTAGTAGTTGTAGTTCGTATCTGCCGTGGGGCAGTACTTTTACTACACGGTAAGGTCCTCGCATGCCCGAGTCCAACTTGCCTGTAATTTGAGAAGTTTTTATTACAAAAACATTGTCACTTAATTTGAAAGTTCGCGTAACCTTTCTATTTTTATTTACATAATCATCTTGTTTACGTCTATTTTGGTCAAGGAGTTCGCTAGCGCGCTGTCTCTGTAATTCTCTGATGCATTCACGATTAGGCCTTGTACTCTCTACAGCAACATCGCGAACGAGTGTTCTTATTAAAGGTGTGACTGCTTCAACACCGATGAGTAGATGTAGAGGTGAGGTTTGGGTAGTTTTGTGCTTAGTGCAGTTTACAACAAGTTGCATTCGCCATAAAGACTCAGACCATCCCTTATCACGGTTAGCGGCTTCTATGCGTACCATATTGAGCAAAGTACGGCAATAGCGCTCCACTTGACCGTTTTCACAGTGCATCTCGGGTGTTACAAAATGAATTTGACTACCGATTTCAGAAACCCAATTTCGAAATCTCGCACTCTCAAACATTCGCCCGCGATCACACACTACAAGTTTGGGTGCGCCAAACAACGAAACTGCATTTCTAACTACCTCTATAAGTTCTTCAGAGTCTTGTTTTTTAATAGCATAGAAAAGACAGTATTTAGAATAAGCGTCCACAATAAGTAAAACGTACTTATTATCCTTTGAAATAGGCAAGGGTCCTAATACGTCTATATGTATAGTGCTAAAAGGACTATCAGGCTTATGCCATGATGAAATAGGGTGGTGAGGGGCTCTGGGAACCTTTTTAGATGAAAGACAGGTCAAACAATGACCTATATACTTTTTCACAAAATTACGGAGACCAGGAAACCAAAAATGACGTATAATTAAATCTATAGTTTTGTCTGCACATATGTGTTCATGTTGATCATGAAAAAGTCTTAAAAGACTTAATCTATGCCCTTTTGGAATGAAGCACAGCAATCTTGACTCCTCACCGGTTGGGGTGTACTTGTAATACAGTAAGTCGTTGCGTACGACATAGCGCGAAGAGTCTAACTCATTATTATTCACCTTGTCAATCAGTGCACGAGTTTCCTCGTCCGCAGATTGAGCGATTTCAGCCCAGTTTTTAGGCCTGGTGATTTGGCGAACATCAACAGGATTCCTACTCAGATAGTCTGCATGTTGCATCATTACGCCCTTTCTATATTCTATCGTAAAGTTGAAATCCTGCATATATATCCACCAACGTGCGACACGCGGTATTAAGTCCTTTTTACGCTCCGTTTGTTTAAGTGCATTACAATCGGTCACGATTTTGAATGTTATGCCCAGTAAGTAATGACGAAAATGCTGGAGAGCCTTAATAATTGCAAGCGTCTCGAGCTCGTACGAATGATATCGCGGTTCGGCGCCCTGAGTAGTTTTACTGAAGTAAGCAACAACTCTCCGCCTATTATTCTCATGCACTTGAATAAGCACCGCACCATACCCAATCGAGCTCGCGTCCGTATGTAACTCGGTCGTCAATAGTGGGTCAAAAATTGAAAGAACAGGCTCATTGGTAAGGCACTTTATAAGGTATTTACGCGCATTTTCCTGTTCGTTCCCCCAAAAGAACTTAACATTGCCCCGTGTCAATTTAGCTATAGGCGCCGTTTTAGATGCATAACTAGGTATATACCGGCGGAAATATCCGGCCAACCCAAGTAACTGCCGAACTTGCTTTACATTTGTAGGCAGAGGAGAGTCTATTAAAACCTGAATCTTACTCATGCTCGGTTTAACCTGACCTTCCGAAATGGTTCTTCCTAGATACTCCACCTCTGTGGCCACAAATGTACTTTTCTTTAGGTTTATAGAAAAACCCGCAGAAGTTAAGGTAAGCAAAACCTCACGCACATTTTTAATTGCATCATTTATCGACGAGGCTAGAATCATGACGTCATCGACGTATACTAAAACTTTACCGGATTCAATTAATGTTTTTAAAGTATTAGTGATTATCCGTTGATAAACAACTGGCGCATTGGCAAGACCAAATGGCATTTTCAAAAATTCAAAGTGCCCTTCTGGGGTTACGAAGGCAGTCTTAGATATTGAGTCATTATCCAATAAAATCTGATAAAATCCGGTTGCCATATCTAAACAACTAAAGAATTTGCTCTTGCCAAGGCGGTCAATGTGGTCTTCGATCAGAGGTAACGGGTAACGGTCTTTTATCGTTATAGCATTTAATGCTCGATAATCTATGCACATCCTATCCTTACCGTCTTTTTTCTTTACAAGAATAATTGGACTGGCATATGGTGACTCAGATTCACGAATGATTCCCTTTTCAAGTAAATCTCGTATGATCTCGCGTACTTTTAATTTTTCATCGATAGAAAGTCTATACGGCCTATAGCAAACAGGTGTTTCACTCGTTAACTCAATACGCATACTACCGGTCGTGACGGTAGTCACTGCAGTGCCAATTATAAAAAAATTATTAAACTCTTCAACAACCGACAGTAATTTTTCGCGATCACTACCCTCAAGAGGTGTGTTAATCGGTAGTTGTGCACTAGGGTTAGCGAGGAATACATTCTGGATAATATTTGAATTAGGAATCCGCATTAGTCTTTGTTGATTATTCGCACGAATGTACGTGACACCGTCACGATTTAAAACGTCGGTTCCAATTAGGACTGGAACGTTGATACATTTATGGGGAACAACAAATAAGTCTACCTCGAGGGAAATATCATTAAATTCTATAATGAGCGTAACGCGTCTATTGCACTCAATATTATGCTCACCTATACCACGCAAAACTAGATAGGTGGGAATTTGGCCGCATTTGAAATGTTTTAATACCGATTCAGAGATAAGGGAGACGCGTGAACCACTGTCTATTAGGACGTCTATAGGTATACCTTGTATAACGGCGGTCGTGACATCACTATCTGTTGACGTACCTTTCAATTCGGTACAAAAATTAACGTTATTTTTATTACGCTCCTCAGATCTTTGTTTTGCAAAGCAAGTAGTGATATCATGGCCCATTTTCTTACAAAATGAACAAGGAATATTAGGTTTATTGACGCTTGGTACTGTTGAAATGTCAGTTTTCGGTTGTTTTGGACATAAACGTTGTATATGGCCGAATGCACCGCAAGAAAAACACTTAATATCATTCGGCCCTTTACTAAGGGGCCGTTTTTTAGAGTTTCTATCAAAATGTCTACCATGAGAAGGTTTTATTGAACTCACTGATCGATTAGGTTTTGGTTTTGTATAGATGGACAAAAATTCGACGAGATCTTTGGTTAAAAGGTGGGCATTAGTCGCAGCAGCACGTACCTGAGCATCAGTTATTCCACGTATTACAATCGCGACGGTTAATTCGTCGCTTAAACCTTTCACAATATTCAAACGCAAAATGGAGCGCCTCGCATATTCGGCATACGTAGAATAACTGTCGGAGTTGGTACTCATAACGTCGTATAAAATATTAGCGATATCGATCCTTCGCGAACATAATGGTTTGAATTCAATTTTAAAATTTGACCACGTGCGATCGTTCGTAACCCAGTCATTGAGCCAACTACGAGCGTCCCCCTTCAGGCAGTTTGCAATTCGGGATAGGCACTCGTTGTCATCCCAACGATTAATCTCACGTGCTCTTTCTACCTCCTCACACCAAGAATCGATATCGTGTAAACTGGGGTCAAAATTAGAAATATAATAGTGGTTGGATCTGACCTTAGTTAATGCACTTAGTGCTCCGATGAGGCGATCAGTTACGTCAAACGAGTTCGAAGTACCGGCGAGAGAATTCTCAACAGTACTGATATTCGACTCCGACGCAGCTGGTAACAGTGGCGTATCCATGATCGCGGCGTCTGGCACGGCTATGGCGCGTACCTCGGGCACTCCCGTGCCACGCGGTGGCGGTGTCACGATGGCTCGCGATTCCGGCGCCGTTTCGTTGCTCGGTGAGGGTAGGCTGGAGTTTTCTAGGGCGTTGAGACGCGCCAGAATAGCCCCAAGTGTGTCTTGGATATTATCGGCATTACTGTTTTGATCACGCCTCGTTCTACCTCTATTTCTAGTGGTAGGTCGTTCGGCCATGGTCAAATGAAAACTCGAAGAATATTTACAACTTAATTCTTATTTTCGCTGCCAGTCAGAGTGAATATAGGCAATGGAGCCAATCCCACTTCTGATTTTAGCGGTTACTTTCTCAATTTATTAAAAAAAAACAATTCCAAACCTAAAACTACTTTTAATTAATTTTTAAACAATACAAAATATAATTATAAAGATTATACGCTTAAGTTCGCAAGTGTTGTCGCTCCGACGTCTCGATGCAAAGTGAGCCCGCCGCTCGTGCGCGTTTTGCTTTTATAATATGGCGGTCGAGCCGTTTCACAAGATGGAGGCTCATAGATAATAGTATATAATTTTTGTCATGAAATCTTGAACCAAATATAGTTTTAAAAGATGTTCACTCGATTAACTTTAAAAACCGGCCAAGTTCGTGTTAAGATAATTTACCTAATATTATTCCAAAATGTACCTATTCTTTTTAGAAGCAATATAACCAGCACTAACACATTTGGACGATGTTAATTATTTTTTTAAATAATACCCAATGTTTTTATATCTTTCTATTTACAAAACCTTTAAAATGTAACTTAATATAGTAAATAATATAATTATTATTCTTATATCATGGCATGAGTTCATTCACTCATACTGAGCTATAACTTAACTTTGTTAAGATGGTTTATAAAAATATACTAATTACTTCATCAAATTAGCATAGAAATAACCTATTGCACTATTGTCTGAGCAATGCAAGGGCATGTCATGATTATAAGGAAATCATTTACGGTACGCGTTGCCTGACTCTCATACTAATATTACAAATTCGTATGTTTGTTACTTCTTCACGCTCAAACGGCTAGACCAATTTTGATGAAATTTGGTATGGAGGTAGCCAATACCCTGGATTAACACATAGGCTACTTTATAGCCCTCGAGAACAAGGTCCCGGAACGCGAGTGAAACCTCGGCGCCTCTCCTCTATTTGCTGCTGCTGAACGAACGACTTGCGGTGCACGCACGGCAACTCGATTTCGATTTTACTTTGAACTCTACAGATGAGCCGGTGAACTATAGAACTAAAATTCTGCACAGAGGTGAACGAGTTCAATTTGTTCACTGAAGTGAGTAGTTCAAACGAATCACTCGCACGAGTTAAAAGTCTGGTAGCAGTATAGGTGCACCTTAAGGGTGAACCTTCGGTTGGAGCGCGAAATTCAGATTTTATCACGTTTTTTGCAAATTGCAACTCAGTTATAGGTCGTAAGTTATCAACATGTTATTTGCGAGAAGAATGGTAGTATATTTACTGATTAATAACAAAAGAAATCATCAACACATTCCTCCAAGGTACATTAGTAACATTTTTATGATTTAGTCGTATATGTCAGTAATATACCTTGGAGGAATGTGTTGATGATTAATTTTGTTATTAATCAGTAAATATACTACCATTATTGTCGCAAATAACATGTTGATAACTTACGACCTATAACTGAGCTGCAATTAGCAAAAAACGTGATAAAATTTGAATTTAACGCCCCAACCGAAGCCTCCACCTTAAGATAATCTATGGAGAGAACTAGCTATTAGTGTTGCCACAAATATAAATCATTTACTACGATAACTTTTATACTATTAATACTTCATTTATTAATGACTTGGGACAAGCAAGACTCAACTTTACCGCAGTTACATAAGTCGCACATTACCTTAACATTTTTTAACTATAACTTTAGTAATACTTCACATTAAAAAAAAACATCTCATAAGCCTATTCAAAACCTTTACTCCATCAAAATTAATTTCATAAGAAAAATCTCACAGTTCAAAACTAATCAAGTCTGCCCAACAGCTTTTTCTAACCCATTTAATAATTTTCCTTCTCTTTCTAGCGGAAACCTGCGAGACCATAGACAATGAGATTGGAAGCTGCATCTCTGTGTTCCAATGCCCTCAGTACTTGAAGATAATCCAGAATCACAAAGCCGATCCTGCGAGCGTCCAGCTGCTCAGGAGAGTACATTGCGGTTTTGAAGGGAACAATCCTAAGGTAACGTATATCCCTTTTTTGGGTACCATACTATATATCCTTAGGCCAGTGCTACATTACGCGGAAATTCCGTCGCGGATATTCCGTCACGGAACGTATTGCGTACAAATGACAAGAGACGGAGCGACTGATATTCCACGTAAGGCGATGCTATACGTGAAATGATGATTCTAAAATGCGTTTTTCTCTGTATTTATTATTTATTCCAAGAGATTTAGAAAAAAAAATATGTTAAACTAGAGAATATGTGACGGGGAATAGATTTTTTAAAAATTGAGATTTTTCATTAGTAACGTGCGGAAGATCCGCAACGGAATTTCCGCGTGATGTAAGCAGCGGTGCAACTCCGTCAGTCCGTCTTTCCGTCTAACACTGCGGCCATCAGCAACTGCCTAATAACTTTATGCTATCGATTTTAAATTTGTGATAGTTTGAAATGTTAAAACCTTATTGCAGTTGACTACTGGTTCAAATGAAAGGCATTTATTAGTAAACTAGCTGTTCTCCGCGCAGTGGCGTAGCGTGGCCCTGCGGGGCCCCGTATAAAAAAAATGTTTGGGGGCCCTAATGAATGGTAAAGATTATTAAAAAAAAAAAATGTTTGCATAAAATTAAAGTTTTTTTTTTTACAAACAATTCAAATTAAATATACACTCTCCTTGCCTTTTTTTCGGCAAACTGATTTATTAAATCATTTATAGCTGATGATGACTTTGGTTTTTCTAATGTTTTTGCCTCTATGACGCACGTCGGGGGCCTCTGTGACCTGGGGCCCCGTATAATTGATACGGCAGATACGGCGGTAGCTACGCCCCTGTCTCCGCGGCTTCACTTGCATTCCCGGGATAAAAATTAGCCTATAACCTTCGGGGATAATGTAGCTTCCTATTAGTGACAGAATTTTTCAAATCGGACCAGTAACTCCGGAGATTAGCGCGTTCAAACAAACAAACTCTTCAGCTTTATTATTATATTATATATATATAGCTATATTATATATAGAAAGATAAAAAAAAATTATACGTTCTTTATAGCTCAGGAAGCGAACCATCTTGAATGCTCTTACTAGTAGTTAGAATGAAACGGATAAGAGCTTGATGCCCAATTTCTTTACCACCCAGGTATGCTGTCCTCGCGAAGGCATCCCAACAGACCCGCCAACGGAACCCACCGTCCCCACGACTACTACCACAACCACTACCACCACCACACCAGCAGCAGTCGAGCCTGAAGGCAAGAACATCGGCACTGAGGACTTCATCTCCGTGATGCCTGAACCACCCATCTGTGGGCTAAGCAACGCTTCCTTCAGCAGAGTTGTTGGAGGAGTTGACGCTAAAATTGGTATGTACCTATAGATGAACAAAACCGACCATGTGCGAGTCGGACTCGCGCACGAAGGGTTCCGTACCATTATCTATAAAAATCATGTCTGTTGTATGGGAGCCCGACTTAAATAATATTGGTGCCGATTCTGTTGTTTACGAACTTAACTAATATTAGACAAGTCACGTCTCTTTCATTTTAACCTTATTGAAAAAAGATAGAATTTTTTTAATGCTGTCAGTTTAATCCATACCGTCGTAATGTACGGGTAAATAGTCGTGACCTTTATTGGTCGCGCTTAAATTCACGTTGAAATGTGTGATCGGATTAAACGGACAGGACTAAATTATCTTGCATCCCTTTCTTATATTTACTATTAGAAAGAGATATAGTGAGATTACATTTATTTTAGTTCGTAAACAACAGAATCGGCACCATTGTGTGAATATTTCAAGCGTCTACCTGTTGCCGTTATCAATGCCGAGCAAAAACTAGCAAAAAAAAAACACGTTTGTTTCATGGAAGTTAATTTAGTATTTGTAGTTGTAGCGGCAACAGAAATACATCATTTATGTAAATTTTAACTAGCTAACTATGTCATGAGATACAGCCTGGTGACAGACGGACAGACAGACAGACAGGGTTTCCGTTTTACCCCTTGGTTATGGAACCCTAAAAAAACCCTATTAGGTATATGATATGATCAACATTTAACAAACATAGTAAAATCCATGGACGTATAAAAAAAGATGGACAGAGTATGGCCTAAACATAAAGTGAAGCATAGCAATGGCGGCGACGCATCCATGTGTGAGTCCCAGAGTTGCTCGCGAAGTAATGGCGGCCGACTGGCTTACTATGGTGAGAGTGTGTGCGTGTCGCATTGTATGTACAAGACGGCCGGCTTACTATGGTGCTTCAGTTTGCTGGTTCGTAAAATGGCGTCCGTCTTTTTTTATACGTCCATGGTAAAATCTCTTCCAAAGACGATAAAATTAAAATGGTCTTTGGAGCTATACTGAAACTTAATCCAACGCAAAAATAAATTATTAAAATGAGTTCATCAACAAAAAAGTTATGCGTAAAAAAAATATATACGACCGAATTGAAAACCCCACACTTCGAATGTCATACATATAAACCTTCCTCTTGAATCACTATCTATTGCTGAAAACTTCATTAAAATCCGTTGCATGATTTAAAATATCTAAGCTAAAAGACAGCGGGAGCAACTTCATTTTATCTATGTAAAGAAACTTTTGTTATTCATACAGTCGTATGTAACTAGAGTTGAAATTCCAGGTGACTTCCCCTGGATGGCTCTGCTGGGGTACAAAGGGAGACGTAATCCCGGCGTGCGGTGGCTGTGCGGAGGGTCGCTGGTCTCCTCCCGGCATGTCCTCACTGCTGCCCACTGTATCCATGGACATGAGGACGATTTGTAAGTAATCATAGATTTTGGATGCGTCTGTGATATTATTAGAAAAATTGATCATCGGTTTTTTTACTCCCGACGAATAAAGGTGTTATAAGTTTGTAGTGTGTATGTGTGTCTGTCTGTGGCGTCATAGCTCCTGCACGGATGGAAAGTTTTTTTTTTTTAAAAGGTGTGTTCTCAGCTGTTTCAAGGTTACGACCAATTATCTAATGAGTTTCGAGGGTCTCTTTAAAGTATAATTTTAGTTATCACTACATACTATAAAACAAAGTCGCTTCCCTATGTAAGCTTAGATCTTTAAAACTACGCAACGGATTTTGATGATTTTTTTTGTAGATAGAGTGATTCAAGAGGAAGGTTTATATGTATAATACATGCATAATATAGTAGAGAACAGCTGACAAAAACCGGGCGAAGCCGGAGCGGGTCGCTAGTTTACTATATGGTATACGTGACCGTATAATTGTGAACACCGTTAATGTATATTATATCACGCGAGATTGTAAGTCATATTTTTTTCTTTAGTTCCGAAAACAAAATATAACGAAGCCCCATACATAGCGCGTTAAAATTTCGCATGACGTCACGTCTTAGTACACTTTTTAAGTACCTACATTCCTGAACTTTGAAGCGCCTTATCTTTGTAATTTTTTATTGATTTGATAAAATAAAAAATACGTATCCAATATTTTTTGGTAACCTAACTGACGGACTAAACAGAATTAATTATTATTTACCCAGTCATCACCCCTATTACCACTACACTATAAACTAAGAACCTACCTATAAAATCAATTTTATTTTAAAACATACAATCAAAATTATAATCAACACGTTTTATAATTTGCGCACAAGTTCCGCGATAAAACTCATAGTTACCGAGATAATGACGCGTTACAAATGGACAGACATTAAAATAAATTGGAAGATACATAAAATGGTTTGCAACAGCTGCGGTCATGGATTTTCCCTGCATCCGCCATAATTTATAACACATAGTAAAATTCTAACGTATTCCATTGTTTATGTTTTCCTTACTAATCACAATGTCTATCTACATATCAATAAATAAAAATTAAATGTCCGTTTGTTCATCTTATTAAAACTCCGAAAAATCTTTACCTGCATCCACAGCTCTTATAAACTAACAAATTATTTGTCTTAGGTTACTCTATATATACAAATAATAAAGCTGAAGAGTTGGTTTGTTTGAATGCGCTAATCTCTGGCGTAACTTGTCCGATTTCTTCACCTAAATAAGACGCTACGTTATCCCCATTATCCCCGAAGGTTATAGGCTACTTTTTATCCCGGGAACGCGAGTGAACCCGCGGGGAACAGCTAGTGTTTTATATACCCAGATCTAGTTCCTGCCTAAGTGATTTATTGAGGTTTTCATATAAAAATACCATTGAAATGATAAATGTAAACAGATCGGCGAACCTTGAATCGCGAAGGACCCATGGTCTCGGACCAACAGGCAAAAACAGATAGTTTGAGCCCATGGAAGCGTATTTTTTGAACTTTCTACACCCAGTCTCAGCCGCACCTTGAATTCTACATGTCATGCATTTATATTGATCATTATTTATATTATGTATGAGTAGATGCGAATTGTGTGTAGCACTTCCTGGCAGAGCCACCATCAAGGATCTGAATTCCAAGTCTGTCGCTATTTTGTCCCTTATTTGTCCTATTTTGTCCTCGAATATCGCGCCCTGGGTTTCATATCTCAAGAACTTAAAATTACTACTACAACCCTTAGAACTTTTGAGCCAGGGTGCGACAAAATCTGATATTCGAGGACAAAATTGGACAAAATAGCGACAGACTTGGAATTCAGATCCATGATGGTGGCTCTGCCAGGAAGTGCCACACGCGAATTGTGATTTTAATTAAGATGCCAGCGTTATTATGTAAATTATTATCGTAATATACAATACAATAATATCTTATAATAATAAATTATAATCTTTATTGACTTGTAGGGTATAATAAACATATAAGCACTCAATTAAATAATGCTAAGTATAACTTTCCGCCCCGGTTTCGTACCCGCGGGCGGTCCCCCTATTTTACCCCGTTAGGGGTTGAATTTCCAATCCTTTGTTGGTTGTCTAGTGTCTATGTCATAATAGCTATATATATGCCTTTCAACCTGTCCAGTGATTTAAGGTGATACCTTCGGATAAGAAATCAATCATTAACATATTCCTCCAAGGTATATTACTGACATATACGACAATTTCATGAAAATGTTACTAATATACCTTGGAGGAATATGTTGATGATTTATTTTGTTATTAATCACTAAATATACTACCATTCTTATCGCAAATAACATGTTGATAACTTACGACCTATAACTGAGCTGCAATTTGCAAAAAACCTGATAAAATTTGAATTTCGCGCTCCAACCGACGCCTCCACATTAAGCCGAACGTTGATAGATCATTCAGTCAGGACAAGTAATTATTTTATAGACTAACTGATCCCCGCGGTTCTGCCCACGTTCCCGTTATATAAGTGATAGGCCCCTTACGAAACCTCATTGTAGCCTATAGGATTTGAATCTACAACCTTCGCCATGGCATTCGACGTCATACACAGTCGCCTTAGTAACATTGAGATATGACCCGACTGTTCCCAAGTCGGTTAAAATGAATGACTCTTTATAAGTACAAAATAAAGCAAGATGTACCGACCGGTTTATATGCAAATTAAATTGTAGACGTACGATGTAAATGTAAGGTAAATAAAAACCGGTTAATTGTGTAACTCTGTCACATCCCATCGTCGCGTTTTTTTTTTATTTGTTAACCTTACACGAGGCACGAGTTATCCTTGATACAAAGGTTTTTAAGCCCTTTATGGTAGTTCGAAGTTTATTAATAAGTAGTAAGAAAGAAAGAAAGAAAAAGTTTTTATTTTTTGCGCGCCACACAGGTACTACTAGTATGTACTTCAAAAGAAAATCTAAAAAAACACGTTTTGGTCATTTGGCTCAATCATCAGACTGTTGACACCAAGCACAATGTAATGGGCTGATCAAAACAAAACAAGACCCTAAACTCAAGAGGCTTACTAGCCCACTGAAGTGTTCCACATATATATCTCTTGACTCCATCATCAGATCAGCTTCAAGATACCATATTAGGGAAAGTACCTACCTACCCATACAACGTGACCCATTATTTTGAACGTATTTTCTTTTTACCACTATAAACATTTGAAAACCCTTATCGTGGGGCTCTTAATTAGGGTTCCTCATTTGCTTAAACCGGTACTGACTCACTTATGGTTTCGAAAATATGCCACCTCAATAATATCTACCCAGTGTCTATGATTTATAAGCAAAGTAGTTAATTACCAGCACCCTGGGCGAGATGTGGTAACCCCCACCCCCATTCACCTGCCAACAAAAGGGATTTTAAGCCGTTATAGCCATTTTATCTTTAGACTTGAGAATTTATTTAGACTCGAGATAGCAGGGCTCGCTCATGAGCAACCGGAAATAAAGGTGGGCCTGGCGCCCCTTTACATCTGGCGCCCAGGGCGATCGCCCTACCGCGCCCTACACCGGTACTGTATACAACAAGCAAAAGTAATAAACATGTAAACAATGAAGCTATTTTTAAACTTATCGATCCCGAGGTATATTGTTTTCCCGGGATAAAAAGTATCCTATATGTTATTCCAGCGTATGATCTATCTATGTGCCAAGTTTCATCCAAATCCGTTCAGTAGTTTTTACGTGAAAGAGCAACAAACATACTCACAAACTTGCGCATTTATAACATTTGTAGGATTACTCATATATTATACGTATTATAGTTGTGATTCTGAATGCAACATAACCTACAATTCCACGAACAAATTCTACGCTATTTATACCAGGAAATTATTACCTATTTGAATATAGAAATTCTGTGCATTATTATTAAAAGTATAATGATCTATTGCTACATAATGGTTAGGTACGTAAGTATAGTATGACACAACTTAGATGAAGCATCGGCAATATTCGTAAAATCGATCGTTCCCGAAAAGAGTGCGCCTACAACATTACTCATGAATTAAAAAATGATCGGCGAAAATGATCTTATTGAACGTTGAAAGGCGCGATAGTGAATGATTTTTATTAGTTTTGTAAATCGGAAGTGAAGTGTACGAAAACGACTTGCCGATGCTACATCTAAGTTGTGTCATACTGTATGTGTTTGTGTAGATATTATTTTATTATTAAAAAAAGGTTTTGAAAAGTTATAATGATGTTGTTACCAGTGGATCATTGGTGAACCTAGCCATTTAAATGTAACTAAATATATGAGTACCTACCTACCTACTTATCCGGAATAAAACATTAAGGGTCGGTTGCTCGTACACACGGCCACAGATCAAGCTACACACTGCGGTTAAATAGGTAATGCTTATGAAACTTATGCGATTGTGATAGGCGCTATTTTGCAACAAAAACGTGTAGCTTGATCTGTGGCCGTGTGTACATTTTAGTTAAAGTTATTGTCAAAGTTAACTTAACTATTACCATGCTTTGACCGTAGAGTCACTTTGACGATGACCGGTCGGTTATGGTTACGGTAAAAATTTTAGTTAAAGTGACACGAGTAATTCCTAATTCTATGTAAATAGGTTGGTTTGTAAACCTACCTCGTTGGGGACCTTTTATTTTTGTATCATACCTATAGATTTAGACAGACACACAGATACATAGATACACATGCACACTTTCAGTACCGGCGTTAGGGTAGGGCGCGGTAGGGCGACCGCCCAGGGTGCCTGAGGCCCACCTTCATTTCCAGTCGCTCATGGGCGAGTCCTGCTTACTCGTAAATTCTCTAAGTCTAAAGATAAAATGGCTATGATGGCTTAAAATCCCTTTTGCTGGCGGGAGAAGGGGTGGGTGGGGGGTCATCTCGCCCAAGGCGCTGATAGAGCTAAAACCAGCACTGCACACTTTCACATTTATAAATTTTCTTATATATATACCTTTCATATAGCACCACTTAAAAATGTTGCTAGGGCCGCTACTGATGAGATGTTTAACCAAATATATTCGTAGATATCGGTACTAAAAACCATCCGAGAATCGGAACCACCTTAAAAAAATCCTAGAAAAACTTTAATCTATTTTCTAGATACCTGGTACGCCTGGGAGAGCTGGACCTAGCCCGGGACGACGAGGGAGCGACTCCCGTCGACGTCCTCATCAAGAAGAAGATCAAGCACGAAGAATACGACGCTAACTCCTTCACTAGTGATATCGGTATCCTGGTACTGGATAGAGACATTGGATTCACCAGTGAGTTTATAATCTAGCGGTTTTACTCGCGTTAAAAGAATTTTTTGAATCGGACCAGTCATCATCATCATCATATCAGCCGAAAGACGTCCACTGCTGGACAAAGGCCTCCCCCAAGGATCTCCACGATGGCCGGTCTTGCGCTAGCCGCATCCAGCGGTTTCCCGCGACCCTAACAAGATCGTCGGTCCACCTTGTGGGGGGCCTGCCCACGCTGCGTCTTCCGGTTCGTGGTCGCCACTCGAGAACCGACCTGCCCCAGCGGCCGTCGGTTCTACGAGCGATGTGCCCCAGCGACTGCCACTTAAGTTTGGCAATTCTTCGGGCTATGTCGGTAACTTTGGTTCGCCTCGGACCAGTAATTCCGGAGATTACACTAAGTACCTCTTTTATAGTAGACTAGCTTTCGGCATCCGCGAACCGAACCCGCATGTTAGGAATTAAATATACCTACGTATTTTTTTACACGTTGGGTTAAAAAAAAAAATATATATAGCCTATTTTTATTGTTTTATAAACATGAACAAGGAGATGCTGTTATTTTTTTAGAATGTTATGAAAAAATAAGAATAATCATAATAACGTTTTCATAGTCAATAAAGGTGAGAATCGTCTGCGAAAAGGCGATACTTTTCACGATTTTCACATTTCCTTCACATAGCGACAATCTTTATGTTAAAATAGCTTTTTGACAGCTCGTCGGGAACGGAATCGACATTGGAAAGTTTTCGTTTCCGATTCCGATGTCGAATCAGAGTGTTTTAAAGTTCCCATGTTACACCCATTTCCCTCAAGTCGTTGTTAAGGATGACTGAATTTAAAAATAAGCTGTAGGTAGATTAAACTGACTGTATCTTTATTCAGATCTAATAAAGCCGATCTGCATACCAAAGGACAGCGAGCTGAGGGCGAGGAGTTTCGAGAACTACAACCCCATCATCGCTGGATGGGGTGACACCGAGTTCCGTATGTATAACCACAACATTACCAACTATATAACTCTCACTCACTAGTTTTTGCAGCATAAAATAACATCAGTATCTAATTAAGTATCAGTATCCTATTCAGCATCTAATTCAATATCAGTATCAAATTAAATATCAGTATTAATTAATTCAGCATTTAATTCAAAATAAGTATCAGTATCCAATTCAGCATGTATTTCAGTATCAGTGTGCAATTCAGTTTATTCAGTACCTATCAACTCAATATCAGTAACTAATTTATTTGTGCTAGGCCTACAGTTTCGTACTTTGAATACTGGGTGTAAGAGGCATCGTAACGAAACCCTGGGTACCTATAATAAAAACATTATAGAAGTCAATTATGTTATGTCAGAAGTTACAGATATCATTTTTGAGCGTGCAATATTTACTCGACTCATGCGAGTAGCCTACAAACAACTGCAACTATCCACTTTTGTCTACCAATCAATCCTGCTAACTCACTCACGAGCTCACTCATTTGTTTTTAGGATTAGTTATCAATGTAAATAATGTATCAAATAATTTACTAACCTTAATCTCTCCGTGTCGAGTGCTGGAGTGACCCAATCATGTCGTAGACCTCACAGAATATTATCACGTGCATCACCATAACACTTCAGCATTCGTCCATGCTCACGAGCACTAATAAAAGGAAGGACCACCGCCGACTCACGTGGCATTTTTCATTTGATTAAACACACACACACCACACACAACTCAAAACAATAAAAAAATATTTATATAAAATCGTACGTAAGTCGCGAGTTAAACTATTTTGTTCACAAGATACCCGCACACCGCACAGGATAGGAGACAAACACCAACTAGCGAGATTTAACCAAACACCGACCGCCACAAATTATTCTGAATCTACCCGCAAAAAAATATCGATAAAATTTAGATGAGACAATGCAAATAAAAGTAGTGATGTAAGTACATTAATCATCATTTTTTTTTAATAATTCACTACATCAGCTAATTAATTTAATTAAAAACTTTTGGTGTGCAATTAAAATTAAAGTTTAATACATTTCCCATAAAAGTAGGGGAAAACATATATTCTGAAGCATATTCGGCACAGAATTTGACAGAATACGTGTTTATAGCACAATGATGGTCACCCACCACAGAGCGAGCGGAACAACCTTATCAACCAACAGTTGGCTGATACTTTTTTTGGCGTATACTTCGTTTTGTTATCTTATCCCTGTTACAACCGTTGTTCAGTATCTGTGGTCTTCCAGGTGGTCCGTCAGCAACCCTCCTGCAAGCTCTCCAGCTGCCGGTGGTGAGCAACGAGTTCTGTTCGCAAGCGTACGCCAAGTACAAGCCGCAGAAGATCGACCAGCGCGTGCTCTGCGCCGGCTACAAGAAGGGGGGCAAGGACGCCTGCCAGGGGGACAGCGGGGGGCCACTCATGCAGCCCATTGTAAGTATCTTCATCCTTTCATATTTCTATATCATACTTTAGCTTTCCGCCCCTATTTTATCCCCTCAAAAATCCTTTCATAGCTATCAGTATGCCAGTCCGATCCGTCCAGTGGTTTAAACAATGACTGCATTGATGAATCAGTCACTCAATCTGGACAAGTAATTTACTAATTACTTCCAACTTCTGTTTTTTTTAATGATGAATTGTGCTGAGTTTCAAATATTTGTTTAATTTATTTTTTCTTATCTTTTTAACCGACTTTAAAAAAGGAATTCTCATCTCAAATCTGTCACCAAACACCTACCGGCTACAAATTTATAATTTATTTAGGAACAAATTCCCTTCATCATCATCATCATCATATCAGCCGAAAGACGTCCACTGCTGGACAAAGGCCTCCCCCAAGGATCTCCACGATGGCCGGTCTTGCGCTACCCGCATCCATTAAATTCAAATTCAAATTCCCTTATTTTAACCTAATTATTTATACATCAAACTTTTTAACTTGCAGTGGGACTCAGAAGTGTTCACGACATATTTCTACCAGATCGGCGTGGTTTCCTACGGGAAGAAGTGCGCTGAAGCAGGCTTCCCCGGAGTATACTCCAGGGTCACGCACTTCGTGCCCTGGATCGAATCTAAGCTCATAGGCGTTTGATCTTCGACTGAAAACTAGATATTACTAATTTATTAAGAGTCTAGATCCTAGACTATGATTTTTCTAGCTCGATTCAACATCTACATCATGATTTGAAGTTGTACTTTATTAATAATGTAGTAAAGTTGAAATTTGCTTGTTTGACAATCGATTTCTTAAGGTGGATTGCTACAAGGGTTCGTTAAATTTTGACACTGACATTACGGTATTTAACGTTATAAATTTGTGTTAGCCATCGTAAACGCCTTTTTTTAAAAATTACTGAAATATTACAATATTGTCATTTTAATATGATTCTGGAATCTCAAGGCATTTTTTTTAAGGATTCGAGCAAATTGATAACCATATGTAATTATGTCAAATTCCTTTAGTTCAAATAAACTATTAAAAAACAAGTTTTATTGAACAAAGCTATCAAAGATTTGTTTTGTTTTTGTTAAAGTTTAATAAATAAGTAACTTAACTTATAAATTTAAATAAGGTGACAATTTTTATGTGTTTTTAGAGTATTATATATAATAAGTGAAAAGCTCTCTCTTAATGTAAATTATCATAAATAAACTAACCGATTTTTGGTTTATTTTTATTATTTTATTTCACATTTTTTTAAAGTTTTTTTTTTTTATTACAGCGCATGGAGCTATTATAGGTATGGAGCTACTAACATTTTTTTCATTAAAAAAACTTTTTTTTTTAATCAATTTATTACCTGTTTTCTTCGAACCAAATGGCACATATTTTCTTATGAAATTGTACTATTTAATGTACCTCTATTACTAATAGAACCCTTTAAGCTATACTGTATACATTTACTAGATTATTAATTATAATAAATTCATATAAAATTGACGTGTGTATATTAAAAAACGAAAAATCATTTGTTCCTGCAAATGAATTCGTAAAAATAATTATACTTATTCTATTTACGCTTACTTGGTTAAAATCCGTGAAAAAAATGTAGCAACAAAAAATTTATAAAATTAATGGAATTTTTGAGTCCCTAATTACAGTATCAATAACATTTTTATATAAAAATAAAAAAGTAAATTAAATAAAAATTTATAAATATTTTACAACGAAAAAACAAAGCCAATTATACAATAAAAAAAATAACAAATAGGTAAATGAAAAATAACTTTTTGGTTAAATTTTGTGAAATTTTAACTAACACCTTAACACCACGATTGTAGGCTTAATTTTAAATTATTCTTAAACATACATTTGCTAAGCTATTTTGCTACTTGTTACGTAGGAATTAGAGTTGAATTTCACTCGTTTAATGATCTAATATACGTAGGTTGCCGGATACGATCTTGTTCTCTAGAAGTGCGCCTGAAGGAATGTCGATACGGTCGCCGTGATTTGCAATAATTATCACTGTTCCCTGTAAATAGAATTCAAAATTGGTAAAGTAGACAACAAACTATTATTTTAAATGGCACCCATTTCTACTGACTGAATAACATAAAGAATAAAAGAAATGCCCAGGGGTTCCGTACCGACGTACATTATTTAATTTTCATTATTTTTTGTTATTGCGGCAACAGAAATACACATTCTATGAAAATTCCAACTGTCTACCTATTTCGGTTCATGAGATACAGCCCGCTGACACGAATAGACGGACATCATAGGTTTAATAATAAATAAATAATATATCCTGGGACATTCCTCACATATGGTTAACTGATCCCAAACTAAGCAGAGCTTGTACTATGGAAACCAGATAACTAATATACTACATATACTACTTTTTTTTGTAAATACATAATTATATAGATAACTACACCCAGACTCGGGACAAACAGACATGTTCATGCACACAAATGTTTGTCCTGTATGGGAATCGAACCCACGACCAGCGGCGCTACAGGTAGTGTCTTAACCAACTGCGCCAACTGGCTTGTCAATTAGGGTCCGTTCGCTACCCTTTGGGTTCGGAACCCTAATAATCAACATCACGATTATTGCGTGACGTCATGAATAGACCAAGTATTTACACATAAATGTAGTAAGAGATTTATCCTACTAATACCTATTATAAATGCGAAAGTTTGTCAGTATGTATGTATCTTTGTTGCTCTTTCACGTAAAAACTACTGAACGGACTTGGATGAGACTTGGCACATAGATAGATCATACCCTGGAATAACATATAGGCTACTTTTTATCCCGGAAAAACATGAGATACCTCCGGGAACGCGGGTGAAACCGCGGGGGACAGCTAGTTTGGTAATAAAAAAAAATCACTAACCTTCAAAGCGACTCCTCTTCCAAAAGTGACATCACCAGACACCGTCAAATGATCCAATTCAATCAAATCCGGTATAGTCGCGAACCTATTCAAAAACTCCTTCACTTTAGCAAAGTGATTGTCTCCAAGCTTCACTAACGGCGTCGAGGGAAACATTCTTTGCGGGGACATCACTAAAGACCCGTGCGATAGACTGTACAAGTTCGACATCACTAGCAGCAAATCCGATGTCTTTTTGACCGGTAAGAATCGACTTCTAGGCACGTTAACTCCGATTCCTCCATCAAAACACTTCATGGCGGCCCCCACAGCCGTTTCTAGCTGGATCACGTTCAGACCATCAGATAAGTGCTTATTATTAACAATTATCTCCATATTCAAAGATCCTTGTTCTACTACTCTTTGTACAGCGTCCAATTTCGCCCACAAATTGTTCGTATTGAAGAATTTGAATTGACTGACTGATTTGAAGTCATCGACATGTTCTTTTGGCACTTGAGCGATTTCGAGCAATCTCAGCTTATCTTCGTATTGGATTAAGGTGCCTCCTTTGACGTCTGCTCGGGTCTTATCAGTGACTTCCATGACGAATTCGGAGACAGGCCTTTGAGGGTTCGGGTTTAGGAGTAGATCGAGGATGTTCAGGTCGACGGTGGCGCCTAGGTTGTCGATGTTGCTTATGAAGCAGTATGTGCGGCCTTCCTTGATAAATTTTTGGAGGAGGCCTGAGTTGTAGAAGGATTCGTAGAAGTCCCCGTGACCTGGTGGGTACCAACTGTAAAGAGGATTTTTTTTTGTAAATTCTATGTGTAGGTAGAGATAAACTACGACAACATGGCGCGCCTCGCAAAATACCGTTTCAAGGCACTACCTTACGAAATAATTTGTATGTAGGTGTAAGGATTCATCCAATAGCAGGCCGTCTTCAGTATCTCACTTATTATTATTATTTTTCAATTTTTTATATATATAAAACAAAGTCGGCAAACAAGCATACGGCCCGCCTGATGGTAAGCGGTTACCGTGGACGCTAGCGACACCCGGCGCAGAGACCATATACTACTCCGCGCCCCGGGTACCACTCGCGAATTGCCGACCCTTCCCCCACCCTGATGAGCTCTGGCGACCTTACTCACGCGCAGGAACACAACCAAGTTATTTAGCTGCGGTATTCTGTAAGGTGATAATGACTGCACTACTATTTAGTAACGGTTGAATATCCGCGTGCACATCCGCACTCCTGGCGACTGGCAGCAGCGACTCCTTGTTGATCCGCGGATGTCACGACCCGTTGAATATGCGGATGTTACTGTACTGATAGTGACTGCACTACTATTTACTCACGCTTCAATATCCGCCTGCACATCCGCACTCCTGGCGACTGGTAACAGCGACTCCCTGTTGATCCACGGATGTCACGACCCGTTGAATATGCGGATGTTACTGTACTGATAATGACTGCACGACTATTTACTCACGCTTCAATATCCGCCTGCACATCCGCACTCCTGGCGACTGACAGCAGCGACTCCCTGTAGATCCGCGGATGTCACGACCCGTTGAATATGCGGATGTCACTGTACTGATAATGACTGCACTACTATTTACTCACGCTTCAATATCCGCGTGCACATCCGCACTCCTAGCGACTGGTAACAGCGACTCCCTGTTGATCCGCGGATGGCACGACTGGTTGAAGGTGTGGATGTCGAGCTTGAGCCCCTTGTACTTGCGGATCACCTTCTGCGTGTCCTCGTCCGTGTTGAACGAGTTCATCAGGACTAGGGGCACGTTGCATTTGTATGTTTTGTTCAGATGCTGGAATTTTAATAAAAAAAAAAATATGTGCCTCATATTTGTATCATCTATACAAGGGATTCCCAAACTGTTTTGGGCAAGAGACCCCTTTTCCAAAATGAACTGATACCTTAGACTCCCATAGCCAAATTACTTTAAAAATATCTAGTTTTTTCCTATTGATGACTACACATACTACTTTTTTTGTAAATACATACTTAAATAGATATTTACACCCAGACTGGGCAAACAGACATTTTCATGCACACAAATGTTTGCCCTGAATCGAACCCACGACCTGCGGCGCGATAGGTACTACCTTAACCAACTGCGCCAACTGGCCTGTTAACACAAAAAAAAAGCTAGTAATAATACCTCAATCTGCTGCACGGTCAAATCCAAGAAGGTGAGCTCATTCCGCACTTGTATCACAGACTTGGGTCCCTTACAACCCATGGAGGTACCAAGACCACCGTTCAGTTTGACCACAACCAGTTTGTCGAGCATGTGGTGGACGTTGTCTGTGGTAGGGGTGTGTAGGGTCGCATAGTCTATGACTGCACCCTCGGGTAATTTCTCGATCTTCTCCCATGTTACTGACGGACCCTCTGTAATGGACAAATGCACAGTAGCTATATTTCATGAAAATAGATTATCTCTAAAAAGGTTCATTATAGCACTGCTAGATAAATAAAAGGTTTAAACATTAATTTAAATTTTTTTTTGTCATAAATATACTGTATTATTAGTTTTTTCATCTTTGCCACTTTTGTAACTTTGTGCCTTGGTGGTGACTGGTGAGCAACAAATAGCCTTATGTTGCGCGTGAGCATGTTAGCCAGAGCTCTTAGGGGAGACGGGAGACGCGTGATGCCAAGTGTAATTTGACCTTCTACCGGTGTAGTAGCCACCTCTCTCTCTTTAGGGGTCTCCCACATAAAGACAAGAATATATGGTTGTAGTAGCTTCCCTCTGCACTTGCAGCCCCCTGGCCAAGTGATAATTGTATGAAGTTTATGTATATTTAAAACAACAACTGTAATTACATAAATTCAAAAAAAAAAGATCCACAAAAAAAGAAGCCTTGCTGAGTTTCTTGCCGGAGTCTTCTCAGTTCAAGTGTATTCCGAACCGGTAGTAGAGTCTAAAAATTGTAACTGTTGACATTCATAAGTGCCTTATTAGGGCCTAAACTGAATAAATGAGTTTTTGATTTGATTTGATTTGAAAGCGGAAATTTCGTCGCGGATTATCCGTCATGGAACGTATTGCATACAAATCAGAGCGACCGATCTTCCGCGTGGTGTGCCCGCTATTAGTTCGATTCCTTGACGGAAGATCCGCGACGGAATTTCTGCGTAATGTGGCGCTGGCCTACGGCTGGTCGACGCCAAATTCTTACACTGAATCTCGTCTTGAATCATATACTGAATCCATGGTATCAGCACAGAGTTCATAATATACTATGCTACAAGTATCCATTTATGTTACTATATGCCACAAGCTGTTTGTCTCATTTTAAGAGGATGCTCTCCGCAAAAGACCCATTATTACCCGTAAAGAATAACCCCAACTGCTCTTACATAAAAGGGTAAATAAATCTCTTAGCCAATTAACTAAGAATTTAAAAAAAAAAAAACTGACTCACGTTCAGCCAAAAATCTGCTAAACAGGTTCTTGAAACCCTGGTACTCCTTGACGACGAGGGGTTTCTTTGATTCCGGCACTGAAGCCAGCAGGCGGTCGAGCTCCACCTCGAGGCGAGCGAGGGCATCTCTCTTGGTCGCCTCCTTGAAATCCCTGGACCCTGAGGGAGTGCGCTGGTGGCTGCGGATCTGGAAATCATAATTATATCCTTATTCCGTACTCGGTATATCCGTACTGAGTAATCTAATTAATTAAGTAGGTACTCAGTAAAATAATGATAAATTAATTTGACTGATAATTTTGATGTTAGTATGGATGGAAATATTTTTGTGTTGTTTCCTATTCTGCAATAATAATTTGTTTATTTTATTTATTTATAACAAACAACCTCAACATAACAAAAGTGAGTGTTGCCACGGCATGCAATTTTTAACAACGTATATAAATATATAAATGAGTTAAATCTAATCTAATAACTAAATATAAGTTACTATTACATTAAATAGGGTAGTTGACACTATCAAAAATAAATGACCAAACACTAACTAATGCATAAAACATCTAAAAGCACGTGGAAATATCAAGTATGTTGTACATTTAATGCTTTTTATGATTTTTAATTACCAGTAGAACCACTAAGAGTAGATGATTTGATGCTGTGAAACTATGACGTCATAGTGTAATATTTCATACAAAATTCCATATAAACTATCGTTTTGACATTTATTAAAAAGTAGCTGATTTGATATGTCAGTCAACTACCCTATTATCACAGAATAAAACTACCATAATCTTTGTAATTACGTTATTTTGAAATTAAATTTATTATATTAGGATTTTCACCTTAAAATCTTATTGGGTCACACAATGGTGCCGATTCTGTTGTTTACGAACTAAATAAATTTAATCTCACTATATCTCTTTCTAATAGTAAATATAAGAAAGGGATGTAAGATATTTTAGTCCTGTCAGTTTAATCCGATCACATATGTCAACGTGAATTTAAGCGCGATCTTTATTGGTCACGACTATTTACCCGTACATTACGACGCCATGGATTAAACTGACAGCATTAAACATGTTCTGTCTTTTTTCAATAAGGTTAACTTGAAAGAGAGGTGACTTGTCTAATATTAGTTAAGTTCGTAAACAACAGAATCGACACCATTGTCTATAAAGACAGGAAGCCATGCTATCCTCAAAATGTTGCAAGGATTAAACTTGAAAGAGCAGTGTAGCCGCGACAATGTTTAGTACGTGACTGAGAGAGTTCCGGGTTGTTTTTTTTTTAAATACTAAGTTGGTAGCGTCTGGATGAAGGAGGAGGATGGAGGATAACACCCTGAGCCGAGGTCCGTATCCCATCAGGGGGTGCCCTCGGCGTGATTACCTAAATGATGCCCGGTTCAGAGACCAACTTTAGTCGTTTAAAAAAAAACCTCCGGCCGCAGAGCGCTTGCCATGGTCTAAAGATACGGGATATATGAGAGGGCAAATTCCGGGCAACCTTCATATATCGTCAATATAAAGCGCGACGTTTCTACCCTCATAAACATCTAATGTTGTAAGAAACGCACACCATTGCAATTTTAATGGCATCCTATGTACAGGGTTGCCATCCGTCCGGGTTTCCCCGGATTTGTCTAGTTTAGAGGGCGTCCGGGGAGCGTCCGGGCGGGGTTTCATTTGTAGTTCGGGTTTAAAAGTTTACCGGTCGCAAAAATAAATACAATTAAAAGTGGATTTATAACAATTAAAGCATTTTTTTATTTTACCGAGTAACTTTATCAAATAAATGACATGTCCGGGTATAAAGCTCAAAAATCCGGGGTTTTCACTCTTGTTATCCTGGTTAGCGGATCTACAGATGGCAACCCTACTTATGTATAATTGCATAACAAACAACATAGTAAAGTCATTGAAAACATACATGATGGTCATCATCAAGGTTGCATGATTACTATCACAAAACTGGGAAATCATTGTCTAATTAGAATTCTAAAAGATCATCGTGTGTTTGTGTTTTGTATCTAACGACGTGGGAGTGAGATAGCAATATCATGTTCTAGCCGATAATATATCAATATACCTATATGTCACCGTGAAATGCCTGAATATGCCTCGATATTTCTACTGTGCTATCACAGAGATGTGCTAACACGCCTAACACCAATAGAATGACTTCACTTAAAGTGGAGGCGTCGGTTGGAGCGCGAAATTCAAATTTTATCACGATTTTTGCAAATTGCAGCTTAGTTATATATTATATATATTACTGACATATACGACAATTTCATGTAAATGTTACTAATATACCTAGGAGGAATGTGTTGATGATTTCTTTTGTTATTAATCAGTAAATATACTACCATTCTTGTCGCAAATAACATGTAAAATAACTGAGCTGAAATTTGCAAAAAACATGATAAAATTTGAACCTTAAGAGGAGGAGAAAGACTCCGTCCCTTACTAAACTGACGGCAAATGAGATAGGAGAGACGTAATTTTAGTAAAAAAGACGGTTTTATGTTATTAAAAAAAAACTAAGCCTTTATTTAAATATTAAGAAAACCATTCCCTTTTTGTAACCCAATTTCAGAATGTATGTTAATATTTTTCAAGTTATTTTGGGTGGCCCAAGTAAGAGAAAAATTAATACTTAGTTTTTTTTAAAGGGGCATATTCACGTAATTTTTTTTTTTATTTGTGTTTGATATTAGCCCTTATATTAGTCTATGATATTAGCTAGGATTATGATGAACAAGACATACCCATGAAGTTATAAAATCAACCTCACTAACCATATTTAAAAACACTTATAAAAAAAGATGACGAGAGCACACAGAAATATAAAAATCTTAGTAAAAAAAAAAACAAATATAAAACGTACGCGTGCACGTTTGTTAATTTTAATTGTTACAAAATGTTACACGACTATGAGATTGATAACGTAACAGTATTAGGTTGATTCGTTATCGTCCGTCGAGGGCGCATCTCACACCGACGCGAACCGCGACGAGGCTATCGCGTCAAGAATTCACTTCATTGAATTCGGTTACCACTATCTGGAATTCTGTATCCTACTAATATTATAAACGTGAAAGTTTGTATGTATGTATGTTTGTTGCTCTTTCACGCAAAAACTACTGAACGGATTTGGAAGAAACTTGCCACATAGATATAGGGTTCTTTTTATCCCGGGAACGCGGGTGAAACCGCGGGGGACTTAATAATAAACGCTGAAATTACCATTAAATGTTGAACAATTTTTATTAAAGAAAAAGTCTTTGTTCTATCGAAGTATTTACCCTCATCCTACTTCTTATTTATACTAAACAAGCTGACCCGGCAGACGTTGTCCTGCCCTGAGAACAAAAATAAAACTGGGACCTACCTACCTTACCTACCTACCCTACCTAACTACCTACCCCTACCTAACTACCTACCCCTAACCTAACTACCTACCCCTACCTACCTTACCTACCTACCCTACCTACCTTACCTACCTACCCTACCTACCCCTACCTATCTACCTACCCCTACCTAACTACCTACCCCTACCTAACTACCTACCCCTACCTAACTACCTACCCCTACCTACCTTACTTACCTACCCTACCTACCTCTACCTACCCCTACCTATCTACCTACCCCTACCTATCTACCTACCCCTACCTAACTACCTACCCCTACCTAACTACCTCTACCTACCCCTACCTACCTTACCTACCTACCCTACCTACCCCTACCTACCTTACCTACCTACCCTACCTACCCCTACCTACTTATCCTATGTCCTTCTCCTGGCTCTAAACTACCTCCCTGCCAATTTTCAGCTAAATCGGTTCAGCCGTTCTTGAGTTATAAGTGGAGTAACTAACACGACTTTCTTTTATATATATAGATATAAATATGAAAGTTTGTGTGTATGTGTATGGCATCATAACCGGATTTGCAATTAGAAATATAGATAGATCATACCCTGGAATAACATACAGGCAACTTTTTTACCCAGGGAATGCTGGTGGAAACGAGTGAGACACTAGGCGATAGACTAGAGGCGAAGATCCCAAGTGGGGCACCAAGCGCGTTAATAAATGGCTTAATTTAGTCATTTGATATTCGCGTGTCCCAAATATAAGAAAATTCCAGGAAATGGGAGACAAATTCAATGAAGTTCATTACCATTTTACTCGTTTGATGGACACTATTTTTAGGACATAATACCTATGTAAACTATGGTAAATTTTTACCAGTATTTTTTAAAATTGAAGCACTTCTCAAGCATTATCATTTTATGATAGCATAAAATACAAATTCATTCATTAAAATGATTATGCCTCGATTGTGTATGTCAGTCTGTAGTGAAGGAAAATATTAATTAATCAGTATTTATTCTTCAAACAGCTGCTTTTTTACCGTGTTAAAAACAATGTTACATAACGTTAATGTTAATGAAGTAAGGGCAAAATGTTAAATGGTAAGTTAATAAATAGTCAACTGTGTAAACGAGGACCGCGAGGACCGATCCGTTACGGCGGTTATGGGTTGATTGAGATTAATACGCAACTATACTATAGAAGTACTTTGCTTTTTAACCCTCGGAAACGAGGGATACCATTTTTTTTTTTACTATGTATAGGCCTTGTTTGACCACAATCTCACCGTGGTCAGTGATGACGTGGCCAATGTTGGTAAGCACACAAAGCCTAGAAAGGAACTGGCTCTCAAGTGCAGCTGTCGGAACACACCGACGGGTGCTTGGCGGCAGATTTTCCACTTGAGGGTGGTAGCCAGCCAGGCGGGTAGGTACTACAAAGTACCCTACCACCGTGCTATGGCTCATTGTAGGATTCAAACCCGGGACCTTCGTCTCGGCATCCGACGTCACTACCACTGAACTATCATCGCCTTAAAACAGCCTGGCGTCTGTCTGTCACCAGGCTATATGTCAGGAACCGTGATAGTTAGACAGTTGAAATTTTCACAGATGATGTATTTCTGTTTCCGCTATAACTTGCTATAACAACACACATTTCACATTGTTGTCATCAAACGTTGGTCACGACTAATTAAGCGTCCATTAATAACGAGAGGTGATTTTGGCGTTTCTTTGACCCCCTGCCCCAACTAACCTCTCGTGAGAATTATCAAAATGCGTATTTTTCGTGTAAATATGTGCTTGGATTTGTTCATAAAAGCAATTAGCTTAATTACTTTATTTTAGACTAGTAAGAAAAAACGTAATATTCGCTGAGACTCCCCCTAACCCTCACGTGAGATTGGGTGAGATTCGGATCGTTCTCACGTAATTTATTAAAAAAGATCTGGGGCTATCGTAAAACCAGGGTTTTAAAAACAAAAAAATTGACCACGTGCCATCGGACTCGCATACGAAGTGTTCCGTACCATCGTAAATTATTTTATTTTCATTATTTGTTACTTAAAAATCACGTTTTTTGTATGGCGGCACATTTTAGCGGCAACCCAAATACATATTATGCAAAAATGTCATCTGTCTATATGGTTCATGAAATACAGCCTGCTAACAGACGAACGGTCAGACGGACAATGGTGGTATTACGGAGTTTGCATCCTTTGCTAAAAACTAAACCGTTTCACGTATGAGACAAAAAAGTGAGTTCTAAGTAATTTAGACTAATTTAGTTTAGTTTGCATGCAAGCAACAAAAATGGCATCTGTTCGACTTTGTTATAAACAAGCGTTCAGTAATTGAAGTGTTGATTTTTTTGACCTAGCGAGCGAGTGGGACGAATACACTTCTGGCAGCATCGAGTAATATATATACTCGTTTAACTATGTATAAAACCGCTACCAAATAGATGCACCCTATGGAACCTAAATGCTCTCGCACTGTGCGGTTTCAAAGGAGATTCCTACCACGGACGCTCAAGTCGTGGAATGAGCTCCCAGCCGTGGTTTTACCAAGATACTAAAGCATGGGGTTCTTCAAGGATGTGAAGAGATTCTTGCAGGGTCAGCAACGCGCGAGTAATGCCCCTGGTGTTGCAAGCGTCTATAGGCTAAGGTAACCACTAACGACCAGTTGCTTTGGGTATGGAACCCTAAGAAAAATAATTAAAAGAAAAAAATATCTAGAGACAAATTTTATTTATTTCATAAAACTAACAACTAAAATATTAACAAGAAATAATATATATACGTTTAATTTATAAGTTTTAAATAAATGAATTAAAACTAAACTTAAATCTAACTACCTACTTACTATTTAAAAATGAATCATAAAATAATAATATAATTAATAGAGACTAATTGGTTCTCATTGTATTCAACCTAATTTTAAACTTAAATAAAATGGAGATGTTTGAAATTTGAATGTTATCAAGTTATCAGAGTGGTTCATTACGTAATAAATACAAGTACATATCAATTGCGCACTTCATTGAAGAGGCGACCTTGTGTGATGAACCCGACCAGACTTCGCTTCTCAATCACTTCATTCACAGATAATATAGAAAGGCCATTTGTTACTATAATATTCAACGACGGGCTAGTTGCGTGGTTGGTTGGGAATCGAATCCACGACCTGCAGCATGATAGGTACAAGCCGCAGGACAAACATTTGTGACTGAGTTCGGGTGTAATTATCTTTTTACCTAAAAAAATATTTAAGGTATGTATTTACAAAAAAAATGTACGACAACTTTGTATAGTACCTACGAGTGTTTATGTTGTCTCAGCTTGCTCCATATAAAATAAAGTTTTTATTTTTTTGTATATTAACGAATAAATCTGTATTGTATGACTTTGTAGGTATCCAACAACGACTTAACATTTAGACCTGTGGAAAGTCCGGTTTTCAAGTTAAAAAATTCTAAGGGATTTTGATGGAGACTTTATTATTTTGCACACCTAAGAATTTTAAGAAATTAAACGCCTTTTAGTATATCTAGTACATATAATATACTAGCGACCCGCCCCGGCTTCGCACGGCTTTTCTGTACTGTAATATGCATTATACATATAAACCTTCCTCTTGAATCACTCTGTGTATTAAAAAAACCGCATCAAAATCCGTTGCCTAGTTTTAAAGATCTAAGCATACATAGGGACAGACAGACGGGAAGCGAACTTTATTTTACACTATGTAGTGATGATGAAGCATGACATTATCTATTTAAGTATGTATTTACAAAAAAAAAAAGTAGTATATCAGTTATCTGGTTTCCGTAGTACAAGCTCTGCTTAGTTTGGGATCAGATAACCGTGTGTGAAGAATGTCCCAGGATATTTATTTATTTAATGACTTCTGTAACATGCATAATAGATTAATATCTTAGTGATGGCTTTGTCTAACGTGTTACCTTACATTGTAAAGTGAGAAAACATATAACGTTACCACGTTACTGAGTCGCTTTGCTGTTTTATGCATTACGTCCGACTTTAATTATACGTTAGACATGTGGTAGACTAACTACCGCCCGCAATTTTTTGGCATGAAATATTATTTATTCAAACAGACCTTCACAGACACTTATGAATTGTCAGACTCTAATGCACGGTTCGGAAGGTAGCTTTTGCTGAGAAGAGCGAGCAATAAACAGATGAACATGAACAGTGGCGTAGCGTGGCCCTGCGGGGCCCCGTATAAATAAATGTTTGGGGGCCCTTATGAATGGTAAAGATTATTAAGAAAAAAAAAATGTTTGCATAAAATTAAAGTTTTTTTTTTTACAAACAATTCAAATTAAATATACACTCTCCTTGCCTTTTTTTCGGCAAACTGATTTATTAAATCATTTATAGCTGATGATGACTTTGGTTTTTCTAATGTTTTTGCCTCTATGACGCACGTCGGGGGCCTCTGTGACCCGGGGCCCCGTATAATTGATACGGCAGATACGGCGGTAGCTACGCCCCTGAGCATGAAATATACCTAGAAGCTATCTAATCTATCGCACTTCGAGATAATTTTGCTCTCTATTAGTGAAAAGTTTCCGAATCGTGGTTACGTAGATTACCCTACACATACAAACAAACGCACTCTTTTTTATAATTTTGACATATCTTATGCAGATAGCATGCTCATCGCGAAAGAATCGAGTGAAAAATTTAACAGACAAACAGACAGTTATGTCAACATGTTTAATGTTAATATGGATAAATTTCCTCAATAAACGGGTCTTAATAGCGCAAAATCATATTTAAATTGGAGTGGTAGTTCCTGAGATAAGCGTCTTCCAACATACAAACTCATTAGCTTTATAATTTTAGTAAGTATATGAGTAGAGTAAAGATAAGTATAGAATAATCATTAAGGTGAATAGGCCGAAAAGTCCGCGAAATTCAATTTTTTTTCATATTGCGGTTCAGTAATAGATCGTATATTTGTCAAATTGATTACTTTATGTATACATTATGCTTTTTAAACTATTTAAATCCATACATTGGTTCCTTTTCAATAAATAACGCGCAGTAACCAATGTACAGTTCTATAATATTTTGAATGCAAAATGAATACATAGATAGATCTATAGCCATATCTCAGTGTCGCGAATCACATTTTGACAAATAAATTATCTATTACTGAGAAACCTAATAAAATTTGAATTTCGCGGGCTTTTCTGATCCCCCTTAAAGGCTATTATTGAACGCCTTGATAATAATAATGTTATCTTAAAGTTACAAAAATCAAGGTATTGATAAATCATATATACTTGAACTTAGGCCGATTAGTATCGATACTAACTATAGTACGAGTTATTTGGGGGCCCTCGATAGTTTTGCGATACTATCGATTGCCCGGCAACACTAGGAAGAATACCGCAAAGATACTCAAAGAAATAGCTACTCTCCAAATGCGGCAATAAAGTACAAACTAGCTCGCAGCTGCTTTCACCATCCTGTAACCGCGGTAACCGCTAAAGGAAACACTAAATTATTCGTTGTAGGGAAAATACAGTCCACCTACGTAATATAATATATCAATAGTTTATATATTTACATGCCTACATTATGTATTTTACCCCAGTTTCAAAAAAATACACACTCAATTTACGTATACTGTGAAATAGGCGGAAAATCATGACTGGATTAAAAACAAGGATTTTTTGAGAATTGAGATAGGTACTATGAACAACCAGATTATTGATAAACTACATATAAGTAGGAATACTCTGGTAATTATACCCAGCATCAAGACAAGTATAGATGGGAATCGTCAACGTACACGTCCTCCCGTATACTCCGTATCCATATACCAAGGCAAGCACTCAGCGAACCGGATGACCCTATTACATTAGCTCAGATCGAAGCTGACGAAGCTCGTAAAAGTACACAACACACTACACACAACCGATCACGCTACCGTCCTCGACGGCGAGGACCGCCGCGACGACCCACTCAGTCTCGTCCCGTTCAAGCGGCCCGACCTGCCTGCAGTAATCCGACCGCCCCCAATTAGTCGTAACTCGTACAAAGTCCTCCCCCTCACCCGGTAACGCCCTGAGCCGAGGTTCGTACCCCATTCAGGGGTGCCCTCAGGCGTTGTTACCTAAATGTTACCCGGCTGAGAGCCCAATGCGCTCGCCGATTTGTCCGGTAAGGTTGCTGCAGCCATCAGAGGCTACCAACTTTAGTCCTTTCAAATGTTATGTTTAGATGGGAATCGAACCCACCACTTGTGACTTAGGGTTTGCCTACCAACTACGCAATCTGGCCCGTTAGTGCAATTGCGTAATAATTATCAATTATGTTCTAATTTATAACTCCTATCACGGTGTAACAGAGTTCAAAATTTAATTAGAAGACAAATGTCATCTTTATGACATTGGTTGGATCTATAGTTTTACAAAAACAACTAAATCCAGTCTCATTTTATCTCTTTCTAATGAAATACTTGGGAAAGGGATATAAGAAAATATGGCCTATCATATTATGTAGTGCATTGCTTGTTTCTGCTTTACTTACTAGCCGTCCCCCGCGGTTTCACCCGCGTTCCTCAAGTAAATAGGGTACTATGTCCTTCTCTATATCATACATAGGCCATCTGAATGCCGAATTTCATAGGGTTCGGTTCAGCAGTTTAGGCGTATGGAGTTTTTTTTTGTCCTTTGTCCAACAGTGGACGTCTTTCGTTCGGCTGACATGATGACGGTGATGGATTTTATTATACTTTGGATTACATTATTGAAGTTTTCATCCCTAATTTTTAATCAGGCTTCTCTTTATAATATTAGAGTAGATATAGATATTAGTATAGTATAGTTTAAAGAAATATATCTAGGTATTTCTTAAAGTTTTACCGTACTAATTAGATCTTGAATAATTTATCGAGATATAAACTAGACGCGACGACTTTAGTGAACAACGTACCTAACACGCAAAACGTAATAAAACACGACTTTATCAGTAAACTGAATGAACTTGTGACCGCAGTCTGCTAACAAATAAAAAAAACAAACCTTGGAGAGCAAATCCATAGTCAAACACCAATTTATTAGCCGCCACAAAAAAAAACAAACGTCACTATAATGGCACCACAATTCAAAATTCAAAACACGTCAGATTTGGCGGGAAACGGTACGCGCGAATGCAGCTAGCTCACCGCGTAATGGACGACTAACGAGCGAACAATTGCGACAATAAATATAAGTGCTTGATGATAACTTATCATCGAGATGGTCTTTGAACCAATTATTGGTTTAGATGATATAAAAATATGACTCGTAACTATTAATAATACATTTAAATATCTAATGACGAATATAGTTAAGTAGTGATGATAATTTTATCGATAGATTTCTCGATAAAAATATTAATTGAGTAAGTATCTAACAACAAGCCAGTTGGCGCAGTTGGTAAAGATACCACCCACGCCGCTGGTCATGGGTTCGATTCCAGTCCAGGACAAACATTTGTGTGCATGAATATGTCTGTTTGTCCTGTGTCTGGGTGTAATTATCTATATAAGTATGTATTTACAAAAAAAGTAGTTTATGTAGTATATCAGTTATCTGGTTATCCATAGTACAAGCTCTGCTTAGTTTGGGATCAGATAACCGTGTGTGAAGAATGTCCCAGGATATTTATCTTTATTACATACTTACTATTCTAACATTTTCTCACATTCATTTTAATCGCATTCCAAATCTGAACTTTTATCTATACAAATTTATTTATGGGTCTAAATGGATAAGACTATCGGAAAATTATCAAATTGACAACCATAAGTACAACTAAATACTAGGTACCTATATACGAAATATTTATCATATAATACAACTAACAAATCGATACTTGCGTCTTTGTGAATAAGTACGTGTGCGGTTATCAAACGATAATGACACGATAAAACAGGTACGGCAACTATTTTGATTTTTCTAATGATTATTATCATTATTCCTAATATATTATCAAAATCAAAACTCATTTATTCAGTTTAGGCCCTAATAAGGCACTTATGAACGTCAACAGTTACAGTTTTACAATAGACTCTACTACCGGTTCGGAATACACTTGAACTGAGAAGACTCCGGCAAGAAACTCAGTAAGGCTTCTTTTTTTGGTGGATCTTTTTTTTTTTTTAATTTATGTAATTACAGTTTTAATTATGAATGGGAAAGTATCCTTCTTATATGCAGCAACGGAGCAACGAATCGACTTGCATTTTGTCATTGTGATAGGGACCGGACCGGAGATAAGCTACTTTTTATCTCTGAAACGTGGATACCAAGCGGAAGCAGATAAATAATACACGAGCCTATTTTTTTTTTAATGTAAAATAGGCTTACGTTTGGCCGTCGTCTGACCCCGAGGAGGAGTTATGACGAGGCCGAGGATGTAGCACACTTGCCCAGGAAAAGCCTATTCACTCTGGCCTTGAAAACATTGGGGTTATAGTTGTCGGGAAACACAGACCCCGGGAGTGAGTTCCACTCCATTGCAGTTCGTATAAGGAAAGAAGAAACATATCGTTGAGTCCTTATACGCGGGATGTCGACTATGAATGGGTGGAACTGCTCCCGGCGTCTTGTGGTTCGATGGAGAAATGGGGAAGGCGGGCTATATTTGCAAAAATATATTTTCTTTTTTTTTATGTAAAATGGGCTTACGTTTGGCCGTCGTCTGACCCCAAGGAGTTATGACGAGGCCGAGGATGTAGCACGCTTACCCAGAAAAAGCCTATTCACTCTGGCCTTGAAGAGATGGAGGTTGTAGGTGTTAGGAAACACAGACCCCGGGAGTGAGTTCCACTCCATTGCAGTTCGTATAAGGAACGAAGAAGCAAATCGTTGAGTCCTTATACGCGGGATGTCGACTACGAATGGGTGGAACTGCTCCCGGCGTCTTGTGGTTCGATAGAGAAATGGGGAAGGCGGGCTATATTTGCAAAAATATCTGTTTTTTATGTGAGAATATCCTTATGCAAATGCTTATGAATAAATTGTAAATCAGTCACGTCATCTTGTCATAAGATTACCGTCAAGCCAGGCGAGTTTAGTTATAGGGAGGAGACTTGAAAGTAATCATGACTTGTAAAATGTGCTCAAATTATCTTGTGATTTTCCGGTTGTTTGTTAAAGTTGATGATCTAAAACTACGTTATATTATGTAGCTTTTCCCGCGGTTTTAATCCCGATCCTTTATCTAACCTTTAAGGGGTTAAAGGTTGAATTTTGAAACTCTTCCGTAGAGGAAATGGAGGAGAATTTTGTGCTTAATTTCTAGCAGTTATGGAACGACTGCATACTATAATTTACAATGTTTTTAGGTACCTAAAAATTATGAAGTTATTATATAAGTATATACAAATATCGTATATATTATTGAATTATATATAATTTTAGTTGTTTCCTCATTTATGGGCTACTGACAAGTGTTATAGGTTTATTTTTTATTTTTGTTTATGTTTATTGTATTTATTACCGTACAATCGTCCGTGCATCACCCGTGGCTTCAGCTGAAAATCAGCGCTGTAGTTTCTGCAGCACATGCTGAGCTGGGGCCTTTTGGACTCAATATAGCACAATGTCGTAATTGTAAAATATTTATATTTTGTGAATGTCTAATTTAATTGTATTGTGCTATTTTGTTATGTCTAATAAATGTTTTCTTTCAGTTTAAGCTGTGCGTCGTTCTGTCAGTTTCTCCTTTTATATATTTATTTTAAAAAATTACGAATTAAGTTACAAAGTGGGAAAACGTGTTATTAATTTTTACGTTTGAACACAAAATCACGATCTTTTAATTGACTATAGGTTTTCTGGCCTCCATTAACAATGTATATTATAATAAAGAACACGTGATTCTATACACGAGTAAAATATAACTTAGGTATATAATTATGTACCCCACCACAATGACATAGCATTTTTATAACACTAGTTGTGTGTAACTAGGCTATTAAGGCATAGGCATCCGCTAAGGAAAAACGGGATCGCAAGGGAAACCGCGGGGCGGAGAGCTAGTTTTTCTATATGATTTGATATCATCTATTAAATTCCCAAAATATTATTATCAAATAAAAATAGCAAACTATTAAATTAAATTACCTTATAAATCAAAATGTTTAAAAAAATAGGCAATTCATAAAGGAAGGAACTAGAAACAGGAGGAACTAGGAACAGGAGGGTCTCGAAACTAGAAATTTTGCACACAGGTTCTTTACAGTCATAAATATACTAGGCATTCATTATGGAAGGCTCTTCCAATATTTAACCATTAGTAAAATAGATTGGATGAAACTGCAAAGCAGAAAGCTCGCTAAGGGGGCGTCTATAAATTACGTGAGGCGTTTAGGGGCGAGGGGATCGAGCCGAATCTCGCCGAATCTCACCCAATCTCACGTGAGTCTGAATCTCAATATAAGGGCAAATATCACGTATTTTTTTAAGCAAATCATGTCCATTTATAACGGATTAGATTAACATATTTATTCACATAAAAAATCAAAGGAGGGCGAAAATGAGTCAAGAGCTGTCGAAAATTCGCCAAAATCACCTTACGTAATTAATGTCTGCTCCTGACGAAGTAAACCGAATTTGTTTGTAAACATGCATTATTCCAGAAGAATCTAAAGCAGCATGCAACACCAAGAAGGTTAATAACTGAATTAAAAGTAATATACTGCGTGTAAAGTCTTACCGCCGGTCTCAGCCTGGTGTTGTCAGCCTGCAAGGTGTAAATAGCATCATAGACATTAGTCAAGCATTTTGTGTGCATAGAGCGATAGATAAAAAAAATAATAAGCAAAGTACTATACATATATTTTATATGTTCACCACACAAATATAGTATGCATTAATACCTACTTAAGGGGGAACGTTCCATATATGACTATTTCATGAAAATGTTACTAATATACCTTGGAGGAATATGTTGATGATTTCTTTTGTAATTAATGAGTAAATATACTACCATTCTTCTCGCAAATAACATGTTGATAACTTACGACCTATAGGTCTGAGCTGCAATTAGCAAAAAACGTGATAAAATTTGAATTTAACGCTCCAACCGAAGGTTTACCCTTAAGCTAGATTGATTTAAACACACAACAATTAAAACAATAAAGATTGGACACTTACACACCATGCCTATTCTAAATTCAAAGTCTCTTGATATAATGTTCAACTGGTTAAGAATGTCATAGAAAAATGAACCTTGATAAATCTCATTTATAAAAATTCATTGATAATTATCAAATATTTGGTTATAAGATGATTTTTCTACAAATGAAGGCCTTTGAATTTGGAATAGTATGTTTACATTGTTTATGCCAACACACATTATACACAACTCACATTTTCATTCTGTTATCCTATAAGGTGTTATACACACCTCAATAGGGTAGTTGACTGACTTATCAAATCAGCTACTTTTTAATAAATGTCAAAACGATAGTTTATATAGAATTTTGTATGAAATATTACACTATGACGTCATATTTTCACAACACCAAATGATCTACTCTTAGTGATTCTACTGGTAATTAAAAATCATAAAAAGCATTAAATGTACAACATATTTGTTGTTTCCATGTGTTTTTACATGTTTTATGCATTGGTTAGTGTTTGGCCATTCTTTTTTGACAGTGTCAACTACCCTATTCAGTAATTTATCTAACTGTAGGTACATACAAAGAGTATTATGAACTATGTGTTTTTTTTTAATTAGTTTTATAAACATTATCTGGTAGATAGTTGCTAATTAAGTAGGTATGCCTTGTGCTCACAAGTATTTTAACTGCGAAGACCAGTGGCAAAGGCCAAATATGTAAAGACCAATGACTGATAAGCAGATTAATAAAAAACAACTAAAATAAGTAGTGGTAACATGTCTCCAGCATTGTAATTAAGAAAGAACTTTTTGGTAACTTATTAAAAATGTAACTTATTATTTGAAGACTAAGGGTCGCTTGCCTAAAGTGCAGTCATAGTAAGGTTATAGTTAACTTTAACCGCCGAAAGAAAGCAAACTGGGTTGCTCGTGTCACTTTAACCGTAACCATAACCAAAGGAGATTGGTCATCGTCAAAGTAACTCTACGGTCAAAGCATGGTAATAGTTAAGTTAACTTTGACTATAACTTTAACTAAAATGTACGAGCAACCGACCCTAAATCTAGCCAGAAACATTATTGTGGTAGTAAAAAACAGGTACTATAATCTGCATTTTTTTTTCCTTTTACCCCATTTTTACCCACATTTTTCATTATTGCTAGCCATGAAAACAGGCTTGACATCACGGTCATTTTTAAACCGAATAAATATTCATAATCTAGACAAATAATCGTTGTATTACGAATGTTAGTACAACAAGCAGAGAGCAGAGATTATGCGGTGCTATGTGACCCACGGGCGACCTCTAATCTTCTCCAAGGTCGCGATAGATAAATAAATACCGCCGTAAAGTGTTATTGACAATTATATGATAACACTTGCGTTATTTTAACCATAATATAGATAAAAGTATACGGTACCTTCTTATCTGAGTCTTGAGCGTCAGCCATTATGCCTGTATGTAATAAAACTGAATATTTTTAAAATATTCACAACAAAATCAAGTTCCCAAAAACGCGGAAGATTAAACTGTCAAAATAAAAATTTGACATTGACAAGACAAACACCTGATTGTCAACGCGTTTTGTTTGTTCATTTGATTTTATTTTTTTCCACCAAAAATTAGTAACATAAATACAAAATAGAATTTTTGAAACACAAAATTATACCAATCAATACAGTTTATAATTTAAATATAACTTGTAATTTATGACTACCTTTATTATTAGATTTCAAAACAATATATAGATATTTAAGCCGGGTACCTAACGAATAAAAATATAACCCTCATAATCACCATGAGCTCATAATAATGATTATACAGCAATGAACTGAGGTCGTTGTCGACACTAGGTACCTACATAAAATGATTGTTTAATTACAAACTAGCAATTACTAAACGTTAAACAAATCCTACTAATATCATAAATTCGAAAGTTGGTGAGGATGTATGGATGAATGTTTGTTACTCTTTCAAATAAAAACTACTGAACGGATTTGGAAGGACCCTGGAATAACATACAGGCTACTTTATTCCCGGAAAAACAACATCCCTCTGGAACCATCGAGCTCGATGTCTGGAACGCGGGTGAAACCGCGGCTGGAAGGATGGATGGAAGCTAGTAGTATCTATATCAACCATAGATGAAGATTTTTTATAAACTATGTAGGTACATACCTACCTGAATATTATTGCAGTTATTTCCAACATTTCGTTTATTGGCTCATAACTATAATTTTTTCACTCGGAATGTTAATTGAAAACTACTTTTTTTGTTATTATTGTTAGAAATAAAAAAAAACTGTAATTCATACACATTTATTAATATTTTATACAACACATAATACTCCATCAAAATCTCTTATCTACTAGACGATGTCGTATCCACAATGCAAAATAGGTAACTTTAAAGTTTTCAGTTCACTTAAAGCACTGAGTCAATAATATACTACGTAGTTTAAAATTTCTTTGCTTAATACTTTGGGTAATACAGTTTTAGAATTTTTTTTTTTTTTTTTTTTTTACATAATTTACTCTGTGGCTACAACATAATCGTAGGTATACCATAAATAGACATATATTCTTACGTTTAACATGTATAGATTATAGTAAAAATATCACTTAAATTGTAAACATTATATAATTTATACCAAATATACATTTTTTTCAATAAATATTATATTTTAAATAGAGCTACAAAGAATTCAAGTGAAAAATGTTGGTGACCCATATTTAGTCGGTTCCAAGGCATTAATTACTTGAATTCAAGAGTATATTATGACAAAATTGAAATGGGCATTTATTTCAAGAGAGTCCATACTATTCCTGCATATTATACATTATACACATGATACTCTGTCCATACTAAGAATATCTCTTTTTTTAAGAATGCCATACAAAAATTAACCTTATTGCATATTATTATCATCATAATAATTAACCAAAGAGGAAACGCTGCCAGTCTGTTAGGACTCTACTGATAAATCTATTTTTTTTTAAATATAGATTTTTCAGTATATATTTTCTTATTATAAACAGATACATTATTATATTATAGCAATAGTTGATATTTCTATGGCAAATCTGAACGTCGGAAAGAATTATTTTATCTGGACAGAGTTTTGACATTTGGTGGCAATATGCGAATATAAAACTCACTCGATGGAACCATAAACAAGAAATTGGAAAAATTGGTTCATCAATACAGGGTTCAAATTCCGAACTATACCTTATTAAAGGAAAAATAAACAATACAATGCTTGACAGAAAAGTTTATAAGATAGGACTTGGTCAGCCATTACATTATTTAACTTTCTTGGAGCAGATATAGGGATGGTTTACAGTACATACATAGACATTTTAAAATGTTATCTATAAATCTACCCTGACATATAATTTTTTTTTTTTAAAGAACCATTATATTTTCTATTTATATGAATCAAAATGACAATGCCCATTCCCCATAATATGTAATTATGTATGTAGTGACCTATCATGAGACTCAATTTCTTTTTAAGTATGTCGTATTACCTTTAATGTCCACTACAAACAAAAATCGTATCATTTTTTAATTGTAAATCAGACAAAGATGTTTTATTAACATATTTTTTGAGGTAAATAAAGTACGAAAATATAGGTTACCACTTAGGTTATTCACTTTTGACGTTTAAAAATGCCAATAGAAAATAAACCTTATTACTGTGCTATAAGGTTCATCTGTATCATCATACAATTAACTGTTTATTTAAATGATAAACCTTAACGTAAAGCAATAAAGTTAGTTTTCTCTTGGCATTCACGTGAATAGCGATTAGTTTGAAAATATTTTCTATTTCTAGGCTACAACAAATAACATTTTATTTGGTTGGTTTTAGGTAGCTATCACAGGTCAAAATTGGACATTCTTCTTTATTCAAAAGTAGTTTAAAATTTGGGGCATACGTTATGTTTTGATATGTTTTAAATTAGGACTATTGTGTGTATTATATTTAGGTAAAATAACCTTTATAACTAAATTAATAGTCTTCATTTGACGTCTTAAGGCAGAAGGTTAGAAGATATTTTGTTGCCTAAAGGAATGCTAAACGAAGGAATAATGTCAATCCAATAATAATCTATTATTGACGTTTATTAATGACAAGGGAAAGTATACTTTAAACTTTTATAATAAGGTTTTGTGTCATATAGTCAACTATATCTTTGACAGATATCAAAAATAGATTATTATATTGGACAGACAGTAATATACATATTTTACAATAAGCTTATTATACAGTTGGCAGCACAAAATTAAAATAAACTCAATTCAACTCATAATGCAGTTTGTATGATGCATAGATAATTGAGTAATCTCAATGACTTAGTTCTTGTATTTGTATCGTTGATTGCTGGTTGGAGTCCCATCTGGGGCCTCATCTCAGTTCGACGTCCACTGAAAAAGCAAAAAAAAAATTGGTACATAAAACAGTATTGTCAATTTTTTCCTCGGTATAAAAATGTTTATATGTTGCTTAATAGTCATATAAGCACTGTTATCACTGAAAATAATAAGGCTGAATGCAGCATAGCATAGATGATGAAGAAAGAAAAAAAGCACTCAAGTGCAGCTGCAAGAACACACCAACAGTGCGAAGCTCAAGCTTACTCCAGTATACAAACCTACAACCATTTATTAAGCTTCAATAAAATATTAATTGACATTGACATCATTAATAAAATCACCAACGCCTCATCAAAATTAGTCAATAGACAATCTCTGCTTATTTGTCAAGTATACATTTGTGAGCATTAACATGTCTGTTTGTGTGAATATCTTTCTATCTGATGCATGGTTCGGAAGGTTACTTTTGCTGAGAAGAGCCAGCAATAAACTCAGCAATTACTCTTTTCAATTATAACAGGTAAATCTACAACATACCTTTAATGTAGCTCCCCCATCTTTAGCCAGCTCCTGCTCTCGCTTCTCCATCTCCTCGGCACGCTGCTGCATTCTCTTTACCCGCTCAGGATCCTTCACCCCGCGGGATGATTCCTGCGCTGCTCGCCGCTCTGCAGCTTCTACCTGCTGGCGGCGTCTGGTCTCCTGGTACAATGTACAAGTGTTTGTTAATTACTTTTAAATTAGAATGAAAGATAGCTAATGTATGTACATGTATGCTGATCGTTAAACTAACGCCATTCCACCTTCCTTTGGTAGGTATAAGTCCTTATGATTTTGGTCAGTAATTTCAAATGTTTCTTTGTTGCTATATTATGCACTCTCGGTAGAGAGTATATTATATATGTTCCTTGATTATTGCATCGATTAAAATATTCTAGAACAATTTCCTCTTATAAAAAACATATACAAGATTGCTTTTTAATAGTTTCATATGGCCTCATAATTAATTAACTTACAGCGTCAGGAGTAATCACATCTGATGCTGAAGGTCTACAACATGATGTTATGATTCCCATTTTGAAGAAATGCACTTCCTCGTACAAAAAAACATGAAATTTTTATATAAATTTGATCACATCCACACATTAGTATAAGGTAGCTACACAAAATGTCAAAAATAAAATAATCATTTGACAGTCATCCATGCGTTCAGAAAATTTAATTGTTTTCTTGACAATACTTTTTCCGTTTAGGAATCAATACAATTTGGATAGGTATTCTGGCTGAAAATAAAATTATTTTGATTTTCCATTTCCAAAACATACAAAACAAAAGCACTTTGTTTAGGTTCGGTGAGTTATTTCTATAAATAATAGATTTAACACCAGCTTAACGACTATGACGTTGTTCGTTAAAAAATCAATAACTAACCATCCGTTTCCAAATCACATGCAAGCTAGCCATTATCAATCAATCACTTTACAACCGCAACGTATATTTAATAATTCAAACGCAAGGAAATGGCAGCCAAATTATAAAGATAGAAACCACAAAGCTATCGATCAATATACAAAATTTTGTGACCAACTACTAAAACTTATAATTAGGTCACAGTGTGGCATGCTTCGGTGATATAAAAATAAATACAAAACAAAAGAGCCGATAAAAGGCATAAAATAAGCTTATTTCATTGTTAAAATAAAATTATAAAAATTTTTGGCAAGCCATAGTCGTTAAATTACACTTTATCATAAAACATAATCGATTATAGTATGAACAAAAAACGACTATTTTAATTTTTAATCGACTTTATGCTATACAACACTAACGCAAAGTACATTTTCCGGAGGACTGTCGAAAATTAGGAATAAATTGTTTAAATTGTGCATTTCAAAATGCTATCACGCGTAGCTTTGCGTTCAGGTATGTAGAAATTACAAGAATATATAATATTGGTGCCATTGTATTTGAGTAAATGTAATAATTAACCTTAACCCTGCCTGGGTGTTACATAGGTTTATGTAATCACTGATTTGACGGTTCTAGTATTCTTAAGGAAACTTATTTTTTAAAAAAAAGCTAGTTTTTACATTCAGCCAGCTAATAGTTAATTTACGTTAACTGTGATTATACTATTAAAAGACTTCTGAAAAGATAATTTAAAAAAAATAACCTAATTTGAAAATTATGTTTTACAGCTGATAATATGAAAATGTTTCATGGGGCATTTTTAATGTTCAAATTGACATAGCCAATATTTTATATGTACAAAAACAAGTTTGCTCGAGTGGTAGGGTGTGAACTGTGAAACTTGATGTCTATTGAAATATTTAATTCACCAATAAATTTTAACTAAGGCAGTGTATAGTTTATTGATTAAATTACCTACATTAGGAAAAAATAATTTATTTGACCTTGTTCCTTACCTCTTTCTGGAATGTACATTATTATATGGTACTACCACTGGGTTCCTGACACCTTGATATAAAGGGCTAACCATATAACTGTCAAATCTGATTACTATAGGACCTTATCTACACTATGCCTTAGAAAATACTGAACTTTTTGTGATAGACCCATCATAATCAGATAACCTGTTTCTGAGATTATGTCCAATATTTACATATTTAAAAATGCATTCAATCAGCGGCATTAGTTATGAATTTTAACAAATATGTATAAATATTTTCCAGTTGCCGCCCAACAGTCCGCTGCCACAGCCCTAGTGGCGCGCGGCTCAGCCTCCGAAGTCTCTGGTGTGCGTGATGAGAAGAACTTCCCCAGACCTGTACGAGGCGAGCCCGGTAAAGTAAGGCTGGGATTTGTCCCTGAAGAATGGTGAGTGACTCAATAAATTCTTACAGTTATGTGACAGTAGGTAAACCATGAAACAGTCTTTTGTCAGCATAGATCAACTGCTAGAGACATACAAATAAAAAAATCTAGATATTAATAATTTTGGAGCAATTTTTTGCAGATTAATAAAATATACAACATAAAAGTAGCTTTCTTCCTCTGCAAAAACAAACTACTTTGATATAAAAAAAAAATCTCATTAAATTTAGATAAACAATTTATATTATGGTAATATATTAGCCTCCACCCCACGGTTGCACCTGTCTTCCCGGGATCGTTATTCCAGGGTATGATGTATCTATGTGCCAAGTTCCATCCAAATACGTTCTGTAGTTTTTGAGTGAAACATCTCCACCTCTGTACATAATAAGATCAAAATAATTTGCCAAACTAACCTTATGTAACTTATATAAAACCTATAAAAATGTCTTCCAGGTTCCAATTCTTCCACTCAAAAACCGGTGTGACTGGTCCATACACATTCGGTGTTGGTCTGACAACATACTTATGCAGCAAGGAGATCTATGTGATGGAGCATGAGTTCTACACCGGTCTCTCGCTGCTGGTGATGGTGTATGTTGCTTGCAAGAAGTTCGGCCCATCCGTTGCAGCATGGTTGGACAAGGAAGTTGACGTGAGTTTTTCCATGTAAATCTATAACTTTTATTATGCCGCAGTAAAGAAGAAGACATGTCCCAGGAAGCAAACCCCCTTTCCATATGCCGTAATATCTGAATGGTATTACAAGCATACTAATAAGTTGTCCCAGTTAGTTAAGACACCACATATAGGTCTGGTCTGGTTGTGGGTTTGATTCCTGGATTTTGTGTGAATGAAATGTCTGTTTGTCCTGAGTCTAGGTGTCATTATCTATATAAATATGTATTTCCAAAAAAAAAAAGAAGTAGTATATGTAGTATCAGATATCTGGTTTCCATAGTCCAAGCACTGCTTAGTTGGGGATCAGTTAACCGTGTGTGAAGAATGATCCAGGAAATTTTTTATCAATCAAACTATAAAATTTTAGAACGTTGAACAAGAATGGAACCAAGGTCGTGAGGCAACAATCAAGAATCTACAAGATGCCATTGAAGCTGAGAAGACCGCCCAGTGGCGCGCTCAGGGCCAGGAGCTACTCATCGAGGCTAAGAAGGAGAATGTTCTGCTGCAACTAGAGGCCGCTTACAGAGAAAGACTCATGAACGCTTATACTGAGGTATGGAGAAGTTCACACTTAATTTTAACTAGCCACCGCCCCGCGGTTTCACCCACGTTTACGAGCGATAAAAAGTAATCTATGTGTTAATCTAGGGTGTCAGCTACATCAATACAAAATTTCATCAAAATTGGTCCAGCCATTTGAGTGTGAATAAGTAATAAACATACAAACTCACGAACTTTCGCATTCATAGGATAGTAAGACTAGCTTTTCGCCCCGCGGTTTCTCCCGTAATCTCCAATATTTGTGTTTCCACTAGAAATCATCAAAGTTCTGTCACGTAAAATTTTAACGCTATATCTTCGCTTTACTGTATCTTCGTTATTTTTAGTTTTCGGGACTAAACAAAAAATGTGTTATCCAATACAATTTTAGAAATAAATATACAACATAATACATGCAACATCCTCTGATCCTCAGGTCAAGCGCCGCTTGGACTACCAACTAGAAAAATCCAACGTGGAACGTCGCCTCGCCCAGAAACACATGGTTGACTGGATAGTAACAAATGTCACCAAGGCCATCACCCCCGACCAGGAGAAACAGACCCTGGACCGCTGCATCGCCGACCTGGCCGCCCTCGCCGGCAGGAAGTGAACACAATACCGCATCTAGTAGAATATTTATCAATGTAATATAATGTAATAAAGTTGATCGGTGATAAATTGGTTTCTTTTTTTTTCCCGAGTTTGACTCACAAAGCCTCCCTCAATAAGTCTTGTAATATACAGAATTTAAGGTGTGACACTTCCTGGCAGAGGCACCATCACGGATCTGAATTCCAAGTGTGTCGCTATTTTATCTGGCAGCGGGCCACCTAAAAACCCTTATAACTTTTGAACCAGCCGCGACAAAATCTGGGATTCGGGGACAAAATAGCGACAGACTTGGAATTCAGATCCGTGATGGTGGCTCTGCCAGGAAGTGCCACACGAATATAAGCTAAGCTCCAACTCTTTCTGTTAACTGACGTTAGAAAGTGACAGATATATTTAAAATAGCTGTTTTACAAACCTAACCTGTTTGCTCGCCCGAAATGAAACACGAAAATAATAAATAAATAATAATTTACATATTAAAGGAAAGTATGTACTTACCTTATGTACAGGGAGTTTCCCTGCGAGATCGGATCAGAAATGATGAGATCCGCAGGCAAACCAAAGTAACCGACATAGCCCGTAGAATTGCCAAACTTAAGTGGGCGGGGCACATCGCTCGTAGGACCGACGGCCGCTGGGGCAGAAAGGTTCTCGAGTGGCGACCACGAATCGGAAGACGTAGCGTGGGCAGGCCCCCCACAAGGTGGACTGACGATCTTGTTAGGGTCGCGGGAAACCGCTGGATGCAGCTAGCGCAAGACCGGCCATCGTGGAGTACTTTGGAGGAGGCCTTTGTCCAGCAGTGGACGTCTTTCGGCTGATATGATGATGTACTTACCTGCCGATTGACTCGAAATTCCGAGAATTCTATTATTTTTATAGGATGCGCGTCCCAAATGCGAGACAGGACCATCTCAAGTCATACGTGGATTAGGTCTTAAATCATAATAAAAGACTATTTATATATTGCAATATATTTATTATACTATAACATTAGCTGGACAAGAGTTCACTGTTTAGTATGTTACGGGGCGGCAACGCCTTTAGTTAAAGCTTTCATTTACTATTACATACCTACTACGTCGCAACTACTATTCATATAATGAAAGAATGATTCTAGGAACTCGTATTTCTAAGTTTATTCTATTGAAAATTTGATTTTGGTTGGGTATTTTAGAATTTATTTTCCTTTCAACATTGAAATTAATTATTGAATTGTTTTTTTTTTTTTTTTTTTTTTTACTATATATAGGCCTGTGTTTGACCACAATCTCACCTTGGTCAGTGATGATGTGTTAACTTTGCCAATCAACATTACTTCTCAGAAATTGATCTTTATAAGCGGCACGACGAGATGAAGTACCTACTCAACTCAATATGCCCAACTTTTACTATAAGAACACTGAAATCCAAAAAAAAACCATCAAATTTTGATCGAACAAGATTGGTATATTGTGCGTTTCTTTTTGTAATTTTGAAGTCTGTTCTATAACAAAAGTTGGATTTATTGACATTCAAGCCAACTGGGGCTCAAAAAACGGCCGTAGAATTTACAATTCATGGCATATGCAGTTCCAATATTTTTAATTAAATTATGTCTTTTTTTCATATCGAGCTTTGTAACTTATCTTTTTAGGTTCGGTTCATTGTAAAAAAGTCGACTTTTACATTTATCGAACGTTCCGAATACTCAAATAGATCCACATTACATCGTGTTTAGATTTCTTTTGCATTGCAAGCTCCAATAAGCAATACATACAATCAACATATAGTTAATCGAGATAGTAGGTAATATTCAAGTGTTTATTTTATGATATTTTATGTTAGTAGCAATTAGAAAATTAATCAATATTGGCAGTGAATATATTATTATGATATATTGGTATTTCTATTAAAACTTTGGTGCACGGTAGTGCAGCACCAAGTTTCATATTTTTTATGTTTTAAATTAAATCAACTGTAAAAATTCTTATACACTTTATGATAAATACAAAATAAACATAATGATACTGTTTACGTCACAACACGAGATGAATATACAAGCATATTTCATAAACATAAAACAATATTTTTTGTAATTGTAGACAACATTAACCATTTATTAAAACTATGAATACAGTTCCATTAATTTATGTTGTTATAATTATTTACATAATTCAGCTTTAAATATCGACATCGAATGTACATTGTACGGCACTACGACTTCAGTTATGCGCCTGCGCATGCTCTCTCTGTCTCGTTCTCACCCATATATGTATACGTTTCGCAATATATAAAGATATCCGATGCGCATAACTCCAATCGTAATATTTTACAACAAGATACTTAGTACAATAATCCTGTAATTCTATGCCCAATCGATTATTCTCTCGATACTACGCATTACAAGCTAAATCGATACAAAATCATTGTAAATATTATATCAAAAATCACCTGTGCACCAACTAATATAATCGCATAGCGAAATATGCATAAAAACCAATAAATACTACAATATAAAAAATATATAGTATATCTCTTTCTAAAATTAACGTACACAACTGTCTAAACAGTTCTTTATGAACAAAGCATTATCATTATTACATTTTAAAAAGTGACTCTATTTTTCTTTATATTTTTTTTCGGGATTCCGAAACTTGCGAGAGAGACCAGCTGATGGTAAGCGGTTACCGTCGCTCACGCATTTCAGACCGAGTAAAAATCTTGAAGTTGAAGGAGAAACACAAAACAACATTTGACATTTGAGGTAAGTAGTAAAAAGCAAAATGTTTATAAATTTGTAAAAGTTATTATTTTCTCGTTGGTGAACTATATAATGTACCCTACATACAATACTATCGCTAACCTAAAATAATTACTGAACAACAAAAAGTAAAAATATATTATAATATTAGTATTTGGTTTCTAAACGTTAAAAAACTTCTTTTTTTTTCACACAAATTTACAATTAAAAGTTAATAGACATGTTATACATTTTTATGCACCGTTAATTTTATGTCATAGACAAAACAATATTTTTAAATATGTATTTCTTAACTGAGGGACAACTTGACTTGACTGACAAGTTAAAATAATTGTGCGAAAATTGTATAAGGTAATGTTAGCACCTTTGGGGCCGTTCAAGTATTACTTAAGCACTATTTCTTTTATTTTGGATGACATGGGGGGTAGGAGAGTCTAGATGATGATTACGTCATCGGTAGTTATTTACTTTTTTACACGAATGGCAACCCTCACATTGTCTATGCTTGAAAACGAAACGCATTTTCGGGGGTTCCCGCAAATGTTTACGTAAGCATGAGAGCTTTGCTACCTTTTGCTGACAAGGGGGATGCGGGGGTAGATAATTGTAATAAATCTGCTTACGTAATATTTGAACGGCACCTTTTTCAAAATATAGCGATGCAATGTGGTGACAATATATAATTTATTACACACATTAATTTCAAATTTAAAGCAATATTAGCTACCATATATCTATGACAGTAATGACGAGAATAGATCAAAATCTCAACACAGTAATATATTAAAAAAAACAGAAACTCATATTTATGTGCGAGAAATTATAGTTCTCACTTGGAAATTAAAGCCATGCATTAAAGCATCATTTTGGTGTATTTATTGAAATAACTGCAAGAAGTATGGCACCACAGACAAAGAAAGATAATTGTACCATAGATGCAGACGCAACTTATAAAAAAAAAGATAATTTAAATTAAATCAACAAAATATTAAATTATGCTTAAAAACAACCTGGAAAAAGACTGAAAAATAAATACCTTAAAATAAATTAAAGAAACTCGTTGCAAAATATACTTAAAACTAGTACAAAAAGAGCAAAAAAATAAACTGTTTACAAAAAACACAACCCAAACAAAACAAAACTTTATAAAGTTAGTTTCGTAAAATATCTATGGAGTTGATTGGAGTGAAAAACGTTTTCATAAGTGTATAAAACAAGCATAGATAATAATCCTGTTTAGATAGAGTTCACGCTTCTAAACGCCAAAAAAATATCAGTGGTGACACTGTCATTGTGCTATACAAGTATTCTGTCAAATTATGTTTCGCATATGGTTCAGAATATATTTTCCCCCCACTTTCATGAGAAATATTCAAGAACTATCACTCAGCTTGTCTGAGTGACGCAGCGCGCTTGTCAAACAGTAGACAAAACTGTCCTGGTTTTTCTTTTTGTTGCTATTGCAGCATAACACTATCTAGACAGGTTTATTATCTAAGAAAACAAGCTGTATATCATTAGAAAAACTTTACGCGTAAAACTGGTGTATAGTAATCCCAAAATACTTTCGTATGGTCTCCCGACATTTTAAAGCGATACGCATTGGATACGCACTAATTTATATATTGATACGCATCAAATATTGTCCCACAGACAAACCAGAAATACTGGTTATGTGGGCGTTTTAATTTATTGTATTTATTATATTTAAATAAAAATAAAACAAATGTGAAAAATCTATTGCTTCAAGTGTGCGTTTCAAAACGTATTTCCTTTGAGGAAAATAGGACTCTAGCGTTCGAAATCAAGAGAATAGGGTACTTGACAATATTAAGAATGTTGTAAAAATACATACTTACATACAAATTGTGAAAACTAAAAAATCTTTACATTATATTTGATATAGAAAAAAAATCTTTACCAGCTGACGTCATAGTGGTATGACGTCACTAGCATCATGGCGTCGCTTCGAAAATTGAACCACATAATAAAAAGAACTAAACTTATTAAATTAATAGTAATATTAATTTGTAAAATTATTTTCATTCAAATTCAACTACACTATTTACGTTGAAGCTTGGTCCGACAGTAACCAGAGAGATATGAAAACGAGCCTTATACCTTTGTAATAAAGTTCATTTGTTTAATCAACGATGCAGTATATGTATATTCAAATCAACCTTATAGCAACGTCATATGGATCATTTTCAACTACATTCCAAAATACATCTGTCGAGTACCCTATTACAAAAACAATAAACTCCATACTGAAAATCTCGGAATCATAAAAAAATATATATCGTCATTCATCTCACCAGATATGTACATTGTTACAAAATGGTGCATTTTTTCTTTTTTCCGCTTCTAGTGTCGGCTTTGGTGTTGATGCGTTCCGTCTCTTGGAAACGTCGGACCAGTCGTACTAGTTCGTGGAAAGCTTGGTCTACGTTCATGCGAGCTTTTGCGCTGCATTCTATATACGGTACTTTCAACTGGCGAGACAGCGCCTGCGCTTCCTCTAGAGGCACCTGTCAATCAAGAAAAGACTTAAGGCGATGCTATACAAGAAATTATGATTTTAAAATGCGTTTTTCTCTGTATTCTTTGTTCCAAGAGATTTGGAAAAAATATATGTTAAACTAGAGAATATGTGACGGGGAATTGTTTTTGAAAAATTGGGATTTTTTTTAAAACTAAGAATGCATTTTTCTCTTATTTGGGCCATCCAAATAACTTTTCCCTATTGCTGTTATAAGCCTTATAATCTACTGTAATATTGCGCGAACGACCGTTTTAGACCCCTGACAGCAATGACGAAACATTTCAGTTGTAATTAACTGCTGTCGAGGCCATATTAAGAATTTGCTAAACGAATAAGGATAAAAGGGCATATGACGTCATAGTGCTATGAAAACAACATGATTCACATAAACCACAATAAGTTGTGGGAACTTTATTTGTCATAACAATATTAACAGTTATTGGATATTAGCTAAATAACTTATTTCATTGGTGTAATACAATAGTGAATTCAAAAAGTAGGTACTATACTATTTCATTCATGTTATTTTATTATCCTAATGGGGCTTACGTCACTATTATGTAGTAAACATATAAACAATTGTATGGGAATTTGAAAAAGTACCTAACTCATTGTTGAATGGGACTAAAATCCCCTAAGGAAGTAATAAGAATTACGTCATAGTCAATAAAGGCGTGAATCACCTGCGAAAAGGAGTTACATTTCGCGAATTTCGCTTTTCCAGTTTCCTTTGTTTTCACATCGCGACATTCCTTAGGTATTTTTGAAAGGCGGTAAAATTTTATAACCGATTTAAAAAAAGGAGGAGATTCTCAATTCGACTGTACTACGCGATTAGGTACTCCGCCATATTATGTGAACCGATTTAAAAAAAACTTTTTTTATTCGAAAGAGTATTGAGTATCACTCTTGAGGTGGTTCCATTGTTACCAAGTCTCAGGATCTGATGATGGAAATGAAAAAAAAAATGGCAAATAACTAAAAATATTAAAATAAATAACTTTTAACAAAAAGAGAATCACCTTCAAAAATACTGAAAAGTATTGTATAAAAAAGTCTGCGATACGATAGGTACGGACGACGACAATTCAAGGTAAACACTGCGGCATCTTATGCGGTTGTAATAGGAGCTATTTTGCAACAAAAAGGTATAGTCTGATCTGTAGCCGTGTGTACCATGATATTTTACATGGAACACTTTCACTGACATCAAAACTCAGATTAGAGTTCCTACTTAGTTCATATAAGTACTTACCACCCTCTGAATCTCCAAATCGGCCTTGTTCCCTACAATAAGCATGGGGAACTCATCCCGGTCCTTCACCCGCAGAATCTGCTTGTGGAACTTGTACAGCTCGTCGAAGCTGGCGTGGTCAGCCACGGAGAACACGAGGAGGAATCCCTCACCAGACCTCATGTATTGTTCACGCATCGCACTGAACTCCTCTTGACCTGCTGTATCCAGGACTGGAAGTTGGAGATATAAAGGTTAATATGGTCTATGGATAAATATCCTGGGACATTCTTCACACACGGTTATCTAATCCCAAACCAAGGAGAGCCTGTACTATGGAAACCAGATAACTGATATACTACATATACTACTTTTTTTCTGTAAATACATATTTAAATAGATAATTACACACAGGACAGACACACAGACATGTTGATGCACACAAATGTTTGTCCCGGAAGGGAATCGAACCCACGACCGGCGGCGCGATATGCGGCGTCTTAACCAACTGCGCCAACTGGCCTGTGTTGATAAGATAGGAACAATGGACAGTCCCCTGTGTCGGGGCTGCATGCAGGAAGATATCTGTGGAGCATGTGTTAGGGCTCTGTGGTAGAAGATATCAGAACCAAGACGGGTTTATGGGAGCCACAAACCTGGAAACAGTTGCAAATGCACATCTCTGAAGCAAATTTATCAGCCAGCGCCCCAAGGCCACACTCTGTAACTTTAAGCTAGTAAGGCTTGGGTAAAGCTTGTAGGGGAAATGCACAATACACCCCAAGCGGGATGTCAGTACAGGCCTTATCGCCCCCACACAGAATAAGAAGGATATATGCATGAGTTTTTTTTTATCGTATTTTTCAACTTCATATGAAAATAACGTAGAAAAGATGAAAAGGGAAATTAATATCGGCCAAGAAATACAGCAGATATAATCACTTTATACTACTAATTAGACAGAGAGATCCAACATGCCCTGGTGACGTCATAAGGCACTACGCCCATATAAACTCCATGCTAAATACTCTTTTGCTACAAAGAGATAGATATAGATCATTGATGAATTATATCTATTTTTATGGTTTATTATTATTTTTTCTAGTATTGTTAGAAATTAATGATTCTTTTGTTAGAATCCTACATAGGGTACCTACATTATTAAAATTTCATTAATAATTATGTCATTTTGTGATGACAGCAAACATTTTGAACTTTTTTCATTCATTCATAATAATATTTTAGGTAACCTGGTAAGTTTAGCTAATTATTATTATTGTTGTAATGTAGGAAATTTTTCATTATTTTATATAAATTTAAATGGACATTATAATAACATTAATCCTAAGTATTTTAATGAATTCTAATAATTTATTTTATTTTTTGTTCTTATTTTTATTTTTATTCTTTGCTGTGCCCTAACCGGGTTTCATGTTCTGTTCTATATATGCATTATTTGTCATCCTTTTACACAGCAATAAAGTTTGAAGTAAGGTTTAAGTAACCACGCCTGAGGGCGCCACCTGTAGGATACGGACCTCCACTCAGGGCGTTACAGGGGAGAGAGGGAGGACATAGTACGACATACAACAGCTTGGTGGTCGGATTACTGGAAAAAATGGTACAATACAGTATGGTTCAAGGCCTATTAAATAAATATACGTGAATAAACAAAAGCAACTGTTTACTGACTACTGATAGCACCTGATTACATTGCGTAGTATTATGATGTACTTATCTAGACTTGTGGGTAAACTGATGCAGACAAGTTATTAAAAGCTATTGCTGTTATTTAGTGAATATGCTAACATAGTAGATTTTATTTTCTTGACTTAAGTTGCATCGAACTATTAGTAAAATCATTCACTTAATTTTGACATTCATTATTCAAAAACTTCCTAAAAACTGTTAGTAGTAGTTTTATCCTACAATTTTTTTTTTGTGCTGATCTGCGATCAGTCTCCAGACTATGAGCAGATGTGTTATGTCCGCTGTTATCTTGTAAGGGAAATTCCCCAGTGGGAGGTCCCTTTTAGTTTTGCCACCGAACTTTCAAATCTTGGATATCATGGCGTTAATATTATAAATGTGAAAGTTCGTGAGTATGGATGGATGGATGTATGTTACTCTTTCACGCAAAAACTACTGAAGGGATTTGGATGAAATTTAGAACACAAACTTGACATAGCCTGTAAGTATTACTGTTATGAGGCAATGCTAAAATATTATAATAATACTTGCTCTGTGGTTTCACCGTCATTCCCAAGGTATCCTGTTTTCCTGATTCCAGAGTATGATCTATCTATGTGCCAAGTTTCATCCATTCAGTAGTTTTTACATGAAAGAGTTACAAACATTCATCCATACTCACAAACTTTCGCATCATCACTACATGTAAAACAAAGTTGCTTCCTGTCTGTCTGTCTCTATGTATGCTTAGATCTTTAAAACTTTATATAATAATATCCTGGGACATTGTTCACACACGGTTATCTGATCCCAAACTAAGCAGACCTTGTACTATGGACAACCAGATAACTGATATACTACATATACTACATTTTTTTTGTAAATACATACTTATATAGATAATTACACCCAGACACAGGACAAACAGACATGTTCAAGCACACAAATGTTTGTCCTGGATGGGAATCGAACCCATGACCAGCGGTGTGATAGGTGGTGTCTTAACCAACTGCGCCAACTGGCTTGTCTTTGCAACGGATTTTGATGCAGTTTTTTTTATAGATAGAGTCATTCAAGAGGAAGGTTTATATGTATAATAAACATATATTATAGTACAGAAAAGCCGGGTGAAGCCGGGTCGGGTCGCTAGTATATAATATTAGTGGATTTTTATGATGCAAGATGCAAGCAAAAAGTCAGGCTAGAGTACATAAAAGAAAGAATGAAACTTAAGGATGTAGTAAGAACCATCAAAGAAATGAAGTGGCGCTGGTCTGGACATATGATCAGGTGCAAAATTCAAAAATGGACATTAAATATTACAGAGTGGTACCCTAGAAATACAAAAAGAAATAGAGGAAGACAAGTTAAGCGATGGGAAGATCACCTTCGGAGAGTGGCAGGAGTGATGTGGACTCGACTGGCCAGGGACAGACATAAATGGAAATCTCTAGAGGAGGCCTATGTCTCAAGACAAGCTACACAACAACCGGCATACCAAACCAATTGTTAATTAACTGTTAAGTTGGCAATAAAGGCTTATATTATTATTATTATGATGCAAGTGCCCATTTGTGTCAATTGCTAAAGGTGTACATATGTTGTTGTGACATGTTGCAATAACTGTAGGTTTGTTATTGTGGGCGCAATCAATGTCAATCTTCTACACGTTTTTACTTTAAAAGGCGGTAGAGAAATTGGGGGCATATTGGAATTATTTCAGGAACCTCTGTCACATAATAATATGAAGATGTGGTGGCTTAATGATACCTCTTTTATAGTTTCTAAACTTGTACAGTAGATATATGTAAAGGAAGAATTTAATGTTATTTTGAAGGAGATAAAATGTAGCTTGTCAGACATGGTCAGACAGATATTGATTTTCTGTGACATGGTCTGAAACTGTATTAAATTTAAGTATGCACAAATATAATATTAGCTCCATGAATCCTCTATCATTTTACGCCAAGATGTTAAATATTACCTACATGGTTAAAAAGCCAACCAATTATTTTTATTTACATCAGTTTGTACACAGTATATAGTACAATAAAATCTTATTAAATCCTACCTAAAAAATATTGTTTGAAAATAGAAATGAGATTCAAAAGCAGTTACAGCAGACCTGAATTAGTGTAAAAAATTTCATTATATTAACCTTGTCATGACCACATGCATTATATCAATAACAACAGTAACCACATTCTTTCTACCCACATTCGCAAAAGTACCAGGAATTTATGATTTTCATAGAGACTTACTGTCCAATTTAGCTGGTACATCATCAATGACACACTGCTTCGTGTAGCTGTCCTCAATTGTAGGGTCGTAGTCTGTCACAAAGTAGCTCTGAAACGAGGAACAACAGGTATCAGAGGGCCATCTGCCGTGACACAGTGGGCGGAGCATGCAGGCCTTGAAATACTAACATAGAACTATTTTTAATCATGAACACATCGGAAACAAAAACAACCTTTTCAAATTTAGAAGCAATTACACGAATTAGTTGTCTATTATCCGAATTACGCGTATGTTATCTAAATACGGAGATTTAAATATACCTGTATAAATTGTATTGTAATAGCACTTTTGCCGACGCCTCCACCTCCGACTACCACTAGTTTGTAAGTCTGCGCCTGATTCGGTCTATCACCGGGTCTCGACATCTTGATTTTCAATCTATTTTCACTTTACAATACACTCAATGTAACTAAATTAATTTCTCTAATCAGCTATAGTTCACCCACCCGTCACTAATGATGACTCAAAACTCGACTGAGTGAGATGGATAGAGAAAATTGTTTTGTGCAAGAGAAAGATGACGATAGTACGTTTCGTTACTGATATTTACATTTATTGGCTTCAAAATACACAAGAATAATAAACAGTAACGTTAGAATAATATATTCAATCATTATGCAATTGTAATAGAAAGCCCGTTACTAATTTTATAGCAATATTTTGACGTAACACTCATTGGTAATATTACAATAATAGGAATTAGCATTGTATATGGCCGTAAAAAGTTATGATTTTTATCATATGATAGTAAATTTTGCGTATAAAGAAATTTTGGATCAGACAGTATCTGTGGACAAAATGTTCATGAGTGCTAATGTTGCCTGCGCTAAAATAGGACAAATTACAGTTGTGTGTTGAGATTAAATAAAATTAAGGTGATTGTTTCGGGTAAGCCAAAATTCAGTTTTTATTACGTTTTTTGGTAATTGCAGCTCAGTCGTATGTTTGTCAACATGTGTCAACATATTTACTGATTATTAACAAAAGAAGTCATTAATATATTTATAAAACCTTATAGATATTTATTCTTCTATAATTTACAATTTCATTTTATTTTCAAAAATATTTATTTTTCTGGTAGTCTAGTCTACTCACCAGGCTGTCAGTCAATTGTCAAAATAAAATAATGTCAATGTCAAAGCAAAAGCAACTTGAATTGTTGCGAGCCGTTTGCAAGTCCATAACGCTCTACCTTTACAATTTTAACTAAAACCTGTCCCAACTAAAACACGCAACAAATTTTAATATGTTTTCCACAAGCTCTCAAAGAAAATTTTGGACGTTTAGTGACGAAACTGAATTGGCAAGGCACCGAGAAAAGCACAATTTAGAGTACATTGCCAAGCATGGATCACACATTGACGAATATCAGCGTTACAACTTCTTTTTGTCGCCTGAAGAAGAAAGAGCACTTCTAAAACAGTATGAACTACATCTGAAAGAGTTCTGCAAGCGATTTAGCCCGCCTATGCCTAAAGGAGTTGTCGGTACGGCGTTCCATTATTTCAAACGCTTCTACTTGTACAATTCTACTATGGACTATCATCCGAAAGAGATACTCGCTACGTGCGTGTACCTAGCGTGTAAAGTCGAAGAATTTAACGTTTCCATTGGCCAGTTTGTCGCTAATATTAAAGGAGACCGTGACAAAGCTTCTGACATTATATTAAACAATGAATTACTGTTGATGCAGCAGTTAAACTATCATTTGACTATACATAATCCTTTCAGACCTGTTGAAGGGTTCTTGATTGACATAAAAACAAGGTGTTCTCTTGCCAATCCGGAGCGCTTGAGAGGAGGTATTGATGAATTTCTCGAGAAAGTATTTTTGACTGACGCATGTTTACTATATGCACCTTCACAGATAGCTTTAGCTGCTGTCCTCCACGCAGCCAGCAAGGAACAAGAGAACTTAGATAGCTACGTCACAGACATGCTATTCAGAGATGCAGGACCTGATAAATTGGCAATTCTGATAGAGGCTGTGCGAAAAATCCGCTCATTGGTGAAAATGGTTGAATCTCCGGCTCGGGAAAGAGTAAGACTTATAGAAAAGAAGCTGGATAGGTGTCGCAATCAGGAGAACAATCCAGACAGTGAAATATATAAGAGACGAATGAGAGAAACATTGGACGAAGATGATTTGCCTCATATGGGGTCAAGTAGGATGTCATTGGATACAAGCGGTGTCACACAAGTTTTATCACCATCTGCATCATAACAGTATCTCAAGTGCAGACTATGTATACTTGATCTTAACTATATATTTAAAATAGTGCAGGACACATTGACTATTGTTATAATAAGAATTAAATTAGAGACAAATATTATATGAAATTGTTTGTCTTTGTTATTGAGTCTTAACGTTTGGGTCCTTTAAAATGCATTCAAAACATGATGATTATTATTATTAGAGTCTGTCTTGAAAGAGAATTGTCATGGATTTAGAGGGTGCTACCATGCTTAATTACTTTTTTGATTAGTGGGCAATACAATAGAGTGTCTTTTCCATTTTGATCATATAACATCTGTAACTATTTAATTAGTTTATAATTTAAAATGCTGACAAAAACCAGGTCCTAATTATTGTTTTAATATAAAATTGGTAAGTTAGTTCACAATTTGGCCATGACGGCTCTCTTTCTGAATAGACTATAGCTGTTTTGTCATCATCAGATCCCAATATGCATTTATGATTTTAAATAAAATGGCAACACTTGAATTTTTATAGCCAAGGAAAATAAAAGTTATGGGGCTGCTATTTGGTTGTGAACTAGCTACCAACCAAGGGCAAGTAGAGGATAATAAGACAGATCCCAATATGCTTTTATGATTTTAAATAAAATGGCAACACTTGAAGTTTTATAGCCAATGAAAATAAAAGTTTATGGGGCTGCTATTTGGTTGTGAACTAGCTGCCAACTGGCAAGTAGAGGACAATAAGACTGCTGTATTCTAGCATTTCAAATTATTTGGTTAACAACTATCTGTATAATAATTTTTCACTAGCCCAACTAAATGGCAAACACCCTACGCCCTAGATTAGACCGTAGGCTGTTGGCAAGTTGATAACTGTGTACCCCTGTAGCTTAAATGTGGGTAACAATTCATTACAATTTTAATTATAAAGTATTTTGCCATTTCTAGGAGTTCATAACTTTTTTTTTAATGTAACTTATGGCTGTAGTCTCATTAAGTTAAAATTTGTGCTCCATATGGTAGTATGGTATAACCAGCCTTTGGTATACTTTGATTTGATGAGATGTCACAATACAAACTAGCACCTTATTTTAGTTTTAAGTTCATCTTTTAATGAATTGTTACTTGCATATAAAAAATATTTAATTTAGATATAGGTATGATGACTATTATTACAGTTTTAAAGTAGAGATTCCGCATCTCATGTTTTATACTATTAAAATTATAAAGAGAGAGATAATGGTGTCGATTCTGTTGTTTACGAACTTAACTAATATTAGACAAGTCACCTCTCTTTCAAGTTAACATTATTGAAAAAAGACAGAACATTTTTAATGCCGTCAGTTTAATCCATGCCGTCGTAATATGTACGGATAAATAGTGACCAATAAAGATCGCGCTTAAATTCACGTTGATATATGTGATCGGATTAAACTGACAGGACTAAAATATCTTGCATCCCTTTCTTATATTTACTATTAGAAAGAGATATAGTGAGATTAAATTTATTTAGTTCGTAAACAACAGAATCGTTAGCACCAATGTTAGTATGTTCGAATGTAGGAGGTAATTGCCGGAGTTAGTGGTCCTATTAAGAAAATTCTTCTCTAATAGGAAGCTACATTATCCCTGAGTGGATCATAGGCCCTTTTTATCCCAGGAATGTAGGTGGCAGTATTTAATAAGTATGTTGTATCTCACCTCTGAATCTGTGACTATTATCTTGTTATAAGTAGGTACTTTGTAAATAAATAAATTTATTTTATATGAAGTAATGTTTTTCTTCTGTATATCTATATTATCTCTGAGGCTCTCACTATATTTTATTTTCAAAAGAATTAGGGATCCCTCCGAAAAATGCAATAATGTATTTCAAGGTGTATACAAAATACCTATAAAATTCCTTAGGAAACTAGTCTAATAATATAATGTAGGTATATAATGAACTCAATTAATTTTTTGTAACAATCAAGTATTATTTATTCATACATTTTACATTTTATAATTCGTCACAGATCTAATATGGCGCCGTTGTCGTGGGGAAAATTGTCTGGAAATTGCGTTGCATCTGATTTCAAGCCTTCTGGCAGAGGATCATTTTTTCAGCTTCATTCTGAAAATGGCAATATTGACATATTAGTAAATAATAATTTACATAGCAGTTGTTAGCTTCTTTCGTACTAATTAAATACCTACCAACCGACATTGAAATTAAACCGGACAAGTGCGAGTCTGAATCGCAAAAATATTTGTGTGTGATAAAACTACAAATTGCCAATTTTCGGATTTATTTCTTTACTTGAACTGTAGGTAAGTCCTTGCTTTTTGCCTTCATGTCAACAGGAAGTACCCTATAGCAGGGCCATAGCCAAAGATGAATTTCAGATAGGGCAGCGGTAATTAATTATGTCCGTACACACACATACAGGTAGGGCGCAAGTAAAAATTGAACTTGGTCTGGATCTGGTGAATCGCTTTTCGTCGTAGGTTAACTACTACATGTGCGAGGCTGTAAGGCAGTACCTAGGTATCAAAACATTTATCCTATGATCAAGTTTTAAGGTTTTTTTCCAATCATATCAAACTATGAACAAACAGTTTACTGGCTTATTATTACAGTCGATGGTATTTCTAAAGGTAGGGCATTGCCCCATAATGCCCTGCCTAGCTACGGCCCTGCGCTATTTTTTTTAATTAACTTGAGATTTAACGAAATAAGTATGCGATATAAACCCCGTATTTTTTAGTAACTTACTTGAATCATCTTGTAAACAGCGGCAATGGAGTCCTCGCTCCTGCAGGACACAGTGCCAGCAATGGCTCGCTTACCACCGCCCCAGCTCGAGGTGAACGTAAGCTGGGCTTCAACCACGAAGCACAGGCAAGCGACGAGGACGATCAACAGGTAAACTTTGTACATTTTAAATGATTTCTTTGGTAGTTAGTAAATGGAGAAGAGTTGATTTAGTTGTGATGATATTGAGGAGGATTCACGGGTTTTTATAGTGGAGGATGTAGGTAGGTTGGATGTATCTGGAAAATTAAAGAAGCCTGACAAAGTTTCATCGGGGAAGGAATGTGTTGATTGATTTGTATTTGCGTATATAGAACCCTTTCTTACTCTCACTATATTATATGGACATACTTGCTTGCGCCAAGCGGTTTCACCCGCGTTATAAAAAGTAGTCTATATAATGTTATTCCAGGGTATGATCTATGTTATGCCAAGTTTCTTCCGTTCAGTAGTTTTTACGTGAAAGAGTAAAAAAGTTTTTAATTCGAATTCAAAAGTATAGGCTAACTTTAGAATCGAATCAGTAACGTAACAGTTGCATCATAATACAAGTTAAATTATATGTTGGTATTTCTGATTAAAAGTTTACTTACTTACATTTACTGACGATACCTACGCCATCAAAATGGTGCGTGCTAAAGCATTCGGTTTCAATGCCTACTCGATACTAGGGCCTACTCCGAAAAACAATACAGGATAGTCCAATCATCGTTGTCAAATTATTAACCAATAGAATTGTACAAAATTTATGTCTCGTCAGTTTGCTGCAATTTCATTGGCTAAAAATCTGTTGCCAAGTTGGTACTTACCGGTGTGATCCTCCACCTGCACTTGAGAGCCAGTTCCCTTCCAGGCTTTGTGTGCTTACTACTAACGGTCTTATCATCACTGACCACGGTGAGGATTGTGGTAATAATAAATCTGAAGAGTTTGTTGTTTGTTTGAACGCGCTAATCTCCGGAGTTACTGGTCCGATTTGAAAAATTCTTTCACTAATATGAAGCTACATTACCGGACAAATCGGCGAGCGCAGAGGGCTCTCAGCCGGGTAATATTTAGGTAACAACGCCTGAGGGCACCCCCGAATGGGGTACGAACCTCGGCTCAAGGCGTTACCGGGGGAGGGGGAGGACTTTACCCCGAAGGTTATAGGCTACTTTATATCCCGGGAACGAGAGTAAAACCGCGAGGAACAGCTAGTAGGCATCATCATTATCGGCCGAAAGTCGTACCCTGCTCATATGCTTACATGAATCCTGAAAAAATTACACTCCTTTTTTCGCCAGTCGTGTGAAAAAAGAAAAATAGCATAGGTATAATATTAATTAAAAATCCCCGCACATCAGTATTTTTCGATGTCCAACAAACTGCCTCCAACGCTTTCAAGCAAAACTTTCTAGGTACTTTTTGATAAGGTCAGGCGTTTTTCATTAAGATTTTCATAGGCTTCTTTTGATTTGTCTTTGAAACCTTTAAAAGATTCAATTAGTATAATTCATGGTATAAAAGAACAATGGGGCAGGCCAAGCGGCCATTCTGTTATCTGCACTACGAGAAACGACAACGAATTATCAAAATGTGTCGAGCGTACGTCGTTATTCTTCTGGTGGCAGCTATCTTGGTATTTTCTGAGGCCCAACTGACATTTAGTTCGGGATGGGGGAACGGCAAAAGATCTGTCAACACAGATTCTGGAAATGATGGTTGTACTTCCGAGGACGCTCTTTATGCCATTTATAAAGTTATCGAGGTAAGTGATTTAATTTATGGTTTCCATTATGTACAGTACAAATTACAATATTTAATTCCCATATCTTTTGTGTAAATTGATATTCTTCCATACTAATATTATGAATGCGAAATTAACTCTGTTTATTTAATTTTCAAGCCTAAACCGCTGAATGGATTGCGATGAAATTTGGCATACAAATAGCCTATGATATGGAGAAGAATAGGCATTTTTTTATATCAGGAACGCGGGCGAAACCGCGGGGACAGCTAGTAATTAGTATTATATAATAATGCATCAGTTATGGATAATTTAAATATTCTTTTAAACAAAAATTAGGAGGTTAACAAAAGCGTTAATGTAATTAAAAAGTATAAAATAATCCGGTTGAGCGTCGTCACCATTTAATACAGCTTTAATAGATTTCCCTTTATAGTGGACAACCGTGTGACGGCATTTAAACGCTTTTGTTTCTGGGAACTTATTTTGAAAATTCATGTGGAAAAACAAAGTTAACTCCACTATCAGTGACCTCCGCTCTCAGATGATCGACGCCCAATAGGTATAATGAGGAACTTGTTTAGATTAGATTTTCAACTGTTAGATATATTTGAAATACGGCTAACATCGGATTATTCATTATTTTCAGAGAGAAGCGGAAAAAATGCTGATGTGCCAGAGAGATTCCAAGAACTAGGATTTTTATTTGTTCATAAACTCTGATTAAAAGTTTATTTTTAAGCAACGGATATGTAATAATTATATTTCTAGCCTTTGTAGTCTTCGCTTATTAGAAAATGTAACAAATAATTTGTAAATTAATGCATAACGTGCTTTTTATTTTTCACATCTTATTTCTATAATCTAGCATCAAATGTTAGTACGACTTATATAATAGGGTAGTTGACTGACATATCAAATCAGCAACTTTTTAATAAATGTCAAAACGATAGTTTATAAGGAATTTTGTATGAAATATTACACTATGATGTCATAGTTTCACAGCATCAAATCATCTACTCTTAGTGGTTCCACTGATAATTAAAAATCATAAAAAGCATTAAATGTACAACATATTTGTTGTTTCCACGTGTTTTTAGATGTTTTATGCATTGGTTAGTGTTTGGTAATTTATTTTTGACACTGTCAACTACCCTATTACTAGCAACCCGCCCCAGCTTCGCACGGGTGTACAAATCTTTGAATTTCTCGGCTTTTCTGTACAATAGTAGGTACTATTATACACATAAACCTTCCTCTTGAATCATTCTAACTATTAAAAAAAACCGCATCAAAATCCGTTGTTTTAAAGATCTAAGCATACATAGGGACAGACAGACGGGAAGCGACTTTGTTTTATACTATGTGATAAATAAATTAACTGTTACATATGATATTTTATTCTCATAAAACATGACTTACTTGCTTACAATATTTGCTCTTGAGCTAGTGAAAACTGTGTTTCTGGAACCAGTGGTCTGTCTTATATAGGTGACTTTTCAATGAGTAGCAAAATTTTCATGGATTATTGTACCTCACTTGTCATCATTATGAACAACTTTTACTATGGGAGTAACCCTGAAATCACGGAATAATATTCAAACTGAGTACAATCATGGCTGAAAATTTGACTATTGTATTGTATGTAATGTAATCCTGTATAACCACAGAGTTAATACTACGAAGATAAAACATATAGGAAAATTACAAAGACATCGTTTCCTATTTTCCAAAAAAAATGGTAGAAATAAAAGAACATTATTAGACAAAAAATTAATACTCTTTGGCTTTGTGCTTACTTGATTCTTTTAGGCACCAAGTATTAAACATATAATAGTTATATTATATTTCCTTATTCTTTAGGTTATAGTAGGATTAAATAAAGACAGCTTCATGACCTGTATAATTTTATTAAAATCCCTTTTGACAATCGTACAATAATAACCGTCATTTGACCTTACATAGGGTGGGGTGTAGGGTAGATGAGACATTTCATAAAATCCATTAATTTTATCTACAGGGTTATTTTTAATAGCTTTAAAGGATATAAGTATGAACAACTTATACTATGGAAACAACTGTGAAATCACGAAAAAAAAACCTTTCATACATTTCGACCGAGTATGTTTTATATTTAATTTCTTCGTGTTGATGATTACTTTCATCTCTTAAAGCTATTAAAACGATATAAAAATAACCTTGTAGATTAAAGGGAGACTATAATGAAAATGTTGATGAAATTACAGCGTTTATTTCACACAGCGCTTCAGTTTTATCAAATTCAAAATGGCTGCTCAAAGTTAAACATCCAATTTAGTTTTGATCACAAGATTTTCTTGTACTTCACATGATTTTCTTGTAGATGTAGTAATCTGAGATGAGACAGTGACAATTGTCGATATGTCGTGGTATCGTATAATTTTCAGAGCTAATTGACCTTATAATACGGTTTAAAATAAATATAGTCGCACAACATTAATTTAACTCCGTGAGTTAGACATTCAATTTTATTACATCAAGTAATTTATCATAGCTTGTTTTAGTGCCATCTATCGATGATAATTAGAATTAAGTCTAGATCGGCTCCAATTATTGACCAATAGAATTGCAGCAAATTGAGGAGACGTAATTGTGCAATTCTATTGGATAATAAATTGACACCGATGATCGAACTATCGTGTATCGTTTTTCAAAGTTACAGTTGTGTTGATAATTTTTTATTATTGATCTTGTGATCTGTCAATTTTCAAAATTCCAAAAGGATCACAGCCCAAGAATCAACAGGGACATATCTTACTAAATACTATAGACTGAGCTTTTGTTTTAAAACTAAAATGAAAGGGACGGAAATAGAGAACTGAGCAAGAATATGAGAAAGAAAAACAAATGACAGACGTATGTTAACGGGACACAGGTTGATCTTACATTAAATTCTTCAATTTGGCCGAACACAGCGTTAGTGATATAATACATAGGAGGTGTTGAGTGACATTGATCACATTAAAGACATAAATTGTTTGTCTGTTTATTGTCACATGCTTCCATTTTTGCTTTTTTTTCCCTAAATCATCGATTATTCATCTCTCACTTATGAAGTAATTAACTAACATTATGTGACAATAACAGGCAACTTACAGTAATCATTGAAAATATTTACAGTGTTACGTAGAAATAGATGTGACACAAAATAACATTCATAAAACCTTAATAGTTTCGTGTAATATAATATAATATATATATATTAGTAATATATTAAATATAGATAACTGTACAGTGAGCGACACAGGTGTAGAAAGTAGGCCCAACTATTTACACATTCAACATGTACCTACATTTCTCATTAAAAATACCTACTTTAAGAGCCATAAAGACGACAATATGACGTATGTTCAGGATATAGAAATCACTGCATTATTATAACATGCTAATCCAAAAGTTATGTGACAATAAGTAAATCATCAAAATACACAAAAATTTCAAACAACAGTAATATAATTCTGCGATAATTTATTTTTCATTTTTAAGTTCTTCATAGCTTTATTAAACCAAATAAAATTTGTTGCTTTGATAAAATATATATTTTACTTTTTCTTTCAAATAGTTGGAACAGTTTCAACGATTATTTTTATTTGATGAAAACCTTTAGGTGAATCGAATACATGTTGTCGCTAAGGCTCTTTATATAAAATTTCCAATGAGAAACAATCACTAATGCTTAATTTTATATTTATTATATAATGCATAAAATTCCTGTCTTGCCTCATAGGCGATTTCTAATTAGGTATATTGTAAATGATACCTACTTAAACAGTCCTAGATAGGCCATTTTACAATAATGTGAATTATCATTTCGACTATGTAGCCTATGAACTAAAGGCTTAGATTACTGAACTCTAATCGCTAAGAAATAACGAGTCGAGTTTATATAATATCATAGACATCATATTCATCTAAATAGTACCACTGATTATACTACCATATAATTTATCTTACCTCAACATATTGGTTTTATTAACGGTGGTTTCTGTATTGAGTTGGCTGTTGTATTCTAGCCCATATTTAAACATAATACAGTCTAAATTACATATATTTTATTTATTTAAATATTATATGTGCCTAACCGTACAACCTTAGCTTACAGTCTATGATTACAAATGTAAATTATGTACGATTCCGTAAAAGGTAAAATTATCGAAAAATTTTGGTATTTGAAAGAAAAGATAATTTTGTACACAAATATAATACGGATTTTATCATTTATGTAATGATTGAGATGGTAATTTAGCATAATATAGAAGCAGTTCTGATACATTTCTAAAAGCAGTCAGTTATTGATGTGAAATAAGTGAGAGGACGTTAAGTCGCTCAGGAAGACCTCGGTGCATTAACTGTACATGAAAATTAAATCATTATACCTACTAATACTAGTACCCTTTATGATAAACTCCATGCACTCGGGGCTCACCTTTAAAAAGACCAAACGTTCATCCAAGTTCACATAAAACATTGATTTGCATGCATTAAATATTAATTTATTTTGGAATTGTTCCTACAATTTATATTTTAATGATTAAGACTTTTATTTACCATGTATAGGCCTGTGGTTGGCTACAATCTCACTGTAGTGATGATGTGCCCGATGGTGGTAAGCACACAAAGCCTTATTCAACTAAATCTGGTTCATCAAACTTTACTAATATCATTTGAAGAGTATACTATCGACTACTATTTAACATTGTGCTTGAAATACATTAATTTAAAACGTGTGATCTAAAATCTTTACATATGATACAGTGCGATAAACATGTAAATGTGCGATGCTTTACATATTATGTGATATGTAGGATAGTGTATTTGCTGCCATTACATAATTATCGATTATTATAATGTGCCATTTATACTACCGGTACTTTACATTACATAAAACCGTTTGTGATATAATGTAATGCTACATAAGTTGCTGTTACATTTTCTGATTGTTTTCATTTGGGTAATCAACAAGCTATTGTTTAATTTTATGGTGTTGTTATCACTGACTATCTAGCAAGTCTATGGATATTGATAGTAAATTTATGAGTTCGTGGTCACGTGCACTTAGTTTCTAAGTAATAAAAAAAATCGTATTGCCTATCACCACGTCATCAACTATTAATTTGTCTTCAACTAGGTACTGTGAAATTGTCGATAGCATAATTGAAATCAATAAATTGGCGTTAAATACCATGGCTTATAGTACATCACTACAAGGTTAATTACTGAATCAACGGACCGAGATTACATCGATGACTTCATCACGCTCTGCTAGAAAATAAAAACCAAACGCGCACGCAGGACTTCACGAATCATCGACATAGTCTACGAAGCATTGTAAATTGGTCACATTCTAAGGTTGCAGCAATGAGTCAACATAGTCTATGGAGCATCACCGATAGTTAAGTCTATGGGGCATCACCGTGGAGTCATCAGATCTGTGGAGTGTGATGGATGGGACTCGTCACAATCACAGTTTAGAGGCGCACGGAGTTGTTTCGTTCCTCGTGGTTGCGCGCATGCGGCGGGTACACGGTGTGGTTGGCGCGGTGGCGCAGGAACAGCGCGTACGCAAGCGCGAACAACAAGTACGGCGCCAGCACCCCGCTAGCCACCGCCAGCCGCGCCCCGCTCCCCGCGCCGCCGCTCGACCCCCCGGAGAATCACTTCTCCTCCTCCTCGTCGCGGAATAGGTACGTGGACCTGTCGAATATACAATGATAGCTTCCCGATGCCCAAGCTACCGGGACATTCTCCACGCACGGTTCCAAACTAACACTCTCGAAACCAGAGCTGATACAAAACCAATACCGAAACACAGGACAAACAGATATATTCAAGTATACAAATGTTTGTGCTGGTTATCGAACCCACGATCTACAGGAATATAAGTAGCGTATTTAATTTTAATATGAGATCAGCTCTGAAGTCTAGTATGCAGGTAATCTAGCCTCGTATATCTGTCACAATCAGCATCTACTTACCAATAAGCCAAATTAAATAGCGCGAAGACTAAAGGAAACGTGATCCTGGAGATAACGTCTATCCTCTTGGATCTGGTGGGGAACTTGGACATCCACAGTCGGCAGCAGTTCTTGCGTGGTGGGTTGATGTGTATCTCGCACTGCCGCATCTTGGATTCCATGCCACCACGCACCAGGGGTTTCTGTTAGTTGCAGACCAGTCAGGGAGGACAGACACAGTACATTTTGGGCAAACATGTTGTGTTTTACCTTTACTCCTTATTTAGGGATGAGTTTAAGCAACTTCGGCTTACTAAGGATATAGATTTTACTCAGAAAAGACTTGATAAAAAGCTGATGTACTAAAATCTGAATGAATCTAAAATACGTATATTCAAAGCAAAAAATGAAATTGTTAAAACTAAAGATCTAGCTTTACTTGAATAAGGCAAACGACGACGACTATGAAATCATCCATAAAGAATCTACCATGATTCCAAAAGAGTAGATTGACTGCGAGCTCACCATAGCAAATGTGGCATTGCTGTCTGTATCAAGCAGATCTGACGCCGCATCCATGCTAGCAGCAGCTTCCATCTCCCGTCTCGTTTTCTTCATGTTCTCCCTGTGCATGTCAGAGCGGGACGCATAGTTGACGAGAGCGAATTCCAGTAAGGCTCCAAAGACGAATGTGAGACAAACGCCTGTCCACACGTCAATTGCTTTTGTGTATGACACTGGTGGTAGACTGGCGTTGATGCCTGATGATTGGGTGGCCATTGTAAGGAGGGTGGTCACTCCTGGAGAAATAATTTAAAAATAAGGTTTGAACCTGTTGCAAGTAGTTTGGCTTATAATTTAGAACTTATTGTACCAAGATTATTTAACCAGTATTACTCTTCTTGTTAATTTGGCAGTGATTTAGATTTTTTTAATGCCAACATGGACGTGGTTTTTGCTCTGCCTATGGTAGTTTGTAAAGGGGGATTGCCAAATTTGCCAATGCAATGTCGACCTTGATGAGCTCTTTATACACTTTTCCGATTTTGATTTAGTTATTTTTTTGTTTGAAAGGTGTCTTAATCAAGAGTATTCAAGAGTGTTCTTAACTATGTTTCAAGAAAATCCACTCAGCCGTGAGATCATCACCTCTTTTCTAGTGTGTCGAGGGTTTCTCTCAAGTTTTTTTATGTATAGGCCATTAATTCTGTAGCCGATAGTGATAAGGACACAAAGCCTAGAAGCCATGATTTACAGTAATCTATTGAAGAGGCACTTACCCAAAGAGACCCTGGCGGGCACAGCGCCCTGGTCGAGCCAGAAGGACACCCACGACACGATTACCAACATGCAACAGGGTATGTATATCTGTATGAGATAGTAACTGAACTCGCGCTTGAATAGTAGGTCCACTTTTAGACAGCTGTATTCACCTGGTGGAATAATTATTTATTATATAAGGCGACGATATTCGAGAAATTATGTTTCTAGGTTAGGTTTTTTCGGCATTCTTGTTGCAAGAGATTTGTAAAAAATATAATATGATAAACTAGATAATATGTGACGAGGAATAGTTTAAAAAAAAATGACAATCTTTCATTAGTAACAACAGAAACCGGAAGACGCAGCGTGGGCAGGCCCCCCACAAGGTGGACCGACGATCTTGTTAGGGTCGCGGGAAACCGCTGGATGCGGGTAGCGCAAGACCGGCCATCGTGGAGATCCTTGGGGGAGGTCTTTGTCCAGCAGTGGACGTCTTTCGGCTGATATGATGATGATGATGATGAACAGAAATCGTCAATATGCTCCCCCTTTTTAGAACTAAGAATGATTTTTTCTCTTATTTGAACAATCCAAATAACTTGAAAATATTAATACATTCTGAAATCAAATAGAAAGGGTATTCTTACTTTTTTTTTAAAGTCTTAGTTATTTTTAAATAACATAAAACCGTCTTTTTTACTAAAATTACGCCTCTCCTGTCTCGCTTGCCTCCGTCAGTAAGGGACGGAATCATTTGAGAGCTTCCTCTACTCAACTCAGCGACATGTAAAGTAGCAGATGAGGGTGCGGCTGGTGCGGAAATTTAAAAAAATACGCTTCCATTGGCCCTAACTATTTGTTTTTGCCTTTTGCGGACAAGATGCATGATTGCATGGGTCCTTGGGGGTCCGAACTCTATCTTCCAAACTTATTGAGGCCTCGGGGGACCGGCGGGCGGGGAGCTGCCAGCCTTCAGGGAACCTTGCCGTTGATCGGCAGCAGCACACGCCTCGAGGATTATTTATATGTAGATTGTATTTTGTATATTTGTTGAAAATAATTATAAATAATATCAGAATCTAGAATCAGTTTGAATAATACCTTTTATTATCATCTTACCAGTATTCGTTTTACTATTGCAGTAGTCGGTAAGGAACTTCTCGAGAGTGAATCGAGGCAGGTGGAGGTTCTTCACAACCTGAACTGGGTCACCTTCCTTCCATAAGAACACCAAGTCGTCTGTCGTCCAGCCATCTGAAAAGCACAATTATAGATCAGCTGGCATGTTTAGTAAGTGGTCGCTTCATGGATGTTTGCAATATCCTAGGGACAATCACCTTTTAAGTGTGGCGACATACCATGTAAAGTTCGGCGCGGAAAGTTACTATGATGCGACAAGCACTGGAAAATAAAATCTATTCAAAGAAGCTATGGGCGATAGTTACTAAAACAATAGGGTAGTTGACTGACACATCAAATCAGCTACATTTTAATAAATGTCAAAACGATAGTTTATATGGAATTTTGTATGAAATATTACACTATGACGTCATAGTTTCACAGCATCAAATCATCTACTCTTAGTGGTTCCACTGGTAAATAAAACGCATTAAATGTACAACATATTTTATGTTTCCACGTGTATTTAGATGTTTTATGCATTGGTTAGTGTTTGGTCATTTATTGTTGACACTGTCAACTACCCTATTGTATAATTCGATTGTTCAATTTATTCGAATCATATAGATGCTTTAAATTCGTCATCTACTTTCGAAACAAAAAACTATTTTTAACCGACTTCAAAAAAGGAGGAGGTTCTTTCATATAGATTACAATGCAGTAAAAATTGAGTGCGACGGTGGTCGGGCTAAAAGGAGGCACGCAAAGTAGGTGCTCTTGCGTCTATCATATCTATGGGCTGAACTTTCGGTCTGCTAATGTGTCATAGGTAACTTCAAAAACACTGCGAGCCTGTCGAGCGGAACTTTCCGAGCCGAAACTTACGCAGATCTGTCTCTAAGTATACTAAGGCGAACTCCATGAGTTAATTTATTTATTTATATATCTAAGCAACGGGAAAACCGTGAAGGAGCTTTTTATTCAAAATAACCTTAATTTTTTTAAAGTCCTATCAACAACCTAGCATTCCGCCGGGTTTCACCCCCGATTCCCTACTTTACACTCTTAGGAATTGAATTTGTAAAAGAACTTTCTTAGCCTACGTCATATAATCTGTATGCCAAATTTCAACCCGATCCGTTCAGTGGTTTGAGCTCAGCCAGTAAGTCACGTTGTCCTCCACTCCACCTAGTTTCAAAAATACGTTCAGATGCCTCATATTTGTACAGACAGGTTGAATAATAAAGATATTACGTATTATAACGAATTCAAGGCAACAAATTGTTTATGTGATACGATGAAAATCAGGCGAACAATTTAAGAACGAGCAATGTAAACAATATCATTGCTAACGGTAACATCTTCATCACAAAATGGCCCCGATTCTATTGTTTACTAACTAAACAAAAACTCCACTATATCAGCTCTTTCTAACAAAAAACCGGACAAGTGCGAGTCTGACTCGCGCACCTAGGGTTCCGTACAAACTTAACATTGTAATTGAGTGTAACAAAAAATTTATGCTTTTCGCAATTTTTCCTTTATCTGTGCTATAAGACTCCGTACCAAATTTCAAGATTCTGAGTTCACGAGAAGAATCCTGTTTTGATTCCCTTGCGAATGTCGAAGATTGAGTTGGCTTAGATGTTTGATTTTTCACAGCTCTAAGGGACAATACACCCGAGTAATTGATATGAATTTCAGCTGGAGATAGACAGACGGACAACAAAGTGATCCTATGAGGGTTCCGTTTTTTCCGGTTTTTCCGGTTCTTTTGAGGTACGGAACCCTAAAAAACATAAGAAAGAGATAAAATAAATATTAAAATATTAGTTCTGTAAAATGAGTACGATTGCTTATTTCAACGTGAATAAAATTGACGACTATTTCTCCGTAAATGACAATGCATGGACTAATATGACAGTTTTAAATAACTCGCTTTTCAATAAAACGTTTGTAAGAAAGAGAGGTAGGTACTTAATACCTATTAGTTAACAGAATCGGCACCCTATCGGCACCATTATTGCCTAATATTAGTTCTGGCAAATCTGCCTACGAGACATTTCATACTCAATTTCGGCTATATCACGATTTACTATGGTGTGTTTATATCCAAGTAGGTCGTACGTTATTGTATCAATTTGAGGATAGGACGTTGCACTCGAAACGATTCCTCAGCATCTTGCACCGGATTTCCTTATTAAGTATCAAGAGTTCAATAAATATGATCAGATTCTTCCATCATTTTAAACCTTATTCATATCTCGGGGTATCTTTCTCCACCACATCACACTAAAGAAGCCTTGCTGAGTTTCTTGCCGGAGTCTTCTCAGTGTAAGTGTATGTGGAACCGGTGGTAGAGTCTATTGTAATAATTGTAACTATCGACATTCATAAGTGCCTTATCAGGCCTAAACTGAATAAATGAGTTTTGAGTTTCAGTCTGTGTTGACAAAATTACTGGATCCATAAGCCTGGTGGGCTGCCAAATGATTATTAATAAATAAATAATATCCTGGGACATTCATTATTCACACAGGGTTATCTGATCCCAAACGATTTATTATATGTATATTTTTTTTTGTCAAGACATACTTATTAGATCCCCCGCGGTTTCACTTGCGATCGCAGTCCCACTCGGAAGGTGCTTGGTGATATTTTCAAAACTCATTTATTCACTGTAGGCTCTGATAAGGCACTTATGAACGTCGATAGTTACAATCGACTCTACCCTGATACACATAGGGTGAGGATAGCCAGCCAGGCGGGAAGATTCTACAAAGTATAACCGTACTACGGTTTCCTCTTGATGTTTTCCTTCACTGAAAGTTGAAGCTCTTTTTAGAATTCAAACGAACGATCATCACCTTATACGACATCACTTGCACTGAATTATCATCTAGTAAATGCAACGTAAACCCAACTTTAAAGAATTGAGAATAATATATAAAGTACTCACAACTAGCCATCCTCAGGGAGCAGGTCTGCTTATCCAAAGGGTACAGCTTGAGGTTCATGGGGCAGGAGAGGGTCAGAGAGATACGGATGCTGTATAGCACGGTGCCGTTCGGGAAGATACGGATGTACACGTTGGGCATGATGATGTTGTGGAAGTGACCTTCCTTCTCGTTGGAGAAGAACAGATCTGGCATCCATACCCTGTTCGCCTCTGTTAGGGTCAGGTATTTCAGACGACCTGAGGAAAACAACACAATAGTCTTAATCATATAGGGTCACTGATAACAAGCGCTACCTCTTTTGCTACTTTGGTTCATCAAGATTGACAGCTTCTGTTGTACAATATCAATCGGAAGACGTCCACTGCTGGACAAAGGCCTCCACCAAGGATCTCCACGATGGCCGGTCTTGTGCTACCCACGTTTAACGGTTTCCCGCAACCCTCACAAGATCGTCGGTCCACCTTGTGGGGTGCCTGCCCACGCTGCGTCTTCCGGGTCGTGGTCACCACTCGAAAACCTTTCTACGAGCCTACGGCCGTTGGTTCTACGAGCGATGTGCCCCGCCCACTGCCTCTTCAGTTTGGCAACTGACATTGTGTCTTTGTACTGTAATCTTTGGAAATTTTAATATTAGGATAGAATTACGATTCCTGTCAAGATAATTAGGATAATCAGGGTTAAGATGAGGATAGGATTGTAGAATAATGTTAAGTAATATTTTTTTATAGACTCACCTCCCAAATTATTAAATTTCAGCCGTTCGTCCAACCATTGCTCTCGGAATGTCAACTGAACCGAATATTCCTGAAAACATTACAAATACATGTAGACGTACATCATTCCAGCATTCAAGAGACATTGGAACGTTGTCAAAACACGTGAACATACATTTTACTACCAATATTTCCATGTTGACTTTCAATTTGACAATATTTCAATGCAAACATCGACTACTGCTATTTATGGAACTCCAAATGGAAACACTAATTTGATTTGCTTGTTTCTGTGCAACGATATTCTAATAAGCTTTCAATTCCTATCTTGAAATCATTTTTTTACATTACATGAATGCGTGAAGCTACTCTACACCGAACGTTTATTTATACATAATATGCTATAAAGCTTTATACAATGTGATTTTTATATTTGTGCCAATAATTTGCCTGTGTGTGCTGATAATGCCAATCGCTAGTTCTGAAACATGATGTTCTAATTTAGAATAAGGCGTATTGACACAAACGGACACTTTACCGTCTAAAAGGAAAGGAATTGATGTCGAAAGTTCATATTAATTAAATTCAACAATGGCAACAGAACTTCGACACCAAGGATCAAGTCAAATGAATTATCGTAGATACATATATATGCACGCAAATGCTGAGGAAATATCTGAGGCAGACCCATGCGCACTCCGACGTTAGCTTTTGGAACATAACGATGATGAGTGTGATGATAATGCTTTCAGGATAGATGTACAAGATCCGACGTTGATGGATGCGACTAGCTCGTTATTGTATCAGTTGGCGAGTTGCCAGACGACGCGGGAACCGAACCCACTTGTAATAGGGACTCCAAAAGGTAAGGTCGTAATGTAATCCGCCTGGCGGATGAACATGCACGGATGAAGGCAGTAGAAGCGAAGCCTACGTCAACTCACCGTCGTCAGCATTCGTCGGTGGAATGCTTGTTACCTTCATGCAGGCACAAACGGCCAGTTTAACTAGAGCTACGTAAAGTCTAGCTGTTGTTTGGGGTCGGGTGTCACATATTGCGGTCGGGTGGCCAGCCAACCGATCCAAAGCACCAAAGCCGAGTGCGGGCGCGACGATACGTCCCGATTTTTACACAACACAAATTCACATGAACAAGACATAATCAACAACGTTAAATTACATAACGTACACGACCAAAATAGTTTTTATAAATCTCATTTTTATTAATGCAAAATTAAAATTTAAGCATGATTGGTAAATAAATATACGGAAATTAATAATAATGAGGTGACTGTGTTGGTGCGGGCTGCTTACCCTGTGAGGCCTAGGTAACTAAGCGTGGTACATTGTATCTGTAGATAAAGATAACATTGTGATAGGTAATATATTTGTTGATATTTTTAAGTGCGCACTTAAGCCAATAGATGTAAATTTAGACGATATTTTCAGTGCGGTAGATACCGAAGCGGATTTTGCTCTTAATTTAGTGCTAGCTACAGTTAGTGCCAATTATCCATCAGTATGTGTTTATACAGGATTTATACGTGTCGCTCCGAAGTCTCTATAAAACAAGAAAGGAAATCCAAATAAATATAAAATAATATAACAAATTAATAATAAATAAAAGTAGGATTTTAAATTGTTTATTTTACTCAGGTTTTGTTTAAAGAGTATTGGTTATTGATTACAATTTGGAAAAAAGGTGTGCACGGCACCGCACCACAAGGGATTTAGTTTTTTTTTATATTATTTAAGTACTTAAATTCACATTTAAGGCATAAATGAACATTTATAGGAAAGGAAAGGACACAGTGCAGGAGAAGGTTAAATAAACAAACATAACAAAAACAAACCAAATAGGAAACAAATGGAACCACAAACACATATCCAAATACTTGACCCAAGCTTGAAAATGTTTAGTAAAGTGCAAATACGTATTGCAAAATATCCATTTCTTTTAATGGCCCATTCTATTATAAACCAAGTATTATGAATGGAATGTTTGATCAAATGTTTGTTAACACTTCAGTTTGTAATAAAATAGCCATCGGGTATAACGTTTGGGTCTGAGTGACCACTCACCATTTTGTAATCATCTATTTTGCTGATGGATCGTAGATACATGTTGACATGGACTATCGTTGGCCCATCGCCTTTGTGACAAAAAACGTTCAAATATTAAACTGATTCATTGTTAACTTTATTAAGATACCCGAAGAGTCTTTAACATAAATACTTTTAAAAAACGAATAAAAAATCACCTATTACAGTCCTATTAATGGAGTGGTGCTTTCCTGGTGCTACTCTTCATATATTTTATAAGAGCTGTGTTTTTTATTTAAGAGTTAACCAAACGAACTTACTGTCTCATAGACAAACCAGAAATACTGGTTTTGTAGACTCTGTATAATTGTACCTATTGTAATACTTAAATAAATAACTTTAACTAAGTATATATGGTTAAACCTCTGGTAATATGGTAGTCATGTTAATTTTGATGAAATGTCAGATGCTATAAAGAATAATGGAATGGAACCTGTCTACGGTGTTGAGAGAACGGTGATGATCCCGGTCCGTTCCACTACAGAAAGCTAATGCCCCTTTAAATCATAAGGACAAACAGCCAGTCTAAAAGGAAAAACTAAAATCTATATACCTTTCGCTATAAGAATCAAATCTATAAGATAGTTTAAATTTGAATGATAAAACTGTATAACCATTCGCATGGCTCACTAGAATGAGTCGCAAACGCGTCTAAAAACGATTTTGGTCGTAAACACCAAACGGGAATTTGAATATTTAAAAATAAAATAGAAAAAAATATATATAAAATGAAACATTACACATAATTTTGTGGGTAATTCGCTCCTCGAGAGTGTCAATCGGGAGGGAGTTGCCCATTCATTTGACTTGTCGACCGCGAATAGTAATATAACTTATACTGTAACTTAGACTAGATTACGGTCCAGTCTGTCCTTATGTCGACTTACCATTGTGACGTCATCGATCTTTGATATACTTCTGACAAAAATATTGACGCTCACTACCGCTGGCCCATCTAAGTACCAAGCAAAATATAAGGTTGTTAAATAACGGGATACAAATGAAAACTAAACCGTAAACGTAGGGGTTTATGTGATAATTTTACGTGCGCTGTTGTGTCAATAGCCTCTGGAATACGTTGTGACTTGTGACCGATTCACCCTTAGACCTGTAATATTTGAAACATATTTCTCGTCTACCAATGCAACAGTACTGATGATCACACAAATGTCAACACAATAAACACAAACATACGTGATCAAAGTATAACAAGGTTAACACAATAAGGCATTTGGGGTGAAAAAAAAAATTTGGCTAAAAATCTCCAACGTTACTTGTCAACGGGAATTTGTGTTGGTGTAAATACAGAGCATTAAAGAAAAATACAAGTCTTCATAGAGAGATAATGGAAAAATATTAGAGCTATGTTCCTCCGCATGTAGAGGGCGAAAAGCCATGTTTAACCAGTGTTTATTTTGTTGGCCCTACCATCGTCTTTTATTAGCTTTCCAAATATTTTTTTTCTATACTTATTTTTAATGTTCATTTATATACGATGCTTTTTGGCGTAGAGTGTATCAAAATATGTAATTTTTAAGCTTCTTTAAGATGTAATTTAATGATTTGCACCCGAGGCTTATTGCTATAGATTTATGTACTTATTCAAAACGTTATTATATAGAACTATATATTGATTCCTTAATTACAGTATGTTTCTTATTTAGTTATATGAACCAACAGATGGTTTAAAGTAGATTTGAAAGCATCATTAGATAATACATACAATCATTATTGTCATACCTTTCATACGTCACAAACGCGAATTAAAAAAAATACGCCCTATAGGCGTTTATATTGAAGTGAAATGAACACGCCTTCTAAAAGTACTTATCTATTTTTTTGGTACTAGCTAATATTAAAAAAATATTACAATGGGCAGCATTAAAGCATTTTAAGTATTTATCAAGATCATAATCCTTAAAAGTCAAATATAATTACTTTCTCAAAATTTGGAGTCAAGAGGCAATTTCAACTTTTTAAAAGACCGTCTCAAAGACTCGTGAAAGTGAATGGTCCTCGAATACACCAAAGAAAGCGCTTATTTTCTTGTTCTCTCTAATATTTCGCTAACTCATGGTAGGATCTAGAAAATGGAAGCATGAATGAAGGATGACGTACGCCGGAAATTACCATTTTATTTTAGCGGGAAATAAACATTCTTTTCTTGTGTTTTGCATTTAATTTTAGTAACAATGCTCCCTCGGGTTGACCGGATGACGTATGCTAAACTTTTTGGTCGAGGCTTTTAATAAAAATACTAGGAAAAAGGAAACTCTTTTTTTTTTAAATATGTATTTGTAAATATTGAATTCAGCTTACCTATTTGTATATGTTTTAGTTTTAAACACGAATACAATCGCAAACAATTATCACATTGAATATATAATGTTTATTTTTATCACGCGATCTGTTATTTTGTCAATAAACCTAATAGATTATTCTTTTTATTTTCCATTGTTCAAATCGCGTGTTCCTTCCATTGATTTATTTAATAGCACTGCATTACATTTTCGTTGACTAATAAATTGTCATAACATGGAAAAGGGCAATTTTATTAAGTATTGAAAACTGCTCTGTAAAGTGTTTCTCGTAACACGCCCGCACTCATGCGGTAAAAAGTAAAATATTAAAAAAAAGTTACAAAAAAAAACTCAAACAAACAGGCTGTAACTTTCATGATGATCTATGGATTGTGGCGCGAAATTTTGAGTCGAGTACTAATGCAAATTGTTATGTCACAATAATTGGTTTGACGTTGTATTGATTACAGCACTGTTTTAAATAATTAGAAAAAAAAATAACTATCTATTGAATTAGACTTTCAAGACTCGTGGAAAATCATCAGTTTAACAATGGCGGATCATTTTCGTTAATGCGGCCGCTGTGAGGATACGTTTCTAACACATATTCATACTGAACTAATCTCAGAAACGACTAATCTTATATCGATTGGATCTACTCTAAACTATACCTAAGTAAATACCGAACCTTTTCGTGAAAGACCCATCGAAATCAAATATTCAGTTTCCGAAATAAATCAATTTTTAACAGATGTCAGAAATGCATTTTCACAGCGGCCGCACATTAAACATGAAAACATATTTAAAAATCGACTTAATTTCAAATTCTTGAAAGTCGTACAAAATCACACTCAATTGTATCCCAAGCACTAGCAACTAAGACAGCAAGAGGTAAGAACAGTCTTTCAGCCCAAGTACTGACCATCTTGATGTCGCTAATCGTTGTTATACTTCTGACGAACAGGTTAATGTTTACTACTGCCGGTCCATCTGTCGAAAACACATACTAACGACAGAAATGCGTACCAAGAAACAATGTCAAAACGCCTGGTCGAAGCATCTCGTGACCAGAATGCTGGCATATACTTGGGTCAGAGAATTAGCATTGCCATCCAACGTGGCAATGCCGCTAGTATTCTGGGAACGACGCCTTCTGACAGCGACTTTGTCATTTGATTTAGTTCTTTTTATATAAGTGTTTAAAATGTAAATCCGAGCTATCGCGTATCTTTTAGTTGAACACCAGCAAAGATTTCATCCAATCACCCGCTACGACGAAGCCGCGTGGTAAGCCCTCATTGGATGATTTTCAATAATGCTGTTCGTTTCGATTACCACCAAACTAGGTCCTAATTAGTGTTGTAAAGTACCCAAAAGCTTTCCGCAGCGCAGTTATACCCGCGATCTGTATAATGTATCTTCCTGACCAAGTTTATGTATATTTAAAACAAAATCTGTATACATAAATTCAAAAGAAAGAAGACAGAGTTTCTTGCCGGAGTCTTCTCAGTTTAAGTGTATTACGAACCGGTGTTAGAGTCATTTGTAACTAGACGTGCATAAGTGCCTTAATTTAATAAATGAGTTTTCAGTTTGAGAAGTAAGGAATTTTATAAGTTTTTTTTTACACCTTAGGTATCCTATTATTGGACTTATTAATTACGAATTAATTGTTTAAAAATTTCAATTTTTACTGAAGTCTACCTTAAATGTGAGTCTGTACGTGTAGTTGAAGTGATTATTTGTCAAATTGCAACAATAAATCTATCGGGCCCATGAGGAGTTTCTTGCGTCGCTTCTTCTCCTCATACGGGACTGTTCCGAAGCGATGGTATTACGTTGTTTCATTGTCTGCACTACGTCCACTGAATCGGATCCTGATACCACTAAACCCTATACGTGATGTTTGTATCGCTTGGCTATCGCTGACGACGACATATACAACGTCTTATAAAGCTCATATTATAAGAATAAGAGTCAGAAACCTAACATAAAACTTTTCTCCATTCATTTTCGCGTTAGACTCTACATAGGCGTTCCGTCTTAGATACATAACGTGGTTGTAATCAATAGTACCGTATTGGTCCATTTTTTTATAACCAGAGCTTTTAGAAGCAAAGGACTAATAATAAAGCTGAAGAGTTTTGTTTGAACGCGCTAATCTCCGGAGTTACTGGTCCGATTTCAAAAATGCTTTCAATAATAGGAAGCTACATTATCCTAAAAGGTTATAGGCTAATTTTTATCCCAGGAACGCGGGTGAAACCCCGGGGATCAGCTAGTTTCCAATATCTATAGTTTCTAGTATCAATAACTAAGTATAATTATAAACCAATTAACAGACAAAATTAGTATGTCTATAGCTAAAAAGCTATACCGTAATTGATAGTAAATTACTTATTGGACTGTAGATCGAATAGATTAAAGTTTAACTAGGAGGTAAATACTAACTTTGCGTGCTTGTTAAACTCATTTATATTTCATTGTACTTTGACAGGGTGTTGTCCAACTAGGCCCCGGTTCAACACGTAGAACTTTTAATTTGTATTTTAATGTCTGAAGAATATACCCGGGGTTATTTAACAACTTTGACTATGAGACTAACTTGACCTCGCATTTCATTTTATTTTATCTTTTTTGGTGATGGTAAGTGGTTACAGTCACCTATCGCTATTTGTAATACCAGAGGTATTGCCAATGTGTTGCCGATCTGTTACAATGCCGAGAAGGCAACTGGCTCTCAAGTGCAATTGCCGGAACACACCGGTAGGTGCTCGGCGACAGATTTTCAACTTGAGGGTGGTAGCCAGCCAGACGGGTACTACAGAGTACCCTACCACCATGCTATGGTTCTCTAGGTATTGGTCTAATCTCTGTAAAGAGTTACATTATTATTATACACTAGCTTTTGCCCGCGACTTCGTCCGCGTTTTCGTCGTTTTTCGTAAAAAAAGTATCATAATATGTCCTTCCTCAGGGTTCAGTGGTTTTGATGTGACAGACAGATTAACTTTCGTATTTTAGTAGGGAAATATAATATGTCAATCCACAATACTGTTAAAAAATATCGCAATAAGGAACCGCAGAATATTATTATTAATAGCTGTGCCCCGAGACCATCAGCGGGTAACTCCTTGTATGTTATTATGTTAATGTATTGGTAATATTGTTTAGATCACTTTCACATGAGGCTTAAGTACATATATATAGAATGAAAATACGGCACGTGAACATAAAGATTTCTAGAACTGCTAACCCGGGAAAGAGCGACATATAACTGACCATGTGAAAAACGTAAGAGTAAACAAATATAATCAGAATGCTCCGAACTGCTAAGCTATCAGGAGTTACACGTGTTATTGTGAGTCAACCATAAAAGATAGACATATGCTGTTGCGGAATATTTTTTAGACAATTTTATGTAGAATATTTCCGTCATACATGATTTCTATGTAACTTTAACCATTAAGGCTGCACACGCGACGGAAGCTTAAAAAATGGAGTAACTTCTCCCGTTTTCCCAACATTTCCCTTCACTACTCTGCTCCTATTGATTGTAGCGTGATGAAAAGTATACTATAACCTGCCCAGGAGTATGAAGAATAATTGTACCAAGTTTCGTTAAAATCCGTCGAGTAGTTTTTGTTTCTATAAGGAACATACAGACAGACAGACAGACAAAAAAATTACTGATTGCATTTTTGGCATCAGTATCGATCACTAATCACCCCCCGATAGTTATTTTGAAAATATATTTCATGTACAGAATTGACCTCCCTACAGATTTATTATAAGTATAGATGACTATGTAATAGTCATGTTGTTAATTTACTAAATTAAAGTAAAACTGGAACTAAAGTCTATAACAACATTAATCTTTTTCATACAAAACAACATTGGTCGGTTAAAAAGTATAAGTCATCATCAGTTTATGCTACTACCATCATTTACCCCCATAATGTGTTTATCCCCTAATTGATATAGTCATGTGACAAGTTCCGACGCCATTAAAACTCCATGTATTATACATTGATAGGGTAGCCGTCTGTAAAATCAAATTCCGGACAAGCAGCTTGAATCACTAATTAATTGATGCCGAAAATTGTTTTGTCTAAGATTTTTATAAAGCTTAATTAATTTATAAATGATGTAGCAGAAGATTTGATGATGTTTTCTATATGAAGTCTGCGTTTTGTATATTTTTCGTAAATAAATTATACCATTATAAAAATAAATGTAGGTATTTTAAATAATGTAATAGTATTGCAAATTTCAAACTACAATGCAATAAATATTATTTTGTCTGATAATATAATTTCCTTATGAGCAATTTAGTTGTCAAATCTGTATTGTACAGAAAACCCCGCCCAGACGTTCCCCAGACGCTTCCCAAACTAGGACAAATCCGGGGAAACTCAGACGGATGGCAACTCTACATTGACAAATGAATGCGTCGATCAGCCATTTTCAGTCGATTCCCATTTTTACGATAAAACGTCTGACTGGTAAGTGATTAATTTATTTCCCGCCCCTATTGAGCTGTGGTTCGTTGACACTATTTTGACAGTCATGCCGGTTTCTTGCTTTTGCTTCATTGTTATCTCCAAAAACCTTCGAACTGTTTAGTTTTACTTTGAAGTCCCATAGTAAAAGCTTATCATATAGTTACCTACTCATATATACCATTTTGAACCCCAAGTTTGTAACTCGAGCAAACTGCCCCTCTACGATATTTAAAAAAAAAACCCAGTCCGATTCTCACATCTCTAAGGTTTGCTGCGATGACGTGCCTTTGAAAATAAACAGTATATTTTCAAATTTAGAACATCAGATAAATAGAAACGTATTCCAAACTCTTTGTTCATTACAAAAGAAAAGTACCTACTAAACATAGATATTTTATTTTCTTTATAGCATTTATGCAGTATGAATACGAAGACCTTATCATTATTATAGTATTAAATTAAAGATAATTTAAGTAGCTAATCTCAATAAAAATACATATAATTTCATTTTTACATTAAGTACAGCTACAAAATGTTCACTGAATGAAATAATAATATAAGAGCCGTCCGCAGGCGTACCCACTTAACTAAATTGCTCCGTTTCTTCTTCAATGATAGATGAGATGACATGAAAACGATACTTAAGCTTTTCTTTAAAAAAAAACATGCAAAATAAGTGCTCAAATGATTTATGGTTTTCAGACATCGTTTTTCATTTAGGGAATAAAAACTCTTTTCATAGAGTACGTTTTTGTCTATTGTTTAAAAAAGTATTTGTTTGGTACGCCTGGTGTAGGTTTTTTAAGTGCTCAAGTTTCTCCAACATAACAAAGGTAGAGAAATATTTTTAGTAGGCTAGAGTTTTGTCAGGAAGTCATTTGTCCACGTCAATATAACGTTTTTAACGTATTTACGTTAGAGGGCGTGAGTGTGGATAAATGGTGGTGTCTTTAATGTCGATTTTTGCTGTAACAGATCGTTTATCTTCTTTTTTTAAGACCCATGTCAAATTGTTGGTTGTCACCAGCGGATAGTACTTAGTTCTAACCAAACTTTCTGACAATTATTTTTTCCCATTCTTAAAACATTTTCTGCAAACATTTCTTGTGTAACTTTTTTGATAATTTAAATTTTGTATATTATTATTTTACATATATATTTGTAATAGTTTACACGTAGGTTTTTAAAAGCTTTTATTTAACTTGTCGTATTAATAAGTTTAGAATCTTGTAAGTCAATTTTGACACGCTTATCGGTGTCTGAAAGGTACGTACCTACACGTAGTAAGTTCGATGACAATACAATAAATGGTGTCATTGACTACTACGAAAAACGATACGCTATACTTCGATCCTTGTTATCAAATGGTTCATAACCAATAAAATTTCACAAAATTTACGTCTCGGCAGTTTACTGCAATTCTATTCGCTCTCTAATGATTGAGCTGAATAAAATAATCTTGTCCTTATTGTTTTTTTTTTATTTATACGTGATTGTTTTAACACAGAATATACTTAGCATATTTTCGAATTACCTAGTACCCATCGTAAAAGTTATTCATAACAACACCAACTTAGATTTCAAAAGTAACCTACTAAAATTTCCGCCGACTAAATTTAATATAGGTAGAAATGAATATGCTCAAAATACTTATACGAGTTATTTCTAGCATTAGAACTCTGTTATCTATGCACTTAGTTCACAGAAACGTGTGGGTGTAGGTTTATTTTAGATCTTTAGTCTATGATAACTATTACTACAAGATAAATCCCCAAACCGAGTACATACGTAAACGCTGTTAATGTATAGATGGGTGTCCGTTTCTATGACTGTTAGAGCCTAATTTCATTGTAATTTGAGCAATAAATTGTAGAAGCTTAGGTTTAAATTAAAGTCTATCTATACTACGACCTTTCGGTTAATAATGAAGAAAATACCCCATTGCGGTAAGGTTTATTAAATTGCATAAAGTAGGTAAGTATTCTCTATCTAGGTACGTTATGTTCGTGACCATATTGTTTTTTTTTTTTATAAAGACGTAAGATAGTCTATCTTATGACAGCCTCTGATGGCTGCATCAACCTTACTTGACAGTTTCTTTACAGTTTGTATGAAAACTCTGAATTGCTGTAATATGGTACTAAAGTGAGCTTCGATGCTAACTGTACACTTCATAGATAAATCTTATCTCAAAGAAATAAAGATAATTTTTATTTAAACGTCAAGAGCTTTAACATGTCATAGTTTCAACCAAAAAAAATGTACAACGACCTTATAAATCTTGCGTAGTTTTCATGTCATATAAAACTTGTAAATGAATTTAAAGTCCACATTAATCGAAGCCCCATGTAATAAAATACCCACTTAAAACTAAAACATAAAATCCTTACGTCTCTTATAATTCATAAAAATTGCAACTAAAACCAATAAAACTTCGTCACCCATTTGAGGCCTAAGTGCCTGGGCCTCTGTTACAAGCATTTGTACAGCTTTACAATAAAAAGGCCTACTTACCAGTGCCATTGATGCCTGACGGTCGGATCCGGGCGTCGTACCGCCCGGGACCCAGGATCTGGTCCAAAATCTGTTTCTCTTTTTCTCTGAAGTTTATTTTGCCACCGTTCATGCATCTATGGAAAACATTTATGATAAGCCATTTCATCATCATCATCATCATGTCAACCGAAAGACGTCCACAGCTGGACAAAGGCCTCCCCAAGGATCTCCACGATAGCCGTTCTTGCGCTACCCGCATCCTTTTATTCAAAATTTCAAATTCAAAATCAAAACTCATTTTTAGTACAAATGACTCTACCACCGGTTCGTAATACACTTGAACTGAGAAGACTCTGGCAAGAAACTCAGCAAGGCTTCTTTCTTTTGTAGATCTTTCATTAGAATTTATGTAATTACAGTTTTTGTTTTAATTTTAAATATAAGTACATAAACTTCGTAAAATTGTCACTTGGCCAGGAGGCTGCAAGGGCAGAAAGAAGTTAAGAAACCTTGTCTTCAACGTAATGAGCCACCTTATACTAGCCTTGTCGATCGTGGTTATAAGAGAGTAATATTTTCATATGCAATTAATATCTTGAATTTTTCTTTGCTTGAACTTGAGCTTTCGGTGAAGGAAAACATCGTTAGGAAACCATAGCACGATGGTAGGGTACTTTGTAATACCATTCTGGTTGGCTGCTACCCTCAAGTTGAAAGCACCTACCGGTGTGTTCTGACAGCTGCACTTGAGAGTCAGTCCCCTTCTAAGGTTTATGTGCTTAACAATATATCACGTGAGTTTGTGGTCAAACACAGGCCTATACATAGAAAAATTAACCTTATTATTAAGTATAAGGATACTAATTGATTATTAGATGAATATACAGGGTTTCTGGTAGGTAACTAACCCATGACTTCCTAGGGATATCATTACTAACTACCAATGTTCTATGACGTTTGAAATAATCGTACATCAAAAGTTGTCAGTCTTCTTTACATGGTATAAAATGAAGTCGCTTCCGCTGTCTGTTCGCTTAGATCTTTTATACTACTCAACGAATTTTAATGCAGTTTTCAGCAATAGACAGAAGGATTCAAGAGGAAGGTTTATATGTAGGTATAATACTTATATATTATAGTACAGAAAAGCAGAGAAATGCAAAGATTTGTACACCCGTGCCAAGCTGGGGCGGGTCGCTAAAGTCGTTCCTTTAGATGTTTTGCGTTAATTACCAGTGACACTGTATATTATGAACAGCTGATAATCACCAGAGAACGTATAACGATATGAATACATTAAATAATTACCGTGACAGACAAATAAATGTATGTTGAAACACATTTTGGCACTACTTCTACGACATTATTTACTATTAAGAATCTTTATATATTTATCAAACTGCCTGACGAGACATTGTTATTTTTTATGAATTATTTTTCACTGTTTATTTAGATTTTGTTTTATTACAATCATTAGATTCGATGCTTTTACCTTTTTAAAACTTAGAAAAACTGAAATTATTCTCTTATTAACTGTGGTTTGAATCGAACTCATCGCTATAGTTCTCGAGTTATAAGCACAATAACGTACAAACAAAGAGAAGATGCGCTGAAAATGTCTGAATTCCCAGGTGTATACCAAAAGAAAGGATTGCGTTATGAGTATTAGTACATATTTTATAAAAATATTTGACAGAGCCAAAAACTCCTTTACGTGGAACAAGTCGAATATATAGTTGTAGTAGCTTCTCGCTGCACTTATATCCCCCTGTATAAATGACAATTGTATGTAAGTATTTATTGTATAAAAACGAAATGAAAGCTATACCATGTAGAGTTTCTTGCCGGAGTCTTCTCAGTTTAAGTTAAACCTACGAACCGATGCTAGTCTAAAGTCAATTGTAACTTTTGACGTTAAGTGCCATATGAGTTTTGAGTTATTCTAAAATAATTGGAAGCGTTCACAATAAGATATTCAACAGTTTAACAACCGCAATTTTAAACGTGTAAATGTCGTGTACCATTCGCGAGTACCTACGTCGTAGTATTTATAGTTTGATATTGGCGCTAAGTGTCTAGATTTAAATAGCTTTTAGGTATCTTTCTGATACGTTTGTTTGTATGACGTCTCTCTCGAAGCTTAGCTTGGCCATGCAAAGAGGAAACGCCTCCAGTCTGCTGGGGACCTATGATTATTAATATTTATTTAAATGTATTATTTATTATGTGATACTTATTGTAATCGTGCAAGTTCTTCTTTCTTCTTCTTTTTTTTGGACATTTTTTCACACACGGTTACCTGATCCCAAACTAAGCAGAGCTTGTACTATGGAAACCAGATAACTGATATACTACATATACTACTTTTTTTTTTTGTAAATACATACTTATATAGACAATTACACCCAGACACAGGACAAACAGACATGTTCATGCACACAAATGTTTGTCCTGGATGGGAATCGAACCCACGACTAACGGCGCAATAGGTGGTGTTTTAACCAACTGCGCCAACACGCCCGCCAAGTTACCTATTATATTAGTTACATTCTTTTTTTTCTGTTTTATATATTCCTTTAATTTTGTTTTTAATTGTAATTGACGTTTAAAAATTAGCACAAGTTAGGAGAAGACGTTGCTTCAACCATAGGATTCATTATATTTAATTTGATTTTTTCTTACATTATTATTATTATTTTTTTATATAACTTTTGAAATATTGTAATTTTTGTATTTTGTTTTTCTATTAGTATGTAGTATAACAATTATTTGATTTCCATAGCATATACCTATAGCACAAGCTCTGCTTAGTATGATCTAACTATTGATTCTAGCTCATAGATTCTATGACGTAAAGCACTAGCTTCACTATATATATATACTTTGGATAAGATATAATATAGTAAATACGCTTCATAATATACTTACTCTATGATATCTGTATAGAATAGCACGTATAGTAGAAAGAGTAGGGCGCATGGCGGCCGAGGAATTTCCATTCTCCGTCTGAAACATAAAAAAACGTTTAAAAATAAACAAAATTACACCTGTCGTACAGAGTGTAAGTGACTGGTAATGAAAATTGAAACCACGTTATTTACATTACTCATTTTATAGTTAGTAACTTATATCCAGTATACTGAGTTGGGCTAAAAGATATTAAATAGTTATTATAATATTAGCAATAGAGCGAACAAAGGAGATATGTCATAACTTGTTACCAATAAGCGATAAATCGTGGAGAACGATTATTCTCGTATTGTCCTTTCTATCACTCACTATACTACTTCAAATTTCATTGCTTGTGTAGGTAATGAATTTGATTTGTGATGTCAAATATTTTTTCTCTATTATCTGCGTACACGTAGGCAGCGTAGGCAGAAGTTTAATTGGGTACCTACTTCAAGTTTTAATGCGAGTAAGAATTTTCCACAACTCTTGGGCGCATACAGATACAGAGAAATGTAAATGCGGGTAAAACCGTAGTGCGGAAGCTAGTATCGTAAATCACCGAAAATGGAAACAATATTTGAGACATTTCTAGAAAAAATCTAGGTAACATTAATCTACAAAGGACTGTCCAAAGAGGGTTCGATTCCCATCGGACAAACGTTTGTGTGCCATTGGGATCCGTGTGTGAAGAAAGTCCTAGGATTTAGTTATTAATCTCTCTTATTACGTCTCTTATTTATTTTGAACGTTAATGGATTGCTCCTTTACGTTGGACATAGACAATTCAAAATGTCATTGTAGTTTACATGTATAATTCAAAATGGCGGCAGTCAGGCAAGAGAGACTGAGCTTTATTTATAATGCAAGCAGTTAAAGGTTATGCAGACCTATTTAACATCTAGGCTAATATCAGATCATTATTTACATCGTCTTTTCTTTTTTAAATCGAATGTTTTTTAAAAATTATTTTTTATAGATGGAACTTGGAATATTGACTGTCTAGATAATTGAAGAGATATTTATGGGCCGTAGAGTGACATAGACTGCTTTTTATCGCGGGAAAATCCGCGGTGCATTTTCTTTTATGTATAAGCCTCTTGACCACTCTCACCGTGGTCAGTGATAAAATAATATTAACAAGACAAAAAAGAAGAAAGCGTAGGCGGTCTACAAATTCTAAAATCTTAGACTAAACATTAGAACCTAGTCTGAAATAAATTCAGCCCAAAATAGCCCGCCAGACGGTCTAATTGTACCTACAATTATAATGTAATCATACCTTTCTCGTTATAAAGAGGAAATAACGCAATTAGGAATAACCTTCTATTATTCTAGAAATTATTATTTTCAAAAGTTGCTACGTCGTTTAAAGTGTTTCTGGAATTGCCATCGTTAGTAATAATAATAATCGTTTATTTGCGGGAAATTGTTGTACAATAAGGACTGGTGGAGGCTTCGGTTGGGGCGTTAAATTCAAATTTTATCACGTTTTTTGCTAATTGCAGCTCAGTTATAGGTCGTAAGTTATCAACATGTTATTTGCGACAAGAATGGTAGTATGTTTACTGATTAATAACAAAATAAATCATCTACATATTCCTCCAAGGTATATTACTGACATATACGACTATTTCATGAAAATGCTACTAATATACCTTGGAGGAATGTGTTGATGATTTCTTTTGTTATTAATCTGAGCTGCAATTAGCAAACAACGTGATAAAATTTTAATTTAACGCTCCAACCGAAGGTTTACCCTTAAGTCAATAGGTAGTATTTATAGTCTGTACCACAACCAACTGACTCCCTCTTTTTTATATTCAACCTGGCATTCCTAAACCTACTTCTTGTAAAATACAGAATAAGTTCTCTCAAATAAAAAAAAAGCTCTATTTATGTTCTCCTGGCTTTCCATTATTCTAACCAGTCCTACTAATCCTACTAACATTATAAATGCGAAAGTTTGTGAGTGGAGATGGATGTATGGATGGATGGATGTTACTCTTTCACGCAAAAACTACTGAACGGATTTGCATGAAATTTGGAACACAGTTTATTGAACCTGGATTAATTTTAGAGTCTATTGTAAAACTGTAACTTTTGACGTTCATAAGTGCCTTATTAGGGCCTAAACTGAATAAATGAGATTTGATTTTGATTTTAACACATAGGATACTTTTTATCCCGGGAAAACATAAGATCCCTCGGGAACGCGGATGAAACCGCGGGACGGAAGCTTGTAATCCATATATTCGCTTTACATAGCCAGGTCAGTGATATTTCGTCGAATGCCGTACCTAAAGTCATGGTAATCAAAGCTGTAGCCTAAACATTCTGAGGGCACCGAAGCTCAGTACTTTGTAGCCAAACGGATTTCCATTTGGCTGGATACCACTCTCAAATAGAAGCCAGTGTTCCTGTAGTTTCGCTTTATAGCCAATTCCATTTTAGGCCTTGTGCGCATACCTTTGGCCATGTCATCACTGACTATGATAACATTGTGATCAAATACGAGGGTATTAATAGTGGCGTAGCTTAGCGGGGCGGCAGGGGCGGCAAAATTAAACAATAAATACCGGTAATATAATACACTGGGCCGCAAAAAAGGGGCGGTTATAAAAAATGCTTAATGCTTATATATTTATTTACAAATATTTGAGTAAATCCTATAAATTAAATCAAAGTTTATATTTTCTATAATAATCACAGTCTTTATTTCATAAAGCTACATCCAATATTTTGGAAGTTATTGAGATTTTTGTTACCGACCCGATTTCTTTTTAATCATTTCATCTCATATTTATGTCACAACTACAATTCGGTCCGATAAAAATGAGCGCGGAACTTCTTATTCCTTATTCTGATGTTATTTTGTGAAGAAACCAGGAAAATTAATGTTGTCATCTTGCTTGTTGTAGTAATAGCCCTATTCTTGCCCAAAAATTCTTTAGGATCTGTATCTGTGTATTAAAAGTATTTTGAAAGGGGCGGCAAAAGCCTGCGCCCCGGGCGACTGAAACCCATGCTGCGCTACGTCACTACCTATTCACACAAAAAAAATATTTAATAGACTTTTAGAGTAATCAAGATAACCCGAACGACCTCGCGTCAAAAATCACAACACAACACAAAAGTTGTGTGAACGTTATCGATTACTTAATGAACTGAATGGTGACCATTAGCCCCACGAGCCCGTTTGGGGCGTGTAACTACTGAACACAGATCTAATCTTGCCTATACGTGTGTAGCTGTTAGTAGCTATGTATTGGCTAGAAGGATTTCAGCTGAAATTGTTTTTCGTTCGGTCTACCAACGAATGAGCTCTTTTTAACCTCCTTCAAAAAAGGAGGAGGTTCTCCTTCAAATGTATGTTTTGTTTTTAATGATTATTAACGCATACATTTTTTACTTATAAACCGATTCTAATAATTACTTTTGCGTCGAGTTCTGTAGGTATAGCTCCAAGGTTGTCACATATTAATTTTATTGTATTTGAAGGAGCTTTAACTCTTTTTAGTGTTCCGAAACTCAAAAGTAAAATAACGGAACCTTTATGGGATTTTGTCCGTATGTTCGGCATGAAAAATGCATCGATCAGTTGTTTTATTGTGAAAGAAAAACCAACATACACACCTACACGTGCCTACACCACAAAGTAAAGACATAATCTGTGCCTCCACCCTCATAAGAAAGCTATAGCTACCCCCATGTGTGTGAGCTCAATCAAAGAATGTAATGAAACAGTGCAATACTAAACTATTTCCGAGAATTTTGTGTATCAAAGGTACTAGGTATAGAAACTAATTACTAACTAAAACTGACACGAGATTGGATTTTACACCAATTTTGCTTTTCCATCAATTTCACGGACAGGTTATGTCTGTATCTGTTTCGGGGAAATCCAATTAAAAGTAAATGGAAAACGTGACAGAAAATAATTCCACGTATGGTTATCAAAGGGACAAAGTTAAAAATATATATTTCAAAACAAAATTTTATTTCCACTGAAAACTGTATACGAAATTGCATTTCTGTTTATTTTATATGACATACTAACTACTGATTTACCACGAAATGTAATAAAGCTTGCCTGTAGTTTATTTGAATTTCCTTTTGATAAATTTAAAATATGAAATAAATAAATATCCTGGGACATTCTTCACACACGGTTATCTGATCCCAATCTAAGCAGAGCGTGTACTATGGAAACCAGATAACTAATATACTAAATAAACTACTTTTTTTAAAATACGTACTTATTATAGAAATGATTCTGAGATACCTACTTTTTTAACTATTTTTCATGAAAAAAATAGTTCTACACGAGACAGAGATACATCCATTTTTATTCTACAAAAAAAATCATTCAACCGAATTGACAACCTCCTTTTTCGAAGTGTATATAAAAAAAACACCCTATCATAACTACAGGATGAGCGTACAGTTTATACAGCACGCGAAAATTTAATCACCGACCGCCATGTTGGCGGAAATGGCGGCGGATGTAAACACATTAGCCACCTATCGGTGAACTACAGCACTACATTTATGAAATGGCCTTTAGCCAAAGAATAAACTGTAGCTGTTTACCGGGCTTGGCCTTTAATTTATTGGGCATATAGTTTGTCTACACTAATATTATAAAGATAAATTATTTGTATTTTTGTTTGTCTATACTAATATTATAAAGAGGAAATATTTGATTGTTTGTTTGCATTGAATAGGCTCCGAAACTACTGAACCGATTTGAAAAATTCTTTCACTAATAGGAAGCTACATTATTCCCGAAGGTTATAGGCTACTTTTTATTCCGGGAACGCGAGTGAAACCTTTTATTTTGTACATTTGTTTTATATATATACTTAGTAGCTATATTTTATTTTCAAGAAAATAAGGGACCCCATATATCTATAAAATTCCAATAATGTAACCCAAAAGTTAAATATAATATCTGAATATATAAAGGAAAACGTGATTGGCTGATCCATCAACGCACAGCTCAAACAACTGGTGTGCTATTCTGTAAGGCGATATCACAAGCTCGACGACGAATTCAACGCTGTTATTGTACTCTGTCCCCCATAACATTAGCTCAGATCGAAGCTGACGAAGCCCGTAAAAGTACACAACACACTACACAAAACCGATTACGCTACCGTCCTCGACGGCGAGGACCGCCGCGACGTCCCACTCAGTCTCGTCCCGTTCAAGCGGCCCGAGCTGCCATTAGTAATCCGACCGCCCCCAATTAGTCGTAACTCGTACAAAGTCCTCCCCTTCCCCCGGTAACGCCCTGAGCCGTGGTTCGTACCCCACTCGGGGGTGCCCTCAGGCGTGGTTACCTAAATGTTACCCGGCTGAGAGCTCTCTGCGCTCGCCGATTGTCCGGTAAGGTTGGAGCAGCCATCAGAGGCTACCAACTTTAGTCCTTTCAAAAAAAAATTAAAAAATGTACTCTGTCTCTATCGTTTACTAAGCTATCACGTGAGAAGTCGGTTGTACGCGACATCGTTGCGCGTGCTCGTCGACGAATTAATCGTAAGAGAATAGCATAGCTGGACAGATCAAGCTGAAATTTTACATACAGAAAGCTACTATCACGTAGTTATCCGCTAAGAAAGGATTTTTGAATACTCAATCCGTAAGGGGATAAAATAGGGGATTGCGAGTGAAACCAGCAGTTGGTTAAGACGCCTAGATAACGCCGCTGGTCGTGGATTCGTTTCCCATCCAGGACAAATATTTGTGTGCATGAACATGTGTGTCTGTTTGTCCTGAGTCTGGGTGTATCTATATAAGTCTGTATTTACAAAAAGTTGTAGATATATGTAGTATATCAGTTATCTGGTTTCCATAGTACAAGCTCTGCTTAGTTTGGGATCAGATATAACAGTGTAAAAAAAAAACGCGGCACGATAAGCGAGTTTACAGAGAGTCCGTAGACACTTTACAAACTCGTGAAGTGTCAACAATTATGCGATAATGCTACTAATAACACTGAAGTTTATTTCAACAAAAATCTGTAGCTATTTCAGACTTCCTAGTGTGTATCGACATCGCGACCACATACCGAACGTTTGTACATTTTCTATTTTTAAAATAAAACAACATTGTTTTCCAGCCAGCTACAGCTGACTACGAGACGAAAAAAATGTCTGTTATCGACTAAACAAATTATGATTTTTGAAGTAGATAGCCGGTCCAAGTAGCTACGTTATCGAGTCATTATTAATTTAGTACCTATTAAATACCTATATTAGTAGTATTTTTGTTTGTCTTTTTTATTTATTTTGTCAAATGAAACATAAATTAGAATAGAATAGAATATATTTATTTGCTGAACATAGGTATAGATGAGATGTTACAAAACAAATATCTGAGTGAGTACTGAGCTAAGTTCTGCCGGTAGGCGTACAAATTCTTAACAACATTAAATTGTAGTCTGTTACATGTTCATTTTTATCCTGATTAGACAATAAACATTATAATGTCAAAAAAATATATTAAAATAATTATTACGTCACAACAAAAGTCAAAATATATTAATTAAAAACTATAGGGTCAATCATGTGGACGTCAAAACCATGTCGGACTAATTAATATTGGTAATAATTTATATAATTGATTTAATTGTGACTTAGAATATATTATTCATAAATTCTGTAATACTATAATAAGCTTTGAATGTCAATAATTGTTTTAAAGTCTTTTTAAATAAATGTATGTTTGTACACTGCTTTATTTTTTGAGGAAGGTGGTTGTACACATTTATTGAAAAAACAAAGAAACTTTTCTGATAGAGGGCCGTTTTTGAGGGTACAAGGCATAGATTGTCTTGTCGTCGTTTACTATTAACACGTGTAAATTTATCTAAATTATTTCGAACAAAGATGGCAACTTCATAGATATACAATGATGGAACAGTTAAGAGGCTAGTCTCCAAGCGTGGGAATTTATCATAGACTACACACATTGACATATTTTACTCACACATTTGCGTCATCATTTTAACAGAGAAATGGGTGGATTGCCACTGTCCGCGTACTACATGTTATTTAGATAACCACGGTACAACCAGTACGTACCAGATCTTACATATAATAATTTTATATTAATTTTGGTTATAGTAGGAGAGCTAACTGAACTATCCTACTAACTCGTATCCCGCAAAGCTAGTAACAATTTATATGATGTTTTATTTATCATCGGTCAATGAAGAATGTACCGTTCTAGCACGGTAATGATTATAATATTACCGTGGTTCTAGGCATCTCGCGGTAGAGTATCATCCCTTATATTTTTGAAAGTATTAAAAACATTTTCACCTCTCTCGCACGAAAAAAGCACTTTTGACGTGTAAAAACAAAAAAAGCTATTTTGCTGCGAGCCTGAAGAAAAGTGATTCGAACGAACACCGCCTTCTAGAGCACTACCACCATCTAGTCTAAAATAAAATGGACGCTGGTTTGATCAGAAAATCATTTTAGCCTAGCGATTTAACACATAGGCACAACATTTTGTGTGTTATTTTTTGAAATTGAAGTTTATGAATTTTACTATTGCCTTTTTAAGGACACGAAATAATATTTAAAATAAATAACTTCATATTTTTATATAAAATTGTATAACAAATTTCCTATAAAAATATCATGTTCAGTTTTGATACAAATGTCAAGCAGTGTAGTTTCCAAACGCAACATCTCAAAAAAAAACTTAAAATCGTAATGGCGGATATCAATTTTTTTCAGCATTACGTTGTTTGAACTATTTCTATGATATATTAAAAAAAATGTGCTGGACCGCAATGAAGATAGTTGACTAACTCCAAAAGCGTTAATAGAACAAGTTTCAAATATTTACTTAATTGTTTTCTCGCTGGTAGAAATGAAAAAAATTATTTCACACATTGTTACGAGAAAACAATGTGTGAAATACATTTTAAAACACTCATTGTGCTCAGTAGTCTACATTAAAATCAATCGCCCGTGATTCAATTTTTGACTACTTCTTACAAAAATAACGCAAGCAAAGTTATTTTTCGCTACGAGTGCGGATTTCAAAACATGAACTAATGAAGTATGTAATCTAGAATTGAATCAAGAGCGTAGCAGTGATTCTAATTTTAAAATTCTTTAACTACTAACCACAGTGAGTGATTTAAAGGCACGAGATATAAAAAAAAATGCTCTCGTGTGAAACATGCAACTTTTCACCTCGACCAGCGAGAAAACAATTCAGACAAAGAAACAATTAACAAAGAATAGAGACGACTTCAAAACACTACAAATCATAAAATAAACATGTTCGCTTTTTACAATTATATATAAAGATCCATTTGTGGTAAATAGTTAATGTGATATGGAAAGATGTTATTTCTTTTTACTACACTATATTTATGTTTATTAAACTTTACTTAATCCAATCTTTGAAATGATTCCCATTGTCTGAACTAGTCGGTGGCCAATCGTATCATTCGCCAAATCATTATATTCCTAACCTAACCTATATCATGATTTGACGAATTATACAGGCTGATTTTTAAATGGTATAGTAGGCCGAAATGGCATTGATGTATACCTTATACAGATCATGAAAAATCAATTTTAGAGTTTATATAATAAATCATAATAATAATTAATATCCTGGGACATTCTTCACACACGGTTAAGAGTGGAAAATAATATTACAATATTTCTATACAAACGAAAGATATCAATAAATCAATCAATAAATTAGTTCATCGTTATATATACACTGCAATGTGAGTCTAACTGAGTATCAATTAAATTACTCGAGCGGGTATAATATAGCTATTTTGCCCTGTTAGTACTATTCTGATTGCGAGTAAAGGCTTTTACTAGAGATTTTCGATAAACGTGTAAATCTTGTCATCGTAATGGTAGTGCTCAGGCACCTGAAATTTTGTAGGATTACTGATAATGATGTACACTATCCTTAGAATTCGGGTTAAAATACCATTTCAAAATCATCCTGTATACATAGAAGAAAGTAAGAAGAAAGCCTGTAGAAAATTCATCTGTAATTGCATACTTTTTGAGAAAAAAAAGAAAGGAACTAATTGAGCGACACTGAAGACGAATTAATATTTTTAGTGTTGTTGTTTATCTGTATGTTTGTATGCATTAGTTTGAGTTTAAAATATTTATGACTTTCAATAATTTTGAAACATCACAGTTATGTAGGTAGTAACAATATTGACAGTCAGTCATAATGTCTTATTGAGCAGTCGCGACCCAACTTATGCAAAAAACAAAATTCATCGTCGAGCTCAAACTGGCGTGCTCTCACCTTTGATTCAAAAAAGGTACTGAAAATGTTTGATACACGCATTCGAAATAATTCAAATCAATTTCAAATAAATACGGTGACGTTCCGCCAAACAAATTACTATGAAAAATGGCGGACGAATTTCATGAATATTTAAACGTAGATTATTGTTATGGTGTTAGTTTGTAAAAAAAACTGAGACGGTGAAGGTGGGTTTCATACTTTTAAGTTTTATTTTATACAAAAAGATTTATAATAAATTCATTCGAAATAATGTAAATTTGGAAAACCGCAAAGGTCAATTTTAGGTTTTGAGATAATTTATTATGTTTTTTTTCTGGAAATGAGAAAATATTTCAAAAATATGGCTAGGTGAAGTTGTTGATATACCTGTTTAGATTTTAAAATGTCTTTGAGATGTTATTAAATGTGGGTTTTTGCCGTTATTTTTGGGAAACCGAAACACATGTTTTAGCGTTTTTCAGGGAATGGGGTCTTAACACTTTAAGACGTGTAAAGTGATTTTTGCAGCTGTCAGTACGTTTCAGGTTGCACATAGATCTTATGCATCGTTTTTGTGCTTTAAAAACTAATTCCTTGCCTGTAGCATTTCCCCAGAATATTATACCGTACCTTAATATTGAAGCTGCTTGGCCGTGGTAAGCTGTTAATAGTGCATCCAAACCGACTACTTTATTCAACATGTAGAGAATTATAAATTATAACCAATTAAATTTTTCAACCGATATTTATACATCGTCTTCCTTTTATAATCTAAGGTTATATGCTGTAAGCAAATTATACAAACGGTCATGAAACAAGTTTTACAAAAATACATAGTTTGGATAACATCAATCATAATTAAACTAGACTCTCGATGTATGTATCTTAGTTTCATTGATAAGTACTGATAGTATAAATTTCATTGAAACCAAACATTCGTATTCAAAGCTAATAAAATGCTAAACGTTGAACTTTTAAAAAATAAAAATAAATAATAACTTATTTCATGTAAGGTTGTCTTACATATAAATAATCGTGACATTGTCGAATTATTTTGTATGAAAAAGAAAATGAAAAATAAAAAAAATTAAAAGTAATATTAATATGCCAGTAGATTCTTTGACATGGTCTCCAATTTATTATAATTAAAATACTGGATCTTCAAAACTACGATTATGTAAATGATTTCTGTTTTAAATTTCATAAAAAAACAACATAATTTCTTACATATATTTATATAAAGAACAATAAAATATTACTTATATTTATCAAACTGTCACAAATATACTTTTAAAACTATGAATGAAATATTTAGAGCACTCTGTGGAGAAAACTAAAGGTTAGGGCCCAATAAATAGGGGTAACGTTAAAAAAATATCTTTGATGTCTGGATGAATGCCAATAGTTATGAACGACTAACACGAGAGTAACTGGACGCTCCGTGTAACTGCCAGATATAATTAAACGGTATTTGTTAAATGATTTACCTGCCAGGTATTATTTTATTTATTTGACATATACCTACATATTATAGGGAATATCTGGGAACATGCACACTATTCTTTTTTGGTTTAATAAAGGCTCATTCATATAAGAATCAGTAGGAAAAAAAATATCAGATAAATACAAAAATAACCTAGATATTATTATAAGCCATCAAAGATTTATTCGTATCTTTTTCAAGCAAAACAGAATTTAGCCTGAAGTTTAGTATAAGACGTCACATACTATGTCCGATCTCTCTGTCTAATCGCAGTCTAATTAGTAGTTTAAAATTCTTATATCTTCCGTGTTTCTCGGTCGATTTTAATTTCGTTTTTTGAAATCTTTTTTTTCGGTATATACTTTTTTTTTTAAGAAATGCGATAAAACATATTCATGCATTGTAATACCCTATTGTAATACTTTTCGCTTCATAGCATAAACAATAAATAAAAGTATTTTTAAATGCTTTATTATACCAGTTTTGAAAACCTCCTGTAATTTTAGGAGAAAAGAACATAAATAAAATAAACTATAATTATTTTAATAGTTTCACTAGCCACTACATACAAGACGCTATGAAACTCCAAAACTGGAACTTGTTTTTCATAAAAATGTATCAGTTTGAGATAGAAAGTTAAAAAAAAAATATTCATATTTATATTTCCTAATTTATTTGTTAGTATAAAAGGCATCATATTAATTTTCTCGCCACGCGAAACTAAAATCATCTTTTGTCTAATTTTAAAATACTTCTTCATCATGATTAAGAAATGCAGTTTATTACTGATACATTTTAAAATTATAAATAGTTTTAAAATTTAAAATAGCTTAATTTAGCAACATACCCTTTTATTAATCTCCCTAATAAACAAATATTCACTCCACTCACAAACTTCTAACTCAATTGTTTAATCGAAATTAATTCAAATGTTTATAATTAATAAAGAAAATATCCACTTTAAACCACGGCACAATTTAAAAACTATTTTTTTTAAACATCGTTCAAGCCGCAAAGTATTAGTTTAACAGACGTCCGCTCACGATGAAAGTTTTACAGCAACTGAGCGTTCGCTTGCTACTGGCTGAATACATCGCTACCATTGACACCGAGTGCAATAAAAATGTCAACGTAACAAGGTCAATTTTCCCGCTCATTTTTCACTTAAGTCCGATTTACGGCGAAGAAGAGAATTAAGAGTAAATCCAAGGAGGATTAGTTTTTTAAATTGACAATTATATTTATTACTAGCTGTTACCCGCGGTTTCACTATTATAACCTTCGGGGATAATGTAGCTTCATATTAGGGAAAGATTTTTTCAAATCAGACCAGTTGCTGTGTGGTGACGGCGACGAATACCACCACCAATTTCATCCCGTGGGGGGCGTAGAAGTCGTCCGAGGGAAGGTATACCAGAGTACGGGCAGCAGCGTATCTCTGAGAACTATAACACCATACTGCGATCGCCAACCCGCCTGCCAAGCGTGGCGATTATGGCATATCCCCCCAAATGATCCAGGAGGGGGAGGCCTTTGTCCAGCAGTGGACGTTTTTCGGCTGAAATGTGATGTATGTATGTAGACCAGTAACTCCGGAGATTAGCGCGTTCAAAAAAACAGTCAAACTCTTCAGCTTTTTTATTAAGTATCGATAGATTAAATTAGAACCGACGGCCGCTGGGGCAGAATGGTTCTCGAGTGGCGACCACGAACCGGAAGACGCAGCTTGGGCAGGCCCCCCACAAGGTGGACTGATGATCTTGTTAGGGTCGTGGGAAACCGCTGGATGCGGGTAGCGCAAGACCGGCCATCGTGGAGATCCTTGGGGAGGCCTTTGTCCAGCAGTGGACGTCTTTCGGCTGATATGATGATGATGATGAGATTAAATTAAATGTCAAAACTGTATGTATCAGCATCAAAATAACTATTTATTCAGTTGTTCTACTGGTAAGTAGTTTTTATGTATGTCACAAATAAAATGTTTTCTTTCTCATTGTAATGATATACTTATACATATGAATAGGTACTTATTATAAGTGTAATATTTTGTTGTTAGGGATATGATGTTGTTATATGCCTTTTTATATAACCATGTTTCATTCATATAGGTTAGGATATGTTTGAATCCTAAATGAAAAATAAAAAAAATAAGCAGTAGATTAGTATATGGTGGCTAAAATACGCAATGGTTAAACGTGTTAGTTATATCTTCAGACTTCCAATTTTGAATTTTTTAACTAACACCCTAAAGTTGAAAATCTATTGTTGATTAGAGATGAGCGTTATTTAACGTAATCGGTTTCAGTAACTGCTTACGACGTTGATAATCGTGTACGTAGTTTCGTGGACAAAAATGTAACGATTATTTTACGTACCCAGTTTACACTCAAAGACGTAACTTTAAAATAAAATGCAGCCAGTCCTAAGCCTGGAAAAGTATGAAGGGAAGTTCAATTGATAAGATTATTTACTCAAACAAATTACACGCATTGCTTACATAGGTATTATAATACCTAGAAAACTTACATATTCCGAATCATAACATAACACGAAAGTAAAACTAATATTATAATACCTATAACCTGTAACTGTAATTTTCGTAATCATATTATTATAATAATTACATACCCAAAAGTAACTAACGCTCTACCGTATACAGAAGTAACTAGTTACAAAAATAAGCAGTTTTGAAACTAGTTACTCATATGCACGAAACTACGTATAACCGATTACGCTCAAAAGACGTTGCGACCCACCTCTATTGTCGATAAACGAGTAGTCTAACAAATGTGAAACATACCCAAAGAATATTACATATTTATCTATAGTATGTTCATACAGTAACAATCTTTATTTAAAGTATAATATGTTATTACTAAAATAGGTCTGTTGCTACGAGCCCTGAAGCTACGGGCGTCTACGAACGACTACGAGCGTCTACGGCTACGGTAGAAAGCTTTTCAAAAACCGACGGCTGTCGGAAACCCTGTCTTCATTTTAGCTAGACAGCTTTGCTTATCGCATTTGAAATCTCAGGTTTTCAACCCCACATTTAGGTTTTAATATTATAAGTAGAACTTAGGTACTTAAATATTTTTTAGGCATTACTAAAATTGTTTAATATGATGAAAATACAGTTCATACCCAATTTTATGACGTGATGGGTTGAGTTCAAATTGCTCTCTCACGGGTAGAGTAGGGTAGGGTTTTTTACCATAAAATCCAGTGGTAAGCTGTATGTTTCGAAATTGAATTTACGCTCTCAAGAGACAGATGCAATATGAGGAGGTTAACACGATCAGTTATATACGTCTCTTTACACGACTACCGGGGAAAAAAGAGTGTAATGTTTTAAGGTTCCAAGTAAAGTGTGTGGTATTTTTAGAATCCTTATGTCATTCGGTACCTACTGTAATTCTAAAAATGTTAAAAATATACGTGTAATTTTATAATGATAGAAAAAAATTTTGAAGGGCGTGTTTTTTTTAATTGTAGGTATGTAAAATACTGAGAGAAATGCAATTAGGTAATTTTAATTGATTTCAGGATCACATTTAATACACGTATTTAAATGTTGGATGAGATTTATTTATAAGACAAAGAATGTAAAAAACGTTGGCTTTCAATTATTTTTTTTCGTTTCACGAAAGAAAAAAAGAATAAGCCACTCACCCTAGCAAGCTCCCATCTCCAGAGAAATCCGGAGCGGCACCACAGCGTACGATAAACCGCGTTTAAAAAACGACTCGTGTGTTCAATTTTTAAATATTTAAAAAATTGTATTTAGAATACAAAATGTTTCGTCTACGGCTACGGGCGCGGTACTGAGTGAGCCTGGGCGGGGTGCAGCGGGGCGGAGGGGGGAAAGGCATCTCTATTGATCGGGATTGCGCGCAGCATCCACCGGGAGCTTCCAGGTTTCCAGGAATTTTAAATAGGATTCTCGTACTCTATTTCCAGTGCTTTACAAAACATGAAAATAGGTTTTATACTTATTACAAGTTTTTTTTTTAAAAGGTATTTTTCAGGTTTCACCCGCGTTCCTGCGATGAAAAGTAGCCAATAGTACTCGGGGATAATAGATTCCAATTAGTTACTTTTTAAACATTATCAAGATTATCAAATTAGGACCAAAGCCCTATTGCAATTAATAGATGTAATAGAAAAGCTTATAAATGCTTCGTTTTGATTGATGGTTAAAAATAGGAGCTATTTTATTGATAATAAAATCACGCAATGCCAATAAAATTAAGGGAGAACGTTCGGTTGGAGCGCGAAATTCAAATTTTATCAAATGCAAATTGCAGCTCAGTTATAGGTCGTAAGTTATCAACATGTTATTTGCGAGAAGAATGGTAGTATATTTACTGATTAATAACAAAAGAAATCATCAACATATTCCTCCAAGGTAAATTGCTGACATATACGACTATTTCATGAAAATGTTACTAATATACCTTGGAAGATTATGTTGATGATTTCTTTTGTTATTAGTCAGTAAATATACTACCATTCTTCTCGCAAATAACATGTTGATAACTTACGACCTATAACTGAGTTGCAATTTGCATTTGATATTTGATTTTTGATATTTGATTTCCACCTTAAGCGATAACAGTGCGATCAAAAACGCAACTAAAATAAAAACGTTACAATCAAAATAATAATAAACGTTAAAGCTATCGTTTATGATTGTTTTCTTAACCCAACCCTATTCGAAAGTGTGCCAAATTAACCAAAATTTTATTATATCTGTGACATATATTTTGAGAGTATTCTTTTCAGTAGAGTTCAGTGTTAGTGAAGTCGAATGCCGCGACGAAAGTTTTATGTTTGTATACACTTTGGTGGGCCAGATGGCGTGGTTGGTTAAGACACGCCGCAGGTCGTGGGTTCTATTCCCATCCAAGACTGACATTTGTGTACATGAACATGAGCGAAAATCTGCCAATTTGACCATGGGAGTCCCATCCTAACGCGTATATATGAACGACAAAAGGCGACATATTGCCGTTTGAATTCAACGTCAAAAAAGAACGCTGAAGTACGATACATCTGTCTGATGCACCTGATTGGATACGCCTACGCTTTGTCGATCGAACTTCAAAAGGATCGTGTCTCGATTAACTGTACGTGAATTGAAACGGTGTCGTTACGTCATCGTTTATTACTTATTATTATTGAATTCCAGGTTGCTCTTTGAGTGTGAAATAACTCTCCTCCCTGTCTAACAATTAACAAGGTGCGAGTTGAAATTTCTTGAATTTGCTCTTAGAACAACCGCGACGGCCGCTGGGACAGAAAGGTTCTCAAGTGGAAACCACGATCCGGAAGACGCAGCGTGGGCCACCACACGCTCCCCACTAGGTGGGCCGACGATCTTGTTAGGGTCGCGGGAAACCGCTGGATGCGGGTATCGCAAGACCGGCCATCGTGGATATCCTTGGGGGAGGCCTTTGTCCAGCAGTGGACGTCTTCTGGCTGACATGATGTGTTGAAATTTCAGCTCTAGCAGTGAGGGAACATCCTAATTATACTTAAATGAATCATTAATCACTGCAAACTCTCTCCAAAACTTCGACGAACAATTTTAACAACCATAAAAGCTGATACGATAAAGTTGATAGGATATCATTTTGCGTTTTAATGTCGGTATTATATACATTTTAAGTACCTACCAATTGAGGAGGATTTTTTTAATTAGAGCCTGAGACGTATGATGCCAATTAATTATGCTTTTGAAAACCTTACTTAAATCCTTACATTGGTTCTTTATCAATTAATAATGAACATTGTCAGAAAATAACCAATGTATGTACAGTTCTATAATATCTATAGCCATTCCTTGAGTTGCTCATCAAAAAATTACGACTCATAAGGCGATTAAAATGACATAATAAATTTGAACGCATGAAATATTCGTAAAAAATTCAAACTGCTTACCGACCTTAAAACGTAACCGTACCAGTGTCGTAGCGGAATTCCTCTGGAATCCCGGACAGATTACTTGAGTGAATCTGAAAGGTTCATCGCGATAGAGTTATCAAATACTTACCAGTGCGTTACATTCACCATGCGATGTGTATTTTCTCAGGACATATTTTTAAACCCAAAAGTCTTATTCATTTTATCTCCCTGTCGTGGTCAGAGCAATATGTAGGTACCTACTCATCTTCAATTCAGCCCTAATACTCGTCATATTTGCATTCACTCCTTTCAGACAAATCCATCCATCTCTTTTTCGGTCTTCCCCTTCGCGTATATCCATCAACATTCATACCTATTCATAACACTTTTAGTCGCATGGGTTTAACCCAGTGGCCGTTTTGCCTTAAGGCCCCATAGGCCCGGGCTAAGGGCGGCCAATGACAAAACTTTATATGTTTTGAAAATCCAAAAGTGTACCCCGCTACAATAAATTCTAATAATAAAGCTGAAGAGTTTGTTTGTTAGAACGCGCTAATCTCCGGAGTTACTGGTCTGATTTGAAAATATCTTTCACTAAGAAGCTAAATTATCCTTGAAGGTTATAGGCTACTTTTTATCCCGAGAACGCGATTGAAACGGCAGGGAACAGCTAGTATTAAAATAAAATTACACTGTATGGTAAAAAAAGCCTTCCTACTACCTAAATGATGGAAGCTGAAAAAGGAGCGGCTGGTACACGGCCCAGGGCGGCTGGTACACGGCCCAGGGCGGCCAAGACTGCTAATCCACCACTAGTTATACCCCTCTGAACATCTTCCAATGTCCTGCATAATTAAGTTTAAACATGGCATATACAGTTCGCGTGGGGCCACTAGAATCGAGGGCGGCGCCGCGTCGCTCTGTGTGACAAGTTTGACAGGACGCTGAAGGCTTGCGGCTGAACTGCACTGTGGTCCAAGATCATAAGCGAAAGCGGCGAATCATCAATCTTCATCAATTTCGGTCTTTCTCTAATCTGTCCTTTTTCATACCAACCGTAAAATCTGTTTTGAGTAGATAATCTCGTTTTTATTTTTCCAAGCTTCTATTTCACATCCCATGTTAGTATATTTTGGTCAAATTTGATCCACTTTACGGTGATTAATTGATTTGAATATAAGCCATATAAATAGTTAAAAAAATGCTTGTTATTAAACTTTGTTGTCTAAATTTCCCTAAGAAAGTAAAATATAAATACCTTGTACTATTTTTCAAGTAATGTCTATTTATTGTATGTTATTCAATCGCTCACCTCCTGTAGCGTACAACAGTACAACCGCATGCGCCCCCAGTTGTCTTTGCACGTGTCTAAGCCGTCACGCTCGCGTCACGTCACGTTGCCGCGTCGTGGCGTGCTTACTTCACTTACTTTTAGGGCCTTTACTCTGTGCTTTTAGCACTTGTGTCAGAAATTATTACAGATAGTTCCAAACTAATATTATAAATGCGAAAGTAATATCCTTACGAAATCGGTTTAAGGAATTTGACATATTAACCTTACCTTCGCTATACGTTTATGAAAATATTATGTTTGTTCGTAAACATTTAAATCTATTTGACACAAACAGTAGCCGCCATAACCTAAATACAAGAAACAAAGACAAAATTGTTACTCCTAGATTCAGGCTAGCGAAAGTCAATAAGTCTTTTCTCGGGAATTGATTCGCTTTTATAATAAAATCCCATATGAAGTAACTAAGATGTCTTATAATAAATTCAAAGAGTATGTTAAACATAAGTTGATCGACAAGGCCTATTATAAGGTGGCTCATTACATAGAAGACAAGAATACATGGTTGTAGTAGCGTCTCTCTGCACTTGCAGCCCCCTGGCCAAGTGATAATTGTATGAAGTTTATGTATATTTAAAACTGTAATTACATAAATAAAAAAAAAAAAAAGATCCACCAAAAAAAGAAGCCTTGCTGAGTTTCTTGCCTGCCGGAGTCTTCTCAGTTCAAGTGTATTCCGAACCGGTAGTAGAGTCTATTGTAAAACTGTAACTTTTGACATTCATAAGTGTGAAAAGTAACTCCGTTTGTCGATCGCGATAAAATTTGGCATGCAAACAGTCTATGATATGGAGAAGGACATAGGCTACTTTTTATCTCGGGATCGCAAATGAAACCGCGGGGAAGCTAGTTTAAAATAAAACTGATGGATGACTCCGTGATGAGAACAGCTGACCTCTCACGTGATTGTATGGTTAAAAAAAGAGACAGATAATATTAGTCGTAGAATTTGTGACATATTTAAGGTTTGGATCGGAATCAAAAATATAGACAATACCAAAAACAAAAGACGTTACGAGAGCTATCGCTATCGGAATCCCATTACGAAACAGTTACACAATCGCCCTGCTGGTTTTACCTTTACCATTACCCCATTACTATGAATTACCTCCAGTACCTACCTACTTCAAAAGATACTCGCTCGCTAGTAGAGAGGTATATACCTATAGGGGAGGGAACTATATAGGTACTGCTACTACTTAAATTATACTAGTGCTGCTTCTTTTTATAAATAAAATAATCGTTCCAAGGTAAAACTAATTGGAAATTTAGAATGAAAAGAATAGCCTACAGTTTTAATTAATATTTCTTCGCACGTGACTGTTGTAGGTAGGATCGAAATAAAATATAGAAATAGAATTAATAACGGTTGTTACAACTTCGAATGGTTAATTAAGAAAACAATTCTGCTTCTACGTCTATGCTTTTAGCATTTAGAAAAAAGTCTATCGTATCGTATCATAGCTTATACACGCTTATAACTCCAGAGCGCTTTGCTGATTTCCTCAAGCGCCTCTAGCGACTTTACTCTCGCGCGAGAGTGCGGGAGTTATTTGGTTCAACGGTATTCTGTAAGGTAGTAGTATAGCCTGGGATAGTAACTCCAGTCGACCTTCTTTTTGAACAAGATAACCATATACCCACTATCTCTCTTCAAAATTGTACGTAGTATATTATTTATTCTATGCTTCAAACCCTAACCTGAGAGGATACCCTAGAAATAAAATGCCACCTCGAAATTGCATATAAAAAATATCATTAGAAATCTAGGTCTACATAACGGTCCTTCGAGTTCCTATTTTTGCAACTAGCATTCGCGATTTCGTGTACATAACATATTCCATCAATTCAAAGAACGCATAAAATATTTTTCCATTTTTCCACAGCTCACGAAATGTGCAACGGTAAAATATAAATCTAATATCAGAACCGACCTTTGGCGAACTCCATTTTTATTAGCAAAATACTCGCTAAAGCATATTGCTCAGATAAAAATGGCAGGCGCATTCAATAGGAAAATACGTGAGGCAAATATTGAGTGTGGTGGGAGTTGCCAACTTTTTCACAATAATTTAATATTAGGTGAGGAAATTATGTATTTTATTCATATTGGATATTGTACGATATAGGTATTGAAAACGCTACATAAAACTTCGTTTGGAAGATTATAAAGAGAAACGGTACATTTTCTTAGTTACCAATCTTATTACAAAGCTTTAGACTTTGACTTGATTGACAATTCTTTATTTAGCATGGATATGTTTCTGTTAGACTATTGTAGGTGATGAAATGGCCAAAGTGGATGAGCATATAAAGCCTAGAAGAAAAAGGGTCTCAAATTTAGATGGACTCAAAAAGGTCGGTTCATGACGATGGATTTCCAACCAGGCAGAGGTTTCGTTCGAACCGGTGCAGCGGTGGTACGCTCATAAGGCCTTATCAGGGTTCAAACTGAATAAATGAGATTTGAGTTCTTCATGTTTTCATAGGAAAGAAAATTTTGTAATGTTGCGTCATTACAAAATTGAAAAATAAAAGGTGGTAAAGTCGGTATTTTATCACTAATTTAACGGTAAACTTATGTCAGCTGGCAACACCGACATGGTGGGCATTACGTGAAGCACCTGGATACCACAATAGCTCTCAAACCTTTTGAATATAGAATGGTGGCAAGGAGCCCACAATGGGCAGGATGAAGGTTGTCGAGCCGGGATGAAAAAGCGCGGTTTTTATTATCTCTGTAAGATGCCTTAAAATAATACGTGGGGTTGATATATTACAATAGCAAAAACCTTTTTTGTATTCACTATATTATTAGGGATCTTATGGTTTCCTGGGATAATAAAAAGCTAAGTTAATTATGCGCCAAATTTCATCCAAATCCGTTCAGTTCTATACGTGAAAGAGTAACAAGCATCCATACACATCCTCATAAACTTTCGCATTTATAATACGATAATTTAATTGGTTATATGACAAGCCAGTTGGCGCAGTTGGTTAAAACACCACCTATCACGCCGCTGGTCGTGGGTTCGATTCCCATCCAAGACAAACATTTGAGTGCATGTGACTGGGTGTAATTATCTTTATAAGTAAGAATTTACAAAAAAAAAAAGTAGTATATGCAGCATATCAGTTATCTGGTTTCCATAGTACAAGCTCTGCTTAGTTTGGGATCAGATAACCGTGTGTGAAGAATGTCCGAGGATATTTATTTATTTGTAGTAAGTGTGTTCTCTACTTTTATATTTTACTAGCTGTTCCCCGTGGCTTCACTCGCGTTCCCGGGATAAAAAGTAGCCTATAACCTTCGGGGATAATGTAGCTTCCTATTAGTGAAAGAATTTTTCGAATCGGACCAGTAACTCCGGAGATTAGCGCGTACAAACAAACACTCTTCAGCTTTATTATTAGTATACTAATATTATTAGTATAATAGTTATAGATTACAAGATTTTATTTAGTTTCACCTGTCCCGATGTTTGTCATCAAATATTGCAACTAATTGCAAGTTAAATTTGTTCCACTTCCCGGTTACCGATTGAGCTGAAATTTTCGCATGACATTGCAAAACTATTATAACATGGAGCTGATCTGATGCTGGAGCTGGAAGGCGGCCATAGGAACTACGTAAACAAACGTCACAACTCCGTCGTTTTTGCTCAGCTCATTGGTACCGTCTTAACGAGTAGTTGAAGACTATGCAAAAAAAGTACAGTCGGCAATAAAAGCGTGTACACACGGCCACAGATCAAGCTACACATTTTTGTTGCAAAATAGCTCCTATTACAACCGCATAAGGTGCCGCAGTGTGTAGCTTGATCTGTGGCCGTGTGTATCAAAAATGTTTTTTTTTACAGTAACCGTGAAATATGCCAATATTGCCCCCAAGGGAAACTTTGCCCGAAGAACAATTTATAAGCATATCTTTGATGTGCAAAAATATCTTAATGTTATGGCAACATTTATTGACTTTGGTGCAAAATAGGTCATATGTATGGCAACATTGACTACGGTGGTTGTTGCTATCTTTGCTCAGTAACTTGTTGGAACTCGTCAAGTGAGGTGCGTGTTGTTACGGGCAAATTTTCGTGCAAATTTGAAAGTAAATTCTGTGAGATGGTGAAAACACAGGTTAGTTTAATTTATAACATGTGATAGTAAATTATTTGTAGAGTTCATTAATGCTAGTGTCATTGCGTAAGGTCCTTGAAAACTAAAGTTATGATGATGGGCAATGTTATCTAGTAATGTTCTGACCTACGATTGACAACATTGCCCACCATCAAAAAATGCTTAGGGTTGGCACATTACGAACGCTTGATTTTTTTTTCGTTTTTATTTTACCGCTACCGAGTTTATTTAATTTTAAACACTTCAAAACAAAAGAAATCGTCAACATATTCCTCCAAGGAATATTACTGACATATACGACTATTTCATGAAAATGTTACTAATATACCTTGGAGGAATATGTTGATGATTTCTTTTGTTATTAATCAGTAAATATACTACCATTCTTGTCGCAAATAACATGTTGATAACTTACGACCTATAACTGAGCTGCAATTTGCAAAAAACGTGATAAAATTTGAATTTCGCGCTCCAACCGAACGTTTATAATTAGTAAAATGAACAATTGTGCCATCAAAAAATATGTGATTTATATTGTTATTGCGGGGTGGATTCAGATCAATCACTAGTAGATAACCCCAAAAATATTGATTTCTGTTATAACTTTACCTAAGGATATAAATTGAAAGTGGAAAACTACCTTATCTTGATTTTTTTTATTAACTTCTACATAATTATGGTTAAAGTATACACATACATACTTGTGTAATGTATGTCTTCAAATTAAGAAAAATAGTATTAATTTAATTTATCTACCACATACTTGTACCACATGATACGAGTTACTTGACTTGACTTGATCTCTTTCATAGTACCTAAGTATCTTCTTTATCGAAAAAGTGTTAATTATAATTTCAAATTTTATTAAATACTAATAAGCGTGAATAATTTTTCTGTTTTTCTTTTTATTTACCTAAACACATTCTTTCCATGTGCCAACCCTAGCACATTTAAAAGGTGAAATGTAGATTGTATGAAAAAGATAAAAAATGTCAGGGTAATATTGCCCAGTCATTTTTGTAAGAAACTTTTCATAGTGTCGTTTACATTCATGAAGTAAACGCCATCTTTACCAAAATTCTTGTACTGGTTTTAATGTCATCTGCATAAAGACCATATTTACGTCAAAAATCAATGTGGGCAAAGTTGGCTAAAAGTCCAGATAACTTCGCCCGCCAACGAAATCGAACAAATATAGCATTAAATGTTGAATAGTATTAAATTTAGTTATACTAACACATGCACATAATCTTACGGTTGTAGCTAATGAAGGAAAATACTTACGTCTTCATAGAAAAATTGAATTCAAATTGAAAATATTTGATAAAAGTGGGCAAAGTTGGCATGTTTCACGGAACTTGTTTTGACGGTTTTAGTCATGGACAAACGAATTAGATTCTCCATGGTTTTAGTACTTCCGCTTTATTAGGTTTAAAGAATCTTTATTTCTCAAAAGAACAGAGTTCACTTAATGAGAGTTTACAATGTTATCTTAATAGTTTAGCAGTACACGTCCAGTAATTTAGACATTTAAGATAATGTATGAGTAAGTACATGAAGAATAAGTATCAAACTAAGATATTCTAAGACCAAAAAGAACCATACTTAATTAAACTAAACTAAACAAAACAAAAACGAATTATTAAGTTACCACAATAAAGTAGATAACCAAAATAATTAATATACGTAGTTAAAGAAGACAATAAAAAAGTATTATAACCACACATTTTTTACAATAAAAAATAAAATAAAAAAGGAAATCAAACTACAGCTGTAAAGTAATAATAATCAACAGAAAATAAAAGTTATGATGAAAAATTATCTCTCTTCGTCAATACATATTGTTTTAATTTCGTTTTAAATAAATTAAAAGATTTAAGGTCCCGAATATCTTCAGGGATCTTGTTGTATAATTGTGCACCCTCAAATTTAATATTATTTTTTCCATATTGTGTTCTAGGTACGTTAGTTACTAGTTTATTATTATTTCTTAAGTTAAATTTGTGTGACTTTTTTAAAAACGTTATTTGCGAGTGAATGCTATTATCAATAATTTTACGAATTAGAATGCAAGTATTGAAGACATAGAGTTGCTTGATATTCATTAATTTTGTTTCGTTATATATTTTTATTGTTGGAGTAAGAAAATCGTAATTAAAAAGTAGTTTTATAATTTTATTTTGGGCAATTTGTAGGTCTTTTAGTGTTGATTGGGGAGCACATCCCCAGATCTCAATTAGGTAAGCAAGGTGTGATTTCACAAGTGAATTATATATTGTATATTTAATATTAAGAGGAAGATTGCGAACACATTTTCGTAGGCGACATAAGCGACATAATTTTGGAAATTATATTATTAATATGAGAAGTCCAAGATAATTTACATTCTAGTCTTAAACCCAGGTACTTTTCACAGTTACTTCTTTGTATTATTTCATTATTTATTGTTAATGGGGAAAAGTTAGTTAGTTTTTTGTTTTTGGCTAAAAATATTATGTTTGAGGTTTTAGATGTATTGATAGTCAAAAGATTACAGTTAAACCAAAAGAATAGTTTATTTAGATCAATTTAAAGTACCCGAATATGAATTTAGTACATGCTTAGAATTTAGTAAAATTATGAAACGAGTAAGCTCTCAGCAAAAGTAGCCCTTGGAACCGTGCGTTATGTCTTGCGGTCTTGCATGTACGCGAATGAGCCGTCCCACACTGAACTAAACAAAACAGTTCCCGATGTATCAGATCTTTAAATGTGTGTTCTAAAAACATGTTGTTTTCTGACTGTACTAATGGAAATTTGGGGTTTTAGTCATCATGACCCACTTTGAATGACCCGCCGGGTATATCTCTCAAATATTATTCTTTGTACAATAAAATATTTTACTTGACATTTAAAGAAAACTTGTTTCAAAGCAAATATACAAAGTTTAAGTTTAAAAACAAAAAAAAATCTTATTTCAACATTTTTAAACAATTTAATCTATTAAAATTTAATCTTCAAATGAAGAATTATGTTATTTAAGCAAGAAAATATTATTTTATTAAGTTCCAAAGTAATAATATCTTAAATTAAGATAGTCTTCTTTCATTGTAGTTTTATAGTATGTTAATTGGAATAAACAATGTTGTCTTAACTTAACAATTCCTATTGCTTCATATCATCGAACGAAATAACTTATAGTAAGATACATTTTCTAGATTAAAGGAATTACGGTTTACGGCAGACAAAATATGTTTTTGTCAAGACAATACCGCGCAACTAGCGAGCGGCCACCATGTCCATTCTTTCCGTGACCGGCCGGCCGTTGGTGCACATCTTGAAAGCAAGATGCAAGAAGAAGTTCTGCAAGCAGAAGCCTATAGTAGAAAGTGATAACAAGCAACTCCATTTGTGCGCGCAGAGGCAGTTTAGGGCCAATATAAATTGCATAAATGCTTTTACTGCAATGGACAAGGTGTCCCTCGCAGTAAAAGCTTGTGCGTTGCTGTCCCACGCAACGAACAACTTTTTACAGGTTATTTAAAGAAGTTTATTAAGAAAACCTGTAAACGAAAATCTGCTCAGCATTGTGCAAGGCTTAGAAAAATTGGACAGTGAAAGTAAGTCAATAAGTTTATTTTTAACCGACTTTAAAAAATTACGAGGTTCTCAATTCGTTGGAATCATTCATATTCTTTTGTTTTCATGTTCGATCCCCGATTACTCAAAGACTCCTGGCCGTTTTGGAAATTATACATTTAGATACATACAGTAGGTACTCGTACCTAGTACATCCCTAAAGTATTTTATTTATTTTAGAATATGATCATTTCATTACAATACATATGCATTCATCCTCCTCTTATGTTTTATTTTGTCTGTCATACATTAATCTAGGTGTCATTTCTATAATATCGCTACGATCTGATCAATCAACGTTCTAATACATTTGTCTTATTTTTAGAATCCTGGTGATATTCCTACATACAAAAATAGAAGAACAAAAGCTGAAGGCCTCTGCAAGCAAACAAGTTAAATGTTCAATATAATTTTACAAGGGAATTTGCACGTGTTGATAATTCAATGACCTATTATTAATTATACTGTACTGACAGTTTTATAATGTTAGACATATTTAGTGTAGGTAAGTCGCCATAAGCATGCCAACTTATAAAGAATAATGTTAAAAGTATCTAAATTATCGTTTTAGTTTTAGATACCTAGTTATTAGGCTATTATTTTATTTTTTAATTTTGTAATTAATCAATATTATTGACTGTTGTAAGTGTTATATGAGAATTTAAAATCAGTTTCTCATATTTTTTTAAATTATGTGTAAATTAATAACATTATGTGAGATATGTCTTTATTACTTGAATAATATGATGTTATTCGTGTGTACAGCCAGCTATTAATATAGATTGCATTATATTCAAACCTGTTTTTCATTTTGATCGAAAAAATTGTGTGAAATAAAAAGAAAGTAAATTGTATCTTTCTTAGATGTAGTAAGGGTACTTTGTACTGGAACTAAAAGGGTTTTTATTATATAGTAATTATCTAGGATGTAAGTAGTAAAGCTAGCTTGTTTTGATTATGGTCTCCATTCAATAATTTGTTTCTCATTGTGAGATTTTTGGCATGCTTGTATAGGTAGAAATATATTTGCTTAGTCTAAATTTAAGATTATATGAGTGTAAAAACCATAATGTATTCGTGAAAATTTATAACATTTTTTAGATGTGTACGAAAGAAAAAAAAAGATTTATTTTTTATTTTCACGAATACCTACATTATGGTTTTTACACTAATATAAGCTTAAATTTAGACTAAGCAAATATATTTCTACCTATACAAGCATGCCAAAAATCTCACAATGAGAAACAAATTATTGAAAGGAGATCTTTATTTTTCAGAACAAAGTAACTTTATTACATCCAAGATAATTACGATTTAATAAAAACCCTTTAATTCTCGGAAGAAAGTAACATTACTACATCCAAGATAGTTACGGTTTAGTAAAAAATCGTTACGTTTTGCCACAAGTAAAATTTATCTTATAATGAGAAAACCCTTTTTGTTGGTAGGACAAATAATTTTACAATGAGAATATTTTATTTCTGCAGAAGATTTCAGAAACTTACACAAAAATGTTGAAATCTTGAAAGAATCTATTATTTCTCTATGCAAGGCTTTTATTTGTTATTATAATATAATAACAAATTAAACTGAGAATGTTTTATATCATGTGAAGATAAAAAAATCTTAAGATATGTATCACTTTCAAAATCCAAGTAAAACCAATTTCAAAACAAGATCGTTCTGTTTTGTTATACATTTTTATCATATTGAACTAAGAATATCATCTCTTACATTGATTCTGCATTTTCTTGAATGAACATGTTATAAGTACTTTAGGATTAAGAACTTCAATTTCATTAGAACTAGAAAACTAAATCTCTTTGGTGGAAGATACATTGTCTTGGATCAAATGGCAATTGTCTTGTCACAAAACAATTGACATTTGATTTCTTGAATTATGAATATTAATCCAAAAGTTTTTTTTTCTTTCTATAAGAAAATATTAGTTTCCCTATATATGAAATCGCCATTATCTTGGTTCAATGCAAACTAACTTCGTGGAAGTTAAAATATCTTAAATGAAGAAATCCTTTTTATGTGTGTACGTGAAAGAGTAACAAGCATCCATACACATCCTCATAAACTTTCGCATTTATAATACGATAATTTAATTGGTTATATGACAAGCCAGTTGGCGCAGTTGGTTAAAACACCACCTATCACGCCGCTGGTCGTGGGTTCGATTCCCATCCAAGACAAACATTTGAGTGCATGTGACTGGGTGTAATTATCTTTATAAGTAAGAATTTACAAAAAAAAAAAGTAGTATATGCAGCATATCAGTTATCTGGTTTCCATAGTACAAGCTCTGCTTAGTTTGGGATCAGATAACCGTGTGTGAAGAATGTCCGAGGATATTTATTTATTTGTAGTAAGTGTGTTCTCTACTTTTATATTTTACTAGCTGTTCCCCGTGGCTTCACTCGCGTTCCCGGGATAAAAAGTAGCCTATAACCTTCGGGGATAATGTAGCTTCCTATTAGTGAAAGAATTTTTCGAATCGGACCAGTAACTCCGGAGATTAGCGCGTACAAACAAACACTCTTCAGCTTTATTATTAGTATACTAATATTATTAGTATAATAGTTATAGATTACAAGATTTTATTTAGTTTCACCTGTCCCGATGTTTGTCATCAAATATTGCAACTAATTGCAAGTTAAATTTGTTCCACTTCCCGGTTACCGATTGAGCTGAAATTTTCGCATGACATTGCAAAACTATTATAACATGGAGCTGATCTGATGCTGGAGCTGGAAGGCGGCCATAGGAACTACGTAAACAAACGTCACAACTCCGTCGTTTTTGCTCAGCTCATTGGTACCGTCTTAACGAGTAGTTGAAGACTATGCAAAAAAAGTACAGTCGGCAATAAAAGCGTGTACACACGGCCACAGATCAAGCTACACATTTTTGTTGCAAAATAGCTCCTATTACAACCGCATAAGGTGCCGCAGTGTGTAGCTTGATCTGTGGCCGTGTGTATCAAAAATGTTTTTTTTTACAGTAACTTGTTTTGACGGTTTTAGTCATGGACAAACGAATTAGATTCTCCATGGTTTTAGTACTTCCGCTTTATTAGGTTTAAAGAATCTTTATTTCTCAAAAGAACAGAGTTCACTTAATGAGAGTTTACAATGTTATCTTAATAGTTTAGCAGTACACGTCCAGTAATTTAGACATTTAAGATAATGTATGAGTAAGTACATGAAGAATAAGTATCAAACTAAGATATTCTAAGACCAAAAAGAACCATACTTAATTAAACTAAACTAAACAAAACAAAAACGAATTATTAAGTTACCACAATAAAGTAGATAACCAAAATAATTAATATACGTAGTTAAAGAAGACAATAAAAAAGTATTATAACCACACATTTTTTACAATAAAAAATAAAATAAAAAAGGAAATCAAACTACAGCTGTAAAGTAATAATAATCAACAGAAAATAAAAGTTATGATGAAAAATTATCTCTCTTCGTCAATACATATTGTTTTAATTTCGTTTTAAATAAATTAAAAGATTTAAGGTCCCGAATATCTTCAGGGATCTTGTTGTATAATTGTGCACCCTCAAATTTAATATTATTTTTTCCATATTGTGTTCTAGGTACGTTAGTTACTAGTTTATTATTATTTCTTAAGTTAAATTTGTGTGACTTTTTTAAAAACGTTATTTGCGAGTGAATGCTATTATCAATAATTTTACGAATTAGAATGCAAGTATTGAAGACATAGAGTTGCTTGATATTCATTAATTTTGTTTCGTTATATATTTTTATTGTTGGAGTAAGAAAATCGTAATTAAAAAGTAGTTTTATAATTTTATTTTGGGCAATTTGTAGGTCTTTTAGTGTTGATTGGGGAGCACATCCCCAGATCTCAATTAGGTAAGCAAGGTGTGATTTCACAAGTGAATTATATATTGTATATTTAATATTAAGAGGAAGATTGCGAACACATTTTCGTAGGCGACATAAGCGACATAATTTTGGAAATTATATTATTAATATGAGAAGTCCAAGATAATTTACATTCTAGTCTTAAACCCAGGTACTTTTCACAGTTACTTCTTTGTATTATTTCATTATTTATTGTTAATGGGGAAAAGTTAGTTAGTTTTTTGTTTTTGGCTAAAAATATTATGTTTGAGGTTTTAGATGTATTGATAGTCAAAAGATTACAGTTAAACCAAAAGAATAGTTTATTTAGATCAATTTAAAGTACCCGAATATGAATTTAGTACATGCTTAGAATTTAGTAAAATTATGAAACGAGTAAGCTCTCAGCAAAAGTAGCCCTTGGAACCGTGCGTTATGTCTTGCGGTCTTGCATGTACGCGAATGAGCCGTCCCACACTGAACTAAACAAAACAGTTCCCGATGTATCAGATCTTTAAATGTGTGTTCTAAAAACATGTTGTTTTCTGACTGTACTAATGGAAATTTGGGGTTTTAGTCATCATGACCCACTTTGAATGACCCGCCGGGTATATCTCTCAATATTTTCATGGGCAAAATTTCTATAAAGAACAAAATATTTCCTCGGCATATATATCTATCTATATATATAAAAGAAAGTCGTGTTAGTTACTCCACTTATAACTCAAGAACGGCTGAACCGATTTAGCTGAAAATTGGCAGGGAGGTAGTTTAGAGCCAGGAGAAGGACATAGGATAAGTAGGTAGGGGTAGGTAGGGTAGGTAGGGTAGGTAGGTAAGGTAGGTAGGGGTAGGTAGGGTAGGTAGGTAAGGTAGGTAGGGGTAGGTAGAGGTAGGTAGGGTAGGTAGGTAAGGTAGGTAGGGGTAGGTAGTTAGGTAGGGGTAGGTAGTTAGGTAGGGGTAGGTAGTTAGGTAGGGGTAGGTAGATAGGTAGGGGTAGGTAGATAGGTAGGGGTAGGTAGTTAGGTAGGGTAGGTAGGTAGGGGTAGGTAGTTAGGTTAGGGGTAGGTAGTTAGGTAGGGGTAGGTAGTTAGGTAGGGTAGGTAGGTAGGGGTAGGTAGGTAGGTCCCAGTTTTATTTTTGTTCTCAGGGCAGGACAACGTCTGCCGGGTCAGCTAGTTTATTATATACCTACATATATTTTTACAAATCTCTTGCAATACAAAATTCAGAAAAAATCTTAATTAGGAATCATAATTTCTCGTACAATCGTCGCCTTATGTATCAGGGAGTGCTATTTGAAAAAAAAAAAAGAACGATAATCAATCAGCAAGAAAAAATGACTAACTGCAAGCTCAACTAAATAAATAAATAAAAGATGATGAATAATATACGTAAAGACCAAATCAGGTACCTATTAGGTAATCCTGTTTCTTGATACATATTACAAAATAGTTATGAATGTATTTTAGAAAGGTTCGCGTGAAAGATATGACCGTAATGAAGCATTGTCTGTATTAAGATAGTTATTTGTTATTAATTTGTGGTATTGATGTGTTCTTAGCGCCTACTAAGACCAAATAATGAGCCTGATATGCCGGAATAATTGGCAATAGGGCGGAAAAATCATGTTCCAAAATGAAATAGTTGAGATTTTGTAGCACATACCTACTTACAAGATACAATAACTCCCGTTTTAGGTTTATAAATACCTACCTCAAACTGACTCACGTTGACTGTCTATTTCAGATATTTTTTCGTCAATTCATTTTTCATACGTCCCTAGAAAATCAAAGTTCTAGCATACTTACACGTTCAGCCCAGAAAACGTGATTCAGTTTCCTTTGGCGATTGCTTTACATGTAGGTAATGCACAAACGTCACAGCCAGACCAAAAATGCTTTACATAACCCCACGATATACGATATACGATAACGTACGATTTCTGCGAGCTTCGGTCCCAGGGTCCCATGTTCCCATGGCAAAATGAGTATTTTTTTAATTTCGATCATTCTAAAAACCGCCAATGGGTTTCCTCTGGCGGTCGCCATCGGATATATACCTAAGCTATTTTTTCGTACAGACAGACAGACCTCCTATTTGACCTCTATCTCAACGTAAGTTAACGATGTGGCAGTAAGTGGTAAACACAAAAAGCAGAAAGCAAATAACAAACAAAAGTTCGCAAATAAAGGTCATATATTTATATACATATACCTACCTACATTGTGTTTACATACATCTATGAGGCACTAAGTATGAGGGTGTTTCTAGGATATAACCACGTCAGATTTTTTATTTATTCAAGTTCAACACCGAGGCATTTCAGCTACTAGGTAAGATTTTCCATATAAATCGTTTACCAGAAATACATGGTGATATTTTATGGGTGATGTTTTGTATGTGATAGACATTCTATCAAAAATGCTCATATTAAAATAGACTATACTGAATGTTAGAATTATTTACGTATGTAAAAAGAAACCATGACTGATTGACTGACTGACTGATTTATCAACGCACAGTTCGAAACGGAACTTACTAAGAAAAGGATTTTTGAAAATTTCCTCCTCAAGGGGGTAAAATAGTTTGTAACTAAATAAAATTACATTCTGGAAACTACATGTTGTATAAATTCTAGAAAGTAGATATTCTCAATTCTAGGCTGGTCTTACCAAACGCATATTGGTAAGTATTTGGTAACATTGAAAACGGCTTTAGCGGTACAAGTTTCACTGTCGATTTCCAAAACAAATCTTACAAAAGTAGCTCATGTACTTATATGGGAAATGGTTCTCTCCAATACTCAGTTCAAAATCCACAGTTACTAAATTAATGTGTATCCAAATAAAGCCATCGTATCTATAGATATACCTAATAGGAGAAACTTATAGGTCGAATAAACGCGAAATTTTGTGGGTACTTAGACATAGGCTCCATTTTAGACATCTAATAATTAAGGATTTTCAAGGTGGTTTTCAAATAGGAGATATTTGGACATAATGGTAGTTTATAAAATGAAATTATTTTTCCATTTTGATTGACACTTGCTTATAATTATGTAGGTAGGTACCTAAAATAAACCGGACTGAAAGATAAACTATCTCTCTAATACCCTCTTAACAGAACTGAAAAATATAACTAAATCATTAATCCTTATATTATAAAAGCGAAAGTATGTTTGTTACTTCTTCACGTTCAAACGGCTGGACCAATTTTGAAGATCTAGTCTATACTAATATTATAAAGAAGAAAGATTTGATTGTTTGTTTGCATTGAATAGGCTCCGAAACTACTGAACCGATTTGAAAAATTCTTTCACTAATAGGAAGCTACATTATTTCTGAAGGTTATAGGCTACTTTATGTCCCGGGAACGCAAGTGAAACCGCGCGGAACAGCTAGTGTTCTATAAAACTAAATTTTTTCATCTGTTCTCCATCCATAAATCTTTATTCTGTGTTTCCGTACTGATTACATCTCTATTCTTTGTTAAATACCTACTTAGATCACTTTTAGTGATAAGGGCACCCAATTGTCACATTCTTATTGTAAGTCGCAGATAAATTTATTTTATTTTTATTTTTATTGATTAATTGGTAACAAAAGTTATTCACCCTTGGCTGGGTTATCACTCAGTGTGTGTTCTGTGTCGATAATATTCTCAAACACAAACTTATTTATTATAAAATGTCTTCATTTCTATGGAGGTCTACTATTATATTCTAAACCCAAGACAGGATTATCTAAGTAGCTAGGTAACTTACCTACCTTATTGCGTTAGGTAATTTGCATCTCCTATTTTGGTAGCTCAAACTATTGACGATTCTGCAAGATTTTTGCCACATGTCTGTTTTTTTTTTGTCATCAGATTAGAATCACTTTCGTACCTCCCATCGCAAGACAATGATGATCACAGCAGATCCGCAATCGCACTCCCCACTGAGCTGAGTTTACAGAAAGTAAAAGCAAAACGCATCACACCGTCCAATTCACTGCCCGCGACGATTGTCGGCGAGCGAGACGCGTTCCTTTTTCAAATCTCCCGCCAAAAACCCGCCCTCGTCGTTTCGTTCAGAAACCTTAATTTAGTTTTTTTTTAATTAAACATCAGTGCGTTGAACCTTTGGAATTTGAGTGCAGCGTCCTAAGGCCCGTTTCATAAGTGATTGAAGAATGTTATTGTACCGACCGACGCGCAGTGAAAGTGTTGTGACGTAAGCGTTACATTATAAGTTGTTATTATGGCGGATATCAGCCGTTTTGGAGAACGGTGTCTTACTGCTCTTGGTGAGTTCATTTTGAATATAAAAAAAAATAGACGCCGTTGATATTCTATTAGAAATACGTAACACACTCACCATTTCTTTTCTGTTGGCAGAAAACGTCTTCATATTATTTTACAAATCACATTGGAAAATTAAAACCAAACTACCCTCAAAAGTATTTGTACTAAATGTGAATTAAAATTCAATTAAAAAGAATCCGTTTACAATGTTGCAATCAATAAAGAACTGGTATAAATTAATAAAACTGCAACCCATGCCTCATAAAACATTTAAAAAAAAAACAATACACTAAAAACGCCCTCTCGTTTATCTAAACTGTAATAAATGTCATATAAATCTGCACATACCTTACAGATTACAGCCCGCGGGTTGGGTATAAAATTTCAAATGATTTGCAATCGATTGTAAGTATCGATTAACATCTAGAGATTTGTTTGAATAGTATATCTAATATCGGTACTAGGCCATCGTTAATTTTCTTTTTTTTTTAAACAGAACAGTGAAAGCAACGCGTTTCTGCTGCAAATGAGCCGAGAAATTAAACAAAAGGCTTTATTTGTCTTTGAAGTATTTAGTCCGTGTGTCCAATTGAATTTGTCGTGGAACAAAAATAGATGAGTAAAAAAAAGTATTCAGTTAATGAGCTAAAAAGTAGTTTCTTTCCCAGGAGTTCCAATTATAGATATTTTAATAGGACTGTTATTTTTCGATAATTCAGAAAGCTGATAAAATAAAAACATTTTATCCCTTCTTCCCTATATTTTAATTCTGTAATTCAACAAGTTAACTATGTGCACCTGACTAAAAATAATTAATAACGGTTAAATTTTACTTATTTATTTTTTAATAGGATTGTTATATCCTTACCACATAGGTACTAGTTTTTTTATTCATTTTATCAGCATGATTTGTTCGTCAACTTGGTTTTTGATTAAATGTAGAGAAACTTGTCGTAAATATTTAATGTAGTTGTTTATTAGGAAAATGTAGGCAGAGCATCTGCCCAAATTAAAATTACAGATATTATCTTAAAGGTAGGTATCCAAAAACTCAGTATTTCTATAAAACATTTTTATCATATTGAATGATAAAATAATCGTAGAAAGCAACAAAAAACACAATACAACGTCTCTTCCTGAACGCAACAAATACGTTATTATAAAAAAATTGCGATCAATGACAGTAGACTTGAGCGCGTAATGTGAAATCATTCGCAGTTAGCAACTGTCAATCAATCGATAGTTAAAAACTATCACGTGCTAAATTGTTATTATGTTGCACGATAGATTTATCATTATCGATGTAACTTCACCTATTATGAATAGCGATTATTACGTTACCGATTATACTTCTTTTGTTGTTGTTTTTTTTTATCGATATTGACATAAATAATCAAGAATTCTTAGCTATGTTTCAAAAAGCTCGCTCAGCCGTTTGAAGATCATCACGACCTCTTTTCTAGTTGAAGAAATTTTTAGTGTTAAATTTATAAAAAAATGTAGGTAAGGTTTTTACGTTGTCCCCGTCATTATATGGGGTACGTTATACTACAAAGCTTGTAAATTCCTAAGCATACGGCCCGCCTGATGGTAAGTGGTTAACGTGGCCTATGGACGCTTGCTACCCTGATGATCTCTGGCAACCTTACTCACGCGCAGGAACACAACATAATTTGGCTTATATCATCGCCTTAAAATTTAATTCCCTCTAGGCTTTGTGTGCTTACCACCATCGACCACATCATCACTGACCACGGTAAGATTGTGGTCAAACACACGCCTACGTTATACATGGTAAAAAGCAATATTTGTTTATGTTTCGTACCTACTGGCGTATAAGGCGATGATAGCTCAGTAGTAGTGACGTCGGATGCCGAGACGAAGGTCCCGGGTTCGAATCCTACAATGAGCTTGAGCTTTCGGTGAAGGAAAACATCGTGAGGAAACCATAGCACGGTGGTAGGGTACTTTGTAGTACCCGCCTGGCTGGCTACCAACCTCAAGTTGAAAATCTGTCGCCTAGCACCTTTCGGTGTGTTCCGACAGCTGCACTTGAGAGCCAGTTCCTTTCTAGGCTTTGTGTGCTTACCATCATCGGCCACATCATCACTGACCACGGTGAGATTGTGGTCAAACACAGGCCTATACATAGTAAAAAAAAAATACTTAATTTTACAATGAAATAACTTTATAATAATAACTCCAAGTTGCAAATTTAACTAACAACTTTATATGGTGTAAATGTCACGCCCTCTGATATTAAAGCTCGCAATAAACAACTCCATGAATAACACTCTAGAATAGAAGCCTTGACATTTTGCCAGCAATTATATTACATACAATATATCCCGCTCGCATCCCGTCTCGATAAAGGAACGAGTCTACTGACGCGAATCACAAAATTCACACGCGAGCAATTGCGGTTCTCACGAACGAAGAGGATTTATAGTTTTACCTCCAATGAAAAAGAGGGATGTTATAAGTATGTAGTGTCTGTCGATGGCATCATAGCTCCTGAACTGATCAAGTTTTTATTAAGTTTTTTTTTGTTTAAGAAATGTTTTTTTTCTTAATCGAAGTGGTTTAAAACAAACCGCTCATCCGTTTTTAGCAAATTAGCACCTCTTTTCTAGTGAGTTTCAGGGGTTTTTTAATTTTTATTTCATTTTAGTTATTTTCATATTAGTTAAAGGTAAATCGGTCCGGGTGACTCGCATGCCACATTACGCGAATTTCGCGTCAGTTTGATCGCACCTTTACTTGTACAACCCTAACTAGATTCGCTGCTTCAAATGGCAAGTCTTATTACTAACATGATTTAATTTTACCCTTACAGCTTGGTAATATACCCAAATTAATTACCTGTAAGCACTTTGCACATGTTAAAATTCAATCATGATAATTTTGTTAAAATATTATACAGGGTGGAATTTTGTAATGCCACCTGGAGGGGAAGTACTCTTAATACTTTAGATAGAAAATTTTGCTCAAAGGAAACATTCCTTTATTTTTGAAAAGAAAAAAAACGGCATTAAAGATTTTTAAAAATTCGCTTGCCGCACACGGTAATCGAACCGACTAAAATCTGTAAAAGTTGCACCGTGTACTTCTATTGCATTGATTGTTAGGGTCAATGAAATCTTAAATTATTAATTCAATCGGTCAAGTTAAAGCACTTTTACTCAAAGATCTATCTGTGTACTTATGTTATTCATTAATTATTATCATTGACGTCATTTATCCATCGAAATGACGAATTACTATTTAGATAAGACGATTGCAATTTGCACGTGTTTGTAATGCAGACTCCTTTCTTAGATGTGACATAACTGCGTGTATGACGTAGTTTAAATATGGAATGTTACATTTGAAAATAGATTTTCATCTGTTATTCACATTTGATTGTTTTTACAAATCATTTCATAATTGTTTCACGGTAAAAATGGCTTATCAAGAGCAATTTGATTTAATGGAAGCTTATTTTTTAAATAATAAAGATGTGAATCGTGCTCTGCGGTGGTATGGAGAGAGATATCGAGACCGTCAGACACCAACTCGATTTGTACTGAAAAGAATGATAGATAATTTAAAGAACACTGGAAGTTTCAAAAAGCGACGGCACCCTCTTCAACAAAACAACTTTGATTTTGAATTAAATATTTTAACATACTTCGAAGCATTTCCGAAGGCTTCAAGCAGAGATGCTGCCGAAGTAATTGGAACAACCCACACTCGCATACTTAAAGCGCTGAAAAAGTATAAGTTTAGATGTTATCGTGATGGTCGGTTGGTACAAAAATTGCATCCTGGGGATTGTGAGAGACGACTACAATTTTGTCAAAACATGCTGAGAGAAATTGACCGTAACCCTAATTTTTTGAGTAACATTGTATGGTCTGACGAAACCAACTTCAGCAATAACGGCATGTACAATCGCCGCAATAATCACTATTGGTCTAGAGTGAATCCTCTTCGTGTTCATGAAACTAACAGTCAAGTAAGATTTTCTTTCAACGTTTGGTGCGGAATTATGAGAAATATGGTTGTGTTAGTCCATGTATACGAAGGTCACTTAAACACTGTGAAGTATTTAGAAATACTCGATTTATTAAGAAACGAGTTAAATGGTTTCCCCGAGGAAGAGCGAAACCAAATAATTCTACAGCAAGATGGTGCTCCAGCCCATAACAGCAGAATCACTACTGCCTACATTAAAAACCATTTTAATACCTGGATTGGTACAAACGGCACAATCAGATGGCCTGCGAGATCACCAGATCTCACCCCTTTAGATTTTTTTTTGTGGGGATATGTAAAAAATCAAATTTACACTAAATGTTATGAGAATATAAACGAGTTGAGAGTTGAAGTTCAGAATACGATTTATAACATTCACCACAATACGTTATTGAAGGTAACTAGAAATGAATTCGTTAGAAGAATAAATTTGTGTATCCAAGAAAATGGAGCCCATTTCGAGCAATTAATTAGTTAGTTTAAATTTTTGTACATAATTAAATTAATTTAAAATTTCATTGTTTTCATGTAATTCAATTTATGAAGTTTGTTAAAGAGATTTCATCCTTATTGACCCTAACAATCAATGCAATAAAAGTACACGGTGCAACTTTTACAGATTTTAGTCGGTTCGATTACCGTGTGCGGCAAGCGAATTTTTAAAAATCTTTAATGCCGTTTTTTTTCTTTTCAAAAATAAAGGAATGTTTCCTTTGAGTAAAATTTTCTATCTAAAGTATTAAGAGTACTTCCCCTCCAGGTGGCATTACAAAATTCCACCCTGTATAACACCTATTCTTTCATCACATCTTATTATCGACACACAAACGTACATACAAACAGTCATATACATTGTCATTTATAATTAAGAAGTAAGTAAGTATTATTTTGACTCTTACACTTAATTAATTAAGTGTAAGAGTCAATTGCAACTTTAGACGTTCATAAGTGCCTAATTGATTAAAATATGTATTCCGATAGCTGCAACTAAGAACCAGTTCCCTTCTAGGCTTTTTGTGCTTACCATCATCGACCACAACATCACTGACCACTGTGAAATTTTGGTCAAGCACATGCCTATACATCGACTTTTAAAAAAAGAATAAAACCTCCTTCAATAAATTATTAAAATCAGTTCATAAGCAAAAAAAAATGCGTGAACAAACATTTAAAAATAAGACATACAATCGAATTGAGAACCTCCTCCTTTTGAAGTATTCGATTTTCGATTTGAAGTTTATTTATGTATTATTAAAAAAAAACTGTAACTGCATAAATTCAAAAGAAAGATCCACATAAGAATGAAGCCTTGCTGAGTTTCTTGCCGGAGTCTTCTCAAGTGTATTACGAACCGGTGGTAGAGTCATTTGTAACTGTCAATGTTCATAAGTGCCTTAACAGGGCTTAAACTGAAAATGAGTTTGAGAAGGATCTAATTTATTTACCACCACTCTTCTTGTAGGTGCTATTAGGTTGAAATCTATAGAGCATGCTTAGACTTTGCTCAGACTTTACTTAGGGTATAAACCTACGTTATAAAGTAAATATTTGTGTGTTTTAATTTGTAGCCAAATGTTTGGTAAGTCGTCGATTAGGTGCACTTAACCTTTGCTTAGCACACACTCAGAGAGCTTCAAAGAATGCATTTTAAATACCGACTTTGTACGGTAAAGTTTGAGCAAAGTCTAAGTATCTCTATAGACCTCAGCCTTAGAATTCAGAATTAAAACTAATTAACAAAATCAATCAGCACAAATTCAAAACACCTCAACTGGTAAAAGTAGATTAAATCAAGTTTCAAATAAATACACAACAGTATAGATTCCGTGAATATGTTTAGTATCGGGGAAAGTATTCTAGGAAACTAGGTAATATACCCACATGGCCGACGTTACAGCTTATTAAAATTCAGTATATCATTAGCTCATTTGTAAAATGCCCTCGTTAACTACAAGATCGTTTTTAGCATGTTTAACTATGATTAGTATTGATAGATTTATTTTTAACACTAAATTTTTAATGGTAGGTAGTTTAGTTTAATATTAGGTTAGTATTTATTTATCTAGATTTTTAACTATTTATTTGTTTCTAGTATTTTCTTACAATTTTTATTTATATGTAGGTATTGATGCTAATCAAGTAATATATATATACATACAAATTAAAACTATATAATCTAAACTAAACTAACATTAACTATGTACATAAAAAAATAAATATTTTTTTTTACTACCTACTTATAAGTAAAAAAATTGTCCCAAATCGCTGCCTAGCGGTAGCGTTTTAGTTCTAGTTTTAATTTAATTATTTTGTTAATGTTTGTTTGTTGCTGTAAAAAAAATATCCTATTTTTTTATTAAAAGAAAACTTAATGTGAGATGGAAAGTAACTCCGACTAGACTTTTTTTTTTCTTCATCAAAGTCACTTTTTCAGTCAAGTTTTTCATGTCAGAAAGTTGACAAGGAAGCAGGCGGTCCATCCGATAATATGTGGTTACCGCCTATCGCCATTTGCAATACCAGAGGTAATGCTAATGTGTTGCCGACCTGTTACAATGCCTAGAAGGTTACTGGCTCTCTCTGGCTCGGATAAGCTATTCCTCTAATATGTTTTTACAAAAACTGTTGTAATTTCAAATTAACAGGTAGGCTCTAGATACCACTTATCTGGCAATAGGGAGTATTACTGCAATGTTTTGGCACCAGAGTGCAGCACTAGCACAAACAGTAGGTAAACAGAGTTTTTATAAACTCGCGCCATGTTCCCTTCCTGAAGCAGTTTCTTCAGATCATCCACGTTTAATGGCCGTAGGATGCCATTATACCAAATAGTGTTCACTTAATAGTGTTGAAATAACATGCGTTATGGTACGCCATGGCGGTTTGGCGGTTTGTTTACTGTATGTGCTAGTGGCGCCATCTGCGCACAGCTTTGCGTAATGTTCCCTATTGTAAAATCTGCCCTTATTTGTATAGATACCCACAGTATAACGGTGGTGTCCACGCCGGAAGATATTTTTTTAAATTAACAGATCGCGAGTGAAGTCAGGCGGAAAGCTAATTATTGCTCAAAAGATACAAACTTACACAACATTCATAAACGGCACAACTTGCATAAACGGATGCAGGGATGTGTCATTGTTGTCAACAATATGACGTAACAACAGTTTGAAGTCCGGCTCACTTTTAGTGGCTAATGATGTGTTGGACGTTAATGACACTTTTTGACTTACTTTGAATAGGTAACTCAAAACTCATTTCTTCAGGTTAGCAGTGGCTGCCCCCCCCCACACAAGGCCAGCTACCTTTGCGGTTTGCTTTGAATTTTGAGGCTATGCTGATCATAGCTCATGCGATACCTAGGCAGTGGCGAAGGGTCCATATAAGCCGATTCCCATCGGCTTACCTTTTAGGAATCTCAGTCCCAAATTTTCATCATTTCAAAGCCACTTTTATCATGCTTAAAATACAGTGTAATTATTTTTTGAACGGCTTACCCTCGCCATAATTTCACCCCTCGCCACTGGTACCTACTACTGATCGTCGGTCGAACGAATTCGGAACAACTCGAGTCTATCTCATCCTGTTCCTCCAACATAAATTTAAAAAAAATTCTTATGACAAGGCCGAGGGCCCCACCCCCCAAATTGGAATCCTGGATCTGCCCTTGGGTTAGGCCCTGTTATAAATGGCACTTATGAACTCTACCACCGGTTTCACATACTGGATTATGACACACCACCTACTGCGTCGCAAGTCGTGGGTTCGATTCCCATCCAAGACAAACATTTGTGTGCATGTACATGTCTGTTTGTCCTGAGTGTGGGTGTAATTATCTATTTAGGTAAGTATTTACAAATAAAAAGTAGTATATGTAGTATATCAGTTATCTGGTTGTCCATAGTACAAGCTCTGCTTAGTTTGGGATCAGATAACCGTGTGTGAACAATATCCCAGGATATTATAATTTATTTATACTTCAACTGAGAAGTCTACGGCAATACGTAACATTATTTTTACTATGTATAGGCATGTGTTTGACTAGAATCTCACCGTGGTCGGTGATGATGTGGTCGACGGTAAGCACACAAATGCCTATATAGAAGGAAGGGAACTGGCTCTCAAGTGCAACTGACGGACATACAAACATTACTATTTACATTGCAAGAGACGTAGAGCATAGCGATCTTTCGCTTGAAGAGCAGCTTGAAATCCTTAAAGAATAACGCAATGCTGTGTTCCTATCCTTGTATCACTCGTTAGTAACCCTGGTAAGCGCTTACCATCAGTTGAATTGTTACAATGGTCTAAATGTCTGGTTCTACATATTGGAAGGGATGAATGAAAGATCTATGGATGTTTTTGTTTTGACACGCGTTGATGTCTTTTCTTTTGTCCAAATTGTTTTTTGATCAATTTTGAAATTCAAATTATTAAATTATAAAGGGAAAATTATTTAAACACATGGGTTGGTGCTTCGATTTTTAACTTGAGTACGACCGCGTAACAAAATGGTAATGAGCTTCATTAAACTGGGCTTCCATTTTCTGCAATTCCGGTATGTTTATCTATTCGATTTATCAAACGAGTCAATTACACCATCCATAAACTCGTCCAAAGTCTCGCGTGGGATCTAAATATTATAGAATTCCAGTAGAAAGATCGTCCTAATTACTGTCACTACGTGTGAAAGAGACGACTTACCCATCGGATAGGATTGACTTCTATTTATAGAGTTTCCTTATTGAGAGCCATTTCTTTATTTACTTTAAATACTCTTTAGAATTTCTAACTTAAATTATATTTATTTACACTATCAGCCCTATTTACCTATAAAAGATGAAGTTCATTATCATTTTTTTATAAGGTAGAGCTGAAGCTTATAGTACAATTCGGACCTTAGTAGTAGTGCGCCGCGACGTCCCACTCCCGCCGCGAGATGTCCCACTCAGTCTCGTCCCGTTCAAGCGGCCCGAGCGCCATTATTACCATCAGTACCTAATCCAACCGCCCCCAATTACTCGTAACTCGTACTAAGTCCTCCTTCTCCCTCGCTAACGCCCTGAGCCGAGGTTCGTACCCCATTCGGGGGTGCCCTTAGGCGTGGTTACCTAAACATTGCCCGGCTGAGAGCCCTCTGCGCTCGCCGATTTATCCGGTAAGGTTGATGCAGCCATAAGAGACTACCAACTTTAGTCCTTTAAAAAAAATCGGACCTTATTAAGCTTCGTCCACTGAGCTATCATCGCTTCATACTTGAATGAAGCGATATAGTCCGCGTACTTTGACTCATTGACCGCCTTCGAGGAGGCGTGCGCCGATAGTGAAAGCCTCGAGGTAATGATGTCACATTTATGTAACATCCATTGTCACATCGAGTAGTGTAGCATTGAAACTCGGTTAATACGTAGATCGTGACGTTGCGAATCGATTATCGATTTTTTTGTATTGAAAATATGTTATGCGTATTAATAATGTAGCATTTTATTATGTATAGTTTGCGATTGGATGTTTTATTGTTAAACTGGCGACCCACCCGGATGTATATACATAAACCTTCCGTGAAAAATTATCTAACTGATGGTGAAAACTGCATCAAAATCGGTTGCGTGGTTTAGGAGGAGTTAGCGGTTATAGGTATGCAGACAGATGCGGAAAGCGACTTTGTTTTACACTATGTAAAGATATCGATAATTCCTTTTAAAAATATTAATCTACTCTAAAATTTTAAAGAGAGATTTTTATTTTTCTTTGCAATTAATAAACTGTCGGTCTGATTAAAAAATATATTTTATCAGCACGATGCTATATTATCACTGAGTAACATAGGCTATATTTTAATTATAAATAAATTAGGGTTCCCTATGAAAAATCCATTAATGTAACCCAAGGTATAAAAAAGAATGACCTACCTAGGTATAAAATTCCTTACATCTTGTGGATCGCGGATGAAACTGAGATAGTAAATAACTAATAAATAAACAAAAATATTATATATGAACAAAGCTACCATATAATTTAAGTTATATTGGATTGATAGACGATTGATATTTCTCTAAGTCTTGACTTTTTGTTAACATCGGAAGGCATTGACCTACATACCTCTAAGTTTTATGGCTCTCATCATATTAGTTGTTCTTAGAACCTCGTCTGAGAATGTATGCGACGACTTTTGTATAGATTTGCCGCGAATCTATGCTAATAACAAGAATACGAATAATAAAGCCGAAGTTTATTTGTTTGAACGCGCTAATCCCTGGTGTCACTGGTCCGATTCGAAAATTTTTTTCACTAATAGGAAGCTACATTATCCCTGGTTATAGGCTACTTTTTATTCCGGAATCGCGGGTGAAACCGCGTGGGACAGCTAGTTTATGTAACGGAAACTCAAACTCAAAAATAATTTATTTATAAATATCTACATAATAGATAATTACACCCAAATCAAACAGTTCATACATACAAATGTTTGTCATGGATGGGGGTCGAATAGGTGGTCTTAACCAACTACGCCAACTGGCCTGTCTACTGTGTTTGGGGATCTAGAGAATGAATTAATGATTGCTGAATCAGTTTCAGTAGTGTATTATGGTTTCTAATTATAAGTTATCAATATTGAATGATATAAAAGGATTAGTGCAAACAGCGCAACGCAATAGAAATTGAATTGATTTCAAGGTATTTCACTGTGCACGTAGTGGAACTAGTGGTATCCAATCGCTGGGATTTTCCGAGTAATCGTAATACTAGTATTTATATATTTGTACTTGGATTATATAACGATGTAATAATCGAGATTGTGAGTCAGAGGTGTAAACCTACAAATACCTATTACTGGGTTCAGAATCTTGTCATTTTCCAATTTCTTTACGTAATGTAGGCTCTACTAAGAAAATATTTTTTTTAAATAACCTCACAACCCTAATTGGCTTAAATGAAACTGCATAACGAGTAGGTAACCTAGCCATTGTAAATTACATTTTCTTATAATTACTATGAAGCCAGAATATAAAACTCACACTTATTTTTAAGCAATTCATTCCGAACTGGTAGAGTCAACCTTCAACAATATTAAATGAGTTTTGAGTTTTCGACATACTTAGTTAGGTTTAGACTTAGTCAAACCTCCAAAACAAAAAATAACGAGGACATAATGTGAAGTGATTCATAACACTACGCGTGCGTGCGCGCATTGGTACCAACTGCGTATTTTCCGAAGCAATAAATTATCGGGGTCAAGCATTATGAAACCGCTGGGTGTCTCTGCAAATTAATGCACTCATTATAAATTAATTACTACGTTTTATTTTACTACAATGCGGGCTTTATTTTTTACGGCTTCATTCGCGTTCCTGCGATAAAAAGTAGCCTATATAATAACCTTCGGGGATAATGTAGCTTCCTATTAGTGAAAGAGTTTGTCGAATCGGACCAGTAACTCCAGAGATTAGCGCGTTCAAACAAACTCTACAGCTTTATTATTAGTATAGATTGATATAAATTAGTATAGATAGCTACGGATTTATTTTCTATTTACACTAATAATAAAATGGTAATTTTTGTAAGTTCGGATGTAGGAAGTTACTGGTCCGAGTTTATATAATTTGTATGTATATTTATAAATTATCTGCCTTAATGATTTCCAATAATTTAATCGCTAATACATCGATATGATTCATCCATCCAAAACATCTCCAACAATAACCGCTTACCCTAACCTTTACAAATCATACATAAAAATACCGTTGAAACAAAACATGTGGATTGTTACGCAACGCGTCGGCTGCGCTTGCGCATATTTGCGTAAACTACACTTTCTAGTGACTCACGTCAACTGTAATACAGATAATCTTACCTTGCTCGTTTGTTTCCTTGCTTTTTTGTGCTCAGAGATTCCTTAACGCGTTTTTAATTTATTAAATTTCTGAATGTCATTGTCAAGAATGTCATAATGACAGTCATTAGCATATTGTATGCGTGATGTGGTGAAGGAACTGTAAGAAAGTGAATTGAAGGTTGTTTCAAGGTAGGAGTTAAGCGGTTGACCTAAATGGTGGATGGTAGCGGTTTTTCCCTGCTTACTAGTCCTTCATAAATATAATGCAGTCATGATTTTCTTTTTATAAAAAAGGCCCTGCGAACCGGAGGCTCAAATAAGGAGGATAATTAAAATTGAATAAACACACCTTGGAAATACTATTGGTAGGTTAGGTCCTACATAAGATACCTTGATAATAAAGATCCATAATTTTTGGGAACTTACTAAAATATTTACAATTATTTACAACAAATATACAAACTATATATAAAAAATTTCCTCGAGGCGGCCGCTGCTGCCAATCAACGGCAAGGTTCCCAGAAGGCTGGCAGCGTTCCCTCTTTGTATGGCCAAGCTAACGCGTTGGCGGAAAAAGCTCCCCGCCCGCCGGTCCCATGTGACCTCAATTAATTTTGAAGATAATGTTCGAGAAAATCGGCGATCCTCGGACCCCCAAGGACCCATGGTCTCGACCGCAAAAGGCAAAAATAAATAATTTGGGCCAATAGAAGCGTATTTTTTGGATTTACACGGTAAAAAACGATTTCTTCAAATAAAAGAAAATGCGTTATGCCAAGAAAATATTAATTCATATATATTCAAACGCTTCGTTTCTCTTAAATTCAGTATTCGGTGTTCTTAAAAATATAACCTTGTGTTAAACTGATATACGTTTAATGCAAAGGAATACGAACTATTTATTTTAATAAAATATTATTTTATTTTAAGAAATCGAGTTTTCTTCACTGAAGCCTTTGTATTGTTTTTGAATTTAAATAATAGAGTTCACTTAATTTAAGACAACAGTTTGTCTTGGATTTAAGACAATCGTTTATTTAGATCAAGATATTTTCTATTTTATTATAAAACATACATGTTCTTGATTGAAATTATTTGATTTTTGACTAAGAATCGAGTTGTCTTCGATATAGAATAGTAGATGCTTAGTTCAAGGTAATTATCGTATTACGAAGAAAAAACAAACACTTTGAACTAAAGGGTTCAAAATATTAAATCTTTTGACTAAAAATTTAAGAAAATTTGATCCAAATTATTACTATCATTGATGGTATTTTGGATCAAAGTAGTAAACTATTTTTATTTAATGCATCGATAACTTCGTTTAATACTAAAATAGTTTGGCTTTTTTGAATGGAAGCCAGGATTGTCTGTATGGAAGAGTTTGGTTCGATTCAATAAAAACCACGACATTTTAAATTTGAGAATCATTATTTATTGAATACAGCATAAATAATAACTACAACCTACACATGCCATTATTATTATTTAAAGATTTTAAATACTTGGGAGTAAGTGGCATCGAGCATCTAACGAAAACTGAAAACATGGATCCTTTATGCCATTTTGGACCTTTCAGCGTTAAATTTGTAAGTCGGACTTTTAAAAAATATGACTCCTGTTTTGTAAGTTAGTAATTAAAACTGCAACCAAAGACGTACAATTAAAAAAAAAACAACCACGCAATATTTTAACGCTAAGAGATCCCAAATAACGTACAAAATCATGAGTTGATTTCAGTTTTCATTATTGACCCAAGTATTTAAAATCTTTAAATAATAATAATGACATTTGTAGGGTGTAGTCGTACTCAAAAAAATAAAATTAATATGTACAGAATAAAATTACATATGCTCAAGAAAATGTTAACTTTACAAGGTTGAAAACTTAGACATAGCCAAAATAAAATATATATCTACGTACATAAAACATATTCAAGTAATTACATTTTGTTTCCAATATTTACTTTATAAAAAAAAAATGATGAACGATAAGAAAACCGATCTCCTTGCAAAATTAACTGGCTTTGAATTTTTCACTCAACTTAATATTTCTTTTTTTGCAAAGTAGTGAAATAATGGGATACATCCTGCCTTGCTAACATTGAGCAGTAGCTTTCTATTTTGCAATAACTTCCTCCCAGGGTTCTTTTCTTTTAGCCAATCAAGGTCTTCCTGTTTTCCTTCTGCAGTAGTATCTAGTTGAAAAGAAAATGAAAAATAAATTAAAAAAATTAGAAGGTATTATGGTTTATTATTTATAGTTACTCTGTAATGTATATAAGATAGATATTGTAGTTTAATTTTAAATTAATATTTCATATATGTTATAATAGTTGTTATGTTTCAATAATAATTGTATCTATACCTACATATAAATAATTCTTAGAATATTAAGTAAAAATAATTTAGTATATCCAGTTAACTGGTTTCCATAGTAAAGACTCTACTGTTTGTGAACAGATAGCCATGTGTTATAATATCCCAAGATATTATTAAATTTCAACAAAATAATCTTGGTTGGTTTTGGTACCTACCATTCACTGTTTCAAGTATCTTTTTGACGGTGCGGTGTGTATTACTGCCAACAAATGTTCGCTTCCTTTCTCTTGATTAAGTTCCTCACTGTTCCTTTTGCTGTGATAGATTTGCCCACTATCACCAGGTATCACTTTTTTTATTGGTTGGGTGAAGTAGGTAAATTGCGGACTCTTGAGGGGAGAGTATTAATTATTATCATTCCAGATATAAAAGAATAATCTTCATATGTCAAACACCTGAAAAAAAAAATAGTTAGCTCTCATTACCTTTACTATTTCTTTAATAATAAATTTACTATTATATTGTACTAGCTATACCTATATATCTTATGAATTTACGAAGTGAAGAGTATAGTTTAGCGGATGCCTTCATTATCTGTATGCCAAATTTCAGCTCGAGGTTTGAACTGTGTATAGATAAATCAGTCAGTCAGTCACCTTTTCCTTTTATATATTTAGTGTGTACTATCTATCATACACTATACCTACAATCAAATGGGATATAATAACTAAAATGAATAACTGTATAAATTGTAAATGCTTACTTGTAACCAGATGTTATTTAAGCAGTTTCTGCGTTTGGTTATATAAATAATCCATTACTGCTATAGAATTGTAAAATGCTTTTTCCACATGGTGAAGTCTCTAGATGAGTTTGAAGTCAAAGTCTTGGAATGAAGACATCAGACAGGCTTATGTTAAACATCTAACTAATTATGCATTTCCTCCTCCTCCACTGTAGCCTGAAAATAAAAAATAATTAGCTAGGTAATCTTGCTAATATCCAGTGGTTTACCTAAGTAGTATCCAGTTGTTTATTCAATTTAAATCAATTTCAAAGGATATTGGGCATAAAACCAATGATCAGTTATAGAAAATATAAAGTTTTATATTTACCAGTCTATCTTCAAGTCAATACGCACACCCAGCAATGGTCTGAGTTCTTTCAAATTTTCTTCCATGAGAGAACCTATGTGGTTCGTCTGAATCCAATTTACTGTAAGTTTAAACCAATAGTTAGGATTTAAATAAATCTCATACATATCTGCTGCCGCCACTATGGTCAGAAACAGCTTTAAGTACCCAAAGTAGATACTTATTTGTTAATAAGATAATTATTTATTAGGTGCCTCCCTCCAGGTACCCTCGGCACTATATAGAAGTGAGTTAGCCAGACATTAGTATTAATCAGTAAAAAAAAGATAGTAACAGTAGGTAAATATCCTTATACTACTTATACACGCAAAAATCTAAAAAACACACTTACTTAAAATGCTCCATGGCATCCAGTTCCTGGAATTCTTTTGTACTTCAGGCACCAGGGACAGCCATCTCTGATGAGAACCAAGATAGCTCTAACTTCCGCTGGCATTTACCAGGTTTTGAGTAATTTCTCCATTAATGTACAACACACTCACCAAGACTTATGAAAGTAAAACAAATTAAAAAAAACCAAAACTTTGGCTTCGGAACTCGACGGACGCGCATGTGTCACCGGCGCGGTGCGACAGTAAATACGGTGATGGCGGCCAGCATGAGATATTTACAACGATCTATGAGAATTGTTTTATCTTCATGTAAACAATTTAAAGTTGATTAAAAAGAGAGCACTCTTAATATAAAATTATGCAGCTTCATATTCATTTGATTTTTTGGAAATTTTGCTTAAAGATAATTGTTTCGTAATAAATATATCTTCAATTTGGATACAAACTTGTTGTATATTTTGTCAAGACTACTATCTGATATTGAATTGATAACATATTGTCACAGAAAAAGATTTCTTTTATTTCTAATGATACAAGCTCATTTTTGAGTATAGACGATTAAATATCTCATGTGGATTACAAAGATTGATCAAAACAAGAGTTTTCGATGTCTTAAATGGAATGTAAACTAATTTCTTCAGAACAAAAAACCTGGGTTCTTGACCTAAGATACATAATTTTAATATAAATATTTTTTTTCTCCTTCAGTTTAGAGAATCATTTTTTTTAAGTAAGAATCAAATTTCGATTGAAAACAAAACTCTCTTAGAATTAGATGATATTTTTAAGAATATTTATGGTCTTGGCGCAAATAAGTCGCAAAATCTTTTTTTTCCGTGTAGAAGGTGTAAATGAAGATTTAACTATTTAATGGACAGGACTTTTACACGTAGAGTTAAATCATATACGGGATACAATAAACTTTTAGTTTGATGAACGCAAACCGCCAGATAAAGACAGTATTTAATAAGCTATGAAATTTCACACGAATCAGTAATGAGGAACGAAACAATTTCACCTATTATCAGATGACTAAACAAACAGATTCCCTCACGAGATCACTACATGTGCTTAACATTATATACCTACACAAATAAAACAAAACGAATTGACCACCATTATGAGGTTTCTCTCTACATTTAGGCACATGACGCGGGCGATGATGATTTCACTATATGTTTGGTAATTTGTGATTTCTTTATTTTATTATTACCCTTATAAAGAAAGGGATGTGTAAATTTCACAATCGGTAATGTTCCGAAGAAGATATTCAAGGCCTTGTAGGTTTTGAAAGAAATCGGAAACATATTGGATGTTTTCCTGATATTATTGCTTCCACAGACGAGGACGATGACATACCATCAAGACCCTTACTTGTCAGCTGGCTGACATAGAAATAATGATTCTAGTAATCTTAATAGCGCTAAATTCATAAACCTTCTTCTGCACTATGTTTAAAATCATACTAGTTAATTACTTTTCTCCATGAATAACAATTTTGTATCCTTTTTTACAGGTATATTGCTTATAACGTCATACGTAAAATGCCAGTACCCAGTTCACCACCCGGGTAGGTATGCATCAATATTCATTAGCTTCGTAATTATTTACTAATCTTTACTCTGAACACATTTCAACGATTAAGTTTTTTTTCAGTGTCGTTTACGCAGAATACGGGTGATTGGCCGAACCATCATATACAGCAGGGAAGTCCTCCATGGCACCAGTTCCCTGCACCAAGGAAAAGATCACCAGGACCTGCGTATTACAGTCCTAATGAATTTACTTACAACCAGCAACCTTTTAGACAGAATTACCAAAACGGTTACACACAAAATCAAAACTTTAATGGCTTCCCACAAAGTGACGCCAGGTCTTCAGTAGACCTCATACATTCAGAGTCACATATTCCTAACGATGGGAGAGTCCTCTCAGATTCAGCTTTTACGAAGATTTCTGAAACATTAGGAGCAATTAACACAGTAGGACATTACTTAGTAGATATTGTCAATGAGAATGAAAGGGACGAATCTGATCCCAATCTAAAACAACTACCTCAAGCTCTTTATACAATCAGCAAAAACGTTCTAGGTAGAAACGTCACTGACAAAATAGCTCCAATAGTCAAAAAGGCACTTCCAAAAGTGCTCCCTGATGCTCCAATAACAAAGATTGCTGTAGGAGAAGATAGGAATGATGCAAAATTCTGCACGACTCCAGAAGGAGAGGAAGGCATTTGTGAAGACTTGAGCAACTGTCCACAACTGCTTCTTAACTTAGTAAACCTTAGAGAATCGCTATGCTTCAAAGATCTCTTCGTACCTGGAGTGTGTTGTCCACGAGATTCTATAGTACCTGCCACGCCACCTGAAGAGAAGCCAGTAATAGCAACGACAAGTAAACCAACGTACCTAGTGCCGGTGACTACGAAGAAACCAACTCCAAAGCCGACGACGAATAGGCCTTCAGCAGTTCAGGTCTTGACTACTAAGAAGCCGAAGCCAATAACCACGACGACGAAAAGGCCTGTGACCACGACCAGGCGGCAGACCACGACCACCGCCGTTTCAGTGACCACCCCTCGTCCACTTGGCACGACCACGTTCTATACGATTGCTCCACCTGTCATTGCTAACTACTCCAATGTCGTGGACATTAATGGTGAGAATTTTGGAAATTAATTTTAAATAACTGAATATATAAAAGGAAAGTGTGACTGACTGACTGATCTATCAACGCACTGCTCAAACCACTGGATAGATGGGACTGAAATTTGGTATACAGATAGCATATATGACGTAGGCATCGCTAATATAGGAAAATGGGTTGAATTTCATCGCTAAGGGGGCAAAATTGGGGATCGTGGGTGAATCAGCAGGGTGGAATACTAGTTTTACATAAAGCATGTACATCGATATAAAAATTAAGTAAAGATTGTGTATGTGGAACCGGTGGTAGTCGTTTGTAACTTTCGACGTTCATAAGTTCATTAATTGAATCGTCACGAAATTCATATAACACATAATTTCAGCTGAACATTTTAATATTTCCAGAATGCGGGCAAAGGGAAGACGAAGGTGGTCGCATAGTTGGAGGCACTGAAGCTAAATCCGGAGCCTGGCCGTGGATGGCAGCCATTTACCTTCACGGCAGCAAGCGCCGAGAGTTCTGGTGTGGAGGGACACTTGTGGGCAAGAGACATGTCCTCACTGCAGCTCATTGCACGAGGGATTCCAAGCAGAGGCCGTATGTATTACCGAGTATTTGGGAGAAGTCATTTAAAGAGTAAAAACTTATTGTAGGTGTGTTGTCCTTAGTATACTCTCTAGTCTCCTAGTATACTCTCTAGTCTCTTAGTAATCTCTAGTATCTTAGTACTCTCTGGTCTCTTAGTACTCTCTAGTCTTTTAGTACTCTCTAGTCTTTTAGTACTCTCTAGTCTTTTAGTACTTTCTAGTCTTTTAGTACTCTCTAGTCTTTTAGTACTTTCTAGTCTTTTAGTACTCTCTAGTCACTTAGTACTCTCTAACCACTATTTAAAACGGAACCACTTCATTAATTAAAACTACTAAAATAGTCACAGTATTTATTCCATCTCATCTCTGTCTCCTCAGCTTTCCAGCGCGTCAGTTCAGCGTACGTTTAGGAGACGTGGACCTGGCCCGTGATGATGAGCCTTCCCGTCCTGTCACACTGAGGGTCACCGCCGTACGCGCTCACGAACAGTTCTCCAGGGTCGGCTTCTACAATGACATCGCTATGTTGGTGCTTGCTGGTAAGTTTGCATATAGCAGATAGTTTAAAGTTATATTTCTTTTTTTTTTCAACATGTTAGTCTTCTGTGAACATAATGGTCTAACTCACATCCAATGGTAAGTGATGATGTAGCTGAAGGTGGTAACTAAGTACACAGCCTAGTGTACTGGCTTTCATGTGCTGCTGCTGAAACACATCAGCAAGTGCTTGGCGACAAATTTTCTACTTCAAGGTGGTAACCAGCCAGAGATGCATTACAAAGTACCCTGCTACCTACCGCATTATGTGCCTACCATGTTCGGTACATCATCACTGACCATGGTGAGATTGTGGTAAAACACAGGACTATACATAGTAAAACAAAAGAGATAAGGGAGAGCTATTAATCAATCTTCGTATACTTCCAGACAACGTCCAAAAATCTAAATACGTGATACCAATCTGCCTGCCCACGGGTGACCTATCACGGCAGCACTTCGACGGCTCCCTCGCCACCGTGGTCGGGTGGGGCACCACCAGGTACGGCGGCGGGGAGAGCACCAAGCAGCTGGAAGCCAAGCTGCCTGTATGGAGGAACGAGGACTGCGACCGGGCGTACTTCCAGCCTATCACTGAAACCTTCCTTTGTGCTGGGTACGCTAGGGGAGGGGTTGATGCCTGTCAGGTGCGTAATTATTTTCATTAGGTAGCTCTCAGTTTCTGGAAACCTAAAACGGCTGCTCATTGATGTTTGGCAGTAAGAATATAGATATAGATTTTGTTTCTGTTACCAATACCCCAATACTATTGTTTGATGTATGGAGGATTTAAGGGAAGGTTTTCTGCTACGCTGGGTCATCGTACCTGGACCGCCGTCCAACTGTAGAATTTTGTATATAATTTCAATCCGCGAATAAACTCTGTCAGCGCTATGTAGGTTGTCCGTAGATTATTGTGGCGCCATCTATCCATCGATGTGTGAACTATTTAGCTGACAAGTCATTACAGCACTCCCTTCCTACCTTGCCCCATAATGTCAAACTCATATAAGACCTGGTTTTCCTGGTAGGTATTACAAATATTCATAGGGGCGGTGACCACTTACCATCAGGTGGTCGGACTGCTTTTCATCAAGTTGTTGACATACTAATATTAGAAATGTGAAAGTTTGTGAGGATGTATGGATGTACGGATATTTGTTACTCTTTCACGTAAAAACTACTGAACGGTTTTGAATGAAATTTGACACATTCTTTTTATCCCGGGAAAACTTAAGATCCCGTGGGAAGGTGGGTGAAACCGCGGGGTGCAAACTAATAAACTATATAGGAGTAGGTTAGCAATTCAAGCTTGACTTCACTCAAAAGATTAATAATTTATTGCTTCAGGGTGACTCTGGAGGCCCACTGATGCTGCAAGCCAACGGTCGCTGGACGCAGATCGGCGTCGTATCCTTCGGGAACAAGTGCGGCGAGCCCGGATACCCTGGTGTTTACACCCGGGTCACGCACTATCTAGGCTGGCTACAGCAAAATCTAGTTTAATTATCCGCAAGATGGCGCTACTCGACAGTATTGAGTTAGATTAACCAATTTAAAACTTTCAGTGCAAGACGTGAAGTTCAATATTATATAAACTATTGCGATTTTACGTTCAGAAACATGGTTAATTTATTATGTTCTATGAATGATCATTTATTTAACTTTACTGTGTATTTTAAACCCAACAAGGTGCTTCTTTATATTTTACCGTCACATCAGTTACCAAACACAGCTCATAGAAGTAAGGATACGCCATAATTGTTTTTTTTGTAAAATAAACGGCAGAAATCTATTTATTTTTGTAACTTACTTAAGTTTTAACTATAAAAGTATCAATAGAATAAAGATGCGGTGTAGAATACTTACATTACATTGTGATAAAATTAATAACTGACTGTTAATAATAATTATAGTCGTATCTTTAAGAAAATAAAGATTTTAGTTTTAAGAATTACGCTGGATTTATTATTTCACCCACGTGCCCGTAAGTTAAGTATACAAAATAACTCAAAAGTAAAAATATTTATGGCTCCTAACAATAATAATTAGTCATTGAACTCTCACGTTGTGTCATTTCGAAGTATTATCGAATTAATAGGTAGTAGGGTCTATTGTAAAATTGTATCTGTTCTTAAGTGCCTTATTAGGGCCTAAACTGAATAAATGAGTTTTTGATTTAGAATATCTGGGGTCCATAGAGATTAAGTTTCTGAACTGATTCCAAGTTGTCACGTCAAACGTCACCTGACATAAATCCATAGTTTGCTTTGAAGCATCATTAAGCTAGGCATCTCTTTTTTTCATAAGACAAAAGACAAGGTAACCAACAATGACTTTATTGGGTTATTGGAACACGCCCTATGATACGATTGACGTGACGAATCTAAATCCAATAAAAAATTGTGGAAAATAAATCTATTGACTTCAAAAGCACTTCAATTCATGTAAAATTAAGTCTAAACATTACGTTACATGTTTCCACATCTACTTTACAAGCAAATTGGTTTTGTTAATGAAATAAATCAGTGTCGAAAATGAAGTACTCCGCTTCTGCAGCGCCAATGGTTTCAAATTATCCAAGAAGCACTTCACCTCTACCAGCACCAGCTAATTACCAGCAGACGACGGCCAGTGCTGCGGTGAAACGCTACAAATACCTCCGAAGGCTGTTCAAGTTCAATCAAATGGACTTCGAGTTCGCGGCCTGGCAAATGTTTTATTTGTTTTTGTCACCACAGAAAGTGTTCAGGAACTTTAATTATAGGAAACGTAAGTGTTTTTAAACCCGTGGTGTCTAACGCCTTACCAAGTATTGGTTTTACATACGCCACTGTCTTTTCCGTGAAGGACAAAATTGAGAAATATACCTACCTATTGATGCTCAAATCATCAGTCTATAGTTGGGTCAGTTTGCGTGGTTGAAAAAATACCAATTCTGGGTCGGCACGAATTTGGTGTCTTTGGGGGGTGGATGTAGGGTTGCCACCTGTTTTTAGCCTAAATCTGGGAGAAAAAAAACAGATTTAAAGACAAAATACCCGATATGTGGGACAAAAAGTATTGGATTAAGTTAATGAATTGGGATGGATAGTGTAGAAGACCAACCAGGTCTCTCCTATTAAAGTCCTGTCTGAAATCTGCATGAGACCATGATGAGCAGTCCAAGAGGGAGGAAGCTTATGCCCTGCAGAAATGTGCTTATTTATATATGATTAAATAAACAATTTCATAAAGAATACTCTTATTTCAGATACAAAATCACAGTTTGCGAGAGATGACCCAGCGTTTCTAGTTTTACTCAGTGTGTGGCTAATTTGTAAGTATTAACATTTTACATAAAGTAGAGGCAACAATTGATTGATACCTTGGTCATATATGGACTCTAGCAGCACTACGGGTATCACATGCACACATAACATAAACCTTTGATTTAAGGTGATAGCTCAATGACGTCAAATGCAGAGACAAAGGTTTGAATCCTACAATGAGCTTGAGCTTTTGGTGAAGGAAAACATTGTAAGGTAACCATAGCATGGTGGTAGGGTACTTTGTAGTTGTAGGTTTGTTCTGATAGCTGCACTTGAGAGCCAGTTCCCTTCTAGGCTTTATATGCTTACCACCATGGATCGGCCACATCATCAATAACCATGTGAGATTGTGGTAAGCCATTTTGTAAATCATTTCTCATTTAGGTTAAAATTACATATGATGGGTTATTTTTTTTTTCAAAATTCAGGTATGTTTACTTCATTTATAACCAATACAATTGAAGCATTTTAACTAAACAAAAAAATCTGTTTAATCACAGCATATTCTTGCGATTTGACCCACATTCAAGCCTTGTCCTATTTATTTTACAGTATCATCAATATGCTTTGGATGGGGCATGGGGCTCGGCGCCGGGAAAATTGTTCTGCTGGTGCTTTTTGTCGTGTTTGTAGACTTCATTGGAACTGCTATACTCGTGTCTACAGTGTTTTGGTAATTATTAACTATAATTACTAACAAGACTTAAAAAAATCTAAAATTAGGAGTTTCATCAATTTGGTTGTTTTTTTTACATATGACTTTTTTGCTTCTGAATCCATTTTAATGATTATTTTTGCGTTGGGTTCAGTAAATAAAAAAATAAAAAATATGTTTAAGATAAATAGTTTTGAAGTTATTTTAGAAAATAGGCGAAAATTTATTGACCTTACCTAAGAAATGGGCCTAAAATTTTGAAAAAAATACAGTACCTATAGATTACAGGACGACCTAATAATAATAACATAATAATAATTATTATATTTAGAATATTATCTTAACGGAATCCTCGGTGCTCGAGTCAGACTCGCACTTGGCCAATATTTTCCAAACTCCACGATGTTACTCATGTTAGTTTCCGTCATCTGCAGGCACATAAGCAACAAGTACTTGCGGCGCGACCCCGACGGCTCGGACGTGGAGTGGGGCTACGCGTTCGACGTCCACATCAATGCATTCTTCCCACCATTGTCGCTTCTGCACTGCTTCCAAATTGTCTTGTTTAATAGTAAGTTACATTGTTTATCAAAATCGAAATATAATGTATAAAAAAAATAGATTGCGAAGAATTGAGAACCTCCTCCTTTTTGAAATCGTTTAAAATGGAGAGAGTGACTAACGGACTGACTGACTGATCTATCAACGCACAGTTCAAACCATTGGATGGATGAACTGAAATTTGACATATACATAGCCATTATGACGTAGACATACGCTAAGAAAGATTTTTTGATAATTGAACCCTAAGGGGGTAAAATAGGGGATCGCGGGTGGAACCGCGTTTATTTGTATTTAATTTGATCATTTCCAAATTTAAAATTGTATAAAATGTGAAGTTACACCAGGCGAGGGGGTCATAAAAATGTTGTATAGTTATAAAACCCCACTTTATTACCCTACTTCGGCGAAAATAGGAGGAGGTGATATTTGACCAGTATGACCTGGTTATATAGGCTATAGGCTATGTGACGTCACATTAAATTGAATATGGCGCCCTCTAAAGGACATAAAGTAGTTGGATTTTAGTATTTTAATCTTTTTTATATATTTTCAGATCTACTAATAAATGGCGGTTTCCTATCGTGTGTGGTGTGCAACACATTCTGGCTCGCTTCAGTGGTATACTACCTTTACATCACATTCCTCGGATATAGCAGTGAGTTCTTATGTTATTTCTATCTAGGATGTGGAAAAATATTAACTTCCTTTGAAACACTGTCTCGATATCAGTTTAGTATGTTTTTTTTTAATTTAATTATCCTTAGGTATTCAAGGGTAGTTATATTTTCAACATCCAATAATATTATATTAATGTTCTTTTCAGATTATGGAAAAATGTCTGATTATGGTAAGTTACCTACCTACTATGGTTTATTATGTCAATAGGATGACAAGAAACTTGTCGAGCCATCTGTTGGAATGTGATTGCCGCCTAAGGTCATTTTTTTACAGACCTTTTGATACCCCTGCCATATATGGAGTCTAGCAGCACTATTGGAATCACACGCACACACAACATAAACCTTTGATTTAAGGCGATCATAGCTCAGTGACGTCAAATGCCAAGATGAAGGTTGTGGGTTCGAATCCTAAAATGAGCTTGAGCTGTAGTACCTGCCTTGCTGGCTACTACCCTCAAGGTGATAAATTTGTCGCCAAGGACCTACCAGTGTTCTGACAGCTGCACTTGAGAGCCAGTCCCTTGTTAGCTTTATGGGGTTACCACCATCGAAAACATCATCACTTTGGGTGAAATTGTGGGCGAACAAGCCTTTCTAAAGTAAAAAAAAAGATAATAACTATTTTGTTGCTAGGAGACCGTTCTATTCTGGCATTTAAAAAGTTCCAAACAGAGAGACGTTCACATTTGAAATATCATTACCTACACTATTTTCGTTGTTGCTAGGTGCGGTGACAGCAGCCAAAGAGATATGAAAATGAGCCTTATGTCTTTGCAAGAAAGTTCATGTTTAATTTATGATTCATTTTAAGTTGATTCAGATGAACCTGTGTCATATGGTGTCATTTTCATATCTCTAGCTACTTTAAAGTAAGTATTAGGCTTTCTACAGTGTATTTTTATAGGAAAATTTTGACAGGTATTTTTTTATTTCAGATCTGCCAATGCTCCAGAATGCTCGAGTGTTCCTGCTGCCATTACCGATCTTATTCCTCGTATACTTAGGTACGCTTATAGCCGTTGTGAACCTTAGCGAAATAATGTTCTACATTTATCAGTACAGAGTACTATAACGCGATATTAGTTCTTATGTTGTGTTGATACAGTTTTAATTCGAATATGAAGTGCACTATGGATGCTAGTCTTGTGTTTCGCTTCGAATTTTTTAAATGGTTTAACACTAAACAAGTGATTAACATTTTTTCATAATAACAAAAGAATTATACATTTTGTAAGTGCTGGTAACGCCATCTATGAATCGTCATCTCCTATCTGTAGCGAATCTATTTGAATTTGTTTCAAAATAATGCTGAAGAGTTTGTTTGTTTGAACGCGCTAATCTCTGCAGTTACTGGTCCGATTCCAAAAAAACTTTCACTCATAGGAAGCTACATTATCCCCGAAGTTTATAGGCTACTTTCTATCCCAGGAACGTGAGTGAAGCCGCGGGGAACAGCTATAATTTATAAAACTATTCCCATATTTATTATTACTGGCCAACTATTAATTACTCTGTTAAATTATTTTTCGAGATTGTGCGTTACGATTTGAAGTTAAGACATGAACACATTACAATGTGAATTTATTTACCATATATGTACATTAATTAAGTAATTTAATATTATTTTTATATCAAGTAATTGTAAATATTAGATTCGTTAATTGATAAGAAAATTGTATGATAATAAAAATAAAATACTTATTCCTACGATCGATTTCATTTAATTAGTACCAATACATCATAAATTCATATAAATAAAGAAGGTATATTCACTTTTATTATTACATCAATAAAGGTCTAATAAAGATTATTATTAGTATCAATCATCATCTAAGACAATTACTTCATCTGAAGAGATAGGCTTTGGCCGGACCTCGCTGAAGGGAAGTGTTTTCTTCACCTCTGGTTTCTTGCCTGAATTCCCAGGTTTCGGAACGGACGTCTTAGTTATTGTAAGCGAAGATGGCAGTTTACTTATAGAAGCATTTATTTCTTGAGACGATTTCGATGGCATATGTTTCTGTCTTTCGGCCAACTTTTCTTGCAACGTCTTACCGGGACTGACTTGTTGATGTGGCATCGGTGGCTTAGTGTGAATAGCTGCGTTAACCGTCGACGCAGTGGACATGTGCGCCTGCGCAGGTGTGTTGTGAACGTTAGAATGAGAGCTGGTATGCCCTGATCCGCCGAACGAAGACAGGTTAGCTGTCATCGAAGCTGGAAGACTCGATAGAACCGTGCCCATGCTAGGAGCCAACGATGTCGATGCTGACGCCGACGTCGACTTCTGAAGAGCAGTCGACATTGCGGGAGTTGTCGTCGCTTTACTGACGGATTGAGATGTCCCAGAGAAAGATTTGGAACTCTTCATTTGCGTAGTGCTATGTGGCGGTCTACCTGCCGTACCGGGCTTAGGACCGCGCTTCTGTTTCTTCGCCGGCGGCATGTACGACGAGAACGTTTGTCCCAGAAACTGGCGATAAAATTCGGCTTGAAATGAATTTTGCAGCGGATTTGGTAATGATGTCTGCATTGAATTTTGGAGCGAGTAACCTGCTAATGCGCTTATATTCGATAAATACGATAGGGATAGAGCTGCGGCGCTTTGTTGTGTCAAAATGTGGTCGTTCAACATGGGAAGGTAGTTCTGGAAAGCTGCCGCCATCTCGTGGGCCCCCATCTTCGGCAATGCGGAGGTAGAGGTGAAAGGCAAAGCTGCTGGCGCCTTTTGATCTACCTTCGGCGGATTTACTGTCGCAGTTGCAGTGGTTTTTACCGTTTCAGTAACTTTAGCAGTCTGCTTCTTCTGCACGTTTTGACTCTTGTCCAAACTAGCTAAGGTAGCTTCGTGTTTTAACCTCTGAATTTGCTTTTGGCAGTATTTCATACTTATATCGACGAGATTCGTGTTTTCAAGTATGGGTTCGTTGCTGGCTAGTTTATAACCCTCGATTAATAAATTTATGAACTGCTTAGAGTTTGGTTGTTTCTGTACTCTTTGATAGGCTCTGTAAATGTCTAACATGAGGCTGTTGAGCGCTTGTCGTTCTACTTCGTTGCTCTTCAAGTCTGCCTGTTGGCTAAACTTTATCAATTGTCCTTTTAATGATTGGACACAAAGTGAGCAAGCTTGTTGTGCTAGCTCCTCTCTGTCGGAGTCACGCAAATACGTCTTATCGGGGTCAGGCAGCCGTTGGAGATGCAAACTCAAATCGAGTAAAGTCTTGTGATCATCTATCTCTTTTAATATCTCCATAGTGAGTAGGACCGAGCGACTCATATGAAACGCGAAACCTCCAGCTCGTTCCACTTCTTCGTGTAGTATTTTCCAAATGTTATTAAAGAAATTTGATTGCTTCCTTTCGCTGAAGAGTCCTCCCATTTTTTGGCCAGCTCTCGACGTAAAATTTGATAGCATTAAATCTCTGCATCTCTCTATATCTTTGCCTTTTTTATAATAAAAATGGTAATGAGCCAGCCTGTAAATAGCTTTATAATGCGGTGCGAATCTACTTGCGCAATCTTCCAATGCATCGAGACAGGCTGATACTATTGTCATGATTTCTTCATCGGTTAGAGGTTTCGGATCATTTGCCGATTTGGAAGACGCGTCGCTATCTCTACTGGAATCACTGCTGCTGTCCGAGGACGATTCACTGGAGTTAGAATCTGAAGATGACGACGAAGACGTACTACTTGAGCTTTCTCCTTTCTTTTCCGTATCTGTATCTTTCTTTTGCTCTGGAGCTTTTTCTATTGTTTCAGTTTTTTCTTCATCTTTTTTTATTTCTAGCACCTGTTTGATTTCTTCTGGTACTGTTGCTTCTAGTTGTTTATCCTCTACCGATTGTAATACGTTTATCTTTTCTGTATTGGCTTCTGTTGTTTGTATTGTTGGTTCTTTAGGTGCAATTCTTTCAGTGTCATACGAAGCAGATCTTCGAACTTTAGCAGCCGCAGCCTCCATTTTAAGTCTTTTAGCTTCATGTGTTTCATCCTCACCTGCGTCGCTGACAGAACGTTTTAGAATATTCGCTGCTTGTATCGGTTCATTAGGTTTCGTTATATCGCTATCAGTCTCTGTAACTCCGTCTTTTTGAGTCTTTTTCGTAAAGGGTCCTTTTTTCCACTCTTCGATGCAATTAAAAAATACTGTACCTACAGACGATGGTATAGGTTTATTCTCATGTTGCTCTATGTATTTCAGTATAGATGCATGTATTCTATAATGAAGCTCCAAAACTTCAATACATAAATGTGTCGGAGATCCATAATTTATTTTTAAAGGATACGTAGCATTCGTTTCTTGCAAACTTTTAACACCCTTCATATAGTAATCCAAATAAACTGAAGGAGGTTTATTTCTTTTCTCTGCTACTTTTCCAAGCATATAGTATGGTAACCAAGGCTCTTCATTGTCGTTATCAATAGCAGTACTATTATTGAGATCATTCATAACTGTCATGAAGCATTTTTGTGTTGTGTCTAACATTTCCTCTTTCTGTTTTTCTAGAGACTCAAAGTCTTCCATACTCAACGACTCGCTAGCTTGTTTTAACAATCTAGAGCAGAAGGAATGTACAGTGTACACAAACATACCGTACTCAATCCACATGTAACAATGTGTTGGATCCAACTGCAGCAAACGTTTGTAACATCGGATTATTGATTTTGCAGGATTCAAAAAATCTCTCTCGTTATTAAGATTTTTGCAGGAATTTAACAATCCCTGTAAACTCGCAGTCTTAGCCAATGATATCTTGGCCCAAGATTCTACTCTATCGTTATTAATGATTATATCGAGCATGTTATATTTAACCGCCATTTTCTTTTCGTCTTTCTTAAAGTAGTAATCTCCCAATAAATAATAAATATCCTTCATCTTATACGGCAGTAGAGGTGGAACCATCGGTAACTTATCTTCCACACCTTTAATGTATTTTTCAATATCGGGAATATATTTCTGTGGATCATTTTCTGACGGAAGTAATGCAAGTATTCGGTGAAACAACTGCTCAGTGTCAGCTGAAATGCCTGGCACCTTACCCTCCAATGCAGGAAGTTCGGGAGGTCTAAAGATTTCGTACAACTGTTGGGCTCTCTTCCAATCTAATGTATGTGCAGAAACACTGTGGTCTTGTAAGTGTTTTAACTTATTTTTGCGGAATGGGTGCCCATATAGACAATAAACACACTGCTCCATATACTGACACACCTGCTCCAGACTTTTAGACATTGCCGGTGAGCGAAGCCTAGGTACAACAGTGTCTAGAATGAAATATAGTAGTTTTCCCTCCGATTTGCAGCACCATCCCCTATTTCCCAACTGCTCATGTGCAACAAATAACACTAGCAATGGATTGGGAACATCATCACAAGCCTCTGCATCCTTATCAGGTATTCTACCCCTCCCTTGATCATCCTGCCTTTGTAAAATATAATGTATAATAATCCATGGCACAACAGTGCCAAAAGGCATATCTGAAGAATTTGTTTCCACCTGGTGACCAATAATTCGTATTAGATCTTCCAGACCCTGACTGAGTTCTTTGTGGGAAAGAGCATCTAAACAAGTCAAGCCTTCAATAGAAAGTATATGCTCCATGCAACACAGTATCTTTACAACTGTCAGAGTCCATTTATCATAATCAGTTGAACCAGAGGTGTACCGAAAATAGTGCTTGAGAGCCTCATGTAAACATACCAGTGACCATTTGAAACACTCATCTACCTTATCGAGAGCCCAATAAGTATCTAATATGAGGGACAATTGAACAGCAAAATCTAAAGACATTTCCTCCTCTTCATTCCTTGCCATTGTCTTGCAATGTTCGAATGAATCTATAATGATTGATAATACTTCTTCATAGTTCTCTCTTTCATATAAGTCCATTACCACAGCCAGTTTCTTATTTCTCTCCAGAAATTTTATGCCTGCTAAAATTTCAATTTCATTGATTGTTGGCTTAAATGTAAAGTTTATAATATTTAGGCTATATGTGTCATGGTGCTCGCCCATTGCCTCAAATTCATACACCAACTGGTATAAACAGTCCAGAGCAAAGTCTTCACACTTGTTCAACATATGAATATGAAGCTTTACCCAAAGATAACGTAGCATGAGCTCTAAACAATCAATACTACCAAAAATATCAGGTTTCAATGTCAGTGTTATACCTATGGTTTCAATAACACTCAAATCATGAGTTTTCTTCTCAACTGAGGTTGATATTAATTTCTCATTGACACAAAACTCTTGTACTAAAATATTAACGGCTGTGTAATGCAGTAACTCTTGATGATTTTCATCAGTACATGTTGGGACATCAATATGGTTATTATAACATGTGTTGGCTTCAATAAATATTTCAGGTAAACCTTCTGGCCATTTCACTCTCCATTTCTCAGAGAGTATTTGTAAATATTCATTTAACATGTCAATAATATCTTTTCTATACTCAGAATATTTAGCAATGAATTTTTTTACATCTCTCTCTTCAAGTTCTGAACCAAAGTACCCATCATTTTCTTTTGGTACTGTTTGTTCTTTCTCCTCAAATAATTTATCAAGTTCAGAGGTGTCCGGTGATGTCTCCCTAGCTTGATTTTCTCTTTTTTGAACAATTTCTGGGGCCAAGTACATTGGTACCATTTTTCGTAATGTATCATAGATATTGTCATCTTGTAGATCTTGTCTATTAATAGGTTTTTTACGTCCAGATCTTCTTTTGGTACACCACTCCCACTGTTGTAAAAAGCTTAAAGCACTGCCCCTCCTCCTAACAGGGTTTTTCTTTTGTGTTTTAGGTTCTGGTGGAGTTTCATTGGCAGATTCACCAAGAGGATCATTAGGTAACACTTCTACATCACTCTCTACTTTTTCTGTATCAGTTGCAGCCTTATCTTTGTCTGACAGATCATTGTTTTCATTCTCTGAAACAATTTCGACATTCTTCTCATTTTCTATAATATTTTCTTCAGGTTTACTCTCCACAGGTTCAATTGGATTCTGGTCTTCACATACATCCATGGGTTCCTTTTCTTCTTTTCCAAAGACAAGTGCTAAGTAACATGCATGACTGTAGAAGTTTTCTGTCATGTATTTATGCATGTGTACAAGTGAATCTCCAACCGAGGTCCATGTTAAATTAGAAATGGGCTTTTTTAGTGTCAAATTGGGTAAAGTACACTTAAACTGCTGAGATTTTTGTTGCTCAAGGAATACTTCATGTATATCATTGGCCTCTTTTAATAATGTCTCTGCTAATTCATCATCAATTGGTTCATCATCATTGTCATTCCACTTGTAAATTGGATTCAAGTATTCCATAAAGTCTCTAATGTAAGGATAAGCTGTATAAATATGTTTTCTGTAAGCCAAGCCTCTAAGATAGCCAGGATCAAGTTGCAGCGTGTCATAAATAGTCGATATACATTCTTCTTTAAAGTCTAGGCCGAGTAGAAGTGTGACTATCTTGTCTAAGCACGGCCAGTGTCGCGGGTTGCGGTCGGCGCCGCGTTGGAATACGTGTAGAGCCATTTCATATCGTTTAGCACGTAGACATAACTGCCCTAAGCGATGCCAGAGAGTTACGTCGGTATCGTCAAGTTCTGCAGCCGCACAATAGGAGTCTATGGCCGCGTCCACATCGCCGGCTGCACTCTGCATAGAAGCTACATTTTTAAAGCACAAGTACTTCAAATTATACAATGGACCGGAGGATTTCTCACCTAATGCCGGTTTCTTTACATTATATAGCAATTCTGTTTCAAGGAGATCTTTCAGTAATTGGGTAGCATCTTGTAGATTACCTTTTCTTTGTAGTTCGAGTGCTTTAGAGTACTGCTGCAGTGCGATCTGTTCCAGCGCTTCTCTAGTCACTTCCTCTTCGGACCCACTATCTTCCTCCGACTCATCATTCAAAGCGGATAATTTAATCATTTTTTATAGCTATATCAACCAATTTTATTCATTATTTACAGATTATTCAAGAGCGAGAGTTGCCGTCTCCATTATGTATTTTGTTTGACTACTTTTATGTTGACATTTTTGACATTTGACTACTGACAGTGATAGCATAGTGTAGCCAACCATAACAGTCAGTAAAAGGCCAGACTACAATACGGGAGAAAACAATAAGGTCTTTCAAAGTAAAGTTTGATGCTAGGAAAGAATATAGTCTCTCAATGAATTAGTATGTCTTCCAATGAAGTTATATAATAAAATGTACGTGTGAGTAATAGCCCTGTTTGCTTACACAACGATTCGATAGACACATGAATAGAAAAGATCCGAAGATATTTTTTTGTCAAAAAAAATATTATTCTGAACAATCGAATATTTGCTTGAATTGTCTCACTTTTCCATATTTATACTTTTAAAACGTTTTTTTTTCATACAAAAAAGTCAGCTATATTTAATGTAATTATTCACATTTTCCGAACTTTTTGCTTTTTACTGCCGATGGCAGCACGGTCATTTGTGTCAAACAAAACTGTCAAATGATAATTCCATCCATCCATCCATCAAACAAATTCTAATTTTTTATATTGAATTGAATTGAGGTTATGTTATTAAATGTTGGAATAATACAAACCCCAGTCTAAACTTAAAAAATAAAGCCATATATTACGTAAAATATGCTTTCTCAAAACGGATTACTGAAACGATCGTGGCCCATGCTTGTACAATGCGCTGAGGCGCACAGAAAACCCCGATGGGTGCCCGTTGCTAAAAGTAAAATATTTCGTATTCCAAAACGGCCTGTTATATCAGAAGAGGAGCGTTTAGAGTTGCTGCGACTGCATAATAATTATAAGACTCAAATGCGGGCGATAAGGAGGTTTTATCACGAGGATATGATTAAGGAGAAATCCACTCGTGACAGTGCTAGTTCAGAAATGTCTCAACGGATAGAGGCTGACGATTGGGAGCGCTGTGTCCAAATAAATAAAGAATGGAACGCGCAAGTGGCGCTGGAGCGAGAGGATAGAAGGAAGCAGCAGTTGGCGGCGTTAGAGGACTATGCCCTGAAAAGAATGGAGAAGAAAGACAAAGAATTCCAGGCTAGGATTATGAAAGCTTCAGAGCAGATAAGAGTGCAGAAAGTAAGTGAACTTTATCCAGTATTTCTAGGTTGCACATTAAATAGCTGCATAAAACCTAGCTTATATTTTTTAAGAGATAAAAAAGTACTTATTTATAAGACCAACCACAGTTAATATAAGCTGTCTCATTTGATGTAATATCCTCTGAGTTTTTCCAACATCAACTTATCATGACTTGTCTAGTATAACAGTATTAATAAGTAGCAACATCATATTAATAGCAGCTAGGTAATTTATAGAATGGAATAAGAAGTCATATAGTTCATTTTCATATCTTTTTTTTTTCTCTGCCCACTGTCACACACCACACCAAGCTACAACGTAAATAGGATATAACATATGCAACTGTCTATCTACCTTGTCAATTACATGCACTAACAATATTTCTCTCTCTCTCAGGAACTAAGTCACACTTTCATCACACCGGAAACCCTAGATGAGGCCATAGATCATGCCCTTGCCAACCCTGTCGACTACAACTTCGCTATAGACCTGAAAGGCAACCAGTATCCCGGTTCTGACACTCTTACCAAAGACACTTCTTTGGACTCGTCTTCAACTAGTCTTTCAAAAGATGATCAGAAAGCCAGTCAAGCTGTTTGAGTACAATCCTCCTATTTTGTAAATATATTGTATTATTATGTAGTTAATAAATGTTTTCTTAATCCTCAACTAGGTATCTGTTTATTTATCTATACATACTAATAATAAAGCTGAAGAATTTATTCTTATCTTTCAGCCCGGATCCCATTCTGCTTTCGTTTTCGGCTGTGCAATATGTCAGTCCAGACATTGCCTTTTATATATATAGATTAGATATATAATAATATTGCAAGGGTCATGCATAACAAGTTACTTTGTTTTTATTCATGGATCACCTGTGGGTCAGCAGGGAGCTAAACACGCTATGTTGTCAAGAGATGACGCTGTTAGCGGTAAAAATAAAAAAAATATTGCGTCGTAAATTTGATTCTAATTAGCAAAGAGCCTAATAGGGTAGTTGACTGACACATCAAATCAGCTACTTTTTAATAAATGTCAAAACGATAGTTTATATGGAATTTTGTATGAAATATTACATTATGACGTCATAGTTTCACAGCATCAAATCATCTACTCTTAGTGGTTCCACTGGTAATAAAAAATCGTAAAAAGCATTAAATGTACAACATATTTGATATTTCCACGTGTTTTTAGATGTTTTATGCATTGGTTAGTGTTTGGTCATTTATTTTTGACAGTGTCAACTACCCTATTAGCACAAAACCTATATCGGCACCACATATGGTTATCTACGCGGACGAAGTCGCGGGCAACAGCTAGTTATTATATTCTTGTCCTATATACATATAGGACAAGAAAATAAGAGAATTTCAGATAAACCACATATACATGTGTTCCACCAAATAAAACCAGTGTGTAACATTTCATAAATATATTAAAACCTTATAACTACATGGCGAAATCTCGGAACATGTCCTCCCAGTCTGGCAGTAGGTTGAGTTTGTGCTGCAGTGCCCCAAGAGCTACCAAGTTGGCAGAGCGCGAGGCATCATCAGCTGCTACAGAGACCACTTCCTGGTGGAACGCTGCTTTCGTGCCCATTGATACCTGAACATAAGTAAGAATATATATCTTGATATATAAAAGTCTGGTTATTAATAACTGGACCGATTTTGATGATCTCTGATTTGTATAACCATAGAATAAATAATATAATAAATAAAACAAATAAATAAAAAAGTACTTTTTATTTTTTTTTATTTCTTTTTTCTGCGTAGGAGTTGGTAGGCAAGTAGGTCCCAGTTTTTTTCATACCACAGCGCACAGGTCGGTATAGGCGACGGTAACCACAAAAAAGTTATTTGCTAATTGCAGCCCAGTAATTAGGTCATATGTTTGTCATATAGTGAACTACATATTTGTCCCCCGCAGTTTCACTCGCGTTCCTTGGATAAAAAGTAGCCTATAACCGTTGGTGATAATGTAGCTTCCTATTAGAGAAATATTTTTTAAATCGGACCTGTAACTCCAGATATTAATGTGTTCAAACAAACAAACTCTTCAGCTTTATTATTAGTTTTTCGTTTATAACGCGAGTGAAACCGCTGGGCACAGCTTGTTATACATTATACTGACCTCAAATATAGTGTCTCCGAGCTTGAGACTGACTCTTCCAGAGCGGTGCACCATCAGTTTACCAATCCGACCCTCTTCCAAGTCCTTCAGCTGACATCTGCTCTCTACCTGAGAGGATATGTATAATTCAAAGATAAAAAAGACCAAGTGTTTTACAGAAGTACACATTCTGTATAAATACATTTGTCCTCTGAGCACCAGTTCGACGTATCGAAACGCAAATGTTGTTTAAAAAGAAAAACCGAAGAGGTTTTTTTTTTTGAAAGGACTAAAGTTGCTAGCCTCTGATGGCTGCTCCAACCTTACCGGACAATCGGCGAGCGCAGAGAGCTCTCAGCCGGGTAACATTTAGGTAACCACGCCTGAGGGCACCCCCGAGTGGGGTACGAACCTCGGCTCAGTGCGTTACCGGGGGAAAGGGAGGACTTTGTACGAGTTACGGGCCGCTTGAACGGGACGAGACTGAGTGGGACGTCGCGGCGGTCCTAGCCGTCGAGGACGGTAGCGTAATCGGTTTTGTGTAGTGTGTTGTGTACTTTTACGGGCTTCGTCAGCTTCGATCTGAGCTAATGTTATGGGGTCATCCGGCTCGCTGAGGGCTTGCCTTGGTCTAAGGATACGGAGTATACGGGAGGGCGTGTACGTTGCGGCTTTCACTATAAGAGGGTTCCGGTGATTAACAGCGGTATTGAGAAATCTGCGTGAGGCGCGTTTTATAAATTGTTTTAACGTGGGGAGACCTAAATCAATGTGGAGATTTTCATTACGCATGTACCACGGGGCGCCCGTGGCTTTGCGCATGAAACGGTTTTGAATCACCTGAAGGCTATGGATCCGTGCAGGAGCTGCATGTGCGAACACAGTACTAGCATAGGTCATAATGGGGCGGATACACGTGGTATATAGTCTAACCTTGCTTTTGAGGGCAAGTTCAGACTTATGATTCAATAAAAAGTGGAGGCGCCCTAACACAAAGGCGGCGCGCGCACGGACCGCTTTAATGTGGGCATCAAAGGTCAAACGATCATCGAGAATTACTCCGAGATATTTGGCTTGCCTTTCCCAGGGGATTAGTTCACCGAATAGAGTAACTCCCTTTGGAGGGGTGGGGGTACCTCGATGGTAGGGTCTGTAGAATAGGACCGCCTGGCTTTTGACGGGGTTGATTTCGATCCTCCATTTCCGAAACCAGGCGCCTAGGGCGTTAGCCGCGGTTTGGAGGTTCTTAACAATGACTGAGGGGGACTTACTAGAGCAGTAGACCACGGTGTCGTCCGCAAAAAGAGCTAACTGCACTTTGTCGGTCTTTGGCATATCACTCGTGTAGAGTGAGAATAGCAACGGAGACATTACCGAGCCCTGAGGGACACCGGCACCGATGGGGTGAGGGGAGGAGAGTGCGCCTGGAATGCGATATCGAAAGTGGCGATTTGACAAATAATCTCGTAAGATAAGCACGAGTCTATGTGGAACACCTAAGGTGAATAGCTTAAAGATTAAGCCATTGTGCCACACTTTGTCAAATGCCTTCGCGACATCGAAGAATAAGACGCCTGTCTTGTTACGCTCTTGGTACTGGGAAGAGATGTGTTCAACAATACGATGTACTTGTTGAACACAAGAATGTTTGGCTCGGAAGCCAAATTGTTCGTCAGGGATGAGATTATTGGCGTCGGCATATGTTTTGAGGCGGATATAGATCAGTCTCTCATACATCTTGCCCAAGACATTTAATAGACTTATGGGGTCCAAATAGGTATACAGTTTTAGTTTTTATCAAAATCGGCCTCGAGATTCCTTTCAGCATTTTTCGCTATTTTGGCCTACCACACCCACATGAAAAACTATATTTTCATATGCATTTAGTATTTGAACATCATATGAAAATAAATGTATACATTTATTTTATTAATAATAAACTAAATAATTATCTTAAATGGCAATATAAATAAATAAATATTAAAAATAAATATTATTAAATACTCTTCACAAAGAAATAAATTAGCTTATTAAGTAAATAGGTCCAATACAAAATTAAATGACTGCTTTTGATTGTAAGCTGGTTAAATCCATGAATAATGGTCATAATCTCACCGGTTTGTCTTGTTTGGCGTCCGCAGTGGAACTGGAGGTGGATGGCTCATCAGGTTTGTTCTTCCGTCGGGGCGCTTCATCATCCACGCTGCCGCCGCGACCCGGGAGGGAATCTGGTAGCTACACAAACAAACAATAAACCATTCAAATTTATTTATATCTATACTAATAATAAAGCTGAAGAGTTTGTTTGAACGCGCTAATCTCTGGAACAACCAGTGGGATTCGAAAAATGATTTCACTAATAGGAAGCTACATTATCCCCGAGTATCATAGGCTACTTTATATCCCAGGAACGCGTGTAAAACCGCGGGGGACAGTTGGATTCTTCATACAGAGATTTATGCATGGTTTGTGATGTTACAAGTGTCTTTAGGCTCGCATTTTTAACATTAGTACTCGCGATTAATAAAAATAAAACACCTACTTGTAACAGTATGAGTGTAGGCTCCTCGCTCCTCAATAACTTGACGACGTCAGAGTTCTCAAACAGTTCTGTCTTGACGCCAACAAGTGGTTTCTGATCTATATCTGTCGCTGGAAACGAAAAATTGCTTTGTTACGATGGAATAATGTATATCTAATACCTTTAAACGAGCAATTCTTGTATATATATATGCAGATGGTTTCGGGGGAGATAAATCGATCTAGCTATGTTTCAGTTTTGGAAAGCTCGGTCAACCAGGCACTTATATTTAAATCACAGTGCCTAGTTTATAGTCTAGATCAGTGTTTCTCAATCTTTTTGAGTATGCGACCCCTTTACAAGTAAACACATTTAGCGACCCACTACCAAAATGTTAGTAGTACCTATAGTGCCTAGAAACTCGACTCGACAGGGGCTCTGCAACGCGCGAGCGTCCATAGGCTACGGTAACCGCTTACCATCAGGCGGGCCGTATGCTTTGCCTCATTTGTTGTAAAAAAAAACACTTGCCACATCAAACTGGTGGTCGCGACCCCCAGGAGGCAAGGGTCGAAATCTCTTCAGAAAAACCTAATACTTACACCCATTTGTTAAAACTTAAGCTTAAACAAAGAAAGCGCTGGCAATACTGATATACTGGGTGTTATAATATGACAATTAATAATAAACCTAATGGTAAAGCAAAAGCCTTGAAATTTCAAATACACAATAAAATGCATCGAAATCCTAAATTAATATAAAATACAGCTGGTAATGTAGCTACTCGTTAAGGCCGAGCGAAATATTCCGCTGAGCGCACTTTGAGCTGCACAGAACTAATAATTGTCAATCTTACAGTCATCTTCGGGCTCAGTCTTCACCACTACTTCTGCTTTAACCTTCAACGTGGACTTCGGTTTGATTCGCCCTAAAAATTTAGTTATTATAAAATATATGCTGATGATAAAACTAGCTGGAATAAAAATTATTAGGTTTTATTTTGAAAGCCCCTTGGTGTCCCCTAGGGTACTAAAATTATAGTTAGCCAGTTTTCCACGGTTTCACCCGCAATCCCTTGTTTATAACCTCCTTAAGAAAAGGAGATTCTCAATTCAGCTGTATGTTTTTTCACTTGCTTATTTTTTTTACCGATTTTAATAATTATTTTTGCGTTGGGTTCTGTATGGCTCCAAAGTAGCCCCATATTCATTTTATTGTTATAGCATCATGTTTCTAATAGTTTGGAGTGTGCACTGATATGTCAGTCAGTCAGGGACATAAGAAATGTACCGAGTTCTATCAAATTAGTCAAATTACTTATTACTACGTGAATTTAATCGCCATCTTTATTGGTCACAGCTATGAACCTTTTATATAAGACCAACAAAAAAACATGAAAAGTTTATAAGTCTCTCAGAATATAAGTAAAATAAGGATTCGTGACCGGCCATCGTGGTGATCCTTGGGGGAGGCCTTTGTCCAGCAGTGGACGTCTTTAGGCTGATATGATGATGAAGGTATTTGTAAGCCTGCAAAGTTGAATCCTACCTCCGTCATCCATAGGCAGTTTGATGGGTGCATCCCTCTCCCGGATTGTGTTGAAGTCTTCGCAGGCGTCATCTTCATCATTCCCGGTGCCTCCCACCACTGACCTGATCTTCTGTTCTTCTAGTTCTTTGTCAATCTGATAAATTCACTTTGTTATTTTCTATCATAGACAAGTGTTAGTGAACCGTTTATTAAGAGGGTGATCTACCTACGCGAATGACTTCATTACTCCTCCCGTACTAAACTGAGGGGGACTCTACTCTTAGTAAAAACCCTGAAAAGACGTTGATATTTTATCTTTTCTATTAGATCTCGCAGTAGTTATGTTAATAAATTCAAGTAATTGAAATAATAGAAAAAATCGTATTTAATTTTATAATGAAATACACAACGCACAAATTAAAACAGTCAAGGAGGAGATAAATCAACCTGCCTCCAACTACAGAGGCCGGCTCCAAAGACACCCCAATAACCTGGCCAACGAACTCACACAAATGTCGTACTGTAAACGCCTTAAGCGCCATGATATCCAAGATTTGAAAGCTCGGTGGCAAAACTAAAAGGGACCTCCCACTGGGGAATTTCCCTTACAAGATAACAGCGGACATAACACATCTGCTCATAGTCTGGAGACTATAAAAAAACTATAAATGGGCACATTATATCTATGTCTAGATTTTTTATAATAGTAGTTTTTTTTTAATCTCTTACAAAGAATGTAGAGAAAACCTTAATTTATTTAGAATCATCATTTCTTGAGTACTGAGGGCTACTCACGAAATGGAATTACAGCATAAGTAAGCAGTAACTTTGAAGATAATTTGTACTTACCAATCTAATAATAATATGTATTTTCAAATGAGATGTAACTATTTTGCTTCACTAATTATTAGGAAGGAACTGATTCCCAATATACAGCTAACGCTAGTTTGGGAATCAGGGCTTGCATTTTAACTGTAAACAACTTATTGTTACAATAAAGATAAAGATTGATTTATTTATAATTAGTATTTACCTTAACAACATCCTTAACTCTAATGGTGGGTTTTTGTAGAACAGCTGCACTAGTATCTGAATCCCTGCTGGCATACGAAGCTCTGCTGGAGTTGCGTTCAGCGCTGCCCAAACCTTGAAATTTTTATTAATGTACTCACTCACACACAAGTAAATAATAAAATACATAACAGATACAAAAGTACACGGGGATTGCTTATTTGTAATAGAAATTTCTTTAATTACATGATATAAACATAAAAATCTTATCAAATAATAATGATTTAATCTTATCAAATAATAATGATGAGCCAAATAATTTATGGTGAACTAGCATCCGCCCCCAGGTTCACCCGTGTACCCGAGGTATCTTTTGTTTTCTCTGGATAAAAAGTAGCCTATATTATTCCAGGGTATGATCTGTCTATGCGCCAAGTTTCATCCGAATCAGTTTAGTATTTTTTACGTGAAAGAGTAACAAACATTCATCCATTCCTCTATACCTTATAAAACTTCATAATATTAGTAGAAAGTAGGATTGACAGGACCAATATATTGCTAAATGCAATTCATTTTTAAAATACAATATGTCAAATTCTGATAAGGTAATAAAATGGAATGATCAAAATTTGTTACATTTTCAACAAAAAATATTGGACCTAGTACATGTGTATTTTATTTTTAAAAACACCAAAAAAAAAAATTTACCTTCTGAAAACACTCCACTTGATTTTATAACATTGGGTCCATTTCTGAAGTTCTTATTTCTATCATTTTTGCGATCTTTCCTCTTGTCATCCCTTTTTTGATCTCGATTTATCAAAGCCGGACTGAAAATTATTGGAGGATAATTATTTCTTCATGTATTTGCAATAGGCAATACACTTTATATAGAAGAATACATGGAAAAATAACAATAATAACTTATCCCAATTTAGTCTCAATAAAAATTATAAATAAATTATGCTTACAGGAACCCCCCATGAGTGCATCATGGCTTTTTCTCCAAGCTTCACTGAAAATCAGTGCTAATGATTATTGCCACAGCTTATACTGAGTTGTGAGTATCACTATTACTTTTTTAACTGGTTGAATATCAGGTTCCTGGAGTTTTATTGTTCTTACTACTGTATTGTATTATATTCCTATTACTGTATTGTATTCTTATTACTGTATTGTATTGTCTTTACAACAATTCTTGTTTTATGTCAAATAAAGCTAGGTCTATCGTCTATATTGGTGTAGATTAATCTCAGTATCCTAAAATCAATGATCCTGACTGACCAGCATGACTAATTTGGCAGCTATCATAATTTATTAAGTAAGAGAGAGATGTGACTATATTTAGAATCAGTACCATCATGTGAATGTTTTTAGTTAAACTTGTCTGCCCCAGATGCATTTTTCTAATAGGCATTTTTGTGCCTGTATCGCCTGTCGTCTATAAATTAGCCTATTTACGTAAGGTATAGATAAAAGTATTAAAAGGAGGTGAAAATATATTCATAATCAAAAGACAAGTAACCGAGACATTGTATGGTTTTTCAACATGCTGATGCAATTCAAACTATTTTCAGGATAAATTTTAGCTGAACTGTTGTAAATGGTATGAATACAAATATTAAATGAATGATAGGTAGGTAACATACCCTTTAGTTTTATTTCTAGTTACATTTAAGTTAGGTGTGAAGACTTTTTTGCTTGGTTTGATACCACCAAGAGACAAGTCTCGGGGAGGCTTGATTGATGCTAGTCTCTGCAGTGGGTCGGTGTTCAATCCGTTGGTTTTTGACGACTTATCGTCTGCCATATTTTGTTAGTATATACAGAACTTTTGTCCAAAACAAAATAGTTTCACAAAATAGTTGTTTGTTTTGTTTGACTTATGTTTTTTTTCCTTTTTTTTTTCACTGGCAAAATACGCTAAGTGTCAAAGTGTACAGCACAGATTAATAAATTGTTGATACATATAATAATTTGAGGTATGTATGTAGTCTGTGGAACGAACATATTTTTTGACAGACGACAGACATTTGATTGTAACGTCTTTTTTAGCTTTTAAAATACGTTCAAATACGTTACGCGAAGTGTTTGAAGCAAGAATACAATACAAACTTCGAAAATTAATATATTTTGACATATTTCGACATGGCTGAATCATTATTTGATATATTCGGCGACCATTTAACAAGACAAGCCGTGAAAAATGTTTCGCGGCAACCTTTGTCTAACATTGGTAAGTTTCAATGTAATATGAAGCGATATTACTAACCAATGTAATACTGAATACAATTGACAAAACACCAATCAATTTCAGAAAATATGGGCAAAAAAATCTCAAGCGGTCCCGTAAAGCCTAACGAACCGGTCAAGAAACTCGGAGATTCGAAGAAATCGTTCTTATCTAACACTGGCAAATCACTCCAGAGCACTCCATCTAGGCAGGTGTTCACTCCTCGGGCGAAGAACGTCAGCTCATTGATCTACACTGATGATAATGCAGATGGTGATAAGAGTTTCTGCTATGAAGAGATTGAATTCACTAGACCTACTTACAGATATGGTAATATAACTAGTTTGATCTATTATCTATATTTGCTTTAAAAAAAATTGTGGGATTTTTTGATCCAAGTTCTACCTGCACTATATGGTATTGCTACAATCTACTAATTAGTTAACTTTCCATCCCTCTGCCAAGTCTCTTTCATCACTATATTTTATTGTCTTCAGATAATTATCAAAAAGATCTATTTGACTACCTCCCATTACCTGACCTGGAGATACTGAAAGAGGTCTCCCCACCTAATACACCTCCGCCTAATATTGGGAGACCCAGCATGGACCTTCTAGATTGCTCTTATCAGGACGAGTTCTTTACAGGTAAGAGTAAAAATAGGTTTCAGAATATAACAAATAAATTCTTATATGTATGGGATGTGTAGTGACACCATCATGTGGCACTTCCTGGCAGGGCCACCATCATGATTTGTTACTATCCGTGATGGTGGCCCTGCCAGAAAGTGCCACACAAGGTATGGTCCACATACCAATGGATAAATGAACAAGCTCCAAAAAGTCATCTAACTTACACCTCCATAAATCCTACTACACTATTTAGTAATTCCCAAAATGTATTTTACAGATGACTTCTCCAATATAAGTATTCCCACTGAAGAGGATGGACTACCTGATTTATTCTGAAATCATTTTCAAACTTAGATTTATAGATATTTCAACAGATGCCGCCTAAGCGTCAGTAAATTATGTATTGACATATAAGGTTATGATTACTTTCCTAATAACTCATTTATATTTTAGGTATATGGTAAAAGTCTCAGGACTCAAATTAAAAGTAATTAGTTTTAGGTATTTTATATAATAGTATTAGTAGCCAGTTGCAAGTAATTTTAATTTATGGTTAATGTGAATAATAAATGATAGCATTGAAATTATTGGTTTTTCTTCTATTCATTACCTTGTCTAGAAAAAGAAATATTGACAACTTCTTGTGTTGCCAGTAATATTTATAATTCTGTTAAAATATTGTGTAAATAATTAAATTACATAACTTCATCTATTTAATATGAATTATTTATTTTATAGGTACTAATATAACATTACATTTAAAATTACCAGTACAATATTGCCACTAATTAAGATAGGTAGCCTAGTTTTTTTTAGAGCTATGTTTAGTTCCACAAGTTTTATATTACAATAAACATAATTAACTATTTATAATATAATAACACTATCAGACTATGTTAAATATTTTTTACCAAGGAACTGTACTTTTTTTTCAAATGCAGGCAAAGTAATAATAGTATTCTCCTTGTAGAATGGATTTAACATCAATTTTATGTAAGCTTCATATACATCTGTGAAGAAATTCTTTATGCCATCCTCATTTCTGGCATCATGAACCATTATGAAACGCATCTGTAATGTGGAAAAAATATATCAATATCTCTAAGAATAGCTTTATATCTTGAATGTTGTAACAAGATGAAACTGGTGTTGCCAGCAAATCATAAATATAATATTAAACAAAACGTGTATTAAAATATTACTGCTTTATGAAAAAGTTATTCATCTTCCATAAATAGGCTTGATTAGTTTTTTTTTTACCTGACTAGCAGTAACAAATGCAGAGACAAACCACTGGTTAAACTTATCAACTGATTTCAAGTATGTATTAGTTACTTTCCACATATGTTCGTCAACTAAATCTAATGCTGCATGAGCTATGAATTGGTTCAGATGCCTGTTGTCTTCTTTCTAAAAAAATAGAAGGCTGTTTAACATTGATACCTCAAAAAAATGTGGTTCAGATAAGTTCATTTATAAATTAGGAACATGGGCTACTCAAGACAGGTTGATGTATTTAATACTATAAAAGGAAAAGGTGACTGACTGTCTGTCAACGCACAGCTAAAACCACTGTATGGATTGGGCATACAGATAGTTATTATGAAGTAGACATCCGCAAAGAAAACATTTTTGAAAAGTCAACCCGTAAGGGGATAAATAGGGGATCGCAGGGCGGAAAGTTAGTATAAGAATATAAACTTTATTTATGCAGGTACCATTATACTAATAATATTCTTGGAGAATATAAGAATGATAATAAATAGACATGGGCTTACAGCAGAACTATATGCGAAATAGCTCAAAGAAATTGGTTGTTTTGTTACCTTAACCTCTTTGGTGACTGGAATGAAATCTATTTCAAATATAGGATTATCTGAATGTCCCACAATAACAAAATAGTATGTCCCTGCCATTTTTAATTAAATTGGTTACTTTTAGGCTTTAGGGTAAATTATTTCCAAAACAAAAAAATAATATATGCCATAGCTAGCTGGCATTGACAAACTGGTCAGTGCTGCCAGCTTTGTTGACAAGGAATTTCGGTATACACAGATTGATAAATAGAACTGAAATCGGTACGTAAGAGTATTTTTACGGTAGTCTAAAAATCTATTCTTTGAAGAGGATATTTAATTTTAATTTCAAAAACTTTAAATTATTATAAAATAGAATCATAAGAAACTATAAAGCCAAAGTAAAGTCTGATTTATCCAAATTCAAAAGTTCGTTTTCGTAGTTAAACGAATTTAGTTCCAAGATCACCGACAGTGAAATAACCATGGTTTCGTCGTAATCGGCCCGATAGATTTTAACCAGAAGGCGGGATTTTTTTTATTATATTTTGAAAATGATTTGACTTGACAACAAATTACACATTTATTTATCATTTGTAAGGAAGGATAATATATTTGTGATATTTATAAATAAAAATAGGCGTAATGTTTATAAGCCATTGATAATTAAAAGACAAACTTTAAAAGAGCTGCAACATGGTTGTCAATCAGCCACTTTTTAATGTTTTCTTCATCACAACCTAGTTTAAAAAAAAATTTTGGCGGGAAACCCGAAATCGTTCATAATTTTATTAATAAACTAAATACCTATATTGACTTTCGTGAAAAGTGTGTTTGACAAAAATGGAAAATAAAACAAATTGTATGGATTCGTGGTCAACGTCAATTGATAAACTAATGTTATGGCGTGGGGGAACCTGGACTAGATATGATTCCAAAATTTCAAATCTTACACTAAAAGTACATTACGATCAACTTTTGATTGCGACAAATTCAAGTATTCTTGAGTCCCTAAACATGCATTACAAAATCAAGGGCATTTATAAACAAGATATTTTGATTTTGATCTTTACTACAATGGAACAAGAGGTACCAAATGAAAAGGAAATGCTTGCTTGCATGAAAATACAAGTTATTTTTCTGTGTCTTAATAATTGTTCATTTTCAGATACGAAAAATTAAATTTCAAATTAAGAATAACTTTACTCAATGTCTACAGAAGTTAGGGGAGCACTTTCCAGTTACAAATCACAACTCTACACAATCTACCAATGTTATTGCGTCCAAATATCGAAACTTAAATGATGTGTTGAAACTAGCTTTGGAGAAAAAAGGTAATAAATATATTTCGTGCTATATAATAATGATAACCTAGATCCTTTTTGCTTGTTATTATGTAATATTAGTAGCATTAGCCGTTGCTAATATTAGCTTAAAACTATATTTTTTTATAATAGTATTATTTATAGATATTATGTTATTCGATTTTAAGTGTAGTTATTTTATTTTTGATATGGGTTTCCAAGGAAGTCTATGTTCATCCCTCTATCCCAACCCTCAACTTTGTTCATAGAAAAACTAATTTTATTTTTTATTAAATAAAGCTAACTTTACATTATTGTGTGCTGTTTCTATATCTACTTTATTTTGGTATATTAATGTCTGCGTCGCAATAATGTATGTTTTTACAGATAGAACGACACACTTGCAACTTCCACCAGCATTTAAAAACTTTGTGAAACTTAGTCTATTGGATCCAACGTTTCCTCAAATGGTAATTGAAACTGAAAAAATTCTTGCAGGCGAAATAATTAAAATTAATTAGTTGGATAGATCAAATAAAAAAATATTATAAATATTGTTTTGTTCATTTTATAATCTGGTTGGTGCACGAAATTCAAATTTTACCACGTTTTTTGCTAATTGCAGCTCAGTTATATAGGTCGTAAGTTATCAATATGTTAACTAGTATATTTACTGATTAATAACAAAAGAAATTATCAACATATTCTTCCAAGGAATATTTTCATGAAATAGTCGTATATGTCAGTAATATACCTTGTTACCTTTTCACGCCCGCTGACGATTGCGATGAAAGGCACGCAGATAGCATATGATCACAAACTAAGTAGGGATACCTACTACGTATCATATGATATGGGAAAAGGGAATAGGGTCCTTTATATCCCAGGAACGAGGGTGAAACCTATAAATAAACAAAGTAAAAAAAAAACATGTTGGTTTTCACAGTGACGAGTATATGAAAATATATTTTTTTATGCCCACTCGTTCACTCTAGATTTTCCATACAGCATGCATGTGCATAGCCAGCTTTAAGTAGTCTGTGCACAAAAGTATTTTTTTTAGACTGGACGTTGGCATATGGCATGGCAACACTTTATTTAAAAAAAACTTATTTCAAAAGTTCAACGGCGGGTGAAAGAAAAACAAAACAAATTACTTTCTTTTCTTGCAAAGATCAGTCAAACAAAGTCAGTGTTGTTCGCATTAGATCAAACTGCTTACATTACAGATCAAAATTAGTTGAAAATGAATCCAAATAGACTAGTTCCGGGACAATCATCGGCTATGCGAAAATCACGATTGTAAGTTTCACAGAATATGCTGTGAGGTTTCCATTCTAAACAGTTCCAACTAAAATGCCTCTCTCTCTCTGACTGCAGAGAAGGCAAACCTTCTATGTTGCCGAAGCCTCGGCGGCCGATGTCTACCGATCGCTTGTCCATGGAGGCCCGCAGACCTAGCACAACAGGCCACAGATCGAGCAGCGCTGAGCCACCAAGGGCTACATTCGGTGGTAGACAGAGCAGAGAGGCCTCTGTGACTAAACTTCCTCCTAATGCGGTAGTAGATATTTTATTATATTGGTACTCAATATAACAACAGAAAAGTTTACTCAGCTCAATCAAACATAAATTACTATATTTATTTACCTAAGTTTAGTTCTAAGGGGCTGAAAAGATCTCCTACTCACAATAATGTAGCACCAGACCAAGTTTTCCTGGTTTTCAGTGGGAACATTCAGCATAAAGCTCAAAAATTATGGTAAGTAGTTACCATTGCCTATCGCCATTTGCAATACCAGCGGCTTGCTAATGTATTGTTGACCTTATACAATGCCAAGGTTCAAAGCAAAGGCTCTGGTCTGTCTGTTAATTCCGAACCGGTAGTAGAGTCTATTGTAAAACTATAACTTTTGACATTCATAAGTGCCTTATTAGGGCCTAAACTGAATAAATGAGTTTTGATTTTAAATTAACATTTTGAGAATAAAATTTGACAGAGATCCCGCTCTCAGCAGTCATATATGACGCCACTCAGGTCCAGTCAGTTTTCGGCTCGCCAGACCACAACACCTGTAAGTATAATAATGCATTTATTTGTTTTGCATCCAGTCCAGTTCAGTGTTAAAAACAAAGTAAAATGGAAATACGAAAATCGCGCTCCTTTTCGGTGGTGCTTCTCGCCTTTATTGACTATGAAAACATTCTTCTCCTCTTGTTGATATTATTTTCACATATTTCAGAGGACGCCGTCAGAAGACCGTAGTGGCCGTAGCTGGAAAGTGTCCTTGGATAGAGCTCTGGCGTATGTTGCTGTTAAGGATCAAAGGTAAACCTTTCATAAATGATGTCTCTTGAATTAGAATCTAGTACCTGTTTTTATATTTAGAAATTGGTACAATAGTTCCAAAATAATACAGCAACACCTATCAGTTACATTGAGTTGTTAGTTCACCTTTTCACACCTAAACTACTGAACTGATCATGATGAAATTTGGCACAATTGCCTATTATTTAGACAAGGATATACCACTTTTTATCTGCCAAATGGTGAAACTGCAGGGAAAAGCTATTTGACATATACATACATAATACCTGATGCCAGCACAGTTAGACTGCAGTTAGACTGAGATCCCCAGGCATCATAAGATTACAATTTCCACCATGTTCCTCCATACACATAAAAAAACTTCAAATTATTTTTTTATGTTTGTATCTTGGAGTAGGTACAAATCTTCTCTAGGTATAAATAAAAATCAATTCCCAAAATGTATGTAAGCATCACTTCAGAAGGCTGAACTTATTTGGTTAATTATTTTTTTATTGTGTTTGTAATTGTCAAGGTTTTTATGAACAATTTTTTTGGAAAATTCCCTGGGAGAGTCAGACATTTGGATGGCATTTTTGTCCAGGAACATAAGCAACGTGGCATGGCAGCGGCAGGAAATGGCACGTGTGCAGGAGGCCCTGGGGGCGCGAGTGGGAGGCGGGGGTGGAGGCCCCGGGGGCGCCGCCCTCATGCGCCCGCTCACTATCGCGCGCTTCGTCGAGATCGTCGGGGGCCTGCTCACTAACATCACTACAGACGCCAAACTTAACACTGACAATTATGTTACTAGGGTAAGTCATATCTGCAGGTCAACTACGATAACATGGCGCGCCCCTCCAAATCTCAAAACTTTTGAAAGTATTTAATGTTGTACTGATACGGCTGTCAAACAAAAATAAATCCAAGGATTTGTTGCTTGACTAGCGGTGTCATTAATCGCTCATTATTATTAGTATGGCGCTGCACTGACGTACTCTATGAAAATGACACGTCCGTTGTGTTGCGCGGTCGGCTAGTTATGATTATTTGACCAACAAATTTGGTAATAAGTGACATGCTGAAGACAGCCTGCTACTGGACGAATTCTTACAACTTAATACAAACTCTTTCGTAAGGATATGAGTACACATATTGAAACAGTAATTTGGAGGGGCGCGCCATGTTATCGTAGTTCATTTCAACCATCATGTAGTGAAGAGTTATTAAAATATCATTATTTTCTTTCATGCCAGCTGCCACATCTCGTGAAACGATTGCTGTATCCAGGCACGGTCTCCAAGTCGTGGCTGAAGACTGTGAACACGCTGCACGCCTTCCCGCACGCCCTCGCTCTCATCGCCTACTTGATAGACCTCGTTAACCACATTGTAAGTATATGTACTACATATTTAGCGTAATAACCTGGTGCGGATGACTTACTATGTGGAATCCGGGTATTGAGTGGTCTGTGCCCTAATGTTTAAAAAAATATCAACATATTAGATTAGATGGAAGACAAATGTTTAGTAACTAATTCCGCTGGATATATCCTTCTCTGTCAAGTCCAAAACAAGGGAACTTAACAGGATATCGACACGTGTTTCGCTTCTTCACTACACATTCACTTTCTGTTCGGCGGTCGACGAGTCAACACGTCTGCGGAGCTCAGTGTGTGTGTGTGCTTGTGCGCGTTCATACGGGTTCTGTGTTCATGTGTTTGTTCGCGTTCGTCGAGTAGTCGACAGTGGGTCTACTACGTGTTGATGATGTTTCGTGAAGAAGCGAAACACGTGTCGATTTCCTGTTAAGTTCCCTTGTTTTGGACTTGACAGAGAAGGATATATCCAGCGGAATTAGTTACTAAATATTTGTCTTCCATCTAATCTTATAATGGATTTCCGCAAGGTCACGCCTGAGTCAATTAGTTATCAACATATTAGTTTAGCATTAAAATAAGCCTCAATGTAAGTCCAACTGAGTATCTAATATATTACTCGAGTATGAAAATAGTTGTTTTGCCCCATCACTACGTTTTGGAGTGCAGGTAAAGGCTTTTACCAGAACTTCTAACTGTCATAACTTTGTAATGGTAATGCTTAGACTCCTGAAATTTTGTAGGATATATTTTTTTTTTACTGTGTTTGACCATAATCTCACCGTGGTCAGAGATGTAGAACACACCGAAAGGTGCTTGGCATGATGTACACTATTAACATACCCTCCCAAATTCCCAAGTTGTGCTTAGTTTGGGATCAGATAGACGTGTGCAGTGCCGTAAATAGGGGTGTGCCACCGGTGCCAAGGCACAAGGCGTAGGGTCTGGGGGGCGCAAGAATGGCCAGATCAGGCAGGACTATATTTGGTTCGGTATGCTACTGATAAGTTCCCGCTGCGCCCCTAGTGCTCGATTCCAACACATACGTACCTACACATGCCAGTATCATCAAAAACAATTGCCCACATCAGTTCTAGTTTTAAAAAAAAATGTCTTATCAAATCAGCTACTCTTTAATAAATGTCAAAAAGATCGGTTACATGGAATATTGTATGAAATACTAAAATATGACGTCATCGTTTCACAGCGTCAAATGATCTACTCTTAGTGGTAATTAAAAATCATAGAAAGCATTAAATGTACAACATATTTGATGTTTCCGCGTGTTTTCAGATGTTTTATGCATTGGTTAGTGTTTGGTCATTTATTTTTGACACTGTCATCTAGCCTATTGAATGGTTGTTCAGGAGATGCCGGTGTCGGACGAGTGGCTGTACGTGCACAAAGATGACTTGGCTTGCCTTCGCCGCGACTATGTCAACAAGTGCTGGATCAGGTATTTAAACTACTATTTTTACCCTCTGTTTACACACTAGACAAAAATCTCACTATATCACTTTCTAACAAAAAACATAAGAAAGGGATAAGATAAATTTTAGTTCTGTCAAATTAGTACAGTCTGTTCAGAAAGAGACTCGTAGTGGAAATGGAAGGCGCTGCGGTACTTATTTACCTAGCCCTGCTGGTGTCGGAAGCGTATACGTGCTACAATAACCGCTTACCATCAGAGCCATATGTTTGCCTACTATAAAAAATAAGCCACAATTCTTTGCATATACAATCTGATTGTTCTCCTATAGGTTCCAAGAGGAAGACAGGTTTGAAGACCTCAATGAGGAGTACCTTCAGAACTTGAAGGGGCTACTTGGCAATGATGATGAGAAGATCATGAAATTGCAACAGGTCATTGAAAGTGAGTACTTTAGCTCGTCAAAATTGCCTCATTTAATTCATGGCCCCTGCTTACCTTGAAGTTGGTCCTGTCTTTATTGATATATATCTAATAAATAATAAATCAATATTTTGGGACATTCTTCACACACGGCAAACTAAGCAGAGCTTGTACTATGGACAACCAGATTACTGATATACTACATATACTACTATTTTTTGTAAATACATACTTATATAGATAATACTTAGACTATAATGATTCTCAGAGTACGAGGCGTGCCTGGAGGACGAGGCGGAGATAGCGGCGGCGCGGGAGGAGGCGCGGCGCGTGCAGCGCGGGGAGGCGCTGGCCGACGCGCTGCGGGCCGAGCGAGCAGCCCGAGCCAACACGCGGGCCGACGCCGAGAGGCTCGCAGCCCTCCGGGACGACCAGCTCAACGCCATCAGGACACTCGACCTGGACATACAAAAGATCAGGTCACTATGCTTATCTATCTATATTCTTTTTAGGGTTCCAAAATTCAAAATAAAAACAACTGAACCCTCGTTATAGGATCACTCGTGCATCTGACTGTCTGTCCAAAAATACTGGACTGGATTGAGTTAAAACTTGGTACACATATTTATACTATGTGATTATTAGTTAGTATTTTTTTATATTTGCATGTCGGAAGATTTAACGAAATAAGTGAAACATAATCTAAAACTAGGTCTTAAATCATTACATTTCTGATTTTTACTTTAGATGTCAATTTTCGTGGGATTTCGGTAGGCGGTGGATGGCCCACCTGCTTATTTTTTCGTAAAATACAGACATATCTTAATATATATAATTATTTTGTATGTGTGTTTGTTATCTAACTCCTCGTAAACGACTGGACCTAAATGTATGAAATTGTGTATAGGTAAGTGACACTGCTGTCGGTATACGTGCGTTTTCGAATGTTGAGACGAAGGTCACGAGTTCGAGGCCTACAATGAGCTAAAACTTTCAGTGCATGAAAAAACGTTTCGTACCCGCCTGGTTAGCTACCACCCTCAAGTCGAAAATCTATCGCCAAGCACCCGACAGCTACACTTAATAGCTAGTTCCATTCAAGACTTTTGTGTGCTTACCACCATCGGCCACATCATCACTGACCGAACACAGGCCTATACATAATAAAAAAAGTAATGTCTTCCCATGATTAAACAAATGTTACAATTATCCCACTGTTCCAGTGTTGAGAAGGAGCAGCTGAAGAGTCAGGTGGAACGTCAAGAGATGTCAGTGGAACAGCGCACGCGGCTGCTCGATGAGGTAGACTACTCCCTCAGGGTGCACGACTCCAAGCGGGCTCTTTTAGACCAGATCACTAAGGTACACCTACACTACGCTATATGCTTTAATACTGTTGACAGTTGACGGGCCACAGTTGCTACAGGTCGCGGGCTCGATTCCCATCCAGGGCAAACATTTGTGTGCATGAATATGTCTGGGTGTATTTATATTACCACATATGTATACGTATGAGATGAAGGAGAGGGAGGACCAACCACTATTATATGGCTTTGGTTACTTTAAAAAAACAGTCAAAGGCTTAGAACTATACAGCTTTGTCATATTCTTATTTATTCTTAACTAGCGACTTGCCCCAGCTTCGCACCTGTACAAATCTTTGAATTTCTCGGCTTTTCTGTACTATAATATGCATGTATTATACATACCTTCCTCTTGAATCACTCTATCTATTGCTGAACACTGCATTAAAATCCGTTGAGTAGTTGAAAAGATCTAACGAACAGACAGCAGAAGTTACTTCATTTTATACTGCGTCGGATGGCTTGATTTTTCTTTCTTCTTTATTTCAGAATAGGTCCTATAGTAAAAGTTTAACATTTTGATGAATACAGCCGCCCTATAAAGTGCATTAGAAATAAATAGATAGTAATGTAAATACGTGTGTGTTGTTCAGATGTTGCAAAGCAAGGAGGCGGAGCTGGCTCTCTGGCAGAAGAAGACGTTGGACAGCTGCCGCGAGTACAAGCAGGGGCTCATCCACCTGTACACGCAGTTCCCGCACCTACAGCCGCAGGACATTGATGAGAAGTCAGTACTTACACTTATATCGTAAATAACAGGGCCCTTTTAGCTCTTCCAGGGGCCTTAGTTTGGGGTCATTTAAGAAGGCCAAGTAGTATCAGAACATACTTTTGTTTAGTGACTTTCTTTATTGATCTATCTGTTCTATCGAGTGTGGCTGCACTTACTAGCCTGATTAACAGCTATATGCAAACTAAAAAATCATTTATTCAGTTTAAGCCCTGAGACTTATGAATGTCGAATGTTACAATTGATTCTACCATTGGTTCGTAATACTCTTAAGCTGAGAAGACTCCAGCAAGAAACTCTTTCTTGTCTATGATTTTAATCACACCAATATTATAATGAAAGTAACTCTGTCTGTTTATTACCTTTTCACAAACTGTATCATGAAACTCAGCAAGGTTTCTTTTGGGTCTTTCTTTTGATTTTATAGTTACAATTTTTTTTTCAAGATAATATTTTTATTTTATATTATATTTATAATAATTTACACTAAAACATATAGAAGTATATTTACTGGAATTAAAACTATTAACTATTTTTGTTTATTTTTACCTTATATCATTAAATTCGTGTAACGTAATTTATGAACGACAACTATACATACAACATATTTTGTTGTTGTAGAGATTTGATGTTACCGGAGTGTATGCCGCGTGTGACCCACGGCCTGGAGACGCTGGCTCTGTTGGCCGCAGATCTGAGGAACCAGCACGCTGCCACTGCGAAGGAACGTTCTAGAAAAACACGAGAGCACCACGACATACTGGTGAGTCAGTCACTCGCACTCGAGAGGCGCTTTGTAATTAAAGTTTTCACCGAAAATTGTTCATTGTTGTCCTGTCCTGAGAATAACTGGGGGGTCCACCTACCTACCAACCAACCTTTTATTTTCTATATTTACACACCGGAAGGTGTTTGACGACAGATTTTCAAATTGAGGGTTGTAGCTAGCCAGGCGGGTACTACAAAATACCCTACCACCGTGCTGTGATTTCCTCACGATGTTTCCCTTCACCGAAAACTCAAGCTCATTGTAGGATTCGAACCAACGACCTACGTTTCGGAATTCGACGTCACTACCACTATGTGGTATTTATAGGAAAAGAATCGTGCGATAATAGCCGAGCTGAAGGTGTGTATGGAGCGGGAGCATCAAGTCCACGAGAGTGAGAGCGGCAAGGAGCGCAGTGAAGCCGCCGCGTGGACCCAGCAACTACTTGAGATCAACGCGCGGCTGGACCAGCTGGCTGCACAACAAGAACGCTACCAAACTATTGACGCGGACCTGCGACACTGGCAGGAGGAAGATCGAATGTCAGTACTCGTCTATATTAATAACTTAAATAAAAAAAATTAAGATCTCGAAACTCTAGAAAATTGGTGATTATTTCCAAATTAGCTTCCGCCCTGCGGTTTCACCCGCGTTCCCGTGGTATCTTATGTTTTCCCGGGATAAAATGTAGCCTATGTGTCATTCCAGGGTATGATATATCTATATGCCAAGTTTCATTCAAATCCGTTCAGTAGTTTTTACGTGAAAGAGTAACAAACATCCAAACTCACAAACTTTCGCATTTATAATATTAGCAGGATGGCTGAGCGGATTTTCTTGAAACATAGATAAAAATGCTAATCAAAATCGGTATCTCAATATAAGTTAGACTATGTTAAGTTCAAATGAAACAGTTGTTGAATGTCCTAATAAATAAATGTTAATTTCTAGTTGGCGAACAAAATTATCCGAAATGCGCGAGTACATCCGCGAGAAGAAGGAAGAAATGCCACGTTTGTTGAAGGATGCCACGGCGAAACGAGCACAGCTCATCAAGGAGAACCTGCGCGGGTGGAATGAAGCCATTAAGGCAAATAACAATTAAGAATTATATTCCATCTTTTATCTAAATATATAAAAGGAAAAGGTGATTGACTGATCTATCAATGCACAGTTCAAACCACGACAGCTGGTTGAAATTTGGCATACAGCTATTATGAAGTAAGCATATGCTAATGGATTTTTGAAAATCATCCCGTAAGTGGGTAAAATAGGGCATCAGGGGTTTCACCCGCGTTCTCAAGGGATAAAAACTAGCCTATGTTAATCTAGGGTGTCAGCTACCTCCATTACAAATTTCATCAAAATTGGTCCAGCTGTTTGAGCTTGAAGAAGTAACACACATACAAACTTTCGCATTTATAATTTTAGTAAAGTTTTTATATGTAAACCTTGTTATGAGATGTTCAAATAAATAAATAACACATATACAGCTTATTATCAAATATGAGGTGCCATTATTTAGTTGGTGTAATATTTATTTATTTATTTGTTGAACATAAGTTGTAAAGATCTTACAAAAATAATTAGTACCATTATGTTCTACCATGCAATGGCGTACAAATATTAAAATAGAATACAAATTACTACATTACAAGATCTATATTATGTCAAAAACATTATATAACTAGCTGACCCGGCAGACGTTGTCCTGCCCTGAGAACAAAAATAAAACTGGGACCTACAAACCTATCCCTACCTACTCCTATCTACCTCTACCTACCTACCCTACCTACCTACCCTACCCTACCTATCTACCTACCCCTACCTATCTACCTACCTCTACCTGCCACTACCTACCCCTACCTACCCTACCTACCCTATGTCCTTCTCCTGGCTCTAAACTACCTCCCTGCCAATTTTCAGCTAAATCGGTTCAGCCGTTCTTGAGTTATAAGTGGAGTAACTAACACGACTTTCTTTTATATATATAGATACATTATTAAATCCAAATCATAATTTCATTACAGCTTATCATTAAGGAATGCGTCAATTGTATAGTATGTCTTTTCATTCAACAGGTGTCTCAACAGAATTTTGAATTTATTAATGTTGGCTCTTCATACATATTTATGTAATTTGTTATAAATCTTAGTGGACATACCAACAATACTTTTCTGCAGTAAAGCAGTTCTAGAAGGATATGCACATACTTTGTCAGGATGTCTCACACTTATCATGTTTTGGAATGAGTCTCAGTTAGTTTTCACATTACCCTGAGTAAAGTGGGCTTTAGCCACACATCTTTAGGATGCTATTGGTGCTTTGCCATAAGGAACGCCCTTAGTATATTTCCCGTAAGGGGTTAATAGGGGTGAAACCACGGGGCGGATAGCTAGTTTGTAGATACATAAATAAATAAAATATCCAATCAATAATTGACAAGCCAGTTGGCGCAGTTGGTTTAGACACTACCTGTAGCGCCGCTGGTCGTGGGTTCGATTCCCATCCAGGACAAACATTTGTGTGTTTGTCCTTAGTCTGGGTGTAATTATGTATATAAGTATGTATTTACAAAAAAAAAGTAGTATATCTAGTTATCTGGTATCCATAGTACAAGCTCTGCTTAGTTTGGGATCAGTTAACCATATGTGAAGAGTGTCCCAGGATATTTATTATTTATTTAATAAATACAACAAAATAAAGTCAGTTATTTTAATTGCACCACAATCATCTAATGTTATTCTTGATGATAAGATCAGTGTTATTTTCAATGGATTCACACAGCTCCTTGAAGGAGGGTTGTACCCATGCATGTGAGGCGGTCTTCTTGGGCTGTTTATTACACTTCTTCGGTGGTGGTATGGAAGGCTTGAACGCCATCTGTGAGCCGTCGTACGCGTTCAATATTTGGATGGGTGATCTGTAATATTCGAATTAGGTTATTTTTAATCGACACTCGATTATTTACAGCAATTTATAGTGTTGTTAAAATAATAATGGTTGCGTATTTTAGGAAACCAAAGCTAGTAGGGTATTTATATATTCACAAACAATATTATTATACTATAATTATATTATGTCAACGTATCATTGTGAGCGCCGTCAATTCACAAACTATCTCGCGAAATTGCAAACTGGCTATAAACTGAACTGCACCATACCAGCCACAATATGACGTATCGTAAATGAATACGTTATACTGTAAGCAGTATGGTACAGTTGACAATTCTTCGACAGTTTACAATTTCGCGATATATATTATGAACTAACGGCGTTCACAATGATACGGTGACATATATTATATCATTATCGGGTTATCCATAGTACAATCTAGTTTGGGATCATTACCGTGTGCTACTACTCAAAATTGTTTCTGCAGACTGTCTGTCAAGATTTTAAATCCATACCAAAATCCCATAGATAAAAAAAGCACTTGTTTTTTCCGAATTTTTCTCCTCAAAGAACCTTCCTCAGATTTAGACAAATAATATTTATGCCGTACTGCATTTTTTCGCATAGCAACATAAACGTGTTTGTGCGAATATAGGTAAATTAAATTATTCTATTGGTGCTTAAAAACAGCTTAGTACATCTTCGGTGGATACTCAGTCCCAGAGATAATAAAATGACAAGATATTTTAATTTTTTTTTCTTTGACTTACAACTTATCCAGTTCCTGCGGTAGTTTGTGATGGAGCACAGCGGCAGCGGTGGCCCTCACAGTGGGGTGATAGTGCGTGGTGAGGGCGGCGAGGTCGTGCAGGCAGGCCGCGTGCGCGTTGCAGTGCTCCGGGGACGGCAGCCTCGGGTCGAACCGACCTGACCCACCTGCTTCCGTATCCGTGTCCAGCAGGGTCGATACTGCCTTGCTTTGCTGTAACGTAGTAAAACAATGTTATAGCAAGTTATAGCTTACCCCACAAATTAGTTTCATCTCCTTTTGATAAAAAACTGGACTTTTGAAAATAGGGTAGTTTCCTGACATATCAAATCAGCAACTTTTTAATAAATGTCAAAACGATCGGTTACATGGAATATTGTATGAAATACTAAGCTATGACGTCATCGTTTCACAGCATCAAATGATCTACTCTTAGTGGTTCTACTGGTAATTAAAAATCATACAAAGCATTAAATGTACAACATATTTGATGTTTCCGCGTGTTTTCAGATGTTTTATGCATTGGTTAGTGTTTGGTCATTTATTTTTGACACTGTCATCTAGCCTATTATCGTTATCGAAATTTCAGTATGGATATTATAAGTAATATAAATAAATATAAAATAAACATAATATAATAAAAAGAAGCTACTACAACTCACTCACCCACTGACTCACTTTTATAACTTTACGATAACGTGGCAACCAACCAAATGTCATTTTAGTCTAATTAAAAATCAGAGTAGAATAGTTTGTATTTAACTATGATAAATAAAGTACCTGTGCCAGCTGATGCAACAACACCAGAGAAGCTAGGGCTCCGTTATGCAGCAGCTGCGTGCTCAGGGTGGCCACTCTCTTGGCGAGCGCCTGCAGCACGGCGCCGGAGACTCTCCTCGCGCGGGCACATATCTGCTGAACTGCCTCCAGGACTATGTGGGCGTCAGGGTGGGATCGACCTGGAATACAACACTTGTATTTAAAAAATCTGTCATCTATCAAGGAAAACGTGAATGAGTGACTGATCTATCAACGCACGGCTCAAACCACTGATCGGGCTGACATATGACATACATATTATGATGTTTTTGGGTAGATTTATTGGAAAGGATTTTTGAAAAATTCAACCCTTATGGATCCAAAATAGAGGATCGCTGATGAAACCGCGCTCCGCGATTAAATTCACGACCTAATTTTACAGGACTAAACTTCATGTAATCCTTTTCCATTATTTTTTGTTAATAATAGATACCTAATCGGAATCAGTTTATATCGGGTGTAAGGGACAGCCTTCCGTGAACTGATTCCATGGATTCAATACATGATTCTGGAGCCCCCAGACTTTTAATTTTTCGTCGATCTTTTCATGAATTATACGATATTTTTCAGAACTTTAGGATTGATTATACTATAAAATCATTATACAAGTCTAACTAAACCTGATTTAAAAATAAATAAACGGTAACTACTAATTTAGACATAAAACTGCAATGTAAATCAAAATTCAAATCAATACCTACGCAAGACGCAAGCAGCTGCTTCAGTTCACGAGTTCACTAATAGGAAACTACATTATCCCCGAGTGCTACAGGCTACTTTTCATCCTGTGAATGCGGGAGGGAAACAGCTAGTGTTAAATAATACCACTTACCAGCATGCACATCGAGCGCATGCGCATATAAATAAGCGTGGAACTTTGCGGGGTCCACGTTGAGCGAGTCTCCGGCGCCCGACAGCACAGATAGGACTGTCCTCACCACTAGCAGCCTCTCGCGGGAGCCCACGCCCTCGTCGGTGATCAGCCGAGCCAGGATCGACACTAGGTCCGAGTAGTACTCCAGGTTTATCACGTGAGTGAATCTGTGAATATTTCGCAATACAGTCGGCACTCGGTCAAAAAGAATGTGTTATGTATTATGTGTATCTGTGACATCATAGCTCCTGAACAGATGAATTGATTGATTGATTTATCTTATTATGGACGAACAGCTTATTAACTGATGTGTCAACTTCACCGTGTGGGCCCTTCCTGGCAGGGCCACTATCACGGATTTGAATTCAGAGTCTGTCGTTATTTTGTCCTCGAATATCAGATTTTGTCGCACCCTGGTCCAAAAGTTATAAGGGTTTTTAGGTGTCCCTGCCAGGAAGCATACTTCCTCGTATCTCAAGAACTAGAGCACCTAGCGGAGATCTGTTTGCTTCCAGAATTTTGGTTCATTGCCTTTAATTTGTTTTGTTTTTTTTCTTAATGGGATTCGCAATAGGTCGCCAGAATGTAAGGACTGTTTGTTGTCGAAATAAAATAACAAAAAACAATAAAGCCTGTCATACTTGGCCAATCCATCAAGGACAGCTGCCAGCAGTTTGGACCTGGGCGCGTTCTTCAAGAGCCGGAAGTATATCTGGAAGACAGTCTTGGTCACCTCGGTGAGTAGCTTCTTGCGAGCCAGCGCGCTCTCCTGCGCTTGCGTTTCCAGGAGCTCGCGTTCCACTTCCTTCAGCTTCTTAGATCGCTGCAAATTATAACGTAAACGGAGTATTTGTAATAGGGTAGTGTCCTGACAATATGTCAAATCAGCAACTTTTTATTAAATGTCAAAACGATAGTTTATATGCAGTTTTGTATGAAATACTGCACTATGACGTCATAGTTTTACAGCATCAAATGATCTACTCTTAGGTGGTTCTACTGGTAATTAAAAATCATAAAAAGCATTCAATGTAAAACATATTTTTTTAGATATTTGCTTAGTAAAAAGTTATTAATTTATGATACATTCGTTACACTATCCACCAGCCTAATATTCACCTGCCAGTACATATATTGTACTCAAAAAGGTACTTTTTACCCCGGAAACGAGGGTGAATCCGCGCGGAACAGCTAGTTACCTTTTTCTCTTTCTTGGACAAGTTGATAATCCTCTTCTTGTGTTTCTCGTCTTGCTTCTTCTTGTTTTGCAGATCTGTGTGGGCGTCCATATCGATGTCTCTGTCTTTTATATTGAGTGTGAGAAGGCACTGCAGCGCAGCGGGATGTAGCCGCGACCCGCGACGCTTCACTAGCTGGTTGATTAAGCGTACGATCTGGGGGGAGGGATATTTTGCCTCTTTTTTAATAGTTTTTTCTTTATGTCAGAAGGTTGTAAATAGTAGGTAATACCAGAGGTAATTGCCAATGTGTTGCCGACCTGATATAGTGCCGAGAAGGCAACTGGCTCTCAAGTGCAATTGCCGGGTGGAGGAAAAAGGGTGGAGCCAGCCAGAGGGGTACTACAAAGTACCCTACCACCATGCTGTGGTTTCCTCACGATGTTTTCCTTCACCGAAAGCTCATATTTGAACGTATATGGCCGGCATTCGATAATAAAGATAACTTACAGCAAGAGTGATCTCTCCCTTGTTATCCTGCTGGAAGACAGCGGTGCAGGCGGCGGAGACGATGCCGCGGGCCAGCTCGTCGCTACTCTCCAGGAAGGGCACGACGCTCTGGGCGATGTTGGTGGCGTAGTTGAACCCGGGCCGAGCCTCCAGCATGCCGCACATGCACCGGAGGGATACTATCGCCAGCTCTACTGATGATGAGTCCGGTTTCCTAAAAAAAAACAATATCAACAGGGAGTTCTTTTAGGGTACGGAACCCTATTACTAAGCCTCCGTAGTCCGTTCGTTTGAGCGGGCTTTATCTCATGAACCGTAATAGGTAGACAATGGTGCCGATTCTGTTGTTTACAAACTAAAATAAATTTAATCTCACTATATCTCTTTCTAATAGTAAATAAAAGAAAGGGATGCAAGATATTTTAGTCCTGTCAGTTTAATCCGATCAACATGACTCGTGACTCACATTTCAACGTGAATTTAAGCGCGACCTTTATTGGTCACGACTATTTACCCGTACATTACGACGGTATGGATTAAACTGACTGCATTAAAAATGTTCTATCTTTTTTCAATGAGGTTCTTAAACAACAGAATCGGCACCAGTAATTTTCTCAGAATATGTATTTCTGTTGCCGCTATATTGAATAATTAAAATTAAATAATGTACGATGGTACGGAACCCTTCGTCAATTTTTTAGGAATCCTACCTACTCGAAATCAAATACTATTTAATAATCTGTATAAATTAAAGTTACTGATATATCAAAGCAAAGCCTAAACCGCTGCTTATACAGGCATGAAAGGAGGATGAAGTGTAAGCATCCACTAGGAAATAAATTTCCAAAAATCTATCATAATCTAATATATCTAATCAATCATCTCTAAATATCAGTTATCTGTTTACCATAATACAAGTTCTGCTTAGTTTGGTATCAGATGACCGTATATGAAGAACGTCCCAGGACATTATTATTTATTTGTGTACCCTACCTAACTGTTCAAGATTTTTTTTTTTAATATATAACATAATAATTCAAGACCTATGGCCACTGCTATGGTTTCCTCACGATGTTTTCCTTCACCGAAAGCTCAAGCTCATTATAGAATTTTGTTTGTTTTACCTGGTATCGCCCTTCTTGCGTCGCATCACTCCTGCCGCCCGCTCGAGTCGCTGCAGGTATCTCTTGTAAAACTCTAATAACTCTTTCTCGTATTTGTATAACGATAGTGTGTCTTTCTTCACTGTTGGAAAAACATTATTTTTTTCGTTATAAAGTTGGAACGTTATAAAGCTTACAACCTGCCAAGATTCATGTTTGTAAGCTTTGAACTCCTGGGCTAGGGGGTGAAACAGGAAATCGAGGGGAAGCCGCCCTGGCTTTGCGCGAGTTAGGGTAGAAAGAAACTACATCTGTGTGTAAAGTTTCATAAGGATCGATTATGTAGAAGTAGTCAAATTCAAAACGCGAAATTCAAAATTTAACACGTTTTTTGCAAATTGCAGCTCAGTTATAGGTTGTAAGTTATTAACATCTTATTTGCGACAAGAATGGTAGTATATTTACTGATTAATAACAAAAGAAATCATCAACATATTCCTCCAAGGTATATTAGTAACATTTGTATATGTCAGTAATAATACTGAGCTGCAATTTGCAAATAACGTGACAAAATTTGAATTTCGCGCTCCAACCGAAGCCTCCTCCCCCTTAAGCTAAATAAAACCGTTTAAACTGTTACTTTAGTTAGTTAGACCATATCTATAGTACAACAGATTAAAGTATTTGTTTGTGTGTAATTATTAAGTAGATAACAATTTTTACCGTGTAATATCTGTAATCGCAAAAATATTGAATAACAAAAAAAATTAAAGTAACCCCCGAAACAAAAATCTCGAGGTAACGATTTTCAAATGGTTGATCGGATTTTCTTGAAACATAGCTCGATTAAGTCACCATTATTAAATAACTAGCTGTCCCCCGCGGTTTCACCCGCGTTCCCCGGGATAAAAAGTAGCCTATATGTTATTCCAGGGTATGATCTATCTAAGTGCCAAGTTTCATCCAAATCCGTTCAGTAGTTTTTGCGTGAAAAAGCAACAAAAATACATACAAACTTTCACGTTTATAATATTATAGTAAGATAATAAATATCCCCAGTTCCAGCCTTTTTGATTAATTTAAACTTACATTTGATATTGGAATAGTCCTGGTGGCGTATCTGGTAGTCGGGTAGTATGTCCTTGAACACCTCGTAGGCGGAGAGGGAGGCTAGCTTGCGTATCGAGTGCAGGTTCAACGCTCCGTCCTTTAGGCGCTCTTCCATTAAGTACATTATGGGGTACAGGTTCTTTAACTGAAAAATTGTAGTTTTATAAATGAGTATTTATTTGTATACTAGCCTCGCCATTTCATTATGGTGATAAGCTCAATTAGTTGAAATAGTTTTTAAAAGTGAATTCAAAATAAATAAAAAATCTATTTTCAACAATAACTTTTTTTTAAGATGGGCTTTCGTTTGTCCGCAGACTCGCCCATTTAGGACGATGACGAAGCCTATGATGAAGCACGCTTGCCCAGAAGAAACCTATTCACCCTGGCCTTGAAAATCCCTAGATTATACAAGTCTGGAAATACAGACGTCGGAAGCAAATTCCACTCCTTCACAAGCAAAATGTTGTGTCCATATGTCAAAAACGTATGGGTATTTTTTTTCCCGGCGTCTAGTCATCATCATATCAGCCGAAAGACGTCCACTGCTGGACAAAGGCCTCCCCCAAGGATCTCCACGATGGCCGGTCTTGCGCCACCCGCATCCAGCGGTTTCCCACGACCCTAACAAGATCGTCGGACCACCTTGTGGGGCCTGCCCACACTGCGTCTTCCGGTTCGTGGTCGCCACTCGAGAACCTTTCTGCCCCAGCGGCCGTCGGTTCTACGAGCGATGTGCCCCGTCCACTGCCGGCGTCTAGTACTTCGCTGTAAAAATGAGGATGATGAAATCAGATTAAATAAGGCCACATACCTTCTTCTCTGGACTCTCCAGTAGCGAAGAACACAGTGCTCCTATCCTCAATTTATCATTTCTCAAGCGGTCTCGCCGAGCTGCTAACAGTTCTATGGCACTAACTACCCCGTCTGCATCAGGTGCTTCGCCCTCCTCACCCGTTCCTTCCATCCCAGAATCTGAAGCAGAGTCCTGGGCTTCTGTGTCTTGTGGAGCTGGTTTCATAGCGGTGTCTTCTTGTTCAGATTCTGTATCTGTTAAGTGTGTATAATAATAGTGTAATAAGTAATACTTGGAAAGCTTTTCATTTTATAAGTCGTTTTTTCACCTTGGATTACATTGTTAAAGTTTTCGAGGGATTCAATTTTTTTTAAATAAAATATAGTCTATGATACTCAGTGATAATATAGCATTCTACTGGTGAAAGAATTTTTAATATTGGTCCAGTACTTTTTGAGTTTATTCAGAAACAAAAATACAAATCTTTTCTGATTGTAGCTAATCTTATTATTGTTTATCTACAACCCAGTCTTCTTATTCTGTGTGGAGGCGATAAGGCCTGCACTTCCCGCTTGGGGTGTATCATGCTTTCCCCCCTGCCAGCTTTACCCAAGCTCTTTTAGCTCCTTAAAGTAACAGAGTGTGGCCTTTAGGTGCTGGCAAATTTAACAAAGCTACAACCCAGTATCAAATAGTAAATTTATCGCCAACTGTACCACAATTTCACGTAATGTTAGAGAGATGATACAGAAGTATTATTAACATTGTGTTATGTATATATAGTCATATGTTCATTCATATGATATAATTAGTGATGCGGGTACTTGCTTAATGTTATTGATTGTAATAATATTAGTTAAGTAGGGTAGTTCAGATATTTCTCTCTCATGTCTCACTTTGCAATGCTACATAGCACATTACACGTATTTACCTAATTACGTTGTTTTATTGGACATAACATATTGGACAGGTAGTTTTGAGACATCATACATACAAACATTTCAGCTTAATAATATCAGTATCGAATATATTGCCAGAATAGGTAAATATTTTCTATAAGTGCAAAAAGGCTAGCTATCGTAAAATAGGTATTTGAAAAGGTAACAAACAGACAGTTAATTTCACATTATACCAGTGTGCTTAAAATCATAGACAAGAAAGTGATAGTACAAATAAACTCACCATCAACTTCTTCAGACCTTTCCATCAGTCCTTCTTTAGTTTTAATAGGTAACAGAGACCGGAGTCTCTTGGGTGGCCTCTCAGCCAATTCCTTCTCGTATTTCCCCTCCACATCACTGTCAGAGTCATTATCACTCTCTGCACCACTGTCACTACCGGGTGCAATGCGTTTAGGAGGCTTCTCCTTGTTTTCTCTTTTACGTTTCTTGTTTCTAAAATATTTATACAAAGTTAATTTAAGTCACTTTAACCCCTGTCATCTACATAGTCTTCACACTGATGGATAGATTGCCCCACAATAATCAACATAAACCTACATCATGTTGACAGAGTTTATTTGTAGATTGACACATATAATTCCAAAATCTACAGTTGGACACAATCCCCAAGCAAGATGATCCAGCCTGGAAGATCTTCCTTTTTCAATGGAGGAGTTATCTAAGTTCCTTCTCTATAGCTAGGAAAAATGCATAGCTAGAAAAGGAGAAACTAACTGACTATCAACACATCTCATACTGCAGGGTCTTTTAATCAAGAATAATTAAATTTTACACACTTATTTTAGCTACGTAGACATCTACTAAGGACAGTAAAGAGATCACAGGTGAAAAAAAGGTGTTGGTGTTAAAGGGTAAAATTAATAGTAAATAGAGTATCAAATTGATTTTAGAATAATAAAATAGTACAGTGCAAAATATTAGATCACTTTTTTTTAATATTTATTAAAATTCTTACTTGTATGGTGCAGTAGTTTTTATGAATGGAGAGATAAATTCATTTTTACATACTTATTTTCCTGCTCCTTTTCTGGTACATTTGACAGCAATTGTGGCTGTTTAGTCAACCTACTCATGATGTACTTCTGTTCCTCTTCATCCAGCATGTCTCCCCACTCATCCCCTGATGCTTCATCACTCTCACTGCTGTATTCCACCTGAGGTTGCTGAACAGGCTGCTTATTCTTCTGAGGGTTGTTTCTATGTCTCTGCAGCCTCAGTTGACCCTTTTTACGCATCTTATTTGTTGTTTGGTTGTTCCTCTTTACTTTACTTATTTTTGCTTTGCCTTTTTTCTGTTAAAAATAATTTTAATACGGTTTATTAGAATGTTTTTGGTTAGGTTTAGATTGAAGTAACTTACTGATTTATATGAAGTATTAGAGTTGATGTAAGTACTTACAGCCATTTTAGAGTTTGTTTTCTGTGTTTTTCTAGATAAATTATGGTTAAATTATTTATATTTCCCTAAAAATAACAAAACAACGTGGGTTATTTTCACTTCACTTCTTGACTATGATGGCATTGCTTTGCAAGTTGCACGACCGACACTTTTTGACAGTTATTTTTTTTTTGTACTATTGTCACCGTCAATCAGCCACATGCCATTGCGGGGTTACCAGTAGAATCACTCTTCGTAATCGAACCGTAAGGTAATAGATTCTTTGGTAGGTAATAGTTTTTATGTCAAATCTCGGTCTGAGAGTCTGACTATAAACTAAAATGTAGATAATTGAATGAAGAAAGATTGATTTCCAAAGTGAAATAGATGTTTAGTTTTCTAAATTATATTTGTTTATTTTAGCATTTACATAATTTTAGAATCCATTCTAAACAGTAAACATGTTCTGTTTCTTTTTTTAATTTACGAACGCATTCAAACTTTCTAAATGTCAGTTACAAAAGACCTCGAACGAAACTTTCCTATTCTTGTTTTTCTAGTTTTCTATACAAAAAAATCCGTCTGCAGCTGACAATTCCTGCTACTTTACACCCTGCATCTATCACTTCATTCATCAACTTATTCAATAATGTGTTTGGATCGTGTAATATAGTGTTTCTGTGAAGTTAATGTGATGGTGCCGCAGCAGCAGCGTCGGAGACGTCGTCGACCGGTGACAGCACGTACAGCAGAACGGCGTGTGGTGGTGGCTCGTGGTGCTGGGGGCTTCGGGTTTACTATAGCGGGGCAGAGGCCATGTGTGGTGTCCGCTGTTGCATCGGGAGGCCCAGCAGACCGTGCTGGGATTCGAGCGGGAGATGCATTGATTGCTGTGGATGGTGTGAGCGTGACTAGAGCTCCGCATGCATCTGTGGCGCGGCTGGTGGCGGCGGCGCCTGGTGCGATAGCTTTGAGCGTGGCTGTGGCGCCCCGGGAGGCCCCACCCACTGATACTGAGGATACAGAGCCTGATGAGAGAGCTAGGACAAGAAGACGGCATCCGCCGCCGCGACGCAGGCCTCAAGCTATGTTACATCACCCTGGTATGTCTTGGCTATGATATCATTGATGATAAATCTTATTTAGCGAGTATGTTTCTTGTAATAGAAGAGATTATCTTATTAAGCACATAAATATGTTCTCTTCTCTAGTGATAACTCTAAAGAGTAGATGGAAGAAGCTTTTAAAAGTTATCATAATAAAATAATCAATGGTTTCAGGCTCTCCTTTCTGATAACGCTGCTTAATTACTGCATGAAGTATATTATCATATTTATTTAATTTTTTACAGATGGATAATCTTCATAAATAAATGGTTATGGTATGTGAGTGAACAGTTATAAATGTTTAGTAAATGTTTTTGTGTTGTGTACCTACTTAGCACTAATTAGATTTTTGTTATGGTTTGATACTCACTCACTTGTTAGCAACCAAGTCATTAATCTAATCCACGAATTGAATGTTGTGTTCGTTATTTCACATCAACCCACTTTAGTAGACTCAAACTAGGTGGGGCATCAATTTTGATCATCAGATGCAAGCTGGCAAAATTGGTGGCATATACAGTAGAATGTGAAGAACCCTCATAAACATATTCACTAGAATGTTATTCAGTTATATTTTGCCTTAATATTTACCTACATACACTGTTTTTATTACCTTTTAAATATTCTTTGTGTTTATTAATATGTAATCAGACATGGCAGAACTTATTTAAAATTATGTTATTTGAGTCATTTTTTGAGAACTTGAGAATCATTTTAATGAAAATAATAATAACTAAACTTTAAAACGAAAACAATTGCACAATAACATTTTAATACTACTTATTTAAGTCAAGCCATGGCTACATTCAGTTGAGGCCCTTGGATGGGAGTCCAAAGGAGTACCTTTGGAAGTAAAAATCAACTGCCTTTTTACAGTTATAAAATAACCTTCACTTGTTAGCTCACATCACATAAGTGAAAGTTACTTAATATTGGTGCCGATTCTGTTGTTTACGAACTTAACTAATATTAGACAAGTCACCTCTCTTACATTTTAACCTTAATGAAAAAAGATAGAACATTTTTAATCCTGTCAGTTTAATCCATACTGTCGTAATGTACGGGTAAATAGTCGTGACCAATAAAGATCGCGCTTAAATTCACGTTGAAATGTGTGATCGAATTAAACTGACAGGACTAAAATATCTTGCTTTTCTTATATTTACTATTAGAAAGAGATATAGTGAGATTAAATTTATTTAGTTCGTAAACAACAGAATCTGCACCATTAGCTACTCTAACATGTCTCATCTATTTCTGACTTCACACATTATTTTTTATTTTGTTACTAATATAGTTTTGATGAAGTGAATGTGTCTAATATGATTTTGTGTCAATAGACCTCTTTATAAGTATATAGATTAAACACATTCAATTCTCATTTATTCAGTTTTGGGCTCTGATAAGGCAATAATGAATGTTAGATATTGGTGGCGATTCTGTTGTTTACGAACTTAACTAACTAAAGACAGTACCTCTCTTTCATGTTAACCTTATGGAAAAAAGATAGAACATTTTTAATGCTGTCAGTTTATTCCATGCCGTCGTAATGTACGTGCAAATATTCGTGACCAATAAAGATGGAACTGAAATTCACATTAAAATATGTGATCGGACTAAACTAACAGGACTAAAATATCTTTCATCCCTTTCTTATATTTACTATTAGAAAGAGATATAGTGAGATTAAATTTATTTAGTTCGTAAACAACAGAATCGGTATTTATTTATGTATTTATTTATTTATAAAATACACAATGTTACACATACAGTGAACTAATATGAGTACAAGGACCCTGTTAGGGTATGCCAAAAAGGAGTAGAGAGAGCTTATTATATATTTGGTATTTAGGTACCATTATAAATAAATAAATATCCTGGGACATTGTTCACACACGGTTATCTGATCCCAAACTAAGCAGAGCTTGTACTATGGAAACCTGATAACTGATATACTACTTTTTTTTATAAATACATACTTATATAGATAATTACACCCAGACTCAGGACAAACAGACATGTTCATGCACACTAATGTTTGTCCTGGATGGGAATTGAACCTTCGACCTGCAGCGCAATAGGTGGTGTCTTAACTACCTGCGCCAACTGGCCCATCATTGACAATTAACTCTACCACTAGTTTGGAATACATTTAAACCTAGTGAAAACTCTAGTTTTACCCACATTCCCAGGATGAAATTGAAGTAATAGGTATATATTATGTACCTACCAATAAATTTAAATGGGTCCTAATCACTTCAGTTTAATTTTTATGTAGCAACCCCTGATACACAGATAAAATACATGTAAAAAAGAAAGAAAAAAATATTTAAAGACTAACATTGCTTATGTAATGACCCTTGTTAACCATAACACCCTTCACTATATGAATGATTTGACATGCCAGTTGGCGCAGTTGGTTAAGACTAGTGTCTTAACCACTGGTGATAGGCTCGATTCCCTTCCAGGACAAACATTTGTGTGCATGAACATGTCTGTTTGTCCTGTGTCTGGGTGTAATTATCTATATAAGTATGTATTTACAAAAAAAAAAAAAAGTAGTATATGTAGTATATCAGTTATCTGGTTTCCAAACTAAGCAGTACAAGCTCTGCTTAGTTTGGATTCAGATAACCGTGTGTGAGGAATATCCCAGGATATTTATTTATTTATTATTTATATATATTTTTAATAATTCATAAGAATGTGTTGTTATTCACAGTGACTCTAATATAAGAAACTTGCACATGCATGACTTAATATCACCAAAAATCATATACTTATATCTTACTTATTAGCATAAACTTAGCATCATAGTAACATACTAATTCATTTTCCAGGTTGTCATGCTGCACCAAGCACTTCAGGTGTTAACGAGATCCTACAGAACTTGACTCGAGCGCAACTAACGCCCAATCACGCAGCTCGATTGGAATGCCGCGCCGTTGTCGGCTATTTAGGCACCATAGAAACACCTCAAGCAACCGCTAACGCAGCTCCCGGCAACGTAAGGACTGCAGTAAGAAAGCTGCGCCAAGAAAGACGACCTGCTGCACCTGTGCTGCTCTCTGTACTCCCTAACTCTTTGCTACTCCGTCGGCCATCAGGGCAAGTACTCGCTCAGTACCAACGCGATAGAATAGTCTACGCTGGATGCGGTTCTGATGCCGATCGGAGGTACTTCGGCCTTGTGACGTCAGCGGAAACATCTGAAGCCGAGGCCTCGCATTCTTGCCATGTATTTGCCGTCGATCCACGAATGCTGGAGCACGAAGCTCATATTACGAGAGCCAGAGAATTCCAAATTGCTTGCACGAGAGATCCTGTCGCAGAAAGGTGCTTAGAGTTTCCACCTTCAGCGGAATATGTTGTTGGTGTGATTAGAGGCATGTACTCTTTACCAGCTGATGATTGTTCCAGTCCAAGCTTACAGCAGATATCTAAGCTAGCTTTGAAAGGGGATAGCCCAGCGCTGGGTAACTTTTCACGATGCAATCGGCCTGTGTTCCGAGTGCCGAGAGACAGACGCGCTTGTAGGCATGACGACGCGAGGATAGATGGCCAGGACTTCGTAGCCAATTCTCCACAGCCTAGCAACCATAGTGAGGTGACCACAACATCGAGTAACAGTGACTCAGGAATCGGTTTCAATAACGACTGCAGAAATATAGCTGATAGGATACTGGTAGTAGATTTTGCTGGGCAGCAACCCCAACCAAATAGATTTCGGCAGGATATGCCGAGAAGACCTATGGGTATGGTCGGCTGCAGTAGCTTCGATGCTGATGGCTCTTTTTTATCCAATACTACACCAGTAGTCGATGGGTTTGGAGGCCAAGGTCGTCCTTTAAACTTAGACGATGTGATTCTAAACGCGAATGACCTACAAACAGTTCGTCATGTGAGTCCACGGAAGGAAGATGATAATTACAATTACAATAATGTTTATGGAAATATACCATCGAGTTCTAGAAGCTTTCCTAACGGTGCGGTATACGATCAAGTGTATACTGAAAATGAGGGTCACAACTACGAGTTTATTCCTCCTCAATTAGATATGGAATTAGAGATTGATCGGGTTGCAGAAACGTTCAATTCTGTTGAAATATACGAGGAGAGGCCTCGGCATCCCCCTGATTGGCAATCTAATGAGTCAGTGGAAAATGTGACGGTGATCTCTGGTGGTACGAGTAAAGCTAGTATGGATTCCGTGTCGGTGTATTCTTCGAGGAGTCACGAGGAAGCCAGGCCGTCTCGCCGGAGGCATATGCAGGCGTCGTTAGATGATATGCTGGTTTTGGGTCTGAGAGACCCTCCCCTTGTGATGGATAAGGATGACGATAATTTTGTTCATCCTTCCAGTATTAAATTCAAGGTTGGTGTAATTTATTTTATATTATTTAAATCAGTTATTTACTAGCTTGCGATTTTATACGTGTATTTAAGGGCATTTATATTGTCCCGGAATAAAATGCTTATATATTATTTTATGGGAAGATCTATCTACGTGCCAAGTTTCATCAATATTCGATGACTCGTACAGAGCGCTAGTGGTAATCATATACCTATCTATAAGCCAAATTTCAGTCCGATGCGTCGCTAGGTTTAAGCTGGGCGTTATTGATAGATCAGTCAGTGAGACTTCGCACGGCTTTTCTCGTTTGTACTATAAAGTTTGTTTCTTTTTTGTACTATAATATGTATGTTTTATACATATAAACCTTCCTCTTGAATCACTCTATCTATTAAAATCCGTTGAGTAGTTTAATAGATCTAAGCGAACAGACAGTGGAAGCGACTTCATTTTATATTATGTAAAGATTTAGAATTCCTAATTGCTCTCGCAGGTACGTAAATCAGCAAAGCCTCTGAACCTCCTGTCGAAGACGAAGAACATGTTGTCAGGGAAGGATAGGAGCAGGGGCAGGAGTCGCGAGAAGGAACGGCAGAGGGCGCTGAGTGCGAGCGCCGGCCAGGAGGCCGACCGCGCCGGCGCCGCCGCCGGAGCCCTACCTGCCGCCGCCAGCGAGCCCGACTTGAGAGAGGGACAGGTCAGTGGACTGTTTATGGCTTTTAGAGAACACTTGAGTCTTCGACCAATAATAATCGTGGATTAATGTCATCACGTCATATTTATGTCATTTCATTGGGTGAAGATTCGAGTCTTTGTAGTCTATGCTTGACATGTATCTGTTACTTAACCTTGACAGAAAATTAAGATTTCAATATTCAAACTTTTGTAGTATAAAAGGACTATGTAAGGATCATAAAACTTCATAACTGTAATTTTAAATTACTGTGCCCTACAGGGTGCATTTGAACGATTACCAACATAATAATACCTATTTACACACATGCTATCCAATAAAAAAATGAGGCAGTAAGTAATCCTGTGTCTGTAAGGGCAGGTTTCACATGTGACCACTGGAGCTTGCGTTGACTTGAAATCCTCGTCAGAAGTTTATGAACAGTACCCATTCAATGGACTAGAATAAGGATGGTCACTAAAATATTGTTTGGATAGAATCCACCTTTAAAATATCATATTTCTATTCTGAGAATTCTGAAAGTATATTAAATGCCTCCTACCTAAAAAAAAAACAACAATAAATAATTGTAACGCTTCTCCAGAAAACTTTGTTATAATGCTGTTTTGGATTTTAAAAAAAGTTATGAAAATTTAGTAATTCCAAATTGTGTATACAATTTATAAACTTTCGTCCGCTTTTAATTCAGTACTTACAAGTAAAAATGTTGTCTGATAGATTATATTACAATAATAATAATAATCGAAATCATTCATGTATATTTGCCTTTTGTAATATGCTATATTATCTAATACCTTTAAACGAGCAATTCTTGTATATAAATATATATAGGTATATAATCTGGATCTCGGAAACGGCTCCAACGAATTTTGAAATTTAGTATGCAGAGGGTTTCGGGGGAGATAAATCGATATAGCTAGGTTTCATTATTAGAAAATGTAATTTAAAAAAAAAACGAGCAAAGCTCGGTCAACCGGGTACTACATTATAATCTATCCATATATCTTCGTGTCGATCAAAGAAATTAAAGCTCTATTATTTATCAATAAGTCTTTAACTTACTAAGATTTCGTAGTAAACCTTACACATACAATCGGCGCACGCGCATTCCTCGGCAATGCGTCTCGCTATGAATGAGGCGCCATTCATTAACGGACATTCCATGCTTATCAGATTAGGGTTGCCATACCTACTGTTGAGTTTGGAGTCGTACTAAAGGAATGTAGTTATTCAAATGATTTTATTAAAAGCACTGTTTGTATATGCTTTAGAAATATTTTTGTTCATATAGACTTTCACAAACACTCGTGAATGAGGAATAACAACAAAAAAATCTAATTAGTCCGTCAGTTAGATTATCAAAAAATATTGGGTACGTATTTTTTATTTTATCAAATCAATAAGAAATTACAAAGATAAGTCCCATCAAAGTGCAGGATTGGGGCTTGTGACGTCAATGTACAACTACTTTTTGGTACACTTTTTGCAGACTGGAAAATTTTAACGCACTGTATCTTCGTTATTTTTTGTTTTCGGATCAAAATAATCCAATATTTTTTGATAATCTAACTGACGGACTAATTAGATTTTTTTGTTGTTATTCCTCATTGTCAGAGTCTAATGCATGGTTTTGATGGTTGCTTTTGCTGAGAAGAGCAGTCAATAAACTCAGCAATGACTCGTTTCGAAGTATAAAGATATTCTTGAATTGGTTCGTACAGTTTGTGGTTCCATAGAATCAGGACAATCTTTTGGAAGTTATAAATACTTTATGACTCTGATTGACGACTTCACAAGAAAATTCTTCACAAGACTTCTGCATATTTCCTGAAAAATAAAAGCGAAGTGTTAGTGATTAAAGAGTTTAAAATATATTTATATCTGGTTTACAAAAGTAAAAACAATATTTTGTGAGGCTGGAATGAGGAATAACAACAAAAAAATCTAATTAGTCCGTCAGTTAGATTATCAAAAAATATTGGATACGTATTTTTTATTTTTATCCGAAAACAAAAAATAACGAAGATACAGTGCTTTAAAATTTTCCGGTCTGCAAAAAGTGTACTAAAAAGTAGTTGTACAATGACGTCACAAGCCCCAATCCTGCACTTTGATGGGACTTATCTTTGTAATTTCTTATTGATTGGATAAAATAAAAAATACGTATCCAATATTTTTTGATAATCTAACTGACGGACTAATTAGATTTTTTTGTTGGTATTCCTCATTGCCTTACAATTAATCTTAAGTGCCTAAAGAGGTATTCTTTTAATTCAGGCATTTACAATATTTTTAAAACCTCGGAATAAAAATAAAATTATAAACATAAAGAGTAAAAGAAAGTATAATCACTGAATAGCGAACATGCATGAATTGTTTTATCGCATTTCTTAACAAAATATGAAAATACCGTAAATAATATTTCAAAACGTGAAATTAAAATTGGCCAAGAAGACACAGAAGATAAGCATTTTAAACTACTAATTAATTAGACGTCGATTAGATAAGAGATCGGACATAGTATGTGACGTCATATACTATTACTTTTTACCTCCAGGCTAAATTCTGTTTTAGAAAGAGATAGGAATAACACTTTGATGGCATATATCTTGGCTTTTTTTCCTACTGTTTCTTATATTAAAGATAAAAAAATATGCATATTGACCTTGAAACTCCTAAATATAGACCTAACTAAACATACAGACAGACATATGAATGACACGTAGCTGTAATAAAGCTGTATAAACGAACATAGAACATTATATTGGGATGCATGCGGCTGGGCCGGGCTCGCGTATCATCGGTAATGCTCGGTCAGCGCGCCCGCACGTTTAATTTAGAGCTAATTGACTTGTGTCAGTGGTAGTGAGGCCTGCGAGTATTGGCACGCTTTGTAGTTTTATAACTACCCTCTTTTTTACAAAACTTTTGTTTGTTTTGACAAAATTAATTAGTTTACTCAGTATTACTGGGAGATTCGATCCCTTCGGGCTTTGTAAGCTTTTTTTTGGGCCGTAACTGATCATAACCAGTATTAAATGAACATGTGTAAAAGTCGTTATAAAATAACTATTTGTAACTTAATATAACGTAGTTTATAATGAAATCTACTATACGTACCCACATTATTTGTATCTGAAATCCTTTTTGGCATAAAGCTATATTATCAGGTAAATTGAACTTGAATCTATCTAGAATATAGGTATAAATAAATAAATAAATATCCTGGGACATTCTTCACACACGGTTATCTGACCCCAAACTAAGCAGAGCTTGTACTTGTAATATGGAAACCAGATAACTGATAATACTACTGAAACTATTTTTTTTTTAAATACACCTACTTCACAGGACAAACAGACATGTTCATGCACACAAATGTTTGTCCTGGATGGGAATCGAATCCATGACCAGCGGCGTGGTAGGTGGTGTCTTAACCAACTGTGCCAACTGGCTGATATGGAGTACGTCGGCCGTTTCAATTTCACTAATATTTGTATGCCTCCATTCGGCGACATCTTCACTGACCATTGTCATTAAACAGGCTAACAATAACGATTTATGCATTAAATAATTATTCTTATGACAAATGCCACAACCACGACACCAATGTTGAACAAACCTACTCAACGTACAGTCCAGTTAATTGAGTTCTGCATCGGGCCTCCCGATCAGTCTCGGCGTGTCCCTCTTTACACCGCACGCACTTACTGCATCAGACCACATACGCAGTTTACGCGAGAAAATTTAATGTAAAAAATAATTAAAATAATGTTGGTGTAAGTGAGGTTTAATGTGAGTTGATAGTGTAGCTTTCGACCTTATGTTCGTCATGTAAGGTACATAGTGTATTGATAAGATTAAGCTCTTGATTAGTTCGGCAGCCTTCTGGATAATTGCTTTAATAACTCCATGTAATGGTTTTTATGGTATTGGTCCTAAGTAATAATAATATCTTGGGATATTATTTACACATGGCTACCTGATACCTGTCCTGGATGGGAATCGAATTCGTGACCTGCAGCGTGATAGGTAGCATCTTAATCAATCTTAGGGATTACTCTGATTGACACTCCACATTTTATAAGTTTGATTCCCAAACAGGACAAAGTCTATTTCTCTCTTTGTCTCTCTATCAAGATCAGATGGCAATGTATAACGAAAAACGGCAATGTCCCAGGATATTTATTTACTGAAACTTTAACCTCTCATAGGATAACTGCTTGAAAACCTTTTTCTATCTTTATTTAACACAAATATAACACTCTCTATTATTTATACGTTTTCTAATATACTATAGCCATACTTATTTCAAAAGTATTATTATCTATAGGCATGTATTAGACTAGACCTCAATATCACCAGGTTAATTAATTTGGTCGGGTAAGCACAAAATGTTCAGAAGTGAACTTGGCTTTCAAGTGCCGCTGCCGAAACACTTGAACCATAGATTTTCTACTAGAGAGATTCGGATAGTATAGTATATTTAATTTGAATGTTCTATGTACATCGTTTCTCAAACTGGGGGTCGCAACCCCTGGAGGGGTCGCGTTTGTTATTAGAGGGGGTCGCAATCTGTTACTACGAAAGATTACTTTATTAAAGGAATTAATTCTAATATCGTACTAATATTATAAATGCAAAAGTTTGTGAGTGAGTATGTTTGTTACTTCTTCACGCTCAAACGGCTAGACCAATTTTGATGAAATTTGGTATGTAGCTGACACCCTGGATTAAATACATAACCATTTACGAGATGAAAAGTTTTCACTTATAAATAAATTAAAAAAAAATATATATATATAATAATAAATAAGGCTTTTTACTTAACTTTTTGTTTTTTTCGAGGGTCGAATCATAGGCGATATTCCTGGTTACGCTAATCTCCATATGATATGACGGTAGCCAACCTACTTACCATCAGGTGGACCGCCTGCTTTGTCACCCTTCAGTCATTAATAAGTCAGACTATACGCTTATTAATAGCTAAAGCCTGTGAACGTTTCACAACGTCAAGGCCAGAGAAATCTTGTCATCCGCTTTTCGCTGCAGCTGCAGTAGGTACTTACCGATTTCTCCCTGGTAATCGGCCGAAGCGAGGTCTTTAGGGTAATTGCTTCCATTACCACTTTTAAATGTCATACAAGAATTGTTTTCTCCACATAATATTCCTTGTGCTTTGCAATATTAGGGCTCCGGAAGGCAGAAGAAAAAAGCACTCTTATAGGATCACTCCTGTGTCTATCTGTCCCAAAACTCCCAAAATACTGAACTGGATTTAGATGAAATTTGGTACACATGTGTAAGTCGGTGACCCAAACACGGACGTGTTACGTAAATAAATGAATTTCAAACATGGCGGCCACTTTTGGGGGGTAAATTAGTAAATAAAAAAAAATGTTTTGCAAATTATGACCATGTAATTTTTTTTTTTATAATTTTAAGATTAAGAGAAGACCATTCCCCCCCTTATCTCCGAAACTACTGGGCCAAAAATACAGAAAATAGTTCCTTACCCATAGATTACAGGAAAACCTATAACAAGTCTGATATTTAGAGTAACATATGAGATTAGTAGGTAATTACGGAATACCCTCCTCCACCTCCACCCTCGGCTAGACTGCACCTAGACTCGCACTTGTCCGGTTTATTTTTCTCTAAATCTAATTTGTGTGAAGTAGCAAAATACCGGTCAAAATGTTTGCTTTCCTAGTTAATTGTAACACGAGGTACACGGGCTCAGTGCACGTGCGCGTACCTAGAGATTACTTTACTATTTTGTGTTGCTGTCACGTTGCTTGATGGCGTGTCCTCCGTTAGATTTGTACTTAGTTTGGTATAACTAGGGTTACCATGTATTTGTTTTACACTATGTGTTTGATCACAACTCTGTGGTCAGTGATGACGTGGCCGATGGTGGTAAGCACACAAAGCCTAGAAGGGAAGGATCTCAAGAACAGCTGTCGGAATACACCGGTAGGTGTTTGGCAATAGATTTGCAACTTGAGGGTCGCAGTCTGTTAGGTGGTTTCTACAAACCCTACTTTCACCCTTCACCGAAAGCTCAAGCACATTGTAGGATTCGAACCCGCGGTACTTCTCGGCGTTTTACAATCTTTGGCAATCTCGCTCGGACGCCTTCCAAACATGGACAAATCCAGAGAAATCTGAATGGATGGTAACCCTAATAGCAAATAATGAGGAATACCAACAAAAAAATCTAATTAGTCCGTCAGTTAGATTATCATAAAATATTGGATACGTATTTTTTATTTTATCAAATCCATTAGAAATTACAAAGATAAGTCCCATCAAAGTGCATGATTGGGGCTTGTGACGTCATTGTACAACTACTTTTTAGTACACTTTTTGCAGACCGGAAAATTTTAACTCACTGTATCTTCGTTATTTTTTGTTTTCGGATCAAAATAAAAAATACGTATCCAATATTTTTTAATAATCTAACTGACGGACTAATTAGATTTTTTTGTTGGTATTCCTCATTGGACTGTTGACAACCTAGTAACAATTGCCTTTCTGTTGCTCATCGTTAGTACGTTTAGTTTATGGTATGGGCCTCTTGAAGATTTAAGTATTAATTTATTTATTTGGGACAAAAACATTGTACCTACTTTTTTTTTATTTTTACTATATATAGGCATGTGTTTGACCACAATCTCACCGTGGTCAGTGATGATGTGGCCGATGATGGTAAGCACACAAAGCCTAGAAAGGAACTGGCTCTCAAGTGCAGCTGTCGGAACACACCGAAAGGTGCTTGGCGACAGATTTTCAACTTGAGGGTGGTAGCCAGCCAGGCGGGTACTACAAAGTACCCTACCACCGTGCTATGGTTTTCTCACGATGTTTTCCTTCACCGAAAGCTCAAGCTCATTGTAGGATTCGAACCCGGGACCTTCGTCTCGTTATCCGACGTCACTACCATTGAGCTATCATCGCCTTATGCGCTAAAGTTTGACCAACAACTACTATAGCAGCTGTTTCCCGCGGTTTCACTCGTGTCGCTGCAAAAAAATAGTCGACATGACTATTTTTTTGCTAATTTCATTGCTTTTAGCTAATTTCATCGCGATCGGTCTGCGTTCCCGATAGCCTATATGTTATTCCAGGGTATGATCTATCTATGTGCCAAGTTTCATCCAAATCCGTTCATTAGTTTTTACGTGAAAGTGCAACAAAGATACATACATACCTACATACTCACAAACTTTCTCATTTATAATATAGGTATAATAGGATATTAGTAGGAAGTGGGATAATAAAGCTGAAGAGTTTTATTTGCTTGAACGCGCTAATCTCTGGATCTACCAGTCTGATTCGATAAATTATTTCACTAATAGGAAGCTACATTATTCCCGATGGTTATAGGCTATTCTTTTTATCCCGGGAACGTGAGTGAAACAGCGGGGGACAGCGTTTCCATGTGTGTACGAAAAGTAGCAAAGTATGAACTGCGTGCAAAGAAATTGCTACATTTATCTTTTAATTTATTTTCTAAGTAATTGTTAAGTCAATTACTATTGCCAATATGTAATAATTCACACGTGATTGATTGTTTGCGTGCTTCAACTTCAGCTGTTAAACATTTCCCGTCGATCAGTCGATTGGGTAACGCTATGTAACATAAAACGTTACATACTAACCTGAATAAGCAGGTGGGACGTAACGTTCGTAAAACCGTAATCTTTATCCTAATTTTATGTAATGTACGTGAGTTTGTTCGTTTGTTGCTTTGTGACGACTCAACGGTACAATCAATCATGATGGAATTTGAAAGAAAGAAAGAAAAATATATTTATTAAACCAAATTAGTAAAATCACACAAAAAAAGAAAAAATAGAGTAATTTTATACATCACTACTAGGGCATGCTATCCGGATATTCGGATATCCGAATTATCCGGATATCCGTCGATTTTATATTCGGATATTATTCGATTTACTATCCGGATAAAAAAAATAGTTACTTTATTAATATAGCATACTAATTTTTAATTGGATTACATCAAAATCACTCAAATATTACAACATTTTACATCGTCATCATGTCAGCTGAAAGACGTCCACTGCTGGACAAAAGCCTCCCCTAAGGATCTCCACGATGGCCGGTCTTGCGCTACCCGCATCCAGCGGTTTCCCGCGACCCTCACAAGTTCATCGGTCCATCTTGTGGGGGGCCTGCCCACGCTGAGTCTTCCGGTTCGTGGTCGCCACTCAAGAACCCTTCTGCCCCAGCGGCCGTCGGTTCTATGAGCGATGTGCCCCGCCCACTGCCACTTAAATTTGGCAATTCTTCGGGCTATGTCGGTTACTTTGGTTCACCTGCGGATCTCATCATTTTGATGTGATGATTCTGCCACCTTCAGTCTTCAGCTTCGTCAGTTGGCTCTGCCCAACAGACAGATCTCTTGCGAACACTTTAGAGCCTTTATTCTGCTCAATGGCCTCTTTAATACTAACTGTATTAAATTGGCGTGTGTCGCGAGTTAAAGACTTTGAGATCTGTCTGTTGAGCATTTCGTTGGGCGTCGTGCGGGGTGACTATTGAGGGTGGATGCCGTCTCTTAATTATAAATGCTTGATGAGGCACTTAGCGTGCGTGTTTAAAAATGTTAATTAAAGACATATTTTTAAGTTGACTGATTGATTTACCCATTTCTAAGGGGTATCCGAATTATCCATATTATCCGGATTTATTCGGATAGTGAACTGGAAGTATCCGAAATATCCGGATAGTAAAATGAGGCGGATAATTGCATGCCCTAATCACTACATAGTATAAAACAAAGTCGCTTCCCGTCTGTCTGTCCCTATGTATGCTTAGATATTTAAAACTACGCAACGGATTGTGATGCGGTTAATAGATAGAGTGATTCAAGAGAAAGGTTTTTATGTACAATACATGCACATTATATATTTCTTTTCTATTATATTATATTATAGTACAAAAAAGCCGAGAAATTCAAAGATTTGTACACCCGTGCGAAGCTGGGGCGGGTCGCTAGTAGAGAATAAAATACATGAAGTAGTCTTATTATACTAAACGGGTCTAAAAGGCCCCAGCTCAGCATGTGCTGCAGGTTAGTACAGCGGTTTTCGGTTGAAGCCATGGGTGATATGGTACACAGATAGCTTAAGGCACACAAAAAATATAGCCTACATAGGGAACAAAGGTGAAGCAGCGGGAAACGGCTAGTGCGATATAAAACGCAAAACAACAAAATAGAGAAACGCGAGTGAAACCCCAGGTGAGAAAGCGAGTTCATGATATGAGTAGAATAAGATTATTATATATTATAGCTGTTCCCCGCGGCTTCACTCGCGTTCCCGAGATCAAATTTAGTCTATAACCTCCGGGATAAAGTAGCTTCCTATGAGTGAAATAATTTTTCAAATCGGATCAGTAACTCTGGAGATTAGCGTTAAAACTAACAATCTCTTCAGCTTTATCATTAGTATGGATTTAGTTTATTTAAATTTAACTGTGTACAACATATTATGTAAGATAAATTATCAGTTAAAATACTGTGACTATCAGATAAATGAACCGTTACCTTTTATTATATTTACTTATAGTTTAAAAAATAAAACCGTTACCACATTAACAAAGCTATACAAATATTTGAAGATACAACAAACAGTAAGCAAACTGGATATTTATCTTATAGAAATAGGTTTATATAGTATATTATTGTGATATCTCTTATCTGTGTTTACAGTAGCAAGGGCCGATCTAAATATAGCTCGCTGATTCATGAAGGACGACTCGTATTTTGTAATCGTTTCTAAATCTAGGTAAATGCTCAACTAACTTACTACTATAAGAAAGTGAAACTGGTTGATTTGGTCACTGTAAGTGTGTTTGTGTTTAATTTAGAAGATTATTTTAGGTACGAAGGATCAAAACAATTTCATACTTACAAAATTAAATTAAAATGAAATAAAGATACATGTTTAAATTTTCTACGAAAATAAATAAATGAAATGAGCCATAATAATGAATTTAGACACAATTTCACCAACGTGTCGTAATGTAAATATGTCAATTTGACAAGCCAGTTGGCGCAGTTGGCGTGGGATCGATTCCCATCCAGGACAAATATTTGTGTGCTATATAAGTATGTATTTACGAAAAAAGAAAAAAAACTTGTAGTTGTAGTATATCAGTTACCATGTTTCCCTTACAAGCTCTGCTTAGTTTGGGATCAGTTAACCGTGTGAAGAATGTCTCAGGATTGTCCCAGGATATTTATTCTTTATACAAAATCTTTCACATAGCCGACGTTAGTGACGTTGGTGAAATTGAGCCTAGTGTCTTAGAAATAACTTGAGATATTTAAAATAATGTTACTGAAACTCTGGAATTCAAAATATGATACACTAGCTGGTCCCTGCGGTTCCACTCGCGTTCCCGGTATAAAAAGTAGCCTATATTCTTCGGGGATAATTTTGCTTCCTATTTGTGAAACAATTTTTCGAATCGGACCAGTTACTCCGGAGATTAGCGCGTTCAAACAAACAAACAAACTCTTCAGCTTTATTATTAGTAAAGATTATTATACAATGCGACGAATGATCCATGGAAACTTAAAAACTGCATTTAAAAAAAAAACTATGTTTAATGATTATTTTTTGACATGATTACAAATATCACCCATTTCATACTTTAAACATATTTCCTGACTCATTAAGGTTAAGGCCGAAACACCAAAACTTAATTAAGGAATTTTGACCAACGTTTTTTATGTTTTGGTCAAAAAATTATCTCCAAGTAGACCTTCTCATGCCAAAATAAATGGTCTGACTGAATCTAATACCTATTAGAAAGGTTGCTTTTGCTGACTAGAGTTTGCGATTCTTGCCTGTGTGAGACCATAATATCACCGTGGTCAGCGGTGATGTGGCCGTTGGTAAACACACAAAGCCTAGAAGGGAACTGGCTCTTAAGTGCAGCTGTCCGAACACACCGAAAGGTGCTTGGCGACAGATTTTCAACTTGTGGGTGGTAGGCAGCCAGGCGGTTACCTACTACAAAGTACCCCACTGCCGTGCAAACATAATTAATTCTGCGATACGCTCAGCAATAACTTTTTTTAAAACAACCTTTACGTTCTAGAGTGACGCATAAAAATTTAGTGCTTTTGAGGCAAAAGGATTAATAGTAGAATAGTACTCGTAGTAGTAGTACGTATTTAGGGGGATCACTAACGCCAATGACCTTGACGATTTGTCCACACAAATAAGTACTTAAAGCTTACGCGTCTGTGGGTCGGATCTATCTTGATTTTTATTTATTACTATAAAATGATTGATATAAAAATAATTTTAACTAATACAAATTGTAGAAAAGAATATCTCCTTTTTTTAGAGTAAGATTAATTTACATCGGATAAGCCGTTTTGTCGAAAATTTCCCATTTAGGTTAAAATTGCATGTGATAAGATTTTTCGTAGGGTTAATAGGACGAAAGAATTCGTCAAAAAAACTGTCTAAACAGCGTATTTTCGAGATTTGACCCGTGTTCCACGCTTAATACGACTCAAGCAAATCAGCTTTCACATGACGTAACAAACGGGCGCTCAGAAACGCCACAGCTATTTAGGTGTGACAAAGAGCACATAGCGTCAAATAAAACTCCCAAGCAACCTCGTCTCGCGGTAAGACTTCAAAGTTATTACAACTGTAAACGGATGTTTAACAAACGTTTAACGTCCATTTTACAACTGCACAGACTATGCCAACAGCAGTAAATATATTGTGCGTTAAAAATAAAAAACCGGCCAAGTGCGAGTCGGACTCGTGCATCGAGGGTTCCGTACATTATATGTGTAACTAAAAAATTATGCTTTTCGAAATTTTTCCTGTATCTGTGCTATAAGACGTTGCTTCGTCCCAAATTTCAAGATTCTGAGTTCACGGGAATTACCCTGTAGGTTCTGATTCCCATGCGAGTGTCGAAAATTTGCAGCATAAACGGCTGTATCCATTTTGATTGCGTTGGCTTAGAAGTTTGATTTTGTCACTGCTCCAATGGACAGTAGACCTGAGTATTTAATATGAATTTCAGCTTGATACCTCCACGCGTTTCTGAGAAAAAGTGTATTGACAGACAGTCGGACAACAAAGTGTTCTATAAGGGTTCCGTTTTTTCCTTTAAGGCACGGAACCCTAAAAATGAGCTCTATCACCATCCAGTTCTTATTGTTTGAATGGATACGGTTGGTTTGCTCCTGGCTATTGTTTGAGAAGAACAGCGACATCCGTAGCGATCGCCATTGTTGTTATGTAGTCTTCAGCGTCTGAAACTAATCGTTTGTCTTATTGATAACTCAAATCTTTTGTAGTTATGTCATAAGTCTTATCTGGTTTTATAGTGGGTCTACATAGTTGGAAATGGCTCCAAATATAGCTTTGTACTAGCTTCTGCAAGGATACCATGGCTTTTTTTTGTATAGGACTATAGTTGGTAGCCTCTGATGGCTGCCGCAACAGTTATCTGGTTTCCATAGTACAAGTTCTGCTTAGTTTGGGATCAGATGACCGTGTGTGAAAAATTGTCCCAGGATGTTTATTATTTATTTATTTCCTGCAACAAAATGTCATTGAAGATTTTATTGGTCCTCTTACAATCTAAAAATCGATTTAGAAGCAAATATACATACAGTCTGCTGTATTTATAAACATGTATACAGATGCAAGTGATGGATTGATTGATTGTGAATTGGCTGGAGACACCCGATGTCGACGTATCGAGGTCGCTGGTCGACCTGGATTCGAACCACGCATAAATAGATATGGTACGCGATAAATATGCGATTTTCTGATATTTCTGCTACTATTTCAAAGATGAGATTAAAGATTTGTCGCTTCTTAGAATTTTGCTATCTGTAAATTTGTACGGCAATTCGTAGTAATGTTAGTAAATATTATTTCTCATTGTATCTCAATTCACATACTGCAATGGGTAATCTGGTTCTTTAATGTCCTCTTAATAATTGTTGATGCATCATTATCTAAAAATTCGTTGGATTTAAATTTATGGGACATATATATATTACTGCTGTCCCCCGCGGTTTCACCCGCGTTCCCGGGATAAAAAGTAGCCTATATGTTATTCCAGGGTATGATTTATCTATGTGCCAAGTTTCATCCAAATCCGTTCAGTAGTATTTGCGCGAAAGACCAACAAACATACATACAAACTTTCACGTTTATAATATTGTTAGTATTAAAAGAGTCTTTGCAAGCTGATTTCTGTCCGAGTTATTCCTTTACTTCAATTTTGTTGGGTACTAACAGTTGATCAAAGACATTTTGCTGATGTGTACGCTTATTCAAAGATGATTATTTTGCTTTTAAAGTGCCTGTAGGTGTTTTAGGGTTCCATCTGGGGAGGCAATTAGAACCAATTCACAGTTGATCAATGGAACTTGTGCCGGGTCGCTGGGATCAATCAAAATGTTCTGCAATGCTCCATGTGGTATATTTAGCATATTTTTTTAAACTATTACCCAAAGGTATCGAAGAGATAGCCGCCTATGTTGTTGCTTCTTTATGTTTGTTTAATTTTTCGTTATTTTCTATTTTGCTGTGTGTGTATTATGTCGTATCTTGATACTTTATACTTTTTTGGTTGCCAAATTAATCGTTTCAGTTCGTTTTATGGTTTTCATTGCATGGATTGTTTATATATCTTAGAAACAATAGAAATAATCTGAAAATGGTCCAGGGAAGACGATGTGCAACCAGCACACAGAACTTAGAAGGAAACTAATAGTGTTGGGTAGTTAGGTATTCAGTTTAAAAACAATTTCATCCTATTCTCGACACTTAGCTACATTATATATCGTCTTTTTATTCATAGATTAATATTTTGTATTATTAATTTCAGAATATGATATGTACACAGAGCAGAACAGCTTTTAGCGCAATACCATCTGCCCGTAACTAACTTAATTATAACCCGATGGAACAACAAGCGTTGATAATTCAATCTTATCCATTAATGAGACTGACTTCCGCATTCGGCAAGGTTATTTGGGATGGCCTCTTTTTATAATGAGCATATCGTATAGGGTCAGGTCAAGACATTGATATACGTTATCTGTTTCTTCGAATATAGTATCGCTGTTTTTCGGGATTCTTATATCGATTGGGAACAAGATTTTAGAGAACTTTGAATTTTTAAGTTGGGTAAAATTTTAATCTACCTAAAGGTTTTAATTGAAAGCTTAGAAGAGTCACAGCTGTTAGAAGTTTAGAACACACCAGTGTTTCGTAATAGATTTTGATAGTTCTTATGACATTTATTATAAACTAGCTTTCGCCTGCGGTTTTACTCGCTTGCCCGGGGTAAAGTAGCCTAGACAAAAAAGTCATTTACCCTCTGTTTTTTTTCAAGATTTTCATATAAAAATGCCATCCAAATTTCGGAAACTTCCGGTGGATTTTCCAAAAAAAATATCTTACAAATCTTATCCTGAAAATTATAAACACACATAAAAATAATAAGCCAAATAGGTGCAGCTGTTCTGAAGTGATGAGCTTACATATATTTCAGCAATAGATTTTTATTTATATAAATTCTAGCTTCAGTCTCTCGGTTTTTTCTGTTCCAAGTTTTTTTTTTTACCATAATCTGACCGTGGTCAGTGATGATGTGGCCGATGATGGTAAGCTCACAAAGACTAGAAAGGAACTGGCTCTCAAGTACCGCCTGTCGGAAAACCTGTCGGAACACCGAAAGGTGCTTGGCGACAGATTTTCAACTTGAGGGTGGTGGGTACCTACTGCAAAGTACCCTACCACCGTGCTATGGTTTCCAAGAAAGCTCAAGTTCATCGTAGTTATGTTGGTAACAAACGTACACACACAAAAAAAAAAACATAAATGCCGTGAATTCAGAAAAGGTTTAAATTACTTCTAGGTTAAAAGAATGATGTATAACGTACGGAGCATACTGCATACCACCAAAAATTATGACGATACTAGCTGCCACCTGCGGTTTTACCCGGGTGTACCTTATGTTTTCCCTGAATAAAAAGTAGCCTATATGTTATTTCAGGGTATGATCTATCTATGTGCCAAGTTTCATCCAAATCCGTTTAGTAGATTTTACGTGAAAGAGTAACAAAGATACATACATACTCACAAACTTTCGCATTTATAATATTAGTAGGATTTTTCTCAGTGAATATACTGTAGAATTATTTTGCTTGTGTGTAGGTAAAGATACATTCTACCTGTCGGATATTTATAGCGGGAAGATAAACAAGAAACCCTAATTTTAACCGTGCCAGTCGCTCTTGACCGTTTTTTAAACACAATCATATCTCAAGCGTAAAGTTTATTTTTGTTAACCTTGATTTTGCAACACTATCGCTCGAAATGTACCTTGTTACGTTTTCAGTTAAATCTACGCGATTTCTGCGGATTCTTGTTGGGTTTAGATAACTTTGAAATATATATAATACATGCTGTATATCTTCTGAGAAAATGTTATTTCTGAAAGTTAATATTTTAGTTTAAATGTGTTTCTTTGAATGTCTGATGTCAATCAGTCTGTTTTAAGTTTAATCGGATGTTTAAGTATTTATTGATTTATTTAGCTAGTCTGTTTCCCTAGATTTTTTGAGGAATCCTTTCGTCTATTTGTGCTACTCAAAATATATGTTATAGTTTAGTTCATCATGTTTTTATTGTATTGATTAAAATTGAACTAAACATTCCCAAATTTGGAAAAAAAATATCCTTTCACATGTAATTTTAATCTAAATCGGACATTTTTAATTGACAAAACAAATAATACTAATGTGATTCCTACACCAAAAACTAGAAAATAGTTTTTTTTCACAATTTATATAACGATAACTTTTCAAAATAATAAATAAAATTCATAATCGCACCCTCTAACTCCTCCAACTCGCTTCTAAATCCCTCCCGCGGGTGTCTAAGCTTAGATTACTTGGTTGCATGGAAAAAAAAATCGTCAAGGTCATTGGCCTTAGTGATCCCCTTAAGTCCCTGTTTCAGTACTGCCACGTCTTCACAATTACATACCACAATCACTGTAAACAATACAACCATGTTCCACATACCAGCTCATTATTGTCCCCAGCCCATTACCTATAAAGATATAATTCTCATTACATTGTTTTATGTAGCAAAATTCTACACAGCGTCCCAACTCCCAAGTATTGACGGACGTCTATATACAATACAGCTAATCAGTCTTATTTCAACCACCGTCGAAGGCTGACGCGCTCGCTTTGCTTGTTTTACTGTGATGCATTTTTCATAGCCAATTAGTGTCTCCATGTTTACTTTTTGTGTTATTGTGAATAACTTAACTTATAATTTCTACAGTATAGTCGAAATTTGCTTGTTACAAGATAATTGAAAATCGAATTGTTAATTTGAATTAACGTTTTAAAATTGGAATTGGTTATTTTTAACGATGGAACTGCGGATTTGAATCTTATGAGGATTGCAACAAGTGTTATTGACATGGTGATGAGTGTGACGTGTTTGTGATTAGTGATAGGAAGGTGATGATAACAAGATGGCGAACAGAGTGATGGGATACGTTATATGCGGTTATAATTCCGTGGATAATTTGTTGGTGAGTCGCATCTTAATTTTGGTGTTGCCATATTTAAAAAGTAACGTGTGTTTGTGTTTACTAATAATTCAAGTTGAATGGTTCTTAGTATTAAGGTAGTAAGCACTTAAGCAGGCGTGCTTGGGTAAGCGGTTACCGTAGCCTATAGACGCTTACAACACACATTGCCGACTCTGTCAAAGTCTTTACACGTCCTTGGAAGAATCCCATGGTGTACCTCCCATGAGAAGACCACAGTCAGTTTCTATTAGTAATTTATCACTATTTTTTCATCAAAAAACATCATGAAAATAGAAATAGTATCAGTCGGTTCTCGAGATTGGTAGGTATAGACTGAGTAACAAACACGCTTATCGCACGTGGTATTTCTATAAATTATTAAATTTCCTGTCCCATGGTTCCGTGTTCCAGATATAGGTATAATCATTTCCTGGAATAAAAACCAAGTTTTAAAACAAGGTTTAGAATTTTTTTAACTCTACCTACGTAATATTTTTAATTTAGCGATTACTTAGATTTATTCCGTTAAAATCGATTCAGTCATTATGGAGATAATCTAGAACTAAATCAGACTGACAAAAAAAAATGGGTGGTCCGGATTTAGTGACGTGCAAATAAATGAAAAATGAGTTGGCAACACATTGTATTCCCTTGTTATAGCTAATGAGTTAATGACATATCATAGCATAAGAAATAGCTTTATTTCAATCCATACTAATATTACCTACTTATAAATGCGAAAATAACTCTGTTTGTTCGTTTGTTACCTTTTCACGACTAAACGGCTGAACGGATGGTAATGAAATTTTGCACGCAGATAGTCTATGATATGGAGAAGGACACAGGATATTTTTTATCTCGGAATCGTTGGTGAAACCGCAGGGGACAGCTACTATCTCATAAAACCACTTATTATAGCGACCCGACCCGCACGATGTGGAACCGCGGCATGATTTTTTTCTGACATTTTCAACAATTATCGTCATATTTCAACCAATTAACACAAAACCTTAACAAATTATACACCAAAACCTTCCTCATGAATCACTCTGTCTATTGGTGAAAGCCGCATGAAAATCCGTTCAGTAGTTTTTGAGTTTATCGCGAACAGATACGCGCCGGGAGACTTTGTTTTATAATATGTATTTACTAGCCACCCGCCCCGGCTTCACCGGCTTTTCTCTACTATATATATTATGCATGTATTATTTATATAACACATCCTCTTGAATCACTCTATGTATTAAAAAAAACCGCATCAAAATCCGTTGCATAGTTTTAAAGATCTAAGCATACATAGGGACAGACAGACGGGAAGCGACTTTGTTTTATACTATGATAATAAGTATAAAATAACTATGTATAGTGTAAAGAGTTATTGTAGACTTAATATTAGTTATGTAAATAATAAATATTGCATTGGTATGGTAAAATGATCCTTAGCCTTGTCGGCTTGCGGTGGTGGGTGACACAATTTCGTTCATACATCGAGGGAAAATGTGAGCTGATGAGTACCTAAATATCCAAACTATAATTTATTTATTTAACACGCATTATAACATCACAGAGAAATTCCAATACGATGCAAAATGGACTAATAATAATAATTATTAGTATATTGACACGGCAACCATTGTACCAATAATCGTATCAGCCCATGGCCTTATGGCCAAGAGCCTCGATAAACACCTCAAGAGGCTCGCGTTAGGTAGCTGGCTCAAGGGCCTAATTCAGAAGGCAGTGCTCCTGGAGACGGCACGCATAGTGAGGAAGTTCCTCTGTCTGGAGCCTTAACCATCGGTATCTAGGACCCTGTTCCCGATGCCGGTTGGATTCTGTTTTTTATATTTTTAAATGTATTTTTTTATAGATTATATTTAAAAATGTAATTTATAAGATATATATTTAATAAATGAGATAATAATAACTTAACAAAATGAGAAACGCCTTCAAGCGATTTTCATGAAATTTTGTATAACGTTTTTCGGGGTCGATAAATCGATCTAGCTAGGTATCATTTTTAGAAATCACTATAAAATCTAATACCTTTAAACAAGCAATATACACTTCTCATCAGAAAAATCGAAACACTTCCGTATTAGATTTTGATACCTACCTATAGCTAGATCGATTTATCGCCCCCGAAAAACTTTATACAAAATTTCATGAAAATCGTTTGAAGGCGGATCTCTTTTTAAAAGTCATATTATTATTAGTCCTTTTAGCATCGTATTGGAGAAGTATATAATCTGAATCTCGGAAACGGCTCTTTACAAAAAAAATAAATCGAGCAAAGCTTGGTCGGGTACATATTATAAAATACAAAAAATATATTTAATTGAAACACCGCAAACACTTTTGAGGTAAATTGTTGACATAAATTAATGTGATATTTTAGTTACATGGTATTACATATTATTGATTATATTATTAAAACGCTGCTCTATAGCTTTAAATAGCACATTCCGTAACGTTTTATCAATTCGTTTCTCAATTACTGTATGCTAAAATTAATATTATAATATTGTTTCAATATTCTGTCGCTAGATGTCGTTCGTTAGGTGCAGATCAGAACCCCTGTAAGGCTTATTGATTATAGACTTGCTTCCGCCCGCGGTTTCACACGCATTCCCGAGGTATCTCATGTTTTCCCGGGATAAAAAGTAGCCTATATGTTATTCCAGGGTATGATCTATCTATGTGCCAAGTTTCATCCAAATCCGTTCATTAGTTTTTTCGTGAAAGAGCAACAAAGATACATACATACTGACAAACTTTCGCATTTATCATATTAGTAGGATTCAATAATTATGTTAACGGAAAAGTATCTAATCCATCATTGTATACATTTCCTAGGAAATCTATAGATCCTAAATATTTGTAAGGATAGCGGTATTTGGGGGGTTGTAAATGAAATTTATTTTTGTGCGAATACTTTCAAATTTATGCAAAATAAAAAAAATAACCCCAACCTATTTTTTTCAATAGAATTTATATATTTCCTAGTATTGAAATATAATTTCCTAGGAGAAATACACAGGAATTGTGTACAATTCCTATGTTTCATACATTTCCGGTGACAATTATATAAATACCCTGGGATATTTTTTACACACGGTTATCTGATCCCAAACTAAGCAGAGCTTTTACTATGGAAACCTGATAACTGATATAACATTTTTTTTTGTAAATCTAAATACATACTTATATAGATAATTACACCCAGACACAGGACAAACAGAAATGTTTATGCACACAAATGTTTGTCCTGGATGGGAACCCATGCACGACCTGCGGCACGATAGGTGGTGTCAAACCCTATTAGTAACCCTACTGCACCTAAATAAGGTAGAATATTGTATGTGCTCGTATGTGTATTGAGTACTAAGGAAATCAAAGCGTAAAGAATCCGAAACAAAATTCTTCTAAAATATTCTTATGAACTCGTCATCCCGAAATAGCTTGGTGGTATGAATGGGCAGCTAAATATAGTGATAGACAGACACGCCACTTTACTATATAGACACGTGATGGAGTGATTATAATCAATGTTTGTTGATGAAAACATCAAATATATAAATATAACTCTTGTACTAGGAGCAGTAATGTGATGATCTCGAGCTGGGGAAATTATGTACTATTTAAATTTGAGATTAAATCCTGACAAGAATACATGGTTGTAGTAGCTTCTCTCTGCACTTGCAGACCTCTCCACAAGTGACAATTGTATGAAGTTTATGTATATTTAAAACAAGAACTGTAATTACAGAAATTTAAAAAAAAAGGATCCACAAAAAAAGAAGCCTTGCTGAGTTTCTTGCCGGAGTCTTCTCAGTTCAAGTGTGTAGTAGAGTCTAAAAATTGTAACTGACTGTTGACATTCATAAGTGCCTTATTAGGGCCTAAAATGAATAAATGAGTTTTGATTTTGAAGATTTTAGTGCTAAGAAGTCAATAGAGATAATATAAAGTAAGTTTCACTCGCATTTTCAAGGGATCTTATATTTTCCTGGGATAGTAACTAAAAAAAAAAATAAAGAAACCCCCGAAACTCACTAGAAAATTGGTAATAATTTTCAAACGGCTGAGCGGATTTTCATGAAACATAGCTAAGAACACGCTCGATTAAGTCACCTTTCAAACAAAAAAAACTAAATCAAAATCGGTCCATCCGTTCAGGAGCTATGAGGTCACAGACAGACACATTCAGGGTCATAAAATAAAGCACAAAGACCTTTACTTCGCTAATAGGAAACTACATGATCGCCGAACGTTATAGGTGTATTACTTTTTATCCCGGGAACGCCAGTGAAACCGCAGGGAACAGCTAGTGTGAGAATAACCGTACGTACGTTACGGTATATGCCAAAAACAAGATTTTGTTGTTTTACTCCAAATCCCAATTTCCCAGCGCGCAGCGTCCCAATCGCGGGTCATTGACTTATCCAGACGACATCATTAGAATAGTTCGGTGTGACCGTGTGACACGATTTCTGATTAAAAATGAGCGCTTGATATTGGCTCAATTTAACGCTTGACTCAGACCTTACTGATTGTGTTTGTTTTTCTTGTACAGTCAGCAAATTAAGTAGCTTAACAGATCCACATTTACAAATATTGCATTACTTACTAGCTTCTGTCTCCTGTTTCACCCGCGTTCCCGGAATCAAAAGTAGCCATGTCCTTCTCCATATCATAGGCTATCTGCGTGCCACCGCGATCGGTTCAGTATCAGTAAGGCGTGAAAAGTTAACAAACAAAGAAGCACATTTTCGTATTTATATTTTAGGAAGGCCTGTTGGGCGTCGCCACCATTCAATATAGCTTTACGGAGGCGTCGGTTGGAGCGCGAAATTCAAATTTTATCACGTATTTTGCAAATTGCAGCTCAGTTATAGGTCGTAAGCTATCAGCATCTTATTTGCGACAAGAATGATAGTATATTTACTGATTAATAACAAAAGAAATCATCAACATATTCCTCCAAGGTATATTAGTAACATTTTCATGAAATAGTCGTATATGTCAGTAATAAACCTTGGAGGAATATGGTGATGATTTCTTTTGTTATTAATCAGTAAATATACTAGTTACCATTCTCCTCGCAAATAACATGTTGATAACTTACGACCTATAACTGCAATTAGCAAAAAACGTGATAAAATTTGAATTTCGCGCTCCAACCGAAGGTACCCTTAATAGATTTCCCTTTATAGTGGACAACCGTGTAACGGGATTTAAACGCTTTTGTTTCTGGGAACGTATTTTGAAAATTTCATGTGGAAAAACAAAGTTAACTAGCTAGCTAGCTATCAGTGACCTCCGCTGTCAGATGGCCGACGCCCAATAGGCTATCTAGACAATATAAGGCAACAAGTCTAGAGGATAACATCTGTTTACCATCAGTATTCCTGATACAATGGCGTGCAGATTCTGCTATGAGCCAGATGAAACACTGGTAGGCATCTTGTGTGAGTGATATCCAATTATGTTGCTTATGCCTCAACGAAATACAAACCTGGGGAAACTCGATTATACCCAGATGAAGTAAAATCCATTATTGACAAAAATATGTGCTATATTTTATTTTATTTAATGGAAAAAATATAGCACGATTCATTATAGCTGTAGGTCTTGGCAGTGAAATCTAATTTATGTGTCTCACAATATACCTAGTGTACAAATACTGTTGTGAGAAATGCTGTGTCACGCAGCCACTTAACCCAAATAATAATAATAAATAAACTGACATTCTGTAAATGTGTCTTAAAAAAACCGGCCATGTGCGAGTCGGAGTCATTTCAGTACCATTATCTATAGAAACGGCAAGAAAACATGTCTGTTGTATGTGAGCCCCCTTAAATATTTATTTTATTCTGTTTTAGTAGGTGTTTGTTGTTATAGCGGCAACAGAAATACATCATCGTCTTAAGACTTCCTCGTTGTTCACTCTCTTTCCACCCTTACTTAAGAATAAAACAAAATAGTGAACTTAGTAATAATTTATACAGTAACTATAAATTGTCTTAATCATAAAAGCGTACAGGCAGTAAACGAAGATAAAAAGTATTTTGTAAATTATGTATCTGTTAGCTATTGAAGCTGCTGACCGTACGGTGATACCACCATCTAGCTTTAACAGCTTTTTTATAGTATTGAATGTGAGTGGCACACAATGACAATTTCTCCTGTCCTGAGAATACTAGTGAGCCAGAAACATGACTCCGGATGCTGTTAGATAGCATGTTACTAATATATTCTTGTAAGCCGGTTATTCTGTCTTATGCGTTTAGTCAGCGACAGCCAAGCGATATACATAAACGTCATATAGGTACAGATTTCGCAACTAGTATAAGTCTAAGGCGCTGCCTCCACGAGCGAGAGAATCGCGGCGATATTATCGTCGTGCCACGTATTTCTATACACTCTTGAAGCCGTCTCCACACGGCGATATTAGCGCCGCGATTCGACGAGTGGCAATGAGCGCGCGAAACGCTCGTGGAGGCAGCGCCTAAGAGGTGACGACAAATTTGGTAAGGCAAAGATAAATGGCTAAATCTGGGTTCAAGGGATAGAGAATTCCTCTCTGATAAAAATGTGTCGGTCTGCCTTCGAAAAACGGTTACGTTACCGATTTATGGCTCCTCAAAAATTTGTTATCGTGACCAAAAAAACCGATAACGTAAATGGCTGAGCGTGATATAGAAAGTATGTGCTAGTTGTACTCATGATAATGAGGAATAACAACAAAAAAATCTAATTAGTCCGTCAGTTAGATTATCAAAAAATATTGGATACGTATTTTTTATTTTGATCCGAAAACAAATAAATCGGACAAATGCGAGTTAAACTCGCATGGTGAGGGTTCCGTACATGATTAACTAAGTTCCATAAATATTTTTAAATCTGACCCAAATTTGTTGAAATTAAAAGTTTTGTTTTTTTTTAGAAATTGTGTTTTCTAAAAATGAAACCTAGCTACATCGATTTATCGCCCCCGCAACCCCCTGCATACCAAATTTCATGGAAACCGTTAGAGCCGTTTCCGAGATTAATATAATATATATATATCCATGAATTGCAGGTTTAAAGGTATTAGAGAGACTTCTTATAGTGGTCAATTTTCGCCAATTTTTCGCCTATTTTCTTAAATAACTTCAAAACTATTTACATTATAATTCTAAAAAATATATATTTGAGATCCTCACAAGAAGCCCTTTGATTTGATATGTTACACAATATAGTCTGCAAAACTTTTTTTTTTTATTTTCTAATTTACCCCCCAAAATTAGCCCCCATGTTTGAAATTCATTTATTTACGTAACACGTCCATGTTTGGGTCACCGACTTACATATGTGTACCAACTTTCAACTCAATCCAGTCCAATATTTTCGGACAGACAGACAGACAGACAGACAGACAGACGCACGAGTGATCCTATAAGGGTTCCGTTTTTTTTTTTTTTGGAACCCTAAAAATAACGAAGCAGTGCGTTAAAATTTTCCGGTCTGCAAAAAGTGTACTATAAAGTAGTTGTACAATGATGTCACAAGCCCCAATCCTGCACTTTGATGGGACTTATCTTTGTAATTTCTTATTGATTTGATAAAATAAAAAATACGTATCCAATATTTTTTGATAATCTAACTGACGGACTAATTAGATTTTTTTGTTGTTATTCCTCATTATGTAAAAACTGACCAAATTATAATCCCTTTTATAGATAAGAATATTTACTTCAAAATAAATTAATAATAAATTATAAATTTATTGGCATAAAACATTTTACACTTTTTATATGAATCCATAGGCTCCCGAACTAGAAAATAATAGTAATATAAATAAATATAACGTGTAATGAACTCCAGAGTTCTAAAAATAATAGTACTAATCTGTACCGTACAGATTAGTACTATTATTTATTCTGTGGTTTAATGCACGAATTCATTTAAATATCCTACTAATAAATAAATAAAATAAATATATTTTAAATGCGAATGTTTGTGAGTATGGATGTTTGTTACTCTTTCACGTAAAAACTACAGAACAGATTTGGATGAAACTTGGCACATAGATAGATCATACCCTGGAATAACATATAGGCTACTTTTTATCCCGGGAAAACATAAGGTACCTCGGGAACGCGGGTGAAACCGCGGGGGCAGCTAGTGGTGCCGATTCTGTTGTTTTTGAAATTTAATCTCACTATATCTCTTTCTAATAGTAAATATAAGAAAGGGATGCAAGATATTTTAGTCCTGTCACTTTAATCCGATCACATATTTCAACGTGAATTCTTTATTGGTCACGACTATTTACGCGTACATTACGACGGCATGGATTAAACTGACAGCATTAAAAATGTTCTGTCTTTTTTCAATAAGGTTAACTTGAAAGAGAGGTGACTTGTCTAATATTAGTTAAGTTCGTAAACAACAGAATCGACACCACTATGTAATAAATTGAGTAATATGCCACCATGTTGGTACATCTAGCAAACGGGTATATGAAGTTTCTAATGGGACGTCCGCTTCTAGTATTTCTTGTCTAATTATTTACTCATTAAATCTTTAATTACCTCATGTAACTAATACTTGTACTAATTACAGTATATCTACTGGTTTTAATATCTTGCTACTGTGTATTAAAAAAGTGAAAGTTTGTTAGGATGTCATATGAACATGTTTATTTTATGTCAGAAGGTTGACAAGCAGGCAGGCGGCCCACCTGAAGGTAAGTGGAAACCGTCGCCGCTTATCGCCATTTGCAATACCATAGGTAATGTGTTGCCGACTTGTTACAATGCCGAGAAGGCAACTGGCTCTCAAGTGCAATTGGTAGGTGATTAGCGACAAATTTTCAACTTGAGGGTGGTAGCCAGCCAGACGGGTACTACAATGTACCCTACCTAAAAAAATATTGTAATAATTGCCGAAACATGTGAACAAATAAATGAATCCATCAATTTTTGTGAATAGATGAGACTTTATAACCCAACATCTAGTCCTTGATGTGCGCATAAACACTTCGAATATTTCCATTACCATTGCATTTCACACAATCAGCAGTCACGACACCATTGTCATTCTGCAAGACAGTATTGATTGTCGTTTCCGTGCCGTTTTCCTCCTGCAGCCTTGGCTGCTAATTATAGAAGTCTATTTACGGCCGCTTTCGTATGCATCAATATCCTTCGATGGATTTTACGGGATCGATTGCCATCTTTATGAACCGATGCCGGATCTATTGCGCAATTCTAACTGTTGTGAGAATTACAATTTATTGAACCCTTGACCTATTTACTACTAGTCTAATATTGATTGTTTATTCGGTTTGAAAAGTAAATCAATTCCTCTTTGGTTTGATTGGCTTTTGATGTTATTTTATTACAGTTACTGAATTATTATATCCCCGATGTTTCAATGATGAAAAGTAGCCTGTAGTACTAAGGGATAATGTAGATTTCTATTAGTGAAAGAATTTTCAGACTCGGTCATTCAGGAGCTTTGAAAGTTACTACTAAATCCAAATTCAACAAACATTGCTTTCTCGTATTTTATCATAGGGGTTGCATTTTCAAAAATCCTCAGTATGCCAGCCCGATCCGTCCAGTGGTTTGAGCTGTGCGTTGATAGATCCGTTATTCGTGTATGCCTTTTATATATTTAGACTAGCTTTCAGCCCTACGGATTTACTTACAATCCCCTATTTTGACTAGGGGTTGAATTTTCAAAACTCTTTCTATGCTGATGTCTTCGTCACCATAGCCATCTGTTTGTCAAACAGCCCGATCCGTCCGTAGTTTGAGCTGTGCGTTGATAAATCAGCCAGTCAGTCAAGCTTTCCATAAGTACTATGAAGATTAGTTGAAATCAAAACTCATTTATTCAGTTTAGGCCCTAATAAGGCACTTATGAATGTCAACAGTTACAGTTTTAATAGACTCTACTACCGGTTCGGAATACACTTGAACTGAGAAGATTCTAAATAGAAACCAACCATCTGATCGCCCTGTCGAAAATATACTATGTTGCCAAAAACAAAGCTTATATCTCATATCACCATCCTCTGTTTACTTGTATTCAATGACAGGTGTTGTTCAGATAACGATCGCGACCTTCCCTCTCTATCCTTCACGTGTTTGCTGCATCTCGCCATCTCAAGTGACTCATGCACCGTTGGATGCAGGGGCTTTGCCCTCGGCACGTGCGATACAGTTTTGACTTTTGTATCTAGCGAACGGTGCTCGGGCAAATAGCTTTACACGATCCGGTGAGGGAAATATGGCTTCTAATGTAGTTCTAAGGCCTGGGGGTAATTACCGGGAGTAAATCAGCTATCTACGGGGTATCAGAGATAACATTTTTATTAGGATCTTATATAATTTATTGAATAATGTTTAGAAAAGAAAGAAAGAAAAAACATTTATTCATGACAACACACAACATTACAAAATTGAAAAATAAAATGAGTACAAAAAAAAAAAAACTAACAATAATGTAATGTTGCGCGATGTCAAGAATAGGTCCTGACTCAGCATAATGCTCAGATCGATAACTAAATATCAACCCTCGCGCTGGTTTTCAGTCAGGGCCTATATCTATGACATCACGAACATACAGTGACACCGAGAAGCGCTCTAATATAAAAATTACATAAACAACGAAAACATAATTAAAATAATAATTTAAAATAACAAAATACAAAACACGCAATAACACCCAAATCTGTCAGCTATCGGCAATAACAAGTCTTCAATGTGAAACATGATTTGAAATGGAAAACAACTTATGGATGCAAAACATTAGTTAAAATTGTAAGGCTGTTGTGCATTTGTGATTGATATTTGTATTTTTTTCTATTGTTTGTTTTGATAATATTTTATAATCGGGGTAAAATCAGTTTTCCTCATTGTCATGGTACATTAGAGGCTATTAGGAACTCAGCCAGGCTTCTGTCTTCTAATATTTTAACCGTTTGCTTGATGTCAACTTGTTGACATAAATATAACCTATTTAAGTATTTGTAGAGTATCCAATTAATTTTAAAAGAAGAACACTAACAGAACAGCGTGGGTAGGTCCCCCACAAGGTGGACCGACGATCTTGTGAGGGTCGCGGGAAACCCGCTGGATGCGGGTAGCGCAAGACCGGATATCGTGGAGATCCTTGGGGGAGGCTTTTGTCCAGCAGTGGACGGCTTTCGGCTGATATGATGATGATGATGAAAATGGTGGAATATAAAGGAGTCTATGATGTCTAATGGTGTATTTAATCCTAGGATAAAACAAACTCTAGTTTTATTGCGCTACCCGCATCCAGCGGTTTCCCGCGACCCTCACAAGATCGTCGGTCCACCTTGTGGGGGGCCTGCCCACGCTTTTGCCATCAATTTGCCTCCGACCACCGACCCCAAAAACACGTAAATAAAAAAAAATACAATAATGTAACTTTTGCAGCAAAAATGTAACATTTCAGGAAACGAAACGTAACTTACGACTCAAGGGCCCTGGTGACACTGGCTGAGTCAGTGATGATGCGGCCAGAAGTTTAAACAAAAGAGCAAAGTGCTGTGCATTATAGAATTTGTATACTTACCTACGTCACGCGTACCGTGTTACTTTCATTCTGACACGTTCCGTATTCGTATGGTTGGGCCTTATTAGGTTTCGTTCTAGGCTTACGTCTTCTGTTCCACTTACTATGACGATTGAGGTCAAATTTATGGTCATCCCTAGTTATTAGGGTTCCGAAATTCAAAAGAAAAAAAACGGAACCCTTATAGCAGAGATGGCGAACCGTTACGTATCATCAACGTGTAATTTTTCTAAAGAAATGTTTAATGAGGTCATAGACGTGCCATCAAATAATTTTGACTTTGTGATTATTGGGAAAATAATCATAATAAATACTATTAACTCAAAACTCTTTATTTACTACAAAAAATAGGAACATTTTGTAGTAAATGAAGAGGCGTAGGGATCTCGCGTTCGCTCATCATATAATACTTACTTCACACTTTTTACACGAGAAAATAATTTGTCCATCTTTAATCGACAATATCGTTAGACAGCCCTAGAATTGTAATTAAATGTCTGGTGCCCGTTTAATAACTTATTTATAATAAATTGATAAGCGTCCGTGGGAATTATTACTATAATTGCATAACAAGCAATAAAGATTATTGAAATAAATTACATTATGTATCTTATGGTCATACATAAAGGTTACCGCACCAGGGTCTATGACCTGATACAGGTATTGGTGCTGATTTTGATCAAGAGGTTAAAGTAAGGTTTTAAGTATGTCCGTCGCTTTCTTACGTCATAAATAAATAAATCCTGGGACATTCGTCACACACGGTTATCTAATCCCAAACTAAGCAGAGCTTGTACTATGGGAACCAGATAACTGATATACTACATATACTACTTGTTTTTTGTTAATACATACTTATTTAGATAATTACACCCAGACTTAGGACAAACAGACATGTTCCCGGGTGGGAATCGAACCCATCACCAGCGGCGTGATAGGTGGTGTCTTAACCAACTGCGCCAACTGGCTTGTAAATATAGAATGGAAAGAGACTGGGTTATATTAAACCTGGGTTTTACAATACTTATTTCAACCGATGTAGGTGCTGATTCTGTTGTTTACAAAACTAAACTATTTAATCTCTCTCGGATCACTTTATCTCGATCGAAAAAAAAGATCAGAAAAGGATATAAGAATCAAATTTATGGTACCTTTTCTTGTCCATTTGTTTGTTCTCAGGGTGAATTTTGATCTCTGGTTGGTTGGTGACGTCACGACACTGTACGCTAAGGTCCTATTTCACCGACTAGAAAAAGATTTTACCTGTGAAAATTCATGGTAAACACCCGATTATGATTTATCGTACCCTTTTCTTGTAGGTGAACATATACCTAAAACGGTTACATTCAGGGTCGGTTGCATAAAGCGCGGTCATAGTAAGGTTATAGTTAACTTTAACCGCTAAAATAATGCAAATTGGGTTGCTCGTATCACTTTAACTAAAATTTTAACCGTAACCATAACCGACCGAGGGAGATCGTTCATCGTCAAAGTGACTCTACGGTCAAAGCATGGTAATAGTTAAGTTAACTTTGACAATAACTTTAACTAAAAGTACTAGCAACCGAGCCTAAGTAAACAAAAAATAATCAACCTAAATTAATTGCACTGCACACCTTGCACCTCAATTTTAAGTCACTTACAACGAAGCTGAAAGACATTGTTATTTTCCCATTAACCGCAAGATTCACAAAAAGCACAAAAGAAAAACACGTCGCCAAGCTCATTCCACTCGAGTCGTGAAACCGCTCGTTTCACAGATTTTATCCTCTGTAAATATTTTGGTAAGCTTGCCAACGGCGGCGTTTACATTTCAATGAAGCCCATGGTAATTAGAATTGACATATGCGCTCACTTAAATACGGAGCTTAATATATGGTAGTGGTATTTTGAACGGCTTTTGCAGATGGTCTGGTAGGTTTTTGGTGAAATATTAAGCAAATATAACAGTTAATTTTAACTCGTCTGCAGGGCTATTTGAAAACACTCTGATTCGACATCGGAATCTGAAACGAAAACTTTCGGATGTCGATTCCCGGCGAGTTGTCAAAAGGCTATTTTAAATAGCAGTCGGATGACAAATTGAAAAGATTCGATAGCGAAAAGATGGTGTGTGTTTAAGAAGGCGCTGTCATATCGTAAAATTACCGCCATATTACAGGTGATATATAGCTAGTGCAATCGTAAAAACGTAAAAAAAAAATGTATTTACTATCTAAGCTGCAGAAAGGTTTTGAGCTTTAAAAATGATGATGGTTTAAAAACGCCTTTTTAATAGACTTCATGAGGTGACAGCACCTTAAAATAGCAATTGCGGGAATTCGTCTCGGAAGTTTTCGATTCCGTTTCCGATGTCGAATCCGAGTGTTTTAAAGCCCTGTAGTAGTCTTTTAGGGGTTGGATTAACTCATAAATATAAACAAGTTTTACTATGGGACCTAGTGGTGGATTTACCACCAGATTGAGTTGGCATTTTGTCTCACAGAAATTAATAAGATTCTTATTTAAATACCTAACTTAAGGGTCTAGCACATGTGGGGCCTTGGACAAATCCATGGATGTTTTAATTGAATCCTGTTTGATATTCTCGTATCGCATAAATATACTGGAATTGCAGAAAATAGAAGCCCATTATTATTTTGAAGTCTTGATTTTAAAACTATCACAAAGCTTCAGTACAACTGACAGGTTTACACAAAGAAACTTAATTGAAAAAAACAAAAATGTTTTGCATTACTTATCGTTGATTTTCTAAGCTGATTGGCGAAAATCTTGTTTAACTTGATAAGATGAAGTCGATGCTCGAATAAATAATACTTGGGCTGCTTGCTATTTACTCCTTAGAGTAGGTTTCCCTAGTAAGGTACCTTCGTTAGGTCGAACCTTTGTATAGAGACTTCTGTCATAAAACTGCATCCAAAGAACGCGGATTCCACATTCCCACGGCATCTTGAATAACGGAACTGGCAAGTCTTGTTAAAACCTACAAAGTAACATACCATGGACAGCACTTAAGTCTTGAAGTACGATTTACGTATGTTTTTCTGTCGTCAGTGTATTCCTGTTAGTTGCACTTGAGAGCCTTTTGCTTTGTAAACATTATAATAGGACGACAATGCATTGGTAATACCCTGGCCCCTTTGCTAATGTCCTTAGTTGACGGTAGTCACTTGCCATCAGGTGGACCGACTGCCTATCATCCTTTTGAAATAAGTGTATCGACCAACTTGATAAAGTCACATTAAATTCTAAAAAAAGATTCTCAGATGTTTCTAAAATAGGAACGTTTAATTCCAAAATATTGAGAACCTTAATAACTCCAAATTCTATAAAGAACCATACATATTTATAAAATTGCGGCATGTGACAACAATGGATGAACTTGATGATGAGTGATGAAAGCTTATTGAGGCAATTCCCTCTCGGGGTCGACAGCCGAGCCGTGGGAACGAGGGCCCTTCGAACATTATGAGCTTCGTGAAGTTAACGCGCCTTCTAATAGCAAACATTGGTCCATACAAGCGTACAAGTAATTTGTTGATATAGACGTAGATTTAGATGTCTATTCAGAACTGTATCTTGTATCTCCGTCCACTTTAGGACAGATGATAATGTAAGTAGTAGATGCAATTGCTTTCGGATTAGAGGACGATGACCCGTTGCTATGTTACTTTTTACAAGACCTACAGAAATTCCCTTTTTCCCAAAAGTCTACAGCATGGGGTTCTTCAAGAAGGGTGTGAAGAGATTCTAGCAGGGTTGGCAACGCGCGAATGATACCCCTGGTGTTGCAAGCGTGCATAGGCTACGGTAACCACTTACCATCAGGTGGGCTGTATGCTAGTTTGCTGCCTTAGTAGAATAAAAAAAAAATATTACCAGTGTTTTGGAATTATTTGCAGACGGTTTAAAATGGCGTTAGGTGGTTCGCATGCAGCTATATATCTGATTCGGGAGATTACAAGTTTCATTTGAATAGAAAGTCGAAACATTATGTCTGATTTGTCTATTGTTCATTTGTCATTCAAATCGTGATGTGACACGAATAAGCTAAGATCCGAGTAAGTAATTGTCAATTGTGAGGACTTGGTCACGCGGCCATACCCACCAATCGGCGGCATCCGGTAAAACAGAACAATTTGTTTTTTGTCTCTTTTCTACGAGCCCGTCTGCACTTTGATTGAGGGATTTTTTAGTGAGACTGATTGTTTCCTGTACCAATTTAATTGGTTGTGATTCATTCAATTGTACTTTTTGTGAGATTTAATTAGGTTTTTTTTTGGTAAGATTACATCTTCATGATTGCCATCTACCTACAGAGTATCAAAGCAAGTAACATGGCTCACCGGTTTTTACGAGAATCTGTTAGAAATTTTATTGTGACTGTAAGTAATATTTTCCGTTGCAAATTTGCAATTCATCATAACAGTCAGCATTACTGCGCTTGGATCATTTCATGCATTGTTATTACATTTTATTATTGTTAGCTTATGGTCTCACAGACAGACAAATTCTTTTCCTTATGTCTGCCGCATCTTCTAGCAGTCTTTCTTCAATGCAAGTTACTGTTTTTACCTTTGGTCTGTTACTGTTTTTAATAATAATAATCATTTTATTTTCAGGCTACTTTGGTTCATAGATATACATATACCTTACATACTAACATTTATATTACAATACAAGTTTTTATATTCTATCCACTGAATTATGGTATTTCTTAAACAAATTAAACACTTAAAGGAACTATTATGGTTTACTGCGTATAAAATTAAGTAGTCAGGATGTGAATTGGTAGTTCTTTAACTACCGGATATTGAGTTCGAGTTCTGTCCGGTTATAAGCCCTACCATTTTCCTTTGACTCGCCTTGTCTATTAATCGTAGGTTAAGTGAGTAATATATGAGTCATATCTTACTTTAAATTTTCAAATTCTAAATGTATCAGTATGAATTTCTCAAAATTACAGTTGGTCTGTAAATATTAGTGTACTAAATATGATAATTTATACTGATGCATCATCATTTATTTGCCTGGATATTGTTACTCATTATGAATTGTTTGTATAAACATCGATTACATAACTGTCATTGTTATTTGTCAAGACTTTAACGTTATCGACTTCATAACAGACAATTAGCAATTAATACTTGCTAGTTGGTATCACGATTGTCATTTTGTATTCAAGTAATTAAATTGTTTATTTATGGTTTTATATTCGGTAGTTTGTAATAATGTCCACCACACACTCCACCATGACCGAGTGTTCCCGCAATGCTTGCAACAGGGCCAAATGGAGACGCATTGCAAAAGAAAGCCGCCACTCAAGATTCGAGACCTACCATAACCACGACCACTCTGTCAAGAGTGTCCGACTAGGAAGAAGATTCGGTAGTTTATTGTTATTTTAATATTTGTTTATTTCCTTCATAATTGCATTGTTTTTTGTCGTTCTAAAGCTAAAGGCAAATAATTATGATCGTTGCTTAGTTATCAAAAAATACTCCCTTCTATAGATTATATGCTTAACACCTTCGGCATCCTAATCATAACTCGGTAAGGCTGTGATCAAATAAAATATTGGGCGTTGAAATTTTAATACTAACGGCAAATAAACATGACTCACGAAGTCACTACTTACTGAAAAAAAAATAAAGTGAGTAGTTTGTGTGAACACATAGTAACATTCGCTTTAGAGAGCGCTTGTTAATTGGCGACGATTAAAGTTTATTAACATGCCCTAATTGGATGATTGTCGCTATAATGAAGGAAATTGTTGCCAACACAAGTATGTTTCGTATGCATTGAAGAGTCGGTGTTGTCAACGTTTGAAAGCTTGTACTTGACTGCAAGGAATTCTCCAAGTTTCCAAGTTAATAAAGGAAGCTGATTCTGCAACTTTTCAATTAGATAGGAGTTTACTTCTAACTGGTAACGTTTATCTCCGAGACAATTGAAAGTTTTCTCAATTTTGAAGACTTGAGAATGACCTTTTGGTTATAGTTCAGATGTTCTATTTTAATGTCTAGGTTATCTTGTGGTTATAGTTGTATTCTCAGGTTTAACTTCAGCTCTAGATTGCATCTACCTACCTACTTACCCTACCACACCTTAGTTAACAATGTCATGCCGAGAATAATTAATTTGTTCATCATTTGATGATCATTGATTTTTAGAGTGTTCCAAAATTCTTTTCCATTTAAGTATATCTGATGGGCGATATGCCTCGTACAATCATAGCACTGTTACAATGTGAAAGCATGGCGATACAGAATTGCTGCCTAATTCGGTAGTCAGAATGTCGTCTGCGCGTACTGGGGCTCACATATGGCGTAATTGTACCAAGTGCACCGAGACGCCGACCGTGAGGGTTGCCACACTGCCTAAATGTGAAATAAGTAAACAAAACGTCAGTCTTTTGCAGAAAAATAATTTGCCATTGCTGACAGATTTCTAAATAGAGCTTGTTTTGAATCATATAGTCTTCTACAAATATAGTTGTCTTAAATATGACTTTAAATCAACCAGTGCAATGCATCCAATCGAACAAATATTTATTTGTGAATATGTTGACGTAGTTTTATCAATGAATAAATTTATTATAAGCATAATACACGAACAATCGTCCTTGTATAGCAAACAATAAATGTTTTTGTTTCTTAAATCGAAAACAATAAAACGTGGTGACCCTATACAAAGGGGAAACACATAGGGCTCCTAAAATAGTGTAGTGCGGGTGGCGGGGGGAGTGCGGGGCGTGGTCCGTCGCACGCGCAGGCTCAGTTCCCGCTGACTCGCGGGCGCGGTACGCTACGCATGTGCCAAGCAAGTTCCATTGACAAGTGAACTGTGAAGTGCAGTGATGTTGTGCGGCACGAACGGCGCTGTGGCGGCTATGGACCGCGCGTATATGTCGCTGCGTGCGCGCAAACCTCAGCCCAAGAAAACGGTTTGTAATCACGGTGCCTTTTATGACAATGAATTTTTTTAAATATTTGATCGTTATAACAGCTTTTTTAAACTTCTTGAACTTGGTATCAGTAGATGATTGCAACTTATGATGTGTAGACGTATGTAGGAAAATAGGTACACCCTCAGAATTAAGATACGGCCTCTAGAAAGAAACTTATTTAGTTAATATAACTGAGTTGTGAGGTGTCATAATATAATTAGGTTATATGACTCCCTACAATGACTCAGGCTTTGATGAACATGTCTCATCCTGCTATTGCAGTAGTCCTGCTCAATATCAAAACTATTCCAACGCAACGTATGAAAGCAAATATAGATAATACTGTTACGTTATCTTTATGTCTATCCATTTCAAGTTTGTACAAACATTTCTTGTTCAATTACCATCCAGGAGTAACGGATCCATGTCAGTTATCTATACTTAACAAATAAATTAATAACTTGGTCACGAGTGGACGTAACAACTATTTGAGGATTTGGTCCGTCAGTTGTCAGTGATTATAAAACTCCAAGTGTGTTCCAAGTAGTACCATTCCAACTATACAAATTGTTTGGCGAGTTCATTGGAAGTGTAATTCGACGAAATAGAGATTGTTTATTTGTTTTCATATTCGCCTAAAGTCGTTCATCTGTCTTCGAGCTATCTGTACGTTAACCTTTGCGAGGAATCTGATCAGGTTTGAATTTTAAAACTTGTGTTGTGAGTCAATTTCAATGTATCATATCATAACACTTGTTCAAATATCAGATATTGATTCATAGTTTAAAATATCAAAACTTTAAGCCTTACGCTTACCGAAATAACGCAGGGAGATGGTCGGATTTTAAAAATCACATATAACAATACAAAGAGTCAAAGAAGAACGTGGAACCGCATAATTTGTTCGGGAAAGCATATGGCTAGGGTGATGATGATGTTAGAGAATCCAACACTCCGTCCTAAAGACGGCATTTACTGGAAAAATCATCAAATAATTTATGTTCGATGATTGAATTTTGAAGCTAGATTACAGAAGAAGTTGTTCACCCGACATTGGAAGGCGTAGTGTCGGTTTGTTTATAAATAGTGCACGTTACTGTTACTTTACTTTAGACATTGCACGTCTATATTTGTGCAACTATCCATGTTCTTTTCATGAAAATATTCGTAACAATACTATTTAGGTTACTGTGAAGGGTACATGTTTGAATTTTGCACTACATGGATGACTGGCTGTTCTCCGTTGTCCTCCCCGCGTTCCCGTTAGGGTTAAAAAGTCCATATCAATCTCCAGCTCATAAAATATTTCTATGCAAAAACACGTCCAATGCTTCACTTTCTCATTTTATTAGTATGATGTGTTATTTGAATTTCTGTAATCTAATGCTTTCACGCATCCCATGTTTTACTCCAGGGTATGGTATCTTTTCAGGTGTTATGACGTGATTGTGTATTAAACATCCTTTTATTTGGAACATATCCTTTTTATTATGATGGTCTAAATTGATTGGGCTAAATATTTAAATTGAACGTAATCCTCATTCCCAAAAAATATTTGCTTCCCTTCTATCAATATTGTGGTGCGTTAAATTAATCCTTGACTCCAATAAAATCGATATAAAAATGTTGCCAGACTAAAAATCACACTGGAAGTCGTTAATCATTATCATTACGTTCTAAAGTCATTCGATTTCCTTAGCATTGGTTTTCGCTTTCGGTCGTAAACATAAATACTGGGACGTGTGAAGGCGGCTGACTCACAAAGAACAAAACACTGGGCATATTTTTTTAAACAATTTTCTAAAGTTTTTTTAGAAAATTGTTTTGCAGAATTTTTGCAGGAGAAACATGCCAGTTTAGTAAGATTTGGATATTTTTAGATGACTTTTTATGTCGTGGAAATGAGTAGCTATCAGTGGCGAGGGGTGAAATTACGGCGAGGGCAAGGCGTTCAAAAAACACCGATAATTTTATATTAGTACAGTGTATTTTAATCATGATAAAAGCGGCTTTGAAGTGATGAAAATGTGGCACTGGGATTTCTAAAAGGTACTGGTAGCTATCAACTATGGTCCTAGTGACGGATGATCGGTTTTTATTTTATTGATCTTTAAACAAATCGAGTTACCAGACCTGACCTAAATCTCAATATTTGGGATTATTCAGTTCCCAATTCCATTTCATTTCGACTGACGAACCCATTTCGAGTGATGATCCGATTAGATGGGTTACCGAATCTAATCAGATTCTATTACAGACCACACCAATAAACTCAATTCGTAGTAAGGTAGTCGATTGAGTCAGTATTTTCATAAATTAATCCCATAAATCAAGTGCTGAGTAGGTTTGAATTTGGATACAGATCCAAAGAAAGATCGTATCCTAATTGAGATCTGAGTTTTATTAATGTGGTTACCTTCACCAACCTGCCGAGCTGAGTTTCAAGCTGAAGTCGTCTGTCAGTTAAAGTGTAATCAGAACCTGTGGCAGAGTTTAAGATCCATTGAGCTTTTAAACCTTCCAGTCATAGACAGACACACTATTCTTAGTACCTCTTATAAGCCACCTGGGACCATCTATGGTAGATCTTGACGCCGGAGTAAACACTCTGTTAGTCGTCACAGGAACTTGTTAAGGCGATGCTATACGAGAAATGATGAATCTAAAATGCGTTTTTCTGTGAATTCTTTGTTCCAAGAGATTTGGAAAAAATATATGTTAAACTAGAGAATATTTGACGGGGAATAGTTTTTTAAAAATTGGGATTTTTCATTAGTAACGTCAGAAAAAAATCGTGAATATTTTACCTTTTTAAAACTAAGAATGCATTTCTCTCTTATTTGGTCTTATTTAATAACTTGAAAAATATTAACATACATTCTGAAATCCATTAGAAAGGAAATAGTTTTCTTACTTTATTAAAAAAAGGCTTAGTTTTTTTTAAATAACATAAAACCATCTTTTTTACTAAAATTACATCTCTCCTGTCTCGTCTGTCTTCGTCAGTGTAGTACGGAGTACATTCGCGGAGAGCTTCCTCTTAAAAAACGAATTTTTCAATCAAATTACTATCTTTTTCGTCGCGTTTCTTTGTTTTCTTAACAACGAACAGTAGTCCCTGTACCTTGACAATGGAATATTTATAATAATCTTGCACTTTATCTTCATGCGACGCTGCGCCATCCATCATCCCGCCGGCTTGGGTACACACGTTATTTATAACATGTTTTATGGCACCTAAAACATTTTTATCACCGGTAATCTGAGGCTATTTGCACTAAGTCTGTATTATTTTTAATCGGCATTCAGTGATTTCATAAACTTAATTACTGGCGGTGTAATGTTCTGTGAAATTTCGGTTATTGAATTTTTATTTTATGTCTGTGGTTTTAGATATATTTTAGTTTTATTTTAATCGTTTATTGGATTTTTTTCTTCGAAATTATCGAGTATTCTCAGTTTAAGTGTATTTCCGAAACATGGTCAAGTGTAACTTCTGACGTTCAATAGTCTTATGAGGGCGTAAACTGAATAAGAGAAAAATCCAAGATCATTACAAAAATATTGATCTCAATAGCCATTTGTAGATGTAATACCTGATCAGATTATCGTATAAACTAACTGTACCTTGCTCCCAAATCATAAAACTATTTAGCACCTATACTCAAAAAGTAGCTTTCTCAAATTTAAAAAAATCCGTTACGTTCTAAAGTTCGGTCGACACAGGTGGTCGGACACCTGCTATGGAAGGCGGTCACGGCAGGTGATCACCCCTGTCTGAACTCGCCATAGATACCAAAGCCTGAGTGCGAGCATAAATAAGTGACTGACTGACTAAAAAACTGACTTAGAAAGATTAGTGATTCAAGATGGGGAAAATAGTGATGTAAGTTAAGGTTCAATAAACTATAGTGGTTGAATAGAAATAGTGTTACTTAATCTACATAAAATAATAGGTTTTTAAAAAAAATATATATATAAACTGTTTAATTCAAAGCATCACACAGAAAAAAACACACTTATACATGGAGGCTTAAAATCTTGACACAAAATTGTTTTAGCTCCAAGGAGTCGTAAATTAAATATTAATAACAATAGGCAAACACAAAAAAAAATGCCATTACAGACTATCGGAGTCCGACACCGCATACTTCCCCTCCGCAAAGTATCTAGTTAATTTTTTTTTATTTGTCTCTATTACAAGGTACAATACTGCTTACTAGAACTTCACTTACTGTCTATTTCACATGATATTAGTTGTGGTTATTGTGAATCTATATCTTCATCATCATCATCATCATATCAGCCGAAAGACGTCCACTGCTGGACAAAGGCCTCCCCCAAGGATCTCCACGATGGCCGGTCTTGCGCTACCCGCATCCAGCGGTTTCCCGCGACCCTAACAAGATCGTCGGTCCACCTTGTGGGGGGCCTGCCCACGCTGCGTCTTCCGGTTCGTGGTCGCCACTCGAGAACCTTTCTGCCCCAGCGGCCGTCGGTTCTACGAGCGATGTGCCCCGCCCACTGCCACTTAAGTTTGGCAATTCTTCGGGCTATGTCGGTAACTTTGGTTCGCCTGCGGATCTCATCATTTCTGATCCGATCTCGCAGGGAAACTCCGAGCATAGCCCTCTCCATTGCTCTTTGGGTGACCTTGAGCCTTCTTATAAGGCCCATCGTAAGCGACCACGTCTCTGCTCCGTAAGTCATCACTGGCAACACACACTGGTCGAAGACTTTCGACTTGAGACACTATCTAAATCTTCTAATCTATATCTTCTATACTAAATACTAATAATAAAGCTGAAGGATTGTTTGAACGCGCTAATCTCCGGAGTTACTGGTCCGATTCGAAAAAATTCTTTCACTAATAGGAAGCTACATTATTCCCGGAAGTTATAGGCTTCTTTTTATTTCGGGAACGCGAGAGAAGCCGAAGGGAACAGCTAGTATAATATAGTTATTTCTTGAATAAGAGTCTTCTATCTTGTCAAATTCCACTTCTTTCCGTGACGACGTCCATACGAACTATTCTATGAAATCTTGCTCTAATTTGATATCTTCTCATAATATCGAAATAATTAGTAACATTATTATAGCTTCTCGTGATTCTAAGGTTTTTATATTACTTACACTTGAGAGCCAGTTGCCTTCTTGGCATTGTAACAGGGTCGGCAACACATTGGCAATACATCTGGTATTGAAAAGGCGATAGGCGACTGTAACCACATACTATCAGGTGGACCGCCAGCCTTGTTAACCTTCTGACATAAAAAAAAACTATTCAAGACGGTGTAAACACAGATTATACTGTTTATTTACTCATGTGGTGTAAATGAGCGAGACAGGCTATGGTCAAACATGACAATTTCAATATAGAATTTTACTTGCAAAAAGTCCCGGTATAAAAACTGCAAGTCCGAACTCTGTAAACTTCTGTTATCATAATATTACCGCATAGTATCGTTTCCTATCTTGTAATCTCTCGAATGCGCTTGAGTTTAATGATTGAAATTACGTTTTAATGATAGTGCTTATACTGGTAGCTCACATGTGTTTACAAATTATATGTTTACTAGGAAATCAACGCTTTCAAGTTTATAATTGTCTCTTGTATTATGGTCTATGATTTTATATCATTACATTTCTAATCTGATACTAGAAAAAGGATTAATAATTGAACTTTATTACAATTAAATTACAATTGAAACGGTGGTAGAGACAATTGTAATTTCTGACGTAATAAGTGCCTTATCAGGGCCTAAACTGAATAAATGATTTTTGAGTTTGGGTCCTAGATAAATCCTAGTAATATTATAAATGCGAAAGATTGTGAGTATGGATGGATGGATGTTTGTTACTCTTTCACGCAAAAACTACTTAACGGATTTGGATGAAACTTGGCACATAAACAGATAATACCCTGGAATAACATATTGGCTACTTTTTTATCCCGGGAAAACATAAGGTACCTCGGGAACGCGGGTGAAACCGCGGGGCGGAAGCTAGTACGAACATAAACGTATAGTACAACACCAAGAGACATAATTTCACTTCACAGAAATGTACAAAAACGTCTTATTGTAGAGTGAATTGACCGATGAAGCGAGCCCATAAATGGATAATTACTTAGCAAAACTTAAACCCCATGAAGGAATTTCAAAAAGCTTTTGAAGAAGCTGCTGTCGTTTTTACTATAGTAGACTTATTACTTATGGTAAATTTAAAGCCCATGTAGAGGTGTTTTAATGTTCCTGTTCACCGTATAGCGTTACTTTCCTAGATGTTTGAAAACGAGGATTTTCACGTTTAATTTACGGAAAATTATTACATCCTCAAATAAATGGTATTGCCAACTTCTCTTGTTTAATATCAAGTAATGTGATAGCTTCCAATAAAGTGTGTTATCTATGACCCTTTTCAAAGAGTTAGGGTTTTCTTTATATCCTGTTGTATCTACCTTATTGACTACATTGTTCACTTCACCATTATGAACCATTTCTATTAAATTAACATAAACATCGTTTCTTATAACTTCCTTCACCATTCAATTGAACAACTGAAGCATATTATTTATCTGTGGGTATTTTTAAACTTCACAATATCTATTCATATCGCTTACTATTGTAATTGGATGTTTGAATGGACAAAGCTTGTCAAGTTATTGAATGAAATAAAAATTCAAGACGTTTTGTAAATGAAAATCGGTTTTTATGGATCGTTCATTAATAATAATAAATATCCTGGGACATTCTTCACGCACGGTTATCTGATCCCAAACTAAGCAGAGCTTGTATTATGTAACCAGATAACTGATATACTACATATACCTACAACTTTTTTTGTAAATACATACTTATATAGATAATTACACCCAGGCATAGGACAAACAGATATGTTCATGCACACAAATCTTTGTCCTGGATGGGAATCGAACCCATGACCAGCGGCGTGATAGGTGGTGTCTTAACCAACTGCGGCATCTGGCTTGTCAATTATATAATGAACGAGTAAAATGGATTTATCATGAAATAAAATAACGCTTACCCTTTCCTTTTCTATCCGTGGCAACAAGACTTCATTTATAACTATCGATTACGTAATTGCGTTGATTAAATTTTCTAGAAATATCTTAAATTAAGTTAGCTTCCCTAAAGAGACATCTAAAGAGATGGTTTATATGCACCAAATAAATAAAATACAATTACAGAAAAATAAGAGTTATTTCAATGAAGTTAAATTACTTTTTCTTTAAGCGTACAACCCCTTTTAAATATCCTCAATCATCTAATCAAATCGCAAGACCGACCATCGTTGAGATCCTTGGGTAGGCCTTTGTCCAGCAGTGGACGTCTTTCGGCTGACATGATGATGATGTAAACAGATAGTGTCTCGTCTTCTCGAGCTCCATTTTAACTGACCATAACATAGTTATTGTTACACTGCCAACAAAATAAGATAGTCAAAATTATAGGGACAAATCTATCACGGCCAAACTTGGTGTCAAATATATTAGAATAGTTAGTATTCAGCACATAAGTGGAGTCAATATTATACCTTTCCACATTAATATGCCAGTCGCATGCGCATCGTGACGCACGCTCAGCCGTTCTATGGTAAACAGTTTTTGATAATGGCTTGGCTTTGATTTCTATCGTATTTTAAACGTAATGATAACCCATTCATATGAATTCGATTTTATATAATTTGCATTTCCATGAAGTTTTGCCGGATATGGCTAATTGATTCTAGATTTGCGTATGGTAATATCTTTTTTTCTTTTAATTAGTCTATATTATAATTACTAGCTAACTTAATCCATCTGTCTGTATGAACTGTCGTGCGTATATCGTCTGGAGTACAATCAGTTGACAGAATACAATCAACCTCAAAAGAAGTAACATCGTTTCTATACCTAGTATACATTTTCTATTTATTTATGTCTGAAGGTGAACAAACAGGCAGACATTCCATCTGATGAAAAGTGGTTACTGTCGCCTATAGACTCTCGGAACGCACCATTAGGCTGCAGATTTTCAATTTGAGTAAAGTATAGTTAGTGTAGTTTCGTCTTTGCTGAAATTTCAAGTTCATTGTCAGATTTGAACTACGACCTTCGTCACGGCATTCGATGTCACTATAAAGCAACGCATAATTAATTAAATCCATCTCCTAAGATTATTCAATATCTCAAGAATGTTCATAAATTTATCAGATCATTTATTCACACCAGATATATGACTGCTTTCTCCTTCATGATCTTTTGCATTTCCATGAGTAACAAGTTCGTTGACTCGTCTACCCACACGATACAATCCAACGCATTTTATATCAAAATTGTTTTCTTGACCTTTCAATGATCCAATTCCTTTTCATTATACTATCTTAACTGCATTTCAATTATCTTCAACAATTGACATCGAAATTGCTGTTTGTTCAACGTTAACGTTTTCCTCAATAGTATCCTTAACTACATTTAATTTCATACCTCGTGGGAAATTAATTATTTTTAAGGCGACGATATCCGAGAAATGATGATTCTAGATTAAATTTTTCTCGGCATTCTTTGTTGTAAGAGATTTGTAAAAAATATATGTTAAACTAGAGAATATGTGACGAGGAATAGTTTTATTAAAAATTGGATTTTACATTATTAACGTCAGAAAAAAATCGTTATGAATGTATTTTTCTCTTATTTGGGCCATCTAAATAATTTGAAAATATTAACATACATTCTGAAATCCAATAGAAAGGGAATAGTTTTCTTACTTTATTTTAAAAGGCTTAGTTTTTTTTAAAATAACATAAAACCGTCTTTTTTACTAAAATTGCCTCTCTCCTGTCTCGCTTGTCTCCGTCAGTTTAGTAAGGGACGGAGTCATTCGCGGAGCGCCTCCACTTAAATGTGGAGGTTTACACGTTTCCAATAACAGATGGGTTATCGCGTGTGTCTCTTGTAATTTGTCCACAGCTATAATAACACGGTCAGGTTCGTTATTAACTTGTCAATTGCATTTGATACTATTTATAGGTCCATTGTTTTGCTCGGAGACTCCCTGCGATCTCGGAACGTCGCTTGCGTCATTTGAATTATTAATTATGCACTGACGTACTTATTTGATGGCACGTTGACGTTATTCAATGGTTTTGTTAAGTTAATTGATTTGTTAAGTCACAAAGTTCACTGATCGAATATGTATAGCCTTAATTGTGTTGAAAGTTATGAATGTGTGATGAGATATTAAATTCTAGAACATTCTCTTTGGATTATTATAATTTTTTAATTGTACAATAGAATCCACTAAAACCATCTGCGCATTCAAGATTAAACAATTAACTAATTTGCAATAAGTAATTTCAATACAATATATACTTTTTGTTGGGGCCTCAATTTATGAGACATATGGATCGGATAGCTGATCTAAGGTTAAAAAAACTTTTAATATCAGTTTATCACATTTTTTTTATTAATTTAGTGTTCCAGCACATACCGGAGTTTTTCAGATGCTCAAAAGTGTTGTTGATGATTTAAGCTAAAAATGCTTAAATTAGAATGCGCACGCGATCCTGTTGATGAGAAATACTCACGACAGAATAAAAAAGTTTAGATTAAGTATTGATCGTGTGGTGAAATATGATATGAATACTTATATAAGAGGAGAAACTAACTGACGTATTCATATAAAACTTCAGGGTCTAGAACCTAGAAATTATGCGCACAGGTTCCTTAACTATATCAAGTTAATTCGCGATATGTGCAAGACCATTATGTTCGTCAACCCAAAATGTTTTTCAATACTCTTATTAAGTCACCTTTCGAACAAAAAAAAAACTAAATCAAAATCGGCCCATCTGTTCAGGAGATATGGAGCCACAGATACACACTACAAACTTATAACACTCCTCTTTTTCGTCCGGGGTTAAAAAGTAGAAATTCTTCCTTTATCAGTACACGACAATGTTCTAATTAAACTATTCCTGTCTATTCCCATCAATATTCATCGTAAATAATACTACTAGTGCGTCTAACACGTGCTTGTAAGCACTTAAAATGTCCTTAACCCAATTGTTAGTGATTCAACTCCAGGACACAGAATATGGCGGACATCATTGACGTCAGTAAAGGCTCACAATGCCTCGTTAGACTACTGTTTTGGTTCGGTCTTCCGAACGAGTGCTGCTCGTCACGTAGGCCCTTTGCGTGGCATTTTTATTTTCAAGGAATTTCCTGGAGTTTATAAATATGATGCTCTTGTAATTTCTTCTATATAAAGAAACGGCTATTTTAAAGTATTTCTTCTCCGGTTCTAGTAGTAAAGCTTCAATATGTATCAGTTTATTTGAACAAAATGACTCTCAACAATTTCCTGTAACAAACATTACGGAAATTCTTAACAGATTCGAGAACTGAGAATTACTCCATAAGGTCGATGTATTTTTCCATCTCCCCAATGTAAAACATTACAAGCTGTTCTAGATACAGATTTCAGAGGAGATAAATAAACAATTGTGTCATCGTCGTGATCCAAACCAAGGCAATAGGCTTCCGTAAATATTGTACTGTACAGGCCTTGTAGATCGTTCATTGACGTTTGGTCATTGGTCTATTGTGGTGCTAACTACAACTAGCTGTTCTAAATGTCTATGGACATATAGATCTTTATTTATTTCACGAGAAAGTAGGGTACATACAGTAACTGCTATTTCATTAGCTACTTTGCAACCGAAAGCTTGTAAAGGAGCAGCTCGAATAGAAGTATCATTATTTATATAAATAGGTGATTTAGATGTTACCTTTAGTGGCTGTGGTTGTTTGTTTATTTAACTTCTGCTTATTTCAACAGTACCTTTATTTGTTATTACTCTTTTATCAGCACGAATATTTCCATTTACTTTCAGTGTTTTGTTCATTTTTCCTTGAGGAATACTGCTTCAGTTTTGATCTTGAGGCTTTGTGTGACGCTCGTGTCTCCTGTAATGAACTAAATAAATAAGTCACTTATTACTAAATTAAATATGCAAATATTTCAGAAGGCTAGTTGCTATGTTGTACTTAGTAATATATCCAAGAATTTAAACCCAACAATACGTAAATAACTGTCCGTAAGCGTTTATTATTATGAATAATGTAATGTGGTCAATATTTTGAACATCAGGTATAATGGTGATCATCCAACTCATTGTGATCTGTTAAATAAAATGAGTAATCTTAATAATAATGTGTAACCTTCTATTATAGGTGCATAACCTTTATGATAGCACGTTAGTGTTGCCAAAATGGATCTTGTTGGTGTCACGATTTCGTGATCTTCGATTTATTTTTCTATAGGGGTATTACGCAAGCGTCTTAACATAGAATAATGTGTGTAATTTCTATTAGTGCCAATATTTGATGTGACGCTAAAATCTTATTCTGATCTGCTTTAAACTGGTATAGTATATACTTTTTAGTTTTCGATATGTCTGTATGTATAAGTAGGCTTTTCTCTAGGTGCGACTGTATACAGTCAATAGTATTTAACTTATGTTTGCTGATTTTCAACTTTATATCAAGATCAGAGACTGCGTGGTAAGATGGGTTGATAAATTAATGTATATCGATTCTGTCACCATAACGTATGGCGTATAGTACATGCCATACGCGTATGGTACATATAACAAACAAATCAATTTTCACCATCGTCGCACATGTGTTAAATGAAGGCTCATCGCGTCTGTCGTGACTTAAATATGGCGCTAATGTAATTCACATAAATGCTCTAATTTTATACATATTTTGTCCGGTGGTCCGGCTTGGAGTTGTCCGAAATTTTCCGCAAAAGGAACCTTTACATGGAATAAACAACTTTTCGTGATTTCACAGTTGTTTCCGTTGTAAAAGTTGTTCATATTGATGGTTACTTCCATCCCTTGAAGCGATTAAAACGACTTAAAAATAACCCTGTATTATAAATGTCGAATTGACATTTTACCTTTATATTTAAGTATACCTATGTAAGTATGTACCCTTTATCTATTTTAAAGTATACCATTTTCACTATCAACAATGAAACTGGAAACCAAATACTTCACACAGTTGGAAAAATACAATGCTATTACATTTATAAACATTCAGAAGTGGGTATTCCTTGCGTCATAAATACGAGTATCACTTGAATGCCCTAACAGTCGTATCATAAGAGTTTTTTAAAATAACAGTTTCGATTCTAGAAAAAAATGCTATGGACGCATTTATATGGCAATTCCGAAGCGGCTTTTAAAACAATGTGATACGGTCATTCTGGCGTTTAACATTACCATACAAACAGTTGTTTCTACAGGTCGTTCGTCTCGCTGGATTGTAGGTCATCGTGCTATAATAACATATTTAACTCCAACTCTTAGAAAGTGTTCCTGTCCCGCACATCGTCCATTGTTGTAAACACCTTGTTGACCAATTGGTTTAAAATTTCACGCATAATTTGCTTGTAGACAATTGCTTTTCTTCTGTTTGGTTTTACGACTATTGATCTCAAGATTCTTGTATCTTCTTTCGATAACCAAATTATAGTCATCCCTGTTAAAATAATATTTGTTTATGATATTTTCGCTATAAGACATAACTCATGTGCTACTTCTAATACATGTGTTCTTCGTCGAAACAGTAATTCGATGTAGCGTTTCTTTAAAATAATAATTTTCCCAGAATATTCAACTATTTAAATTACATTTGTTAGGTATCTCTAACATTTATCAAAAGCGTCGAATTTTGAAAGAACTCTTAAATTGTAAACCACATGCTTATAGATATGTTCCGGTCTTAGATGATTATTATGATAAGCTATCAATGTTTGATGACGTATACTTTGAATCTATTATGATTATGATAGTTGTGATATAAAACTATTGTTCTGAATGTTATATTTTATAGTTCCATGTTACAGTATCAAGTCGGCATGAATATGTAGCAGGATATAGTGATTTCAGTAGATAACATTAATCTTACATATTGTTAATTAACGTAGTGCTAATGCTGAATTAAAAAAAAGACCTTTCCATGAACCATTTATACGTAATTACATTAATAACTCATGTCATGACACTTTGAAATACATCTCCTTATACAATAACATCCTTCCTCCCACGGATATCATACTATCGTCTACTTCTTAGGAGGTCATTATCAGATCGTCTAAATATTACACACATCAAGTGGCCAATTACTAAGTGTCGAGTTTCGTGGAGTGTCTACAGCTGCCGCTTCACTTGAGGCTTATCACTACGTACCTACTAGCTGTGAACAATTTGCATTCGTCTGCTGACGGCGACCGCTACGCCAGTTTGTGAATAGAACGCTTCCATAGTGCACGCGTCCGCAAAAATAATTCACAAGAAATTAGCATCACAGCAATCGAAGTTTGAAAAATTATTTTAAAAAAATATTAGTTTACATTAGTGTTTCTAATTAAGTTTAGTATAACATAAAATTAGTTTATTGAAGTGGTTATAAAAGTTGTTGATATAATAAACGGAGATAAACCGTGGGACGAAAAGGCGTGGGATGTGGGTGTCATTAGGAATTAGTGTGTTATCATACACGTGGTACACTTGAGTGACGTACAATCTGGGACTAAGGGAGTAGAAGGCCGTTGAGGACCATGGCGAGGTTAGCCACCAGCGCGGCACACTTCTGCCAAAGATTGCAGGAGCTGTACCCTCAGAAACTTCAATTGTCAGCAAAGGTGCGTTTCAAACTATTGTTTTTGTTACACAATATCCCGCTAATATATTTGTGGAACTGTTTTGAGTATTGAGCTGAATTCTACATATTTAAGCGTGATTCATTTGTTCTAAATGAATGTAATGTAAATCCTATTTATGATTGTTTGGTGCCGGCGTTTCTTTCACTGAAGTGTACAGAATTTTAGCTTCGTTATGGTTATGAGAGATAATTATAAAGTTAAGGATCACTAACTACATTCTTTGTAACGTCGGCTTTTCTTCACGTCTCAAATCTCGGTGCATTGTAATTTATTATACTCCTTCCGATGATAATTATCTCAGTTTGCATTGTTTTCTTTTTGTTTTAAAATACATTGTCATTTTCCTTTATCACCATAATAACTATCGCATTTACCTTGGAATATTTCCACATTGTATCAAGTATTTTGTCCTGTAAACACTTCAACATTTCGGCCACGGTCAAGGATTTAGCAAAGGCCTTTGAAGTGTTCGGCAATGTTTTTACATTGTTTGCCTTTTCATCCGTATTTACTTGTTTTTTTTTATAATTTATATATAATATTCAACGAAAGCAGAACATCTAATTATGATTTTCCATGTAATATTAAAAATAATGTATCTTGTCATTATTTTCTCAAAATGATCTCTGTTTAAACTCTATTGGTGAAGAACTGTTTATTCTTTTACGTGACAAACTGTAATGGGATTGATTGAAATTGTTATTTAAAATTCACTCATATATTATTAACAAAGAAATCACATGGTATTTAATGTCTCTTTTATTATTAAGAAATTTGTCTAATCAACATTTCATATTTAGGAAATGGACTTTGCACATGTTCTTCTAAATCTTTTTTCCAAAATTGTTGTTTCGCTAGGTTCTCTAATCATCTCACCAGGGACAGTCTCTAGCCCTGTACTGGCAAGGTTGATAGCAATTGATTGATTGTTATCTATTTAATTAACCACTTGACTGACGGTTTGACCACTATCTCTATCTTTTAATTGCCTATCCACATTATTGATAGTTATCATGAAATTGCTCCTATTCTGTGCGTATTTAGGCTTACATTTAAAGTTGTCATGTCAATCTTGTCGGTTTCTACGATAGAGGTTATCTTTATTATAATTTTAATGCTATTGGTGTCGATTCTGTTGCTTACGAACTCCTTCTATAGTAAATATAAGAAAGGGATGCAATATATTTTAGTCCTGTCAGTTTAATCCGATCACACATTTCAACGTGAATTTAAGCGCGATCTTTATTGGTCACGACTATTTACCCGTACATTACGACGGTACGGATTAAACTGACAGCATTAAAAATGTTCTATCTTTTTTCAATAAGGTTAAAATAAAAGAGAGGTGGCTTGTCTAATATTAGTTAAGTTCGTAAACAACAGAATCGGCACCATTATCTTGCGAATTATAAAAATATTTTGTGTTTGACATATACATATTTTTGCGATTAAAACGGATTAGATTGAATAATAAGATAATATTATATGAACTCAATTCCTGATAAGTTAACAAATACTTCAAATTTGTCTTTACAAGTATAATAACAACAGGCATTTCGAGTTGGGCCTGACATTACTATGTGTTTAGATTTGGAAATGTGGATTTTAAAACTAATAAAATTATATCACTATATATAATATAGTAAATAAATTTATCACTGAATTATTATAGTGGGCCACAAAATTAAAAATACAATAAATAGTTCTTTATCTATAGATTCCAGGAAAACTTACAAGAAGTCTATGGTATTTTAAGTAACATAGGAAATTACGGAACCATCGATGCGCGAGTCAGACTCGCACTAGTCCTTTTTTTTTAATTCATATTAATCCCCACATCTGTTTACGTACGGACAAACATAACGTTTAATTAGTGGCAATAGATAAACTACCGTTATAATTAAGTGGTGAGTCAATAGGTTCGATTCCGGGAACTGAATGTTGTTACCGAATGTTTGCAGACTGTGGGCGGTAAATAATAGGATTAATGTTATTACATTTATTTTTGCAATTAATTGAATAACATCATATAGGTATATAATAAAATGAGTTTTACGATCCTGTTATATCATGATAATCACTATAATACTGTATCATTAGCTTGTACATGGCATACAGCGATGTAAATGCATTTTACACCATAAAAAAGGAGATATCTTTTTAAAAAAATTTTTTTTTTCTACTATGTATCTGCGATCAGTCTCTTGACTATATTCAGATTTGTTGCGTGGTCTTGATGTTTTAGAGTGTTAGGGCCAACACCCTTTACTCTTTAATCCGGGAGAACTTCAGCCCGTTTAAGTCTCCATATAGTGCCCCTTAACAGCAAATCAGTAGCAAGGGGGTTAGGGTGATTTATTAGGCGCTTTTTGTGACTATTTTTATAGCGCTCAATTTCTTCTGTAACAGTTGGGATGGCCAAGTAATCATGGATTTCGGTTGCGCGTGTATACCAGGGAGCACTAGTGATGGTCCGCAGATTGCTATTCTGAACTCTTTGTAGGCGTTGAATGTTTGACTTGCAGGCCGTTGACCATAGCTGTATGCCGTAAAGCCAGATAGGTTTTAAAATCGAACAATACACCATGAGTTTGTTATTTACTGATAGAGTGGACTGTCTTCCCAGTAACCATAGTAGATTTCTAAAGCGATTGTTTTTTATAATTCGTATTAGTAAATTTTTTATATCAATCATTTTGAAGTAATAAATCCAAGGCTCCTCTCTAGGTCCCATCCGCGGACGCCTAAGCCTCGAGTACTTATTTGGACAAATCGTCATGCAGCATGCAGGCGGTCCACCTGATAGTAAGTGGCTATATTCAACATTTGCCTATAGGGTAGTTGACACTGTCAAAAATAAATTACCAAACACTAACCAATGCATAAAACATCTAAAAACACATGGAAACATCAAATATGTTGTACATTTAATGCATTTTATGATTTTTAATTACCAGTGGAACCTGTAAGAGTAGATGATTTGATGCTGTGAAACTATGACGTCATAGTGTAATATTTCATACAAAATTCCATATAAACGATCGTTTTGACATTTATTAAAAAGTAGCTGATTTGATATGTCAGTCAACTACCCTATTCTCTATTAATTCCTGAGAAATGAAACGTTCAGCTAATCATAAAGCGATTAATCTCATCCAAATAGTTAAAACTATAAAATTTGCTTTTCCAACAGAATATTTGTGCAATGCGTCTAATTCTATATATGGTACAATAGAACTTGTGGCTTGAAAATGAATAAATCTAGGTCTTATTAATCTATTCAAGATTAGGATTCGAATGTCTGGTTACCATGACATGTAGCTATGGCTGCCGTGAGAAAATCAAATATAGCCAGAAATATTGTTTGATTACTAAACACCATTGGAAACTATACAAGAGAGAATCTGATAAGCGGTTCTCAAGTTAAGCTTAGTAATAAGCGGACAAACAGTGAGTTAGCATTTTATCAGCTATCCCGTTACAATATTTCGAGTTCTAACATCTAAGCGATAGGTTCTATTTTCCCTTTTCCTTCCCATTTGAAAATACGTTGACGATCTGCGTGTTGGTCAAATGTCTATGACACAAAGATGTAACGTTCCTCATTATCTTTAAAGAACAATATTATCTTATCAAATGCTGAAGCAATTGCAATTGAAACAAAAGGAACAGCGAATGAAATAAAACCACAATCTCTTTGTAATACAGTCGAGAATATAACTGAAGACGTTAATAAAGGTAGACCAATAAACGCAACACAATTACAATGTACATATTTAGTTGTTTATTTAAATTACTTGCAGATAATACAAGTGATAAGACTTGGCTGTAAAAAAATCGTGTATATAGAAAGTTTAATGGGTGAAATCGAAATTTAGACCGAATATCGAAATCGTTTGAGTAAAAAATTGGATGGTCTGTAATTTAGTGTGGGAGTGATTGCAATAAAATTGGTTCACATGGCCATGTGGTGTTTTCACCATGTTTATTTAGGTGCGTTATGGCCTCGACCACAGCATAAATTTTTTTATATCTCTGGTGCGATTTCCTTCAATGTGCCGTGTACCGGGCATGTATGTTGAGCCTCTTAATCAATAGGCCCTATCAATATGATATTAGTGTTTATACGAGTAATCGTTATTTAACTTTAGTACAGCTTTTGAATAGGCGTTTTTAAAATGAGAGCGACCCCTGTCAGCTACATAGTTCATACGACGAATGAATAGATGGCGCTGCAATAGATCAACACTACATTCAGACCTATCCACATACAAATCTACATCGCGCTAGTGGAGTTTGTTCTCAGATTCACATATATACAAGATTCCAACATCAACAGTTGGACCGCGGTCCCCAGGCACGATGACCCAGCCTGGCGGAATATCTTTTTTTTTTTTAATATAATCAAAGTACCGAGCACCATGTTATAAATTTTTGATCTTGTCTCTATTAATAGTATAATAATAAATATCTGATCTCAAACTAAGCAGAGCTTGTACCATAGAAACCAGATAACTGATATACTACATATACTGCTATTTTTTTTTTGTAAATACATACTTATATAGATAATTACACCCAGACTCAGAACAAACAGACATGTTCATGCACACAAATGTTTGCCCTGGATGGGAATCGAACCCACATGTATGATTTATATTATTTCTTATTCCGAGACGAATGTTACAAGTTTGTCCTTAAGTACCATCGATTAATTGTAACGTATCACTAGTTTTTGTGTGCTTACTACCTTCGGGCATATCATCACTTATGATACTCAGTTTGTGATCCGACGTAAAAATGAGATCGTAACTTCATAAGACTGTTCTTTGTTGCCTTATATTTTTATGTGCAAGCGCATGCCCTACTCTCGCATATTATAAATTGTAGCAATCCTCATATGTCAGTATAGTTAGAATTGTATGTCAGCTGATAGCGGTATGTTTGTTTGTGATAACGATAATTTTACATAATTAATTAGTTCTCTAAGAATATTTTTTTGATATGTTTACATAACTGTAACAGACCGAGACTGACATTAGATTGATTGTTTACATGTTTTTTGACAATTATATCTAGGTACCTATCTTGTTCATTTTTAGTGTATATGGGCGAAATTTTTGATACAGTTTATTTTTAACTCCCGACGCAAAAACGACGGGGTGTTATAAGTTTGACGTGTCTGTCTGTTAGTGTGTGTCTGTGTCCTCATAGCTCCTGAACGGATAGTCCGATTTTGATTTAGTATTTTTGTTTGAAAGGTGACTTAATCGAGAGTGTTCTTAGCTATGTTTCAAGAAAATCCGCTCAGCCGTTTGAAAATTATCATCAATTTTCTAGTGAGTTTTGGGGGTTTTTTAATTTTGTCTGTATATAAATCAGTAGAAGACAATGATGGCATCAGTCAATGTTGATCGCATCGCAAGATACGTTGAAACAGTTAATTCAAGTGTTTCTAAAAACATATGGCGTGTCTGAATATTTCTGACAATACCTACGTGAAACAGTATCTAGTAGAGCTATGGCAGTATTACTCCATCTGTCTTATTACGAGCAAGTCTTGTAAAACCTTCATGTGTTATATGATGACATAAGAAATAATATATATATTTTAATATACTATACTACTACAAACTTTCTCACGTTACCAGGGGGCATAAGTTTATTTGAAGTCTACGTGACATAAATGGGTTCCCGCGGTTTCACTCGCGTTCCCGGGATAAAAAGTAGCCTATAACCTTCGGGGATAATGTAGTTTCCTATTAGTGAAAGAATTTTTCAAATCGGTTCAGTAGTTTCGGAGCCTATTCAATGCAAACAAACAAACATACAAACAATCAAATCTTTCCTCTTTATAATATTATTATTATTATTATTAGTATAGAAAATACGGAGAAAAAAAAACATGAACTTGCCGGTACGAACGTAGGTAGCGAAAATGTATGCGAATATAAAAAAAAACTAGGTCAAAATCAAAATCTCATTTATTCTGTTTAGGCCCTAATAAGGCACTTATGAACGTCAACAGTTACAGTTTTACAATAGACTCTACTACCGGTTCGGAATACACTTGAACTGAGCAGACTCCGCCAAGAAACTCAGCATGGCTTCTTTTTTTTTGGTGGATCTTTTTTTTTTCAAGGTCAATCAGTTATAAAAATCCGATGCATAATATTTATTACTCAATACTTATGACGCAAACAAAAGATTGAATCATAGTTGAACAAACCCTTTTGATCCCTATTGTTCATGACTCATGCATACGTCGACTGTTTATCTTGATCCAGGGTTTCGCTACTGCTACAAATCCCACATATACTATGTCATCGGGTGTGCGAAGTACTAACAATCATGAGGTATGCAATACATTGGATCTTCTTTCAAGTGCATTCCTCGCGCGTCGGCTGCACAATGCCGTTGGCCGTTATCTTTTCTATTATGTACCTTACCTACTATGTACCTACATGCTGTGGTGTAGTAATGTTTCTTTAAGGCTCACTGTGTTATACGATCATTAATAAACTTACTGATACTTGTTTTTTATTTATAGCTAGCTGTTTTGCGCGGTTTTATGTGCTCCTGGGATAAAAAGTAGCCTTTAGCACGTAGTGAAGGAAGAAAATATACACTAGATCAGGTTTTTTTAACTATTTAAGGGTAAACCTTCGGTTGGAGCGCGAAATTTAAATTTTAAAAAGAAATCATCAACATATTCTTCCAAGGTATATTAGTAAAATTTTCATGAAATAGTCGTATATGTCAGTAATATACCTTGGAGGAATATGTTGATGATTTCTTTTGTTATTAATCAGTAAATATACTACCATTCTTCTCGCAAATACCATGTTGATAACTTACGACCTATAACTGAGCTGCAATTTGCAAAAAATGTGATAAAATTTGAATTTCGCGCTCCAACCGACGCCTCCACCTTAAAGGCCTGTGTTAATCTTACCATGGTACTTAGTACCGGTACATGGTGTGTTCCGGCAATTGCACTTGAGAGCCAGTTGCCTTCTCGGCATTGTATTTAACTGATCAGCAACACATTGGCAATACCTCTGGTAGACGACGGTTTCCACTTACCATCAGGTGGACCGCCAGCCTTGTCATCCTTCTGACATAAAATAAAACATACCTAGTGTCCCGACCGGAGGACGATTTTTGAAGGCTGAAAAAGCCTAAGAAATTCAGTTCTAGATTGGTGTCACTCTCCCCGGCACGTCATTTTGGCCAAACCGAAGGTGATTTTTTGTCCGAAGGTGAAAAGCCAAAACTTCGTAGAGTAGCAAAGAACTGATGAGCAAGTTTTTCAATCACCATTAAACCACATTGTATGTCTAACCTCTCCGAGACTACAATCGTGTTTCATATGCTAATGATTCTAAACAATTATGTGACTGTGACCGGCACGATTATGTGAGTGTCGGTCACCCCTGGCACCGGTAGCATATTTGACGATTGTCATGATCATTTGTCTGGAACGTGATACCCTGGATAATAGGGATGATGACTAGGTGAAAAATAATTAATTCTGTTAGTTTAGTCAAAACTTCAGTTAGGTTATCAAAAAATATTGGATACGTATTTTTTGTCACTGTCTGTTTTGTCATTTTCTGTCTCTGTAAAAAGTGTACTAAGACGTGATGACGTCACGCGAAATTTTAACGTACTGTATATTCGTTATTTTTTGTTTTCGGAAGTAAAAACAAATATGTGTCCAATATTTTTTGGTAATGTAATCCAACTGACGGACTAATTAGATTTTTTTAGCTATCATCCCTATTAAAAAGTGTGTATAGCTAGTTTTTAGGGTTCCGAAACCAAACAAGAGGTAAAAAAAATATCTTCAATCAAACGACTGACCGGATTTTCTTGAAACAGACACCATTAAAAAAAAAACTGAATCAAATTCGGTTCATCCGTTCAGAAGCTATGATGGCACAGACAGCTAAACACTTATAACACCTCTCTTTTTCGTCAGGGGTTAAAAGGAAGAAACCTTTATGTTGCCACTCCGTCTGTCTGTCTATCACAGCGGTATATGTATTTCAACAACTACTAAGCTACTGATTTGTAATTTGGAATAGTTTTAAATAGGTATTACTGACGCAAATATATTGCAAATGAAAAAAAATAAAAACATTTTTATTTTTTTATTGTCTTTGAAGGAGGTTTTACTCTCTTTTTAAAAGATTATATTTGATTTTCTACGCGCATGTGTAAATAACGGTTGAAATGTAGCATAGTAACAGAATAATTAACTTCGATCTACACGAACGTCAATACAACTTATGACGTTTATCGAATACATAATGGATCCCCTATAATTTGTGTATTGTCTGTTTGATCAGGTGTCTTTTTTTTAAGGTAGGGTTGGCACTTCAACATGAAATAATTTAGGTTTTCACTGTACGCTTCTGAAAGAAAAATGGGTGTCATACAACAGAATTGTTGAACATTGTGTTTTTTTCTATGTTATTTTTATTATGTCATAAGCCTAACCTGTGGCTAGTATTTTAATCAAATGAAATAATGCTTTTGCTTGTCCTGTATATGATTTTCACTAGAAAACCCTTCTTTTAATAAAACTTAAGCGAAAAAAAAAAACGATGTATACGCCTGTGTTTGACTACAATCTCACCGTAGTCAGTGATGACTGATTATGTGGCTGATGGTGGTAAGCACACAAAGCCTAGAGGGGAACTGGCTCTCAAGTGCAGCTGTCAGCTGGTGACATGGTAACATTAACATAGCTTAGATTGCATTTATACAAATAAAAATAAAATAAGAATAGGCACACTAATATTTAAAGTTTTGACTCTCCTAGTAACGTAACTTTGGCAGCCCTAGTTATTGTTGTCACCCGAGTGGCGCGTGCGCACACACGTCACAACATTAAAGAAAGTAACCACACTTGTGTACACAAATACCTTATTGACTTTATAACTATATAGAAATCCGCTGCAATAAAAAATAATATACCCTTTCTCATCAATATATTATAATGAATTGAATTTTATATTATATCTCTTTGTTCCGTGAACTTATTTGAACTATACAGGAAAATAACCTTATATGGTAAATTATTTATTTATTGCTAATTTTATGTTAGTGTTTTCAGTAACAGCCATCACATTTTATTAATAACTATAATTAACTAGCTTGTAAATTATTGAACAGACTTGGTATTTCTGCCTAAAGGTTCTAATCAAATTGTTATTAATTATTTACAGCCAAAGTTTAATTCTGGCCTTATAATCTATTCACTTTGAAGGACATGACATTATCATCGTCCCAATTTCTTATTTAATTGGTAACCAAGAACTGCTAAAACTGGATAAGTCGTCGAATTCCTACACATTTAAAAAAAAACTCGTAGCACACTTTTAAAACGCAGATAAGAAAGATGTCTTTAAGTTCACATTTGTCTGAAACGTAGCTTCTTAGCACATGACATAGTGCAATACAGTATGACACAACTTAGATGTAGCATCGGCAAATCGTCTTCGTACACTTCAATTCCAATTTACACAATAATAAAAATCATTCATTATCGCGCCATTCAACCTTCAACAAGATCATTTTCGCCGATCATTTTTTAACACATGAGTAATGTAGGCGCACTCTTTTCGAGAACGATCGATTTTCCGAATTTTGCCGATGCTTCATCTAAGTTGTGTCATACTATATGCATTTAATAGTTTCTCGTAGCGGAGGAAGAAAATTCGTAGCGCGTAAACATGCGCTGCTTGAGAAAATTCGTAGCACGTGGCGTGTTCGTAGTACAGAAAATTGTTTGTCTACGTATTAAAACTAAAGTGCTCCTTGTCCTACAAACTTATTAATTTGACTTACTGATTACAAAAAGCAAATAATGTAGTTTAATTATTGTACATGTGATTACAATGAAACTAGTTTTTTTTTTATCTAAGGTATCTAAGTCCTACAGGTTTAAATCCACAGATACGCACGACCGGAGATTCCCGTGTATTGTCTACAATTATATTTTTTTTTGTGTTTAATTACCCGCTTCGCTTATTGTCTAACAAAATTGTGTGGGAACCACATAGCTATAGTTCGATTCGAACGAGCCATTGTGTGCTCAGTTGTTCCACCACAGTCGACACCATCGGATGTTTCCGACTTATATAAAACCACGTGAAATTTAAGCGATAATGTGCCTTACGTCGCGGCCGTAACCTCTCTACGGCCAGTGAAAGTTTTACTCGGCCAAAAACCTTATAGAGTTACGCCACTATCTATAAGCCGTATTGTCGAGGTCGTAGGATCGATATTAGATTGCTATTCGATATGTGTAAGTGCAAAATTATGTTAGTGATAATGGAAGATTCGCTGAGTCAAGTATAGTTAGTTGGTCGGTAAGTTTCTGTATGAATACTAGTAAATTCTGTAACGGATTGATATGTTTATGTGCTATGTTTTCGATATCTATGTTAGGTTCATTGCGTTGAACAATTTTTACTATTGAATCTCTGTTATAAAAAAAAACCCGGCCAAGTGCGAGTCGGACTCGCGCACCGAGGGTTTCGTACAGATAATTCGGATTGAAGAATAATCTCTAATTGAGGATCTCCAACTGCAAATGTAAATTTGGAATCGTTTTTTTTTCCTTTTCTTGCGCTGTGTGATCTTGCTTCTTTCCAAATTTCATGATTCTAAGTCAATGGGAAGTACCCTATAGGTTTTAATTCCCTTGCGAGCGTCAAAATATGCAGCATAAACGGCTGTATCTTTTGATTGCGTTGCGTTTTTTTTACAGCTCCAAGATGTTGGAGACCTGAGTATATGATATTAATTTCAGCTTGATACGTCCACGCGTTTCTAAGAAAAAGGGTCTTGACAGACAGACAGACGGCCGGATAACTAAGTGATCTTATGAGGGTTACGTTTTTCTTTTGAGGTACGGAACCTTGAAAAACATGCATTTTCTTCGAGGGAGGTTTACTAAAAAAAAAACCCAGAATGTAATTGCATCAATGATCCTTTGAAGTATTGTCTGGTTTTGATTACTCCCAGAGTATTGTGTATCGACCTAACCTCGGATTTATATTGTAATTTGACTTTACCTGAACCTTGTAATACCTTCATCATCATGCCATGTTTTCAATCGTGTTAATGTATTTTTGTTTAAAGTCTATGTATATGAGCATACTAGCTGTTCCGCGCGGTTTCACTCGCGTTCCCGGGATAAAAAGTAGCCTATATAACCTTCGGGAATAATGGAGCTTCTTATTAGTGAAAGAATTATTCAAATCGGTTCAGTAGTTTCGGAGCCTATTCAATGCAAACAAACAAATCTTTCCTCTTTATAATATTAGTATATACTAGCAATCCGCCCCCCGATTTCACCTGCGTTCCCATGATAAAAAACCAGCTAGCTGCGAGTATTCCCGTGTGATAAATCAAGTTCTAAGGTTTTTCTATACGACGAGAAGGAGCAAGCTTTAATGGCTTTCTATAGGTTGGCAACACATTTACAATTCATCTGGTATTGTATTATATCGTCAGGTTGATCACCACCACCAGGCTTGCTTGTAAACTTTCAGATAATACCTAAGAGTAATATTAAAAAATACTACTTTCCTTATGAACTAAAACTAAAAGTGAAATAAAAATTACGAAATGTTCGTGATTGTATTTTTTGACAGTTAAGGCTCTCGTCAAGAAATTATGAATCAGACAAACATAAATACATGAACGTTAAAATATTACACTCTTTGTTTTTCCTGCAGTTGTGTAAAAAAGACAATATCCCGCTTTTTTTTAAATATTTTGAGTTCACCGACAAGAAAACGATCCGATTAACTACCATGAATTTTTGTAGGAAAAAGTAATCGTAAACGCCCGATTATAATTTATCGGACCGTTTTCTTGTCGATGAACATTGACTTTAGAACGATTTATTTGTATTTAAATCATTTTTCCCCTTTATAATCTGCAAAAACAGCGATATATTTCCAAGAATCATTAATGTAACAGATTCCTTAACCGCAAACTTGGCAATATAACTAACTTAATGAGGAAAAAGTATGTTTATATTGATTTCACATTTGTGTCAACAAAGTTGATGTTTATGAATTACTTTGTTTTATTTTATATGTAAGTTAGACCGCAAAGTACTCGTGCATAATTAGAAATTTTGAATTAGTCAGGAGTGTAAAAATGCTATGTATAGACTCATTTTGTTAGTTACTCGTAAACCAACTTATAAAGACCGCAGACTAATAAATAGTGCAAAGACATTGTGCCGATTCTGTTGTTTACGAACTCACTAATATTAGTCAAATCACATCTTTTTCATGTTAACCTTATTGAAAAAAGATATGACATTTTTAATGCTGTCGGTTTAGTCCATGCCATCGTAATATACGGGTAAATAGTCGTGACCAATAAAGATCGCGCTTATATTCACGTTGAATTAAGCGATCGGACTAATCTGACAGCACTAAAATATCTTGCATCCCCTTTCTTAGAAATATAAGAAAGGGATGCAAGATATTTTAGTATTAGAAAGAGATATAGTGAGATAAAATTTGTTTAGTTTGTAACCAACAGAATTTGGTTACATTTAAAAAAAAAACAAAAGCTCAGAACCATACAGCCTTGTGATATTTTTATTCTTAATTTTTATTCCACACGAAGAACTCATGCCTTTCTCCTTAAAGAAAACTATGGCGGAGAGCTCATTCCACAACCGAGCGTAGGAAGCTCCTTTGAAACCGCACGTTGCGATACCATATTGCTTCCAGTAGGTAATAAATAATGTAAAAATTTGACACTTATTATTTATAAAAACTATATTTTATTCAGTTGACTGGAGTCTGCTGAATATGTTAGTTTAAACAGTTGTAGAGGAGAGGCGATTATAATTTTTATGAATCAAACTGCCTGTATATCATTTGTCTCGCGCGTCAATATGGTTAAATCACATAAAATATACAATACGTTTGGGATTCATGGTCCAAAAATAGTCGCCTTAAAGGCAGTTCGCCTTTAAGGCGAGTATTTTTCTGTGCATTCGTTGTTGCAAGAGATTTGTATGTGACGAGGAATAGTTTTTTTAATAGGAATTTTTCATTAGTAACGTAATAAAAATCGTGAATAGGTATGTCCCTTTTTAAAACTATGAATGATTTTTTCTCTTTATTTGGGCCATCCAAATAACTTGAAAATATTAACATACATTCTGAGATTCAATAGAAAGTGGCATCTAGTAATATAAATAACTAACAAAAACATTTCATGGAAAATTAGGCCAAACAAGCTCCTAACGCTTTCGCTGTAAAAAAAGTTATCAGATCCCAGGAGAAGCCATGCCCCTAAGTCCTGACTTTACTTACCCTACACCTTGGTTCCCTTGCGCTTAGCTTGGTTTGGCGGGGGCACGACCGTGCCCCCAGATACTTCTTTAATCAATACATTTGCTTAGCATCGGTCCCTAGCAATAATTAAACTTTCCAGCGCTGCATAATGCACGCTATGCGACGAGAAAATAACTCTTGATAATTTCTCGTGAATAATTTCAAATATCATAAAGTTTATCAGTATTTGAATACAAAACGCTTGCCGCAGTATGTGTCATGTAACTTATATATAAATACAAGAAAGAAAATCTTAGTTTTTATCTGCAACTAACGTTATCATTGTGTGGGCTTATTAGAGTCCTCGGTCTATTTCTGTACGACTATTTATATCTAATATTACTAAATATTATATTGTTTTCATTGTTTTGCGTTTATCTGAAAATCTTGTGTTGCTACTTTCCTGTTCTACGAAGTGATTTGGTTTTTAAATTGAGTCCGTAGACCTTCGTGTTCGATTCTAACGTTAATGGCGATATTTTGTTATACCTACACAATAGCTGACATATTTAACAAGTTATTAATGGTACCATTCAACTCTATATACCTTATAAGAAGGTATACAATAGAAAATACTCCGTCACTAAAATCCGTTAGTTTTCACAAGAAAATATTGCTAAATTGACTAGCTAGCTAGACCAAGTAAAAAGCTTTATAAAAGATAACTTTTTATTAAATGATAGTTGCGCTTGAGTTCGACACCATAGAGCGGTAATACCTACCTTGCTGGTACGTAGTGTATTTCAGTATTTGGCCATTTCCTTTTAAGCTTCCATGTGGTTATCACTATCAGATTCATGTCATCATCAAAAAGTCCTAGTATCAAGCTGTTAAAATCTGGTGCTAATGCCCCCATCTCTAGATTTTTAACGAATGCTATGTAGCATTCTACTACATTTATACTATCTGTATCTGTACTCATGTGAGTACAGATACAGATAGTTTATAACCTAGATTAACACATAGGATACTTTTTATCCCGGGAAAACATAAGATCCCTCGGGAACGCGGGTGAAACCGCGGGGCGGAATCTAGTAATAAATAAATATCCTGGGATATTCCTCACACACGGTTATCTGATCCCAAACTAAGCAGAGCTGGTACTATGGAAACCAGATAACTGATATACTACTTTTTTTTTTGTAAATACATATTTATATAGATAATTACACCCAAATAAATTGTAAGATGAGTGTTTTGTGAGTGAGTACCGATATTGATGCAGCAAGGTACATGTTTGGTATATTAATTAGTCCAAAACTATACTAACTCAATATATGTAGGAACATATGAGACTAATGATTTAATCTATACCAATAATAAAGCGTTTGTTGAACGCGCTTATCTCCGGAGTTATTGGTCCGATTTGAAAAATTCTTTCACTAATAGGAAGAACCTACATTATCCCCGAAGGTGGACCGCGGGGAACAGCTAGTATTTTATATATCTGGGAAGATGTTGTAATGTTTTTCTAACAGAAGTTTCAATGTGAAAATACCAAAAGATCGAAATAAAATCCTTGAGCAATAGAAATGGCGCAGTGGAAAATCACGAACGATAAACGCAATTATGCCTGATAAGACCTTGATATCATCAATCATCACCCAAAAACCCCAATATGATGAGGATTAAAACTTTACCGAGTCAAATACTTACTTAAAACAGAATACTTATCTCGAAAATTAAACTAGATAAACAGTCATCAAAATTTACGACAAGGTATAAACGAGCATTCACAGTATAGGTGTTTGATGAGATTTATAATGAATTTACGAGTTACATCAAGTGTCTTCAAATAAACTTTCTTTTTGTTTATATAATTTTCTATAATTATCTTAGATTTTATCGATTACGTATTAAGCAACCTTACGAAAGGTTGATGAACTTGCCGAATGAAGAAAATAAGCTAGTTGACAGTGTCAAAAATAAATTACCAAACACTAACCAAAGCATAAAACATCTTAAAACACGTGGAAACATCAAATATGTTGTACATATAATGCATTTTATGATTTTTAATTACCATTGGAACCACTAAGAGTAGATGATTTGATGCTGTGAAACTATGACGTCATACTGTAATATTTCATACAAAATTCTATTTATACAATCGTTTTGACATTTATTAAGAAGTAGCTGATTTGATATGTCAGTCAACTACCCTATTGTAAGCACTGTACTGCATCAATTTCTTCTGATGCCATCTTATCCAAACAATCATTGAGTAAAATTAATGACGTATTTTCATCCTAAATGCGAAAGTTTGTGAGTATGGATGAATGTTTGTTACACTTTCACGTAAAAACTACTGAACGGATTTGGTTGAAACTTGGCACAAAGATAGATCATACCCTGGAATAACATATAGGCTACTTTTTATCCCGGGAAAACATAAAATACCTCGGAAACGCGGGTGAAACCGCGGGGCGGAAGCTAGTAATTGTATATTTAATTTAATAGTTTGAACGACTGTTCGCTGATGCTATTACATTTTATATGTCTATCCTAAAAGTTCTCTGAAAATCTTCTAAGCTTTCACATAACAGGTATTTTTTTTCTTCAACCCTAATCCGGATTAAACAAGATCCTAGGTGGAGATAATTACTGCATCGACCTATCAATAACCTCTCAAGATTGTGTCAAATGCAGAGGCGTTTATGACGCTCACTGATAACATAATCTGATAACAACGATAATTAAGACACCTACACAAAACATATACGCTTTAGTTCACCGCATTTCGCAGTTTACCTCAGTCGGTTGCTAAGTGTCGTGGCGTACGGATGTGTCTTGAACAGTGATAGTGTTAGATATGCCTACAGACGTATTTGAGAGGTTCCTCGCTAGGTTGCTCAAAATCGTGAGTTTTATCAAATTATTTATCTTGATACTCATTTTTTTGCTTTGTATTATTATCATTGTTCTCATATCGATAGCTCGTGTTAAAACATGATAAACAAAGATAATCCCGCCTCATTTCAAAGGACTAGCAACTAGATATGCTTCTGTTTGTTTTTCATGAGATATATTTGGAACAAGTGATGTGTCAATTTATTTACTTCATATATTATTTTTGGAGGTATTTTCGATATCTCTTGCCGGGTTTATTGATTCCTAATTGATGGTTTTTGTTTCATAATATTTTTACTACTATAAATAATATTCTAGATTTGTGTTTAATTATACTGTCACCATGATAAGTAGCTCGCTAGTATTACATGTGCTGGAAAACACCGGCAAGTAAATAATTATATAGGTATACTACTAAGGTAGCAAGCAAGCATACGGCCCACCTGATGGTAAGTGGTTACCGTCGCCTATCGCCATTGGCAATACCAGAGATATTGCCAATGTGTTGCTGACCTGCCGAGAAGGCAAATTGGCTCTCAAGTGCAATTGCCGGAACACACCGGTAGGTGCTTGGCGACAAATTTTCAACTTGAGGGTGGTAGCCAGCCAGGCGGGTACTACAAAGTACCCTACCACCGTGCTATGGTTTCCTCACGATGTTTTCCTTCACCGAAAGCTCAAGCTCATTGTAGGATTCGAACCCACGACCTTCGTCGCGGCATCCGACGTCACCAACACTGAGCTATCATCGCCTTAGGTAATAATTATATAGTTGTAATATGTCTATACTAATATTATAAAGAGGAAAGATTTGATTGCTTGTTTGTATGTTTGTTTGTATTGAATGGGCTCCGAAACTACTGAACCGATTTGAAAAATTCTTTTACTAATAGGAAGCTACATTATTCCCGAAGGTTATAGGCTACTTTTTATCCCGGGAACGCGAGTGAAACCGCGCGGAACAGCTAGTTATTAAATAATTGGATAAACATTTATTTTTATCGTGACGCAATAATTTTTCAAGAGAAGAGCCACACTTTAATAAATATACGTCAAAATAACTGTTTGCATTAAATTATTGACACCAACATATTGAGCGTGTTACCGTTTACCAGAACTTTATTTTGCGGTATTCGAACGTAATACAAACGGAATGTAGGTATTTCAGACTATCGTGTGATGTAAAATAGGTAGGTAGGTACCTAAATACTATTGTGTTTAGTGAAATACATACGTCACAATATGTATTTTTTTTTCTTTTGAACAATAGATATTTGAAATCCGTAATGTTGCGGTTACGGACATTCTTGTTGGGTTTTTAAATTGTAAGAGAAATGGAAAGTATCATTGATTAATTGTTGAATTCAAATGCTTCTAAAGGTCGTTTATTAACTTACATATTTTTTAAAAGGGATATATAAGTTGACATATTTAGGTAGGAACCTACTATACCTCGGGGAATAGGTGGAATCTAAAAAAAAAAAATAAGATTCCGACGAATTGAGAACCTCCTCCTTTTTGAAGTCGTTTAATAAGTAGGCCCGATGTTTGCTCTTTACTTTAGTAAATGCCTCCTCTGATGGCAAGATTAAACAATTTAATTTATTTATCTTATAAATATGAGGAAGGTCGAAAAGATGGATGGATTGTTTGAAAGATGATATGAGAGAGAAAGGAATGCCAATATGTCGGATAGAAGGCCGATCAGTGTTGGGAGTTTTTTAACATTTTTGGGGAAAACAATCTTTATTGGGGAAATTTAATCCTTGGGGAAAAAGTAAACCGAAGATGAATATTGGATGTTTTAAAGATTTTCATTAGTCAGTTTATGTATTTTCTTAATAAATTTAGTTTTGTATCATTCTATTTGTTATACCTATATAGCCAGTTTCCAAAAATGTGGAAAAAAGTTGCAAATTTTATCATTTTGGGGAAAATAAAACTTAAATATGGGGATTTTTTAGAAAATCGATCGAGCAACCCTTGTCTAACGGAGCAGTACACGTTGCGCCGATGATGATGGATTAAAATGATGGAACAGGGCAGGTAGATAATGATAAGTACTGACTGCACCTTATTGTATCAAGATTTTATCTAAACTATATAATAACTGTTGTAAATTGGTAAAACATGGACGATACATAAGCAGACTAATAACACATTATGTAGGATGGGACACATTGAAATCATCAATGAGTCATTGGTTTCATTCATAAAGTAAACTACAATTAGGTATATAACTACGTATGGAAGAGCTTTTAGGTTTGGGATAATACCGCACACTTACACTACTTACTGCAACATACGTCACACACACAGAACTCAATTTCAAACAGTATTTTGTCATTGATTTTCCAAAAAAAACCGATTCAATTTGGGCTAAGATTTTTACAATTTGTCTTTGACCTGTAGGACGCAGGGTCGCACACAGGGCTTAATTAATTCTCCGATAAGTGGACTGTATGCATTTGATGGTAGAATACAATGAAAAATGTTTATTAAATATTATATTAAATTTAGATATAGGTATATTCAAGACGAGAGAAGAAAGAATAAGAATGAATTGAAAAACAAAAGAATTAATATTCAAGTTCAAATACTTGTATGTGTTGCCAACAGACCACAATTTTAGAGAAGAAGGGACTGGAAATTACTGAAGAGTACAACTCAGTAAACATTTTCTATGTATAGGCCTATGATTGACCTTAATATTACGGTGGTCAGTGATGATGTTGCCGATGATGGTAAGCACAAAGACTAGAATGAGGAACATTGGCTTCTTCAAGATGTTTTCCTTTACCGACAACTGCAAGATTTTCAACATGGCGCCTGACGTTTGCGCTCCAATTGGGTCCTAAAGATTTGAAGCAATAATTAAGAGAGAAAAGATAAATAATTAGGTTGATTGAGATGACCAGTAGCCCGACAGTGATTCATAGTGTATAGTTTATCAATTTGTCATACATGAATGACCCATAACAATAACAAACACATAGTATATAACTATATATGTAATAAACATAACAATACAATATAGCACATTGACAAATTCGCAAACATGGTGATTGTATTTGTGTCGTTTTTTAGAACCTCTTCATGCTGTTTTCGCTCAGCAATTTTTATTCAAGATATATTCTAAATGAATACTAAACTTCTTCAGCAGTTTTGGAGTGATTGAAAATAAGCCGTATTTGAATGATTTAGGTGCCTAATTTGTTTAATATATCAAATTAAAACTTGACTAACGCTCTGATTAACGCATTTTAATACGGACCTAACACAACTATCTCTACAACCTATTCACACGTCTGAATGTTTACTGCAAACAAATTCCCCTAGTCACATGCGTCATGAAGGCCGTCGTCCCCCAGCCAATTTATAACCACTGGACTCAATGTCGATTCATTCATGACCCATATTCCTCTTCGATACGTGAGGTACAATAGCGCTTTCGAGAACTGCATGGCTGATAGCCAGAAATGATTAGACCATCCTCTTATGGCGTTCACAAACATGACGCGTCATCGCTCAGCGCCATGGTTTCTTGTCTGTCATAGGAGCGGGCGAGAGCGGTTGGTATAATCGATGTTTTTTTGTTTTATTTACAACTATTTCTGCTTCCTGTTTTCACACCCATTCCCGAAAGATCTAATATTTTTGCTTTATAAATTGATTCATATACCTTAGTCCAGACTATGATTTATCTATCTGGCAAGTTTCATCCAAAAACGTTCAGGCATAGATGAGATGAGAAGTCTAGTCGAAACATCTTTTACTTATACTTTGTAGTACCCGCTTGGATGACTACCACACTCAAGTTTAAAATCTGTCGCCAAGCACCTTGCGATGCGTTCCGATAGCTGTGTTTGGAGCCAGTTCCTTTCTAGGCTTTGTGTGCTTACCACCATCGGCCACATCACCACTGACCACGATGAGATTGTGGTCAAAAACAGGCCTACATATCGTAAAAAACGTTTACTGTCGTAAATTCTTCACACTCATGCACAGCCCACCAATGAACTTCAAATGGTTATTACCTTATTACCTAATTGGACATTACTTCCTCATACTCGTACTTTTCCCGCATGGACGGTTCTCTCTTAACTTGCAGCATCAGAACTACCGGAAACTGTTTTGTTTGCGTCGCTTATTGTTATTATAATTTCGCATTGTGCGAGCGACCAATGCGGCAAGTTCGGGAGCGCGGCGCGCGCGCAGTCGGGCTCCGAACTCTAACGAGGACATTCGTCCAATTGTTAATTGAACATTTTCCTGTCACTTCAGTTTGGTTTTCAGTGTCGGAAACGTTTCATTCGTTTATCCTTAATAATTTTATGTTTTTATTAACTTCAGTGTTCTTTTTTTTATGTGCAATTGAGAGAAGTGACGATACGATTTTGTTTTTATAAAAATAAGTGCATCAATGATGTATTGTTAACATAGCTATGTTAAATATGGTCGTATGGTATATCGGGGACAGCAAAGACGAGGTAACTTTTTTTTATAGCTAGCTGTGTCCCGGGCTTTCTCCCGTGATGTTATATTAATTATTGTATAGCCTTCTCAATAAACATTTTTTCTAATTGGTCTTGCAGTTCCTAGGATTATATGATCTTGGTGTGGATTTTCGAAAATTGCTTACTTATTAGATATCTTGTCTTTAGGCGAAACTACTGATCGGATTTGATTAAACTTGGCACACAGATAGATCAGAATAATACTAATAATAATCGTAATTATAATATTATGCTACTTTTATCCCGGGAACACATGTGATACGGTAGGGGACAGCTATTTTTATATATATGTTACCGGAAATGTATGAAATATAGGAATTGTATACAATGCCTGTGTATTTCCCCTAGGAAATTATAACAATAATGATACTTGGAAATATATAGAAACTATTGAAAAAAATAGGTTGGGGTTATTTTTTTTATTTTGCATAGAATAGCAAGTATTCGCACAAAAGTACCTTTCACTTACAACCCCCCAAATACCGCTATCCTTACAAATATACCGAATGTAGTACTCCGATAGATATTTAGGAAATGTATGGATTTCCTAGGAAATGTATACAATGACGGATTAGATACTTTTCCGTTAACATATATATACAGATAGTGTAGCTGCTGTCCTTATTTTAATAAATATATAACTGATAAATTTTAATAATAACCACCAGTGTCAGATGCCACTCTTTTCATAAATACGATACATTTGCATATGAAGAGAGTGGCATAATCACCACAAATTTGACCTGTTTTTTTAAGTTATTTTCCAGAGCATCTCGGAATAAATAACAAATAGATCTTTGATAAATAATTGTCTACAGCTATCAGTTATTTATTTATAAGGTTTATATAAAGGTTTGTTTACATTAAATTAGTTCTGTTTTTCATAGTATAAGATCTCCTTGGTTTTGTGTCAGATAGCTGTATGTGAATGTCCCAAGATATTATTATATTTAACTGACCATAATACAGTATAGTGTTTTACCAAACTTATCAAAATATGTACATAAATTATGTTTGTATAACTGTGATGCAGTATTTATATTTCTCACTAGATTCCGCCCCGGTTTCACCCGCGTTCCCGAGAGATCTTATGTTTTCCCGGGATAAAAAGTAGCCTATACATTATTCCAGGGTATGATCTACCTATGTGCCAAGTTTCATGCAAATCCGTTCAGTAGTTTTTACGTGAAAGAGTAACAAACATACATACATACTCACAAACTTTCGCATACTTATATAATATTAGTGGGATTTAATTTTATGTAAAATTGAGTAAAAAATACCTACTACAGAATTACAGTATAGGGATTTTCCTCGTGCAAACAAACTGTCAGTCAACTTTGCCTGTTTCCGACATATATAAATAAACTCCCTATCGCTAAGCAAATATAATCTGTTTATTCAACTGAGAACTTTAAAAATATATGAAAAATTTTCCTTATTGCTTTCTATTTCTTCGGGATTTCTCGGTTGAGTGTTTTTATGAAAATCCATAGATTAGCTTCCTGTAATACCTTCACTGAAAAACAAAATTGTGAAAATATTTTAAGTAGCGTCTAGAAAAATAGTCTAAACTAGCTGTCCTCCGAGGTTTCCCGCGTTCCCGGGATAAAAAGTAGCCTATGTCTTTCTCCATATCATAGACTATCTGCATGCCAATTTACATAGCGATGGGTTCAGTTTCAAACAAACAAATAAACATACAAACAAACAAACTGTGTTAATTTCGAAATTAGTATGGAGTAGGTACTTGTATTAATTACCACTGCCAGAAGTTATTATTATTAATAGCAATTGTTACCAGGAAAAATGTCTGCTGTCCTCAAAAAGCTATCTCAGTATCTATCTATACTAATCTATCTATACTAATAATAAAGCTGAAGAGATTGTTTGTTTGTTTGAACGCGCTAATCTCTGGATCTACCAGTGGGATTTGGGAAAACCTTTTAGAAATTGAAAGCCCAATTATTAAGGATGGTTATAGGCTATAGAACATCACGCTACGACCTTCAGGAGCTGAGCAATGATAAAAAGAACGTTAAACGGGAAGCATGTAATAGCACGTGAGCGATGCGACGTCATTGTCAATGGATGACAGCGGTTGCCTAGGTTACAGTTTTTGTTATTTTTAAATGTCTTCAAGAGGAGGTTATCAATTTAGACAATTTTATGTTGCCTTATCTAGATCAGGTTGCATATATAGGCTACTTTTTATCTTGGAAACGCAGGTGAAACCGCGGGGGACAGCTAGTATTTAGTATATAGATCATGAATCAAATTGTGACGTAGACAACATTTAATCTAATCTCATCTCAATGAGGTTGCGTAGAATGCTAGCGGTAGCTTTAGATGTCTGTTATTCAATTACGCGTCGACGGCTGAAAGAATTTCGATGAAACTTGCCACATAGATCACATCCTAGAACATATAAGATGCTTCGGGAACATGGGTGAAACCGCGGGGCGGAAACATTTTATGCAAATTATTTTTTTTTTTATTCCTCTTCTTTTTAATGTACTTACATTGCAATTAAATTGAAATTAGACATTTTATAATAACAGAGCAGCTTCACACGCCGCGCCGGCGCGGGCGCCGGTAACAATTCATCATTGTGATAGAAATCTCAATGTAAATGTATTTCATGAGTGAAATTATTAGAATGCTTCCGTTACAACTTGAAATTGTCATTATTGTTACTCAAAGATTTATCTAATACAATTTCTTGTGATAATAATCCATAATCTGAAAGTCATTAGGGTCGGCAACGCGCGAGTCAGCTAAAACGGCCCCTCGAGTATTACTAATGCAATTCATTTCTGTAATTTGTCTAAGTTGGAAATTAATTGTTAAAATGATTTACATTTTCACAAAAAAATATCTCACAACTGAATTGATATCTTACCACTAGGCCCGTTATTCACTGTCATTGGTGCCGATTCTGTTGTTTACGAACTTAACTAATATTAGACAATCACCTCTCTTTCATTTTAACCTTATTGAAAGAAGATAGAACATTTTTAATGCTGTCAGTTTAATCCATACCGTCGTAATGTACGGGTAAATAGTCGTGACCAATAAAGATCGCGCTTAAATCCACGTTGAAATGTGTGATCGGATTAAACTGACAGGACTAAAATATCTTGCATCCCTTTCTTATATTTACTATTAGAAAGAGATATAACAGAATCGGCACCATTATCCCCTAGGAGGTATTGATATCGCTACTAGGTATGCATTGAACAAATATAATAGAGACATAATGAAAGTATATTGTAGATACACCATGTAAGGGCACATGTATTTGGAGTGTAACCTAGCTTCAGCTCTTTAGTACTTAATGTTGTTACTATGTTTGGTTATATTCTGTTATGTGTATTCAGTAAAGCTGGTTTACTCTGCGCTCGCCGATTTGTCCGGTAAGGTTGTTGCAGCCATCTGAGGCTACCAACTTAGTCCTTTCAAAAAAAATGGTTTTCGGGGGCGTTCAATGATTGGTTTATTTAATATGCGTATAGATAATAAGTAATTCAAATTTACAAAATTTTAGACGTTTATGTGTGTAGCTGTAGTTCAAGTTAACAGTTCTGTCGTAGTGCTCTTCGTAGACGGGATTCTTTCATGGTTTCATGGTTTTAAGGCGATGATAGCTCAGTGGTAGTGACGTCGGATGCCGAGACGAAGGTCCCGGGTTCGAATCCTACAATGAACTTGAGCTTTCGGTGAAGGAAAACATCGTGAGGAAACCATAGCACGGTGGTAGGGTACTTTGTAATACCCGCCTGGCTGGCTACCACCCTCAAGTTAAAAAATCTGTCGCCAAGCACCTTCCGGTGTGTTCCGACAGCTGCACTTGAGAGCCAGTTCCTTTCTAGGCTTTGTGTGCTTACCATGATCGGCCACATCATCACTGACCACTGTGAGATTGTGGTCAAACACAGGCCTATACATTGAAAAAAAAAAAAAAACTGCTTCTTTCTCGCCGGTCAGTTGCAGTGGCGACTCATTCTTCCATTTTAATAGATGGCGCTAGTACATGGGCGAACAATGTTTGCTAATAAATAAAATAAAACTCTCTTATCACACACAATCTAAATATATTATGTAGTCCACCACAGTTAGTTAATTACGTTTAGTATTGATAGGAATGTTGTTTACAACGGTTAATCTATATTTAAATAGTGTTTCAAACTAAATAAATAGTTACGGGGACATTAAAAACTAATTATAAGCCGCAAAACGATTTAACCAGTGAACACTAAATCCTGTACAATTAAGTAAAAAGGGTTATAATTTGAAACAACCTTAGGATTACCTGGGGTCCACTGTAAATAAGAAAGAAGGAAAGAAAGAAAGAAAAGAAAGAAAAACATTTATTAGACATAAAAAAATAGCACAATACAATTAAATTCACAAAATATAAATATTTTACAATTACGACATTGTGCTATATTGAGTCCAAAAGGCCCCAGTCAGCATGTGCTGCAGAAACTACTAACAAAAATATAAGTCGCTTTTTTGATAGCCCTAAGCACGTAGATCTCGTCGTGCCTCTTGTATGTAGATTATTACTTGCTTTCACCCACATTCCATGATAAAAAATAGCCTCCTATTAGTGAAATAATTTTTCGAATCGGACCAGTAACTCCGGAGATTAGTGCGGTCAAACAAAGTCTTCAGCTTTACTAGTATAGATATAATAATATATATTAACAGTGTATATTTGGTTTGTCCGTAGAGCGAGCAGTCGTCGCCATTCCGCCGCTGGACGACCGGCAGCGGCGGTGGCAGCTCTTACCGCCACCACGACCATCGCAACATGTACAATAAGGTATGTCACTTAGTGGTTCTTGAAAACCAGTTCCCTTCCAGGCTTTGTGTTTACCACCATCGGACACACCGCTGACCACGGTGAGGCGGTACATAGTAAAAAAAATCCGGACAAGTGTGTTTGACTCGCGTATTGAGGGTTCCGTAATTTCCAATGTTACTCCAAATACCATAGACTTCTTATAGGTTTTGTGTTACTATTTCCTGTATAAAGGGGGGGGGAACCCTAAAAAATATAGTATCCAGTCGCTTCATTTAAGCGCCCTATATTTTTGTGTAGGTACAGTCACTGTTAAAAGTTTCTGATAACTTTAGTACCTATTCAAATTCAAATATTTAAGTAATTCAGACATCATTCGATCTATATATTATAAGTAAATTAAATTAAATTGAAAGGAATCTCTATTATGTTAGTTAGTAAGTAATAAAAATTATAATTTTTCAATGAACAATAATTTTCAGTTTTCCAAACTCAAGAGAATGTCCATAGATTATTATTTATTAAAGGGTACGGTCAGCAGCGTAAGTACCCGAGATAATCTTTTACAAGACACATGTAGTGTATAGATGTTTTCTAAAAATTCAATGTACTTATAGTAAATCTGTCCATAAAAACTTAAATTTCTATACATAGTTTTGGTATATTTTCTTCCTGTTTCTTCTTTTTAAATGTTTTGTTTGGGCTATGCTACTTATGTTGCTAACTGTACAGACAAGTGTACTGTGTAATTCTGAAGGTAAATAATGAGGTAATCATTTCAAGGTTGTTCGTGTGATGAACAAATCCCCGTTAATTATTTACTATGTCAAATTTTCCTTAAGATGTGAAAAAGTATTGTTTACTATGGTAGGGGAACCCCCTATCAAAATGTGGATCACTATTATGTCATTATTACCTTGCGATTGACACATTTTACAGGATTTTAGGACAACGATATTTTTTTGCTTGCTACCCTACAAACAAAGATAAACCTTATAAATATTGTTAAAATGGTTAATTGCAAATGAATATAAAGGAAATAAGGATTTAAATCCTAAATGTCAAAATGTATTTTCTTAGATTTGATGGTATGTAGGTTTTCCCACCCAGGGCAAATATTTGTCAACATTGCGTACATTGCTTTTTTCTTTTTTTACTTTTTTAGGAGTCGTCTATAACTACACAATAAACCCATTAAAGCTTGCATCCAAGTCATCAGTCCACGATGTTCTTCCCCATCAATGATCGGTTCCACTTCAGCTATTCATCGTGTGTTTCCAACAGCAGATGAGCGAGGGTTCGGCTCCGGTGGCGGCGGGCCCCAGCAGTGGGTCGAGCGTGGCGAGGTGGTCGCTCGGCCTGGAACAGCTCCTGGCAGACCCCGCCGGAGCGGCTGCCTTCGCACACTTCCTCGCCAAGGAGTTCGCAGCTGAGAATATCAGGTACTCTATACATTAGACAATGGCTTAAAACTTATGATACAGCGTTGATCATGAAATTGAGTATTATAGGTAGGTACTTGTGTTCTGCTTAGTTTGGGATCAGATAACCGTGTGTGAAAAATATCTGCCCCGCGGTTTAACCCGCGTCTTGAGGGATAAAAAGCAGCATATGTGTTAATCCCGGATGTCAGTTACCTCCATACCAAAAATCATTAAAATTGGTCCAGCCGTTTCAGTGTGGAGAAGTAACAAACATAGATTTTCTCGGCTTTTCTATACTATAATATGCATGCATTTAAAGTCTTGAATCAATCTATCTATTGCTAGAAACGGCATTAAAATCCGTTGCGTAGTTTAAAAGACCCAAGCGGGAGCGACTTTGACCTCCGACGAAAAAAGAGGGGTGTTCTAAGATTGTAGTGTGTATCTGTGAGTCTGTGTGTGTGTCTCATAGCTCCTGAACGGATGGACCTATTTTGATTTAGGGTTTTTTGATTGAAAAGGCGTCAAACGCGACGACATCCAACAAGGTTCAAGCGCAAATTGATATTGCCTCCGTCAAAACGTGTGGGCTAGAACTGTGCATATATAATGCACAGTTCTAGCCCACACGTTATGTCAATAAAAATATTTAATAAATTACCCGACAAAATTAAAGATGAAGAAAAAGATAATATATTTATAAACCGCCTGAAACATTTATTACATATACATAGTAAAGCTTATTATTGTTTGAATGACTCATTTGCAGAATTCCACTAATAATTATTTTGAATATGTAGAATAAATAGTGTCTAATAAATCGGTCCGTCTTCACTTCCTTTCCTATAATACTATATTTAATTGTATTGTATTATAAATTGCTACACCCTATTCGGGTCATGTGCTGTATGTTACTTGATGTCTAATGTATAATGTACAGACTGCAATAAAGAATTGTGTTCCTAACTATTTTTGCGTACGTAAATAAGCAGTGTTTGTGGCAGGTTCTGGTGGTCGTGCGAGCAGTACAGGTCGATCGAGGAGCCGGGCAAGCGCGGCGTCGTCGCGTCGGAGATCTGGCAGCGCCACCTGGCGGACGGCGCGCCCGAGGCCGTCAACGTGGACGCCTCCGCCAGGAGGGCCGCCGCCCTCATGATGTACCGCGACCCGCCGCCCCTCGACCTCTTCCTGCAGGTGACCATGACCATCCTACCTAACCTTCTTGTGCCTTGCCTTGATGAGCTTCCTACAGCCGACGCTCGATTCATTTTGTCCCATTTGCAATACCAGGAGGTATTGCCAATGTGTTGCCGACCTGTTACAATGCCACGAAGGCAACTGGCTCTCAAGTGCAATTGCCGGAATACACCGGTAGGTACTGGTGACAGATTTTCAACTTGATGATGGTAGCCAACCAGGCGGGTACTACAAAATACCCTACCACCGTGCTATGGTTTCCTCAAGATGTTTTCCTTCACCGAAAGCTCAAGCTCATTGAAGCAAGTTCAGAGAAGCTACTACAACCTTTTATACAGATCTACTAATAAAAAATGGCAATTCAGGTAGTCTAACTAACCCTACATGGATTGTTCCAGGCTCAGAAGCAGATCTTCAACGTGATGAAGTTCGACAGCTACCCGCGGTTCCTTCGTTCTGGCGTCCACGCGGAGTGCGCGCGCGCAGATCTACGCGGGCTGCCGCCGCCCTACGCGCCCAGAGACACTCAGAGCAGTACCGATAGTGACACTAGTAAGGTAAACTCGTTTATTCAGTTTAGACCCTGATAAAGCACTTATGAATGTCGATAGTTACAATTATTACAATAGACTCTACCACCGGTTCCACATACACTTGAACTGAGAAGACTCTGGCAAGAAACTCAGCAAGGCTTCTTTCTTTTGTAACTATGAATTACATTCTAACTATTAGTCTCGATAAAAACCAACTCCTATGTAAATAAAAAGAATATTAATAATATTGACGGCAAAAAATTGGTACCCAAACAGTAGAAAGTCCTTGTTAATTCCCTCTATATAATTCATTGGTAATAACTATAAAAAAAATTACTCAAAATCAATCGGTACAGACATACATATTGCCTGTCGTCGGGGTCAGGGGTTAAAAATAGAAAATGTAACTCAATTTTTTCACCAACAGCTAAAGAAATCAGCAAGTAACGCGTCAGAGCGTCGCAGGAGTGGCGGCGCGTCGCTGTTGCCCTGGAAGCTGCGCGCCGCCTCCCGCGACCGCAACAACCACGCCGATCCCGCACCCGCACCCGCAACCGCACCCGCACCATCCTCATCGCCTGCCCTCACTGATGTGAGTACACGCTACACTACCCTACCCTACCCTACCCTACCCTACCCTACCCTACCCTACCCTACCCTACCCTACCCTACCCTACCCTACCCTACCCTACCCTACCCTACCCTACCCTACCCTACCCTACCCTACCCTACCCTACCCTACCCTACCCTACCCTACCCTACCCTACCCTACCCTACCCTACCCTACCCTACCCTACCCTACCCTACCCTACCCTACCCTACCCTACCCTACCCTACCCTACCCTACCCTACCCTACCCTACCCTACCCTACCCTACCCTACCCTACCCTACCCTACCCTACCCTACCCTACCCTACCCTACCCTACCCTACCCTACCCTACCCTACCCTACCCTACCCTACCCTACCCTACCCTACCCTACCCTACCCTACCCTACCCTACCCTACCCTACCCTACCCTACCCTACCCTACCCTACCCTACCCTACACCCTACACTACCATACACGTCTACACTGCAAACATAAAAATGTTTTTTTTTTCATAAGACCAATAATAACAATATATCTCAACATAAACAAATACCGTATAAATATGTTTAAATATTACTAAAATAAAAATTTATGATATAATATTAGTAATATTATAAATAGTATTGCCATTTTGATTTAAAAATACTTTAGTCCATATAAATAGTAACTAAATATTTGCTTTATAAATAATAAAGCCCTAATAAAATAATTACTCACATCTAAATTTAGATATTATATTGATTTCACAACGTGGCATCATTTCATTTAGCATTTTATTTGCATTAATAATCTAATATCAACTGTTTACTCAGTGTGGAATATAACGATATCGCACATAGCACTGTGCTAATATTTAATTGCCAACGTGTAACTGTTCCTGCTCTATCTATTAATTATACATTGGCGTCGATTCTGTTGTTTACGAACTTAACTAATATTAGACAAGTCACCTCTTTTTCAAGTTAACCTTATTGAAAAAAGACAGAATATTTTTAATGCTGTCAGTTTAATCCATACCGGCGTAATGTACGGGTAAATAGTCGTGACCAATAAAGATCGCGCTTAAATTCACGTTGAAATATGTGATCGGATTAAACTGACAGGACTAAAATATCTTGCATCCCTTTCTTATATTTACTATTAGAAAGAGATATAGTGAGATTAAATTTATTTAGTTCTTAAACAACAGAATCGGCACATTGTTTTTTAAATCACGATGACTTCTGACTCGAAATTTTATTCGATTTTTTTATGAATGGAAATAAGTTAGGTAAATAATTAATCTATACTATACTAATGATAAAGCTGAAGAGTTTGTTTGTTTGCGCTAATCACCAGAGTTACTGGGCCGATTTGAAAAATTCTTTCACTAATAGGAAGCAACATTATCCCCGAAGGTTATAGGCTACTTTTTATCACGGTAACGCGAGTGAAACTGCGGGGAACAGTTAGTAATAAATAAAAAATTCCTGGGACATTCTTCACACACGGTTATCCGGTTCCAGACGTGAACTACGGCACCCTAAAAAAACCAAACTTTGTTAAGAATCGAGATAGATTTTTAATTTATCTATAATATAAAAATGAATCGCAAAATGTGTTGGTAAGCGCATAACTCAAGTACGGCTGAACTGATTTGGCTGAAAATTGGTGGGGAGGTAGCTTAGAACCAGGAGAAGGTCTTAGGATAGGTAGGGGTAGGTAGAGGTATGTCGGGGTAGGTAGAAGTGGCGAAGGGTCCATACAAGCCGATTCCCATCGGCTTACCTTTTAGAAATCCCAGTCCCACATTTTCATCATTTCAAAGCCACTTTTATCATGCTTAAAATACACTGTATTATAAAATTATCTGTGTTTTTTGAATGGCTTACCCTCGCCATAATTTCACCCCTCGCCACTGGTAGGTAGGGTAGGTAGAGGTAGGTAGGGGTAGGGTCCCAGTTTTATTTTTGTTCTCAGGGCAGGACAACGTCTGCGGGATCAGCTAGTACAATTATAATAATCACGATGATTATGCACCATGCTATCCACATGCACTGGCTGTGCCTTTGAATCAATAAATAATATTGTCTCAGCCAAGTAAATAAATACCTCTGCATCACAGCGCAGCGCAGTCACGGATCGCTCATCACTGTCTATTTATAAAATGTTTGATTTTATACACTCATTCAAACAGTCTACGTTTATTGATCGTGACTTTTCACACAATAACATTGGCTTTTGTTACATTGTGTTTAGATTTAACAGTATTTACATAGTATAAAATAATGTTGCTCCCGCTGTCTGTATCTTTAAAACTACGCAACGGATTTTAATGCAGTTTTCAACAATAGATAGAGTGATTCAAGGGAAGGTTTATATGTATAATACATGCATATTATAGTATAGAAAAGCCGAGATATTCAAAGATTTTTACACCCGTGCGAAGCTGGGGCGGGTTATATCCTACTTAATATTATAAATGCGAAAGTTTGTGAGTATGTATGTATGTTTGTTGCTCTTTCACGCAAAAACTACTGAACGGATTTGGATGAAACTTGGCACAGAGATAGAGCATACCCTGGAATAACATATAGGCTACATTTTATGCCGGGAACGCGGATGAAACCGCGGGGGACAGCTGGTGTTAATTATATTGTCCATGTTCAATAAAAAAAATACTTATAATGATTTATTGTTGCAGGTAGTAAAATCAAGTCAGTCAGCGCCGGGTCAGTGTTCGCTATGCCGCGTGGTGCTCCCCGACGGCGCCACGTCGGTGGTGGGCGTGGAGGCCGCCCTCACCGTGGGCAGGCTGGTGGACCGCTTACTGCACAGGAGGAACCTCACCTGCTCCACATATGACGTCATGTTCAAGGATGGGGGACCGGTAACTACATATTTCAATCTTAATATATAGGCTACTTTTTATACTTAAGGAACGCGGGTGAAATCGCGGGGCGGAAACTTGTTTAAATATAGGTATAAAAGGAAAGTATAAACGCATAGTTCAAACCACTGGACGGATCGGGCTGAAATTTGGGATACAGATACAGGTAGCGAGCTCTTTCATTTGATATGTCACACAATATAGTTTGCAAAACTTTTTTTTTCTAATTTACCCCCTAATGTCCCCATGTTAGAAATTCATTAATTTACGTTACACGTCCGTGTTTGGGTCACCGACTTACATATCTGTACCAAATTTCAACTCAATCCAGTCCAGTATTTTCCGACAGACAGACGCACGAGTGATCCTATAAGGGATCCGTTTTTTTTCTTTTGACTTTTGGAACCCTAAAAATGGTGGAATTGAGATAAGATGGTTTCAAAATCAAAATCAAAAACTCATTTATTCAGTTTAGGCCATAATAAGGCACTTATGAATGTCAACAGTTACAATTTTTAGACTCTACTACCGGTTCGGAATACACTTGAACTGAGAAGACTCCGGCAAGAAACTCAGCAAGGCTTCTTTTTTTGTGGATCTTTTTTTTTTGAATTTATGTAATTACAGTTGTTGTTTTAAATATACATAAACTTCATACAATTATCACTTGGCCAGGGGGCTGCAAGTGCAGAGGGAAGCTACTACAACCATATATTCTTGTCTTCTATGTAATGAGCCACCTTATAGTAGGCCTTGTCAATCAACTTATGTTTAACATACTCTTTGAATCTATTATAAGACATCTTAGTTACTTCATATGGGATTTTATTATAAAAGCGAATGCAGTTCCCGAGAAAAGACTTATTGACTTTCGCTAGCCTGAATCTAGGTGTAACAATTTTATCTTTATTTCTTGTATTTAGGTTATGGCGGCTACTGTTTGTGTCAAATAGATTTAAATTTTTACGGACAAACATAATATTTTCAAAAACGTATAGCGACGGTAAGGTTAAAATGTCAAATTCCTTAAACCGAGTTCGTAAGGATTCGCGAGGACCCAAGCAATAGATTGCACGAATGGCCCTTTTCTGCAAGATAAAGATAGATTCCAAATCCGCAGCCGAGCCCCATAGCAGAAGACTGTAGGACATTATACTATGGAAATACGCAAAGTAAACCAACCTAGCTGTAGCCACATCTGTTATTTGTCTAATTTTTCTAACTGCAAAAGCGGCGGAACTCAATTTACTAGCTAAGCTTTCTATATGAGGACCCCATTGTATTTTACTATCTAATGTTATGCCGAGAAAAACTGTCCTATCAACTAGTTCGAGTCTAACATCATCGACTAGGACATGACTGTCATTCCTAGCAACATTGGGGAGAGTAAACCTTATACACTTAGTTTTAGAGGAATTAAGCATGAGATTATTGGCCGCAAACCATTTCGATATAGTGGATAACGTGTTATTGAGTTGCGTAAGTTCTGTGTCTTTTCTATCCACTTTAAAGATTAGAGAAGTGTCATCAGCAAATAAAACTATATCGCACAATTCATTTACCATATAGGGCAGATCATTGATGTATGCCAAAAACAAAAATGGGCCTAAAATTTATCCTTGCGGTACGCCTGTTTTAACTAAAGACCCTGAGGACGTAGTACCGCTAATACCTACTTTTTGTTGGCGACTGCACAGATAAGATGCTACAAGATCTAGTGCCACTCCGCGAACGCCATAGTGTCGAAGTTTTAAAAGTAGGGTGTGATGATCTACGCAATCAAATGCCTTGGAAAGATCACAAAATACGCCAACCGCATCTTGAGAGTTCTCCCAGGCTTCGAAAATATACTTCAAAAGTTTAGCTCCGGCGTCAGTCGTAGACCGCCCTTTTGTAAATCCAAACTGGTGTTCATGTAAAATTTGGTTATTGTTGAAATGAGCTAACAATTGATTCAGCATTATTTTCTCGAAGATTTTGCTTAGCGCTGGGAGAACTGAGATAGGTCTATAATCGGAAGGATTATTTTTGCTACCGGATTTAAAAATGGGAACGATTTTACTATGTTTCATCAAATCAGGGAAAGAACCTTTATCAATACATTGATTAAAAATACCTGCTAAAATAGGAGCAATACTAGTAATAATTGAGCCAATGACTTTAACTGACAAACCCCATAAGTCTTCTGTGTTTTTCAAATTTAAAGACTTGAAAGCGCTTAAAATGTCGCTAGCATCAATGAAATTAAACAAAAAATTTGGAATATGTTTAGTAAATTTGAAGTTTGAAATTAAATGAGATCTTAATATAGCGTAAAGCGCGAGGTCGAGGGTGGTAAATGTAAGAGAACTGGCTCTCGAGTGCAACCAACGGAACTACTCAATATTTACTAACGTCCGAACTAGATACATCGGAATATTTTCCTTTCTTTAAAACAAGACATTTTGTCCACAGAACGAATCGACAAAAATAGACGTGCAATCCCCGTCGACGGTGGTGGGTGGTCGAGAGATCATAGTGGAGTCGGTGTCGGTGGTGCGCATGGAGGTGAGCGGGCGCGTGGTGGCGGTTCGGTGCCGGGCCGCGCGCCGCCTGCGCCACGTGCTGCGACCCGTGCTGCAGCGGTACACCGGCACCGCCAGCGGAGCCAGCGGAGCCAGCGGGGCCAGCGGGGCCGGCGCCGCCCGCGCCGTGCTGCGAGCCGGCCAGGTCGTGCATCCTGATACACTCATGCAGGTAACTAAACATCTCTATCGATAACGCATACAATATTATAATTACGCATAATTTTTTATGCGTAATCGTGTTTGCTATAACTGAAGTTAGCATAACGATAAACAAGCATAATATTTATAAAAAAGGAGGAGGTTATCAATTCGGTTGAATTTTTAATAATTTTTATTTTATTTTTGTTCACGGATAACTTTTTTGTTTATGAACCGATTTTAATCATTCATTTTGCGTCTATACCGTTATATATTATTCTGCCGCGCTGGAGTACCTCCAAAAATCCCCTCTTTGGTACCCCTACTATTAATAAGTTATGCCTACAACATTACGCCAAAGTAAATTATGCGAAAACAAAGTTATGCGAAACAAAGGGATCCCAACTAAACCATTATGTCTTTGATAATTTCCAAGCAGAGCTTGTACTATGGACAACCAGAAAACTGATATACTACATACTACTTCTTTTAGCGTTGGGTTCAGTATAACTCCAAAGTGGTCCATTAATTTTATTGTCATGAAGGTTTTACCCTTTTAAAAAAAATATTATTCTCTTACTTGTTACTAGGAACTAGACGGCGCACGGCTACAAATAGTAGAAGTGACAGAGAACGGAGAGTACCGAAGCGGAGCCGAACACAGTCGGGAACGCGACGAGGACGGAGACTCTATGAGCGACCTGCTGCACGAGGAGCTCCGAGATGCCGATGAACAGGTAAATTAGGCCTCACTACCATTTACCAGTCTTCCACCAGTCATTCTACCAGTCCGGAGGTTTTGGGCCCGCTGAATTTGAATGTCAACTTATTTTCAATAAAACCTAACCAGTCTGCCGGCGGTGTCAAATAAAATGAAAATCTAGGAAAGTCGTGAAAAGCAACTCTTTTGCAGGCGAATCTTGTCCTTATTGACTTTAAAAACGTTATTATTATAATTCTTATATTTTCCTGTCAAGGTTGAAATTTAAATAACATTTAAAAATAATAAAAGCGTAACGGAAACTACTTGTTATAAACAAAAGCCATATGCCAACAAAATTGTTGCGCCAAATACGGACAGCGACGCCAGACTGGCTAAAACAGAGTTAAAATTGCATCCAAAGTTCATGGTTTCGACCATAACGTCATTCAGGTTTTTACTGCTCCTGTAAAAATGAGTTATAATTTGTTCGTCAGCTCCTTAATTATAAGGTGACCAATCAAGTTGAAAATCTGTCGCCAAGCACCTACCGGTGTGTTCCGGCAATAGGGTAGTTGACTGACATATCAAATCAGCAACTTTTTAATAAATGTCAAAACGATAGTTTATAAAGGAATTTTGTATGAAATATTACACTATGACGTCATAGTTTCACAACATCAAATCATCTACTCTTAGTGGTTCCACTGGTAATTAAAAATCATAAAAAGCATTAAATGTTTGACAACATATTTGATATTTCCACGTGTTTTTAGATGTTTTATGCATTGGTTAGTGTTTGATCATTTATTTTTGACACTGTCAACTACCCTATTGCACTCGAGAGCCAGTTGGCTTCTTGGCATTGTAACAGGCAACACATTGGTTGGCAAATGGCGATAGGCGACGGTAACCGTTTACTATCTGGTGGACCGCTAAAAATACGTACTAGTAAATATTAAAAATATTTGTATAAATACACAAATTTTAATAACACATTTTTATTTTCAGTGTGGCAGCATAAAAAGCAGTTCGAGTCGGGGGCAAAGCTGTAGCTCAATGAGTGGCAGTGTGGGCCCCGCAACAGGGGCGGGGCCGGGGGCGGCGGGCCGAGTGCGCGCCGCGCTACGTCCCGGGCCTCCTTTACATCATCATCCACCTGGTCATTATTTTTCTTTGGCTTTTTCTGCTCAAGTGTGAACTCTTTCGTATATTGGTGTAGATTTACCTATTCAGAGTACCACAGTCCGACAGCAATTTTGGAACGAAGTTCCTTATCGCGCGTTGCGAAAGGGGGCTAGACGGAAATAATTAAGACCAAAAGTTGTAACGACACCCTTTTGCTATAGTTGTAAGCCGTGCGGCGTGCGCGTGTTTCTCTCTCTCCATCCGGGTGTCTCTTGACACCCCTCAAGTTTTTTTTTTATATTGTAGTCCTGGAATTCTATTCTAATCGCTAGCCAAAATCTATTTATTATTCTTGGAATTAGTTGACATAATGATTAACTTTGAATTTTCTATTACAGATTTTCTTGAGAACCTGCGCGAGACGCAACGCCAGCGGCTCCACAGCGTCCCCTCGACGTCCCCCTCGCCCGTCCCTTGCCCCTCCCCCTCCGCCCCCGCGACCCCTCGCACCCCGCCGCCCCTTCCTCCTAAACCCTCGCACAGGCCGACACCGACTGTCGTATGATATAAGCACCTAGTTATAGAGAAAATGGACTAGTTATGGGTACATATCCATAATTAATATTTAATAAATATAATTATCGCAGGAAAAAACAGCTGTCAAATTACTAGTTTCATGATTATTCAACCATTTTTTTTTTCATTATGCAAAATTCAGGTCTATCCCATAAGTGGGGGATTAACAATCGTAGAAATTCAGATTAATTAGAAGAAAAGTTGCTTACTGTTAAAAAGTGTAAAACTGTTTGACCCTTAAAGATAACTAGAATGAACTTGGTCTTGACATGTTTAAATTTAATGAAACTATTTTTGTTGTTCTGTAAATGCGATATGCTTATACGACACAAGCTTTAAAGACCTTTTAATCATAATATTAGATAATTGGCACATTGATTCCGAATTATAAAAAATCTGCACCAATTTATGTAAAATCTCACGAATTATGTACAAATGTCTGCCATAATGTCGCACTTGTACAAGTTTCCAATAAAATTTATAATAAACCAGTTTTCAAAATATGATTTGTAATTATATATTTTTTTTAAGTTGTAACAAAAATGTTGGTGCCTTCCAATTGTTTAGCTGTAAGAAATGTTAAATCTGTTGTAATGACACTGTTTTAAACTACACACGCTGATGCATTTGGTTTTGTAATTTTTAAATTATCAAAAATATATTTTAAGACTTACTACCACGACAAGATCGGAACTAATAACTTTGTTTCATATAAAAGTGGGTTAGATATAGTATATATCTTACAGTGTCGTTACAAATTGAAATATTTAATTGTGTTCAGGACTGAATACTAAGTATTCACAACACGTTTTTTATTATTGTAATTTACTAGCGAAAATCATGATTTATTTACATAATTTGTAAAGTTTAATTTCCCTTGACTTTATCTATCAGAAATTATTATCAAAATATGAATTTGTGAAGCACTAATACGTTTCGTAGACTAACGTGGTTCGTACTTTAGTTTGTAAGATATAGTCAATATTAATTTATTATATTGAAATTGAGTGATTATGCTCTGAGAGTATAGATTATTGCAATAAAATATTGTATTGTATTTTTGGTTTTTATTTTATCTTAGGTAAAATATGCCGTTGAAAGCCAATTAAAATTCATATAAATACTGATTATAAGATTATAGAGATTATTTTAAAAAAATACCGATGATACTTTCTAGGGGTGGGTTGCTTCAAAACTGTCTTTTGTTAGCAAAACCGTTGCTCTGACAGACAATTTAACGATAATGTTGGATGGTGCAACCCACCCTTAGTAACACATACCTATTATATTTTTTTATATTTATAATACCTTTGTGCCGTGATTAAAAAGGAATGCCTCCGAATAGGAAATTAAAACCGCAAAATAAATAAGAACTACATTTATTTACAAATCTACACATCACTTATCAGCAATTGCTGCAGGTTCCTTCTCTGGTTCAGGCAAAGCAACCGGTTCCGGTTTAGGATCCGGCATAACCCTTGTGAGTTTAGAAGGCTCTTTAGGCGGCGTCCAGTCGGGAATAATCTTATCATGGATGCGCCATGTACCGTAGAGATTGGACAGGTGTCTTTCGAAGACTATGTACTCTAATACGTCTTTGGCTAGGATTTCACTACCGTGGAGTAGCCGGCCAAATCGGTCGTAGACAGATAACTGCTGCCTAGTGTGGAATCGTACTGTTATCTGAAAGAAAATTATAAATCTTTATAAGAACACATGTCCATTACTCTTCGTGTGATTCTTTAAATTGAAAATGTTTTTTTATAACCACATAAACACTATGTATTTTAATAAATTTAAAATAAAATAATTATGTATTCTGTCATATTTTTTTGCATTATAAGTATCTAATGTTATTATAGAATCTTGTACACCACAGAGAAAAAATAAAAGCTATATAATATACTACACAAATTATTTAATGTGTCATCATCACACAATGATGACTGTTCCAGGATATTATTATTATACTTTTGCTATGAATTGGCAAATTTTTTTGGGGGGTTTACTGTATAGGATATAAATAATTATTGCACATACCTGTCCAAATATATTCTCCTTGCTGACAACATCAGTACACCGAGCGTGAACTACTCTTGGGGGCTCTAAGGACTCTAGAAACTTCCATCGTATTGTCTTCATCCTACTATTGTGCCTGAATTCAGGGTATGCCTTCTCCGAAACATACAGTCTCAGTGAATGTTTATCGTCATTGGCTAAACTCTCATGAGCCTTTATGTAGATATCCTGTGCTTTCACAACAAACTCCTTGGAATCAAACTCTTCGTCAAATGATTTTATTTTACGTATTGCCATCATGGACTTTGATTTTTTCTCCAGTTGCTGTACAGCTTGTTTGGCACGGGTTGGGGATGCTAGGGAGGCTTTACCGTCACCCTCTGGTGGTATGTACGGCTCAAAAACTCCACCTGAAGTAAAGAAATTCAATGATTACTTCACATAAGAACCTAGTGTTGCAGGTGTCAACAATCCAACAGAAAAATGCATAAACAACAAGGAATCAACACACATAAATTTATGGATACAAACATGTTTGTTGCTGCCACCATTATAATTTGAAAACCAGAGATCAAAATTATCTTATTAGGAGACAAAGTGTTTGCGTAATCCCAGGATTCCGCAGGGTTATCCATACTAATGATAACATTTGAGGTTGTTAACCCCAAATTGCACTAACTATATTTGATCTATGCTCATCACTTATGGTCAATGTTCAGAGTTTGTTTATTAGACTGCTCATGAAAGAGACTTTATTTATGTGAACAAGACACAATTGTACATAAAAAGATTAGTAACAATTTATAAAATAGACATAATACAAAATAATTACAATTACCTGTAGAAGAAATATAGAATGGTCGCTCTAACCATGGTCTGGGTGCTAAAATACCCCTCTCCTTCATTTTCTGCCTAATTTTCTCAGGAGTCATTGCATCAAAATCGTCATCCATCTCAGGCAATTCAACTTTTAGAAACTTTTTAGCTCGTTCTTTCTTGTACTTAGGGTTCCAGTGCTTTGATGTGGTCGTGCGAGATTGCTGTGTGTATATAGCTGGTGTTAAGCGCAAGGCACCCTGCAACAGAATGAAAGTAAGTACCTAAATGAAAACATTGATATCCCTCGGTGGTATACCAGAAAATTTGAGTAGGTAGGTAGGTAAATAGGGTTATATTTAATTGTTTTGAGATAAGTATAAATAGGACAATTTATAACTATTCTGAAGAACGACTAATAATTTTAGGGACATAGTTTAGGCAGTAGTTGCTGCAGATTGATTTTGTAAATACTAAAAATAGCAGGAAATTGAAAAAATAATATATAATAACACACCTTCAGTAATATGGAATTCGCCATAGTTTATTGAAGGATTCACTTCACGTCTTATTAAAAACAAAATATTTTTATTTCACAATTGAATTCCTATTTATCATTTTTAACCTCAAACAAGAAAACCATTCAGTGTTGCCACTTTTTATTTTGAGAAAATAAAATGCTACACTTTGTTGCCGATTAATCCGATTATGCTAAAAATATGCTAAATAATTTATCTGCTAACAAAATGCTACATGATTTTCAAATCATCAATGATCGCCCCCGGTTATATTGTGGTCAAACATAGGTCTATAAATTGCAGAAAAAAATCCTTCATTTCAGTGATTTGATTTATTATAGTATTATAAAAATGATCATTAATTTTTTGATCTCTTTCTCAAATGTTTTAGTCTGAGTTTTAAATTATTAAATGTACCGTATTAGTTCTAAATACTGTTAGCGAGTTCAAAAGCGTTCCAAATCATTGACAGTTCTCGGCTCTCATAGAATTGATTATGATTAATATGATTAAATTATTGATATGATCGCGTCGATCGCTATGAGCGATTATGGCATGTTGCGGAATGCAGCCAAGTCGCTAGGCTGTATATTTTACAGCCAATGCTTGTCATAATTTTATATTAAAAGACGTAAATGTCTATGGTGTTTTGTTTTTCTGCCATTTTTAGTCAAATAATTTCCATTCAAATTGTGTTTTTTTATAAAGTGCTACAAAATTTCTCAAATTTATTGTGCCGACATTTAAAATATTTTTATTTTTATTGACGCTTAGATTATTATTATAAATACCTTAATAAAAAAATTCATTGTTTCGCAATTCGAATACTTTCTGTCTCAACTTTGCCTTTTTACTACCTTTCTATCGATTATTTGCCTAAAAATATTTCTTTCTAGAAAGATTGTTCACATATTTGACGTAAATTATTATTTGATATTAATTTCTAGCGAAAATTCGCTAAGGCAGTTTTGAATCGATAGACGTGATTTAACCGGACATCCGGCGACTCCATACACGTTGTCTCTAGCACAAGGGAATAGAGGAGACCGTCGCAGCGTTTCTTTCTTTTCTGAACAGGCGCAGTCCTAGAGAACTCGCAAAAGGAGTAAAAGGCTCCTACATAACCTGTCACTACGTAAGTATCAGTGCATACATAAGTATAAATTGCGCATCTTAGTTTCGTTCGCGATAAGCGTTTGTGGAAACTGTAATTTTACTCTTGTGGGACTTGCTGAGTCATAGGCAGGTGATCTGTTTAACGGATCGCGTATAATTCCATTGCATCGTTGAGTTCTGCGGCTCGAACACATTCGCAGTAAGTAGACCGCGTGAGGCGACGCCATATCTAAGGGGCGAAGGGCTGGGGATTGCGTGGCTCAGCGCGGCCGATGACCTTATTATAACGGATACCTTAGCATTCACACGACTAATTGCCACGTGTTTCTTTCTTTCCAGCAATATATTGTATGAGTCAGAAGGTAGAAAAACCAGTATTATCGGGTCAACGGATCAAGACCAGGAAAAGAGGTAAGTTTTAAAAATTTCATTAGCCTTGGCCGTGAGGTACAAGGCAAACATGACAGCCTAACTGTCTACATTAAAGTTAAGTAGGTCATATGTATTTAATTGTCTTGCCATGGTCTCATACCTACAAAGGAGTTGAGGGAACATCCTTGTGAAAACCTGAATTTATGTATAATACCAATAATTACAAGTGAATTGAATAAGTCACATTGTGTCTCAAGAGTGGATCAATTCTTTGTTAATGTCATTAATAACCTTCACTCAAAAGTCTGAGTGCTTACCCTCATTTTGAAGTATACAAAATGGAAATTCTTTTGATTAATCTATAACTTGCAATTACCTGTGGTAATGTCTTTGTCCTGTGAATGAAAGAAATCCTATATTACATAGGGATAGTGTTTCTTAGTGAAAGATTTGTAGATTTACTTCAGTAGTTCTAGAAATTACCTCTTATAATATTGTTGAAGTTATGATGAAAGAGATTTGAGGTTATTTATCTTACATTAATACTTACCTTACTTTTGGTGTGATCCAACAGCTGCACTTGGGAGCAAGTCCCTTAAACAATGGTGGTAGGGTACTTTGTATAACCATCACCCTCAAGTTGAAAATCTATCACCAAGTATCTACTGGTGTGTTTAGACAGCTGCACATGAGAGTCAGTTGTGTGCTCACCACCATCAGCCACATCATCACAAAAAATACTAGCTTACCATAACAAAAGTATTGACTTATTATTTATTGGTATTTTTATAAATAAATGACCATCATACAACCTTTATAATCTAAAAAGAAGCATGTCTACGCTAATATTAATAAGAGGTAAAATTAGTAAGTTTGTATGTAGGCAATCTTCAGTTACTGATCCAATTTTGAAAATTCTTTCACTAATAGGAAGCTACATTATTCCCAAGTACTATTTTTTATTATTTATTTATTTTTTTGGACATTCTTCACACACGGTTATCTGATCCCAAACTAAGCAGAGCTTGTACTATGGTAACCAGATAACTGATATACTACACATACTACTTTTTTTTTGTAAATACATACTTATATAGATATTTACACCCAGACACAGGACAAACAGACATGTTCATGCACACAAATGTTTGTCCTGGATGGGAATCGAACCCATGACCAGCGGCGTGATAGGTGGTGTCTTAACCAACTGAGCCATCTGGCCTGTACTATAGGTTACTATTCGTCTCGGCAATGTGAGTGAAACCATGGTAGATGGCTAGTGTTTCTATATGATTGTCAATTTTATGGCTAATTATATCTAAATCAAAATATTTACAATCATATTGTATTTTAACAACAAAATACCTAAGTTCTTTGTGTTATTCATCATTATAACATTTTCAACATAGCGGCCCAGCGGCGGATCCAGGCCAGCTACCTTTGCTGTTTGAATGAATTTTGAGGCTATGATTATGATCAGCTCATGGAATACCTACCTACTGCTGACCGTTGGTCGAACGAATTCGGAACAACTCTGGTCTATCTCATCTGCTTGTTCCTCCAACTTAAATAAAAAAAAAAGACAAAACGTGGCCGAGCCCCACCCCAAATTGGAATCCTGGATCCGCCCTTGTAGTAGCCTATTCTCATGGATTCCTATGTAGATACCTACAGTTTTATCTCATTTTACGTGAACTATAGTTAGGCTTTGTTGATGCGTCAAAACACACACTTAAGCACATTTTCATATATTCAAAGCGGGTAATGTTGGGATATATTTAATTAGCATTGAGTATATGTAAAACTTTACATAAAACATGTTTCTCAATATGAGGTTAATAGTTTTTATTATAGAGGGCTGGCAAATACCTTGGACAAAGGATAAGCATTGCCATACAGCGTGGCAATGCCGCCAGCGTTCTGGGCACACTACCGGCTGGCAGTGATTTAGATCAGCTGTATCTACTGTAAATAACTTTTCTTTCTTATTTTAGTCTAGTTTTTATTTTATTTCATAATAGTATTTAGTTTTGATGTAAATAATTAGACCTTATAACAAATTAAAGTTTATAATATTAGGTATTTACAATTATTTACACGAAAACATTATATTAAACTAAAATATTAACTATAAACTAAAGAAGTATTAAATATATGCAAAATGAAAATATCATATTCCGTTATTAGTGAGGTTAATTAGTTAATTTATGTGACATAAATGGTCGATTGTAACAGCTATATTTTTATAGGTAGGTATGTTAATAAACTTTAGATACTACCATAGTGGGTTTTCAAAAGGCAAGAAGATTAGAGACTAGAACAATAGAGGCTTTGATGGCGTCATATGGCACAGGCTACACTCCCCCCTTTATAAGTCAAAATGGCCCTTAAATTCAGCTCTTCAAGTCGTTCCACGTATAGGAAGTTTGCTATGAATAGGCTTACTGTCTTATTACGCGAGATGGCTTAAAGCAACCCTGTTAAATCTGGATTTTACTACACTTAAGAATAAATCTAATGCTCTTTTTGGTACAAATACCATTTTGTATCAAATATTCAAACTTGAGGTAACCAAGTACATTTTAGGGAAAAAATATCTCGCACAATTCTCTTGAGCTACTACTACACTACAAGTAAACAGGAAAACTCACTGTATTAACCTAGGTACCACATAAAAACACTATCAGCAATCGTTTATCCTGCTCTATCCAACACTCAATCTATAACGCTGTTCCGTTCATGTCTCGACATTAAGGATTCTATGATTGAGAGCGAAAATCACGAATCAATTTATTTAATACTATTCTTCTACTACTAATCTTTGAATTTCTCTGTTTTTCTGTACTATAATATGCATCATATGCATGTATTAAACATATAAACCTTCCTCTTGAATCAATCTATCTATTGCTGAAAACTGCATTAAAATCCGTTGAGTAGGTTAAAAGATCTAAGCAAACAGACAGCGGAAGCGACTTCATTTTATATTATGTAAAGAAGATTTAAATATTAGACAAAGCCAGTTGCAAAGAAACAAGTAAATGGTATCCTTTCCATGTAATATTAAAAACTAGCTGCTCCCCGCGGTTTTACTCGCGCTCCAAGTATAAAACGTAGCCTATGTCCCTCTCCATACCATAAGCTATCTGCGTACCGTATTTCATTGCGATCAGATGACAAACAGACAGATTTACTTTAGCATTATATTCTGTCTGATATGAGCTTCCTTTTATACAGAGACCGCGCGCAAACTCTGGGACAGAAGCTAGCTATATATGCTCTGCAAATAAGATAGCAAAACATGTTCGACAAATAAGTTGTTGTATTATATAGTCACTTATCGTGTTAACAATTGTAAATTTACAAGGAAGTGTGAAATAAAATTCAATGTCATTGTCAATTGATGTAAATTCTGTCCTCCATTTATATTTTTGAGACGTTTTGTGAATAATTTTCATATTCATGCAGATATACACAATGGTGTCGATTCACGATCGCACATCCCTTTCTTACAAACGTTATGGAAAAAGGATAGCAGATAAGTTTGTAAAATTTAGTCTATGCTATTGTCAGTTTCGCGGAAATAGACTTCAAATTATAACATGGCGCCTAAATTCACGTAAAAACAAGCAATCTGACTTTTACAGGACTAAATTTCATATGATTTTTATTAGAATGAAATATGTATATAAATATATTGGTTTAGACCCGGGTGAAACCGCATGTCACAACTAGTGTTCTATAAGAGCAAACATTGAATCTGTTGTTTTCTCGCGACAAATAAGGATTGGTAACCATAAATTAATAAATTTGTGCCACACATAGACAAGTTATAAACTGGAAACCGCCTACTTGTACAAACGAACGATGTATCATGCTACACGTGTATTTACTGTTTTAATTATTAGATAAAATGCTATCTCTAAGCAGAATGATAAATATATCTATGTAACTTAACTGAATATCTCTTTCCATCTCGAGGTTTGTCTATTTGCTAGAATTTTTTATTATGGTACCTTCAAGGTACCTAGTCCGCGAAATTCAAATTTTATCACGTTTTTTGCTAATTGCAGCTCAGTTATAGGTTATGTTTGTCAACATGTGTTTTGTGACATGAATGGTAGTATATTTACTGATAATACGACAATTTCATGAAAACGTGACTTTTTACCACAAATTTAACTCCGTGAAATACTATTCGGGAATATTTACTTTAATAGGGTAGTTGACTGACTTATCAAATCAGCTACTTTTTGATAAATTTCAAAACGATAGTTTATATAGAATTTTGTATGAAATATTACACTATGACGTCATAGTTTCACAGCATCAAATGATCTACTCTTTGTAGTTCTACTGGTAATTAAAAATCATAAAATGCATTAAATGTACAACATATTTGATGTTTCCACGTGTTTTTACATGTTTTATGCGTTGGTTATTGTTTGGTCGTTTATTTTTGACAGTGTCAACTACCCTATTGTAATCAATACAATTAAAACATGATGAACTTTAAACTGTAACATATTTAGGGTCATAGTAAGGTTATAGTTAGGTTACGGTTATAGTTAACTTTAACCGCCGAAAGAAAGCAAACTGGGTTGCTCGTGTCACTTTAACTAAAATTTTAACCGTAACCATAACTGACCGAAGGAGATCGGCCATCGTCAAAGCTACTCTACGGTCAAAGCATGGTAATAGTTAACTTTGACTATAACTTTAACTAAAATGTACGAGCAACCGACCCTAAGGGTGTCAGAGCAACGGTTTTGCTAGCAAAAGACAGGCAATTTAACGATAACGTTGGATGGTGCAACCCAGCCTTAGGGTTATAATCAGTCAGCAATTTGACCTCAGTTCCAGCCTTAACAGGTGTCCAGGGCCATACTTGACATGAAATAAACCTATATACGTCTATAGCGAAGGTACTCCTCCAGTGATTGCCAAACGTAGCGTAATGACGCACATTTCAGTGACGTACTCAGCTATTCCGTGACACAAGACTGACAAATCGACCTTGGAGCATTTAGATGGGATTGTTTTGTTTAGGACCAATTCCTCGTTTCATGTATTTGTACTATAATATACAATATTTACAATTATTTACAACAAATATACAAACTACATATTAAATAAAAAAAATCCTCAATTTATTTATTTCGATGTATTTGTTATTTGATTTCAAAAAGATAAGAATCAGCTAAAAACTAGATTGGTTGTCTGTTCCGTGAACCGTCTAATGTTTAATATGACCATGGAAAAAAATATTGACGGACTTTCTCCTTCGTAGAAGAGATTTGTATTTTTGTTTGTAATTAATAAACTCTTAAACTACTGGACTTCTTTCACCGGTATAAGGCTATATTATCACTGAGGTATGAGATATAGGCTATATTCTATATTCGAAACCGCGGGGCGGAAGCTAGTTGAATAATATAACCCAAGATGTAGTTGAATAATATAACCCTATAAAAAGTAAAACATTTTCGCGGGTAAAACTTCGATGCGAAGAGTTTGTGTGCATAAAAGCAAACAGCACGTGTCACTTGTGCTAAACAAGTGACACTGAGCCATAATGTCACTATTGACGTACTGATGACGAATGAGAACCGATCGACATTCTATGATGTAGGTATATGTAAATAAATAATAAATAAATAAATATCCTCGGACATTCTTCACGCACGGTTATCTGATCCCAAACTAAGCAGAGCTTGTACTATGGACAACCAGATAACTGATACACTACATATACTACTTTTTTTTTTGTAAATGCATACTTATAGATAATTACACCCAGACACAGGACAAACAGACATGTTCATGCAAATGTTTGTCCTGGATGGGAATCGAACCCATGACCAGCGGCGTGATAGGTGGTGTCTTAACAAACTGCGCCAACTGGCTTGTCAGTATATGTGTTCTTGCATTTACAAGAAGGCTCGGCATTCTTGGGTACACTAGCTGATTCGATATCTAGATCATTTGTACGTCTATGGTTACGTAATCTGAAACGTGCATTGCAGTGCCATTACAGAATAGGAACACTATCGATTCTTGTTTCTTAGAACTGCTTCTTTGAAGCATGATTTATTGATAACTGGCTCTTTCACGCAGTTTCATCTGCGTTCTTGCGTTGTAAAGTTTTCTATACTATATAAATATACTATATAAATCTGTGGACTCTGTCTCTTTATGTTCTCTTATAACTAAAGAACGGCTTGACCGATTTTAATGAAAATTGGTGTGTAGTAAGAATATGATTGTACATATGATAGGTTATTATAAGGTGTTGGTACACATTTTACTATAAAATCTTATTCATTTTAAGCCCAGCGAAGCGGGCAACGACTAGTTATGTATATAAATACGATTGACTAAGTTTCTATATCGCACCATTTTTGGCCTAATATGTATAGGCTTTGTATGGATTCCAGATGTCAGACATTTATAAGTGACTTGTCTTTTTTTATTATCACTCGAGAAAATGGAAAAATTTCTGCGGATGAAGATTAGATGATCGGATAAAATTGAGGGTCATCACATGATCCTGATTAAGGCAAAAAGGGAGTGATTTTTTCACCAACGAAAAATCGTTTTCCTTAGTTCTTTTAAACTATGGAAAAGAGTTTATTTTATATATTGTTTGTTCTATTTGTTCTCTAACAGCATACGGGTCACACGCATTGTTTATGACCTACGGAAGTCCTTAAAAGTCCATTAATGAGCTAATACATATGTGACTAGCTGTTCCCTGCGGTTCCACTCGCGTTCCCGGGATAAAAAGTAGCCTATAACCATCGGGAATAATGTAGCTTCCTATCAGTGAAAGAATTTTTTAAATCGGATCAGTAACTCCTGAGATTAGCGCGTTCAAACAAACAAACTCTTCAGCTTTTTTATTAGTATAGATATAGATTCTTGAGATTCTAGCTTCAAAACCCTAATGATTGGTGGTATTTTGTTGACTAGATGAGAAAGAGAAGTACGACCCTAATGGGTTCCGCGACGCGCTGGTGCAGGGGTTGGAGCGCGCCGGCGGCGGCGGCTGCGACCTGGAGGCCGCCTACAAGTTCCTAGACGCGGCCGGATCCAAGCTCGACTACAGGCGCTATGGGGAGGTTATATTCGACGTGCTCATTGCAGGGGGGCTACTGCGTAAGTACCTTCCTCCATAAATACTACAAGACTTCCACTGCTGGACAAAAGTCTCCCTCACTTGACATACAAAAGAAGGAAACCTTGCCGAGTTTCCAGTCGGAGTCTTCCACTCCGATCTGATGATAAAAAGTCCATGTAACTTTTGACGTTCAACTAAATAAATTAGTTTTGAGTAGTTATTTTTTATGTGTATAATATATGCTGCAATCTGACTGGTAAGTTTGATGTGGCCATAGGTGGTTAGCATTTGAAGCCTAGAAGGGAATTGGTTCTCAAGTGTAGTGCACAAAAATTACTACTTTCAGCCACAAAAACTCTGGTAAATATTGTATCAAATCTTGACCCGCTATAGACTTACAGCAGGTCAAAGTAACTGACAACCGCAATTGCTCTAGAAATGTTGTAGGTATTATTCGACCGTGGCAAATAATAATTATCTGATATACCTATGTATATTGTAGTAGAAAATTAACTAAATTGAGAATTCATCGAAATATAGGTAATTAGAGTACGGCTTTACACTCATATAACTTTCTCAATAATATTATCAAAATGATGAAACAACTGGCTAGAGTCCCGAACAATCATGTCGAAAAACACTTTTCGTTCGTTCATTATTATCTGATGATTAACTTGCCTTTATAAAAAGAAAAATTTACAATAGAACATTAGCTAATGTTTGTCTATGTCCGCAGTCCCCGGCGGCTCGGTGTCGATGGACGGGGAGTCCCCGAAGACCAATACCTGTATCTTTTCTGCCAACGAAGATATGGATACCATGCGCAACTTCGAACAGGTGCATCTCATATTACTATTAATGTGAATGTTTCGTTTGTGAGTCGATCATGCATAATGAATATATAATAATTTTTATTTATAAAAAACTAGCTGTACCCCGCGGTTCCACTCGCGTTCCCGGGATAAAAAGTAGCCTTCAGGGATAATGTAGATTTCTATTACTGAAATAATGTTTCGAATCGGACCAGTAACTCCAAAGATTAGCGCGTTCAAACAAACAAACTCTTCAGATTTTTAGGTTAACAATGTTTGAATCATGATAATCGTGGCAAATGATCAAATGGTTTTGAAGTGTAATCCAGGATAAAATCTATCTATATCTATACCAAATTTCACGCAAATAGGTCCAGAGTTAATAAAGTAATTAATTTCCAAATCAAAAATATTCCTGAGAAATTTACATAGGTACTTACAAAATACTAGATGTTCATATTATTTTGATACAAGTGTAGTTTTGATACTAGTGTGTGTCTACATGATGAAAAACATGGCTAGAGTCCTGAACACAAGTGTTGAGAAACCCTTTCTCGTTCAATTTTCACTGACAATATTTAAATCATATTATTTTATAAGTGTCAATAATATCATGGTATATAATAGAATGTTCTTCACAGGTATTTGTGAAACTGATGCGCCGTTACAAGTATTTGGAGAAGATGTTTGAAGAAGAAATGAAGAAGGTAAGAAACTTACATGGTCTGCTCTCTCTCTCTCCCCCTCCCCCCTCACTCCTCCCTCCCCCTCCCTCACTCACTCTTTTTCTCATTTGGAATGATCTATACAAGTATACCATTTGAAAAATACCAATAGCATATTTAGTTATTTTGGAATCAGATAGCTAAGCCCTATGATAAACAAAACTTTTCTAACAAAAAAACGTTAGAAAAGTGTTTAAGAAAGAAATCTATTCACGTCAACATAAATGACAATGGTATACTATTGTTCTCAAACTTTTTTGGCGACGGCACCTTCGGAACTTTTGGAAAATGAAATAGTTGTCGGAGCCCTAAAATATGTAATAAAAAACTGATTTTATGTGTATTCTTTATTACAATTGTATTACTCGACCGATATTGTATTTGCATCTCAGTCGATGTCAGGCTTCTCATGACCAGTATTTCCGCAGAGCAAACTTCGAGAATGTCAGGTATAGTCTAATTATTTTCTATCCTTCTTCATGTTCGCTCAATCCATTCTCCTTTTATTTAATGTTTACCCAAAAAAGAAATTACATCAAAAACACAAATCATAGCTAGCAAAAATAAAAAGAGATACAAATCAAAACTATATAACGTGAAATAAAAAAGTAAAATTATAATTGATATGTACATGATTTAGGCGAAGTAGATATGTACGTATGTGTATGTATATACATCTAATACATATCTTTACATAGTATAAAATGAAGTCGCTTCCGCTGTCTATTCGCTTAGATCTATTAAACTACTCAACAGATTTTAATGCAGTTTTCAGCAATAGATAGTGATTCAAGAGGAAGGTTTATATCTATATATAATACATACATATTATAGTACAAAAAAGGCGTGCGAAACCGGAGCGGGGGTAGCTAGTGTTTCTATATATTTGTGGTTAAGTTGTAGACTGGTATTGTATTATGCACACGATTAGAGCCGGGCGTCGCTGCATGCGTCGTTCGGTGTCGAAGTGTGCGATAGTAACGCGCGGAACATCCTCTGTGGACGTGTGCTCGCGTCCACGGATAATCTGCACTACAAAATCTAGTTCATTTAATAAAGACACTTTTGAAATTGAATGGTGTAACCAAGTATTGGACTACTTTCAGATTTTGATTATATGAATATCCTTTCTAAACGGCTAGAATTCACTATCTGATTCCAAAGTATAGGTTAACAATATTAAGTAGGAAACCAGACCTTATTATAACTTACAAAACTATAAACAGTATATTAGGTTATTTTATTTATTTATACCCTAACTAATGTATTGATAACATTTTAAATTATAATACAATCAAAAACTGAAGGTCCCCACCGGCATCGAAAACCTCCATAGAGAAACTTCCTCACTATGCTTGCAGTCTACAGGAGCACTTAATCTGTATTTCTATTATAATTAATTATATTTTATTGTGTGATGCAGGTGTTGGTGTATTTGAAGGGTTTCGAACCGCTCCAGCGCATCAAGTTGGCACGAATGACTGCACTTTGGATTGGTATGTACTTACATTTTTTTTTACTATGTATAGGTCTGTGTTTGACTATAGATAAAATTTTTACACCTAGATTCAGGCTAGCGAAAGTCAATAAGTCTTTTCTCGGGAATTGCATTCGCTTTTATAATAAAATCCCATGTGAAGTAACTAAGATGTCTTATAATAAATTCAAAGAGCATGTTAAACATAAGTAGATCGACAAGGCCTACTATAAGGTGGCTCATTACATAGAAGACAAGAATACATGGTTGTAGTAGCTTCTCTCTGCACTTGCAGCCCCCTCCACAAGTGATAATTGTATGAAGTTTATGTATATTTAAAACAAAAACTGTAATTACCTACATAAATTACAAAAAAAAAGGTTCACCAAAAAAAAACGCCTTGCTGAGTTTCTTGCCGGAGTCTTCTCAGTTCAAGTGTATTCCGAACCGGTAGTAGAGTCTATTGTAAAACTGTAACTGTTGACGTTCATAAGTGCCTTATTAGGGCCTAAACTGAATAAATGAGTTTTTGATTTTGACTACAATCTCACCGTGGTCATTGATGATGTGGTCGATGGTGGTAAGCACACAAAACCTGGAAGTGAACTGGCTCTCAAGTGTAGCTATCGGAACGCACCGTAAGGTGCTTGGCGACAGATTCCCTTTAATCAGGCGGGTACTAGAAAGTACTGTATACCGGTGACTTTTTTATCGGTCGGGTTAAAAATAGGGTACACTGTAACTGATTATTTTTCCATATAGTTGATAGCTTAGAGATGATAAGATGCACACGATTAGAGCCGGGCGTCGCTGCATGCGTTGTTCGGTGTCGAAGTGTGCGACAGTGATGCGCGGAACATCCTCTGTGGACGTGTGCTCGCGTCCACGGATCACAATATATGCGCTACATTTTCTTTAAAACGATAGAAAAGCTTCACATTTATTTTTATATATATGTAAATGCAATATTATCTGCTGGTATACTGATACATTTCTAAAACAACGCAATGTTTATCTCTAAGATTAAAATATGATTAAATAATTACATGCAATATAGAAATAAACTTTTTAGGGTTCCGTTCCGTACTCTTCAAGCTCATATCTATATACCCTTAGAATATTTTGCTTTGCTTGTGATAAAGAACAACATTCAAAAAGTGATTTCGTCCAAAACCAGACGTGTTTCAGCTAGTCTGTAACTATCAAATTCAGTTATTTTTTAAGCCCACTTTGTTTCCTAGCTCCTCATTTCTCATTGTAAATTAATTGTATTCAGTTTTGAAAAATAATGGAAATCTATACTAATAAAACTGAAGTTTGTTTTTTGAACGCGCTAATCTCCGGAGTTTCTGATCCGCTTTGAAAAATTCTTTCACTAGTAGGAAGCTACATTATCCCCGAAGGATATAGGCTACTTTTTATCCCGGGAACGCGAGTGAAACCACGGACAACAGCTAGTAATAAATAAATGTTAATTTATTATTACATACATACATATCCATATTATTTTTTGAAAATCTGTCGCTAAACATCTTTCGGTATGTTCCGACAGCTACACTTGAGTCTTCTAGGCTTTTTGTGCTTACCACCATCATTGACTTCTGTGAGAGAAAAAAAATATGAAAAAGACAGTGTTGCCACGATATTATTATTTTCGTAGGTAATGGTTGCGTGCCACCGTCAGTGCTGCTGGTGCTAGTGAACGAGCACATCCTGAAGGACAACCTGGCGCTGGAGTTCGTGCTCGAGGTGTTCGCCACCGTGAAGGCGGAGCGCGGGGTCGCATCCCTCGTCACCGCATTGAAGAAGGGCCAGCTCGAGGGCAGGTACGATATTTTTTATTTATTTCTTATTAGCTGGCTCAGCAGAGGTCCTGCCCAGAAAATAGTTTACCTACCTACGAACTTTCCTTTTTTTTTCTTCATATAAACCTCCTGAAATTAAAAGAAAAATTAAGTGTATTCCGAATCAGTGGTAGAGTCAATTCGACGTTCATATGTGCCTTATCAGGGTCTAAACTGAATAAATGATTTTTATGTTAGAGCTACTTTGTAACCTTTCGGCTGAACCGATTAAGATACATGATATTATGTCGTGAGTGTTACTAGGTATATTAAAATTATCAAAAATCAAAAGCAGAATTTTGGGCCCAAAATGTCCTAAAAAAAAATCATTAATTTATCATTAGCATTTACAAAATTGACGCATATAATCTGTTGTAAATTCGAGAAATGAATTGCTCAAATTCAAAAGATTTCTTGACTAGTTTATTAACTGACGAAAAAAGTAGAAGGTACACTTTCATCTCTTTTTGGTTTATGGTTTCTTCCTATTTGAATTAGGTGTTTAGTACATAGCATTCCCCGTTTTGTTATTTAGCGAATTTATTTTTAAAGTTCGGTATGACCAGTTCGGGGATATATAAACGCGTCATGTACTGGCTTGCCGTATGATTGCGTTCAAGTCATTAGTGACGCTACATTTATCATGTCAAGCGGTCTCGTGTGGTAAATTTATTCAGATTTGTCATACCATATTATATCTATCTTTTCTACATCTTTCTGCAATTCATGGACTCGTTTAAAGTCCCGCATGGAAGCACTCAATGGAAGCCCAGTTTAATGAAGTTCATTACCATTTGGTTACCCTACCCTATGCTTTCATATGTCTGTCTGGCAGATTTCAGACTGTTCTCTTCTACAGGACACGTTTCTCAACAGATTCTCGTGACATTTTATGAGCAGGTTTTATTATATGGAATTTGTTTGTCTGTTGTTGAAAATCATATAAATATTTCAGCCATTTCTCTAAACTTTGTTGTCTGAACAACTTTTTCAATGGGTGGGGCGTGTGAGGGGGGGTATCCGGAATGTAAATGTGTATGTCTATTAACGTGGTGTATTTGTGATGCAGACTGCTGGAGTTCCTGCCGCTGAACCGACGCAGCGAGGACGTGTTGGCGAGCTCGTTCGCGTCGCGCGGCCTCGCTGAGCTGCTGCGGCTGCACCGCGCACAGGCCTCGCAGGTACCTACTACACACACACACACCACGTGCTACCACAACACACCTCTCATGTATAGGCCTGGGTATGACCACAATCTCACCATGGTCAGTGATGATGTGGTCGATAGTGGTAAGCACACAAAGCCTAGATGGGAACTGGCTCTCAAGTGCAATTTGTCGGAACACACTGGAATGTGCTTGGCTACAGATTTTCAACTTGAGGGTAGCCAAATAGCCAGCCGGACCCGTATTACAAAGTACCCTACCACCGTGCAAAGGTTTATAACATACCTTTTTTAAACCACGATGAAAAAAATCTGTCTGTGGTCTCTTAGCGTTTGAACGGATGGACTGCTTTTGATTTAGTTTATTTACTTTGACTGGTTTCTTATCGATTTTTTTTTTCTACATTTAGGAAGCTCGCCGCGAGCTGACTGCGGCGCTGCTGGACGAGCTGGCGGACGAGAAGCCGGTGCGGGATCTCATCCAGGAGCTCAAGGATATGGCGCTCAGGCACTCCATACCGGACCACGAGGTCGTCGCCATTGTTAGTACAAGCCTTTTTATATTTTCCACGTCACGGCGTATTACCAACCTGATTTAATACTATTAATATTCAATGTAAATGTTTGTCTGCTTGTAACTTAAGCGCTTTTATAGCATTGTTTGTGATTCGAAAAAATCTTTCACTAATAGGAAGCTACATTATCCCCGAAGGTTATAGGCTAGTTTTTATCCCGGGAACGCGAGTGAAACCGCGGGGAACAGCTAGTAATTAAATATATACAAAAAAAACATATAGCAATAATTGTGCAGTAATTATTATTTTCTGTAAACACGCGTTTTTTTCTGGAAAGACTCCTATAAGATACACAAAACAAATAAATAGATACAAATATATACGAGACTTGCTCGATTAAAATTATTCTAAAGTAATAAACTCACATGATGATACTCGATGACGAGTCGGAGTGTCTCGGCGTGACGTCACGAGCTCGGTTCGGCCGAGTCTTTCGGCTACACCTGTGCTCGCGTCGCCTTAGTCGAGACACCTTGTCGATATGGCAGGCTGATTATACTAAAATAACTCCTAACGTTTAAATTATAAGGGATATTTTGTAATGAGTTTCAATTGTTAGATCTGGCAGTGCGTCATGTCCCGTGGTGAATGGAACAAGAAGGAGGAATTGCTGGCGGAACAGGCGGCGAAGCACTTGAGACACTACACGCCGCTCCTGGCGGCGTTTGCGCAATCTGCAAAGGCCGAGATCGCGCTGTTGACCAAGGTATTTAAAAGTTTTAGAAGTGGCAGTTAATAACATCCTGGTACCTCTAAAGAACTTGTACTATGGAAACCAGCTGATTTTGAACGCGCAAATCTCCGGAGTTACTGATCCGATTCAGAAGAAATCTTTCACTAATAGGAAGGAAGCTACATTATCCCCAAAGACTACTTTTTATCCTGGAAACGCGAGTGGAACCGCGGAGAACAGCTAGTTAAATAATATTAATATAACAAACCAATTGACCAATGGAGTGTGTTGAATTACTGTCAAGTCGCGACCTCACTTGTTTTTTTAAAGTTGAAGTTAATAAAAAAAACCACATTCCAGGTCCAAGAGTACTGTTATGAGAACATGAGCTTCATGCGCGCGTTCAGCAAGCTCGTCCTGATGCTTTACAAGACGAACGTGCTCTCGGAGGAGGTGATACTCAAGTGGTACCGCGAGCCCAACTCCACCAAGGGCAAGATGATGTTCCTCGACCAGATGAAGAAGTTCGTCGAGTGGCTGCAGAGCGCTGAGGAGGGTACGTCACTTTAAAATTAGTTGGGTTATATGCATTCTTATTTCTGCACTGACGTCCCGTTTGGGGTGTATTGTGCATTCCCCCTGCCAGCTTTACCCAAGCCATCCTAGCTCGTTTATATAGTGGTGTGGCCTTTGGAGGCCAAATTTGGGTTATGCATTATCAAATAATATGAAGTATAATATTGATGGTGAAGGAAAACATCGTGAGGAAACCATAGCTTGGTGGTAGGGTACTTTGTAGTACCCGTCTGGCTGGCTACCACACTCATGTTGAAAATCTGTTGCCAAGTACCTACTGGTATGTTCCGGCAATTGCACTCAGCATTCTACGTCTTGAGATGAGTTCTGGAGCCCTTACTCACGCCCTCAGGAACAAAGCACAGTGTGCTATGTAACTTCTTGGGTTTGCCAGTTTCTTCAAGTTTTTCTTCCCCGGAAAGCCGTGACCCTGATCAGGAGTATCTCCTGTAGAATGTAAAAGAAGAAGCTTAGCTAATGGTTCTCTATTTTACAGAATCCGAGAGTGGTGAAGAGGAAGATTAGATTAAGAGCAGCAAGTGAGACTGACAACACACGCGCCGTCCCACCCATATGCATAATGTACCCGAACAGACCCGACCCGACCGGCCCCGGACAGACAGACAGACACAGCACCCATGGGACGGTGCCACATACAGACACCCACTGCCGCATCGCTAATAATAAAACATATTGTTACACAGCAGCGATGTAGGGGAGACCCTTTTCTAAGTCTGTATATTATTCATTCTAAATAACATGTTGATGAAATACAATATTTTTTATTCAATTTTTTTAGTAAAATTCAAATAAATGGTGGTTACACGCTATTGTTGTTTCATTTGACTGAATTATATTGGTGGAGAAGATCTGATAAGAAAGATCGATTTATTGTCGAACTATCGATGCACTGATTTGAACGGTGCTGTGTGGCACATGCTGGCAGGGCCACCATCACGAATTTGAATTTATGTCCCTATTTAGTCCTCGAATATCAGATTTTGTCGCTCCCTGGTTCAAAAGTTATAAGGGTTTTTAGGTGTCCCTGCCAGGAAGCAAGCATACTTCCTGGACAAGCCACCTCTTATCAAGAACTAGAGTACCTAGCGAAGATCTGTTTGCTTCCAGAATGTCTCCCTAGTTTGTCCCCGAAACTCTATACTCTTGTACTGTCGAGTAGAAAAACTTTTTATATCTTTACTAACTAAAAGCTGATCTAAGTGGGCAGATTTCAGTGGTACCTATACACACTCTTTCGGAAAACATATGTATTTTAGTACCATGAGTACAAAGGATAAAAAAAAGGTTCCTAGAAAAATAAATAAAATTAATTGCTTTTGTTTAAAAGTCTTATTACCTTATTAGCAGGCTAAATTAGTTATTTATTATCTTCAAAATTACAATGAACGTTCAACGTTTAAATTTCTCAATTAGAGAGATTAAAAAAATATTTTACAACGAACGAATTTGTGAGTTTTATTATTCTGCCCCAAATAAATATGATTCCCTGATACACTTTTGTACGCAACTGTACACCTGAGTGTCGAATAGTCTAGGAGTGAAGGTGAATATTTATAAGGCTTTTACATCATTCCAATCGAGAGATATAGATTGATACAGAAAAACACGTTATAACTTGTTTTTTCAATGAAATAATTAGAAAAATATTTTATAGAAAAAGCTACATAGCTCTTGGACTACAAAAAACAAATGTGCTATAACTTTTGAATCAGGACGCGACAAAATCTGGGATTCGATGACAATTTGACAAATTAGGGACAAATTCTGGAAGCAAACAGAATATCTTCGATAGGTGCTCTAGTTCTTGGTAAAACCTTTATAAATTTTGAACCAGGGCGCGACAAAATCTGATATTCGACAAATTAGGGACATAATAGCGACAGACTTGGAATTTAAATCCGTGCTAGTGGCCCTGCCAGGAAGTCCCACACGAAAAGAACCAGGATAACAATTTGTAGATAATTATGATCTAAACGTACCTGAACTTCTGAATGCAGGAAAAAGTAGGCCCTTGTGGTCTCCACCCACTTGGTAGATACTGTAGATAGAGTCCAGACCCTAAAGCTGATATTGATCCTATAGCCAGGACAAATCTTAGATTCTAAAGAAGAGAGACCTCTTCGTAGGTACTATCAACAATAATAAAGCATGATCACCTTAAGGGTGTATTTTGTGTGACATAATATAACTAGACAATGCGCTTGTCATAAAAATAGTCTAAACAAATGATTTTGCAAGTCGGTTTCTATTCTCAACAATGGACAGGGTGAACTATGATAACTGGCTGCAAGCGAAAAGGTTTCAAAACTGATCATGTTCAACATACAAATACAATTATTAACTGGGGATACTGTACAACGCCATCTATCGTCGACTGCACAGAAATAGTATTGGTAGAATGCCATCTATTGCTATAAATTCATACCATGATTTTGTTTCTTTGAGAAAGTTCGTTTTGCATTCCAAAGATGGCATTACGAGATCAATCTTCTTCCGATGTAAAAGAACCGATGCACTGCACGGGAGAACAAGTTTACTTTAGAGGTGTTTTTGATAAGATTCACAACTTTTGTGACATTTACAAATTTCAAAACTGACTACCTACTTACCTAGTACCAACTATAATCATGAAACTTTTGGACTAAATAAATGAACGAAGAAGGTTTGTTATAACTGTAAGCTACGACGCTATGATATTATCTATACCTTCTAATAATAAAGATGAAGAGTTTGTTTGAACGCGCCAATTTCCGGAGTTACGGTCCGATTTAAAAAATTCTTTCACTAATAGGAAGAAAGAAAAAGTTTTTATTTTTTGCGCGCCACACGCATACAGCACAAAAGATACAATCATATCATATTTTTTATATAATAAAACAAGAAAAATAAATAGGTACAATCATAAATACAAGACTAGGGCTCTGAGCCATTGCCTGATTTGTTCCCCAAACATACAAATAAAGAAAGACCACAGTTGATCATCCTAACTTTCAACCATTTAATACACTGTCTGTGGACAATCTTAATTGTCTGTGGTAATAAAATACGTAGAATCAAGCTAAATTATCCTCGAAGATATACTACTAGACTACGTTTCATTACGTGAACGCGAGTGAATCTGCGGGGAACAGAACAGCTAGTTATTATATAAACATTAATAATATCATAGCCTGTAAGTAGCAAAACAGTGGAAGACGTTGAAGGTCGTGGGTTCGAATCCTACTATGAGCTTGAACTATATTATATGTGAAGGAAAATATCCTGGTAGTAACCGCTTGCAATCAGGCCGTATTACTTGTTTGCTGACTTTATGGTAAGTATAAAAAAGTAATAACTTTAAATAGTCTATCCTAAAAAGAGATAGACAATCTTACCTTGCTAATAGTTGAGTTGCGAAATGAAATAATCGAGATGTAAACTTTATGATGAAATATCTAGCTAATCAGTCGCGGAATGCGGTGGGCGGATTTCACGGAATAGTATGCTAGCTAATTGATACAGTTTCTTGACCACTCGTTTCTAATGAAACTATTTGAATCTATATAAATAAATAAAATAATTGCGTCTATTAGTAAATTATTATTATGAATACCTAGGGTATTTCGTGGTATTTCTTAAATTTTATTGTCTGTCTGTTTGCTCCGGCTATAATCTCCAAAACGGCTGAACCTTATTTTGACGGGATTTTCATTGGCAGATAGCTCATGTTATAAGCAGTAACTTAGGGTACTTTTATTTTTAGAAAAAGAATTAGGATACTGCGCAAAAGATAAACATCCCGGCAACGCGGGCGGAACCGCGGAGGACAGCTAGACAAAGGAAAGCGTGACTGACTGACTGACTGATCTATCAACGCACAGCTCAAACCTCTGTACGGATCGTGCTGAAATTTGGCATACAAATAGCTTGACGTAGACATACGCTAAGAAAAGATTTTTGAAAACTCAATCTCTAAGGGTGTAAAATAGGGGATCGCGGGTGAAATCCACCTTTTAACCACACCAGTGGGTGCTCCGCGACAGATTTTCAACTTGAGGGTAGGTATAACAACCAGGCGATATACCAAAGTACCCTACCACCGTGCTATGGTTTCCTAATGATGTTTTACACAGAAAGCTCAAGGTCATTGTAGGATTCGAATCCGCAACTACTACGATTGCTAGATTCTAATGGATTCGATTCCTATTCTAGACAAACGAGTTGTGTTTGAAATTGTTCGTTTGTTCTGAATAGGGGTTACCCAATAAAATAGTTCATAATATCTCTTACCTGGTTTCCGTAGTAAAAGCTCTCTTTAGTTTGGGGCCGATGGCAGTGTGTGAAGAACTTCCCATTTTTTTTTTAATTTAACTGGAACTACTATTTCCTGGAACTCTTTAAGTAGTTTGGGAACGCGCGTCCGATTAGCGGGCCTACGGCCAAATAATATGAATAAATTACATTTACGTCAAAAGTAGGTAATTATGTATGTGTATACTCTTCCTGACCATTATCCAAGTAACTTACGCACCTTCTGAAAGATCTAATTTCCGACTCAAAATCTATACGAATTGAAAGTAAGTTCGGAGGTAGCAGGTAAACTCTTGAGTAATATTGGTAGACAAAATTTTTTTTTTCACTAATACCAAAGAATAAAGAATATACTACGTACTACTAATACTATAAGTACTATCGGCAAAGTTGAAGCATGATCACCTTAAGGGTGTATTTTGTGTGCAGTGACAGCGGCTACCTTTGCCTCACACAATATAACAAGACAATGCGCTTGTCATAAAAATGATCTAAACAAATGATTTTATGAGAGACGGCTTTTAAATGGACAGGGTGAACTATGATAACTGGCTGCAAGCGAAAAGGTTTCAAAACTGATCATGCTTCAACTTTGTTGATGGTACCTACATTTGTAATTTTTAATCCCGGGTATGTACGCGGATGAAACCGCGGGAAATAGCGGTGAAATTATGGCGAGGGTAAGTCGTTCAAAAAAACACCTGTAATTTTATAATTACAGTGTATTTTAAGCATGATAAAAATGGCTTTGAAATTATGAAAATGTGGGACTGGGATTTCTAAAAGGTAAGCCGATGCTTGTATGGACCCTTCGCCACTGCTAGATACTAATAAATATAGAGCATAAAATTACAAAACGACAAATAACACATGAAACTAAAGACTTATCGAAGCAAATAATATATAATGGTCAACATACCTGTTCATACTTGATTCCTTCTATAAATAATTGAATAGCAGTTCCTGAAATTATGTTTTTTCATATGTAGTTACGGGCGTCCCACTCCCATCTGCGAGCCGGCGCAATTAGAATAACTCCCATTGATTTAAAAAGTGAGTGTCGCTGCGTACTTTAGCCATCTACCCACCAGTAAAAATGTTGTTATTATGCTGCCTCCACACTTGGCTATCCATCATAAAAAACTTTTATCTACTCTCATATCGTAATGTTCTTATTATGAAATCAAAATCAGTACTTTAATGAGCCACTTTAGGCACACCCGTGTATAATGATTCATTATAGTACAGTTGTTGTTCCCAAGATAATGCTATAAAATAACTTTTTTTCTATTAAAGTACACTTTGGACCTATCAATAGTATAATCAATCAGTATCAATTTAATTTGACGATGACAATGTCACAAATTTTGTAACTTGAACTTTAGATTTAAGAATTTTTGGGAGTTGGCAACACGGATTTGATTAAGTATATGATTATATTTTATTGTTTTTGCCTACTCATATCATTTTGACCAAAATTGTTTTTTTTTTTTTTTGTAAAGTTGGTAGATTTTTTTAAATTACATTATTTATATGAGTTTAGATAAAGTACTGTATGATACTGCACATAATTAGGTATTAAAAACTCGTGTGATACTATTAAGAACCTCGCCTACGGCTCGGTACTTAAACTCACACTCGTAGTTAATAACCCCTATTATGCAACAGTATCATAAACTACTATTTTCTTTTATGTAGCTAGGTTTAAATGTATTTTTATTTATCTAAAATATTTTTTTTTTCAAGTAAAAAATATTTTTATTTTGTCAAGATAATAAAACAAAATGTGTAAGTATCAATTCCAGTTATAGAGGCATTATATTGTTACATTTTTAGGGTTTCGAAACTCTAAAGAAAACCTTATAGGATCACTCGTGCGTCTGTCTGTCTGTCTGAAAATATTGGACTGGATTGAGTTGAAACACATATTTTTTTAAATAGGTTCGACACAAATCTTTCACAGACGCCTACGTGTAATATTTTTATAGGTTACCATGAAAATGGGCGGGGGTCACAGACTCTGACCAGTAGGTTCATAATGGACAAAACAAAAAAGTCGTTTAACCGTCGAATGATGGCAAATTCACATCTCCACGTGCATAATTTAAAAAAGGGGAGACTGGCTTCCGGACTATTCAGCCAGGACTCGTTTAACGGCTGTACATTGTCATGACATTCATTTTGCGAGCCCCTTGATTTCCAAGGACATCCAGAGAAGCCCGTCTAGCCAAGGTCACCAATATCAGGTGATGTACTTATAATGCTTTATGGATTTAACACGTGTTAGGTTTCTATATAATATTGTTACTTACAGTCAATTATTTTTTTTTGGGTGGGCAACACAGGCGGTTTAAGTGCAGGTTGAAAGCGGATTTTTTTTTTAAATTTAATTATACCGACTGATTTAAAAAAAAGATTTTAGCAGAAAGTTGATGTAGACCTTATACAGATAATGAAAAAAATATTTTAGAGTGGTAACAAAACAAAAAAAAATCCATACAAAAAAATATCAATAAATAAGTTTGAAGATGTTTGTTACGCTTTCACGCAAAATCTACTGAACGGATTCTGATTAAACTTAATATAGATTACCTAGATCATACATTTTTATCCCGGAAACGCGGGTGAAATCCCGGGGGACAGCTAGTACCTACATAATGAATACAGCCTTTTATTTAAGAAAAAGTGCAGAGTTACTAATAAGCATCTAATAAGTCTCCACGATGATTTGAACTAGTGGCACAGCCGCCCAATCCTACATGACGGCGTTTTAACATGTAGGTACCTACGTCTCTTTTTGTTTCAGTCTATCAAAATGATTAAATGATACATGGTCACAGAACTCACAGATAAAGGGAAAATTGCGAAAAGAATAAATTTTTAGTTATACTCGCACTCGCGAGTCAGACTCGCACTTGTCCTGTTTTTTTTATTTATCAAAATAGCGTAGATACGAGTACATGTTTTGAACAATCTACTGATGTATGCCCTTGTTTACATCTTACTTATGAATTATTTTGAAATGCATTAATCAAATGCATTTTTCAGTTCAGTAATTTCGATGATTGGCGTAAGCCAAAAATAAAATGCTTTGCACATTCGTCTTACATGCATCTTATAGGGTGCCCTACTATATTCATTACAAACATTCAGATTCGTCATTATTATTATATTATGTAGGATAGATGATATTATCAGTATACCCATCGGGTACGCAAATAGGGCGTTGCCAAACTACAATATTAAAAAAGTTTTTTTTATACAACAAAGACGGCAAGGTTTGTAGATAATAAATAAACTAATTATTACTTTCACCAGTAGGTAGTAGAATGCAATATTATCACTGAGTAACGTAGTAAATTTTATTTAAAAAAAAATAGGGATCCCTACGAAACTATAATGTAACCCAAGTAGGTAGGTATTGAATTCACGCCAATGGCGGGAAAAATGCGATGCGGAAAGCTCGTAAAAAATAGAAGTTCTTGTTCCTTGTCAATAATGAAGAGAACATTTTTCAAAAAATGATTCGCTAATCCGCTGTCAATCGAACGCGAATAACTTTTTAAATGTACGCCTTGGCAGCTGTACGCATAGGAAATCGAGGAGGCTGGCGTAACTTCAATGGCTCAAGCGCACACCTGCGTCTTTGAATTGAACGAACAGACGTACCTTTTTCACTTATCCCCATGAATGCGACAATCAGCCAAGCAAACCGAGGGATCGGATAATACCATACCTCGTCTTCGCAAACGATACCTGAGAGCAAAAAACCTGCCGGTCGGGATTTGCCATTATTGTTTAGAATGTACCTATGTGTACATTTACAGCGTACCTTACAATTAGTTTGTGTAACCAGAATGCCAGTCTTAATTTCTTTTAACTAAAACTACCTAATAGGCAGTAGTGTGATTTTTTTTTTATCAAACAATAACCGGTGTATAAAAAACATCTAAATACACCACTGAGGTATATTACGTATAGAGAAGCTATCATAATCAAAAGTTATGCTCCATTTTGTTAATGTTCGCTGTCGCTGCAGCGCTGAACTGAAAGAATATAATTAGTCGTCTAACCAGAGAGTTTATACAAGTAGCGCTAGATAGAACCCTTATAAGATAAGATGTAGTTTTTCGCGACCAAAAGGTCGAAAGCGCCGTGATTTTCATGGCGCTTACGCGTTTCTTGTTTAAGCAACTAGGTGAAGAACAGTACCATTTTAGTACCCGCCTTTGCTGGCTACCACCCTCAATTTAATTGAGGTCAAGTAATAATTTTAATGCTGTGTGTGTCAAATAAATATTTGTTTCTTTAATTATGATTATTTACTACTTACACTCTAGTTGTAGCATTTACCCATATTAACCCCTGAAAAAGAGGGGTGTTGTAAGTTTGTAGTATGTGTGTGTACCTGTGTGTCTGTTTGTGGCTTCATAGCACCTGAATGGATGGACCGATTTTGATTTTGATTTTTTTGTTTGTTAGCGGTCTTAATCAACAGTGTTCTTTCTTAGCTATGTTTCAAGAAAATCTGCTCAGCCGTTTGAAAATTATGAACAATTTTCTATTGATAATTTTTTGATATATTATCAAGAGTTAAGGCCATACAAATAGATTTTATTTATTCACTATTTACAATTATTTACAACAAATATACAAACTACATATAAAAAAAACCACAAATAGATAAATAGACAATACAAATAGATTAAATTATTTCACTAAGTATTGAATCAGAGCGGGAAATGGAGACATTTTCAGTTTTTTTTTGTTCCTTTTCTTGTAAATTCAAATATTATTACAATGGAATCCTTTTATTGTCTTTTTGCTATGTTTTTTCTTTATCGCTGTTGATTCCCTTCTTATGATTAAATTAATAAATCTTGTGCTTGCAATACTTAAATACAGTTACATACAAATTTAAATGGATAACCTTGCACGCGCAGGGTAGCACAGGCTGTATAAGTATTATGCAAATTATGCAATGAATATGACAGGATTTTGTTATTAAATTACCTATTTAAAATAGTAATATTATGTCAATGATTTTCCCCCTCTGTCTTCTATCTATTATTATACTATATAAAATATATTTGCGGTCATTACAGCGATCATTAAGGCCAAAACTTGACTCAGATTATTACAAAACAAAATGCGTTTTTTAATTTTTATGAGGATTTCAAAGAGAGCCCAAACATGCACACGACACGACACGATAGCACAGATTATGCACGAACAAACCAACCGTATCACTAAAGCAAGCAAATACACATTCAAAAGCGAATACATACAACTTCGCGTCAGTCCTAAACTACGCAGCGCACGGCTTACACGTTACATGTATAGTGATTTCGTTATTTTATGTTATAACATGCCATCTTGTATCTTTAAACACTGTAAGAGTTGTTCACAAAAACAGAAAAAAGACGATGGAATATCTTTCCACAGGTAACTATTCTATATATAGTTTTGTTTGTTTAAATTAATTACTCACAAATTATGGATATTGACAGTAATTGGTTGGTGTTGCCAGTTTACGGCGAAATAAGTTTCCTTGAATTAGGGAAATGTGTATTGAACATAGGAAGATCGTTTTATGTATATACCTATCATTGGCGAGGGGTAAAATTATGGCGAGGGTAAGCCGTTCAAAAACACCGATAATTTTATAATGTGGCTGTGGCCAAGTGGCTTTGAAATGATGAAATGTGGTACTGGGATTTCTAAAAGGTAAGCCGATGGGAATCTGCTTGTATGGACCCTTCGCCACTGATACCTATATAGATCTTTAATATGTTTATTTAAAATTAAATTATTTAGAATAAAAAAATGCTATTGCTACCGATAGCGGTGTCTAGAGTCTGAACACCAAGTCATCAGTCTATCAGATCGGCAGGGCTATTTTAAAACACGCGGATTCGACATCGGATACCAATTCGGAAACTTCCGAGACGCATTCCCGCAATTGCTATTTTAATTTCTTCGTAAATGCACTCCGTCTTTCCGCTATCGAATCTTTTCGATCTGTCATCCAACTGCTATTAAATTATTTTTAGCCTTTTTGCTCGTCGGTAACGGAATCGACATTGGAAAGTTTTCGTTTCCGATTCCGATATCGAATCCGTGTTTTAAATACATAGATCATACACTAAAATTATTTGAATTATATTTTTGCAGATTCCCGACAGAATTAGATCTACGCGATCAATGGGTTACTATTGTTCGTCAATACAGGCAAGATAATGATTGGTTGCCTTCAAAGTTTTGTGTCGTATGCTCATTGCATTTTAAAGAGAATGATGTGTACTTTACCGAAAAAGGTCGTCGCTTGGTTAAAAAAACATCAAAACCGACACAGAACTTAGACGCGGTAGCGGAAAAATCAAGTGTTGCTGAGGGTTTAGAGTGCAGAACTGCTTTAGAAAACCAAGCTGGTCCTTCAAATTTACTCGAAGTTGATCTACCCGTAAAATCTATTAGAGATGATTCTGTAGTATCTGAAATAAAAGATGATTCTGTAGTATCTGAAATTAGAGATTCGCACCTGGACTTCGATACACCCACAAAAAAACAATTAAGAAAATATAAGTTGCTATATGTTACTACTAAACGAAAGTTAAAAACATTACGACAAAAAAATCAGCGACTAGAAAAAAGAAATGCTTCAATGAAGAATATTTTAAAGGACATAAAAGATAAAAATATTATAAATATTCATAACCTGTTAAGAGAGAATATTATACTAACTGAGCTTTTTCAGAACTTATACAAACGAAGATCCAGTAACAAAACAACAGAATATTCTCCAGCCATCAGAAAATTTTGCTTATCCTTGAATTTTTACTCTCCAAAGGCCTACGAATACGTCAGAAAAACCTTGAATACTTGCCTGCCTCATCCTAAAACGTTGGCAAAATGGTGACCGACATTAAAAGCAAACCTGGATTAACCCAATAAGCTTTCACAGCGTTTAAAAAAATGCAAAAGAATATTACCAATTTTTAACATGACTTTATATTATTGTTTTACTCTCGAGAACAATCGAAAAAATTTTGGGAGTTTTTTTCCAACATCTGGCAATTTTAGACGCACACAGATGTAAGTATCTCTACACACACAGTGCCGCTCATATATACAAAGTATAAAGTATTTGTCACGAACACAATGCTGCAGCCAGTGCTGCCTCACATCACAACTTTTGTTACATATGCTACATGCCTATTGTTTCAAGTACTCAAAGCTTAGGCTTTGGCTTTAGTACTATTTATTAAGCTTAGGCGCTCGCGAGTGCGATGAGCATTGGATTTATGCTTGATTTTTTTATTTGTTTTTTTAATATGATTCATGTAATCATAATTTTATCTAATAGAAATTGTAAAAACTTCTGTGTCCTTTTTTTGGTGTAGGATAGGATTCACTTACATTATTACTTAAATTTCCCATTTAGGTTAACATTACATTGATAGGATATTGTTTTTTTTCGAAACTCAATGTTGTTTAAGTACTGTACTATAATCAATAGAATTGAAAATGATGAACAGCTATCTTAACCTACTATTATTTTAAATGCGAAAGTTTGTATCTTTGTTACTTCTTCACGCCCAAACGACTGGACCACAGATCACTTTATACTAGTGTACCAGACTGGACCAATTTTGATGTGGTATGGAGGTAGTTAACACCCTGGATTAACACAGGCTTTTTATCCCTCGGGAACGCGGGTGAACCCGCGGGGAGGAAGCTAGTAACCATCGAGCTCGATATAAATATACCTCAGTGCTAGTAAGTAACATATATTTTTCGTAGGACAAACACTAGGACAAATAGCATATTTTGGCAAGATAGTAAAAAGTGGTGTATGAACAGAACTAATAGTAGTTTATGATACTGTTGCATAATAGGGGTTATTAAACACGAGTGTGAGTTTAAGTACCGAGCCGTAGGCGAGGTTCTTAATAGTATCACACGAGTTTTTAATAACTAATTATGTGCAGTATCATACAGTACTTTATCTAAACGCATCTAATAATGTAATTTAAAAAGGTAAAAAATCGATAATATTTTGTCATAGGTTTTCATGACTCACGGGTATCGATTATTCGTCATTTTCATTGCCGCCTCCACAATTTCAGATCCAAGTTTATTTCACCTTAGTATCACTGCTATGTTACTGACAATTTTGGCCAAAATAAAATATGTATGCAAAAAAAATCATTAAAATAAACAAACAATAATCATCATGGCGCCCAAATCCGTGTAGGGAAAAACTCACTACTGCATACGCGACCACAGAGTAAATTTGCATCTAAAATTGAATTGGTACTGTTTGATTCCTAATTGTTTACAAAGAGAATATAATACTACGTTTAATTGTTTAGTCATGTCTAGCCACATATAATGTTTTTTTCTTTATTATTTCGTTTGACAAGTTGACTGACAGTAATTGAAGTATTAAAACCCAAAAAACATTATAAGTGGCCAGACATGTCCAAATACTTATACTTTAATGAAAAAAAGTTATTTTATAGCATTATCTTGGGAAGAAAACTGTGCTATAATATAATTTTTTAATTTCATTATACACGGGTGTGCATAAAGTGGGTCATTAAAGTACTGATTTTGATATCATAATAAGAACATTACGATATGAGAGTAGATAAAAATAATTAATTAATTTAAAAAACCGACTATACTTATCACAATACATACATAGGTATGTATTAATAAAACAAAAAAACTTTGGCCAATTAGTTCCGGAATCGTGGTAGAACGACACTCGTGGTGTTGCCAGGAGTCCCGATTTGCGCGGGGCGTCCTGATTTTCAGGACTAAATTTCCCGATAAATCAATAAATGTACAAATTAATAAAACTCGAACATGTCAAAGCGGAAATAAAAATAAATATTATAAAAGGGTTTTTGAAAATGTAAGGGCGTAAAATAGAAGATCGAGGGAAACCGCGGGGGGAAAGCTAGTTTTTAATATTAGTTGCGAAAAACAATAAATAAGCCTTTATTAAAAAAGAAATGTCCCGATCGAAAACCCTAAATCCCGATTTTTGCCATCTGCCGATTTTAGTTCGATCGGACCTGGCAACACTAAAGTGCACACATGTTACGTAGATTAGATACACGTTAGATATACATAGGTAGTAAGTTAAGTAGGTATCTCTCTCTACTTAGTTTGTGCGTTAGATATCTACCTACTGCTGCGTAATACGCACGCACGTGTGTTAGACGGTCTATAGACTTAGATCAATGACTATGCAATTGGTTTGGGGTAGATGACCGACTTAATATCTAAGTGTTTAATATTTTTGTTTGAACTTTTAACGCTTACACTACTTACGTTGTAGCTTAGTGCGGTTGACAGTAGTTGATAAGAAAAGGGCCTTATGTTTTTGCAATAAAGTTGTCCTGTGTACCCTAGATACCTACTCTAAGATTCAATACCATTACGTAGGTATATAGATTCAGATGAACCTGAACGTAGAACCTGAATGTAACGTCATTTATGGTTCATTTTCATATTTCTCTGGCACCAAGGGAAAACGTAAATAATGTAATTTCTAATTTACCTTATTTGACATGATTGACAGTAAATTAAATGGTCACATATCGTGCAGCTTTGGTAAGTGGGAGGTACTTAAGGGCTTGAACATTTTTCTTCTATTCTTCTTTAACTTCTGTCTGACCTATGAATAGGGTGGACTAGTATACCTACTAAAACATCGTGCTAGCAAACAAACTAAATTAAAATACGTAGTGACACACCTCTTCAAAATGACTTAAAAAAATGTTAACCATCAGGGATCTGGCTAAAATAAAAACATTGCCAAAATGAACATTGCATTCGGGTAGGTAGTAGCCTTTGGTATTAGCCAATAAATGAACTGGCAATTTGTAAATTAGGATTATGAGATTGATTGAGCTTTTAAAATAAAATTGAAGAAAACTGCAGCATAAAAACTCTATACACACTTTCTCCTCAGTGTCTCCATAGACAAGATTTTCGAACTTTGAAAACGTAAATCATAAAATCTGTACACAAAAAGCTAAAAAAGGTCGGTTTACAATAGACGGCGCGCGGCGGCGGCGGATCATTCATTGTATTTTAACTACTAGCTACGTACCGACAAAATGAAAATTACCTGCAATGCACCCATCTTCTCAGAATAATAGTACCTAGACCTTTCTTGTCAATAAAAACTTTTTACTAAAAATAACTGTTTTATTCTTTTGAACGTTGTTTCCGGGACTACATGGAATATAATGATAACTTTTAAGAAACTCTAGAATAATCTGGTAGCTACCAGCAGATATAATGTTTAATTCTTTATTTCCCGAACATTAAAAAATAACGATCATAAAATAGTGAATTGATTAGACTTTAATGATATTATTACCACTCTTTTTTTAGTTTAACTGCCCAAACCGTTTAGATAACTGCTTATTTGGTATAGGCGGATATCCTATCAAATTTTGGACTACATACTCTAATACATACATAATTTAATATTAGATATTATTTTTTTTTGTTTACGGTAAATAGGAAAAATCGAGTCTATAAAATATTAAAATGCACACACATTTAATTTACAAACCATTTATATTTTTTTCTATCCTATCTTCACCTATATTATTTAATCACAACTTTCGAACATGTTTTGAACTATAAAAAAAAACAGGAAGACTTTAAAATGCTTGGTATCAAACATACATTTTCTGCTTACTCCTTTGTATAATTTATATCCTAGCCAATCTCATGCTAAACACGTATTGCATTTTCACATTTCCCTGGAAAATTGCTAATGAGTGGTTGTACGGACACACTTCCTCTCTTTGTAGGGAAATTCATCAATATGGAGGGAGAACTAACGGTTTAGAATTTACTAATTTAATCTATTGCCTTGAATTTACGAATAGTGGGTAGGTAGGTATTCTGAAATGTGTACTAATTTATGTACCTACACTATCTATAATACGCCATAATTAAAAAAAAAATCTATAAAAAATTAGCTCCCGCCCCGTGGTTTCACCCGCGTTCCCATAGGATCATAAGCTCCCTTCCCTAGGTATATGTAATTTCAAGGTATGTCTATCAATGTGCGAATTTTCAACCAAATCCGTTCAGTAGTTTTTACGTGAAAAAGTAACAAACATCCATCCATCCATTTTGTTACCCCCGTAGTTGCTGGTTTACCCCTGCGGGGGTAATTACCCCCAGGTTCAGAACCCATGGTCTAGAGAGACATTCCTATTTTAAACGTCAATGTCATCAGAAAATTAAAAACACTGAAATTTTTAGTCTGTCAGTTTATCCATCCATCCATCTTCGCAAACTTTCGCATTTAATACATGTATTAGCAGATATCTTTAAATACCAAAAATGTTAACCAAGATAATTCATGACTTTGCCTATTTGTTTTGAGGACTCGGAAACTAAAAAAAAAACTCTTTAAATTAACACAATAAATAATAAAACAAGGCGAAGAAACTCGTATCAAATTCATAGATAAAACTAGAAATCTTTATTAGCTAAACAAACTTGTTTTTGTTAAGTTTTTTCGAGATGAAATAGGTAATAATGGCACAGGTTGGTCAGTTATTATGCCTATTGTTTAACTGCATATTTTATGATTTTAGCGATAATATTGATTTTGTGGGGAGTGGAGGTATTTTTCTGAGCCTGTTTCTCAGGTTATCGATGATAAGTTTCCAGTAACTTATCAGGTAAATACGCTTGAGAAAAGATACAAAAATATCTTTAATCAAGTCCCAAATATACCTACACGATGTACCAAAGAATCATCGGTCTAGTCGCGCATATTGCCTCTATGCTACCACCATGTTTACATTAGCAGTATTTGTATACGTTTGTACAGTTATATTTGAGACTCTTTAATTGGAGTGGATGACGGGACAATACATAGAGTAAAACATACAGTTAAATAACGCTCGAGGAAAGATACAAGACCTAGTACAAAATACATTAGTTGTGATCAGTTGTGATGCTAATCAGATGTGACGTCAGAACTTATGACGTAGCGTGAATAAAGACTATTGATATCTTCCCGTCTTTGATTTCATAGTTACATCCTATTTCACCCCCTTAGGAGTTGGATTTTGTATCATCGATCAGTCAGTTTCTTTTATATACAGAGTGATGGACGATGTGTGTGATGTTCGTATGTGGTAGAAAGCATTAAAGCATTTCAGAAGTATTTATAGTAATTTTATTTTAACAATAATTTTAAACGGCACCCCGGAAATAATAAACACTTTTTTTAAATTACAGCAATTCATTTTACGCGGTATTTTACCTACCGTGCTTGATTGGGGGTCAGCATCATATTTGGGTCACGCACAAGTTCATTTCGTGTGGTAAAAACATTAGGTACCTACAATATTAGGTAATATAATATCTTCTTTTCTTTACATAGTATAAAACAAAGTCGCTCCCGCTGTCTGTTCGCTTTGATCTTTTAAACTACTCAACGGATTTTTAATGACATGTACGGACGACCACAAGTCAAGGTAAACACTGCGGCACCTTATGCCTTTGTAATAGGAGCTATTTTGCAACAAAAAGGTGTAGCCTGATCTGTGGCCGTGTGTACCTGTCACCTAGACAACTTAAATCATAACATAGCTAAGATGACTAGCTAGCGAAATAGATTCTGATAATGCGGCCTACTCATAAAATATTAATGTATTTTTGTTTTAAAACAAAAATATTTGTAATACAAAGAAAGAGGTTTTTTGAAGCCTTACCGGACAAAAGAAAGAGTAAATGTAATAATAATATTTGTATGTAATGTAGGTAACAGATAACGGAACCCTAAAATAAACATTTGATTGATGTCGCAAAAGTATAAAGCCAAGATTGTCAAGGTAGAACTTTCACCGACATTCGTCGTAGATATTCGACATGACATATTATATATCTTATCTATGCCCATTTCCAAGAAGCTTTGTGGACATGGCCCTTGCTCGAGGTGTAAATATAATAAAAATAAACTTTTGTATTTAGGGAACCGTGATGATTATAGAATTGAGGATTTATATGGACGATTTATTCAACTTTTAATCATCTCATAAAATATATGTATTTTAATCAAACATGTAGGTAGGTATGTATATTTTAATGTAAACGTTACTTAGCAATGATGGTAAGTAAATGTTTAAGCATCGATAAAAAACAATTATTTGGATAAAAATAATTAAAAATGATTCCAATTGGTACATATTTAAATAAGAAATCTATATTTTAATTTTATTAAAACTAACTAAACTTCAAAAACATACATAATGTAAGGTCCCATTTATAAAATATACGTAGGTAGGTATCAAATTGTTTTCAATTACTCTGCTACTAAAATAATAAGCATTAAACACAAAATTTAAATAATAATAGTCAGTGTGATGGTTGGTATTGTTTCATAATTCTATTAATTCTATTAGATTAGGTCCTAATAATAAGGTACTTTGTTACCCCCGTAGTTGCTGGATTACCCCTGCGGGGGTAATTACCCCCAGGTTCAGAACCCATGGTCTAGAGAGACATTCCTATTTTAAACGTCAATGTCATAAGAAAATTAAAAACACTGAAATTTTTAGTCTGTGACGGCCGTCGTCAGTCGTCACATGTTTATGATAACTGACCCTCCCATTTTAAACTGTTCCCATACCTACATATTTATAAACAGAAGTAACTTACACTACTTGTACTACAATAAATTACAGTAAGTAAGTGATTGTTTTTTGTAAACAAAACTTGTTCTTTCTCGAAGCATTCTGTGAAATATGAATTATTCTCTATGTTTCTGTCGCGGGTGTAGTATAGTCAGGGCCATAATTAGGTGAGGGCATAGATAGATTATAATAGCATTAGAGAGGACAATGGATATCGATATAAGCAATAAGTCGTGGAGAAAGGCTGCACCCGTTTTGGGTGAAGGAAAAAAATATATTTCACATTTCTCAGAATTATTTATTTACTGGGGACTTATGTAAATCTTTACATGAATATCGTAATAGACAAGTAAATTGCAAAAGCTAAAGTAGGTGGATATTAGGTACCTACACAAGTGAGTACCTTGTTACTATGTACCTAAATAACGAAAAATTGCATGAATTGCTTGCTACTTTGTTGCCAAACTGTGAGGGTTAGCAGAGAGTTACGTTACTTATTTTAAATAGGGGATAATTACAAAATCAGGTTAACTGCTTTCACCTGCCTATACTGATGAGCAGGTGAAATTGAGCCACAAGAAATGAAATGCAAATCTCGGATATACACAAATTAGCGACCATTTTCCTAGTTTGCAGTATGTCCAATTTATTTCACCAAGTTTAGTTCATAAGTTAGTTTGTTAAAGAAAATTTTTGTAAAGTTACGTGTATTATGGTCGGGCACTTTTGGTCTTAGTTGTAGTTTGGTTGTAGGAACCATAATAAGGTGAAAAGCCCGTTATGCCCCAACCCAACTACACCTACATCACTTGAACACATATAATGTCTTAAGTTTAGGGCTGTATTTAGTGGCCACCTCCGCGGGGTCACAGGTTCAGGTCCCGTTGTGCTCTTTTCGTGAGCTACTCACATCATAAGTGCTTTGATACCTTATTAAGAATGCTGATTGAGGCCACTCCCAAGACTAGTTCATGGTGCATTAGAAATATTTTAAGGATAGCATTTTACAATAGTTTCCTTCGACATAATATAATAATATTTATAATACTAACTGTCCCTCGCGGTTTCACGCGCACTCCTGGGATGTACCTACCTACCTAGCCTATATCCCTTTATATCAAGGTATTTACTAGCTTCCGTCCCGCGGTTTCACCCTCGTTCCCGGAATAAAAAGTAACTTATATGTTATTCCAGGGTATGTTCTATCTATGTGCCAAGTTTAATCCAAATCCGTTTAATAGTTTTTACGTGAAAGAGTAACGAACATCCATACATCCATCGTCACAAACTTTCGCATTTTCACTTCACTAGCTTTCCGCCCCGCGTTCCTTTTTCGAGGGTTAAAAAGTAGCCTATGTGTTAATCCTGGGTGCCAGCTACCTCCATACCAAATTTCATCAAAATTGGTCCAGCCGTTTGAGCGTAAAGAAGTAACAAACTCGCAAACTTTCGCACCTAATATTTTAGGATCTATGTGCCGAACATTGTGATCGACTCAGATATTTCGTCGTGACAAACAGACATTGTTACTTTCGAATCTACATAGTATGGACATAAAATAGAATGGACACATCGTCGTGGATTACAACTTTTTGATATCTACCTATAGCCTATATGACCCATCGCAATCCCAAATGAACTAGGAGCATTCGCGAGACCAATCAGATCTAAAATGTCCATTGAAGCTGGTTTTGTGCTGTATAATCGTGGAGTGCAACTGTAGGCACGTGGGACGCGGGCCGCGGGCGCGGGCCGGTGTAACGGTCGGCCCGGATGAGACCGGTCGACGGTCGATTCGTGCGCCCGCGCCAGTGCCTCCACGGAGCGCTGGGAGAATGCGAGATTCCTTTAGTTTTTCATGAGTTTTGTTGGGATCTTTATACTGATGTATTTTGCTGGTACCTACAAGATTATTTTGGATAATATACCTACCCTATTATTATGGCGACGATTCGTCGATTATATTGATTGTTTGTTTGAATGCGCTAATCTCGGGAGTTACTGGTCCGATTTAATAAATTCGGAAGCTACATTATCCCTGAAGGCTACTTTTCATCCCGGGAACGCGTGTGAATTCGTGGGTAACAGCTAGTTTCCTTATAAAGAAGTCTGTCCGTCGATTTTTTCATTATTTTAGGGCTACTATACAATACGAATAGGCCTCTGTTTACCACAATCTCCCCGTGGTCAGTGATGATGTGGCCGATGATGGTAAGCACACAAAGCCTAGAAGGGAAGTGGGTCTCAAGACAGCAGTCGGAACACACCGTTAGGTGCTTGAAGACAGATTTTCGATGACGGTGTAGCTAACCGGTCAGATACTACAAAGCACACTACCACAGTGCTATGGTTTCCTCACGATGTTTTCCTTCACCGAAAGCTCAAGCTCATTGAACCGACAGGTTTCGTCTTGGCTTTCGACGTCACACGACGTAAGCCATCATAGATTTTTTCACGATTCATGGTCCAATAATAAAAATTGATTAGCACGCAATATTAGTATTTAGCTAAGCAAGTGGTAGTGACGTCGGATGCCGAGACGAAGGTCCCGGGTTCGAATCCTACAATGGGCTTGAGCTTTCGGCGAAGGAAAACATTGTGAGGAAACCATGGCACGGTGTTAGGGTACTTTGTAGTAAGTACCGGCCTGGCTGGCTACCACCCTCAAGTTGAAAATCTGTCGCTAAGCACCTTTCGGTGTGTTCCGACAACTGCACTTGAGAGCCAGTTCTTTTTTAGGCTTGTGTGCTTACCATCAACGGCCACATCATCACTGACCACGGTGAGATTATGGTCAAACACAGTCCTACGTAGTAAAAAAAAATATAGTTTTCGAAAGTATTGTAATTGACTACAGATTTCCACACCTGGTACAAATATGTATAAGTATTTAATATAGGTCGGTATAAGTACAAGGTATAGGTACATCGAGGTGCGCGAGCGCACTATAGCGAGCTCATCGAGCCGCAGCTGTCGCGCCGCAGCTGCGCCCGCGCCGCGCAGATTGCGCCGACCTGTCGCTAGTCAGCGCGGCCTTACATCAAACTACTTATATTATATTGATTTATTGTCTATATTTTCTTGAATTTGAATTAAGTACATAGCGTCCGGCCGGATAAAAAAGGTTATTTTTATAAGGTTTTATTTTATTGGTGGACGAGTAAGTTCAAGGTGGAGCGCGAAATTCAAATGTAATCAAGTTTTTTGCAAATTACAGCTCAGTTATAGGTCGTAAGTTATCAACATGCTACTTGTGAGAAGAATGGTAGTATATTTACTGATTAATAACAAAAGAAATCATCAACATATTCCTCCAAGGTATATTAGTAACATTTTCACGAAATAGTCGTATATAGCTGCAATTTGCAAAAAACGTGATAACATTTGAATTTCGCGCTCCAACCGATGGTATACCCTTAAAGCTATGCTGCTTAGCCGGTTGGTTTGTTAGGCCGTACGATGTAGCCAAAGATGGTAAGCACACAACTTAAACACACCTGTAAATGCTTGGCACAAAGTACCCTATCACCATGTCATGGTTTTAATTTAGTAGCTTCCACCCACCCCGCGGTTTCATCAGGGATGCTGAGGGTTCATAAGTTTTCTCGGGATGTTATTCCAGGTTATCTATCTATGTGCCAAGTTTCATCCAAATCAGTTGAGTAGTTTTACGTGAAAGAGTAACAACCGTCCATACATCTGCACAAACTTTCGCATTTACAATATAAGTAGGATGTCAATACATAGGTTGACAAGCATTTAGACAATCCACATGATGGTAAGTGGTCACCGGTTACGGACATTTGTAATGCCAGAGGAATTGTCGATATGTTATCGAACTTGAAGACATTTTTACACGGTCTTTTTAAGAGGACGCTTGCATATAAACGCGATTAACTACATACCCCAGAACAGATTTTCAATCGAATCCTTGGCGACATCACGAAAAACAGGACAGTTATAAAAACAAATAATAATACAAGTCAACAACAAAATATAGACTACATTTACCCGACTACCAAGGAAGGGTTATTATTTCAGGAACGCGCGTGAAACAGCTAGTATGAAATAAAAAGAATTTGATACGATTTGTTTCATCAAAGTATCTACCTGTCTATGCAGTTTTATGCTAAATTTTCGTAGATGTAGATATAACGGTAGAAAGAATCTTCCTATTTTAGAAGTATGGCATATGAAGAGTGAAACAATCTGTAATGTGTAGTGCAACAGGTTACCCAGATAGAGGATGACCGGCAGGGTGGCAGGGTGGATGGTGGGGTGGTGGGGCAGTAGTGCGCGGGCGCAGGGCGCGGGTGGCAGATGCACCGACAGCTGTCGCGGCGGGCACGCGTTCGATTCCCGCTTATACCTACGCTACCATTATGTCGTGCCTGCTTTATTCTTGACACACCTTTTGTATACCTTTGTTAGGCTTTTTGTACTTTCTTGAGTTATTCGCTTTTGCTGATTAGATTCGCGGTTTCGTTTGGAATATTTGATGTGGCTGTATGATTTTTTCATACATGCCCTAATACATCCGATCCTATTTGAAGATTTTTCCAAAGTCGGGCAGAAAAATGTTAAGCGTAGAGCTAAATTAAGGTTTTCTCTGTATTATTTTTTGCATTTATGTTAAACTAGATGTTCCCCGCGGTTTCACCCGCTTTCCCGAGATAAAAAGTAGCCTTGTCCTTCTCCATATCATAGACTAACTGCATGCCAAATTTCATCGCGATCTGTTCAGCGGTTTAGGCGTGAAAAGGTAACAAAACAAATAAACATATACCTATTCGCTCTTTGATATACAAACGGCATATTTACAATTATAAATGCGAAAGTTTGAGAGAATGGACGGACGGATGGATGTATGGATGTTTATTACTCTTTCACGAAAAAACTACTCAACAGATTTGGATAAAACTTGGCACATAACTAGATCATACCCTCGAATAACGCGGAACCATACCCGGAACGCGGGTGAAACCGCGGGGCGGAAGCTAGTTTATATTAGTATGGATGATGAAAGAAAAAGGACGTCTGCTCATTTTCATGTTATCAGTGAAACGTCACGGAGCTTTCTATCAAGGTTCCTCCATTGATAAGGCAACAGCTGTTTAAACATTATAGGTAGGTACACCTATATTTAATGCGATTGATTAAATATTGTTTACTATTTAGGCAGCTTTACACAATATTTTTGACAGCTAGTTTAATGGATGATTCCTTCGTGAAAATCTATTCAGGCGTTTCCAAAGAGGACGCTTTCAACGATACCTTATGTCAAATAGGGTAGTTTTTCCTGACATCAAATCAGCTACTTTTTAATAAATGTCAAAACGATAGTTTATATAGAATTATGTATGAAATACTACACTATGACGTCATAGTTTCACAGCATCATTTGACTCTACTCTAGTTGGTTCTACTGGTAATTACTAAATAGTAGTTTATGATACTGTTGCATAATAGGGGTTATTAAATACGAGTGTGAGTTTAAGTACCGAGCGAGGTTCTTAATAGTATCACACGAGTATTATCTAAACTCATATAATAATGTAATTTAAAGGTAAAAAATCGATAATATTTTGTCATAGGTTTTCATGACTTACGGGTATCGATTATTCGTCATTTCTATTGCCGCCTCCACAATTTCAGATCCAAGTTTATTTCACCTAAGTATCACTGCTATGTTTCTGTCATTTTTGGCCAAAATAAAATATGTATGCAAAAAATCAATAAAATAAACAAACATTAATCATCATGGCGCCCAAATCCATGTGGGGAAAAACTCCTAAGTTGAGATCTCTACCGCGTACGCGACCACAAACAATGTAAATTTGCATCTAGAATTGAATTTATACTGATTGATTCCTACTAATTGTTTAGTCCTGATGTCTGGCCACTTATAATGTTTTTTTCTTTATTATTTCGTTTGACAAGTTGACTGACAGTAATTGAAGTATTAAAACCCAAAAAACATAATGAGTGACAGACATGTCCAAATACTTGTAGGTACTTTATTAGAAAAAAAGTTATTTTATAACATTTACTTGGGAAGAAAACTGTACTATAATACAATTTTTTTATTTCATTATACACAGGTGTGCATAAAGTGGGTCATTAATGTACTGTTTATGTTACTGATTTTATAATTAGCCCATTACGATATGAGAGTAGATAAAATCATAAATAGCATTAAATTTTAAATTTGATGTTTCCACGTGTTTTTAGATGTTTTATGCATTGATTAGTGTTTGGTCATTTATTTTTGACACTGTCAACTAGCCTATTATGATAAGTAGATGAATATACAAAATCATAATCCTCCTTTTTGCCGCCGTAGTCGGGTAAAAATCACTATGGCAGTTAAGTGTAGGTAAAAAGCATAGTCGAAGGTGGTCGTCTACTCAGCGCGTAAATAAATAGTCTAAACATCCTGTGTTGATAACCTGCCTACAGACCCACATTCTGCCTATACTCTGTACTGTCACCTCAGCACTCAATTAAATACTTTGATTTTAGTGCAGTGATTTTTTTAAACTGGCTTTTGATGCCGAAGGTCCTAAGCACATAAATCCTTATTAAGTTGACCTTTTTAATTAGGTTAGGTTGGCGTAATGATGGACGTAGAAAAAAAATCGTTGGCGTATTATAATATGCATTTATTAGGCCGGTTTCCCAATCGCTGTTTAACCAACGTTTAACTAGATGGGATTTTAACAAGTTTGATTAATGAAATAAATTAATAAGTTTGATTTTGATTTGATTATAATCCAATTAGCTTTTATTTAAGTACTAGCTGTCTCCCGCGGTTTTATAGGGGTTCCGAGTGTAAAAAGTTGCCTAATTCTAGCTCGATTTATCGCCCCCGAAACCCCCTGCATACCAAATTTCATGAAAATCGTTGGAGCCGTTTCCGAAATTCAGATTATTATATATTACAAGAATAGCTCGTTTAAAGGCACAGATTTAGAAACAATAGGTTTAAAGATATTATTAGATAGATAGTAACGAGTAGGTACTTTTGCTTTACTGAGTATTAGAATGCGTGGTATTTTCTGATCTAATTGATAATAATAAACAATAAAAAAATATGCATTTTGACGTGAAATGTAATACAGGCTGTAGTTGACAATGCCCGTACTATACGTTGTTCACAAAAATTACAATGGAATCAACAGTTTTATGGTTTCTTGGAATGAGCCACTCCAGCCGAGGCCAAACTTCACACAAGTTTATATATACCGCTTTATAAAAACATTTTGAGCCTTATTACAATGTTCTACAAACGAGTTTTTATTCGGGGAAGTGATAAAGAGAATGGCAAAGGTGTGCTCCTTCCTTTTGTTCTAAATGAAGCGAATTTCGTTCGGAAATATTTGTATTCGCAAAAAATTAAGATCCCTTTTGTATTTTTGTCTATGGGAAGGTAGAAAATGATTATTTCTTAGATTTTGCATGATGGTTTCTCGATGTTTTATAGAAAGGCATAATGGAGGTAAGTTTGAAGCTTTTGTAATTTGCATATTAAAAAGAAACACCTTTGTAGATTATTATTTGCACATGGTATTTTTTTATGAATATTTTAGAATTGTGGCTATTTTTTTGATTTGAATGATTTTACTGTGACATTTTTTTTCGACTGCTTCTTTATGGGTTTCTACAGAGGGATCTAAAGTTTCTCCGGGAAAAAAAGGATATTCATGATGTATCTTTAAAATTGGTCAAAAATGTAAACAATCTTTTGTTATATTTTTAGTGCTATTTGGCAAATTACATGTATGGAAAGAATAATATTATTTAAATATAAAATAAATAATAGTGTAGGTAGGTACCTAGTTAGGTATATTATTGGCCTATTTTGTTGTGTCTAATAAATATAACTATAATTTGGCCTTTTCTAAAGAAACCTACAACAGGCACAGGATTTAATTAAAGTTGCTTTATTAAAATCCTATCACAATACATTATGACAATTTCAATAAGGAATAAATAAAACACAATAAACTTACCTACATTGAACTTATGACGTATTACATTTCACCCCCATTTATCACTTTTTCATTCATCTACACTGCACCCGGGTATTTCCACAGTGTAACCATATGAAAAAATGTTTGCCTAATAATACCGAGAATATGAGGGTCGACAATACAAATCTATAAAATTATATATAAATAGTAAGTAAATATATTTTGTAATTAGATTTAAGTTTAGTTTTAATTTGTTGTTTTTGTTAATTTAATATTAAATTGTAAATGTGGACTTCTTTTTTTCTATTCAAATCTTGTTATTTATTTTTTTCATTTGATGTGTTATTAAATTTATTTAAATAATTTTACTAATCGTATATAAATATTGTATAGATAACTACGAATAATACAAAAAAAAACTTTATTTTGTTATCAAAGTAATATTTCTATAATTTTTTTTTAATAATTGATTTGATTTTGTAAAAAAATAGTAAGGGCCGGTATTTACATCATTGATTAGCTCTTAACCGTTAATACCTAATGATAAAGGCGGATGATGTTTACTTACATTCAATTAACCAAAGGATGTCTTCGAGACAGCGCGAAATTGTTCACTTCGGTGCATTAACATCCACATATCATCTTTATTTTATACATTTTAAGTACCTATATAGAGTAGTAGAAGTACCCTTTGATAACCATAAATTACTTTGCCATTGCTTTCGATTTTGAAAAATGGGTCTTCAATGGGACCTTCGGAGATATTGGGCATAAAATAACGTAGTATTTTTTTGGTAAATAGCTGAAAACTAGGCTTAGGTGAGAGCGTATGGGTGCTAATAATAAAATTAAAAATAAATATGTACTCACATTTTTAGAACCGACGAATAACCGCGGAGGACGGCTAGTAGTACCTATGTGGATAAAATATGAAACAGAATTATTAAAATTATAAAAAAATATATAAGACTAAGTTATTGAGACATAATGAAAATGTAGATATAAAAATATATTTATTTACCATTCAAGGGCTTTAAAAAGAGCGCTTTGCAGCATCTTTCATCATCTAACATCCCTGAGCTACAAAGTTAAAGTCCTTAACTATGTCCTTAACTTTAAACATAACATCAAATAAAAAAATACACGAACTTATCTTATAACCTATCCAACACTATACTCGATCAATCAAGGCCTATTGAAGAAAAAAAATTAATTCATTTATCAATGAACTTATAAGTCGAGTCATGATTATCATCTGATCATTGACACGAAAAAACAATGACGTCATCGCGTCCCATGATCGAAAAATATCACCACGTGGGTTGCGCGTGGTTATTTACGCGACCGTAAGGATTTTGATGTATCTTTTAGCATTTTCCTTTGTATTCTATGCCGATATCGACTCAGGCGCAGGTAGTGGCGGGCCCTGGATGGACGGTTTGAATGTCGAATATCACGGGGTTGCTAGACATTAAAATATACTTACCCCAAATTTGTAGTCTTACTTTATATTTTTCAGTAATAATTTGAACGGAAAATCTTAGTCAATTAAGGTTGTTTTAAAAAAAAAATAATCTAGCTTAGAACGCCTATAATGTTTAATTGTAGTAGTAATGAGTTTTCAAGAAATAAAGTTCCAGCAGTAAACCATCGAAGTTGAATGAAGTGTGTAGGTACCTACATAATTTTATGCAAATGGAATCAATCAACTTGCAAATTATCGAAAAGAAATGGTTTTACTTTTGATGTATTGTGGGAAAAAGATAATTTTAATCTAAATAGGTAGTCATAAATTAAACATGGGTGTGGCTTAGTAACTCGTTTGACCAGTCATAATGTTCGAAACTAAGAATTCAATATGAAATTTTATCAGTCCTAGCTAACTCAATACCAGACCTATTTCATTCACAAAGATAATCGTCATGATTCTATGACCAGACGAACTTTGAATCGAACAACGTGAAAAGCTCCAATATGCGTCATTGCGACCGACACGTCGCGTTCACGAAACGTGTCAAGGTGCACAACTTTCAAAACATTACAACACTGGAACGAAATTTTCCCCTACAACGTGCGAATTTCACCCGTCGACAACACCGTCGGGAAGTTCAGGAACCACTTCCCAGAACGATAAAGGGCCGGGGCGGGGCGGCGGCGGGCGCGGCGGGGGGAAGACGGCGCGACAGCTGCGCCTGCGTCGCTCACCCCGACCCCGCGCCGCGGCACTCCGTCACCGGTCGTCGCACGAAACACACGTCCGCGCACGACACTCCGCGAAATTCGCGCGTAACATTCCGTTGGGCTCGAGTGCGTGAGTTCAAACTTACCAAGTTGATAAACGTAGCCGTTCGGAGGAGCCGGAGCGTCGTACCGGGCGGTGAAGGACACGCATCGGGCGCGGCGCAGGAGCGGCCGTCGGCATCCTTTGTCCGGGAGGCCCGTGTGGCTGGGCGGTGACTGGCGCTATATTCGGTTTGTGTGCGATATTGCACCAGTCCCGGCCTATCCAAGCGGGCCCGGCCGTCGAAGACCGCTATTCAGGCGCTCAGCATCCGCGGCGCGCAGTCCCGTTAGCTGGCCGGTCGGTCGTTCACTGCGGTGGCCACGCTTAGGACGCGATTCGGTGTAAACCTTGTGATTTTGTATCAAATTGCACCTATCCCGGCCTGCCTGTAGCCACCGTACACTGGACGATTACCGTGGATACCTTTGTGCTGGAATATAAGGTAATATAAACTGACAACATAACGGACAAAGTGTACCCTCATATTTGATTTTTTGTCAACGTTAAGTTATTGAAATTAGGTCACATCTTCAGTAGGCAGTTATGTGATGTAAAGTTTGTAAGTTATTAGTGTCAAATCGAGGTTTAGATAGATAGAAAGTCTTGTAAGTTATCCGGTCGCTCTGCAGTGATTCATTTTGTAAGAAAGTTTAAACATTCGGTCTCGAGGTGACTGAATTGATGTAGACACCGTCCAATGCAAGCCGACCGGTTTCCTCGTAAATCGTAATATATAACTATGCATGCAATGTGTTTCTTTACGTATATGTATGTATGTACATTGGACAGCCAAAACGAAGGACATTTACACGGAGAATGGGTTTTTGTGAACCTACCTAACAACTCAAAACTAGAAACAGCTGATGTTCATTCATGTTTTATTAATATTTACATTGTCATTCTATCTCCGTCGATCGAATGTAGATTTATAGATTTATTCAATTTGGTTATGTCTGTATAACTTAACGACGGATTTAGGAACATCATTTTTCACATCATGTTATGAGGGTAGGATTGTTAAATATTAACCAATAATTTTCAAATGGGGGAAAGAATCATTGAGAAGTAAAAATAGCTTGAGGAAAAAATCCCTCAATAAATTGCTTCGTACAAATCAATGTTTATCACAATGCTTAAAAACGACCTACCAGTTAATAAGGAGTAGAATCAAGTTAAACGAATTAGGTAAGTAGCTATATATCGATAAATTAATAATTCTGTAGCGATAAATTAATATTTCTGGTCTCTAATGGATGGAACTAAACACGTGTGATTTTTAAACTCAAACTTTCCTATGTCCGAAAGCCCATTCAAAGTTAAAGTCAAATTTGTATTATTGTCATCATTGTCATTTTGCTCTTAATTGACAGTGACAGTTATATTTCATTGATCAGGCTTCTAGAAACTGGAGGTAAGATTGACGATATCCAGCCATACCTAAACAGTTAACAATAACCAGCTCTATAAGTAACTTATACATTTTACCGGTTTTTGTGACGTCTTCTGTCACTGTAATTGTTTCGCTGGCATTTCTGTAAACATAAATGGCAGCTGAAGGATACTTTCTGAGGGTAACACCACTCCAAACTCGTAGTGATACTTGTTTGTCACTTTCTGAGGGGGTTGAACCCTTTACTTCCAGGTTTCTATAATCCTGTTTTTGACATGTCGTTTAGGCGGGATGTTTGACTGTTAATCACTTTTAAATCTCGAAGCTAAATACATTTGCCGTTAAAGCCCAGCAAATTATCCGCGTGCAATTGTTCGTAATTTTCGGATTGCCATGCCAAAAGCTTCGTTAATTATATTTCTGGGGCTATGTAGAAGCAAGAATTAAAAGCTTTTGAAAGACTTTGAATGGATTACGGCTTCTCTTTGATATTACGATTATTTTTTCATTTTCCTGGTACAATACGCTTAATCATTGTTTTGATATTAGGTATGTAAGTACCTGTTTTCATTTTTATACTAATCAATGGCATGCGTCCTTTCTCGCGATTGTCTGACCAGTTATAGGTATAGGTACCTAGGTATTTTTTATTTCCATTCTCATTTGTCATAAGTTTAAGAATTTTTATATTCCTATTTTATAAAAGACTGACTGATTGATTGAATGAGAGATCAATCTAGAACTAATGGTCATAGAATGATATTGCGATGATAGGTATGTTCCTTTTTCTATGAAGGGGTGAAAATAAGAAAGGAATTTACGTTGTTATTCTCTTTATGCGAGTAAGATAGATAAGTGATCACCCACGAACACGTAGCAATATTCCTCACCCTCAAGTTTTGACCTTTATACCCCTTCAATTTGGTAGTAACGTCCTAAATTAGGAGGGCCATAAACCCAAGACTCATGTAAAATATACAAATATCTCGAGAAATTATTCACATCTGGTCGACTGAACCCGAACTAAGCAGAGCTTGCACTATGGAAACCAGAACTAGTGTTACCTACACTTGTAAAATAATTACACCCACTTGGAACAAAAATATACCTCACATGTTCACGCTCACAAATGGTCTTAGATGCAAACCCAACCCACCTATGATGTGGTAGTCAGGGTAATTAACAAATCTTCATCTCGGTCTTCGTAGTCTATAAGATTGCTTTCTAGTCTTTGTTCTCAATTTAGATGTCAAAACAGCAATTGTGATCTGAATGTGCACGCCAATTTCAGCATAGTTATTTTCTCTTGGCCCAAACTAGTTTGTATAATAAGCCGTTATGATCAACAAACTGGTCAGCCAGTCTATAAGTCAATTTAAAATTATAATAGGCCATGTCACTGGACCATCCGTCACTTATTTTCGGCAAGGTCATGCAATGTGACCTGTGGGTTTGGAGTCTGGACAAAAGCCAATCGCAATTTTTCCATTTTCAGGATTTTGTGTGGGTCCTTAGTTAATGTATTTTTTTAACAAAAGTGGCTCTATCCTACTCTCTCTGTTGTCTTGAGATATTCTTTGAAGATTACGATTCCTGTTTTTTTATTGTCTAAGGAACCTCGCCACACAGCCAAAGAGAGCGACGCAGTTGTGATTTTTAATTGGGCAGTTTTGATTTGTCTATACTGAGCAAATTCGTATGTGTTTTGGCTGGAAAGCACAAAAGCTTTATTTTTTATGTGAAGGATTAAGGATAATTCAATACTATGTAAATACTGATCTTTGAAAATGAATACATTATTACTAAGGTACAGTATGAAACAACTTAGGTAGATGAAGCATCGGCAAAATTCGTAAAATCGATCGTTCCCGAAGAGTGCGCCTATAACATTACCCATGAGTAAAAAAATGATCGGCGAAAATGATCTTGTTGAACGTTGAATTAGTTGTGTAAATCGGAAGTGAAGTGTACGAAAACGATTTGCCGATGCTACATCTAAGTTGTGTCATACAGGTCATACTCATACTGTACAAAAGTACGGGTTTGAAAATCCTCAACGGCGTATAAGTTATCTCAAACAAAAGATGTAGGTACAAGATTGTTATTTCATATTTCTAAAATAGCGTCTTGCATCATTTCAGATCATTAAATATGTATAATATAAATTCATAAAATAAATTTTATAATGATGGTATTTAATTTATTGTATATTTGACATGGCAACATATTTCTTACACTTAAAACTGTTAAAATGTAGTTTTAAGAATAAAATTACATTTATGATAATTTCTATGCTAATTTCATAAAATCTTGTCAATTATCATTTTTGATTAAACTTTATCTGTCACTGTCACAATGACATTGTCATTTTACCGATTAAGTATAATCAAGCTTTGTGAAACTGGCCCTAGTAAACTAGGTACTTGATGTTAATTTTATGAAGAGCCGGTTTAGCAGTCGGTAACTGTAATATCGTTTTCTCAGTTGTGTAAGCGAGGCTTTATTTAACCAACATTTACCAATAGGTGTCACTTTAGCAATTATTTTAAGTCGAGCTTAACCTTACTTAACTTATGACTTACAGGATGATTGAAAAACCGGCCCTAAATTGAGAACAATATTTACTTACTAACTACCTAATTTAGTCTGGACTTTTATTTCGTTTAAAAAAAACGTCAAATTAGTCCGTTTATTGGTTTATTCCAAGGATTTCAAATTGTTTGCAACTCACTACTATTTCCCCGTAAACCCGTAAATGACAATGGAATGGCATACCTAGTTAATTTGACAGCTTTGAATATTCTTTCGAACTAATAATTTATGAAAGAGTTATTAGGTGATTATAATTAGTAGTACCTTACCTATAGTAGATTGTAGCACAGTTTTACTATGGAATAGTTAAACTTTGATTGTAGTTTCAAATTAATTTTAAATTTTAGCATCTGCAAAGTATTAAACAAACTTAAGTACTTCGCTTGGTATCTCATACTCGCACGTAGTTGACGTGCGAGTATGAGATTTACATAGGTATTATACAATATTGAATATTTAAAGTAAATTGTCTAGTATAAATCCAAGCTGTGGCTTATCGCATCCTCATACTTATACAATGAATATGCATGTAGGTACCTACACAATAGTACTATAAGTCGTGAATCAAGCGGAAAGATGATTCACTGAGCAAGTTAAGAAATCGTGCAACCGTTATGATTTAAATTGCTGCAGCTGACAAGGGGCATTCACGGATTGCGGTACCTACATACTTTGGTCGGTGTACATTGTATAAAAAGTTCACTTTTCACCGGCTAACGGAAAGTATGTTTCGCTTGACGCAGACTGGGACCTGCGTCATTTGAATTTTGTAAGGTTTCGCGCTTCAAGGTATTTTGTTAACCCCTGTTTGTCTATGGTGTAACTAAACAATCAGGGTGGATTGTTTTTATTGGAGTCACGGTGACTAAAAGCAGAGGCATATTTAAGGATTTGGCGCCCCGGGCCAGTTAACGTTGCTGCCCCATTACGTGACGATAAAGTATTTAATTTAAGAAAAATACCAGAAACATCTTTCGAAGCGTTATTTGTTTTAATTTAAATGTGAATTAAAACAGGTATAAAATGTAATGAAAAATAATCGTAGGTAAGCTTGACAATAAAAGGTGCCCAGAGAAGGCCACAAGGAGAGGCTTCAACGCCCCTCGCAGCCTGCGCCGCCCCGGGCCAAGCTAAAATTGTAGGTGCTTGTGTTGGTAATATTATTTCTTATGTATCTAAATGTATTTTTTAAAATGTATAAACTACTAGCTGACCCGGCAGACGTTATCCTGCCCTGAACAAATAAAAAACTGGGACCTAACTACCTATACCTACCTACCTCTACCTACCTCTACCTACCCCTACCTACTTCTACTTACCCCGTCTACCCTACCTACCCCTACTTACCTTACCTACCTACAACTTCCTATTTACCGAACTATTTTCCACGTAACTTTTTTTTTCTGTACTAATTTTGCGGAGAGTATCACACAAATTTCCATCCCCTATTTTAGGGGCTGGGGGATGATTTCCAAAAAAAATAAGGCAGGTATTTTTCGTTAGTAACAAAGAGTCTGTGTACCGATTTTTAGCTTCCCACCTTGAAAACTGCGAAAAGTCCCATATAAAATTTCATCCCCTCTTTTAAGGGGTTGGGGGCAGATTTCCGAAAAAAAAAATGATGCACGATTTTTTGTTAGTCACAAATAGTCCGCATACCAATTTATAGCTTTCTACCTTGAAAATTGCTGAATACTCCATACAAACTTCCACCCCCCATTTTAGGGAAGTGGGGGGTTAGAAAGAGACTAAAAGTAGCCTATGTCACTCCCCATCCCTTCAACTATCTCTACTTGAAAAATCACGTCAATCCGTCGCTCCGTTTTACCGTGAAAGACGGACAAACAGTCACACAGATACACAGACACACATGCTTACTTTCACATTTATATTATTAGTATGGATGTATAAACCATAGTCTTTATGAAATGTAAAATAAATTCTAAATAGAAATAATGTTACAATTAGTTAAGTAAATAAACGTTTACTTAACTAATTCATAAATAGCATAAATTTGTCAACAAATATACATAGTTGCATAATTTTTATATCTACCAGCTCATCACATGTTTTGAGGGCCATGGGCCCCTGGGCCCCCTTCTGGATGCGCTGATACCACATGACAACAGGTAAAGTAGACGGCAGTTATGTAATTTATAAACAAAGAACGGTCTTATAGTCATTGCTTGTCAAACATAATCCCCCAATTTTCACATGAAAGTACCTATTAATGGTAATATAGTTTAATATTGAATAATCATTAACCAATCAGTCTTCCAGACACTGGGCGTAACCGACACTCTATGACGAGAATAAATAATAATATGAATTTATTGATAAAAACAATGACATTAATATTTTTGATATGACTTAAAACTAACATTAGTATGTATCACACACAATATAATTCCAGATTCCAATATTTTTAATAATTTATCGTTATTAGAGCTTTCAGAAACCGGCGAATCCTAAATCATGCAATTAAACTCTTTGACAGCTCAACGCTATAATTTGCCGCCATTTTGCTTCAACTAACATGACATGACAGTAGGTACCAGGTACCAACATAAAAAAAAAATACTGACTGGGGGACGCGCGGACGGGCGAAACTAAACTATCAACGACTGATAGTTGATCCTTACAACCAGCGAAGTGTATTTCTAGTCTAATGATACCTACTTTCCTCAATGCAAAATAATCGTATCCACTGGCAGATAGTAGGTAAACACTAAATAAAAAATAAGTACCTCCGCAACTTTCCCTCTTAATCGCTGTATAAAATAATCATTAATAAAATGGAGATTGTTTTACATTACCCGCTTAGCGTAAAAAAATAAAACATTACATAATTACCGCTTAACAATGTAAGATGAGTGTTTTCTTAATTTGTCTGCTTTATACAGTGTAGCATGTATTTTGTATTCGGTCTAGTGAGTTCGTGTCAAGGCCGTTGGTCCCCTACCCTAATGTTACATCCGAAATTGTAACCACGTGTTAAATAATAATATTATTATTGTTGTCATGTACTTTTGTTATTTCAATGAAGCATGTTCCTGAAGACCGTTAGCTGGTTAAAAATTACATTCGAATAGAATTGCCATGTTTCTGAAATTTTTAGTAAGTACCTCTGAATTTGATGCTATTGATGCGAATACATTTATTAAAAAACGCAGAAAGAAATTAGTTTCATGAGTTTCCCACGAGGATTGGATACAGGACTTGTCTGATGGGTGAATTCTGTCCTTCAAAAAGTAGTAAAACTGGCTAACAAGATTTTAATACTCTGTTGTTGTTAATATCATCTTTACGAATGGTAAGTTGAGTTCTGCATTGCGAACTATATAACTGTAGGACTTAACTATCTTTTTTTTAAGTTGGTAGCCTCTGATGGATGCTCCAACCTTACCGGACAATCGGCGAGCGCAGAGGACTCTCAGCCGGGTTTCATTTAGGTAACCACGCCTGATGGCACCCCCGAGTGGGGTACGAACCTCGGATTAACTACACTATTTATGATTCGAAAAGTAAACATCTCTTATGTAGGTATTCGTCTATACCTACCATAAACTTTGGGTAAGAAATAAAAAAAAAAGGCAACTTTTATTAGTCAGGTAACCCTAATTCATGTTTTCTTTCAGTCTAGCGGAGCGGAGGCAGGCAAACGACCACCATATAATGCCAAAGCTACGATGTTGGATTCAAGGTTTGAAGAATCAGTGGTTATTCTTAGCATAGTAAGTGTTGAAGTGATCACCCAAAGCTTAACCTTCAAGTGGAATTGCCGCTACACAGCGGTAGGTGCTTGGATTTAAAGGTGGTAGCTAGCTCGGTATACAGTACCCGGATTTTCTGATATGATAATGAATAAATGATTGCGAAATTCTTTGTTAGTTTCCTATTATTCGGTTCATTGCAATCGTTTTAGGATTATCGCGAAGAACCGAATTTTCAAATTATCCTGCGACATAATATAAGATGCCTATTGTAAAATGAAGGTGAAAGAAAACATAAACAACTCAATATGTTATATAAATACAGGTAAAATGGTAAAGTAATTAATAGTACCTATACTAAGGTCATATTATATTCTTGTTTCTCATATTATTTGCGTATAATAATGTCACGCACGATTCAAGTGCAGCTGCTCTGCCGGTACCCGGAACACCGATGCTTGGTGACTGATCTTTTAACTCGGACTTTATTAGCTTCTTATAAGTAACTAACAAATTAATTAAGTTAAAAAACTTAAGGACAATCATTTTTTTATTCATATCCATTAAGTATTGTCGGATTTACATGTATAGCAAACAGATCAATTGAACACCGGGAAGTGGGTTAAAATTGATTTGCAAGTTTCGACCTAAACGGAGAAAGAACTTTCGGGGATCTAATTTTGAACAAACTAACATTTATAGATAAATTCATATGAATTTTAACCAATTAAATATTTACAAAAACTAAAAATTTAAATAATATTCTAACCCTATTTACAAAATACAAAATATTTACAAGTAAAAAAGTTGTGCCAGATCACTGCCCTGAGTGAACGTGCCAAGAAGGCTGGCGGCATTGCCACGTTGAATGGCAATGCTGTAATACATTTGGCTCCTAAACGCAGGCAACTGCTAATTTTAAATGACGCATTGTCTAGCATCGTACCAATGTTGGGGGAAGGTAAGGCTTGGAGCCAGAACCCTGACTCCCATTTGGTGGAAGCAAATTTTAACGTGTTTAATTATCGTATTAAGTTATTCTTTTTCGCAGCATTTCTACCCTTAACTGCCGGAAACAGCTTTTCATCGTGGTAAGAAGCAAGCGAGCATGCATCGTTCAAAACTAGTACTACGTCCCGTCATGACGTCACTACAGCACAGCGAATCAACGAATCGAACTTGACGTTTATTAAAAACTAGCTGTCTGCGGCTTCATTCGCGTGATAACAAGTAGCCTGTACCTTCGGAGCAGGGGCGGCCTTTGGGGGTGGCGATATTAGAAAAATGTTAGTTTTAGAATTAGTTGCATACATCATTTCTGAACCCCTAATTCTTTTAAGTCATAAACTAAGGTGTATTATACCTTAGATATCAAGTATGATTAATAATTAGTTATCTTTGTGTATATAAATTTTTGTTACAAACTTAGCATTTCTCGTCAAGCATCACCATTAAAACTAATTTCACACAGACAAGGGCCTCGCACAATCTACCCGCCCGGAGCCTTGCAATAGCTAAGGCCGCCACCGCTTCGGAGATATTGTACCTTCCTATTAGTGAAATAATTTTTCGAATCGGACCAGTACCATTACACAGAAGACAAGAATACATGGTTGTAGTAGCTTCTCTCTGCACTTGCAGCCCCCTGGCCAGGTGATAATTGTATGAAGTTTATCTATATTTAAAACTGTAATTACATAAATAAAAAAAAATAAAAAAGATTTTGATGGATCTTTTTTTTTTAAAAGAAGCCTTGCTGAGTTTCTTGCCGGAGTCTTCTCAGTTCAAGTGTATTCCGAACCGGTAGTAGAGTCTATTGTAAAACTGTAACTTTTGACATTCATAAGTGCCTTATTAGGGCCTAAACTGAATAAATGAGTTTTGATTTTGATTTGCGCGTTCAAACAAACTCTGCAGCTTTATTATTAGTAGATATGTATGTAAAATGTAATTACGAGCTTATTAATGTCAGTGCATGAGTACCTAACCTCTACACTTTGTAACTCATTTAAATTTCGCAGGAATCTATTGAATGCGTCGATTGTTCTATATTTAGTTAAGTATCGAGCAATGTTTATGATAATTTGTTATATGTCTTACATAACATTAATGTATGATGACTAATAAAATTGATGACGTATTAAAATGTTTGAATTAAATCAATAATATTATGCTGAATTGCGGTTTTATTTTATAACTCGTAAGTGAGTTAATTGAAATTTTAAGTCGATTTATTCTTGTTAGATACAAGTATAAATTGAGTTAGTTCCTTTATATTTTTATTAGATTTTGCATTTAGTACATATTGTCTTTTATGCAGAAAAATACGGTTAGGTATTTAAAAATAAGAGTATATTTTATTTTTCTAATATTAGGTATATTAGAAAAATAAAACAAGCTTCCACCTCGCGGTTTTTCCCGTGGGTGTTTTGTTTGGTATAAAGTACCTACCTATTTTTTATTTTACTCCAAGTTTCGATGTAGATAACTCTGTGCTAAGTGTCATTTAAACCTGACCAACCGATTTTATCCCTGGAAAAAAGTTCACTCAACGCGGGTGAAACCGCGGTGCGGATACTAGTAAGAAATAAAAACATAATACCGATAATCATGATAATAAAAAATCAATATCTGCCAGTTCGATTCATTCACAATCCATCCACAAATCTAACGAAATCGGTGCTTATTTTCGTGGAAAAAAACTATTTTAGGAGCCCTAAACCTTTATTGTTTAATCGGATTTGATTTGTAAAGTCAAGGTCTTGTGGCAAAAAGGTTGAAATTCCTAGCGATCGAATTCAGTCAGCGTGCAGTGGGCAAAAATCAAGTCATTCTTTACTTGGATATGTTAGGCAGATCGTCCGCCTTAACGGGCCAAACGACTATAGATGTTTAGCGTTAGAGAATATGACTGAGAAGTTAGTGAAAGAAATAATAATTATTATCTTAAAAAAAAGAGTAAAACGTCCTTCAGAGACAATATAAGTAATATGGGATTACCATACTGAACCCAACGTAAAAATAATTATTGAATTCGGTTCATAAGCAAAAAAGGTATGCGTGAACAAACATTAAAAACAAGCTATATTTTTGAGATGACGCTAATCTGATTACAATATCTAAAGCCAATTATTTTTCAAACTCTGTATGAATCAATACTCAATACTATGCATAGCATGTGTGTAATAGGTCTTATAATAAAAAGGTAACAGTTCACGTGCACCTTGTAGGGCACGGCAATTAAAATTATAATGGTGCCGATTCTGTTGTTTACGAACTTAACTAATATTAGACAAGTCACCTCTCTTTCATTTTAACCTTATTGAAAAAAGATAGAACATTTTTAATGCTGTCAGTTTAATCCATACCGTAGTAATGTACGGGTAAATAGTCGTGACCAATAAAGATCGCGCTTAAATTCACGTTGAAATGTGTAATCGGATTAAACTGACAGGACTCAAATATCTTGCATCCCTTTCTTATATTTACTATTAGCAAAGCTATTAGAAAGAGATATAGTGAGATTCAATTTATTTTAGTTCGTAAACAACAGAATCGGCACCATTATTTACTAGATGTTCCCCGCGGCTTCATTCGCGTTCCCGGGATAGAAAGTAGCCTATAACCGATAACGTATATATATAGCTTCCTAGTACTAGTACGCAGTATATTATTTATTCTAAAATATTTTTTCGAATCGGACCAGTAACTCCGGAAATTAGCGTTAAAACAAACAAACTCTTCAGCTTTATTATTAGTATGTATAGTTAAATAAGAAGTAATTAAAAATATGTTTATATTTGTGATTATATCTCTAGCATGAAGTATGTCACATTTTATAATATTAAAATCCAATCACTTCACAATAAACAAAAATTGTTCCGTTTCTGTTGTTCACATCTCTCTCTATCTTGACAAGATGAAAAAGGAGTTTATTAGGCAAATTTATTTTTTGAAAATCCACGTAAGTAGGTATACAGTTTTAGTTTTCATAAAAATCGGCCTCGAGATTCCTTTAGGCATTTTTCGCTATTCCCTATACTTCAAGATTTGGACCACCACGCCCACTTGAAAAATTCACCTGTATTCCGTCCGTCCGATTGAAAAACGGTCAAAATAGGCCACAGACAATACAAAATAGACAAACTTGTAAATAGTATATTTATTTTAGATCGTTACACTTAATTTAAAAAAAAAACAACAAACATTGCGTTAACAAAATATACACTGTATAATCACATAATGTCATCTGTCAGTTCGTAATGACGAAAACAGATTACCACTGTCCGGTATTGAAGTATTTTTATATCTTCGTGTTGTTCTCATTCTACCCGCGGCGATACTGTCGAAAACCCATTTCGAGCATATTTCGCCTTCGCCCTTTCCTATTTTTATGTCAAAATCAGCTGATCGATCGCCGCCATTTTGAGTTAAGACGCCATTACGCGTCAAGCCGCCATTTTGCGTAGGTCCGCCATTTTGTACGACAGCGCCGCATAGAGTTAACAGCTGTATGGCAGCGTCTTTTTGGTCAGCATTAGGCGATATTTGGACTTTCATTCCGTTGAAAACGTCATATGCATACTCAGAACGCAATCTGCCTAACGCTGTGCGTTCTACGCGCGCCTTCTGTGAAACGATTTGTGATGTGAATTTTGGGTTTTTATAGTTAATTATTATGTTAGTTTTGGTAGACTAGGGTTAGTTTATTCTTGCTAGTTGATTAAGGTTAGCATATCTTAAGTAGGTTTTGATAAAAGAACATGCTATAGATTTTGCTCATGCTAGAAATTTTTGTGTTTTTTCTTGGAAATATTTTTACATTTTTTCACACACGGCTATCTGATCCCAAACTAAGCATAGCTTGTACTATGGAAACCAGATAACTGATATACTACATATACAGACAAGTTCATGTACTTGGAATGGAATTGAACCCACAATTTGCGCCGTGATAGGAATGGAATTTCACGAATCACGCCAAAGGACCCGCATTCAAGCATCGTATTTTTGCGATTTGACCTACGTTCCAGCCTTAAGGGGGAGGCTTCGGTTGGAGCGCGAAATTCAAATTTTATCACGTTTTTTGCAAATTGCAGCTCCAGTTATAGGTCGTAAGTTATCAACATGTTATTTGCGAGAAGAATGGTAGTATATTTACTGATTAATAACAAAAGAAATCATCAACATATTCCTCCAAGGTATATTAGTAACATTTTCATTAAGTAGTCGTATATGTCAGTAATATACCTTGCGCTCCAACCGACGCCTCCACCTCATTGCTCATTCCTAATTTAGTGAGGTACCTGAGATATCTTCCTGAGATGCAGCACCTCATAGCCGTGATGATGGAGCCACTTGTTGGCCGCCATCGAGTCGAGGGCCCACCGCGCGAGCAGCACGCGGCAGCCGCGGGCCGCACCTTCCAGGGCGTTGGCTGTACGCGCTTTTACTACGTCACTTCTATGTATCACTAAGTTGTCCGGACTATGGTTTGTTATACCTGTTAAAAAATTAAATTCAAATTCAAAAGTGTCATTATTAAATGAAGTTTTTGCAAGTATTAGGTTGGGGAAAAAGTCTTTTCGCATTATAGTATGTATGAACTTATAATAAAATCTCTTTGGCTATACTATTTGTATCTGGCTGGTTTAGGTATCATTAGAAAGTTTAAAGTTTTAAAGAACATAATTCCAAATTCAGATTAGGAAAATGTGTGATTTTCATTTGTTTTTCGTACTATCAAGATGAGTGAATCTAATGAAGAAATTCGATACATTTTAAAAATTTACTACAAAAAAGGTAAAAATGCAACGCAAGCCGCGAAAAAAATTTGCGATATTTATGGACCTAGTGCAGTGTCTGTGAGAGTACTTAGCACAAATTTGGTTTAAGCGTTTTCAATCCGGAAATTTTGATGTCAAAGATGCACGTCGCGGTATTTTGATCAGAAGTCCCAAAATTTCAATAGTAATGGTATCATGTCCCTACCTATAAGATGGCAAAAAGTTATCGAACAAAATGGTACCTACATACTTTAGTTAAATGTAAATAAACTATATTAAAAAATGTTTTGAATTTTCTTAAAAAGTGCGAAGAAACTTTTTCCCCAACCTATTAGTTAGTCGTCAAAACATGCAATAAAAATGTCTATATAAAAAACTAAATTAAATAATAATACATACTAATATTATAAATGCGAAAGTTAGTGAGAAAGTACTTATTCACGCTCAAACGGCTGGACCAATTTTGATGAAACACATTAGCACATATCTCTGGTATTACAAAGGGCGATAGGCGGTGGTAACCAATTACCATCAGATGGACCGCCTACCTGCTTGTCAGGAGGTCTCGAAATCATAGCACAGTGGTAGGGTACTTTGTAGTACCCGCCTGGCTGGCTACCACCCTCAAGTTGAAAAACCGTCGCCAAGCACCTTCCAGTGTGTTCCATCAGCTGCACTTGAGAGCTAGTTCCCTTCTAGGACTTGTGTGCTTACCACAATCGGCCACATCATCACTGACCACAGTTAGATTGTGGTCAAACACAGGCCTAAGATACGGACGGACGGAAGGATACGGAAGCTTAGTAATAGGACTCCGTTGACACCCAAAAAATAAATTGCTTTGTCACTGACTTCAAAACAGAGTTTCTACATAGTTATTATTTTATTCTCTTCAGTGTTTTTGAAGGCTGTTCTCTTTTTGTTAAAAGTAATTTATTTTAATACTTTTAGTTTATTGGCATTTCCATCAACAGATCCTGAGACTTAGTGAAAATCGGTCCTGAGACATAGTCGAATTGAGAACCTTTCCCTTTTTTAAAACTAGTTAATAAATAAATATCCTGGTACATTCTTCACACACGGTTAAATAATCCGAAACTAAGCAGAGTTTGCACTTTGGGAACCAGATAACTGATATACTACATTTTTTGTAAATACATACTTATATAGATAATTACATCCAGACTCAGGACAAACAGACATGTTCATGCACACAAATGTTTGTCCTGGATGGGAATCGAGCCCACGACCAGCGGCGCGATAGGTACTGTTTTAACCAACCGCGCCAACTGGGCTGTCAAATATACCTGTCTAATAAAATAAAATAAATATCCTGGGACGCACGGTTATCTGATCCCAAACTAAGCAGAGCTTGTACTATGGAAACCAGATAACTGATATACTACATTTTTTGTAAATACATACTTATATAGATAATTACATCCAGACTCAGGACAAACAGACATGTTCATGCACACAAATGTTTGTCCTGGATGGGAATCGAGCCCACGACCAGCGGCGCGATAGGTACTGTTTTAACCAACCGCGCCAACTGGGCTGTCAAATATACCTGTCTAATAAAATAAAATAAATATCCTGGGACGCACGGTTATCTGATCCCAAACTAAGCAGAGCTTGTACTATGGAAACCAGATAACTGATATACAATGTTTTTGTAAATAGGTACATACTCTGCCGGAGCTGTCATAAAAATGAAAATCTAGGAAAGTCGTGAAAAGCAACTCTTTTGCAGGCGAATCTTGTCCTTATTGACTTTAAAAACGTTCATGTTTATAGTAATGTAACGGGTCTATTCGCGCATAGAATATTATCAAAATATAATTTCGAGTAGGTGTGTTGATACAATTAGTACGGTGTGCCGTGATCGTGACAGTTATATTTTACAAGACCAATTGCGGGTAGTTGGAGACAACTGTCGCCAAGCAACATGTTGACCCGCTGTTCCAGTCCACTCGTGACCACGATCAATGCAACTTGATCGAAACATCGAGGTTAGTCAAAATTATATTTTGATAATATTCTATGCGCGAATAGACCCGTTACATTACTATAAACATGAATTGTGTTCGCGAGAGTTTAAAAAGTATTTAAAAACGTTATTATTATAATTCTTATATTTTCCTGTCAAGGTTGAAATTTAAATAACATTTAAAAATAATAAAAGCGTAACGGAAACTACTTGTTATAAACAAAAGCCATATGCCAACAAAATTGTTGGGCCAAATACGGACAGCGACGCCAGAGTGGTTATATGGTAAACTCACCGGTAATATTGGAGCACACATTTTTCTCATTATTCCCAGTAGTAGCAGGTTCTTCCTGGCAGGAGCCCAGCAGTACGTGAGTGGTGCGTTTGTTAACGCGCGACTGTATCTTGCCGCTGAGGGACTGTATGGCGCTCGTTATTCGCTGTCTCTCTGCGCGACCCATCCCTGTTAGTACCTGGAACACAGATACTGGTACCGATTCTGTTGTTTACAAACTAAAAATAATTTAATAATTTAATTTAATTGATTTAATTAAGTTAATTGATTTAATTAATTCAAATTCGTTTAATTTGTTTAATTGCTTAAGTTTCAAAATTACCATAAACACACACACCCCCCCACATCCCCACACAACACACACACAAACACACCTCCCCACGTATATGTATTATCCTAATATAATGAGCATATTCAAAATAAGGTTACCTTTAATTGGCAATAAGTTACATTAAGTTTATATTGTAAAATAAATGGATAACGCTGTTGGTTTCCTATAACAATAAATAAATAAAACTAAACAAATTTAATCTCAATATATCTCTTTCTAATAGTAAATATAAGAAAGGGATGCAAGATATTTTAGTCCTGTCAGTTTAATCCGATCACACATTTCAACGTGAATTTAAGCGCGATCTTTATTGGTCACGACTATTTACCCGTACATTACGACGGTATGGATTAAACTGACAGCATTAAAAATGTTCTATCTTTTTTCAATAAGGTTAACAGGAAAGAGAGGTGACTTGTCTAATATTAGTTAAGTTCGTAAACAACAGAATCGGCACCAATAGAAGTTATGTAGGAGCAAGATTTGGTTTTAAGGCGATGATAGCTCAGTGGTAGTGACGTCAAATGCCGAGACGAAGGTCGCGGGGTCGAATCCTACAATGAGCTTTCGGTGAAGGAAAACATCGTGAGGAAACCATAGCAAGGTGGTAGGGTACTTTGTAGTACCCGCCTGGCTGGCTACCACCCTCAAGTTGAAAATCTGTCGCCAAGCACCTTTCGGTGTGTTCCGACAGCTGCACTTGAGAGCCAGTTCCTTTCTAGGCTTTGTGTGCTTACCATCATCGGCCACATCATCACTGACCACGGTGAGATTGTGGTCAAAAACAGGCCTAGACGTAGAAAAAAAAAAAAAAAAAAAATAACTTACAATTTTCGGCTTGATAGTAGTCAGTGCGACATGATTGCGCGTGTTTCCGTCAGCATTAGTACAGGCTGCGACAAGTTTCTTGGCCATGCGTTCAGCGCGCGCGAGGTCCCTGCGCTCGCGCTGCGTTAACTTGCTCGGAGTGCGTTTCGGACGGGTATCGCTCTCTGGAACACATATTATGTTATTTTGTTACTGTGTTTAGGCCAGTGTTTGGCCACAATCTCACCGTGGTCAGTGATGATGTGGCCGATGATGGTAAGCACACAAAGCCTAGAAAGGAACTGGCTCTCAAGTGCTGCTGTCGGAACACACCGAAAGGTGCTTGGCGACAGATTTTCAACTTGAGGGTGGTAGCCAGCCAGGCGGGTACTACAACCTTTTCCTCACGATGTTTTCCTTCACCGAAAGCTCATTGTAGGATTCGACCCCGAAAGGTGCTTGGCGACAGATTTTCAACTTGAGGGTGGTCAGCCAGGCGGGTACTACAAAGTACCCTACCACCGTGCTATGGTTTCCTCACGTTGTTTTCCTTCACCGAAAGCTCAAGCTCATTGTAGGATTCGAACCCGGGACCTTCGTCTCGGCATTCGACGTCACTACCACTGAGCTATCATCGCTTTAAAATAGTTAATACACCAAAAAAAAAACGCTGTGTTTAGACAGAGTTTTGACGAATCCTTTCGTCTATCGTCGATAGTCTTTCGAAAAATATCCTATAATATATATAAATGCGAAAGTTTGTAAGTATGGATGGATGTTTGTTACTCTTTCACGCAAAAACTACTGAACGGGTTTGGATGAAATTTGGAGCACACATAGTTTATGACCTGGATTAACACATAAGATACTTTTTATCCCGGGGAAACACAAGATCCCTCAGGAACGCACCGGCAAAACGAAACGAACGAAACCGCGGGGCGGAAGCTAGTGTACCCATAAAATTCAAAGTCTTGTGGAGCAATTATCTTTCAATCACCTTAAAATCGTAACTAATTTTACAATGTTTAAAATAGCTTTCCGGGATTTCTCAAAATACATAGATTTTGAGAGGAGAGTTTACCGAGTGCAGTGCAGGTAATTGAGAATTAAATTATTTTTTACTATATTTCTCCATTCGATTAAATTGACACCATTGACAGTGTAATAAATGACACTTTTATAAGAAGTATGACATTTTATAGACAACCTATTTGTTAGATAAATTTGTAAAAATACATTGTAAATGAGACCAATGTGTAGATGAAAAATAAATTATGTTTATGAACGGAAATTTTATCAGCAAGATTACTATTATTTCAGCAACATTACAATTTGGTCAGGAAGATTACAATTTGGTCAGCGAGATTACAATTTGGTCAGCAAGATTACAATTTTGTCAGGAAAATTACAATTTGGTCAGCAAGATTACAATTTTGTCAGGAAAATTACAATTATGTCAGGAAAATTACAATTTGGTCAGAAAAATTACAATTGTCAGGAAAATTACAATTTGGTCAGGAAAATTACAATTTTGTCAGGAAGTTTACAATTTGGTCAGCAAAATTTCAATTTGTTCAGGAAAATTAGGTGTATATTCTTTTAAATAATAGTACAAGTACCTGATTCATCAGGAGGTCGTCCAGCTAGCTCCCCTTCCTTGTAGGTGAACAGTTTCCTGCGCGACTTGGCGACCCGCGGCGCGTGCGCAGGACTCACGGACAGAGACAGCGGCAACGCGCGCCGAGGTGCTGTGTTCACGCGGGATTCTACATCTTAAATATAAGGGGTTTGGTTAATTGTTTGGAATCATTCAATTTACTGTAAAAAGAAATATGTCAGAAGGTTGACTAGCAGATTCACCTGATGGTAGGTGGCAAGAGGTTTTTACTTCTATATACAGGTTGAATTTTTTATGTGCGCGTGGCAGGCCAAAAATCTCTTCATAAAAGTAAAAAATTTTTTTTGAAAGAGGTTAAAAGCTAGTAAATGCATTTACCTATAGTAGTATCTCGAGACTTGTCAGCCGACGTATCGTGTGACGTGTCGGTAGTTTTATCAGCGCTAGTATCATGTTCAGTTTCGCTGGATATCCTCAAACGCATTGGTTTGTCTTCCTTACTATCGTCCACTAACTCTGTTAGTGATAAATTTTCCATTTCTGCTTGTTTCTGGAAGATTTTAACACGCTTTTATTAGCTTCAACTTTTACTAACAATGTAATCAAATCTTGTAAGTAAATTTAAAACTACCTACTTTATTTGTTGTATTGAAATGAAACTTGGTAATTACCTACATGTAATTTGGATGACAGTACTTTATTTTGCTATCGTGCTCTGATGGAGCCAGGAGATGTATAGTAGAACTCTTCGGAGGCTAAAGCGTTTTTTTTGGATAATTTTAGGATCAGATCAGTGACTCCGGAGATTACCTTATACATTCGAACTTTACCTCTACAAAATATTTTACAACGAAGTCGTTAAACGTGCAAACAGTTCACTTGGTGGTAAGCGGTTTTTGTGTCTGTCCATGAGTTTTTTCTGTGTCTATTAATAAAAATATATATTATGATACGAACAAGCAGTCGTCTGAGAGTCCTGGGCGAGGGCAGGTCGGAGGGGCGGGCGGCGGCGGGGAAGGCGTGCTCGGGCAGGCGTCGCGAGGCGCCGGCGCACGCCTCCACCCACAGCGGGGAAACCAGCCGGCACGCCAGCGCACGCGCCTTCGCACGAGTCGCACGGGAACCACCTGCACATTATTATGTACTTTCATCATCATCATATCAGCCGAAACATGTCCACTGCTGGACAAAAGCCTCCCTCAAGGGTCTCCACGCTTACCCTGTAAATATCTCTTGACGCCCTTCTTGAAAAACCCCGTGCTACCCTTTATTGTATAGTAGGTACAGCTTATTTAAGATAAGTTATCTTTAATTACCTTTTTAGATCTAAACACTAACAATTATTTAACTTCTTTGGGTACTTTGTAGTAAACATAATACATTAATCAACTAACCTTGTGCCCAAATTAAATGTGTAACAAGGGGGCTCCATGATGGCACTACGGAAGCCCCCAACGCTGACAACGCAGCCCGCAGTGCCAGGGCTCGCGTTTCTGACCCCACATCTACCAAAGCCACTACTCCACGTAGTGCATCACATGTTAGCTGCTTCCCTCTCGTGTTTTCCTGTGGATATTGTAAGATTGAGAATTAATCTAAATATTGTTAAAAGGAAAATGTGATTCACTGACCGATCACTGACAGCTCAAACCGCTGGACGGATCAGGCTGAAATTTGTCATACAGACAGCTATTATGATGTAGGCATCCGTAAAGAAAGATTTTTTGAAAATTCTACTCCTACGGGGGTAAAATAGGGGATTGCTGGTAAACCCGCGAGTTGGAAAGCAAATCATACTTTACTACACAATCAAAAGGTACTTGTAACATTATGGAAGAAATAATGTTGGAATAATTAATATTTTCAATAAATACTTAAATAATTATTACGATAATAAATAACATAGTTCTAGACATGGATGTATAAAAAAAGCAAGCATTTTACGAACCAGCAAACTGAAGCACCATAGTTAGCCAGCCGTCTTGTACATACAATGCGACACGCACACACTCTCACCATAGTAAGCCAGTCGGCCGCCATTACGTCGCGAGCAACTCTGGGACTCACACATGGATGCGTCGCCGCCATTGCTATGCTTCACTTTATGTTTAGGCCATACTCTGTCCGTCTTTTTTTATACGTCCATGGTTCTAGAGTTATTTATTAGACAGAAATTTCAGTCTCCTGAAGGCATTGTCTGAGAGATATGACAGTGTGTATCTTAGATATTAGTTGGAATACAAAATCCAATTATGTAATTATAGCTTTTAAGTAAATATAACAAAAATGGGATTTGGTTATCACAAATTAAACATATTAATATATCCATTCATACCTTTTTTGTGTCTTTCATGTCAGTGATGTTCCTGGCTGTCTGAGAATTACTTTGTTTCTTATTCAATATATTCTTAGCAATGTTGCCATGTCTTTTTGCTAGAACACCTATTTGTGGTCTAGCTGTTGCTTCGGATCCTTTAAGGGCAGACCACTCTTCTCTCAAGCGTATTCTTTCTACTACTGCAGAGCGTCGCTGAAAATATACGAAATGGAATAAAATCTAAGAACTTACTGACGTTTTTCCATATATTTTTAAATGGAATGAGAACTTTATGAGTGAAGTGTCAATCAAAGAATACCTTAATTTTTTTATTAGAAAGTTTTATTAGGTTAAAAAGGGTAGGTGTATTTATCAGTTAATTATGTGAAAGTACTTACCAATCCTGCTGCACTTCTGTTATTATTTTCTTTATCCATTTTGTATATCGTTAAAAAACAATAGTTTATTTGTTTCTTGCACACGATCAAGAGAAAAGCATCACAATAAAATAATATAAATAATAGCCTTGTAAATTTATTTACATAAAAATAATTCAATCAATTCATAAAATATAAATACAATTGTAAGAGTAATTTACCAACAAGTTAAAACTTGTTTGACATCTGTCAAAAAATAAAAACTGGGTACATTCCGAAACATGCCATAATCGATCTTAGCGCTCACATCGATAATTTGCATTCCGATACGAATATCACATCTATAAGAGCCGTGAACTGTCAATGATTCGGAACGCTTGTGAACGCGCTGACAGTATTTAGAACTAAAACATTCGAAAAAGGGATTAAAAAATTAATGATCAACGCGTTGGGACTCCCTAACTTCAATTTATTAGACTCCCTAACTTGAATACAGTGTACTTTTATTTGTTATTCAAACATAAAAACCTTTGTCAAAACAAAAACACAACACAAGTGTCACTTTTGACATCCACGCTCACGGCGATAACGTTTGGACCATGGTCGTCGTAATCGCAATATGGCGCATGTAATGACGTCACCGATGACGTTTCGCGAGGCTTCGTTATCGCGCTAAAAGTGATTCGGTACGCGTTTTAGCGCGCTCACATCGATCATTATCGATATCATCATCATTCGGAATGCAGCCTGTGTGTGTCAACGATTTGTCAATTTTAGTGTTGCTATTATTTTATATTAGAAACTACCAACTACTAAGTAATCGATACTACCAAACGATCTAGCAATTCGGACTCGGCTAATAAATTTTATAACAAATTGGATTTCAAAAACAGAATTAATTAGAAGCGATATCGTTGTTTAAAATAAAATAAATAATAATGTAATAAAGTTTAATACTGCCAACAATTGTGAATAACTTACGTTTTATTATAACTTGTGAAGGTCTGTTTTGTATGTCTAAGAGAGATTAAAGAAAATTTTCTTTTATCGTTTAAACATTATTATATTTGTGCCATGTATCCCATATCAAAGGCAAAAATGTATGTGCTCCATCTCCATCTACCAACACATATGGAACTGATACCAATGTGTTCCTAAAGTATCTACTATTTGATCACAATCCTTATTTTTTTTAAATAAGTCAGTGATATCAATAAAAAAAAGTATTTATTATTTAACGTATATTTTCATTCTACACTGTAATGTATGTATGTACACACGACCACAGATCAAGCTACACACTGCGGTACCTTATGCAGTTGTAATAGGCGCTATTTTGCAACAATAATGTGTAACTTGATCTGTGGCCGTATGTACCATCAACAAAGTTGAAGCATGATCAGTTTTGAGACCTTTTCGCTTGCAGCCAGTAATCATAGTTCGCCCTGTCCATTGTTGACAATAAAACGGCCTCTTGTAAAATCTTTTGTCTAGACAATTTACTGACAATGGCAATGTACTATTTTATGACGAGCGCATTGTCTGGTTATATTGTGTGAGGCACAGGTAGCGGCTGGTCACTGCACACAAAATACACCCTTAAGGTGATCATGCTTCAACTTTGTCGATAGTACATATTAAATGTATTTCAACTGGCAGTTATACAAGGCTCATAGTCATTATGACTTTTCACCCTACGAGTACCACCCTAAGAGCTTGTTTGTACTTCAAAAAGACTTTTCAAAGTGAAACCTTCTTTCAGAGGCTCTATGGCTAAACCTAAATATGGGCTATATACTGGTTGTACTTCAGTATCGCCTTTATTTTGGGTTATTTGTGATGCTAAGTAAAGGTTTGGCCCCATTTCACCTCGTGGTTCCCCAATTTCTTCTAATTCTTCAATTTCGTCTATTGTTGTATTCGAGACCTGTTAAAAATAAGCACCACGCTTTACCTTATTTAGAAAATGACGTTTAGTTTGAACTAATGAGTAAGTTCTTATACTTACCTCATCGCCCCAATTAATTTCTATGCCAAATATTGGTTTATCATTGTACGCTTGGTGAAGAGCCAGCAGTTCAGTAAGTAATGGCTGAAGTCTATCTCGAGGGTCAGCCCTGAATCCTAACACATAACCTCCTGATGATTGTCGGACAACAAAGACCAATGCTTCACCAAATTTCGAATCACGTATCGAGATCTGTAAAAAAAAGGTAATGGAATTGTCAAAGACTTGACTTGTCAGAGCTTGTCGGCCTACAAATTGAACCCCTTAGGAGTTGAAAGTACCTAATGGTTAGCTAGTCTGTGAGTCAGGACTTTTAATTATGTTTTGATTGATATTATACTAAATGTGTAAAAGCACGAAGAGCATGGTAACACATACAACACTTGGTTACGCATTTTTTTTCAGGCGTTTGAGAAAAAATTTGGTAGGTATTATGAAAGAATAAATGATGTGTTTTAAGACTGATTGATGACGTCACAGGCTAGGCTGGCTAGGCTAGCAACTTCTTATGGTTTTCAAAAACTTACATTTTCAATAGTAATATAAGGCATGGAGACATTGAATGCATCATTAACATCCGCATACCAGACTACACGGACGTTGGTGACAACCATTTTGCCAAGATTCCCAGAATCACTGGACAGGTTCCAGATACTGTGTTCATGGAGGCAGATCTGGAAAATTCATTATCCATATATATACGACCTAATTTGACGATAAAAAATAATTGCAATGGAGTTTATTAGCAGCAGTATATTAAAATCAACAGAAATTGCCCTGTTTTGGTCCCAGTTCCCACCGCTAGATGGCGTTTGAAGGGGTTTATATCATCATCGTCATCGTAGGTAGATGATACACTAGCTAGGTTTATGTGGCGCAAAATCTGTACACCTCTAGCCAAGGTAATACCTATCTTTGTAAATATGTTAATGCAGTGCCCATGTAATTTATCTTTTTCTCTCGTCTTTTCGCTGCCATTCGTAAACTGGACAACACTCGATGGAAGCTGAATTACTCTGAGCCTCTGAGGGTGCTTGTACGTGTAACATGAGTCTTACTTACTTTTTCAAGAGGGAGCATTTTCAATTGCTTGTTGTGTATGATTGAGCTTCTAAGTTTAAGGTCTCTGTAAAGCCTTGAGCCCGCATATGCCCTAATAAAAATACATACAACATAGCTAATGTGATGGTAAAAAAATATTATTACTATTTACTAGCTGTTCCCCGTGGTTTCACTAGCGTTCCCGGGATAAAAAGTAGCCTATAACTTTTGGGGATAATGTAGCTTCCTATTTAAATTGGTCCAGTAACTCCAGAGATTAGCGAGCTCAAACAAACTCTTCAGCTTTATTATTGGCTGACCATTAATCTCAGAAGGTTGTCAAGCAGGTAGACAGTCCATCTGATGGTAAGCAATTACCCACTTTTACACGTGAGGCATAACAAAATGGAAAATAGACTTACTTATGCACCCCCACAACAGTAGTATAATGGCGCACACAATTCGGTGACAGATTAGTGAATATAAACTCATATCTGTTGGACTTGAAGGCAGCTAGCACGTTCAGCGCCTGTGTGGTGCCTCTCAAGCCTGAGTTTACTACTTTTGTGTTCGTTGATACTATGCAGCTTAGGCCTATTGCTGTGAAATTAAATGGAATTTTTCGTCTACTTTTGACCTATTGATCTTGAAATGTATCTACCAACATACATAATAGGCTATCATAATCTGTATCGCTGTCTTTAATAATAGTACCAGGGCGCCCGATCATCGCGGGGCGTATTGTTTTTGAAAATTCGTATTTTTTCGGATAAGATGCTTTTGCATAGTTAACTTTTGCAATAATGCAATCTATTAATATCATATGAATGTTATTTAGCGCCATCTCACAAAGTTAAGTCCAGTAATTAGGTATCCAAGTTATTCTAGGTTAGGTATATACATAATGACACTATGATATACGTTTTTCTGAAGCCATTTTCCTATTTGAATTTCTCCTGGTCTTTAAAAATCGCTAACATGTCTTACACAAATTAATCCTGGGTGAAGCTATAGAGTGCCATATAATCCTCAAGTTGGTGACCACCATCCGACCCTTGCTGCCGCTGTTCCCCTTCGTATCCTCTATCGGTTCAATTCGGTCGAAGGTCTTCTCTCCTGGCCTTAGTTTCAAGTAGCTGGAAATAAACAGATTAAAACCTGTGTTATTCCAAGGCATAGGTATTATCTATCTATTTGCCAAGTTCCTCCCTAACAGAAGAAAAGTATTTTTCGGCATACATTTTAGTAACAAGTATTAGTAATTAGTACAAACTTATTATCTTACGCAAAAGGTAGATCGAACAGCACTTCTCTGTCTTCCCATACTCCTCCAGATTTAGATTTACTCATGATTACTTTTTGTTTTGTTAACTAATCCACAAATTGTTTGTCAACACGTTTCCATGGTTACATAACTACATAAGAGCTATGCGCAGTAAAAACGAAGACAATAACTTTACAGTTAACAAAATGTTAGGGACAGAGGGCCTACTCCGAAAAACGATACACGATAGTTTTTCGGATTAGGGCCTCTGATCTTTGAGTGCGGTATTGTTAGAATCCTTAAGTTATCCCGCTTCACTTACTAATATGTGCTGCTAGACGATACTAGATCGGCATAACCTTGCCTTCTCCGCGGGGCAGCTGGGTATCCTATGAGGATTTCCTCACAATAAAAAAAAACGAAACTGGCAAAATGAAAAAAAAAACCATCACAATATTTTTCACAAAGAACACGCCGATCAAACAGTTTGTCATATTCTCAATAGATGGCGCAATATCATTAACTTTATAGTTTCGATTGTCTTATTTTAATATGAAAGACTTCATGCTTTTTTGACTAAATGCTTTTTTTTCTCTTTTTGGCGACTTTTTGGCGGGAACTCGCGAAGACACGTTGCGTTTTCGCTTTATTTTCTTAAAACCGTGAATTTTGATTTTTATAGATTAATATCGGTGGTATTTTATCCAATAAAGATCAATACAAGTGCACCAGTGAAGTGAAATGATTACGTGTATCTTTTGCTTTTCAATTTGTCTCAAGAAGTCCATGAAAAGTTTTAGTAGAACGGCTACCATTGTATTAAAACCTAACTGAAGATGATCAAATAAGACAAGGCTGTATGGCTCTGTACCTTTGCCTGCCTTTTGGCGAATTTAATAAACAACAAATAATATTCCCGCGTCAGATAATTTTATTTCTTTAATATTATTAACAAATCTCAAAATTCTATTTACACACAAAATAAGCATATAATTACTATCAATTACACAAAATACATCGTAACACAACATTCATACAATGGTATAAGTGTTGTTGAAGGTGTCTTCGCATCTTGGGTAGGTAAGTGATAGATTTAAGTCCTCAAATCTTCGACTCCCGCTAGATTTTCGTATTATTAACGCCACAGGCGCGATGAACAAACATTTTGATCTTTTTAGTTTGTTCACTTTTTGTAATGGAAGTCGAATTTTTATGTAAGTATATTTTTTCTTTCAATCTATGTGGATGGGTAAGCATTGTCAAATCAGATCATTGTAGTCTTGAGTTTAGGTTAGATAGCATGCAAAATTAAATTACCTACTAGGTACAATATGTATACAGGTACTACAACTCAGCGATACGATAAGTAACTTTGACAATGATTTTAAAAAGCTATTATAATCTTCTTACCCTGTAATGCATTACTCGACAAGAGTGCCAAAAGCCGTTGTTTCGTTATTAATTAAAACTTTACCATTTTGACACGTACTTAAACAAAATGGCCGTCATGATAACTTGATCAAACTGTCAACCGATTTAAAAGCCATTATGTGCTTATGGCTTGCCTTAATTATTGACGAATATCAGAGTCGTGTCGTTTCATAACCCATTTACTTGAAGCTTTATGTATTTAAACATCTATTACAATCAAATGAAATTTATGTGTCTGTTTGTGATGTCAAAATAACGACTTTTTACCCTTTTTACTTATATTGTAAAAGTATATTCGGTAATACCTAATACTTACTACTTGTTCCGGGTAATATCCAAAACGGTTGGTTGCGTGTGAAACCGTGACGAAGAGCTGGCAATTCATAACCTATTCAAGCTAGTTTTTCATTCCAAGTATGAAATCTGATATGCATACAATTATCTACCATTTAGTAATTTTCGGAGAATCTGCTTGTTCGACCTCAAACGGCTGCAAAACTAGGACAAATTCTCCAATAACATACATGATGAATACCGTTAAAATTTTGGTAGGTACTAGTACACACGGCCACAGATCAAGCTACACATTTTTGTTGCAAAATAGCGCCTATTATAACCGCATAAGGTGCCGCAGTGTGTAGCTTGATCTGTGGCCGTGTGTACAATATAGGTCGGTCTATTTACAAAGTTGAATCTCTGGTGTTACTGGTCCGATTCGAAAAATTCTTTCACTAATATAATTATACTACGTACAACTAATATTAAGCTACATTATCCCCGTTATAGGCTACTTTCTATCCCGGAAACGAGAGTGAAACCGCGGGGATCAGCTAGTCAGATATTCAGACATATTTGAATGCGAAAGTATCTTTTTTTGTTTGTTACGTTTTCACGCCTAAACCACTCAACCGATCGCGATGAAATTTGGCACGCAGATAGTCTATAATATGGAGAAGGACATAGGCTACTTTTTATCCCGGGAACGCGGGTGAAACCGCGGGGCACAACTAGAAGGAACTTCGAATTATCCTAACTTCATAATACTAATGCCTAAGCTCCTGAAATTTTGTAAGATTATTGACAATGGTGCCGATTCTGTTGTTTACGAACTAAAATAAATTTAATCTCACTATATCTCTTTCTAATAGTAAATATAAGAAAGGGATGCAAGATATTTTAGTCCTGTCAGTTTAATCCGATCACAGATTTCAACGTGAATTTAAGCGCGATCTTTATTGGTCACGACTATTTACCCGTACATTACGACGGTATGGATTAAACTGACAGCATTAAAAATGTTCTATCTTTTTTCAATAAGGTTAAAATGAAAGAGAGGTGACTTGTCTAATATTAGTTAAGTTCGTAAACAACAGAATCGGCACCAGTGATGTACTTAGACTATCCTAAGCTAAATTTTAATATATCCCAACCAAAATCATCCTATATATATATTAACAAAACCGAATAAAGATACAGTTAACAACAAAACTGGAGAGTTTATAAACTTTAATATGTATTCTAAAAGCAATTATATAAAACTTAAGCTAAGAAACTCGAAGAAAACTTGTTTTATTTATGTTTCATGATTAATGTTGTGTGTTGGCGGAATAGGCTTTTTACGAAATGTGTTTGTAAACATAATTTAAGTGGATATTTCTAACTGGGTTCCACCCACGCTCTATTTTATTTTATACTAGCTGTTCCCCGCGGTTTCTTTCGCATTCCCGGGATAAAAATTAACCTTTATAATGTAGCTTCTTATTAGTGAAAGATTTTTAGAATCCGACTGGTAGATACTGAGATTAGTACGTTCAACCAAAAGATTTATTCAGCTTTATATTACTAGGTAGCAGTGGCGATGGGTCCATACAAGCCGATTCCCATCGGCTTACCTTTTAGAAATCCCAGTCCCACAGACTCATCATTTCAAAGCCACTTTTATATAAAATACACTGTAATTATAAATGCGAAAGTAACTCTGTCTGTCTGTCTGTTACGCTTTCCCGCTTAAACCGATTTTGATGAAATTTGGCACAGACAATCTTTAGACCCTGAGAAAGGACATAGGCTAACTTTTATCCCACACGCGAGTGAAACCGCGGGGAACAGCTAGTTAAGCATAAAATTATCGGTGTTTTTTGAACGGCTTACCCTCGCCTTAATTTCACCCTCGCCACTGCTAGGTAGGTATATAATACAGATATATAGACTAGCTTTCCGCCCCGCGGTTTTACCCGCGATCCCCTATTTTACACCCTTAGTGGTTGTAATTATTATTTACTTGATTAAATCTGTAGTTGAACCTGTAAAGTTCATCTCAAGTTCATTAATTGCCACAAAGCAAACGTTATCAGATTTTGCGGTGTACATCCGCAGGAAGTGGTCGTGAGCGGATGTCGGCTTGCCCCGACAGCGTGGTATGTAATTAAAAGGACGTTGTCACTTCACAAAGCGTGTATCCCTTTCATAATTGCCTTAGGCTTTGGAAAGGTCGGAAATACACTGGCAATCCTTTTAGCATTGCTAAAGTTCATAAGTAAAGGTAGCCACTTACTATCAAGTGGAACGCCTGTCTGCTATCAGCTTACTGATAAAAAAAGGACAAGTGCGAGTCTGACTCGTGCGCTAAGGGTTCCGTAGTTTGAGGAACTCCAACTCCAAATCGTCACTTAGCAAACAACACCGCGCATGTCGATTTTTATAATTTTACAGCAGGGAAAAAATTGTTCTTCAAATTTTGCTGACTTTTAAAACAGTCAGATTAGAGTTCCTACATAGCAATTTTATGCTTTTTTGTGCCTTTGAAGGCAACCGCCGTAAAAAATAGAACCCTGTTTTATCTTAAAAGAATTTTCAGCTTCAAGGGATTGTAAACTTTTAAATCAGCTCAGTTGTATGTAGTGCGAAAAGCCTGACTTAAACCACCACCATGCTACGTTCAACGGTAGAAAAGCGCCATCAAACAATGGCAGTACCATCGCCCCCATAATTCATTCAAAAGAAAAGACGCATAAATTATAATTGCTCATAGCAGATTCAAGATTGCTAGTTAGAGTTAACGGCCGGTACAAATTAAATTTTATCAGAGTGTCGACCCTGCCGGTGTCGCGTCGTAAAGTTACGGTTATTGCTAAGTTTTACAAGTTGAATGGGGGCTGGAGCCTGTTACCGGGGGCCAGTGGAGAGGTTATCTTGATGAGCATGTATTATAATGATTATTATACAGAATTATAGACATTTTGGTAGCTTAATTAGGTCAGGTCTTCCGTGTTTTGAAAAATGAAATGGTGTGTGTGACTTCAATTCAAAGTCAAGACAAATTCGGCTGCATTGCGAGGTTTGCAACGTCATTCCAAATCCTCTAAAACTAAAGTTAAGTTGCGTAAGTTGCAATTGATACAAAAAAAAGTAAATTAATTACTCTCGGAATTATGTGAAAGAATTCTAACATGTCGTATACCTATGTATTTAAATCTAAGCACCTACCGGTGTGTTCCGACAATTGCACTTGAGAGCCAGTTGCCTTCTTGGTATTGTAACAGGTCGGCAACACATTGGCTATACGTCTGGTATTGCGATAGGCAACGGTAACCACTTACTATCAGGTGGACCGCCTGCCTGGTTGTCAACCTTATGACATAAAAAAAATATTAAGAGATCATTTCTTCCCGTCAAAACTCTGTAGTCAGAGCCATTGAACTTTAATTAAATCATTGTAGTTTAAAATAATCCATTGATTATTAGGTTCTTTCATCCCCAATTATACTACAAAAGATCCTAATTACTCTACAGAATGATTTTAGGGTCCAAATCTGAATCGTTAATATCTACCGACTTCTCTTTCTGCTACTATCACTCTTATAACCTCGTGTTTAAAGGTTGTTATCCCATGGTTTGAGAGACTTAGATTTGTAAATGTAACTTAATTGTCTTTTATAATTAAGAATGGAGTTCGGAAGTAGGTGAACTCGAGCCCAGATGCGTACAATCGTCCAATTAAAAGTATTACAGATGAACATAAGTTTTATTGCCTAGTATCTTCTCTGGATTTAGCAGTTCAAATGACTTGAAAAGTTGAAACTAATGAGATGTAAAGAAATAATAAAATAAATGATTAAAAAATTAACCTCATAAATAAAGATGGGTCAATATTTTAGGTACCTACAAATCTATTAAAAAAATGTCTCCTATAATTTGTTTTTTTTTATACTGGCTTTCCGCCCCGCGGTTTCACCCGCTATATAGTTGAATTTTCAAAAATCCTTTCTTAGCGGATGCTTAGGTACGTCATAACAGCTATGTTAGAATCCTCATAAGTGACACTGGCTATAATTAGTTTTTTTTTTTTTTTTTTAATTTTGGCATCACACTTCGTGTATTTTGCCAGTGTCAAGTAGAGCAATGTAGGTATTTTTATATTCTTCATGTATTAAATTCTCGTCAATCGTCAAGTCTCAAAGTTCAAGTCATGTTAAATCTTCGTCGAGTCATAGTCAGTCAGTTTAGTTAAGTTTTAGTACAATGGTAGCCGTTCTACTAAAACTTTTCATGGACTTCTTGAGACAACTTGAAAAGCCACTATACACGTAATCATTTCATTTCACTTCACTGGTGCACTTGTATTGATCTTTATTGGACAAAATACCACCGATAATATTCAATAAAACTCAAAATACACGATTTTATGAAAATAAAACGAAAACGCAACGTCACTTCGCAAGTTCCCGCCAAAAAGTCCTATAATTAGTTAACATTTTGGGAATGTTTTTTTTTATTTTTATATTAATTGCAATTTGTTCTCTATCATTATAATATTTTGTCTTTTTTCTTTGGAGTTACATGTTTGGACGGACAGTGTTGCCTGCTGCTATAAATACTTAGAATTCTGTATCGCTTCATAATGCGAAAAAGCGTGAAGCTTCACAGCTGAACGTGCGTACCTAGACTGCGGGTGAACTTAAGGGGAGGCTCGTTATTTTCACTTTTCCCCGTTTATTACCATAATAAATAACATTAGGTTTATGATGCGGATAAAAAATACTCGGCCGCGGTGTACGGGGCTGAAATTTTAATTTTCACCGCCTAAATACGCATATGTTATGGGGCATATCATTTTATGTTGATTTGTTTTTATATAAACGCAATGTATGGCTTTTATTTTTGCTTTTGTCGGTTATTTTTGTCACTCCATCTCACAAAATCTGTCGCCAAGCACCTATCGGTATGTTCCGGCAATTGCACTTGAGAGCCAATTGCCTTCTTGGCATTGTTTTTTTTTTTTTTTTTTATGTATAGGCCTGTATTTGACCACAATCTCACCGTGGTCAGTGATGATGTGGCCGATGGTGGTAAGCACACAAAGCCTAGAAAGGAACTGGCTCTCAAGTGCAGCTGTCGGAACACACCGAAAGGTGCATGGCGACAGATTTTCAACTTGAGGGTGGTATCCAGCCAGGCGGGTACTACAAAGTACCCTACCACCGTGCTATGGTTTCCTCACGATGTTTTCCTTCACCGAAAGCTCAAGCTCATTGTAGGATTCGAACCCGGGACCTTCGTCTCGGCATCCGACGTCACTACCACTGAGCTATCATCGCCTTGTGTTGTAACGTTCTAACATAAAAAAATACTGAAAAGTACCTGTATGACTTGTTGTTGAGTACTATATAATGTACTACAGTGGCGAAGGGTCCATACAAGCCGATTCCCATCGGCTTTCCTTTTAGAAATCCCAGTCCCACATTTTTATAATTTCAAAGCCACTTTTATCATACTTAAAATACACTGTAATTATATAATTATCGGTGTTTTTGAAAGGCTTACCCTCGCCATAATTTCACCCCTCGCCACTGATGTACTATCTGTTCCCCGCGGTTTCACCGATCCGCTATTTTACCTCCATAAGGGATGATTTTCCAAAAATCCTTTCTTGCCGTATGTTTACGTCATTATACCTACCCATATGTTTGCCAAATTTCAGCCCAATCGGCCAGTTGTTTGAGCTGTGCGTTGATAGGTCAATCAGTCACGTTTTCCTTTTAGCTCGTGCTGTACTTAAACTTGTCCAAGAAAAAATATTAAGAAAAAACTCGAGTCGAAAACAAAAACCATTTCTTTTAAAGCAAAGTGGCTTAAATTATTAACAACATAAGTTCGTCTTAGTATCGCGGATCGTAAGCCTCGACGCACACTAAACGGCTCTTGAGAACGCAAGTACCTCTAGTGCCATACACCGTTGTAACTGTGAGAGGCAATAATTGAAGGGGGAACGCTCACTGAGCTTGTGTTATACAGCAGTGCTAAATCAAGACTACTTGATGCGCTACGGAATCCTCTTGTAAACTAGTAGGTATCAGTCTTATAAAAAACGGATTTATTACAACGAGGTAGACTATTATGTACCTTAGAATATTTACGAAAGACATATAAGTGGAGTAAGACAATTATTTACAACAAATATACAAACTATATATAAAAAAATTCCTCGAGGCGGCCGCTGCTGCCAATCAACGGCAAGGTTCCCAGAAGGCTGGCAGCGTTCCCTCTTTGTATGGCCAAGCTAACGCGTTGGCGGAAAAAGCTCCCCGCCCGCCGGTCCCCTGTGACCTCAGTGGAGTAAGTAATAAAAACCAAAGCATTACTTACGTAGTAACTATTTATTAATCTGTGGCATTACCTAATATTTTATTTATTTATTGAAATGCGACTTGCTTCTTTTACGGCCTTATTAAATTCGCTACGACATGTCGAGCCATTCAATGTGGCAATGCTGCCAGCCTTCTTGGCAAGTTTACTCAGCGATCTGGCACAACTTTTTTACTTGTAAATTTTGTAAATTGAGTAGGTTTACGATACGGTTTATTTTAATTAATATTTAAAATTATGTTATTCGTGTAAACCAAATTAATTAAAATACTCAGACATCTTAGTTACTTCATATGGAATTTTATATCCAGCGTTTATTTGTTCAAGTGTGAGAGTACCTTACAACGTAATAGGCCTCTGTTGGCGGGCCCCATTTTGGAAGGTCCTTATGGAAGTACGCTTAAACGTTTACGCTTAAACGATCGTACAAATGGCTAATTATACTCACGTAAGTATGCCAGCATTTTTATTTCGCAAATTTTTGTTTCAGTGATTCTTTACTGTTATGCCATTTGAAATACGCACATGACTATTGCTATTTTACAATATTAATAGTAAATTATCAAACACTATCCAGTGTATAATACATCTAAAATATTTTTAATATTATTTTATGCTTTTTAGTGTTTTGAAGTCGGTTCTATTTTTTTTTAAAGATTTTATTTTTAATTTTTTTGTTTCTCATGTATCACTGACCTAGTATAGGTATTGTTGTACCTTGCATCATCAAATCAAATGATATAAATAACGGTCTAAAAGGTCTTATAATATTGAAATTATCCCCTAACCGTTAAGGAGTTGTACCTTCCATAATCAGCTCAGCAACGTAAATGATGATTGATGAAGATTCCGACGAATTGTTTGAAGTCGTTTAAAAAATCACGTGAAAACATGCTGTAAAATTATGACATCACAATCAAGTAGGTATTTCATACAAAACTCCATAGTGAATTATTGTAAAAAGTTGCTGATATGATATGCCATGAAGGGTTGTATTCATTATAAATCAATATGAAAAACTTTTATTATTTAAACAATACGAAACACGAAAAGAAATAATCCTATCTACTTTTGCATTCAATTTGAACTAGCAATTTGAAGTAATTTTACCCATCAAGCAAATTGCTCCTACAAACCGTTTATAACAAAGTTGTGTTCCCATAATTTTATCCTTACTTAAAACAAAAATGGCCGGACTTTCCATCCTCCATTTTTAATTAGACACCTGCAAGGTAGAAACCCTGGTATTCTACTAAATGCAGTAACTTTAAATGCATATTTCCACTTAAGTTGAGTCAGCAAAGTGACTTTAAGCCACTGAGGTACCTATATACGTATCGAGAAGCTATCCTAAGCAAAGGTCAAGCTCCATTTTTGTTAATATTCGCTGCAGCACTGCAACAATTAGTTGTCTAACCAGACAGTTTAAGCACGTAGCGCTAGAACGCTTTAAAGATGTAGATTTTCGCGACCAAAAGGTCAAAAGCGCCGTGATTTTCATGGCGCTTACGCGTTTCGTAAATACGAAAAGAGTATCTAAGTGAAGTGCGGCCGGATGGCTGCACCTGAACGGAACATAGTGGCAATGTGTGGCGTCGTCTCTATACGTAGTAGTAATATACCTCAGTGCTTTAAGCTAGGAATAAACTAGCTTACGCTTAGCGGTTTTATCTGGGGTACACAGGACGCTTTAACAATGTTTTTGGAGCCAAAGAGACAAATATCTGACAAGTGCGAGTGTGATTCGTGCACCGACCGACAGTTCCATACATAGCCTATTAGCTGCAAATTTGATTTAGAATATGTTAATATATTTTTTGCGAATACAAATTATCAATTTTCAGATGAGATGAAGACAACAAAAAAGCAAGTCCTCAATAAAAAAAAACTGTTTTTTTTTACTATGTGTGGTCAAGGCAATCTAACCATGGTCTGCTCTGGTTTTTAGATCTTTAGAAAATCTAGAATTAGTATAGTCTAACAAATTAAGGTAATCTACACAAAAGAAAAAAAACCGCTATTAAAATACTATTTACATTACTAAGTCGGTCAACAGCCTCGTGTCAAGAGCGAACTTTTTTTAATAAAACAAGAAAATTTGAATCGACCTACACCATCTGGCGGCAACTTCAAACTCACCCTAAAGGAAGGTGGTTTTTCCCAAAAAAAAATACGAGCTTGCACGTTATAAGGGAAGTTTGGAATTGTGATGGCGAGTTAGAGAGAGATGTAGAATCGTGGTCTCTCACTCTTTTCTTTGTTTAGAATACCAGAAAGGTTATAGTGGTATGCAACATCTCGTAACTTATTTTAACCGATTTCCAAATAAAGAGGAAGAACCTACTATAGTGGAAGTAGGCATGTGTTTTCTTTCAAGAAAATTCTTCAAAGAACCGGTGGTAGCATATGCCTTAAACTGAATTAATCAGTTACATATTATTATGTTATTTACATATTATAAAAACACAGTTTATTTTACTTCGTATAG